>OZ002742.1:19694678-21171669 GCA_963924295.1 Dioctria rufipes
TGAAGGGGAAATATTCTTGCGGAACTACAAAATATTGAGGAATATGCTAAATTGGCTATTACCAATATATTGAGAGGGCGTTCCCGATATATTCGATTTCTGGAATTCCTATATGGAATTTCCTAGATAGTTACCCCCATACCTATTTTTACCAATTTTGCTGAGCAATGCCAGAATCCAACTAAATAAAAAGCCGATGCATCTCAGGGACAGGGCAGAAGTTTTTCCAAAGTCTAAAGAATAAGGTTGACCCCCCACCAGAGGTAAGGCAACCTATTCCTAGAATTAACAAAAAAAAGATAAGAAAATAAGAAAAGTATACTAAAAGTAAATTATTGTCAAGTAAAGAAAGTGTTTAAGTGAATAAAAGTAAATTATTGTCAAGTAAAGAAAGTGTTTAAGTGATTCAATTTATTCAATTGGGCTAGTGATCTTCGCAGTAGCAAGCACTCCTAGGTCCAAGTTACGGCAAGTCACACCCGTAACAATGTGTAACAACCACAACAATTAAAAATTGTTTCAATTATACTGGATTTGCTTTGGTAATGCCTCCCTCGCTAGGGGTTCCTTGCCTCGAAGACATTAAATTACACAATAGTTTGCTGTGTCTACAACTTAGAATTTAGCCGCGGACATTACGCTGGAAGATTATTTGAACCTGGACTACCATATTGATACTGCTCCGATTTTGATCGAGTTTGAAATTATGGAAATAATTAGAACATCAACGTATGCATCTAAAGCTGAAGACTCAGATAAAAAAAGAAGAAAAAAGATGCAATTTCTATTCCTAAAACTTTTATTAACATTAATTTTTTTGCGTATGTTATATATGACAATGCTTAATAAGAAATTCGGACAGCACGAAAGCCTGCTGGTCCCCACGATTTCGCGTTAGCTGATTTCTACTGTATAGAGTAATTATTTTTAATAAAGACACTTATTTTTGAGAATGAAGTCATTTTAATTTGTTTACACGAATCGATTTCTTAACAATGTTGCGGTACAACAACCGTTTTCATCACGGTCAAGGTAAAAGAACCTTTGATCATTTTATAATAAAAAATCAGGACAAAGGAATTATGATTCAATAAGTAGCTTTTTTGTTTCTGCATCGGGAACTCTTGTTCCTTTTGCGGAGGACAGAATGGGGAACGATATTTCATCTGTCATGTCTTTGAGTAATTCAAAGCGATTTGAAGAGGGTGTGGAAGGGAGTGATGGCATTACAGGCACTGAGCATAAAATATTGTTGATGAGTTCTTCATCCGAGATATCAAAAGTTACTGCCTTTGTGATACCTTGTTCACGAGCATAGAAAGCATGGATGTAGACATTTGATTGATGGTCTGGGCACAAGTCATAGGATGCAAGCCTGTCAAAATGAGGGCTCGAAGTTTCTTGGACAGGAACGGCATGCTGGTTGGAGACGATCTCATTTATCTGAAGTGTAAATTGATGTCTCCTATTAACATAATCAATTCCGATTATCGCTAGGGCGTCCCAGTAGTTGTTTGGGTGATCTACAAATGCCTGAGAACGCATCGATATAGAGAGCTGAAATTTGGTACATGGTGTTTTCATTATACTAGCAAATAAAATTTCAAAAATGGACTAAATCGGGCAAGTCCTTCTTGGTGTTGCCATATAAAAATTTAGGTTTTTTACGTATACTGTGAAAACGATCAGTCAAAGACATTTTTATTGTATTAAAAACGTCTTCAGAATACGAAATCCTATAAAATTGGTTATAATCATTTTTTTCTGTCCGACAAACCGTTCTAGAAATATATGCGAAAAACCACTTCAAAAATCAAACTTGCATAGATCGGTGACCATACAAAATTTAATTCATCTAGGGTATCATAAGAATTGGTCTTAGACCAATTCTAGCTTTTTTACTTGTTTTCTTTTTTGTCTTTACATCCACCGAGATCAGTGCAAATACATTAGAGCTTGTAACTGGTAGCAATATGCTCCCAGCTGTGACTATTGCACTGCACTGCAAATAGGCATAACACTATAGTTGTTTGTTTTTTTTTTTACCTAGCTGGGTAGTAGGCTGCTACTGGTGACACCTAAATACCTGTATTGTTGTGTGTCGCTCTTTCTTCTGCTTCTTTTGTTTTGCTTTGAGCATCCAGATTTTATTTTAGATTTCTGCAACATTCTTCCTGGATTAAGAATTAATCGATTTTCGGTGTATTGCCACCTTAAGTAAAAAAATCCGGAAATTCTTGTGCTAAGAGACACCAAAGTTATTTCTGATGCTGATAATAATCAGTATCACGTTCCTGGCTACAGCTTGGTGCCCATTTTTCTCAGCATAGTGGGTCCACAGTATGTATTTGGAATGATGTAGCCTTAACCATTCTTAATAGTTTTATAGTTTTTCTTCTGCCCCAATCCGGAGTTTAATTACATCTGGAATAGGTTCAAATTTCACAGGCACATCATGTACTTCTGCTTCCTTTATCGCCGCCCAAGTATATCTGATGACTACAAGGTATCAGTATTTTATAATGAGTCTAAGAGCCAAAACTATCTCATCTAAGATAACCACTCCCGTTTCCATTGATGGATAATTAACTTCTGATACACCGTCCTTCTTGGCGCGGCCAATTGGGATAGTTTAATTTGTTATAGATATAATAAAATTATGATACTTATTTTATTAACTGCTCAACAGTTAGTTTCATAGATTGAAAAAAGTTAGTTAATTATTAGAGCACAAATATTAGAAAAAAAAACAACAAAAGAAGGTGAACAGTACATCGCTTACAAAGTAATTCAGTAGATACTTAAGGTACATAGTAGAAACAACTCACCAGAAAGTTAGATTTGGCAACTTAAATGAAATATAATAAAAATAATAAATTTTATTTCTAACCATTCGATGATAAGAAGAACTTAGCAAAACAAGAAATCGGAGGAAATATGAAACATTTATGAAAAATTTAATTCCTAACCATTCGAGGATGGGAGTGACATAGCAAAAAAAAGAAAAAAAGGAATTAGAGGATGAAATCCCGATTTCAACTAAGACATTTTTTTTAATTTTAAAAATTACATGTATTTTTTGTCACTTAAAATAGGGGTCTTAGATTCTCTCAGTGACGCAGACCTTTTAGGTAGGTTTGGGGGCGTAGATGACAGAGCCGAAGCTCATCAAAGTCACCAAAGTGGCGGTTAAAGATTTAAGACAATGTAAAAAGGAAAATAACTGCTCATAGAAATAGCATCGAAGCCACTCATTTACAAATGACTACTCTCAGCAGCAATCCAGCAACTCCTAATGTATCGAACTCAGATTCTGAACTGGTTCTACCCAAAACAGTCTCTTATCATTGGTCGCATAATGATAAGAGACCGCTTTGGGTATTGATCCAAAGTGTGTCTGAATCAAGTGAGACACAAAACTCTAGACTAAATGATATTGATATGGCCTTTTAAATTTCACCGACTTCTCGCAGCAATCATTCAACACAGTAAAAGTATTCTTTCCAAGCAGCGACGCTGCCAACAAGCGTGGGTACCCGGCGAAATACCTTGAAAATGACTTACTTCATATTATGATCATAAAAAGCATCAACAGAAGTGAAGCAATAAAGTAAATTCGCATGTCTCATAATCTGGTAACTCCTCCTTTAGCGAAAATAGATTTGCACTACTACTCAATCTAAATGGTGAGACATTTCCCATGCTATCAAGGATTGGAAAAGTACGAAACCCAACTAAGGAGGTGAACAGAGTGGTAACAAAGAAATCGTACCGGAAAGTCACAAAAACGTACAATCTTCCAAGACCTGTGTCTATAGGATGTTCCAATAAAAAGAAGACACACGGAAAGGGACTGGCCTAGTGGAAGATAGTCTCAGTGTTTCAGACCTTGAAAAACCTATGTACTTGATCATAAAGGAACAATAAAGTTCATCGGAAGCCAACACAACACGTATTTTATTATAAGTCTAAAAAATAAATTAAAAGAACTATACTTTTCAAATGATTTAGAAATAATTAAAAAGTCTTCCAGTGTTCTTGATGAGCTTAACACTCTAAGAAATTCTGTAGACATCATTGAAGATATTTGCACAATCTTCAAAAAAACATACCTTCAAAACCCCTCATAGTGATTTTTCGCACCTAAGCCTTGGTGGAATACTTAGACGCTAAGACTCTTTGAGTTAAAAAAATCAATGTTGCAGACTGTATCAATACCACATCTACACTATGTACTTATCAAAAAATATAGAGCAATTTCAAAATTACTCAAAAATGCCTCTAGAGAATTTTATAAAAATTTTCGTGCACTTTCCGGCAAACATCAAAGCACTGAGATGGTTCAGAAATGGGATACTTCGAAATCCTTAGACTACTTAGTCCTTCAACCCTAGCTTTGCATCCCAAGACATACATCATTCAGAGTTACAGTGTCTGCACCACTCCCACTCACCCCGAAGGAGCGCCCGAAATTCCTCACGAACAAAATGAACTACTTATCCTAAAAAGCCTTAATGGCTCAGCACAATTATCGCTTCTGAACCACTTGAACAAAATATGGGCCACAATATGGGCTTAGAACCATCAAAGTTATTCCTTTTCTTTCGGACAAGGGTCTCGACCTTCCCCTCTAAAAAAATCTAATTTCAGACCAAAACATATTTATGAGAGCCAGCAGCAATAAATCTTCCACCTCAGATGAAGAGCTCACACAAATATAGCGGAGCACTCCTAGCCTCTTACAACTAACCATGTACCGGGATTGCGGTGGTTAACTAGCCCATTCTTGAATGTGTCACTCGGAAACATGATGTCCTCAGATCACCAACTGCTGATGAACTGCATGGCCATTCGGTTGGCAATTGATCAACTATTGAAAAGAACGAAGATAAAAACCTAATACTAACGGATTCCAAAGCGGCTTGCTCGGCACTGAGATCTAAAAATTACTCTTTTTATGTAAAACGGATCTTCGACTTAGCGTCCCAAAAACCAAATCACAAATACCATATCATATAGATACCAAGACACAAGCCACTACCTCTAAATGAGCTCGGAGATTCCAGAGCAAGGTGCTTTGGAGTCTCACTCAATTACAGAGACAATGATATCAGTTGATGAGGATCCAACAGATATCCAAAACCTCATCCATGACGAATGAAAAGAAGAGTACATTTCTTCCTCTTCCGGCAAGGGAATATTTTTCAGAAATTGTTATCCTACACCTAAAAAATCGCATTGGCTGAAACGTTTCCTCAAAAGAGATACACTTTCTAAAATAGACTACGCGGGTCACAGATATGATGCCAAACTATTTATGACCATCGAATTAGTCGAATGTAACACAACACATGCATGAAATGAAACCAAATGACATCGAGCAAAGCATAATTGAATGCAGCATATTTAACATCAGAAATGGGTGTATTTGCGAAGCGCACAAGCCATAAAAAAACACTTCTCCTAGCGCACAAGCAGGAGTTTGCGAAGCGCACACCTATTGTTAAGGGATTACGTATTGTTTTGGAAACGCGCGGCTATGGTTAAGGTCAACGCATTGTTATAGCACGTATCTTTACCTGATCTATGAATTTTGCCTGATCTATGTAAGTTAAGTTAAGTTTTTAAACCACTAATATCAATAGGAGGTGTACGCTCTGTGCCAAGCACAAAGCCACACACAGGCAGGCAGGGTGCCTGCCTGCGTGTGTGTGTGTGTGTGCCTGCCTGGGTTAGGATTTCTTTGCGCTTGGCAAATATACCCTACGGGGGTATATTACTTAGGGCAGGTAAAGATATGTGCTAGAACAATGCGTAATCCCTTAACAATAGGTGTGCGCTTCGCAAAGTATTTTTGACTAGATTAATTTTGGGTTGTGCGCTTCGCAAATATACCCTCAGAAATAACTTTGATTGTGTAACGATCGTCGCCAAACAAATCCCATCTGGCGTGATCGTAATAAAACAAAAGTAATTAAATTCAAGGTCTAAGAAACCTTCTCGGCGGCTCGAACAATAAACTGACAGTTTAAACTAGAAGAAATTCTTGAGAAATGCACTAAGGGTAGATGTATGTAGATAGAATACACATTATATGACAGGTTATATGTGCCGGCTCCAGGTTTAGCTGCAGGGTAGCTAAATTAGTTTATGATAGGGTAAGAATAATTAGCAACATCGACAGCATTTTTATGTATAGTTCAAGATATGAAAGATATTGAGAGGTAGAATCAGTCAGTCTTGTTTTGGAAGTATAGGCGGTAAAATGTTGTCGGGCGGGCCTGGTCACAACTGATAAATTCTTGAAAATTCTTACAATTGCATACTAATTGTCGGCTTGCTTGAAGACCGACGTACATACGTATATACCGACGTGGGCAGAAAATTCTAACATATGTTAAGTATGATAAGGAACGTTGCAACTACGGAGTATTGTTCGATAAGTGATGCACTAAAAAATGTATTAACAAATATTGGACAAAGATTCAAAACACAAAAGCAAATAAGAGTGGACCTGGTTTAATAGATATTTACAAACGTTAAAAAATGAGAAGATAGATGCATATAGAAGAGCAAAAATAACAAACACTGGAGTACAGTGGTTTCAATAAATAAGTACCTAAGCGAAATAAATATAAATACGCAACAAATGAAGCTAAAAAAAACTATATAAAAGGTAAAATTATAGATGCGAATGGAGACCAAAAAGGTATATGGAAAATCTTGAAAGAAATGATATATTATAAAGAACAAAATGTTATTAGGGAACTTATATATAAAGATGAAGTCATTAAAGAACCTGAAGTAATATGTGAAAAATTTAATATCTTTTTCGTGGAAAGTATCGCTGAAATTCAAAACAAAATAAATAACATACCGTTTGAGTTTAAAGGCAATGAATACCATACCCAATTCAAATTTAAACTAGTAGATAGAGATAGTATAATAAATGTGCTGTCGAAAGTTAAAAACAAATATGATTCGTGGTTAATGAATGTCCAAATGTTGAAAGATGCTGAGCAATATTTATGTAATATCATAGAAAAGATCGTGAACCAAGTAACTTGAAAGAATCCTTGATTACGTCTGTACCAAAAATCAGGGGAACAAATAAATTTGAAAATATACGCCCAATAAACAGTATGCCGATTTATGAATTCTATCAGCAAATCTTCCAGTAAATTCACATTTTCTGTGCATGGATTTTTCTCGTCACCAACGCAACTCCTTACTAAATAACCTTTTCGTCCTGCTGATGTAGACCCTAATTGTACTATTGAATTATTTTATGTCTTTACTATAATGTATTTCTTTTGTATAACCTCTTTTCAAATTTCGAGATCCAACGTTCTCAAATTCGAAGAGTTTTTGACATCTCGTAACGGAATATGAAACATTCAGCCTCATCTTGAACGTAGCTAATTATATACAATCAATGAATTTTGTTCAAAATTATAAATTGTTGGGATAGGTTGTCAACATGCTACACCCTGGTTCTCAACCACTCAACAACTCTTAATACCATTTTATGAGAGCGCTTCGACCTATAACTACAGGGGTTAGTCATTATTCAACACATAAACAACACCGCGACAAGACTCAGTGCTAGTCCCCATAGGACAATGCTGAGTTCTCCAACCTGAAATCCAATAACTAACCAATTTAAATTTAAATTATCTTACACACAGCTACCAAATACTCAATCAGAACTAGAACTCTTCCTTACTACAAATACTAACCAAACACCTAAAAAAACACGAGAACTAATCCTATTTTTACAGAAACCGTAATAGATTTAGAAAATACTATACTAAGCAAAACACAAAGGTAATACAAACTAACATTCAAAATATATACATACAAAAGCAACTTAAAATTTAAGAAGCGACTACGCTATAGCTAGTCAGCCACAAGCAGAAGATCTCTAAACAGATCTAAACAAATTTAATTAATCTAAAACTACTAGCGCAGACAGTCTACTGTGCAGAAAACCTGTAAACCTAATAAAACCAGATGAAATAGGATCCATTCAAAGTGCATTTATTTTTGAACCCCTGCTTAAAGCAGCGTATAACGCTGGGTTCCACGACAGTACAAAGCTTATCAATTAATTTACATGATTCATAGCAAAACAAACAATATATCAATTTAAACAGGATTCAATTAGCTTAAATTAAATTAACAGCTTATATAGTCATCACAATCTCTAGATTTCACAGTTCAACTACACTGAGTCATTAATTATGATTTATCCGGAGTAGTACTGAGGCCAATGTTGGCCTAGATACTGACTCTAACATCAGTAACAATAACAGCACAAATATTCATCACAAATCCCTTCAGCTCCTAAAATAATGAAAAGAAGGCCAAAGGTATTTTTCCCTCTAGGGGAATTAGTTATTTAGTTTTTAAGTTGTTAGTTACCATGTTAGCCCATAAGAGGCAGTTATAGAGGTGTGCCAGGAGTAAGCACACACAGTACACTTAACAATGTTCAGACCTTTTGTCGCAATAAAACACCATTTGCATGAGGAAACAAGCCCTAAACATACAAAGATTAACTTTAGTTTAGCCTGGCATACCATTAAGTCGGCATTGTATAATCATAAGTAGTCGCGAAGACTTGTATTAAAACTGTGAAATTTAGAATCAATAAAGTTTCTTTGAATCTTTTGGGATAGATTGACATTGACGTTTTTGTTCTGTCATTTGGCGGAAGAAGAACTGCATTATCTTCAACAGCTGTTATTACGGTAGGAAATTTGTTTCGTTCTTTCGTTAACTTGTTAGTTTAGACAAGGGCATACTTCTAGTATATCCTCACGACGATTTGAGTATTCAGCTATTGCCTAAAGAGTAGGCTTTTAATTATAATTAATGAAAATAATTTTATTTTGCGGCGGCAACAAGTATTTTTTTAAATATTATAGTTTTAATTACCATGTTTAGTAGAAATAGTACTTGTCTAAACTAACAAGTTAACGAAAGAACGAAACAAATTTCCTACCGTAATAACAGCTGTTGAAGATAATGCAGTTCTTCTTCCGCCAAATGACAGAACAAAAACGTCAATGTCAATCTATCCCAAAAGATTCAAAGAAACTTTATTGATTCTAAATTTCACAGTTTTAATACAAGTCTTCGCGACTACTTATGATTATACAATGCCGACTTAATGGTATGCCAGGCTAAACTAAAGTTAATCTCTATATGTTTAGGGCTTGTTTCCTCATGCAAATGGTGTTTTATTGCGACAAAAGGTCTGAACATTGTTAAGTGTACTGTGTGTGCTTACTCCTGGCACACCTCTATAACTGCCTCTTATGGGCTAACATGGTAACTAACAACTTAAAAACTAAATAACTAATTCCCCTAGAGGGAAAAATACCTTTGGCCTTCTTTTCATTATTTTAGGAGCTGAAGGGATTTGTGGAATATTTGTGCTGTTATTGTTATTGATGTTAGAGTCAGTATCTAGGCCAACATTGGCCTCAGTACTACTCCGGATAAATCATAATTAATGACTCAGTGTAGTTGAACTGTGAAATCTAGAGATTGTGATGACTATATAAGCTGTTAATTTAATTTAAGCTAATTGAATCCTGTTTAAATTGATATATTGTTTGTTTTGCTATGAATCATGTAAATTAATTGATAAGCTTTGTACTGTCGTGGAACCCAGCGTTATACGCTGCTTTAAGCAGGGGTTCAAAAATAAATGCACTTTGAATGGATCCTATTTCATCTGGTTTTATTAGGTTTACAGGTTTTCTGCCCAGTAGACTGTCTGCGCTAGTAGTTTTAGATTAATTAAATTTGTTTAGATCTGTTTAGAGATCTTCTGCTTGTGGCTGACTAGCTATAGCGTAGTCGCTTCTTAAATTTTAAGTTGCTTTTGTATGTATATATTTTGAATGTTAGTTTGTATTACCTTTGTGTTTTGCTTAGTGTAGTATGTTCTAAATCTATTACGGTTTCTGTAAAAATAGGATTAGTTCTCGTGTTTTTTTAGGTGTTTGGTTAGTATTTGTAGTAAGGAAGAGTTCTAGTTCTGATTGAGTATTTGGTAGCTGTGTGTAAGATAATTTAAATTTAAATTGGTTAGTTATTGGATTTCAGGTTGGAGAACTCAGCATTGTCCTATGGGGACTAGCACTGAGTCTTGTCGCGGTGTTGTTTATGTGTTGAATAATGACTAACCCCTGTAGTTATAGGTCGAAGCGCTCTCATAAAATGGTATTAAGAGTTGTTGAGTGGTTGAGAACCAGGGTGTAGCATGTTGACAACCTATCCCAACAATTTATAATTTTGAACAAAATTCATTGATTGTATATAATTAGCTACGTTCAAGATGAGGCTGAATGTTTCATATTCCGTTACGAGATGTCAAAAACTCTTCGAATTTGAGAACGTTGGATCTCGAAATTTGAAAAGAGGTTATACAAAAGAAATACATTATAGTAATGACATAAAATAATTCAATAGTACAATTAGGGTCTACATCAGCTGGACGAAAAGGTTATTTAGTAAGGAGTTGCGTTGGTGACGAGAAAAATCCATGCACAGAAAATGTGAATTTACTGGAAGATTTGCTGATAGAATTCATAAATCGGCATACTGTTTATTGGGCGTATATTTTCAAATTTATTTGTTCCCCTGATTTTTGGTACAGACGTAATCAAGGATTCTTTCAAGTTACTTGGTTCACGATCTTTTCTATGATATTACATAGATATTGCTCAGCATCTTTCAACATTTGGACATTCATTAACCACGAATCATATTTGTTTTTAACTTTCGACAGCACATTTATTATACTATCTCTATCTACTAGTTTAAATTTGAATTGGGTATGGTATTCATTGCCTTTGAACTCAAACGGTATGTTATTTATTTTGTTTTGAATTTCAGCGATACTTTCCACGAAAAAGATATTAAATTTTTCACATATTACTTCAGGTTCTTTAATGACTTCATCTTTATATATAAGTTCCCTTTTGTTCCTTATAATATATCATTTCTTTCAAGATTTTCCATATACCTTTTTGGTCTCCATTCGCATATATAATTTTACCTTTTATATAGTTTTTTTAGCTTCATTTGTTGCGCATTTATATTTATTTCGCTTAGGTACTTATTTATTGAAACCACTGTACTCCAGTGTTTGTTATTTTTGCTCTTTTATATGCATCTATCTTCTCATTTTTTAACGTTTGTAAATATCTATTAAACCAGGTCCACTCTTATTTGCTCTTGTGTTTTGAATCTTTGTCCAATATTTGTTAATACATTTTTTAGTGCATCACTTATCGAACAATACTCCGTAGTTGCAACGTTCCTTATCATACTTAACATATGTTATAATTTTCTGCCCACGTCGGTATATACGTATGTACGTCGGTCTTCAAGCAAGCCGACAATTAGCATGCAATCAAAGTTATTTCTGATGTTAAATATGCTGCATTCAATTATGCTTTGCTCGATGTCATTTAGTTTCATTTCATGCATGTGTTGTGTTACATTCGACTAATTCGATGGTCATAAATAGTTTGGCATCATATCTGTGACCCGCGTAGTCTATTTTAGAAAGTGTATCTCTTTTGAGGAAACGTTTCAGCCAATGCGATTTTTTAGGTGTAGGATAACAATTTCTGAAAAATATTCCCTTGCCGGAAGAGGAAGAAATGTACTCTTCTTTTCATTCGTCATGGATGAGGTTTTGGATATCTGTTGGATCCTCATCAACTGATATCATTGTCTCTGTAATTGAGTGAGACTCCAAAGCACCTTGCTCTGGAATCTCCGAGCTCATTTAGAGGTAGTGGCTTGTGTCTTGGTATCTATATGATATGGTATTTGTGATTTGGTTTTTGGGACGCTAAGTCGAAGATCCGTTTTACATAAAAAGAGTAATTTTTAGATCTCAGTGCCGAGCAAGCCGCTTTAGAATCCGTTAGTATTAGGTTTTTATCTTCATTCTTTTCAATAGTTGATCAATTGCCAACTGAATGGCCATGCAGTTCACCAGCAGTTGGTGATCTGAGGACATCATGTTTCCGAGTGACACATTCAAGAATGGGCTAGTTAACCACCGCAATCCCGGTACATGGTTAGTTGTAAGAGGCTAGGAGTGCTCCGCTATATTTGTGTGAGCTCTTCATCTGAGGTGGAAGATTTATTGCTGCTGGCTCTCATAAATATGTTTTGGTCTGAAATTAGATTTTTTAGAGGGGAAGGTCGAGACCCTTGTCCGAAAGAAAAGGAATAACTTTGATGGTTCTAAGCCCATATTGTGGCCCATATTTTGTTCAAGTGGTTCAGAAGCGATAATTGTGCTGAGCCATTAAGGCTTTTTAGGATAAGTAGTTCATTTTGTTCGTGAGGAATTTCGGGCGCTCTTTCGGGGTGAGTGGGAGTGGTGCAGACACTGTAGTGTTGCTTAACTCTGAATGATGTATGTCTTGGGATGCAAAGCTAGGGTTGAAGGACTAAGTAGTCTAAGGATTTCGAAGTATCCCATTTCTGAACCATCTCAGTGCTTTGATGTTTGCCGCAAAGTTCACGAAAATTTTTATAAAATTCTCTAGAGGCATTTTTGAGTAATTTTGAAATTGCTCTATATTTTTTGATAAGTACATAGTGTAGATGTGGTATTGATACAGTCTGCAACATTGATTTTTTTAACTCAAAGAGTCTTAGCGTCTTAGCATTCCACCAAGGCTTAGGTGCGAAAAATCACTATGAGGGGTTTTGAAGGCATGTGTTTTTTGAAGATTGTGCAAATATCTTCAATGATGTCTACAGAATTTCTTAGAGTGTTAAGCTCATCAAGAACACTGGAAGACTTTTTATTTATTTCTAAATCATTTGAAAAGTATAGTTCTTTTAATTTATTTTTTAGACTTATAATAAAATACGCGTTTTGTTGGCTTCCGATGAACTTTATTGTTCCTTTATGATCAAGTACATAGGTTTTTCAAGGTCTGAAACACTGAGACTATCTTCCACTAGGCCAGTCCCTTTCCGTGTGTCTTCTTTTTATTGGAACATCCTATAGACACAGGTCTTGGAAGATTGTACGTTTTTGTGACTTTCCGGTACGATTTCTTTGTTACCACTCTGTTCACCTCCTTAGTTGGGTTTCGTACTTTTCCAATCCTTGATAGCATGGGAAATGTCTCACCATTTAGATTGAGTAGTAGTGCAAATCTATTTTCGCTAAAGGAGGAGTTACCAGATTATGAGACATGCGAATTTACTTTATTGCTTCACTTCTGTTGATGCTTTTTATGATCATAATATGAAGTAAGTCATTTTCAAGGTATTTGGCCGGGTACCCACGCTTGTTGGCAGCGTCGCTGCTTGGAAAGAATACTTTTACTGTGTTGAATGATTGCTGCGAGAAGTCGGTGAAATTTAAAAGGCCATATCAATATCACTTAGTCTAGAGTTTTGTGTCTCACTTGATTCAGACACACTTTGGATCAATACCCAAAGCGGTCTCTTATCATTATGCGACCAATGATAAGAGACCGTTTTGGGTAGAACCAGTTCAGAATCTGAGTTCGATACATTAGGAGTTGTTGGATTGCTGCTGAGAGTAGTCATTTGTAAATGAGTGGCTTCGATGCTATTTCTATGAGCAGTTATTTTCCTTTTTACATTGTCTTCTGAAAAAGAGAAATCTTTAACCGCCACTTTGGTGACTTTGATGAGCTTTGGCTCTGTCATCTACGCCCCCAAACCTACCTAAAAGGTCTGCGTCACTGAGAGAATCTAAGACTCCTATTTTAAGTGACAAAAAATACATGTAATTTTTAATTCCTTTTTTTCTTTTTTTTGCTATGTCACTCCCATCCTCGAATGGTTAGGAATTAAATTTTTCATAAATGTTTCATATTTCCTCCGATTTCTTGTTTTGCTAAGTTCTTATCATCGAATGGTTAGAAATAAAATTTATTATTTTTATTATATTTCATTTAAGTTGCCAAATCTAACTTTCTGGTGAGTTGTTTCTACTATGTACCTTAAGTATCTACTGAATTACTTTGTAAGCGATGTACTGTTCACCTTCTTTTGTTGTTTTTTTTCTAATATTTGTGCTCTAATAATTAACTAACTTTTTTAAATCTATGAAACTAACTGTTGAGCAGTTAATAAAATAAGTATCATAATTTTATTATATCTATAACAAATTAAACTATCCCAATTGGCCGCGCCAAGAAGGACGGTGCATCAGAAGTTAATTATCCATCAATGTAAACGGGAGTGGTTATCTTAGATGAGATAGTTTTGGCTCTTAGACTCATTATAAAATACTGATACCTTGTCGTCATCAGATATACTTGGGCGGCGATAAAGGAAGCAGAAGTACATGATGTGAATGTGAAATTTGAACCTATTCCAGATGTAATTAAACTCCGGATTGGGGCAGAAGAAAAACTATAAAACTATTAAGAATGGTTAAGGCTACATCATTCCAAATACATACTGTGGACCCACTATGCTGAGAAAAATGGGCACCAAGCTGTAGCCAGGAACGTGATACTGATTATTATCAGCATCAGAAATAACTTTGGTGTCTCTTAGCACAAGAATTTCCGGATTTTTTTACTTAAGGTTGCAATACACCGAAAATCGATTAATTCTTAATCTAGGAAGAATGTTGCAGAAATCTCAAATAAAACCTGGATGCTCAAAGCAAAACAAAAGAAGCAGAAGAAAGAGCGACACACAACAATACAGGTATTTAGGTGTCACCAATAGCAGCCTACTACACAGCTAGGTAAAAAAAAAAAAAAACTATAGTGTTATGCCTATTTGCAGTGCAGTACAATAATCACAGCTGGGAGCATATTGCTACCAGTTACAAGCTCTAATGTATTTGCACTGATCTCGGTGGATGTAAAGACAAAAAAGAAAACAAGTAAAAAAGCTAGAATTGGTCTAAGACCAATTCTTATGATACGCTAGATGAATTAAATTTTGTATGGTCACCGATCTATGCAAGTTTGATTTTTGAAGTGGTTTTTCGCATATATTTCTAGAACGGTTTGTCGGACAGAAAAAAATGATTATAACCAATTTTATAGGATTTCGTATTCTGAAGAAGTTGTTAATACAATAAAAATGTCTTTGACTGATCGTTTTCACAGTATACGTAAAAAACCTAAATTTTTATATGGCAACACCAAGAAGGACTTGCCCGATTTAGTCCATTTTTGAAATTTTATTTGCTAGTATAATGAAAACACCATGTACCAAATTTCAGCTCTCTATATCGATGCGTTCTCAGGCATTTGTAGATCACCCAAACAACTACTGGGACGCCCTAGCGATAATCGGAATTGATTATGTCAATAGGAGACATCAATTTACACTTCAGATAAATGAGATCGTCTCCAACCAGCATGCCGTTCCTATCCAAGAAACTTCGAGCCCTCAGTTTCTATGGTTATCGCTCCACTTAAAACTGGGGAGGAGTCCATGACCCCACATGTTTACCTAGATAGATATTAAATTCAAAGTTATTGTAATTATATGTCATGTCAGTTCATTAAACTTAAGTTCAAACGTGCAATCATAAGTAAATAACTTGGCTAATCAAGAGTTCTCATCAGTTGTTATTTCGCAGTTATCTGAAATCGTCTGTAGCTCTTTAATTTGGAAATAAAGGAACATCTTTTAGTCAAATCAATTTATTTTTATTTCTTTTTGTCTTGCATTTCGTATTTCTCTGTTTTCCTTTTCCACATTCCTGAAGACACTCCATAGTATTTTTAGCTTTTAAAGTTTTCCTAATACAAAATTTCAACCAACTATAAAATAAACAATAAGTACTCAACTAAGTAGATATTATAGTACATCGACTTGTCCATCCGTGCTTGCAGCGTCCAAACCTACATCGACCTCTTTTCCCTATTCACTAATAAAATATAAAAGTTTTTATTGGTGTTTGGCACATTATCCGCCAAGGAGTATGTCTAATACCTCAACACTAGCCATGCAAATGGAAGATGGGGATGTTATGGTGGACCCTGGTGGGTCTATCACGAGCTCTCCCTCAAATCCTCCGCAGCAGCAATTGCTTACAGAAGCCCTTACTAGTAACACAAATAACCGTGAGCCTACAGAAAAACACAAGCTCGGTAAGCCCTAATGAGTTAAGACCCAGAACAAACGGCTCATGCAAAGCCTAAGATTTCAACCTGATTCCTCAATCTTCAAGTTCTATAGTATCCCATAACGTTTTAGCGGTAACTCCGAAAGCAGTGATCTACGACATTAGTGGGTATTAGTAGCGAGAACAGTCGGTGAACGAGATGATAATCAGAAGCGACTGAATGACATATATAGTTGTAGAAGCCCTGCTTTAAAAAAACATAAAAGCACTCCTTCAATGTAGTGCAATTATTCTTTCATAATTTTGCTGCCAAACAGGCTTGCATCCTATGACTTGTGCCCAGACCATCAATCAAATGTCTACATCCCTGCTTTCTATGCTCGTGAACAAGGTATCACAAAGGCAGTAACTTTTGATATCGCGGATGAAGAACGCATCAATAATATTTTATGCTTAGTGCCTGTAATGCCATCACTCCCTTCCACACCCTCTTCAAATCGCTTTGAATTACTCAAAGACATGACAGATGAAATATCGTTCCCCACTCTGTCCTCCGCAAAAGGAACAAGAGTTCCCGATGCAGAAACAAAAAAGCTACTTATTGAATCATAATTCCTTTGTCCTGATTTTTTATTATAAAATGATCAAAGGTTCTTTTACCTTGACCGTGATGAAAACGGTTGTTGTACCGCAACATTGTTAAGAAATCGATTCGTGTAAACAAATTAAAATGACTTCATTCTCAAAAATAAGTGTCTTTATTAAAAATAATTACTCTATACAGTAGAAATCAGCTAACGCGAAATCGTGGGGACCAGCAGGCTTTCGTGCTGTCCGAATTTCTTATTAAGCATTGTCATATATAACATACGCAAAAAAATTAATGTTAATAAAAGTTTTAGGAATAGAAATTGCATCTTTTTTCTTCTTTTTTTATCTGAGTCTTCAGCTTTAGATGCATACGTTGATGTTCTAATTATTTCCATAATTTCAAACTCGATCAAAATCGGAGCAGTATCAATATGGTAGTCCAGGTTCAAATAATCTTCCAGCGTAATGTCCGCGGCTAAATTCTAAGTTGTAGACACAGCAAACTATTGTGTAATTTAATGTCTTCGAGGCAAGGAACCCCTAGCGAGGGAGGCATTACCAAAGCAAATCCAGTATAATTGAAACAATTTTTAATTGTTGTGGTTGTTACACATTGTTACGGGTGTGACTTGCCGTAACTTGGACCTAGGAGTGCTTGCTACTGCGAAGATCACTAGCCCAATTGAATAAATTGAATCACTTAAACACTTTCTTTACTTGACAATAATTTACTTTTAGTATACTTTTCTTATTTTCTTATCTTTTTTTTGTTAATTCTAGGAATAGGTTGCCTTACCTCTGGTGGGGGGTCAACCTTATTCTTTAGACTTTGGAAAAACTTCTGCCCTGTCCCTGAGATGCATCGGCTTTTTATTTAGTTGGATTCTGGCATTGCTCAGCAAAATTGGTAAAAATAGGTATGGGGGTAACTATCTAGGAAATTCCATATAGGAATTCCAGAAATCGAATATATCGGGAACGCCCTCTCAATATATTGGTAATAGCCAATTTAGCATATTCCTCAATATTTTGTAGTTCCGCAAGAATATTTCCCCTTCATTCAAAAATTCCTTTGCAACCATTGGTCAACCATATATATACGGAAGAAACCAATGTTACAAAAAAACTCAGCACTATTGCCCAATAAGTGGGTCAGTTTCCATTTCACTTTACACAAGGGATTTCCCAATTATGTACAAGTAAAAAGTAAAAATGTCACACATAAAGTTTCTTAATTTTGTGTGCGGAAAAAATAAACGGCATGTAATGACTGTGGGTTAGGTCAGGGTTAACCTAGTGCCATTATAATGCATGAAATTGGTCTCATGCCGTGTTTGTATTTCTGTAAACAAAGAGCCGGCGTTTTGCCGCAAAAAGGTTGACGCAACCAAGAATTTATCGTTTTAAAAGAACAACGGAGAAAGTTGTTTCATAAAACGAAAATAGAATTGGTTAACCATATGAACCATATGTGACGTAAAAATTCATAAATAAATTGACGGTGGAATCACCGCGAAATTGCTTGGAATGCAATTTGATGCGCGTACTCGCGTTTGTCAATTTATTATATGTTTGTACGTTATTTGTATGTACATATGTGCGTATGTTTTGCTTGCTAGCTTCAAGAAGTACGGTATCGTGTATGTACGTGTGTATATTTGTAATCTTGTACGTAACAAGATTCTTATTGTGATAACGACTCGTTATAGATATATGCATATGTACATATGTATGATGTATGTACGTTAGTTCTACTGATCGGGATATTGTGGCGCTAATGAGATAATGATGAATGCAGGTAATGATTCATTCATTACAACATCGCTTGGCGGTATAAATGTAAGGAGTCCAAAATTGTCAATTCATGGTAACAGAAAAATTTTCAGCAAAATAAGCAAGTAAGAATTTCAAATGTTTTCATATTAAGCAATATTTCGTGTTATTCATTTTGCGATAACAGAATCAATCACCATGAAAATCATTTTACGGAATGGGTACTGGACCTTTGTTTCGTGTTATGCCATATTTCGTGTAATCATTTTTCGTCTTAAGTGAACTCTACTATATTATTTTAACAGTTAGCTCTAGTTATTTTACCTAACTTAGTCATCAGTCAGAAACGGAACGGATCTTATAACGGAGAAGGAAAGAGGCTCCGAATTGAAAAATCATGGATCAGTTACATCCTAAGATCCAGCACTAATAACCAATTAACCAGAGAATTTATTTCCTCGCTAAAATACTTCAAACTTTCGAAGTAAACTCGGATTAATTCCATAACTAGCCAAGATTTTCGCAGTACCAAAGGTTTCCAATCAAATTCTCCATCCGTCAGAAACTGGGGCCATATCGCTCTTATCTTTAACCTCCAAAATCCTAGAGAAGCTGCTAGCAAACAGATTGTCATGGCTACTAGAGAGAAAGCTGCTGCTTTTAGTTATTAGCTATATACTAAGTAGAGGAACACAAGTAGCTCTGCGGGAACTGGAGCATAACCTGGCATGCACCCTTGCTAGACGTCAACACTTTGGCGTTGTTGTCTCTATCGATTTAGAGGTTTCTAATAGGACACCTAAACATCTGCTTCTGCAACTGGAGAAATAAAAAACAGCTAGTTAATACAAACAGATCTTTTCTCTCCAACACTTTTCCAACCCTCACAGATTCCCTCAAGGATCACCTGTCGGTACAACTTTCTATTACATTCTTTTGACGAGAGACTAGCGCATTTTGACGTCTTCTTCTTTTGCAGATAACATCATATGCTATGCTTTTGATGAGGTTTCATTCATTAATCATATGATCAACAAATTTCTGTTTACACCCTCAACTTCCCGGGTTAGGTATACCCCCCCCCCCCACAAAACTACCAATTACACCTAATAGTACTAAGTATCCTCTCTACCAATTGTTCTATCATCAAAAACACCTTAACTGCACCGATTCATTTCCTCTATCTCCACGTCCTTTAAAACCATTCCTTTTAATCCATATGCCCAAGTTCTGTGTACAACTTTTCACCTTGAAGTATTATCATGAACGAAAAACTATACGAGAACATCTGGACAAAAGTAAAATACGCCTACACATTGACACAACAAAGACTCTATGCTGACAGGACAATATGCACTGACGCATCCAAGAACGAGGAAGCAGTTTGGCTAGCTCTTCGCACCACAGACTTCGATCAGATCTACTCATACCTGAAGGTTTTAGATACCTATCACCGATACTTCTAACAAGGCATAAGAAGATGCTACAATTGTAGCGATTATAATCATAAAACAGAAAACTGCCCAAACAAAACAGCATGTGGTAAATGTGCAGGGGAACACAACACTTTAAAATGTAGTTCGGACACATTTTCGTGCGTAAATTTCCAAGGAACACAAAAACAACGATAAACTGCAAAAGCCACTGAGTGGACAGCAATGAGTGCCCCGAATATCAAAGAGCAATACAGACTGCTAAGAGAAACATTAACTATAATGCAGAAAGCGTATAAAAAAAGGGAAAAAAAAGAGGAAGAATCGGGGAAAACATGAAAGGAAATACTACAAGGAAACCAGTTCACATTCTAGCGAAATGAAATACAAAAAGGTAACTAAATATACTATAAAATTGATCTTACTAAAGAAAAAAAGAAAAATTGAACAAATAAATTATAAAACATATTTAAATGAAATGCAATACAAAATCAAATAAAATTATCATACGCAATCTAACTCTATTATACACACAAACAATAAAAAGTATCCTAAAGTAACGACTATCACTCCTGTTGCCTATAAAGCTAAAAGTACAAAACGCCATCACATATCTAGAGAACATAGGTCAAATAAATACGGCCTAAGGAAAAAATCTCAAAATAAAGTGGAGACAAATCCTATAGGGACAAAATTCTCAAAATCAACAAACAAAAATTAACCGTACAAATAGTGGAATAAAAATACTGCATCTGAAACAAGATACATGAAATCCAGAAACTTTCAATAAAACATCAGCCTATTGAAATAATAACTCTAAATGAGACGTGGATTTACACAAACGAAACTCAATATTACCAAATGCCTGATTACATGGTAAACTCAATTGTAGAGATGATTCCAGAGGGAGTGGTACTGCCATATAAGCTCTATATGCACTCCCATGGGATACCGCTACCAATTTGGTTCATCAATACACACAACAGTTTACACTAAAGAAAATAATACAAATTGAAAGGGCCAAGTTTATATACAACATATTGAGGAAAAATATAAGGACAAATTTAGTAGTCGAACTTCACTCTACCATCCATAATCACAGGACAAGTAATAGGAACAACATCGTGCAGGTCCAGTCAAGGACAGAAAGGCGGCGACAATGCCTGCTAAATACTGCCGGGCAAATATACAACGCGCTGCCAGGGAATACTAATCGGCACCAACACAATCAATATTTGTAAAAAAGTTGAAAAATTTCCTGTCATAAATTTTCTATAGTGAAAGTATAATAATATAATAATCACTACTTCTATAATAACTGGAATGTAAAAATAAGGAATAGTTTAGATCAACTGTAAATAGTAAGTCTAAATAGGAATCACTAAAATTAATTTGTGGAATTATAAGTACAAATAAATTAATATCAAATTATCTTTATTAGCCGATAGTAATGATATAATTCAAATTCAAATTGTTTTGTTAAACCAAAAGTGCAATTAAAACATTTGACAGACCGGACGATCAAACTTCCATCCATCCATCCGATCCATTGCCAGCGTTGGCTTAGCTTATAGTACAAAATTTAATGTTTAATCAATTAATAATAATATTAACTTGATGGAATAGAATTTAATTTAAATTTAAAAGTGTGATTTACTTTACTTTAAAGCAATGTGATATATTTAACCTGATTTGAAATAATATTGGACTGAATTTTTGTTTTTATTTATAATTTACTTTCAAATGTTTTTATATACTGCTATCATCCAGGATTCTCTTAGATGCGTCGTGAATGTAACGGACTGCAGGCACTGTCTAAGTCGGTCCTATGTTGTACTAATAATGAATCTGTAAGGATGTACTATGGTCCATTAGCTGTATTAATATCTAAGCCTAATACTGAACATGTTATAGTAGACTAATTTACCTTTATTTTTACTTTTATTATTTGTTTTGCCAGTGTAATAATCTATTTCTAAGCTGTTGTATATCGGAAAGCCCAGCGTTGTATGTTGCTTTAGGCAGGGGCTCATAAATAAATGCTCTTTGAATTTGAACTTGTTACTCGAAAGTCAAAATATCAACCCTACATTACCCGCATCAGCTGTCTGCTCAAATCTGAATGTGCCAAAGTTAATCTTGGCAATATCCAAGATCAACACCTTCAACGAAAGATAAACGAAGTATGAAAGCTTCAAAAGACTTGGTTAGCCGAGACTTGACCCAAAAATAAAAGCTGTGCAGATATTCTAGGGGGGTTCCTAAAATTATTTTCATTAATTATAATTAAAAGCCTACTCTTTAGGCAATAGCTGAATACTCAAATCGTCGTGAGGATATACTAGAAGTATGCCAAATCTTCATTTTGACAATTTAAAAAACTTCATTTGAGGTAAGACGCAAATGATATGTTATATCGATTCACACAAATAATACACCATATTTTCTAAGAAACAAATAATTAATATACATATTTGAAAAACATTATATCAAAAAGCGAAAGGGGAGGGCATCTTTATGTATGTAAATTTTTTGTGAGATTAGAAAAGTCCGAGCAGGAGTTCTCTTTATACTATCGCATAAACAGCTGTTGACTATTTCTAACGGTAAATTGCTGCTTTTCCTACTTAATAATCCCCTATAATATATTTAATAATCCCATACAATATATTTAGTTAATGTTTTTTAAAGACATTTTCCGAAGTGAGTTGGTTTGTCTAATGTATGGCTGGACTTCTAGGATACGAAGGCAACAGACGACGAAAAAACCCACTCTACATCGAGGGCTACACGCTACAAGCTGCAAGCTACACGAAGCTCTATTTCACAATGTTCCTATGAACGTAGTCAGTCCATGTGGCTTGAAGCTCTTTATGTAGCAGTTTCTACGTTACGCCATATATGCAAAATGAAATTTGTAGCTTGAAGTTTGTCGCGTGTAGTTCTCGATATAGATTGGACCTAAGCTCGCGCAAAACATGTGCTATCGAACTGAGCTTGAGCTATTAGTTCAGCTCATTTTCTTGTTGAACTAGCTCAAAATTGGTGAGCTGCTTCAAACTGAGTTAGCTCGAAATGATGATGATGAGTTAGAACTGAAGAGTCAGTTCAAAAGTGGGCTATTTTAAAGCAGTGATGTGATGGGACCTCAGGCTAGAATTAGCGGTGTAGGCTGCCTCAAAAATCGGAGTAGATTTGAAAAAAAAATGGAGTAGAATTACAAACTCTTTCCAACCAATAATTTTATTAAAAAAAAACAAAAAAGTGAAATACTCAAAATTACTGATAAAAAAGTAAAAAATCTTTCGAACAGCTAAAAATTCCATTCAAATTAGGTATACTAAGTTAATAAGACTTAGGGAACATATGAACAACATTTCTTCGAATATTACTGTATGTAAATCATAAGCACTATCCTCGAATTTGAAACACGAGGCAAATGATAATAACTCAGCATTGGGTTGATATATGACTTTATCTTTGCATTCCTTTATCAATTTCTTACATAGGATTTCTGACTGTGCTAGTTTATTCGTTTTCTTGTTATACGCTAGATGAAATCTAAAGGGTATACTTAGTTTGTCATTCCGTTTGTAACACCTCGAAATAATGATGGTAGAGCAAAATGGATTGAACACCCACGCATAAAATTAAAAGTTATTTTGATTTTTACATGTCCGTCTGTCCGTGCACACGATAACTCGACAACGCGTGTACTTAGAGAGCTGAAATTTTGTACTGTGAGGTAAACAGCATAAATTTACAATATATGTTGCCAGTTGCTAAACATGTATTGAACAAGTCCATTTTTTTAAATTTTTATGTTTAACCAAAGGTTTAAAACAGTAGATGATGAAACAGAGTTGTTGTGTTGTAGCATTTGTACAGATGATGAAAATGAAGCAGATTTCGTTAAGTACGCGTACATAATGTTATCAGCGCTGCAAGTGGAGTAGATCTTCTCCGATTGATCCTGTTTAGAATAGGTCAGTATGCTGCCTCTGCCACACGAAAACTTGTTGGGGGTAGGAATGAAGCAACACCTTACCTACAGATTTCGTGCGGCAGAGGCAGCATACTCACCTGTCTCAACTGGGTCATTGCAGTAGAGGTCCCATCGCTGGTTCAAAGTGAGCTAGCTCATACTGACATGCTCGCTGAGGTATGTTTATATTTAGAAAACTCAATTTTTTGAGCTATCTCAAAAGTGACCTAATTTAAATTGGAAAGAATAGCTGTGTTCTGTTGTGTACCTTGACCTAGAACTCCCATATACTGGAGAGAACAAATTGTTCTGTCGATTAAAGCGAACTATTTATACTGTTCGCTTCATTTATAAATCTTCTATGAAAATATATGAGGCGTTCTTTTGTGTATCTTTTGTTCTGCCCTGTTCTGCGGATTCAAAAGAACACAGCAACAACTGCTTTTACGAATCAACAAGAACCATTTATACCATATCTCATGATAAATTTCGTTTGTTTTACAGATAGACTTTTTCTTTTCAGTATGTAGGTACATTTCCCGAATAAAGAAACTTTGTAAAAATATGAATGAATATAATATAATAAATACAATTTGTTAAGTATTTTAATTTTTATAATATTAGATCTGTAAATTTTCACTTAAAAATTTTTTATATATATTTCGATCCATTCGTCTTTTCCGAATCTTTTTTCAGTTGGCTCTATTTAATGAACTAGACAAAAGGTAAGTTAAGTAAATAAGGAACAGGATTTTAAAAGCTGGAATCGCATATGCTACTAGTTTAGTCTCTTTTTTAATGTATTATTTCGAGTGAATGAGCTAATTAAAAAGTGAACTATGTAGCTTATATTACTCAGCTAGCTCAAAAGTTAGCTAGTGGCGATGCATCTGTACTGGGTCGTACATTTGCGAACTCTTGACCAAACACTTTGTAAACTTGGCTAAATTTATTTCGAAATTCGCGTCTAGTAACTTTGCTCAACGTAGGAAGGTTAAGCTAGGTAGGTATAAAAAAAAGTAAAACATAATAAACAGGTTCAATAGTAATAGCCACACTAAATAAAGGTTAAACCCCAAAAAATTCTGTCAACCGATAAGCTTATGTTTTGTTTACTGCTTCCACAAAATAAGCTTCTATTTAGGGTCCACGTTTTGTTGGGCCTATCAAAAACAGAGATCTGCTTCGGAAACATTGGATTCCTCCCACTATTCTGGCATCGCTGTTGTTGTTTTCATGTTCGCTACGTCGGCATAGGGTCGACTTGGACCAGATGATCAGAAGCTAACCTGTAGACAACACCACCGTTGTAGTTGCTCTGGCCGCAGCCATTAAGAAAGCATAGGGTCAGCTTGATCTCGGCACACGTTTAGGCTACTATAGGAGGGACAGTCTGGATCGGAGAGGTACAATTGCTAAACAGATTGGCTTTGCGTCAGCTGCCGGCCTATATCAAACAGACTCTAAACAATTTTCAGGTCCGGAAATCGCTCAGCTTAATCTGGCTGCTTATTGAACATTTGATCGACCAGTTTCCAGGCGTCCAGGACGTTGCCTATGTCGCAACGAATATTCAAGGCACCAATGCCTTGCATTAAGCAGGTCTTCAATGCATCGCTGCTAAAAAAGCTTTCAAGGCGTCGCTGCTAAACAAGCTTCCACGACGACGTAGCTAGACTTCAAGACATCAGTTTTCATCATCAGGTAGGCATTCATGACGCCACAGTTTTCTCTTACAGAAGTCGCACAAATGTGGACGTAGCTCCTCCAACAAGAATTGGCATTACGCCAAAAGCTAGTTTTGTTATACCAATCGAAAAAAATAGCTCATTATTGATTTAACTCACTCTGAGATAGCTCTCCCATGCTAAAATGCTAGCTAAAATGAGCTAAAAAATCTCGACTGAACTAGCTATTTTACATTCCTGCCAGAAATCACTTAACGCTACGATACTGATAGGTATATTTCGGTAAGATATATTAAAATGACGTGGTGTAGTTGCAACAATTGATATTGACTGGATTAATATTTCAGAACAAAGAAAAGAGCAATTGTTCCGTGTTTTTTTTAACTAGTGTAACTTAGAATTAATTACTGCAATTGTTTTTAAGCAAATAAAATTCTCGTTTTTAAGTTGACATATAGTACGTTTACATGAATACTTGAGTAATAATAATAATAATATATACTTATTTGCGGTTATTGTACACAAGAGTTCACATCTTTTCTTTTACGTTATATAAAGCGGTGCTAGAAAAGTAACTACTTAAAATAAGATTAAAGTTCAAGCAAATTCTTATTAATTAATGAGGAAGTTAAATTCAGTTAAAAAAATTGTACTACGAGACTACTAGAAGAAGTTGGTATTGGTATTAGATGGGATATCTCTTATCGGATTACCAGCTGATGTATGAGAAGCAGCCAACTGATTGCCACTGTGGGCAGAACTGATAGACGTGAAAAATATGTTTAAGTCTTCGGGATTTAAATCACAAGTAGTTTTGTTCCTTTTACCTCCACAGACACCTGCATGGCGTAGATTTCGCCACAAAACTTTAGGCCTAAGATTCTGGTCAAATTTAGGGCTAAAATATTGTCATTTTGCTCGCCTAATTTCTGAAGTCACCTTGTTGCGGACAGCCTTATATAAAACTCGTGCCTCATCGGTCCGAGTACGCCTCCACCGTTGGTACAGGTATTCACGCTCAGAAATGAGAGATCGAATATGAGGTGAAAACCACGGACAACCCCTGCAAACAGGTTTGCATTTCCTTTTAATAGGTACATATTTTGTAAAGAGGTAGTCAATAAGGGAGGAGAGGATCTCAACTTGAGTGTTTACTGAATCACACAAAAATATGTTATCCCAAGGTAGGTCAAAACATTCCTCAAATAAAGAACTTTCATCAATGCTGTTAAAATCACGGTATGAGTATACGAGTGAAGATGGTTCTTGATTAACTGAGATATCATAGCTTAGGAAGAGAATGTCGTGATCCATTGTACTAGGTGGATCAAGTTGATTTTGCGATAGTACTTTATCTCTATCAGTAACCAAAAGAAGATCTAGTAACGAGGGATTGGTTGCATTAAAATAAGTTGGAAAGTTGTTAGTGACATTTAGGTTTAGAGTCTGTAAGAAATGCAGAAATCGATCTCTCTGATTATCTTGGCGACACAAATTTACGTTAAAATCTCCTCCTAAAATGACATTTGGATACGTCTGAGATATACGTGATATGAAATTTTCAAATTCCATAGCGTTATTGACATCAAAGCATCTAGGTGGGCAGTATACAGCGCTCAATATACATTTTTCGCTTCGTGACTTAACCTTTATACTAATAAATTCTATCGGAGACTCCTTTGATGAAAGAACAAGCTTCGCTTTAAGGTAGTCCTTCACGTAAATTGCCACACCGCCACCCAATCGATCTTTCCTATCATTACGAAACAACGTGTAGCCAGGGATTTCCACGAGAGGTGATAATAAGTCAGAATTTAACCACGTTTCGTCGATCAGAATTGCATGCACATTAGAGCCAGAAAATATATAGCGAAACTCATCAATCTTATTTCGGATGCTCCTAGCATTCAAGGTACATATATTCATTCCACGAGATGTAGTAGGGGAAGATCGGGTAGCCCCGGACGGCGGGTAACCGCGGACATTTAAATTTCTAAGATACTAACGACGTTGTGTTGGTAATGCTTCATTTTAAATGTGCGCCCTCTGGAGTGAAAATAAATCCAACTCAGTTGCGACGTGGGCACCGAGTAAGTTACACGTAAGAGTGTGTTTTGTTCTTGGCAAACAATTTTCGTCGCTCTTGTCAAACTTCATTGAAGGTTATCAAGTTCAGTAATTAAGTGTGCATATTTGTCTTTTGTTTAATGCTGTGGGAAATTTTATATATTTTAAGGTTGTAATAATATTTATAACATTTCTTGTACTATTTAAGAGCTATGTTTAAAAATTTTGCCTGATAGCGATCGGGTAGCCCCGGACACGATAATGTCGGGTACCTCCGGACGTGATGTTAAGTTTTGTATTCCTCAATATTGTGTAACAAACTACAATTGTCTTGTCAGTTTGCTTATTTATGGACACTAATTTGAAATGTTTTTACTATTAGCACAAAACGGGTTCAAATGCCCATGAATTTATCCTTTCAATCCTGAAATCTTCACTGAGATTGATTTTTTTGCCATCAATGATGACAGACGTTGCGCAAGAAGCTTTTTCTAAAGACAATATGCCCAATCAGCCTTCAGCGGCCCATTATTCATCGCCAATGCCCTCCGCTAGTCGTACATTGCTTGCAACTGAACCAGTGCCTTTAACAAGTTCAATAGATGTATTACAACAGTTGTCACCATTTCCTGATGCATAAAAAAAAAAGCTTGGTAACGCGGGCTCGAAAAACCCAAATGAACGAGATTTTAACATCTTCACCATATCAAAAAGATCTGGAGGAAAGACAGAAAAGTAAAAACACTTAAAAAGACGAAGCGAAGAAACAAAAAG
Organism: Dioctria rufipes; assembly: GCA_963924295.1. Classification (NCBI taxonomy): domain Eukaryota; kingdom Metazoa; phylum Arthropoda; class Insecta; order Diptera; family Asilidae; genus Dioctria; species Dioctria rufipes. Next base: position 19,723,113 of record OZ002742.1, read on the forward strand.
GTAAAGGCGCTAAAAAGATGCTGAAAACAGCGAAACATAATCAAAGCCTTTTCCAAGAAGATCAAGAAAAAGAGGCCGAATGCATCATATGTGGAGAAACATTTGAACAGGACTGGATTCAGTGTCATGAATGCAAAGACTGGGCCCATGGAGATTGTCTTTATATAGATTTTTCAGATGTTCAGTATTATTGTGATGTTTGTAAGGCCAAAAAAATATAGGGCCACCAGTGATTACTATGTCCGGGGCTACCCGCCTTTTTTCTGTCGCCAAAAAAATAAGACTAAAGTATATTTTAAATATTTCTTAAAAGACAATGTATATAATAAATAATTTTTAATTAATGTGATTGAAGAAGTTCTTGGTTTGTTTTAAGAGTAAAATGAAAACAGTAATTTTGTTTATTCGTACTTTTTTTTTTTCAATTCATTTAAGTGTCCGGGGCTACCCGATCTTCCCCTACACAAAATTTTCAACAAGGTTCTTACCCTGTCCAAATCTGTAAAGCTACCCACAATCAAGCATATTGCGGCAACTGTCGCAGCAGCGCTTAAGGGCACATTGATTAACACAAAAGCTATTAAATGTTGTAACAATAATAATAATAGGAGTCGAGAAAAAAAATTTCTAAGATTAAAACTATTTAGATTAACGATAGAAAACAGATTAGTAAGGAAAAAAAAATATTTCTATATATATAAATTACAAAAGTGCCAAAGAACTAAAAAAAAAAAACAGAAACAATAATACTAAAACTGTTGATATTCACAACCAGAGTCCACAATCCATAATTCTGAGTAAACACATCATCAGCTCTAATGAAGTGGCGATTATTAGTTCACAGGCATATTTCAATTTCCTATCACACTTCGCAATTGCTCATGATTATTAATTATAACATCGCGGTCATCTTTGTTCAGCTTAATATAGACCAGGCCGCTTTTGGTTCTCCCAGTACTTGACTTGAAACTCATTCGAAACTCAAGTAAGGCTTTTTGTTGAATTAATTCAAATTACTTGACTTGAAATTTTCTTGAAATTTACCAAAAATCACAACCTGAATTGTCCACAACATTTTTCTTTTTGTTCCTCTTTACCGTTTTCATAACTCGCAGACATGAAAAATGTTCAAGTAGGCACTGCAGTTGCGTTTACATGAAAATTGCAAAATATTTATGTTCAACTAGGAGGAATTCCTAATGTTCTGAATGAGTGTTTTGGTTGGTCTATTACTTCCTTATTTTTGAGGTTTTTTTGACTACTCACCATTGAATTCTACTGGGTTTTTATAGCTATGTTCTTTTGTGTACCTTGTTTTAGAACTCCCATATACTGGAGAGAACAAATTGTTCTGTCGATTGAAGCGAACTATTTGTACTGTTCGCTTCATTTAAATCGTCTATAAAAATATATGAAGCGTTCTTTTGTGTATCTTTTATTCTGCTCTGTTCTGCGGACACAAAAGAACATAGCTTATGTGTTTTTTTCAGGTAAATTGGATTTATGATTAGAAAAGGTAAGTGCAAAATTGATAAGATGAAAGCTCTTTATATTTGTCTATAAGTTTTCACATTTTATGCAGTGCCTATGGTAGCTAATTTGTTTCTACAGTGTTGGTTTTGTACATCATGCAGCGAAGTTGTTATTTCTATTCTGTGAGAGATGAAAATGCGAATTGAAGTCTTAACACGAGACTTTAATTTTATTTTAGAATAATCGAACTAAAAGGATAATCAACGGCATGAATTATGACAGAAAGAATAAAAAATTTACTGCATCCAAGAACTCTCATTTCAAATGAAACACCAAAAAATGGTTTTTTCTGCTCCGGGATTCTTTTTGATATTGACTACCTTTACAAAGGTTAATTTTTCTAATTATGATGGACGAATTTAAGTAGTTTTATTTAATTTATTATTATTTTCCAGATGGTTGCATCTTCTGTGAATTACATTGTGATTTTGATACAATTTCAAATCAGCTATATGTAAAGGTTATTAGGTCAATAGAAAAATGATTCGGCAAATTTATATTTTGATTTTTGTTATAAATAATATATTATTGTGGTCAAAAATAAAGTTATCCACCAAAAATATAAATGTATAAAAATAAATTATGTTCTCTTTTACTAGCTTATTATCAGGGAACAAAAGAGTTGTAACGTGAAACGGTGGTATCCAATTTTATTCCGGTAATAAATTCGGAACATACGATTTGAAACAGAAATTCTGAAATAATTTGGCAAATTTCTAGTTTATGAAGCTTTTCAACCAAAAGTAAAATTTAGGGCCAACCTGCTGGGACTAAATACTTAGTATTTCGCCTCAGAATTTTACCTTTCAGTATTCATGTAAACGTATTGATAGTTAATTGGCAAACATTGAAATTCTCACAAATTCTTGATATCCAATTAACTACATACAACCACTTTTCATGTCCAGGATATCTAATTTTTCGCTTTACTGTTTGTAGACATCTACCATAGTTAAGAACTAAGGTAATAACAAATGCTAAGAAAAAGCAACAAAGATATAAAGCCTTGGCATACTTAAAAGCATTAAAAATGCTATGCTTAAAGCACAACTTAGACATTTCTTTAATGGAATTTTTAATAAATTAAATCAGCGTTTATCAGTTTAATGTGATAAGGTCACGAGTTCAGGACATGATTTTTAATTACATGCGGTATAATAAAGTCTATAAATTTTACAATCGCACTATTATTGCAGAGTTCCATCGAAAATGTTTTGGATTTGCTGTTTGTTAATTTTACCATTACCATCATTCTCTATTAATTGTGAACAATTTAATGATAGCAATAATATTAAAAATATTAATTGGAACGATTTGAAAATTTGCCTGCCCGCAATTGGTCGAAATAATGTGGAGAAAAATTTTGCTGGAAATATTTGGAGACTAATAAAAGAAGTATGTATTTGCTGAGGTTAAATTTATACTTAGTTTAAATTAACACTCTTCAAAAATTATAAGACAAACGATGGCATAGAAAATATTTCTGCTGACGTATATAGAATTATGGGAAACATAATAGTTGGGATTCCAACGGATGATTTAAGAAACATATCCATGGATCAGGTGGAAATGATTGAAGCGTTCAGTTCCATTGGAGGATTAGCTTCTGACCAGGTATAAGTTTAATTAACAATTTTTAACTTAAAATGTGTAAATGTAATTAAGATTGTGATTGATTTCTTTTACTTGAAAAGGTTTCTTAAAGTATTCTCAATTTTATTTTTCGTCAGTGTAAATGCTCTTATGTTTCTCCTAATTATTATAGGGAGGATAATATGAAAAACCCTGTTATTTTCTAATCTATCCAGATGATTGGCGTGAGTTCACTTTGTAACAAGCATTTGCTATACAAACTACACCTTATGGCTACTGCGGACGTGTGAAGTGAAATTGTTTGAAATTTTATTTAGGTTACTATTATTTGCATAAAGTATTTCGTATTCTATTATTACCTGTCGGATAACCTTAAAAAATAGCAATCTTGAGATAAAAATATACAGGGTGATTCAGATCAAGATACCTTCCGGTATACCACGTGATTCCTTGAGGTACCCTTAGAAACCTTCCTTTAGGAGTTATGGCCAGTTGAAGATTTCGCCAATATTCGTGAGAATAAATGAGTATAAGTTTTGAACCACCCTATAAATTTGGTTATTGTTGGCTTATTAAATAGCCAAGAATTGTAGCTGTCGAAAAGTGTATTCCTCTATATCTGTTAATTAAGCTTCTTTAAATTATTCTCAAATATTTCCAAAACATTGATTTTTTTACACACAAATTTCATAAATACCGTTATTTATTTCAAAAACTTTTGTGTGTAAAAAAATCAAAATTTTGGAAATATTTGAGAATAATTTAAAGAAGCTTAATTAACAGATATAGAGGAATACACTTTTCGACAGCTACAATTCTTGGCTATTTAATAAGCCAACAATAACCAAATTTATAGGGTGGTTCAAAACTTATACTCATTTATTCTCACGAATATTGGCGAAATCTTCAACTGGCCACAACTCCTAAAGGAAAGTTTCTACGGGGGGGGGGGGGAGAGGGGGGGGGGGTTTGTGGAACAATTTTTTGATCATCTTACCGCAAGGAATCGCATGGTATACCGGAAGGTATCTTGATCTGAATCACCCTGTATGTATATTTACGATACCAGAAAAGAATGTCGTTTTTTTTTTTTTAAATAAAAGATGTGAATGCTTATAAGAATTTAATTTACAAATATTAATCTACAATAAAACAATAAAACATAATTTTTACGGTTTGATATAATCTTTCTCCATCGATCTGGCAAAGTTTTAATACCTCGCTCATTTAATTCACGTGGTTTTGATTCAAAATATTTAATGAGTCAAAAAGATGATAATCAAAAAGATGAGATCAAAAAGATGATAATCAAATGGTGCAATATCTGGAATATATGGAGGGAGACGAATTCTTTTCTATCCGAAGTCGTCTAATTTGTCCCGAGCTACTTTTGCCGTATGCGAGCGAGCGTTGTTTTTTTATTTCCGCTGCCAAACGGTCCAATAAAATCACAATAAAATTGTGAGTTCATTGTTTTTCCAGGCTTTAGGATTTCAAACAGGACAAAGGGCTTTTTTTGTTGTGAAACCGGGTTTTGGGGTTGATACAGCTACCTGATTCTTCGATAAACATTATTTTTTGGGCCTTTCATTCGAGTACAGAATCTCCAGCTATCAGGTCTTGCAAAAAGGTGTTTCCGACTCCATTTTTAAAAGATATTCTTCACACTTTCCAAATTTTTTTAAGATTCTCTTAAATACTCGATCATGAATATCCGAGATTGTTCACAATTTTTTCAATCGATCGACAGTAGTCAATACGCAACTAATTGCCAAAACCGGTCAACGAATAAAACGGCATTTTTTTCGGTACTCTTAATATATTTTAAATAAGAAAATAAGTATTATATGTTCATATGAAACTACATAAAAATTGTCTTCATAGTAGTTCTCCCTGTCTAGTTCAACGACATCTTCATTAGTAAGTTTAGGTTGGTAAAACGACAACACCAAAAATCATTCATCCAAATACAGGGCAAGAGAAGACAAAAAATTGAAATGAGGGCCAAAGATAAGCACCCAACGCCATACAAAAAATAAAAGCATAGGAACAAGTTTTGGCTTGATATGATGAGAATCTAGTAACTTGGCGAGATGTCATTCGTATCGATCTCCTGGAAGAATAATTCCTATTGCGCTATGTTTGCCCCACCCTTGTGGCATGTTAGCCGCACCCTTGTGCATGGTATAGTGTATAAAATTATATATCCATAAACAATTACCATGTCGCGTAAAACTGACACAAACACGTAAATAGCGAAAAGCTACTTAAAATGAACCCCGCCTAAAGGTGAGATCGCGTAAATAGAGGTCGCGTAAGCCGAGAGATTTTTTTCAGGCCAGGGCGACGAGAGATCCCAAGCACGGAAGCCAGGGCTTTGTGCTACCCTGCTTGAAAGTCCTTTCACTAAAAACTTCCTGTCCTCTTAATGAAGCTCATCAGGTCTTGGTGAGGTAAGTTTTTCAGCTCATCAGCTCATCCACAGATAGGAGGGGACAAACACACAGAAAGTGTGCGGTTATCTCAGGATCTCCTTCCATGCAGGACAGACACACAGGGCTAGTCAACAACACCCATCCTAGTTAGATGAGCGTGAATCGAGCTGTGGTCGATAATGATGCCAACCACAGTTCTGCATTGTTTTCTTCCGAGCCCCAAGAGAATATCAGAGAAATTTTTACTAGTCCCATCGAGAAAAAGTTCTGGGCATCTGCAAGTGCTCAGGCTCGCCCATCTCTGCTAATCCTTTACACGAACATCCGCTTTGATGAGAGACCCGATAACCGAGGTGGCAACACTTATGGCGGGTTCCGAAGGAACGGAGAGCCAGATCGCGACCTGGCTAGAAGGTCAGTCCTTTCATTCCCGATAAACCCCATTTGACCAGAAATTCACTAAGGGACAGCTTGTTGTGGATACATAGTTTATTCACGGACGATCTGCAGTCCTCCAGTAACTTAGATGTAATCCGAGGGCCACTCAGAGATATCAAGCTGCCTTAATTTCCGAAAGGAAAGCAATGTACTTACACTTGATGTCCATATCAAGCGATATCTTCGCTGCCATTGCGATGGTGAAGCCTTCAGCCTGTAAGACAGTAGTGTACCTTTCAAGTGAGTACTCCAACCCAATGTCATATTCAAGAAAGTAAACATCAGCACCGGTTCTCTTATTAGTCAGAGAGCCGTGTGTGAAATTTTTTAGAGCGAACTGGGGAAGGCTCGATAAGGCAGCCCACGATTCCCTTTCTAGAAAGCTCACAGAGGGGCGCCGTCCAAACCGAAGCTCTGTACCATTGTATCAAGTGGCATGCGGGTGGGAGGGTTTCCCGTGCCAGCCCACTAGCCAAAGAGCAATGGGTAGAGCCAGTCCAGCAGCCGTGCATGCGGGTGGGAGGGTTTCCCGTGCCAGCCCACTAGCCAAAGAGCAATGGGTAGAGCCAGTCCAGCAGCCGTGCATGCAGCCTTTTTCCACCAGCACACTCAGAGAGGTTCGACCACTCAACTCCATGGTTAAAGCCTCTCGATGTACAGAAAGGCTCCCGAAATAAACAGTCCACGATCCAGTCCCCGTTCAATGACTGTAACTATTGAATGGAGAGCCGTCTTAGTAGATCCACCCCTCTGGTAAGCGAGCTGTGAGGTGTCTAAGGGAGAGGCTTTTAGGGTCACTCCCTTCATATAATCATCCACGAGCCGCTCCAAGTATTTAAAAAGAAATGATAAGAGGGTTATGGTTCGAAAACTCTTCGGATCCATATATGATGCCTTACGAGGCTTTGGAACGAAGGCAACCTTCACCTTCTTCCAAACCTGAGGGACATACCCAAAAGCGATACATGCCCTGAAAATGGAACCGACGTACCAGCACAATGCTCTCTGCCTTGAGAAGGGACTTGGACTTGGGGCTTTGAAAGCAGAGAAGGTAGAAATAGACCTTTCACCTTCTTGACATCAACTGTGAACCAATCACCACCAGTGCAAGAAGGTAGGGGATGTTCACCATACAACTCAAGGTCTTCTTCAAGCCTACAGTCAGGGAAATGCGTCTAGAGAAGAATCCTCCAAGCCTCTGGCTTCGTTGACGTAAAGGAACCATCTGGCCTTCTCAGAACACTCAGCCTGGCCGGCGGATTACTCCTAAGACCTATCAGCAGACCAGGGACTACTGAATTTTAATTTTTTATGTTTTCTCAGTAAAGTAATATTAGTTTTTAATATAGGCATAAAAATAAGTGTTTTGGTTCGTTTATCTTAAGTTTTATTTTAGGCTTAGTGCTCCCTTATACAACTCTGAAATAACTTGTTACATCTACATTTTCCATCTTTTCACACTCTCATCTATTAAATTTTTTTTTACGTTTCAATTTCGAAATATTTTGAATTTTAAGTTATTTTCGAAATTAGTTTATTTAATGGGTGAAAATTGACAGAGAGCTGATGTTATAGTATATTTTAAAGACTTTAATGCAGATTCTTGAAATATTGATTTTCAGATGAATATGATTCATGATAAGGTAAGGAATGAATGGGGAACAAAAACACCTGAGCGATACTCTCAATATGACCTAATTTCGTTGGGACAAATTTTATGTTATTTTAATAGAACGGAAATATCTGCAATTCACGCTGATGCATATAAGTATGAACAGGATATATGTAAATGCTCGTATTATTCTAAACATTTTTTAATATGTTTTCTTTAAAAAATTCCAGAGATGCAGCAGAAATTATTGGAAAAATTCGAAATTGCCCGCACGATATAATCCAAGAATTTGCTAAATTGGCAGTACAACCAGAAGCATTTGGCCCACCAAGTGGTTGGAGTAAATTTATTGTAAGATTTTTATCAATTATTTAATCGGTATAAAGTATATAAATATATAAGAGATATCTATTTTTTAAATTCAGGTCAGTATTGTGGGCAATATTATAACCGGATTAACACCTGAAGAATATTCATCAATTAATGTGGAAAATTTGAGATTCAACAAGAGAATTTATAATCAAACAAAAATTACCGCACCAAGATATAATCTAAACCGGACGAGTACACCAAATTCATTGTTATAGTCTGATTAAAAATTAGCTTAAGCAATATGGAGTCCTCTATGTTTCCAATCTTAAATACTAATTAGTTAGCTACTGTTCTTCTACATTTCAATCAAAATAACTCAATTTAAAAATAGTTTAATTGTGGCGTATGCAAGTAGAAATTTAGTTTCATGAAGGATATTAAGCTCTGAATACTTTTTAACTTATCCAATTCACGAGCTCTGTAATTATTTTTAGCTCTAGTTTCTTGAAAAGGAGTATCTTTTTTTGTTTTTTTTTTTTTTCACCAGAAATATTGAAGTGTTTGTAGATAAAAATGGTCTGATGTTAATCAAATCGATCAGAAATCAGACCGCCATTATTTTCTCTCCTCTATCAATAAACAAAATTTCCTTCAATACGCTTTATCGCCATGATTGTGGGGAAAAATAATTTTGTACTGCTTTAAGATAATTTTGTTATCTATTCGATAATATAAAAATTTATGTACGTTACTTAAAAAATCTTTTCCTATTTCAGTTAGCCACAATCTCAGTACTCTCAGTTAAAAGTTTTATAATAAAGACTTGTGTCATTAACACAGGTAAAATCTAATCGACCTAAAATTTATTGATTTTGATAGAGCAAACTATGGTTTTCCGATGGATCTGATTGGTAAATCGAATCGGTAACGAAAGATTTTTCAGTTCTTCCCGGGTGTCTTGACGCAGCTGATGTTATGCTGTGCTATACCTACACTTTATTCTTAACCTCGTTCTAAAACGCATGATTGTTACGAACATTCAGGGAAGTAAAAATTTACATCAAGGGAAAGATCTGTGTATTTTTCTTTTTTATTTCAATTATATGAATAGTCTGGGATTTAGGTGCACAAAATTTCTATGGCTCCAACCGAGTTTCATTATTCCAAATTCTTTCATAGAAAGCTCTCCAAGTAAGTACTTTGTACGTTCTCAGTTCTTTTTAATATTTTGTTAGGACTGTTCTATATTTTCTCTAATTTTTAGATCATTTTTGAATTTTTCCCCATCGACAATTTTCTTGTTGCGGGCTTCTTATTTCACAAGGAAACCGAAATTTATAAAGTACAGGCTTTTCCAATAAGAGGTGTTATTTTGATATTCAAAGAAAAATGCCATTTTTTGAGATAAATGATCGGATCTTTATTTCATTATAAAGAGGAAGGTATGCCGTTAATAATGGAAAATAACATCAGCCAAATGACCACCACGCCTACCGGACCATATCCTTTTCATGAAATTTTCCATAAACAAATCGGAAAGTGGCTGCCCTATGTCCTCGATAGCCTCACGAATTCCATCTTTGAGGTCTTGAATCGACGCTGGGCTGTTGGCTTAGACCTTCTCTTTCACGTGACTCCAAAGGAAGAAGTCGCAAGGTGTTAAGTCACAAGATCTCGGTGGCCAATTGTGATCACCTCTTCGAGAGATAACACGGTCCGGAAACTTTTCCCGTAAAAGATCAATGGTTTCGTTGCTTGTATGGCACGTAGCGCCGTCTTGTTGAAAGTAAACGTTGTCCAGATCAATACCATCCAATTCCGGCGCCATAAAAAATCATTAATCATCTGTCGATAGCGCAATCCATTCACCGTAACTGTTGCTCCAGCCTCATTTTCGAAAAAGTAAGGTCCAATGACCCCGCGGGACCATAAACCGCACCAAACAGTCACACGTTGAGGATACAGAGGCTTTTCAACAATAACTCTTGGGTTTTCCGAGCCCCAGATGTGACAATTTTGCTTGTCTCATCACTCAAGATGAGTTTTCTATGGAATTCCGGATCATTTTCATGCATTTCAAGGACCCAATCAGCAAAGACTCGACGTTGTTGATGATCGGCCGGCTTGAGTTCTTGTGTTATCTGAACTTTATAAGTCTTAAGACCCAAATATTTATGCAAAATACGGTGTAATGACGTTTGTGGAATGCCTAATTCCAAAGAACGACGAGGAATTGACAAACCTGGGTTTTCTTCAACACTTTCGGCTACAGCAGCAATATTCTCGGCTGTTCTTGAGCGACGTGCACGGGTTTTATTCTTCACATCACTAACTTGTCCCGACAGCTCGAATTTTTCTACTAATTTCTGTATTGCGGTCCGACAAGGTGCTTCACGACGACTCAAAAATGTTCGAGTTTTACGAACCGTCTCTGCCACATTTTCACCATTTTTATAGTGAATGCGTTGTTGAATCGTGTATCGTTCCATTTTTATTAATGGCGTAGTTTCTACTTGTCAAATGTCAAAAAATGACAGCTCCAAAAGTGACATCTACCGAAATAGCGGGCTAATTAAAATAACACCTCTTATTGGAAAACCCTTTATATGGAAATAGACTTTTTGTTCGTTGTATCAAAAAGAAGCCCACCCAAATGGTGCCACTTTTATATATATGTAGGTAGGTACATATCTAGATATTGTTAGAGATATTTTTTAGGTTTAAAACAAAACAAATGTTGGGATAAAAGAGGCTGTTCCTCCATTCAGCCACATGAAAAAAAAAATTAGTTTAGTCCATTTACATATATGCGTACATAATAAGAAGCAGGCTTTTCCATTACAAGTGAAATTAGGAAAGGAATCGGACCAGATACTGTGTTCTGATGGCTCAATAGGCAGAAAGTACAAATTAAGGTATCAAAGGTCCATTCTCGTCGATCGCTAACTAATTAACTAACTATTTGAGTCCCAGATTCAAAATGTCAGTGCGTATGTACGTCTAAAACTTTTTCCAGCGTGGAGATCGAGTCAGTCATTGCAGCCGTCCAAAAAATTTTACTTAGAGCAAAACAAATTTTCTTGTTAACATGCCAAAATACGTATACATATATGTATGTATTTAGTATGTGCTAGATCGTTGTAGGTTGAAACAAATTTTGTAAAACTGATCATTTGCAAGATTTGTTCATATTGTTTCTCATGTAACTAATTTGTTGTGACTCAGGGTGAATAATGCCAAGAATCACAACCATAAAGTCAACACATGAAAATGCAGAAAAATACATATACAATATATTGATATATCATAATTTGACCCTGAAAACAAAAATTGAATACTTTTTAATTTCAACTAAAATTCATTCCCACGTTATAATAAAATAAAATTCAGCATAAATTGCGTTTTATTATCAAGACACACATTCCACTCCCACGGTGTCTTCTTCCTCTTCGCATGTATACAGTTCATAGATATATTTCTTTAATTTCAGCAGTCTAATTGCATATAAATACATACAATTGTTGCCGTCTTAAAATTAATATTTAAAGATGAAAACAACAGGCATATCAAGTTACATCCTTTTTATGCGATCGTACTGATAAAAGCTTTCTTGCATTTTCTCCCGTATGTCTTTTCAACGTCGTGAGAAAATAATAAAAAAACTAAAAAGCTTCGAAGAGTTTCCTCTTTTGTCGACCCACCGATGGGAGTAAGAAGTTTGTTAGAAATCTAAAAATATCGTGTAAAATTAAAAATACGCTAAGAAATCATAAATATTGTGTAAAAGTAAAAGTTTGCTATAGAACATCCAAAATATTGTGTAAAAGTAAGTACTAGTGAAGAATTAAACTGATGTGAAAAATTAAAGGCTTGCGAAAAAATCCAAATATTATTGTTTCTCTAATTTAGGAAGGCACCTCTAAGGAGCACGGTGTATAAAATAAAACAATATTGCCATGACTCAATTTAAAAATGTAACAGAATCTGCTACGTTTTGATATTGCTATGTTGTAGATTTTAAAAAACTCCTTCAAAGTATACTAATAAAATGTGGCATAAAATCTATGATCTAATTTTCTTTGTCTAGCATTTAGTAAGAAAATCATGACGACTATTTATCCACCTTCAGTATCTATGCAAAAATTAGAGAGTTTCACAACATTTTCTATAACTTTTTTTCAAGATTAATGCTAAAAATCTATCACGATATACGGAGTAACAAGATATGCCTAATGAAATAGATGGCACAATAACTAGATATCGCATGGTATACCTGAGCAGAGTATACAGATTGTGAAATGGATGGTCCATTTCGGAATGGAACAAAACAGCAGTTTTGTATACATTCGGTCGACCCCCTCAACACAGCAGATACAAGAAAATATGAATCACTCGATGAAGCTATCATTTCTTATGTTGTGGTCCATTTCTAAATACCCAGCCATATAAAATTTGTATACTTTGGTCTGGTATTGCATGTGACATCTAGTTTTTGTGCCATCTATGCTACTTACTAGTTATCTTGACACTTGAGCTGTGGCGTCACAGTATTATAAGAATAATTATTAGAAAAAATTATTTGGTAACAGTTTTGACAAATTACAATGGATAATATCATAATAAATAAAAATTAGAATGTTTAAAAAAATATATAATTACTTGACAACAAAGAATTACAAAAAATTACAGAATTTTTAATCTGGGCAGTAAAATGTTAATATTTGGTTCATGATTGCTAAAATTAATATTAATAAAAAAAAAAAAAAAAACACAATCAATTAATATAAAAGTCTTGTAGTGCAATCGTATGATGCCGTGACGCTCAACATGTCAAGCCGTGGCTGCTTATCTCCTGTGGAATACTCATCTTCAAAGTCTCCAGAATATTTGTGAACAGCTGACATAAACTAATTAAGTACCTACTTAAAATATCCACAGAAAAAAAAATATGGAATGGACATATCCGGAGGTTTTGCTAGCTATGGGAAATCGCCAAATCGCCAAAACGAGGAAAAGATGACGCATTCTCTGGTCGTCCTTCAATAAGTAAATAGAGATATGTTTTGGGCGTTTTGTGTGATAGTTGGCAATGTCCTGCTGGAGTCACATGTCATGATATCAATATTCGTCTATTTGGGTCTGTACGGCGCTCGAAGCAGTTTTTTTTGTACAAGTTTCTTTGACGTAACAGAACACCGGAAGAAAGTGACGTCATTTTGGTGAAACTCGCTGTAAGAAGAAAAAAACATGTTTTATGTGGGTAAAGCGATTGGATCCTTAGATAGCGAAAGAAAGATCGATATATATTCTGGCGTTCCTGATCGAGACGTGAAAGTAGTTTTCTACCCCTACCTTGCTCTTGGTACTACAAAGTAGCAGCAATATTGGATAAGATGATTTGATTTGATTTCCGTATAACAAAATGAAAAAACAGAACCATTATAAGATCGTTCGTACGTCTGTCTGTCTGTTACAGATGATTTTGTGGATTAGATTAGAATATACTTAAATTCGGTTGATTGACTGTTCGTTGAACAAGTTCTGATACAGAACCCGGTTCGCTCTTGATCGAATTATTTTATTTTCAAAGTGTGTCGCTTCTCCCAATTTTTACTTGCTTAACAAATATGAATATTAGCAGCTACATTGAAACACTGCTTGATTGCACAATGCATACACCAATGAACAGCCCCGGTAATGAGTAAAAGCAGAAATAATTCGAATGATATCGTCGTTGTTCATCATAAAAATGGGGAAAATCTGCAATCTTCAATTTTTCCTCATTTCTACTTGGTTATATAGGGTGTCCTGTGATTGGTCTGACACCAGAGGTTATGGATAGGTCATGATTAGACAAGCAAAAAATTGTATGGGTGAGGGTTTCGGTGATAAAGGGACTTGAAGATATTTGGATGATGATGATTTAGATATTTTAGATAGATAATCATTGGACCTTTCCAATGGTCTATAAACTTTTCTGCTCTTTCAATCTGTTTTGAAGTTATGACTCAGCAAAGTTAAAAATTCGGATTTTAACTAATTTTTTTTATTTATGAAAATCCACGTCATTAGTTTTTCATATTGGATTTAAGAAGCCCAAAAGCTTGGCTTTAAAATCACCTACACAACTCTTACGCAAAATTCAACCCTTTTTGCGTTTTTTTTTCACTTTTTCTTGAACATATCCAGTGACAAGTAAAAACGCTAGAATTGGTCTAAGACCAATTCTTATGATAACCTAGATGAATGCCCTTATGAAATTTCGTATATTCTAAAGAAGCCTTTAGTACAATAAAAATGCCTTGGACTGATCGTGTTTACTGTATACTTAAAAAACCTAAATTTTTATGTGGCAACACCAAGAAGGAGTTGCCCGATTTAGTCTATTTGTGAAATTTTATTTGTTAGTACAATGAAAACACCATGTACCAAATTTCAGCTCTCTACGTCGACGTGTTCTCAGGCAGTGTCCAAATATACAGTAGAAAACGAGATTTTTGTATGGCAACCCCACGAAGGAGTTGTCCGATTTGTCTCATTTTCGAACTTAATTTTACTTTTCTTTTTAAGTCTGTGTACAAAATTTCAGCTCCCTAAGTATACGGGTTCTCGAGTTATTGTGCGCACAGACGGACGGACGGACGGACGGACAGGCGGAAAGACGGACAGACGGACGGACATGCAAAAATCAAAATAACTTTTAATATTATGCGTGGGTGTCCAATCCATTTTGCTCTATCATCATTATTTCGAGGTGTTAGAAACGGAATGACAAAATTAGTATACCCTATAGATTTCATCTAGGGTATAAAAATGGATTATAAAGCTCGGCCCCAAAAGTTAATTGCCTACTTTGTGGTTCAATTAGTGCCACAAAGTAGGCAAATTTGCTTAAGAAAAAGTGAAAAAAATGCGGAAAAGGTTACATTTTAGGTACAAAATGTTAAAAATCATTTTAAAGCCAAGCTCTTGGGCTTCTTAAACCCAATATGAAAGTTTAATGTTGATGACGTGTTTTTTGATAAAAATAGTAGTTAAATAATAAAAAACCGAGTTAAAATTCCAAAATTTTAACTTTGTTGAGCCATAACTTCAAAACGGAGAGGAGCGGGGGAGGAATTTATAGACCATTGGAAAGTACCAATGAGTACTAACCTAACAGATGATGAATCATCATCATAGGGTGTAACCTTCAGAAGTTAGAGGGTAATTTATAAAAATATACCTATATCCTTAAGTCCCATTATCTCGGAATCCGTTAGGATTTGCCCTCCACCACCCATAGAATTTTTTGCTTGTCTGAGCATGACCATGACCTATGCATATCCTTCGGGTGTAACACCATATACGGGACACTCTACAGAATTGTACCTACCGACACCTGTTGTGGAAAAAATGAATTCAGCACTTTTTGTGCGACAGAATCTTTCGAACCATTGTTTCAATTCAATTGCCATTAAACAAATTTTGTAGGAATGATGTAAATTGAAGCTCTCTCCACTTTTATTATGGATAGCCACGACAAATTTCTATCAATTGAATGCTTATTAAGACTGATTGGACCCTGTTGAAATGATGATTCCATTCTTGAATCTATTGATGGGAATATATATCTTGAGAGCTTATTCGATGCACAAACAAAGCTAGAGTAGCTAGGTATGTCCCAACTTGCTTTTAGGTTACATATAAAAAATTGAAGGTAATTGTTACCATTAAATATAGGACGCACTTTTAAAAATCTTTCCAGTTCAGTAGGACATTTCCGGTATTATATTCAACTGAAAATTACCAACACAACTTCTTGCTTTCATGTGAATATTTAATGCAAACATATAAACTGAATTATTTGCATTGAATTCGAACAGCTGTAACTTTTCATTACCGGTTGTATTCGTTTTTTTCTTTACTTTGAAATAGATTCTAGGTATAATTACAATGAATAGCTTATCACACTTTGGTCGCGAAAGGCTTCAATTTGCCATGCGCGCGATAAAGCTCATTTTATCAGTTGCTGCTGCATGCACACTAGTAGACACGAGAAATTTTCAGGCAGGCCAGGGAATTCTTTAGTCAATACTTCCAGCTTGAATGGAAAGTTGTCGTGTTTTCATTCAGAATTTCACAAAGTGTTTTACTATATACTTATTTAGTGATTTTTATTGTTGGTAAAAAAAAAACAAATTATGTACAGAACCCAAGAAACGTCCAAATCGCCCCCAAATGGATTGGAACAAGATGATAATTATGAGTTTTCGGGAGCGACATTAAAAATTTCCGGTGGTGGTGATGATAACCAACGAAGCTTACAATCACCTTTACAGAAAGGCACCGAAAATAATCAAAGTGCAATTTTAAGTGGTTCAGATGTACCGTCACCAATTCATTCTGGAAATGTTCCTAGTGGTTCGGGTGAGTGGGTATTGGAATAATTTATGAACTTTTATTATTATCTCGATAATATTATCTGCGTATTTATGTACAAAGTCTCCACTCTCTGTTACAATGAAGCCATTTATTTGGGAGTACTTATTTTATTGATTTTCATTGAGAAAAAAAAACTACAAAAATGATAACTTGTTGCTTTAATAAAGACAGACGGAGAGAATGCGTGGCTACAACCTGATGACGAAGCCAACAAAAATCATTTGGTTGAAGTTGTTTGTTATTTGGTGCAGATATAATTGGCATTGCGTAGGTGGTAATATACGAGCTTTAATTTCGGTGAGTTTGATGCACAACAGATTTCGACTATGGATTTTGGGATAGGTCAAGGTTACAGCAATTCTTTTAAGAGGTTCACTTTTGATATGTTGCCCCTTCTTGTCATTTTTGAAATCTCGAACTGAAGTTAGTAAATAAAAGTTTTCCCGTCGTTTGATAATAATTTTGTTTACATTACAAAAGTTTATAACAATTCGCTTGCCTTAGATTTCAGGAAATCTACCTGCAGCAATTTATAGATGCGGACTGTACACAATAGGTACAACTGCTTGGTATAGGTTGCATTGCAACGAAAAGTGATATCTCATTGGAGTTATATTAATTTATTCAGACAAAAGAGTTGTCTTATACAACAAGTAGTTCTTACTACCCAGCGGGAAAAAATGGTCAGACCTTCCTATTGAAGGTATCTGGAAGGAATAAATTCGCGCCGAAATATTCCTTAAACTTCCTAAAGAAGTGCTTTGAAAGGAAATGCACTTTCAATGTGAAACCATCCGTAAATTGCCTGCGCCTCAAAAAAAAAAAACTTCTATAACTCACCTGTACCTTAATAAAATATTTTTAGAAAATTGTTATGAAATTGCACTTCGCATGTTTCAGAGAGTTGAGTTCAGTTTTGATTAGAAGTGAAATTATTTGGATGTACATTGCTTAATTTTTGAAATTATCTCTCTTTTCCATCCCCAGAAAACTTTTAAGGAAGGAAAACGCAATTTTAGCCAACCATTCTATATTGCTTCCTAAATTTTTCTTTGGAAAGGCTTCCTTCTGCGGACATACCTGTATAAAAAAGATATAAAGTGGGAAAGTGGAGTCATGCATGAGAACCTTTCAAAAAAGACTTATGTATGCGTGATTGTATGCTTCCATTTCCCGTTGGGTAGCTAAATACCAGCAGAAGTTAGTATGATTATACAGAATAATGCAAAAGTGTTGATAACCGATGAGTCTAGCTTCATTCAACGATAATGATAACAGGGAAAAATGAGTCAGGGATAAGTAGGTCAATAGCGTCACCCGGTGTTAACCCGGTATATCCCAGAACTCTTTTTTTTCCAAAACAGGGAACGTAAAAATCTTCCCATAAAAAATAAAAATAATTGTATTTTAGTCTGTCATTAAATCACATGTTAGTTATTAAATATTTTAGAAATATATTGATCATCACTTTTTTTAATCTTTTGTATGGTATTTCTGAAAACATTTTAGATATAAACCAACGTCGCATTTTATGCACGAAGTATGGCCGGCAGGTATCTCCAGCAGGGCCGGATCTATGGGGGGGGGGGGCACTCGGGTGCACTTGCCCCGGGCGCTAACATTAAGGGGGCGGCAATACGACGGGCTTTTGAACCCATAGCTAAACGAGAAAAAATCTAATTACAAGAATTGGCAAATTTTTTCAGACCATACTTAACACTTCAGTTTTCTTTCCGGAATCTAAAAGCTGCTTTGCTGATATCATACTTTCAATTGTGTTTATACTTATACAGTAAAGCAGCTTACTGTCTATTAAAATTAAGTCTGTAAGCCTCTGTAAGCTCTGTGGCTGGCAACCCTATGTTCCCCATCATCCATCAATCCTACCTCGAATGTAGACAGATTATAAGACAGTACAAGCACAAAGTTACCAGAAATATATTTTTAAGCCCGCTAAATTTAACCATTTTAGCCGGAATTAAGGCCTTTGAATCTGAGTAAAAAATCAGATAAATCCATTCAACCTGAACGGCAGTTTGCTAGAATTCCTACACAGATTTTTTTTTGAAACTGTCAAATTTTAGTAGTTTTAGCCGAGAAGATTCATATTGAAAAGCGGCAAAAATAAAAAAACTAATATCTAACATAATTTAAATTTTTAATTTGTTATCCTTATGTTAATAATAGCGGAGACAGACTTGCAATTTCAATATTGTATTTTGCGAAATCTGTCTCTTTATACGGTGAAGCAGCTCGGTATACGCTCGGTGTACAATCAGAAGTTAGTACATTGGAGCTCAATATTGAAATTGCGAAAAACGTACGCGGTATACGAGTTTATTGCAATATGATCCTAGTTATAAACCATAATCATTTAATACACGAACCTTTTAGAACCGAATTTAATACTTAATACAACTTTTTTTTATCAATATTTGACACTTGTAAAATTGAAGTGACTATTTCATTTTTATTTTTCATATAGACAAGTAATTTCACAATATTTTCTCGCGTTTTGTACGTGCGCGGAACATTCTTAAGTCAAACGACAAATCAAGTGATAATCAAGTGTAAGTTCTCTAATTAAATTCTTAGTATCGTAAAATGCAAGTGTGTCTCTGAAATTTTATATTGCAATTCACATAATTGCATTATCAATATATAAATATGAAAATTGCAAGTCTGTCTCTGGTATAAAATAAATTGTATTTGTAATGATACGATTTTTATACCCTAGATGAAATCATAGGGGTATACTAAGTTTGTCATTCCGTTTGTAACACCTCGAAATAATGATGGTAGAGCAAAATGGATTGGACACCTATTCGTAATATTAAAAGTTATTTTGATTTGTACATGTCCGTCCGTCCGTCCGTCCGTCTCTGCGCACGATAACTCGAGAACGCGTATACTTAGAGAGCTGAAATTTTGTACACGGACTTTAAAAAAAAAGTAAAATTAAATTCGAAAATGAGACAAATCGGGCAACTCCTTCGTGGGGTTGCCATATAAAAATTTCGTTTTCCGCTATATATTTGGACACTGCCTGAGAACGCATCGACGTGGAGAGCTGAAATTTCGTATGTTATGTTTTTACTACATTAGCAAATAAAATGTCAAAAATGGACTAGATCGGGCAACTCCTTCTTGGTGTTGCCATATAAAAATTTAGGTTTTTTACGTATACTTTGAAAACAATCAGTCCAAGATATTTTCATTGTACTAAAAACTTCTGCAGAATACGAAATCCTATAAAATTGGTTATAATCATTTTTTCTGTGCGACAAACCGTTCTAGAAATATATGCGAAAAACGACTTCAAAATCAAACTTGAATAGATCGGTGACCATACGAAATTTAATACGGTCATGCATCTAGCTTTTTTACTTGTTTACTTTCCTTTTATTTTAAAACAGTTTGAGATTCAAACGACATTTAAGATCTATAATGGATCTTACTTTTCGTTTGAATTTCAAATTCTTTTTATTTAACTATTATTTGTTTCTATATAGGTCTAGGGTATGCAGTATCTATAAATAGGTCATCTATCATATACATATATGCCTGGTATACCCTGGAACTGTAATGAAATTTGTCCCAAATAAAGATCGTTGTTAGAAAAAAAATTGTTAGAAAATTTCCTAGATTCGGCACTGATCTCCAGCACATGTTCTTTTATTGTTAATTGGATATGTGCAGTGATTAAGGCCATCGTAGTGTAAGGTGTCATATGTTGTACCTTCATAATTACGTAGGCGACTCGGTCCAGGTCCCTTAGCTTTTTCACCAATGTAGTAGTAGATTGCAATATTGTAGTAGTAGATTGCAATATTGCGTTTAACTTAACTTTCGTTAAGCAAATGTTTGTGTCTTTCATTTTTGTTGAAAAAACAAACCCTCGCGGCTTTTTACGTAGATCCTTTTTGTGGGCAAGTCGACAGCTATTAGGGACTCGGTTCTCACGAATAGTTCCTGTTGCGTTGTATCCACGAGATTCAAAATAAGCCAATACAGGAAAACCAGTATAAATAGGTTATCGAAATAAAATATCATTGGTAACTGTTGAACATTAGGCTTAAAATCGTCGATCATATTCAAAAGTAGCGTTGTGAATTTGGCGAATCTTTCGTCGTACACAGTATTTGATCGTGGGTCTTTCCATTGGCAGATTTCAAAGTTTAACAAATAACCTGGACCAGGACCAAATTTTGTATCCAAAGCGTAGCGGCTACCCTCTTATAAACTATTTGCATCCATACGACAACCATACCATAAAAGTCAATCATGCTTCCATCATAAGAATGGTTCTGTTCAGGATGAAAGTGCTTGAGCATATTTGACTTCAGGTGGTCTGTAATAGGTCGCAGTTTCCACATTGTATGATCATCAATTCCTGTTTTGTGGCTATCTTCAAAATTACGGAACTACAGTATTTGTTGGATTCAATTTCTGCGCATCGACTTTGTAACCATTTCTTTTCGAAGATCTTCCTCAGTACTCCAAAATGTTCTGACACGGCTATGATGATTATATCCAGTCACGAGCAAGATTCCAATAAATACTTTAAGCTCCTCGACATTAATGTTAGAATTCGGTTTGACATTAAAAATAGAATATTTTGCGGATTCATCACAAATATGGTACAGTAAAGCATCGTCAAAAATATATTCAAATTTTTTGTGTGGTTTCAATCCAATGCAGTCGTCATAATTAGCAAGTGGAAATATTGACATCATTGCTGAGAGTTGTTAGTGTGTTTATCAGAAGGTGGAATTGAACATGTAAATTCAGTATCGCGGACCTTACTTAAACAACTAACTGTAAATGAAGTGGATGGTTCAATATCAGACAAATAATCCAAGACATCAACCAAAATGTTGTCATCGATTCCTGTCTTATGTTCTGGCTTCATATGAATTTATACGTCGATCAGTACCCAAAATGATTTCATAATTTGCTGTTAATTGCCCAGCGTACACATTATCTGGTAAACCACCTTGTTCATCAACAGCATCATCTTCTCCGCTCAAAAAGAGCGCTAAAATCAAATAAATACATTGGTGCACTCACTATTCTTCGATAATATAAGCACTGCATATAACAAAATTTATACCGAATTGCAATAAAAATAAAATGTTCCTCCAAGATGTCCTAGCGTTGCTATATGGCAACACTGATGAAAAACATTATAAAACATTGAAAAAAACTCACAGATTCTAAAGACTATTCAAATTTAAAAAATGTTAAATCGTACTAATGAAAATATTCAACAGCAGAAAGAATGAATTTTGCAAAGGCGTATGAAAAATTGTATATTTATTTAAAATCTCCTTTATTTGACATTTTTCTTTTCTTCTCTAAATTCACGATGCTATCACGCCGAAACCACAAAAGCGATTGACTTATATTTCAATAGGATAATATTTATATATATACACAATCTATTTAGTGTGGAAAACGGGCATATACATCCTTCATTAGGTGTGCCTTGATTGGTTAACGGGCGTTTTGTCTAGAAGCATCCAGCGTTGCCATATGTCAACGCTGTGATAATTCGAGTTAAGTAAGGATATCTGGTCAGCAAATGAAGTATTCCATTTCATTTATTTATAAAATTCTACACAAGATTCCTAATCCTATAATTTAAGTACAATTTATTATGATTGCGGTGAAAATAAGAAAAAAACTTAACAGTAATCTACATACACTAACTAATTAAAAAAAAAAAAACAAGAAAATAAAAATGAAGAATTACAGAAAAGAATTAAGAACATAAACTTAGTAAAAAGTAATGTAAATAGTTTTAACAGAAATTTAACACAAGTGGATAAGGCATATTACAAATGAGCTTTTTAAATTCGTTAACAGATGTTACGCAACGTATATTAGTAGGAAGCGAGTTCTAAAGGCGGGTAAATTGGACAAAGTAAGATCATCTAAAAATGGATGAATAGAAAAATGGAATTAGGAAGCTACGTCCTCTCTGAGATTGCAGAAAACGGTATATTGCTATAAAGATACTCAGGCGTTTGCAAACCAAGTCGAGTTTAGGGAAGATCATGTTTCCGTAAGTAATGTGGGGACTATCAGCACCCTAACCAGTATTAGCCTGAGGTTTTGGGACAGAATATTGTTGGACAGCCAAAAACTTCTTAAACCACCATAGCTATTACTAAGCTGTAGTCTTAATGTGATCGCAGCATTTCAGTCTTGTGGTGAATTTCACTCCGAGATTTGACACTTAATCAACAAAAGGTAGACTCACCAGCGGCGTATCTAGGTTGAAGCATTTGTGGGAGTGACCATATTAAGAAAAGACGTTACTGCATAAAAATAAATAATATTTCAGTCAACATATTTAAAAGAAAAATCAAAACATACAAATGTTATTTATAATAAAACAGTAGCCCGCCGAGCTTCCAGAAATTCTATGTGATAGTAGACAAATCAAACCTATCCCAATTTCTGTGTAATGCTACTGTACATAATCATATTCGGAGTTCTAAAGGTTCTATAAAAAGTCTGAAATCCATACTAAGATATTTCGTAGTTGATACGTTTTCATATCACTATCCAGATTTACATTTTTATACAAAAATCTGAGAAACAAGTTATGCTTTAGTGTAAAAATATTAATTAACACGTTGAACACAATTCTTGCTCTTCACCGGCATATCGTGTCAAGCATTAATTTTACTGATGTCCGCCTGTCACACCGTAGAATAATCCATATTGCTTTATTTTGTAATCTCTGAAATCTCGTGAAATCTTTCAATGTACCCATAAAGAGTAGGTACTGATGGACAATATTCAAAATGTGGCTTTAGCATAGTACTGCACTTTTATTGCAATTAACATCCAAAGAATAAAGATATAATCGAAATGATTTTTAAAATTTAGTATATTATCTATAAAATGTTATTTTTTTCAACCAATTCAATAGCGACACTATCAATAGATGTTAAGTCCTTCATAAATGTTAGTTACCATTTTGCACTGTTAAGCTTTGACTTATTCATTTTCAACCATTTACTAAGATGATTCTAATCAAATTACTCCTACATTGTTTAAAACTCATACTGTCACCTGTAATAAGGTACAATAACGCATCATCTGCAAAGAGCCTTAATTTGCAGTGGTCCAGAATATTACCTACATAATTAATATAAATGGGAAACAACAATGTTCCTATGATAGAACCTTGGGGTAAACCAAGGGCACAGTTTATTGCTCCTGACATAAATTCATTTACTTTAGGTGCTCTGCGATCTGTTCCGTATTTATCTAATTTGTCTATGAGAATATTTATATCCACAGTCTTAATATGCCTCTTCATGTCTAGGAAAATAACGATAATAAATTTTCCCTGTTTCATAAGAATGCTGCTTTCTAAGGCCATGACTGGTATTTTCAGGTAAAGGAAGCATATTTTCTGGCCTAAGGTTCTCACATAAATTTAAATTTTTCACTTTTTGTATAGGTATGATAAGGGACTCCTGCAAAACCTCCGGATATTTACCGGTTTACAACGAAGAGTTAACTATGTTAAGTAAAATATGTACTTTTTAGAAAAAGCAAATATGTATTGATTTCTTTTTTTTTTTAATAAATTTCAGTCTTTTAGACAAAAATTTTCTACTTATAATAAGTATAGCCTCTGGAAAAGTAAGGAGCCAAGGTTAAAATTACTGGAAGACTGTATTCCTATATGGATAACAAATAGCTTAGGCTTTATAGCATATTTAAAATCAATGGCTAGTCACTTTTCCATATGTATCAATATAAAACATTTTTGAATCAGATGGCATCACACATATGCATTTCTGGTTTATTGGCTTGGCAAGTATTTCTTAAGGGTTTTACAAAGCTGCGTTTCTGGGCAGGGAAGGGGCACTTCGATTATGACGAAATATACATAAATGTCGTTTTTACGGTTATAGGTACTTAAGTATTAGAAATAAGTAATTTCATACAAGAATCAGGGATTCAGAAGGTATATTTATGCATAAAATTCATATGACCTTATTTTGAAGACGCCATATTTTAATAACGTGATCCTGGGGGAGCGACCGCTACCCCTGATCTCCCCTACATACGCTTCTGAGTCTCACATTATTAAGGATAATAGGAGGAAGATTATCAATGTGAAGGTCTGAACTATAAAAAACGTTATACATTGAGATTTACCGGCATCAAAGAGGAGCTGACTATCTTTAGACCCTTTGCAGATTTCGAAAAGGGCATCATTTATTCTATTAATATAGTCCTCAATTATTCCAAGAGGCCTCCTCAAGTACAGTTTAAAATATCGTGCCTAGCAGAACACCACAGGACAAGAGCATCAGCGTAGATGCATTACCATCAACAATAACCTGTTGAGACCTGTTCGAGAGGAAATGAGATATACACTTGACGACAGGCATCAAAAAGGATAAGAAAACGGTCAGTAAGCGATATTTTGTGTTGGTATCTCCAATTCAAGCTTACGCCATTCTTTCCTATAGGATAATGGTAATACGTTCAGTCCATTGTTATAAGTCAGTGGTACCAACTCACCAATATCACCCTTATCAAGAGCCGGCCGCAAATCTGATAAACCTTGAGTAGATCAGTTTCGCAGCTGTGTTTTTCACGAAAACCAGACTGAATTTTCGTCAAAAGATTATTACAAGCTAACATTATACATTTCCACAATCTGAGTTTTAATAGTTTTAATAATCTTTTCCAAGACTTTACCTTAAAAGGTAAGAATGCTAATTGGTCGATAGTCGGCCAAATCAATTGCAGATGCTTTTTTGGATATTAGTAGAACTTTAACCACTTTCCAAATGTTTGAAAAATGATAAGACATTAAACACCAGAGAAATACATGGGAATATCAGTTTACTAAAACGAAGATTAAGTTCATTAAAACCAGTTGCAAGAGATTTGAGGGAGTAACAGCTTGATATATGAATATTTCACAATATGGAACCCCGTAGAGCTATTTTCACTTTAAAGAATAAAAACGAGAAATTACGTTTTTCAATAAAAACCATTGCGACAAAGTATATATAGGTCAAACGAGAAGAAAATAATAACAAGATATAAAGAACACATTTCGCAGCTAAAATCCGTTCAACCAATATCAGCTGTAGCCTTGCATATGATCACAGAGAGCCACCAACACATCAACATTAACAACCTGGATCTAAAAAGTCAGTACAAATTCAGTACGAATTGGATGCATGGGAGAGCGTGTACATGATGAAATTCAACAACAAATTAATAAACATTGACCGGCCATATCTTCATCCCTTTTTAACTTTAGAAAGCCAGTAGGAATAAATTAAACAATTTTTGCGTTTGTATGTTTTTAATAATTTTTGACGACAGCAACTGTAATTTTTTCGAGTTTCGTTCATGTGTAACCTAAATTGTAAATCTACTGAAGATTGACGACTAGGAAATGCATTTAGCATAATTTCTTCCAGTAATATTTTTTAAAACTGTGTAATAGAGCAATTAAAGGTGGTTTTTATTGAAAAAACGTAATTTCTCGTTTTTATTCCTTAATGTGAGATAAGTAGTTCACCATAGTCAATACAGTAGAACGGGAGCAATTTACGAAACATAAAAGTCCTATGCACCTGTAACCAGTTACGAGCATTCTGGTGTTCCAGTAACGAGCATCCAAATTTTTATATTGAAAAAATATATTTTTAAAGAGTTAATGTCCTTTTAAATTCAACAAAAATATATGATTAGTGAGAAAATTTGAAAAAAAAAAAATTTTATTTTTATTACTCTAATTTTTTATTTTGCAACATTAATATTATTTGTTATACCTAATATTAATTTTTTTGTTTGGAGGCGCTTCATTTTCTTTGTCTTCAATTGATTTTCTTTTTAATAGATAGATAGACCACCAGAAGCAGAAAAAGTGAACATCACAGTCAAATTATCCTTGCCTTGCTCATAATCTGTCTCGAAGGCATTTTTGGTTCCTAGAAAGGTGTAAATTACATTTAAAATATTTTATAATTAAGTGCTACAACCTATTATTTTACCTTTTGGTACCAAAACTCTCCCACTTTTAGGATACATTTGGAAACTAGTCTCGTGGCCATTGAAAATCCTTTTTGGATCACTAAAATTATTGAATGCGCTTTTTTTCCAAATAACATTTTATTTGAGAAAACCATCCGCGGATATCATTTACTTTTGTTTTCGAATTGATGATGATGTCTTCGTAAAAAGGATGCATACCATTTTTTTCCAGGTATATTTTCTTTAAAAGAATTGGCTCGAGGTTCAATATCGAGGAACTTTTTCACAGCTACCTGGACATCTTCCTTTCTTCTAGGAAAACCTTTTTTACTTAGCAATAACTTAGCATTCAACTATTGCTTTCTCTTCTTTCTCTATCAGAAATGCTGATGTCGCAAATGAAGACTTGTTATGGAACTATGAAGAGTGATTCGCTTGGGACGTAAGGTCCCGAGCTGAGAGATCACTCGACGGGCAGCGTTGACTGCAGAGCGGCACGCTAGTTCGCCTCAGCTATTGGCGGAGAGTGTGGGGGGGGGGGGGTTCCACAAAAACCTGCCGCTGCCGTCAGCCATAATGAAAAAAAATTTTCGTGCCTATAACACCAAAGCCGGCACACATTCGGTCCTGAAGGGACCCTTACGTCACTTACCTGTATCCCATCGAAGGCGCAGATGGTCTGCCTTCTTTGCCTGCCCCATCCTCCCATCTGACTCTGAGGGGCATAATTCTTCAGAGTCCCTAATTGACCTGTACAGAGGGAGAGAGACTAGGCGAACCAAGACGACCTTCATCTTATGTGAGCGGGCTCCAGGACAGTAAAGGAAGAATTAAAAAGTTCAAGAATTCATATCTTTACGTTATAATTACAGTGAATCCAAGACACATACATGTATCAACGTCATTAATTCAAAATTATCGTAGCTCAGATAAACTAACGCGATGTATCTGGAAAAATCTCATTACATTAAGGACATGTATACGTCTAACTATCATAGTGAATTGACATATCATTAATTCAAGGCACCTGTATATATATATATTTGGGCCGATATATCATTAAATTAAAGCTATGTATATAAAGAAAAATATCATTAGATTAAAGTTATGTATATAAAAAAATTCATTAATTTAAAGATACGTCAAATAAAAAGGAAGAAGATGGGCTTTGAACTTCCATTTAAAATGTAATTCCTCTAAGGCTAAATCACAGACTCTGAGATAAATTCCTTAACATCTGTTTCCTAAATATGAAGGTATTATTTTCTATAATGGGGATTTCTAGATTCAAAAAATTTTTATTGGTATTAATATTAAATCTGGTTATATCATTACATTGATGATTCTAGTACAAATAAACATTTCTTTAAACGATACTTCTCTCTTGTGTAATTAGAAATGACACCGCTACATGACGAAAACGTTTTGTTAAAGTCTTACAAAAATTGAAGAATGTAAATAATTAAGACAGAAGCGTGTAGTTTACCAAACAATATTACTTTACACTTGATCGCTAACTAATTTCCTTGAAAAAAACTTTATTTTGCAATAATTGCTATTTCACTCATACATCCGGCCTACTATGTATGTGAAGATCTTCCAGTATAAAACCATACTCTTGCAGTTCACTAGAAATATTGCCTTTCGATTTAATTCCTGGATGTTTCATTCAGTACTTTCGGTGATGTGCTATATTCAACAAATTGACTATAGCTATCTATATATATACCTACGCATTAAAACAAAAATAAAAAAAAATCAGAATTCAACTATATAATGTAGGTAGGTACACCATGAAAGTACCCATATATCCAAATATAGTTTTTAATTGGAAGATCTTTAGGCATTTGCAAAAAAAAAAACAATAACGCAAAGTTTCTCACGGGCAAGTCGTGGCCGAGCCGAAATTTATACATAAGTCAAAAAGAATAGGTAACATAAATAAAGGATACTTACAATTCAACTCCACGGCGTGATGAAGCGCTTCAGCAGACCTTCTAGATAAACGAATTGAATTAAAATTTACTGTCTCGACTTGCAACGTTAACATAGAATTCCTTAAAAAGAACTATACAGCCAAAAAGTATTAACTGTCCAGATTTTTATCGCTTCGATAAACTTGGCTAAAAACTAGACCGTCTTATAGTTGGAAAGTTCCGCGTATGGTCCTATTTTGCTTGCCACACTTTAACCATTTGCTCGATCCAAAGTCTGCACTTTTTATGTGGTATGCGACTGATAATAAGATTATCCCTGGTTTAATATCTCACCAGGTGACTCCGACGTTGTGCAAAGAGGAAGTCACTGGCAAGGGGTCTTTCTGCTATGTATAGACGAATGAGCTCATACGAGGATTTACAGATTTGAGTAAATAGTTCTCCGTGGGGAATAAATTCTAGTAATATATGCAAATTACTCGTATTTTGCCATGTGTCACTTGCTCAACAATGATCGGATGATGTCCACAGAGTTTTGTATGCCTAGTTCGTTGAATAGTCTTAGATTTCCCTAAAACGAAAGCTCCTTCTGCTCTCACATCTTCTGCCGCAAACTCTTCGTTTCTATTAAATCTCTTAGAATGAGACCGGGAAATTGAATCCGTATGAGGTTTCCCCTATGTAGTTTTTCGGTATTGTCAGGATGAATTTGGACGATCCTGATTTCTTTCAATTGCAGGTTTTAAAAAGCAGCCGTATATGGTCTTGAATATCCACCAAGACTCCTGTTCAACTGTTCAATTATACTACCACGATTTCAAGCGAAACCTAGTGAAAATTTATCGATCTTGTCAGATTAATTTTATCCTGTCCTTCACCACTCGGAAATTCCTAGGGTATTTGATTTATTTGATCTGTCCTAGCGATGTGAATGCGAAAATTGGCAGGATGTCTTCGCAGATTTTCGATGATCAAAAAGTTTCTCCTGGATGTCTTTCACACACACTTGTTCGAGCAATACGACAGGAAAAGTGGTCTTCTTCTTCCTTGTCATCACCAGCATGTCATTTGTCATTATTTGCAGCTTGAGGAAATGCATTTCTTTCGGTCGGGGTGCGTTCAGTTTTTGTTTTTTTTTTTTGCTTGACGCAGCCGCCTACACGCTTCAGTACGTGTAGCATATTGCATATGCAATACGCTACGACCATAACAGACTTATGTGTGCGACCGTTAAGTCTATTTTGTACAGTTTATCGTGGAATATTATATTTTTTAGCCACATTTTGGATTAAATTTTCATCATTAATTTCTTGTAACATGTAACACCCTTTACAAGTGTCTTCTTCCGTACACCTTTTTTGTTATTTTTGACATTATGCAACCTTTAAAATCAAAAAATTTTACAATTAGTAGAGGTGATTGTTACTAATTCGTGAAAATTCTCTTTACTGGAACCAAGAAATTTTTACCCAATAACGAGCATAGTGATCGTTACTGGTTTTATGCCAATTTCAATATCCAATACCGAGCACTGTTATGACATGAAAACTATACAATTTTTTTAAAAAACTTTTTTATATTATTAATTAACTTACACGTTTTAGTTATTTTAAAAGTCTCGTTCACACACTTGATATCCTTGCTAAATTCTTTACGATAATACACTTTTTCACTATCTGTCATTTTCAAATCAAACAACTGAATGAAAACCTGTCCTTTCGGTACAAAGGATATACAAAATTTGAAAAGACACATCTACCTGAATCCGAGACTATCAAGAATGGTCACAAATTAGCAGAAATAACTAATTAATGTGACTAAAAGAGAGAGAGAGTGCTCATTACAGGGGACAGTGCTCGGTACTAAGTACTTTAAACCCTACTAATTCTTATTAAAAAATTCCGATCAACGTAATAACAACTTTCGAGTAGAGACTGATTTTAAATTTATTCTTTTTTACTTTCAGGCCTTAACGCAACTACTACAAGCAAATCAACGACTTTAATCAAACCTAAAATAGGCTCTCCAGCGCATTTCTTTTCATTTCGATCAGGACAATTCGAGAGAGCAGTAACGGACTGTGTTAATGTATTATTGAGGCCAGCAAATGACACTGAAGTAGTAGGCAGTTGGCTCCTGACAGAGTGAGTTTTCAACATATGTGGAGGGGGGAGGGGGGGGGGGGGGCTAAGGTGAACCAATATAATTTTTATTTTGTGTTGTTTTATTTATTTCAGTGTAAGTCACTGGGACCATGAACGTGAACGGGTGTATATTTTAACAACAAAAGTTTTACTGGAAGTCAAATATGATTTCATTGCTCTCCGAATCCTTCAACATTACAAAGTACGACTAAGTCAGGTGGATACAATTTTAAGGGGAAATATTATATATCCTCAGTCATCTCTTGTACCGTAAGTATTTATTTAGTAAATTTTTTTTATACTTAAAATCTAGTTAGGCAATAATTACCCGATCTTGGCTATGGAAATATCTAAAAACAAATTAATTCTATAAAAAAATATGGTTAGAATTTTCTTTTGCGTTTATTTCTCGTTCATACAGATAAAAATGAGAAAAGAACCTTTGTAAAATAGATAAAGATTTTTATACCCTAGATGAAATCTATAGGGTATACTAAGTTTGTCATTCCGTTTGTAACACCTCGAAATAATGATGATAGAGCAAAATGGATTGGACACCCACGCATAATATTAAAAGTTATTTTGATTTTTGCATGTCCGTCCGTTTTTCCGTCTGTGCGAACGATAACTCGAGAGCGCGTACACTTAGAGAGTTGAAATTTTGTACACGGACTTTAACAAAAAAGTAAAATTAAGTTCGAAAATGAGACCAATCGGGCAACACCTTCTGGGGTTGCCATACAAAAATTTCGTATTCCACAATGTATTTGGACACTGCCTGAGAACGCGTTGACCTAGAGAGCTGAAATTTGGAGTTGCCCGATTTAGTCCATTTTTGAAATTTTATTTGCTAGTACAATGAAAACACCAACTCCTTCTTGGTGTTGCCATACAAAATTTTAGGTTTTTTACGTATACTGTTAAAACGATCAGTCTTAGACATTCTTATTGTACTAAAAACTTCTTCAGAGTACGAAATCCTATAAAATTCATTATAATAATTTTTCTGTCCAACAAAACGTTCTACAAATATATGCGAAAAACCACTTGAAAAATCAAAATTGGGCAGAAGGGTGACAATAAAAACGTCTAGGACTGATCGTTTTCACAATATACGTAAAAATCCTAAATTTTTAATGGCAACAACAAGAAGGGTTGCCCGATTTAGATCTTTTTTAAGTTATATTTACTATTTCTATAAAAACACCGTGTATCAAACTTCAGCTGTTTGCGTTGAAACATTCTCAGGCTGTATCCAAATATAGTGAACAAGTAAAAAAGGTAGAATTGGTCTAAGACCAATACTTATGATACCCTAGACGAATGCCCGTATGAGATTTCGAAGTGTCACCCTTCTGTTTGATTTTTGAAGTGATTTTTCGCATATATTTCTATAACAGAAAAAATGATTATAACAAATTTTATAGGATTTCGTATTCTGAAGAAGTTTTTAGTACAATAAAAATATCTTGGACTGATCGTTTTCACAGTATACGTAAAAACCCTAAATTTTTATATGGCAACACCAAGAAGTTGTTGTCCGATTTCGTCCATTTATTGAAATTTTATTTTCTAGTACAATTAAAACACCATGTACCGAATTTTAGCTTTATATATTGATGCCTTCTCATGCAGTATCCAAATATATAGTGGAAAACGAAAGTTTTGTATGGAAACCCCACGAAGGAGTTGACCGATTTGTCTTATTTTCGAACTTAATTTTATTTTATTTTTTAAAGTCCGTGTACAAAATTTCAGCTCTCTAAGTATACGCGAAAGACGGACGGACATGCAAAAATCAAAGTAACTTTTAATATTATGCGTGGGTGTCCAATGCATTCTGCTCTACCATCATTATTTCGAGGTGTTACAAACGGAATAACAAACTTAGTATACCCTATAGATTTCATCTAGGGTATAAAAACGAAATTTTTGTATGGCAACCCTACTAAGGAGTTACGCTATTTGTCTCATTTTCGAAATGAATTTTGCTTTTTTATTAAAGCCCATCTGCAAAATTTCAGCTCTCTACGTCGACGCGTTCTCAGGCAGTGTCCAAATATACAGTAGAAAACGAAATTTTTGTATGGCAACCCCACGAAGGAGTTGCCCGATTTGTCTCATTTTCAAACTTAATTTTAAAGTCCGTGTACAAAATTTCAGCTCCCTAAGTATACGCGTTCTTGAGTTGTCGTGAGGATGGACGGACGGACGGACATGCAAAAATCGAAATAACCCTTAAGAGGAGTCAGTACCAAGATTTGCAAGTTTCATACATTTTTCAATGCGAATTTCTGGCAAACTATTTATACCAGAATAATGACTTATATCTTAAATTAAAGGTAACGAAGAGGTCTAGTAAATAACGTCGAGAAAAATAAAAAATAAAAATTGCAATATTTCGTTGAAAGTTATAGAAATATAAAGCAAAATAGTATATTTAACATTTATGTGTAAAATAAAATTTAGGAGAGTTCATTCTCGTTAAAAATTTTCAATTTTTTTGAACTGCAAATTTTCATTTTCGTCTTAAATTGTCGCATGTTTGGTTTCTGCCTTTCACGCTAGATGTCTCTAATGTGACTTATGGTCTGGGTCTACGCTATTTTTATATGAATTTTCATACTTTCAGGACACAAACCTACGTATAGTAAGTTTTATTGCCTACAGGCTCGCTGGTATCTAAATTGAAGTTTTTGCTGAGTACTGACTCCTCTTAATAGTATGCGTGGATATCCAATCCCTTGAATTATATTTTTATCCATCTGTGAAAATCATATATGAGCCGGTGAGAAACATAGTAAGCCAATAATTTTCAAGACCAAATTCTTACTTCTTAGCCATCACCCTTCTAAGAGCCATCGTGAAGTATAATTCCATTCATTCCCAATATTAATCGTACTGATAAAGAGAATGTCGAGTTATTGACTTTATAAAAAAATCATTGCAAGAGGGGCAAAAGTTTAACTTAAACTAGTTCCACTTTGCAAATTTTGGGGTAGTTGTATATCCAGTAATTGATAAATTCATTTCTTAAGGATGTTGTTGGTTCCGTTGATATCACGATTCCACACCAAATTACAATATCGGCACACTTGAAATCAACGCGGGGATTGTGATGTCACGCATTGTCGGAAGAAACAAGACCATAATTATGTCGTCCGAAATTCGTCTATCATTATTACACTGCAGCGTTGGTGTTTGCATTTTAAAGCTTCCAGCAGTGACTTTTGCGGCAATCTTACATACCTCTTGATACTTGGTCCATTTCGATAGGCCACCAGAGTTTTACCAGTCATTGTAGCAATGATGTTATCAGCCAGCTTATCAATAGCTCGACGCGTTTTCATTTTTTCTCCCATTTCAGCTTACTTACGTGTCTACGAGAGTGCAATTGTTGCATTGCAATGAAACTCCGCAACATGAATCTCGTGAAATCCATGTAGTCGCAATTTTTGTTACAATAATTCAGGGCTTTCGTATTGAATTCGAGAGCCACGCGACCCTTCATTCGCTTGAGACGATGTCTCCTTTCATGTTGTCCAGTTCGATGCCGAAAGCTGGTATTCTTTAGTAGACTGTTGGTAAAGTGCCCGTTGTGATTTAACTCCTCCTTACCGTACATATATCGAAGGCCAGGAACAATTCCGCACATTTTCGCCGGGAGTACTATCGGGCGGTATACTCTTTTCTTAATTCAGAAAACTTTTTGTTGCCGGAAAGCCCAATTTCATACAGCCCAGGTACTACATTTCGCATATATTTTTCCGTTCTTTCTTTCAGGGACATTAGTGCTCTGTTGTGAACATTTTTGTCATAGAAAGTCATTTTCTACGACACATCAATTTCGCACAATCACGAACCGAAAAAAAGGTCTCGCCGAGTACTATCGAGTGGTGTACTCTTTCCGTGATACAGAAAAATTTCTCGGGACGTTTTTGTCGCCGGAAAGCCCATTTTCATACACTTGGGTCACATACACCCCAGTTACTATATTTCGCATATATTTCTTCCGTTATTTCTCTCAGGGACATAAGTGCTCTGTTGTGAACATTTTTCTCATAGAAAGTCATTTCCCACGATGAACCAATTTCGCACAATCACGGGGACAAAGAAGTGGTCTCCTCAAGAGTACTATCGAGTGGTGTACTCTTCCCAGTTACTACATTTCGCATATATTTTTCCGTTCTTTCTTTCAAGGACATTAGTACTTTGTTGTGAACATTTTTATCATAGGAAGTCATTTCCTACGACACACCAATTTCGCACAGTCACGAGCGGAAAGAAGTGGTCTCGCCGAGACCAACTGCAGCGTTGGGTTTGCGTTTTAAAGCTTGCAGCAGTTTTTGCGGCAATCTTACATACCTCTTGATACATGGTCCGATTTGTCCGTTTCCATAGGCCACCAGAGTTTTTCCAGTCGTTGTAGCAATGATGTCATCGGCCAGTTTATCAATAGCTCGACGCGTTTTCATTTTTTTCTCTTATTTCAGCTTACTCACTTGTCTACGAGCGTACAATTCTTGCATTGCAATGAAACTCCGCAACATGAATCTCGTCGTTATTTTTGCTACAATAATTCAGGGCTTTCACATTGAATTCGAGAGCCACGCGGCCCTTCATTCGCTTCAGACGATGTTTCCCTTGATGTTGTCCAGTTCGATGCCGAAAACTGCTATTCTTTATAGACTGTTAGTAAAGTGCCACCCTACCGTACATATATCGAAGGCCAGGATCAATTCCGCATATTTTCGAATATCTACCTTGCAAAAGATCTGATTTTGCAGTTTCCAATTCAAACGTATTCCCAGTAGAATTTCTTTTCGGTCTCCGTAAATGTATGGAGACGTCAATGCCGTTTGTTTTGATTGAACCGGCAAATGTTATTTGTCGCCGTATACATAGGTATTTCGACAGCTTGAAATAATCTTCCCATTTATCTGCAGCAATGTTTTGGCAGACGGAAATTTCTTATGCATCTGTTCAATTTCTGCGCATTTGTCATTGGTTGTGAATAACTTTTTCAGAATTGGTTTTCGTGTCACTATATTCATGTCGAAAGTACATATGTACGGCGATATTGTTTTTCGTACTGGTTTGCAATTGCTTAGCAGCTCTTTGAACTAAGTAAGTTCGATGTTTCCCTTCGTGTCGCGGAATACGGTATTCATCGAGAATACTGCAATATTCCGGTTCAAGGTCATCAAGGGCAGTTTGAGTCTTAACGTCTATTATCTGCGAACATACATTTACATACATATGTGGATATCATTGGTCTTTCAAAAGAAATTTTTAAATTTTTGTTTTTTTTTTTGTATATAATATATTTATAATATCTACGCATAATTTCTATGAAAAAAAGATGCACCACTCTTCATCATACGCACTCACACTCATACGGATATAGATTTCTTTGTTTTCACGCCCGTTATTACAAAAAATTTTTAAATTATTGATATTTTCTTAAATTACTTCGGTAAATGTATATATTGAAATTTAAGCAGCTTTTAAAAATAAGCACTTAAAATATTTCGATTGAAAACAAAAAAATTTCGCACGCCAAATAATTATTAGAATATCACTGAGAATTACAATTTTCCTTTGTTTCGTTGCTAGTCGGATTTTAAAAGCAGCACAATTTACGCTTTAAAATAACTTCTACACTTTTCTTTAAACGAAAAAGAACAGATCAAATACTGTAATACGTTGGTAATTGAAAAATA
Organism: Dioctria rufipes; assembly: GCA_963924295.1. NCBI lineage: Eukaryota > Metazoa > Arthropoda > Insecta > Diptera > Asilidae > Dioctria > Dioctria rufipes. The sequence goes on from OZ002742.1 coordinate 19,759,293, forward strand.
GTATAAAAATTAAACTTTTAGTTATTTTCACATAAATTTATTTACAAAGCGAACTACTTTACTTCTTACAACGGTGAAATTTCATTTAAAAGTGAATTGAAACGATCACCATGGCAGCAGTGCCGTGAACAAAAGCTCAATTAATGATTCTCTTTAAATTTAGCGCTTCAATCGGTACAGAGATACAAGCTATTCTCATTTGTGTCCGAATGTATCGGAAAGTACGGGTTGATTTTAGCTTAACTTCGACAAAGTTGAAAGGTCTGCGCTACGAACGTTATGTTTCGTGTTACTGTGTTAGTTCTATAACTTACTATTCTTTCTTTTTTTAAATTGTTTATTGTTTTTATTTTTTATTTATGAAGATAATCAAAGAGTTTTTGGATTATATAGGGTAAGGATGTTTGTTGAAAAATCTTGATGAGAGATCGGATACAAAAAAACAATGTGATGACTTTGATGCGATACAAGAGAAGGTAGACTTTTATTGATATATGAGTATTACATATCTATATATACGAGATGAAATGTAAAGTCAGTACAGTTCGTAGCAAAATTAACATTATGCTGCTATTTAAGTTAGTGTAAATAACTAATAATCATAAAATAATTTATGCTGATATGACTGACTCATTTTTGAACAATTTACATTTAATGATTTTTGTTTTTTTTGTGCTTTTTTATGGTTGTGTTTGTTTTTATTTTTTATTTTGCTATTTATTCTTTTCTTTTGTAATAGTCAGGTGGAATTTTGTCCTGTTGGCTCTGCTAAATAAATAAATTAAAGAGAAGAGTCCCCAGTTTATAGTTTTTATAAAAAAAAAGTTATGTTAAGAACCGTTTTGCAAAAAAAAATAAAGGTCAAATTAAAAAAAAAAGGTAATATAATCCAAAAATTTTAATTTAGACCCCCATAACTTCTCAGAGAGGAGCATGCGGCTGGTTGAGCAATTGTTGGAAGGGCCATAAAGTCTGCATACAATGAGCTCTTGACTGAAACCGTACACTTTGTACTTTTAAGATGCAGGGTGTTTTGTGAAAAACTAGCATAATATCTTAATCACCCTGTATCTCTCAAACGGTTGATGTAAGCCCCGTGCCATACAATTTTTTGTTCGTCTAGGTGAGTACTATCACCTCCTGTTCTATTGTTCACCTAGACGGAAACACCCTGTATAACCTAGTAGTCTTGCCTTGAAACTAGAACTTTGGTATGCTATAGGATTACTGGCTGTAGTCTCAAGCTCCTCCTAACTTGAAGGGCGCGAACCTTGACGTGGTCCACTGCCGTCACTTTGTGCCAATACCATTAAGCCCGAACGGAGTAACCAGTCTAGTATAAGGATCTGCATGAAGATCGACTAGGAGTACTCATCACCTTATGGTTATGGACTACGAAGCCATACTAATTGGGTAGCCGGCATTGCTAGCTTGGTACCACGGTGTTGAGAAGCGCTGGATAGTTCTACTATATTAAAACTGTTCACCTCAACATGGAGAAGGCTCCTTGATGGGAGCTCGTATGCGGGCAGTATTTTGAAATAAGTAAGAACGTGCGCGGCTTACTGCGCGAGTATCACTTGCAGGAATTAATCTACAAGGGATCAGACTAGATATTTTATTAGAACATTGTAATTTTATTCCATTCTATGTCCCATGTAGGACTTGTAGAGGAGCACTAGATTCGACGAACTGAAATATTTCTTACAAGTTTTCAGAAATCTAAGACATTTCGATGCTTCTTTCGCAACAGAGAAGATGTGATCAGTTCAGCTTAACTTACTGTAAATATTAATGCCAAAAATGCAATGTTACTTCAAATGAAACTGGTGTGGTTAAGTGTTGATCTTACTTTAAAAAGTGATGAGAAAGCCTTGGGTCTTAGATGCAGTTAATTCGACGGGATTCACTTTACCTCAAGCGAGGATATTCCATGATTTAATCATGTGATCTCGATTGACCCATGTGACATTTTCTCAGGAGTCTGCAAGAGTATCAAAGGAGTATGTGAAATCAAAAGAACTGTAGTCAGCAAAATTATTGATGCGATTCAAAATAAGGGAAAGTAGATCATTAATGAAAATTAAAAAAAGAGATGAAGAGAGACCCCGGGGGATATCGGCATTTATGGGGTGAGGTTCAAATGTAAGACTATCTACAAAATACAATCCATATTAGGGGATCCGATAAAAAATTGAAAGCTTGAATCACAAAAGGTGGGATATAGGACATGGGTCTAGTTTCCATTGCCATTTTGATACCCAAGCAAGTAGTTCTTTTTTTTTATTTTTGTAAGACTCTTTAGATGAGATACTTTTCCATCCAAACTACATACACCCTTCACTTTGCTCTACTACTGTACTATTTACATATACTATATACACAAATAATATAAAATCGTTTTAAAAACTGTATAAAATAAGGCTTTTGGACATTTTTTCCGATAATTTTTTAACAATCCTTGGCTATCATTACTCGTATGTATTTAAAAACGCACAATCCTATAATTTCATGCTGCTTTAAGGAGGATTGAAGGAATCACAAATGGAGTGGCGTCAATTATATCAACGTCTGGGGAAATACTTACAAAAGGAAAGACCCAGTGCCAAGGATCAGAAAATTTAGCTTTAGCGAATCGTTTCGACTTTAAAAGTTTTAAACCAGTGTTGGCATACAACCAAGAAAAATTGAGACACGGATTTTAATTATGTTTTTTGTTTTCCATTTTCAGTGAACGTAATGATTGCGGTATTAGAATAATGTGGAATAAAGGGCAGCCAATATCAATTCTGACGTCATGGAATCCTTTTACAACTGAAATTCCATGGAAAACTATAAAAAATCATCCGGTATTTGGATATCAAGGTAACAATTTTGGCAATAACATGTTTTTGTGGTGAAACAAAACTATTTTTTATAGATCTTCATAATTCACCAAATATTCAAGAAGGTTTGGAGAAACACCGCCAAATTTATTCCGTGGAAGATATGTATGAGCGGCTGGTAAAAGTATTCGCTGAAGAGAGCGACTTATGTAGTAAATTCGAGGAGGTTCCTATTTTAATGGCCAATTACGTAGGAATTGGAGCTGTGATTCATAATAAACATAATTTCGGATTTTTTAAAGTGCGTGGGAAATTCAGTTTTTAATCGAATGGAAAGATTAGGTATTTATTAAGCACATTCCAGTAATCTGCTAATCTGTTTATATTAAAGGAGTTTTTAAGAGTTGTCTGTGTTGAGTTTTTAGATTTGTTACATTTTCATCATAAAATATAAATGAATTCATAAAAATATTGTTACATGGTTTAATTAATTGGTAGGCAATTACTGCTAGATTTTTGGAAATATTTCAAGTTTATCTGCTCAAAAAACGTCAGGGGTAATACCCTAGGCACACAGCACTCTTAATAAAGAAATAACTAACGACTCATTAGTCTATAATGATTCATTATAAACTGCAGACACACAGCCATTTCTTTAATTAAGTTGTTCTGTCAAACTGGTTTTCATAAACTTATCACATTAAAGAAGCAATATGGATCGAATTAACGAGATAAACTTTGTTTTCATTTATTTTATTTTCAATTTAACAATTTGCAAATGAGAAAAACATTATATTAAAAAAAATATTGATAATATAATTGGTGATTTGCATTTCTTCTTCTTATTTTTCAAATCGGCTGATGCACAGCGGAGGTCCAGATTTACATTATATGCCAAATCTAGCACATTTTTCCTCATTATAGCTATAATGAAGGAGGAAAACACATCATTAGTGTACTTCGTTATCATCTTATTATATATATATATATATTATATATATGACGTATACTATGTGACACACGGCATTTTAATGAATAGTTAGTACTAATGATTTATTAGGTCGTGCTGTGTATCTAGGGTATTAGCATGGTGGCAATATGATCATAAAAAGAAAGCCAAGTATCAACTACAAGAAAAAATCCAACGACTGGTTTGTCCAGGAATCACTGGGGCCATAAGCATCTGTTTCATTGCATCGCGAAGGGAAAACAGAAGGCGACTTTTAGCCCAATTAAGCTGACGTGATACGCAGTGTAAAATAGAAAAAAGGAAGAATGTTGTAAACTATCGTACCGTGCGACGTCTTAATTTATTGGGTAGTCGTATCCTTTGTCGTTGCCAAAAGTTTTTTTTTTTTTTTGCAAAGTGCAGTTAATGATAAGAGACAGCCCGTCTCTTTCGGGAGCGCACCAGTGATGGGTCGGGACAGTCCGTCCACCGACCTTTCACTTTTATAGTAATATATTTTTTGTATACTTTCTTACTTTTTATTAGGCAACTAGTAAGCCCAATTTAAATGCGTTTCTTTATGTTATATATTTTTTTGTTTTTATTGTTATTATTACTCAAGTTATTTGACATATTTTTGATATTATTGTTATCATTATTGCTGCTTTTGTTATCTTTTATTATTATTACTCAAATTATTCCAAAAAAAATTTTGACATTACTATTTATTTCTTCGTATTAGTTTTGTTACGTTTTATTTGATTTAAAGTCAATTTAGACCACAATATACATATTATATTATACACACATATGTATACTATGTACATATATGATAATGCTCCGTTAAAAATGGTTTTTAGTTTGAAATGTGAATTTAATGTTTATACAGTATTTTGAAGAATTTTGGATATTTCGGTATCATTCTGTGTAACTTTTGTTACAATATTTCGATTTTTTTTTTATCGCTGCCACCAATTGTTGTATGTCTGCTGTTTTTCCTTATCACGTTCAGTATTTTTATTTTCAGCTGTTCCTTGTGGTATAGCTGCATTCGCTACTCCTTGTTGAGTTTTCTGTTTAAGCATTGTCCAGTCATATGTGTAGTCGTATTGGTGGTTTAGGGTGCGGAATAGAATTCTGAACAACTGTCTTAGGTTTACTAAAAACTTCTTCAGAATACGAAATCCTATAAAATTGGTTATAATCATTTTCTCTGTGCGACAAACCGTTCTAGAAATATATGCGAAAAACCACTTCAAAAATTCAACTTGCATAGATCGTTGACCTTACGAAATTTTATACAGGCATTCATCTAGGGTATCATAAGAATTGGTCCTAGACCAATTCTTATTTTTTTTTTTACTTGTTCTAATAGAAAGTGAATTTCCACGACTTACCAGTTCTTCATAATGAGTTGAAAATATGTCCATTTTTGTACTAAAAATAGACCATTTTTTCATCTTAAGAAGGACTGATTCACTTCTTTTGCAGTTATCTTCAAAACTATTTATCAGACTTAAAAACTAATTACATATCTAATTAGGGCACAAAATGTAGATGCGATTTCATCCTGAATATTTAAAATTTTTATAGCATCCCTTCTGTACTGGAAGACGACCAAATTAACCATTTTCGCGTGATTTAAAATTTTTAGCGAGTATCTTAAGACACTAAAATCCATACTTCTCTGTAAGTATTATTTTTGTAAATATAGCCAATACCATATATGCGGTGAATCTATAATTTAATATGACTCATAGCTAGCTTGACAAAACACAACAAACATAGAAAATACTCTCAGTTGAGAAATATTTTTCTTACTTCTCCACAACTAAAATAGCTGAGAATTTTGTCGAGTGGAATAGCGAGTTTGATAATTCTGAACACAAATTTCCCGAGTTACAGAAATCCGAGTGGAGAGTTAAGTGTCAAAGAGCTCTCCTCTCCACAACTCCACAAATCGCTGTGTTAGTGAATCCTGCCCCTAATCCGTAAATCTAAAAACAACCCAAACCCGAAATGACATGTGTAATACACATGCACACAAATGTAGTTTCTGGAAGAGGTATAAATAACTTACAGCTAGGTAAAATAAAATTTCCGAAACACAAATATGAATATACGGCGAGTTTAAAATTTTATATCTCAGCCAAACACCATCGACATTTTTTGCACATTAAAGCTTCTTACTTCAAAAGAAAAATACAAAAAAACGTGCAAGAAGTCCTTTCTAGCGAATAATACTATTTTTTTCTTTGAGAAAAATAGTATTATTAACAAAAAAATTTTTTGTTCAGTGTTGCTATATTTTTTTATAAACGATATAAAGTATTAAGTTTCGTTTGGCGTTTGAATCCGAAAAATTGGTTGCTCCGTTCTCGAGATATGATTTTTTGAAAATGGCGCTTCATTTTCTCGACTGTATGACTGTAAGAAGTGTGCTCTTCCATAGAATGCAAGGTGTTAAGTATACAATAGGGATAAATACTAGGACCATTGCTTTTCTGTCTTAAGATTTTAAGTTATTCAATTGAGATCTTCGCAGATCTGCTAACCATAGCGTCGAGTCAATTTATGGTCATTCTGATGTAAGTATTTTCAATACTAAGACCCAATGAGTTCTGAGACGGCACACTTCTGTTCGATTGACTTGAATTTGAAACCTTCTATCTACACGGATATTTTTACTAGTTAAAATTTAAAAAACCGCGAGTCAACTTTTTATTTGTTTAGAGAAAGCTTTTGAAATTGTACTTACTTACAAAATATTTATCAGCTCAGAGTTGGACAGGGACAGAGGCTTGCTTTTAATATTTTTACGGTTGAAGCGCGCATGCGGATAATATTGATACCGCCTAGCAATCTGTACAAAATTGCGAATAGAAACATTTCGCAGGAACTCTTATTCCTCTATGATTCGATAAAGACGCGTCCTCTGACAGTTATTCCATTCTTCCTTCTTCTCATATAGGTTACAACGATGGAAACTCTTGGTAACTTCTGGATTTCTATTTCAAACTAACTTTGCGGAAGAGACACAATAATAAAAAAAAATACAAGCTAGGTTCATAAAATAGATCAAATTTAATGGTAAATATTAAAAAATAACTTATCAAGGATACCTTAAGCCTGATATTTACAGTTATAATACAAAATATTTTTAAGTAAAACTAAACAGAACGCAATTCCCAGTCAGGTAAATTAAGACTCATTCATTCTTCCTAGACGGTATAGGTTTGATAGGTCCAAGCGATAGCAAAGAATTCACACCTAGTCCCATCATATTGCATACGTTGGGATTGGCAGCACCTTGAACGGAAACGATGGGAAAACCAAAGCATCCATTCGCTGTTTTCGAATTGAGTGGGATGTAGTTAATGATACCCAGAGATGCAAGTTTTTGTTTGGTTTGTTCATTCCTAAGATCTATGATGGGAATACCAAGTTCATCAGCGGAAGTTTTTAGAATTCGATGATTTTTTCGCTGGTGATCCATTAAACCTTCCTGAGTTGAGAACAGTGCAGGACACACTTTACATCGGAACGCTTTCAGATTGGCCTTGTTCATGCGATGTCCTCTTTGCGTATGCCTATTAAGTCCTTCTATGGTGAGGAACTTTTCTTCGCAGTCTGTAAACGGACAAGATATGAACGAAGAATCGCCAGCTCTTATCTTAGGAATCGAAGAATCATCGAGGGAGTCCGGTTTTTTCTTCGAGATAATACTAACAGAGTTGTTGAGTTGAAGTTTTTGTACTGCTTCCTGTGCAGTTGTATTTTTCGGAGAGGTTTCGTTGATTGGAGTCTGTTTTGTTTTGTGTGTAACTGTGATACCTCTGTTGGCTAGAATGCTAGCTACTTCTTTAGGATTTTTATTTACTTCTCTATTCTTTAAGCTAAGTGTAATTTGATCATTGAGTTGTATAGGTGCTTCCTTATCTTTATCATTTGATTGAGGCTGTGGAACACCACCTTGAACACTTTGAATCACAGGAAAACCATCCATTCGTGACGTTGGTGATACAATTTCACAATCGTCATCCGGTTCACGTTTAACCTTCTTTGCAGGTGGACCCATTGGTCCGGTATAAGGAGGTCCCAAAAATCTTGGTCGAACGGCAGTTGGTGGTGCCATGACAATCGGAGGTGAAGGTGTTCCATTGGGACTAGAACCTTGTAAGAGAGGAGTTCTTGGACGAATAGCCCTTTGCAGTCTTGTTTTGAGGAAAACAGGTTGCCTACTTTGCATTTGATTATTTTGAAATGCTGGATTATTTAGCATGCCGTTACCATGAGGTGAGTACATGTCTGGGTTCATATCACCAAAGTGATTGTGATTCACAGGACTAGGAGAATTTTGTGGGCTAGGACCTCGATACAATGGAGGTGGCCTTCTTGCAATCATCGCTTGTTGTGCATAATTAGGTCCAACTGGTGGAAATCGAGGAGGAGGATATCCTGAGTAAGGCGGTCTCATAAGTTGACCCATTTGTCCAGGATGCTGATAAGGTCCCATTGGCATTTGATTTGGATGATAATTCATGCGCGGCCTGTAATTATTCGGTGGCATAAACATTGGTGGAACACCAGGTGGTTGCATAGAATTATGAAAATCATGTCCAGTCATTCGCTTATGCTCATACAATTGAACAGCATCGGGGAAATTGCAATGACAAACCGTACACATATGTGCTAATCTGTCGATGGGGATGAATTCGTTTGTGTTCGGTGACCAGTCTACTTCTTGGGGTATATGCTGACCACTTTCGAGCAATTTCTTAAGCAGATCTTCAGTGGCTTCACCATGAATATCATCTGCATACTGATCAAGACCATCTAATGTTGGACACTCGAAATAACGATTTTCAAGAGGATTGTTATCTTCAACTGGCTTCATTGGCATTTCGGACATTGCGACCATTGCATCTATGGGCTGAACTTGTGCGTTGTGCGGAGGACTTTGTTTGATTTCTTTTGCTGTGAGTATTCGTATTCCTCGATTCTTTGGCTTTTCTGTTGTCGGTGATTTAACCACCTCGAAATTTTGAGTGCCAGAAAGTTTTAATTTCAGCTTCAAACTAACCTGCTCTTCTGGTTCTTTTGGGTATTCTCGTTGTTTTTCGAGATATTCTATAACATGTTCATTCTCGTCACTAAGTTTTGTGACTGTCACAGAAGGCTGTGTAACATGATTCTTTAGATGAGTCAATAATTCATGTGTATGCCGAAAATGTATATCACAAGTATAACAATGTCTCTTTCTTTTCTTCTTTTTAAGTGACGTTAATGAGGAGGTACTTTCACAGTCACCGGAAGAATAATATGAAGAGATACTTAATGAAGGTGAGGATGCTGGTAATGATGCGTTAGCTTTTTGCAGAGTTTTATCCTCTACTTTAGCATCTGTCGGTTTCTCTTCATTTACTGCTACTACTGATTGGATTGGATTTGAATTCTCTTGTAATTGACTTTCTAATGCCTCCTCTACAGTTGTTGTTGTATTCTCCTCCTCTTTCTCCTTCTCCTCCTCTACGACATCAGTAGCTGTACACGGTGGAGTATTATCCTCATTGATATCAGCAGTGCCCTGCACTTCTTCTTCTTCTTCAGCGACCTCTTCAGAACATTCATCAACTTTTTCAATTTCTTCTGGTTTAGCAATTTTTTCAAGATCTTCTTCCGTCACTTCCGGATGATCTTTTTCAGTCTCTAATTCTTTTTCGAATTTATCAAGGCTATCATTTGTGTTGTCATCATCATCGATAAACTGATTTATGAATTCTTGCTCGTTTTCTATAGACTTGGAAATACTTTCGTTTGAGTCAATATTGCATTCAATGAATGTCTTATCTTTTGATGTTTGATCCAGGTCGCCTTCAACGTATTTCGGTGGATTCGGAAATAAGTCCACACAATTTAAGGCAGGTAATTCTGGAAAGGAAAGAAAAATGAAATAAGTTTTATTTTAAATTGTTTATCGATTTTGTTGTTGTTTTTTTCTTCTTGTTATTTTGGTTGAATAAAAGCATTGCGTAAAAGAAGACGTATAAATTGAATTAAGCTAGTTTATCCCATGGCCTATAAAACTTTCGATAAATCGATAGGCATTTAGATAATGGTCTTCATAAATATACCGAGAGAGCAAGAGATTACTTACCTGACCAAATTCTGAACATAGTTTGTTCCCCTGAGTCGGGACTTTTTCTCTTATCTTAAACTACTAATTCTTATTATTTTAAATGAGCTTATTTTTCTTCTCCCAAAATAAACCCGAAATGGACCACGGTAAGAGGCGCAAGTATGTATGGCAATTACAGCCCACTTTCACAGTTCAGAGATTGAAAAGTTTTTTATTTTTATTTTGGAACGGTTATCGGCTAACGACCTTTAAGGAAGGTTTAAAAATAAGTGGAACAATTTTTCATTCATTTTTTACAGATTATAAATTAAATTGTTAAATACAATACAAGAGAAATAGACAACCGCGACGTCTGGCTTTTGAAGCCCGGACCTTTCGCTTTCCGGGCGACTGCTCTTATGTCTTGTATTTCGCATTTTTCTCGAGCCTATTATGGCCAAGTGCTTTCATCTGGCTGGCTTCAAAAACCGGATGAGCCGGTTATCTTTTTCTCTTGTATTTAACAATTTAATTTAGAATCTCTAAAAAATAAATGAAAATTTTTTTCCATTCCTTCTATGACTGATTCGAAAAATTGCTAGTAAAAAAAAAAATTGAAAATAAGTGTTACAATGAAACTGCATCGTTATTTTCAACTGTGTCAAAGTGGGTGGATGACATAATGGTATAAGCGTCAAAAGTTATCTCCGTAGATCGTAGTGCTCGCCCAAAAAGTGTTACAACATCAGAAATCAATCATCTATAAGATCCATGAATATGGTCCTGGTAGATCGACCCACACAAAAAAAAAATGGAATTATGTAAGGCATTTGGGCATTTCGAATGAACGAATATTAATTTCATACTTTTTTTGACTGCTTGAATGAAAACAAAGACAGCATTGCTGTCAACAAATAAAAAAAAAAAGAAAATGTCTAAAAGCAAAATCTTGCAGGAAATAACCTAACCGCAAAACTTATGTATCAACGCTGTAAAAACAAGTAAAAAAGCTAGAATTGGTTTTAGACCAAGAGTGCAGAGCAGGACTGCCAGTGGTACGAGTCTTATAGAGTGCTACACAAATGTAATATCTTTCAGGCAGAGCTCGCATCGATTTATCAGACGGCAGTATTGGTATCTATGAGCGATTTACCAGACGGCAGTATTGGTATCTATGTACAGATAGTCCGCATGGCACATCTGCATATACACTGACAGCCAGGCAGTCATTAAGGCGCTGGATACTGTGCTGGTTAAACCAAAATTGATGCGGTTCTGCAAGACCAGCCTTGAGGAATTGACTACACGGCTCAAGGAAACCCCAGGCATCGAGATGGCTGATGAGTTGGCTAAAAAGAGCTCTGAAATGGATAGCTCCACAGCGATAGCTTATGTGAGGATCCCAATCGGACCATCTATCAAAAGGCAAGCCGCCGGTGGGTCAGCACGGAAACCTGCCCTATTGCAATGCAATTGTGGCCTGCATATGACGGCAAGAGGACAAGAGAACTCCTTAATGTCAGTAGAACAAATACCAGGTAGGGATTTTTACGAGCCATAGGAGACAATGCTAGAAGACTGGGAATAGCGACGAACGATTTCTTCAGGAGCTATAAGGATGCGTAGGAAATCGAATGCGTTCAATATGTCTTTTAAGAGGGCCCCGCTTTATTGAATAAGAGAGGTATTAGGTAGCTACTTCCTTTCAAGTGTGGGGGAGCTCCAAAGATTCTTAAAGGAAGCAGGATGTATCTAGGGTGGTTTTAAAGGTTATTCTATGAGGTCAAGGCTCATAATGGACCAACTGGAGATCAAAATGATTCAGGCTGGTCATTCAGGGGCAACCCTCTTACCTAACCTAACCTGGCCAATTCTCACGATATTCTAGGAATATAAGTAAAAACCCCCAATTTTTGTATGGCAACCCTACGAAGGAGTTACCCGATTCTACCCATTTTCGAACTTAAATCTAAACGCTCTAAGCTCTCTAATTGAACTCGTTCCCGAGTTATCGTGCAGACGGACTGGTAGACAGACAGACGATCATGCAAAAATCAAAATAACTTTTAATATTATGCCTGGGTGTCCAATCCATTTTGCTCTAATATCATTATTTCTGTGCGTTATATATATATTACTTGCACTGCTTGCATACTTTATCCCATTTCAATCCTTTTCAATCAGTTTAAAACCCCATCTCATCTTCCAGTCAATTATATATCAGGAATCTTTAGGCCAATTAAGAGTTTTTTTTTCACTCAATTCTCGAGCTGTGGATTTGGCAGCAAACGTGACCAATTTCATATTGACTAAATTGGCTATGAATTTATTTCAAAGCAAAGATTTAAAGCCTATTGAGCATATTTGAATTGGATTAAAAGATAGTGTGGTTAGAAAATTAAAATTAAGAAACTGAGTCCAGGTCATTGAACAGGAATTGAATTTTATCAAAATGAATCATTTAGAAGTAGTATATAGAAAATTATGCGCTACTCTAGATTTTTTTTAGATAAATAGTAATCTACAATAAATTCAAAGATGGGCGAAATTGACCCACCCACGCTATAAGACTAATAATATTTTTCCAAACAAAGTTCCATCGGTAAGTCAAACTATGTCAAGCTGTAATCCTTGACCTGCTGCTGATTTATATCGAATAAAATGAGTAATCCTGTGGATGCACTCTTGGGCCAATCTTTCCCATTTTTTAATTTTAGATTACTTTGTATCAAATGCATTTATAACCCTAATGATTTTAGCTCTAAGTTTAAAAATAAATTTGTCTACCTGGTAGAAAAGACACCAAGCGGCTGTTGCTGTTTTATAAAAGTACTCAGCCCCCAATCGTGCATCTAACTAGACTTGACAAATTACTTAAAAACCAAATTTACGTATAAAAGTCCTTCAGAAATTTGAAATACAGACTCATTCTGCCTGAATTATCTTTTTGGATCTATGGCTATTTGCACCATTTTTTATATTTTGATGCCTTTATAATTAGGCTTAGCAAAACTGACTATGATGATGTGTGGCTATGCCTAATGACCTGAAGAAAAGCTACTTTTCCTTCTTTTTCTTTGAGTTGAGCTATAAGCGCCATATTCACCAAGCCATTTAAATGAAATTTAATTTAATTTTTGTTTTAGTACTCCTGTTAGAGAAGGTTGTGGCCGACTTGAATTAAAATCAAAGTTATATAAGCGTTACTATAACAAAAAACCACCTAAAATTAAATTTTAATTTAATTTTAACTGCAGCTTAAACCCTATCGTACAGGAGTGTTAAAATTGAAATTAAATCAAATTTCAATTAATTGTCTTGGTGAATAAGACTCTAAATGTGAGATTTCATGCCTATTTTAAAAGTAATTCAATTTGAAATCGTCAAAAGTACAAATTTGAGTCTGTGCTAATTTCATTATTGTCAAAAAGTGAGTTGTTTGTAGTAATTAAATTCTTTACAAAACAAGAAAAAAAAAATTTAAGTGAAATGTAAGACGAACTTATACAACAATGGCTGTGCTTATGGTGATGCTAAATTGGCACTTCCACTTGCTAAAAAAGGAACGAGGAAACTGCAACTAGAAAATCAATTCTAATTTAAATTTGCTCCTATTCTGGTCTATTCGCTTATTAGTAGCATCTATGACATATACTAGGCCATGGAAAATTATCGCCTAAAACTACAAGAAATCGCAAAAAGATACAAAAATCAAAATATCTTAAACGCAACTGCTCACAATCATCCGTGGTTTTACAAAAAATACTATGTTAAATGTTGTAAGTAGTTTTTGGAGATTTTGATAGCGCAACTCATAAAACATTCCATTCAACACCATTGTCGCATCACTAAGTCAGCTGGACATCTGATGCCAATAATAGTATTGTGATATTTGCAAAAAATTCTGTTGATGAATGAAGAAAAATTAAGGCCAACCAAACAATCACAGATTCCTGCTATGTTGACCATTCTAAATTATTTAAAAGAATCCACAGGTACGAAGAAAGTTATGTTCTTTCTATTCATTACAATGCCCTTGCGTACAAAGCCTAGATTGCCATGGATCCTATGAAATGCCGCTTTAAAGAATTTAATTACACTCCGTACAGTAGCGACCTAACACTAGGTGATTACTACCATACCGGTTTCTCAATTTTAACGAAGGTTCATTCGTAGGAAGCATTTGAACGATGATAGTTATTGCAAACAGACATAAATAACCATTTTGAAGGTAAACTGCAAAATTATTTTTATGAAGGTTGAAGGAAAAAAATAATTGACAAATGCCATAAATTAAATTTCATACCATAAAGTAGATTTGTTAAAGAATGTTTTTGGATGATGGAATTTGGTGGGATAAGTGTTATGGAGTCGCCGCCCAAGCCCTAATTTAAAGGTTATTGAAAATTTGGCACGGCCCGAAAAAAAATAAATAAATGGAGGCTCTTTGGAAACCGATGTCATTGAATAAAGTTTATAAATTGATGATAACCACAGTTAAGTAATAGGTATACGATGCTTAGAGATAGCATATTAGTGATGTCTGCTACCAAAACTGCACCAGGAGAAACTGCCGATGATGTCTCAATAACGTTTAATCCTGGATTGAAAAATATCAGTAAGTCTTACAAAAGTAATTTTAATGCATTTTCAACTAAGTGTTATGATCAAGTGATAAAGTTACGTCCTCTTCATTAGTAACGTAACACGAAGTCAAGTTCTATCCGAATTCATGTCTACGCCACAGAGTTTTTTTGGTACTTTGCATACAAGTCAAAAAATCTGATAAATTTGATCTTCGAATCAAGAATTAAATTGAGTTATTCATATAGATAACATATTGTGATGTTATGTTAAGCAAACAAATTCAAACAGGTTAGCTTCGTCACGAGCTTGATGGTAAACTTGCGAACGCTGAAAGCAACGGAAGCATAAATATTGTGCAATCTACATTTAAAAATAAACTTACAGCGCGCATATTCATAATTTGTGACTATAATAAGTTTAGTCTTTTTTATTTGCGTTATACGTAGTACAAGATAATTCATGTCGTCAACAATTTATCGTTTTTTGGTTATATTGACTGCATTTATGATGCTTAAGAGTTATATGACTGTTTTGTGAATGAAACCCTAACACATTTTACATTCAAGTTGATTAATAGACGGGGGTTGGAATGTCTGCGAGTAGATGAACTGAGTAGTTTCGCAAGAATTTTACAGAAAATATGTGTAGACCTGACATAATTAGTTTGTTTGTTGATGAAGAAGCATATAAAATTATTTAATTAATCGAGAACAGGAGTAACTGAAAAAAAAATGTAATAAATAATCCTTAAAATTTTCATAAGAAACTTGATGCAACAAAAAATACGGAGTACAATCGAAAAAAAAACAGAAATTGGACAAAATTTGACCATAGTTCGGATATCATTGTATTCGCTTTACCATGCTAGGTGACACATCGCATAATAGTTTCATTTGACAGCTTTTAAAACATAGTAAGTTTTGTTTTTCAAGAAAACGTTGGAAATATTTTTTGAATGTCAACTTGGCGTATGATGACCACTGACATATATAACATGGACTGCCTGATTTTCTATTTCATATGGGTCAACTTTTGTTGGCAGGGTGTGACAATTATCTTAATTTCAAGTTTTACTTTCGCTTTAATATTCATATTAAAAGTTCAGCAAATTACAGATGCATTCAAAATTATTTCTATTCTTGGAAGTTTATCTCCTATAACTTCAAGAATTCCTTAAACTCGATTTTTAAGGAAATAAAATTAAGCAATTTTTGTCTGCCTATCCCTAAAAGTAGCTATGGGGAACAGAGAAAGGATTACAAATGTTATATTGCCATCTATTTCTATTCTATATATTCATTTGGAAAACCAATGAACTGAAACTTGACTATGGTGGATTTTGTATAGAACTTATTATTTATAGTTCAGCGAAAAAAAGTAGTTAAAACAAAAAGAGACAACTATAGAAAAGTGATCCCATAATAATGTCAAATAATGTAAGCAATTTTTGTAGCATCAGCAGTCCATAGTATATATGTCAGTGATGATGACACAAACTAGTGAATATTCCCGAAAAGGCCTACTTGAACAAAGTCATACGCTGGATAAATTTTCCACTACCTGAAAGTGTCGCTGATATCATTAAAAGGTTCCGTACACATGGAAAAAATCCAAATATTTATACTAGACCTGTACCAGTTTGCTCAGCTTGTATTATGCTGGTATGCAAGGACACGCGGTATCTGTAATAGTTGTGTGTCACAAATGCTTTACTCTTGACAATACAACTTAACGTTCTATTCGGAAAGTGCTCGCGAGTACTTTACACAGTTGAATGGAACACAGCTAATATTGTTACGTGCAATAGATACAACAAGAGACATCTATAGGAAATGGATGCATCGCGTGAAATTACTAATTAAATACGGACATAAACAACTTTAGGAAAATAGCATTAGAGAAAAGACAAGCGACATCTATAAGACACGGACATAAACAGCATTAGGTTCGGAGAATCGATGTTTTTAGAATTTCGATTGCGATAATTTGCAGTACAGTACAATCGATAATTAAAGTAAAGTTGATTGGTAATTGTTTGTGAATTTTGTAAAGGTAAACAATGAAATAAAAATAACTTGTGAATTATATTTGAAATATTGTGTTTTTGAATAACAAACTAAGACTACGTTCGTAACAATATTATAAAATTCCAATATTTTCGAAAATTTGTAATAACAGCTAAATGTATCCACGAAAAGTAATACTTTTTGCAAGAGATCAGGTAAGCAATTATAGGAGTTTTAATCTGTGCATTATTTTGTTCATTATTGCTGAAATTAATATAAAATATCTTTAGTCCAATAGTCTGAAGCTGTGACGCCCAAGATAGCCGACCTTGGTTCATACTAGTCATACCTTTCGTCACATTTAAACCAGATAAACTTATTTTTCCCTATACTCGCTGCATATCATTTATCACTGTCATTCGAGATTTCGAGAATTGAAACTTGTTCTCCTCCAATTCCGTATTTATCCGACTGAGCGTTTCACTTTGAAACTCATTCACTGCCCAGTAAAAATTCTTTCCGCGGTGCGCCTCGAGTGTATGCGACCCAAGTGCATGAAAATGGGTTTTCCGGCAGCAAAAACGTCCCGAGGAAGTTTTCTAAATCGGCGAGACTCCCCCCTCCCCCGATGGCAATGATCTGACACCCGTTTTCCGATTAGACATAACCCTACCGAGTTTGCGCCGATCTAAGATGCGAAAAATCTAATACCTCAGTTCGAATAAAAAAAAAAAGGCAAATACTAAAAAAACTGAGTATGGAGATGACTATTTAAGCCTCCGAGTATAGGACTGACTGTGGGTACTCAAGCTACTTGTCAGGACCTAAGGAATTCGATTCTGAAATAGATTTTCTAATTGAAATAAACATTGTTAATAAAATATGTTCAGAGTAGCATAATGCGTCGTTTAAGACATCTCTTATGTCTGTTCATGTCAGACCTAAAATGGGCATTCCCCTTTTAATACTAGTTAGTAGGATTCTGAAGATTCTGGTCACATACCATGAATGCTCGTTTATAAAACTCTCAACAACTAAGCGTTTTTTGATTTCCTACTAAGTTCAAATGAAACTTACATTTACGAATGGTGGTCTATTTGCCGAATTAAAATTTATCCAAAGAAAAAATTTTGTATCTCAGATAAAAAACAAAATGATAAATGTTTACATCTTTTGATTTTTTACGTTTACCAGACAAATTGTTCGGAATGTAAAACTAAATATGTAATATTAGTAATGGAAATTGCAGTCTTCTAACAAACCGTTTTCTGGAAAATGTTTAAAAATCCGTTCTCACTATGTTGAAAAACAAAGGAGTGGAGGATTAACACAGGCTTTTAATACCCTTAATTCAATTGCAATCGGCTCAAGTTTATAGAAAACTTTGATCATTCTGCCACTGTATCAGTTTATAAAAGTATAACAGTTTTTTGTTAGTAATAACATATAAAAGTGACGAATAATCTAAATACATTTTATAAACGCATTGGTGTTGTTATAAAAGCAGTTAATTGTTGCATTCAAATTAGTTATATGTATAAATAGGACCAAATTTGTATATACATATAGTATAGAACAATTTAAATTAAAAACAAATATTTTTTTGAAAGTGTTTAGCAACAAAATACAAAAATACAAGAAAATAGGAGATATTTATACAAATTTCTAGGTCAGAGCTTTTATACCATACTACAATTTACAGTGGTGAACAAAACCTTTTCATAATATAATATTATCTCTACTGGCTTTAAGTATTTTTATTTTTTGATTTGTTTTTAATTTTGTAAAGTAAGTAACGATCAAGTGATGTATTTTTTTTTTAACTACGCTGAAGAATTTGTGCAATGAATTATAAAAGAAAATAACTAAAAAAACAAAAATGATACATTCTAACCATTTCCATCCCATATTAATACCAAAAAGAATCTATCTATCCAATTTAGAATATAGAGCAAACAACATCCTCTCTCTTTCCATCATCATCTCAGCTCTTGCGAAAAAGACGTACCTGTTGTCTTATGTAAAGATAAACGACCAGCATGACGCTTCAAAAATCTTTTAAGCCACCCTTTTCCTGTTATGATGTTATTAATAAAAGGATTCGGTATATTATCAGCAGCAAACTCGCATATAATCCTCATAACATCTTTTCTTGTTAGACCGGATTGTTCCTGTTCCATTTGTAGTAAATGATTTATTAGAATTTCCTCCATATCTGGTGGTAGAAAAAGACCTTTTTCATCATCGGTTGAATCACAATTTCTTTTTGATAAACGGAATAGTGTTGTACGTGGAACACCGAAATGTTTGGCAGCTTTGTGATAGCCCATTTCGTGATTTTTAATTGCAGCTAATGCAGCTTCCATCTGGTCATTTTTCCAGATTTTTCTTCTTCTTTCATCTCGTCGCGGTGGTTCTAAAAGAGAGCCAAATAAGTCTTCAGAAATCAAGGGCATTGTGCAAATATGGAAATTATGTTTTTGTTTTTTTTTTTGTATACTCCACATTTGATTATACACACGAATATTATTAGTAAGAAAATATAGCCCTAACCGAATGACACCACCAGTTTTGGTTTTTAGAATGAGTTGAAAAATATTTTGTTATAAATGATATTTTTTGATTTTTTATTATTTAATTACTATATGCCTAGGTAGATATGAAAGAATTCAAGTTTTATTTACGCGGCATCTTTGGCTCTCTTGAATAGAAATCTATATTTACCTAACTCCTTTTAAGAATTTTATGAGTACAGAAATGTTATATGTATATGAGATTTGAAGAAAACTGTTATACATAGTATTTCAAAAATTCAAAAATTAATCTTAATTAAGACAACTATGTTATTTTTCTAAAGGGTCAAGGTTCTTTCAATAGGGATGATACTTTTTTCAATAGAGATTTCTAGGTTGCTGATATATTTTTGGTTGCACTTCCATGTTTCATTATAGTTTGCAGTTTCATCATGCAGCGTTTGACGCCTGCCAAACGTTTAGAAATTATTAAAAAATATTACCAATGCTCGAGCTCAGTTGTGGGTGCTCAACATTTATTCACTAGAGAATTGGGTCGCAATCACTGTTACTCTGCGCAGGCTATACGTCGAAGCGTGAGTTCACTTTTCAAGACAAGAAGCCATCAACAAGGCAACGAAATGTGCGAAGTGAGGAGAATATCGCTGCTGCAGCGGCCGGTATTGCCGATGAGCCAAATTTGTCGATTGCACGACGATCGCAATAATTGGGGCTTGCTCAAACGTCAACTTGGAGAATTTTGAATAAGATTTGGGCCTACATCTTTACAATGTCGTATTGACTCAATAACTGAAGCAAAACGATCACTAATTGCGCCGAGATTTTGCTGATTGGGCCGTTGAGCACTTGGAAGATGATCCCAATTTTGACCAAAAAATCATCTTCATAGACGAGGCGCATTTTTGGATGAATGACTTTGTAAATAAGCAAAATTTCTGTTATTGGTGTGAGGACAATCCACAAGTGTTATATGAAATGCCGTTGTATTCTGAAAAACTACTGTGTGGTGCGGTTTATAGCATGGTGACATCATCCGACTTTATTTCTTTCGAAATGAGGAGATAACAGCCGTAACCGTCAATGGCAACCGTTACAGAGTCATGATACTCGAATTTCTATGACAACATCGATATTAAAGAGATGTGGTTCCAACAAGACGGTGCTACGTGCCATACAGCTAATGCTACGCTCGACTTACTGAAGGATAAGTTTGGCGATTGGATTATCTAGAGTATTTGCGAATTGGCTGCCGCGGTCATGTGATTTGACACACCTAGATTATTTTCTTTGAGGATACGTCAAAGCACAAGTCTATGCTAACAATCCACAGACTTTGGAAGCCAATATTTGTCAAGCTATCGCCGGCATACCAATGTTGGATAAATTGATCAAAAATTGGAGCGATAGGGTGCATCAGTGTAAACAAAACCGCGGTGGACATTTGCACGATATCTTATTCCGAACAACTGCATTGTCCAATCTTTAAAATAAAGCAAAGGCTAAATTTATATGTCAAACAGTTGTTGTTTTATTTAAAATTAAAATCCTATCATTATTAATTAATGACCCTTTACTCAATATTATTCAGTAAACTAAAAATTGCTTTGCTGTTGCTTACCCTTTAGATTTGAGAAAATCCTGTATTAATTTCATGAAAAACTCACGGTCGTAATTTTTCCAAGAATATCTGAGACCAATGAATTCGATTCGATGAGAGCCTACACCAGAGCCTTCACCAAATGTAATAAGCTTGAGGTCGTAATCATATTCATGGAAGCAAACTTCAAATCCAAGTTTGAAACAAATAAAACTTATCAGGACTGTCGCATTAATGGGAAGCAAGCAACATTTGCTACTGGAATTTTAATGATTTCTGCTGCAAATTATTAATTTTTAAGACTAATTCCCTCAGTAATACCAATAGTGCATGCATGTGTATGTGAATGTAATTTGACTTGGGAGCATCGGAAGGTTATCATAGATGCTTGTTATCTGTTTCTTGAATATGTGTGCAGTTTGAATTTAGATGGACCGAAAATGAAAAGGTTTATTAAATGAAGTAGATTTCGCTTTTTTTATAACGATTTTAAAATGGTAATGCAAGTAGCTTGCCCCGATTTATTGGATTAGTTCAATATTTGTAACATAAACAACCAAAAACATCTTATCTATATATTTGAACAAATTAATTTTATCTGGATTGTTAAGATAACAAAAAAACTTAACTTTTATATTGGTGAAGAGCTTAAATAGTTGAGATATCATGAGCTGTAATAATAGCATCTCGTAACCCCTAAGTGGTATTAATTTTATTTAACTCAACGAAATTGACGTGTTATCGTAGCCAATATTAAGTGTCAAAAACGGACCTTTTTTTAAAATTTATATGTAGGTCGATAGATCAATTTGCCTTGATTAGATTAAGCCGTGCGTCTGTACAATTCAGCTTTTAATCTTGATAATAAGTAGGTCACTGAAACTGTTCAGTTGTATGTGTATCCATTATATCGATTGAAAATCAAAGCCTGAGATTAGATGGCATTCACTTATATATTTTTGAATGGTTTGCAAAATTTTGAAAAGTTGTAGGCTAGAACAAATTAAAAAATGTAGCATTCAACAATAGCTTGCTCAAAATTAAAAACTACATTCTGTATATGACCGTTATATCTGCACGGGGTGGTCACAAAGTATTTTTTTTTAATTTATTGTCATTCCAAACATAAGTAAAGAAAAATATGTACATATTTTGGGCTATAAAAGATTATTCCGAAATCAGTTTAGAAAAAAACTGTTCTTACTTTTCGGTTTTGCATAAAAAAAAAAAAAGAAAATTAATCTGATTTTTATAGCTAAAGTCAGTCAACAATGTTAAAATAGCAAAAAAACTAAAATTGGGCCTAAGCAAACATTTAAGACTTTGGAGGCTTAGCCAGGGCGGATGAGGGCGATTGGGCCCAAACAATTCCAAAGCCAGAGATCCAACTACACCAGGAACCCCCACACGCTCTCTCTCGAATATTCTTCTTTCCGGCGTTGAATATTCTCCGTTTGTTTGAGCCTTTCCTTTTTTTATCTTTAATAGTTTTTGTTTTTGACTTCTTAGGTTTCACAAGCAAACAGTTTTCAAGAGGTTTTCGTCTATCCCTCTGTCTGATGTCACTAGCCCTTTATTTACGTCACATTCAATATTTTACATGTCCGTCTGTCTGTCTGTCTGGATGGGTAACTGTACTTTATCTTTTGCACAGCTTTCAAGTATGGAAGGGATGTGAGTGGCAAGAACCGAACCTCCCCAAGCCGTTGCAGTATGTGCCTATGTATGTATATTCAGGTCAAAATGGATATATGTAGGTAGATCTGTCGATAGATGCTACAAATTAAAAAATAGCTAAATATTTTGATTTTAAAAATGAAGAAGTTCTGGGAAATAATAGAAAGATTTTCCTCTACCGGATTCTAGAGAAACTAAGAAAACCAAATATTCGTCGGTGAAAGAAGACAATAGATTTTTTTTTTAGTAAATTTTCTTAAAAAATTCTATAAAAATAAAGTATTGCTTTAAAAATGTCCAAGGTAACAATAGTATGAAAAACCCATTTATTCAATGGGTTTTTCAAAATAATAACGAGCGAATACAGTGTACGTGAATAAGCCTATCTCCGACAGTCGGATTGAACTTGGTTGGATTTGCTTTGAATGTTTAAATACCTTCGTCCAGGCTTGGCAATAATCCATTCATGCAAGAAATCACAGTTCCTATTCGATTTTAATAAAGCCATGAGATAGGGGTGAGATATATGTAAGTAAACCATAAGACAGTTGAACTTTGTTTGGAATTCTATAAAAATTGTTAAGCCAAGCTGCAATGAGTGGTCAACTTAATTTAGTACCCGCTACATTTACCGACAATCGACGTAAAATAATGCTGAGTCAAGCTATATTAAGGCAATCAAAATCAAATTTGGCTATAATAATGCTTCTTAACCCAATCGCGGCATCACTTTCGAATACGATGCCGAATCTATGACTATATTAATTGATATTTGATATTCGACGGTATTGTCCATGCGAAATAGTGAAAAAATCAAAATTGAAGAAAAATTTGTGGAATTTATGTAAGTAAATTGATTCAACTATTAAAAAAAAAAAATAGAACAGAGATTATTAAAAAATATCCATGTTAATGAAGAAAAAAAATTGCCAGAGAATTAATTTAATTTGTTTAATTTGTTTTCTAATCTTGATTTTACGCAATATTATAAATTTCGCGAAGTTCTTGATTAATTCTTTCTTTACGATAATGTCATTGGGTTATGCACGATTTTTATTGGCTCTTTATGCCGATACCAAAGTGGAATTCGAAATTTAATCCAATACCACCATGGGGTTTCAATCTTTGAAATTATAAGAATTATGTCCATTGTCCATTTTGTTTCACTTGGATATCTTAAATATTAGTTTTTTTCAGTAAATTTTAATTTAGTAGAAAATCAATTTGTTTTGTTTTAACATGAGAAGATATTCATAAATTTATTTCACTTTTATAAACATAATATAATGTTGACATTGACAGTGTAGATCGATATAAGGTGAATTTGATAGTTGCTATTAGCATAACTTGTTCTATAATGTTAGACGTTGAATTACTTTCACTTTATCTGGGGTTGAAATAGTATCGAAAACTATTAGATAGCTAAGAAATTCGTAATATTATGATAATTTCAATAAAAAATGAACACAGCCTTTCAAACTATGAAAACTTTGGAGATCAATATTGAATATTAAATTGGAGTCAAAATTCGTTTTTAAAATAGCTTTTATGCCGCATTGATAATTTAATGCCAAAGTGAAAGTTTCGCACTGACAATATATTATAACGTGATTGAGATATTTCGAAATCAGCTGAAATGTCAAGGTTCTCTCAATAGCGATTCGTACCGGCCATGACATGATTTCAAAATTAAAGCTTAACATTGAAATTTATTTATACATTTGGATAAATATGAAAACAAAATATATTCAGGCATGAAATGGAAAATCAATATTAAAATTTTTATGCGAATATATTCTTATCTATTTTAAGTGCTTTTTAGTTAAAAACAAGTAAGAAAGCTAGAATTGGTCTAAGACCAATTCTTATGATACCCGTATGTAATTTTGTATGGTCACGTTACTGTGAAAGTTGGATCGTTGAAGTGGTTTTTCGCATATATTTCTAAAATGGTTCGTCGGACAGTAAAAATGGTTATAATCTTGGACATCGTTTTCACAGTAGATGTAAAAATCCTAAATTTTTATATGGCAACACCAACAAGGGGTTGGTTGATTTAGACCATTTTCTAAATTTTATTTACTAGTGCTATAAAAACACCATGTACTAAATTTCAGCTATCTACGTCGACACGTTCTCAGGCAGCGCCTAAATATGAAGTGAAAAACGAAATTTTTCTATGGCAACCCTACGAAGGAGTTGCCTGATCCGGTCCAATTTCGAGCTTAAATTTACTTTTTTTTTTTTTTAGAAAGCCGGTGTGTGGAAAATTTCTGCCCTCTTAGTGAACCCGTTCTCGAGTTATCGTGCGGATGGACGGACGGACGGACAATGGACATGCAAAAAAATAACTTTTAATATTATGCGTGGATGTCCAATCCATTTTTCTTTACCATCATTATTTCTAGGTCTTATAAACGGAATGACAAACTTAGTATATATACTCTATAAATTACATCTAGGATTATAAAAGACGTAATATGTTGCGGTCTAAATATTCGCGAACATTGGAAGTAAAAATTACACGAGGTTTTTCTCTTTCACTGAAAAGATGACAAAAATTAGTTTAACAAAAAATTCTTATAAATGAAGTTAAAACCAACTACACCACACATTTTCATTACTATATTTCAATTCGGTTTAAATTTTCAACACAAATCAATGCAAAGAAAAATTTACATATGTAAATTAATTTCTACGAGAAAAGCGAAATCTGTCTGCAAATAAAAAACTAACATTTATCTGTTCTTATTTCTTTAAATTTTTAAACAATCGGAAGAAAAATAATTTCTTGAATATAGTTTTCAATTTGGAGAATGAGTAAGAGGAGACTATGGTGAATTCACATAATGAATTGTGAACACTATACATAAATTTAAAAAAATTCGAAGCGGGATTTAATTGCTTCTTATTTTGAACAATTATCAACTTTGAGGTTATCTATGTATGAAATTGCGTTTAATTACAGTCAATTGCATTGCATTGCTAAAAACAAAAATTTGTTAACAGATGTTATAATTAAAAAAAAAAAAAAAAAAAAAAAAGTTAACGATAATCAAAAAACAAATCACTTTTTAAATTTACTTAAATAAATGTTATTTCAATTCGAGTCAAATTTTCATCAAGTCGTTTTACGATGTTTTTTTTTCTTTTTGCACATATAAATGTTTAAATGATGGCCTGGGACTTCAAACTGGGTATCATAAAAAAAATATTTGCCATCTAAAAACTATATAAAAAAAGATTGTTTTTCTGTTTTGATTTCTTCGTTGGTAGTTCAAAGATATTCAAATAGAAGAAAAAATACTTTTGAACTGAGTTAACGAAATTAATTGGACATTTTCGCAATTGTTCTGAGAAATGTTGAAATTTTCATTGAAAACAATTGAAAGCAATTAAAGCAAATGTCAACCCAAGCAAGCGGTGGCAGTGACGGTCAATATCAGTGATGCCAGATTATGCCAAAAGGCGTCGAAATGTCTGTTTTTAATAAGGGTGAATTTCTGATAAAGGGGTTGCTATTTGATTGTAGATTGCATTATACTAGAAAAAGTATACCCGCGCGATTCTTTCTTTACAAAAATATTGCCGTCAAATCAAAAAATTGGCGTTCCAGGTCCGAATATTCGTTTTAAAAAAGTGATTAAAAATAGAAATATTCAATTTTTTGAAACTGCTTTCACTGTAATAAGTTGTAACTAAGCTCCCTTAAAATGAAAAAAAAAAAAAAAAAAATGTTAATTTAAAAAGTTATGAAAGAAATATTGAAATAGTTTTAGTGACAGTCCACCCAACACCACACCAACAGTAAAAAAATCACTATTTTCGATTTGAGCGGCTGTAAACATTACTGAATCTCACTGAAATTTTCATAAAGTTTGAAATTACATTCTCTAACAAATTCCGAATGTACATATATACAATGCTTTTGTTTTTGCTGTGAACTGAAAATTTTCTGAACAAATATAAAATATTATCTTAATTAAATTCCAAACTTTTTTCTTAGAATGACATGTCCAAGAATAAATAAAACCCATTTTCCATATTTTTCATATTTAGATTTTTAAATAAATCTTTAACAGTGAATATTGTTGAATATGTTAAGAGAATAAGAGAACTTTCAGTGGTATTGCTCTTGAAACTCTTTTTAGCATTTACTCATTTTAAGTAAGTCGCTATGTAACCATCAGACTAATTGGACGCATTTGTAATTTAACCTTTTTGTCTTAAACGCTAAGTTTTCATTTAAAATACCGAGTCTAATTCCTCCCCTTAGTTATTTTTGACATCCACCACCAGATTTTGGACATCTAAGTTCACTGTAGTGTAGATAGCACGCAGTTCAGAGCTTCATTGCTGTCCTGATGAGATCGTCCTGCACTGCTTAGTGAAGCATGCAGTATGCTCTCAAAATTTCTTTAGAAATTTTGATTTTCGGCTATAAAGCCAGTAACTGACCAGTGTCATTTAAACATTACACGCAGTAGACGGAAAATTGCCTGTATACTTGTATATTATACGAGTCTCGAAATACTTAACCCCCCTCTTCTATTTAGTTAGAATGAGGTATACAAGAATCATTTAATGTGAATAAAACCCATTTTCCATTCTATTTTATATTTCAAATAGAGCCTAAAAAGTGCAAAAAAACAGTGTGGCGCCCAATTGGGCATGGAAAATCGAAGCGTAGATTTTGTAAAAAGATAGCCCAATTTGTGGAAAAGCGCCCAATCTGGCATCACTGGTCAATATCAGACCACATTTTCTCGTTTTGTTTGTAGCCAATCAGTGAAAATGATCTCACAGTAACAATTTAGAACACTTAATGCCGCATTTGACCGCTACCACGGTTGGTGTGAAGTACCAAATTCATTTAAATGATTACGTGTAGCCGTCACCGCTGACCGTTAATCTTCAACATCAAATCACGACAAATACCATATATGTATATACAAAACAAAACTGTAAATTCTTCTTTTCGAAATAAGCATATCACGTCAATATAACAGAAACTACGTTGATTCAGTTGGTGAGCAACGCCATCTAGTGGAGACTAGTATTTTTTTTTAATCAGTGGCGCAAGTAGTTTAAAGGCATAAATACTTAATTAGCACTGATCTGAAATGAATCTGCTTGACTTAAAAAAAAAAAAACTGATTAGAAAATAACCTTCTACTATTACAAAAATGTAAAAATTCGATAAATAATCAAAAACACTTTTGATGATCAAATCCGTTAAATTGATAAACGATCAAAGGATATGTGGTGAAATCATAAGATTCGTTTTACATAAATTCAAATCAAATCGAAAGGGAGTAAAGTCATGTCAATAAATTGGACAGGAACAACATTGAGCCGGATTCTGATGTGACAAAAAGTCTTTGCTATTGTAGGTAATTTGATTATAAAAATAATATCGACAATACAAAACTACATTGAAAATATTCAAAAACATTTAAGAATAGATAAAAAAAAAAATTTCAAATTGAACGCATTGCTAACAAGCCACAAACATGTAGGTACATATATGGAAAATATTTTCAAAACATACAAAAATCACTAAAATATTAAATGAGCAACATCTATGTATGTATGTATGTATGTATCTAAATACTCACCAGAATATAAGAAAGATTCATTTGATCCTAATTCTTCCATTCCAAACATTTTTTCACGATAATGCGGAGCATTTGAAATTATCCGTCGTACAGTTCTAAGGCTTGCCGATGTTCCGACTTTTGTTGCAATTTCTCTTGCCGTACACTTGCCAGAATGCTGTGATTCTTCTAATATCAAAGAACATTCTGCAGGTGTTGTAGCTGTAACTAATCCACCTTTTCTCTTTTTGCCATAATTGTTTGGATCTTTTAGGAAATTTTTAACAACATGCAAACTTCTATTTATAAGAATTGCGATTTGTCCCTTTGAATATCCCTTTTTATGGAATGTTTGTATTTTAGACTTTTCCACATCGTTCAGTGTTTTTCCGCGACCCATATTTAATAAACAAAAACGTGTCCTAAATTAATTGAACAACACAAATGGTAATGTAATAATGTACTTAAAATGAAACACAGAATAAAATCGTTTTGTTTTTTTTTGCTTTAACCTTGTTGCTGTTATAGTTCTCACTCTAGAATAAGAGAAGAGCAATTAGGTCTGATGGTTAAATTCAGAAAAAAAAAATTAGGCTATACCTCTTGATGCAGAAGATAGACATCGACAATTAAATTGTATACCTCTCTACCTGGAACGGGTATCCGAAATTCATAGAATTTGGTACTTTATTAAACAGCCTGGTATAAAACTGGTTCCAACCCAAATGGGCATAGTTTTATATATAGGTATACTAATTCACCCGTGTTATCATTTACCTCTCTGATGTCAAGACTTCAAGGAACAAATACGACGAAGTGATAAAAGATATCTTATCGGAAAAAATTCCAAGAGGGCTGGAAAAAAAGTAGTTCCAGACATTTTAGACATACGGAAGAAATATGTTGTAGTTCTAAATTACATTAAGTATATATAGGAAATATTTTATAGCTTTAAAATTATACTATAAAGCGAAGTTGTCTTTAATACCTGCTGTATATAAATATGTACTAAGAAAATACGGTAGTTGAGCCGTACTAAAACTCTTCGTGCTGAATTTTATTAGAAACGATTAGAGTTATATATAACCTAGATGTATTGATTACTCCTTTATATCGTTGCAGACTGGCAGTAATCAATCAACACTCCCATCCTCTTATCATGGGATATAGGGTTAGATGGAGAAAACCATTCCTTTCTAGTTAATAGGACCTATAACTTTAGATGGGTTCCGAACCGAGTAATGTATCACTGTCAAAATATAGCATCTTAAGGGAATTTCAGTAAATATCCAGTTTCCAGAAGAGAAATAAGCGCCGAAGGGGCTTGAATCCAGTACCATAAAATCTATAGATCCAATGTGGTATCGATTCGACCACAGATGCAACCAAATTTATTTTAGTAGTATGTAGTACACACCTACATAATATTGGAAAAGGTATGTTTGGCTATTACAATTTGCTTAAAATTATGAGATATTGCCAAATGGGCTTAGATAAAGGTCATAAAATTTAGAGTTTTCATATATGAAGTTTCGACTGCAAAAAATTAAAACCCATGTTCTCTTCAATGTTTTTCTAAATTTTATTTTTAGAATTATTTTTTAAGTGCATCTGTATTTCTTATAAAAACCGTAGACATTTTGCAAGGAATGATAGTGAAGCAATATTTAGGACGGGTTCAATAATTCATATTTTTATATTTGTTGTTATAAGTTCTGAACTATTTACGATATGACGACAATTTACAATGTGTTAGATAAGTGATGGTTAGAAATATTCATCAAAATTGTGAAATTTTAGATCTATTTTTTGTTTTGTTGATTTCAAAAACATCCCATCAGTTTTACTTATCGAATTTGAGAACTAAAGGTTGTGCAGTTTAAAATGCTGTAAAATGTATGTAAAAAGCTAGTCTTTATATTTTTATAGTTTATCTAAGAAATATTTTATCAAACATAAGTCCACGATAATTAAAAACTTTATTATCTTATGTGTTATCATGTGATATTAGATAATATCAAAGTAGTGGGCTTCAAGTTACAACAATCTGAGGAATGTCAAGGTTGAAAAAGCCTTATATATACCGAATTATATTAGACTTTGACTAAGGTGGGCTAAGTTTTTCGAATTCTTTGATTATATTTGTTGAAGAACAAGAGACTAAGGGATTAAAGTGTTTAATTTCACAAAAAAATAAATAATTTTATAAAATTTTCTAAAGCTTCACTGTGATAAGGATTATATGAAACAGTACAAATGAAAGCAGAGAGTGAGATTTTATCTGGAGTTACTGATATTATAAATAATGAATGCTAAAGCAATTGAAAATTTCATGAGGAATTTTTTTCTGTTGCAGAGCAAACCGTTCTAGTGTGTTTTTTTATTTTTAATTTGATTTGCAGTGCCACAAAGCTTTCTTTTTACGTTTAAATGCAACTGTCCTTGGAAATCATTATTCAATAGTTTGACGAAACGTAAACATTATGTAAGTAATATCCATCCATAACATGCTGGATAACGTTAAAAAAAAATAAAAGGTTCTGTCTTTGGAACTTATTTAAACCTGCGATATCATTGAAAAGACTTGTGAGCAATTAAGTGACTATTCTTACTTCGAAAAACGAAAAAATTTCAAACGTAAATTTGAGAAGGAAGGAGTGATTCTAGAGGGTAGGGCAGGGGCAGGGCTACATAAAAGTGTGATTAGAAAACTGCA
This sequence comes from Dioctria rufipes, assembly GCA_963924295.1. Taxonomy (NCBI): domain Eukaryota; kingdom Metazoa; phylum Arthropoda; class Insecta; order Diptera; family Asilidae; genus Dioctria; species Dioctria rufipes. The sequence goes on from OZ002742.1 coordinate 19,789,899, forward strand.
AGAAATCCATTACAATTCTAAGTTATCCCGAAATACATATATTTAAAAATTAACTCTTATCTAATTTCTCCTTTCTACAGCTTTTTTAAAGATTTTTGTAAACATTAAAATAAAAATATAGAGAGTGTACATTCTGAGATATGGAAGGATAACGGAAATATCGATTATGGGTATTTTGTGGGTTACGGCATTTTTAAAAATTTTCAAAAATACTGTTCTGGAGCGCGCAGACTGCCACTGAAATAGTGACTTTTTGTCGACTACGAGTCACTACCAAAAGCTATTTTACATTCACTCTGCCAAATTATGAATTGCCGCTTAAACGCTGAAAACGATGTGAAGGATAAGGGTTTTATATTTTGTGCGTGAATATGATCGAAAAGGTATTTTTTATTTTATTATTTTTTTTTTATTTTTTGTTTTTTTTACCTTATATTTAAAATTTTAACTTGTGATCTTAACAGGATCAAGGAGTAAAAAATCAAGAAATTTGCACCAATTTTGTATTTGCTCAAAATGAATTCTTTGTTTCTTGGAAATTTCATGAAAATTTCTATAGAAATTTTTATATTTCCAAAAATTTTCTGACTTATAATAATGATGATTGATGACAAATGGTCTTAAGTTTTATGGTATTTATATCGTTCTTTAAAAACAAATAATTTGATACGACATGAACACCGTTTCGAGCCCGGAGCTCGGCAGTCTCCCTCGTAACTAATCCTCACTACATACACAAAGATTCACGGTGACATGTTAATTACCTAATTTTGCTTAACAATAGTTTCTAGTCTATAAAAATTATATTATATTATATACGTGTACTCCTTGTAATGTTTCTAAGTATATACTTCTTTTGCCTAAGTCGCTTCCCGGAACTCATAAATTGTAATGTATCATGGTCTGTGTGCTCTGGATTTTACTGGATACAATTCTCAATTGTTGTAATATTATTAATATTTTGTATTTTTAAAAATTAAATATAATATATACATAACATTTTATAAACCATTTCACCCAAAATTATTTTCGCACTAATGGAGAATTAAATTTATACAAATTAACAATTAAGTTTTAATATATATTTTTTTATATAAATTATATTGAAATTCTTCAGAAGAAGGAGAAAAATTCTTTAAGTCTTTTCGTAATTATAACACAGTACACTTTCTGGAATTGGTTGAATCTTTTCGTCTTCATTATTTAATATTTCTTCTTCCTTTTTATATTTTTCGGCGGGTACAAAGTTAAAAATAATATTGGGTATATTTTCCTTAGCCCATTTGTAAAGTTCGAGTGGTCTGGTTATTTGATTTTTGTATGGACATTGTAAGCTTGCACCCTTGCTGCAAGCCGCTTTAGTGTTCACCTAAGACCGTCGCAGATATTTTTTTCCAAAGAACTTCCATACGGCTGGCTGCAAATTGAAATTCTTCCTTATGATTACTAAAACTAAAAAAATTGTTTGCGGTTTTTATACTGAGCAGCGGAACCGTGGGGGAAATAATGAATTTTTGCGTTAAGAACCTAATTAAATAATGCTGAAAAAGGTGAACTGCTATGATGTTGTGCTGCAAGTAGTCACTTATAATTACTAAATTAGTATTTTGAACATTACTATTATCTTGTGTACGAAAACAAATTCAAAAAGAATGAATTGCAGCCTGTTGTTTACTCTAATGGAATGCTTGCATCTGATCTTGCAGTATGAAGAAATAATAAAGTCTATTACAACGACTATCTCATCAATTTGTATCTTGAAGATATTTATTTTGTTGACCGGTATTAAATGTATGAAGAAGTAAGGATGATAGGTGCTCGATAAATTTATCAAGATATTCGTCTGCAGATTGAAATTTCAACAGATCTGTAGATGTCCAAAAATTCCGTTAACTTGAATTGACGCAATTATTAACAACGCAAGGAACAATTGGGGGATTACATAAAGATTCCACACAAAAAGATATGACCAATAATTGAAAATTAGTATGTCGGGGATCATATGTTTCAACAAAATTAAACGCTTTTGTACGTGGTCCTTTTTTCGTTCAAATTAGGAATAAGAAAAAAATGAGTGTTTTACCAATATAATAACCATAACTGAAAATCCTTTTCTCTGGGCATCACTTGACTTATCTTATTCTTACAGTTAAAGTGTTCTACTGCTTCAATGAAATCAGTATCAATACTTCTATTAAGCAGATTCGAATAACATGAATATGATTAAAATCATCACTCTGTTTTTATTTTTTTATTTGATACGTTTACGTATTGAGAAATTCTTCCACGATTTTTTTTTCACTCCAATTCTCGGGGAGTAATATCAAAATGAAAGATCATTCATCTCTGTCACTTGTTTGATTATATTTCGCTTTCAATTTACGAACAATCCCGTTCTTTTCCGAAGACAGCTGTTTCATCCATTAATTCGAATATTCTTTCGAAAATGATAATTTTAGTTTCTACCGTATATAACTTTCTCTGGCAAGCCTTCTTCCAACAAATGGTTCTTCCCCCAAATACCGAAGGCAGTCATTGAATTGTTTTAACGCTGCCTCCTGGTCAGTAAATCTTTCTTTCGATTTTTCAACTTCACTAAGCGCTTTATTTGCACCTTCTTCTTCATCTTGTATATCCCCAATTTCAATATTAACGTTTTCATCCATATTAATATTGGCATTATCAAATTGTTCTCGTTGTGGAATATCATCTGTATCTGTCCTCCATATACCTGGTAATGTAAGAAGCTTTTTCCGGCACACAGAACAAGTTTTTGAGCTTAAAATCAACTGAGGTTTTTTTCTTCCCCGTCATCCAAGGCTGAACAGGTCTTAAATCAGTTGACCTTGGATTATGCGGTTTTTTTTCGAAAGGATTACAACACACTTTATTATAAAATTTAATTTTTGATTCCAACTCCATGACAGTGTACTATTACATCCACCTGAGAATAGTTAACTATATAAACAATTTTCTACATACTTCCCTTTATTAAACACTTCGACTTCAGCAGTCTTATATAGCGCGATCGCAATTTTACAAGTGTCGGAAATATCTACAAAGTTCATTCCAAAGAGGGATGCATTTCTGATAGTCGAGGGAGATACCTCTCCTATATTCAAGCATATCAATCTAAAAGAATTTTAAATCGAAAAGGATTTCACTGTCTTATGATATAGCCAATGAAATCTCGGTCGGCTCTTTTGATGTTAAGAATGAGCTCATTCCTCTCTGTTATGAGTTTATGATAGGGACATTGCAAAAGGAAAGTATTTATGAGCTTAGGGTAGCGACTTAGGTAGTTGAATATACATAGTTTAGACTAGAAAATATTGTTAAGGAAAACTAGGTAATTAGCATGTCACCGTTAATCTTCAGGTATGTAGTGAGGATTAGTTACGAAGGAGATTACCGAGATTACCTCGGGCTCCGAACCGTGTTCATTTCGTGGCGAATTATTTGTTTTTAAAGTACGTTAAATATGGCATAAAATTTAAGGCCATTTTTCATCATTATTGTATGTCAGAAAATTTCTGGAAATATCGAAATTTCTATAGAAACATTCATGAAATTTTGCAAGAAACAAAAAATTTATTTTGAGCAAATACAAGATTTGTGAAAATTTCATGATTTTTTACTTCTTGATCTCGTTAAGATTCCAAGTTAAAGTTGTAATGTTTTAATGGATACAATAAGGTAAAAAAATATAATCAAAAGTACGTCTTTCAGGATATTCAAGGACAAAGGATAATATAGTTATCCTTGACATCATTTTTATACCCTAGATGAAATCATAGGGTATACTAAGCATTGAAATAATGATGGTAGAGCAAAATGGATTGGACACCCATGCCCAATATTAAAAGTTATTTTGATTTTTGCATGTTCGTCTGTCCGTCTGTGTTCATGATAATTGGAGAACGCGTGTATTTGGAGAACTGAAATTTTGAACACGGACTTTAAATAAAAAACAAAAAAATATGTTCGAAAATGGGACAAATCTCCTCCGTGAGGTTGCCATACAAAAATTTCGTTTTTCACTATATATTTGAAACTGCCTGAGAACGCGTCGATGTAGAGAGTTGAAATTTTGTACACGCTGTTTTCATAGATAGAAATAATAAATATAATTTCAAATGGGCTAAAACATCGGGTAATCCCTTCTTTGTGTTGCCATATAAAAATTTAGTTTTTTTTTCACATATATGCCGTATTCACAATGCAGACTGGAGTAGTGGCAACTGGCATCAATTTTTTCACACGCAATAGTGCATTTGGCCATCTCTGTATGGCTCACAGTAGCGCAGATTGGAGCTGTATGGGTTTTATTCTATTTTTACACTGCCATTTCTGAAAGCTTTCAAATTGAAATTTCGAGCTACTAGTATATAGATGGCGTGGAAAAAGCACCACACTCTTTTTTTTTATCATAATCAACATGCTTTAATATTATTTTCTGATTTAATGTTTTTAATGAATGTTAATAAAAGACAAAAGACATTTTTTGATGATGATTTAAAAATAAAAAAATAAAAAAAAACGTTAATTTTTAGCTAGTTTCGAAGAAATCTGATGATGCCAACAGGTGTCCCTTTTTTCGAATTTATTGTTTTGACAACGATAGTTGCTTGCTTGTTTGTTGATTTGGCGTTGTTATGCTGATTTGTTCCAATTTCGAATTTGACTTTGCGCTGCATTGTGAACACCTTAAATCTGGACTCAATCAAAGCTCAATCTGTCCTAGACGTTTTTATTGTTGGCCATACGAAATTACGTACGGGCATTCATCTAGAGGGTATCATAAGAATTGGTCTTAGACCAATTTTAACTTTTGTACTTGTTCACATATATTTTTAAGATTTTTGCAAAATAACTTGAATTCTTTACGAGTCTTATTTCACTGCATGAATAGAAAAATATATATGAATTTTTAAAGAAGACGAGGACAGCATTTTTGCGAAATTTTGAAAATGCTATAACTCCCAAAATACGCAATTTATATATAGGGAAAATTTTTAATTTGTATTTTTGTTTTCATAAAACCCTACAAGTATGTAAAATTTAAAAAAAATAAAAAAATGGTGATGGTCATGTCACACACATTGCCTATTTGATATGGTGGAATAACTCTCCTATAATTTGAATAAGCTAATTTGCAGTTAGTTTGTAACTTTTATGTAAATAAACGGTAGTCTCATTATACCGTAAGGATTAATTAATTAAATAAAAAAATTTATTAGCATGACATTAAAAAATATTGTATACCTAATAAGCTTAAAATATTTCAAACGAAATTTAAATTTTATAAATTATTCATGGATTTGTGAAAATGTAAAATCATCACTAGCCTACATAAATAATAATATGCGTGCATAAAGAAATGTTTTAAACGAGCAACAATGCCATTATTGTTGGGTGCTATAACTATAGTTTTGACATAAAAATTGTTATTCGAATAACTATACTCTTTTTCCATACTATTCATAGATATATAAAACTTGGCAAATCATCAGCCAGTCCGATATTTTCTAAAGACCAATAACAACAACATCAACAACAACAACATCAACAACAACAACAACAGCAGCAGCGTTATACATATTTCAGTACGTTCCGTTCACCAAGCGTCGTAAATTAATGTATTTTTGGGTCGCGAAACTAGCGACTAACATTAAATTAAACCAAGCGCACTTTGACTTTATATTATTCACAATGACGCGATAATTCTCACTGCTTTGCCGTGCGTGCCACAATAAATGCCTGTATTGAAACTCGTATTATATTTTATTAAAGCGCTCTTACAGTAGTGAGACTGGCTCTAGCTTAAGTGGAATTAGGAGTTATTTATGGAGGCAAGATTCTATATTCGGTCGGTAAAATGTTCGACTTCCATTTATAATAAAAGTTGAGTGTGGGATTGAATTGAGGTAGATAGATAAATTGGCAGACAGGTAGGTAGATAGGTGGCTATGGCTAGGTATACATAGGTGTATATCTATGTTGCCATAATTGGAACAGTTACGAAATATTTTAGGTTTTGAGGCAGTAGGATTTACAATTTTCAAATTTTTACAAATTTGGATCAAAGCCAAGATTCTTCCTTGATTTCTTGTCAACTTAAAATAAATATATTTTTGAAATAACATAAAGCAAAACAAAAAAAAAACCAATTCACAGAAAAAATTAGAAGAAACATTTTTTTTTATATAAAACGTATTCAAAGTTTTATGTAAAATCTCGTAAACATTATCATGTACACATTTCAACACAACCGTGTGCTTGGAGACGTACTTAAACTTACGAGAGTCTCTTCAATCTGATCAAGATATACAACACGAGATTGTCCCTTATAACCTACAGTAGGTATATCTTGAAGAATGTGGTTGACTAGTGGATGACTTACAAAAGTCAGATTATGGAATAAAAGTTATATATTATGCAAGAACGATAGCCGTGATAGTTTTACATAGATGAAAGTAAGAAATAAGAAAAAGCAAAAAAAGAAAAAAAGTTTTTGATCAGGATGAACATCATTGCACAGCACTTTGCCAAGAATGTACTTGGCAAGCTGTGCAAGTATATATAGAGCTAAGAAAACTATTGATTTTGCTGTCAAGATTCTAATCCTAGAAAATACTAGTTTCCAGCTGCTGCAGCATAGCATACATATTCCACCACTGGTACTGGGGTAGGTACATACAAGGTGAAATATAATCCTGTACCTTTATACAAAACAAGTTTCTGAGTTGGCCTTTAAGGCTTAAAGCAGGTTTTTATACATATCTTTTTTTTTTTTTAGAACCGAAAACCTGTCCCTTACTTATATTATTATCTATCACTCCCTGCTGTTTCCAAATTGGTTTCAGGCATGGATAAATGGATGGGTAAAGCATGGGATTGAAGAAGATTAAACCCAAGGGTGGTTGAATTCCTCGTCATTCGAGAAAATTTCTTGCGCGCAACATAAAACCCCAGGGGATATGGCTTTTATAAGGTTTCGAAGTTTCAGTACTAGGTAGTATGGGTTGTCGGTCGTAGTGAAACTCTACTTTGCTGGTGAATAGAACCGACTTTAGGGTGGGAAAGAGAAAATCAATACTGGGGTTTGCGTTCTAATAGGATAGGAGGTATAAAGATCTTGCAGCAAAATGGAATATGCTATAAAAAGGAATTAGTACACAGAGAGAGAGAGAGAGAGAATGCTATCTACATTTTTTTTGTGGGGTGTTTTTCGAATGTTGTATAATGAAAGTTGTGATGATTCTAAAATTTTATTTATATATTAAGCGTATCATGGTAAAAGATATGCTTGCAGTTATTTAGGGTATTAGGTTTGTCATGTGCTAATAGAACTAGTTTATAATTAATTGGTAGTAATTAGGACTTGAATAAGAGTATGTGATAAATTATAATTCGATGTATATTTGTTTTTCGTTTTCCACTCTTCTAACAAGGTACTTATAAGGGAACCATTAACCAGACAGATCACAGGTCTATTTTATGATACATATGTATAATAACAGTATTAACTAGATAAAAATTAGTTATCTTAGAATGTTATTTCATAGAACCGCACAGGTGCTACAATTAAAGTCTTAAAACAGAAAGGTGTCATATGGATATGGCTCCATTGAATCATCAAAAACAAAGATTCTTGAGGACTTTGTAAACTACATGAAGTTGGGTAGAAAGAAGACAATTGATTACTGGATCTACATATTATTTCCGGGAAAAGAATGAACAACTTTTTGAATATACCTATATATTTTCAATCTGAACTAATCTGAAAAAAAGATCCAGAGTAAGAGGGACGTTTGGTTTTCCAGTGGACTATCGAAAATCAGACAAATGTAATACGATTTGAGTAGATTAGAGAGGCCGTCGAAAATCATCAGGAACTAAAGAAAAATAAAATAATCTTTTAAACTAGATGTAACTTTCTCATATACTGGGAATTTGCATTTAAAACTCTTGGGCAGATTGTAAAACCAACGGAAGCTCTTACTGCTGACTTATCAAAGTAAAAACTCAAAGGCGGAGGGTCCTTTGGATGAACAAAAGATTAACTTGAAGAAGGGCAGTGAATAGAAAATCTTTTAACACTATAAAACTCAACAGAAACTGAGAAAATTATTAAAGTATACAACAAAGAACTAAATAAATATGAGAGTTTAACTAGGTATAGAAGGTCAGGTCCAACCGGAACTCTTATTGTGGACACACATATTTCTGGAATTTAAAACTTGGGAGTACTCCAATATCATCAGTAAAATAGAATTATTTACCATGGTAAGTTCGTGTTGGTTGAGAGATATTAACGATGCGTTACTCCCGTCAATGAAGTTTTTATTGTCCATCCACTAAGAGAGCTTTGAGCCTAAACTTTCATCTTATTTAAGATACTAAGGGTATAATTTTTCTTATGATACATTGCAACAGTTTAGACACCTCAAAATGTAGAGTCATTTCTAAACTAGGACGTAAGCAAAGCTCTTGTTCCCATTACCTTAAATGTGAGTTCAACTGTTTGAAAATGTACTATGTATATTATTATGATAACCGGCTGTCCAATGCTATTTCTAAATTTATAAGAAGGAAAGCGATGGTCACGAGCTTATATAAAACTGGATATAATTGGAAGTGCGTCGAAGTGGATCCGAATATCAATCATTCCTCTTAAAGTTAGGGTAGGAAAAATTTCTAGACTACATTATACATGTGTATAATGCAAATATTCTCGCCGAGATACATTTGAGCTACAAACACTTACCTTTGAAGATCATTACGGGAGGTTCGCACAAAAATAAATGAGATGGTGAATTCCATTGGAAGGAACATCACATTTTCCAAGATTGATGTTCCCACTAGTACGTACAGAAATAGCTATAAGAGTATAATATCAGAAAGAAGCACATCGCTATCCTCTTATATCAAGTAAGATTTAATTACTCTTAAGCTGCCCTTGGATAAAATCTAAATTGCTGTGATGCAATCAGTCGAGATGATTCTGTGGTTGGCTAATAAATCGGTCAAGGTTGAAATCTCCGGATTGGCTTACTTTACATTACAACTTTTTCAAGCTCCCATACTTAAAACAGAAAAAAAGTTTGTCCCCAATACAGGAAAAGAAAAACTGGATTGATTACATATTATAATGCGCACATCATTATCAATATCGTGAGCCATTATTGTCAGTAATCCCAAATCCCTTCAAAGCAACGGGTTTCTGAACACCAAGGAATTGTGAGAAATGAAACGACTAGCTCTAGTTTTCCATTTTCATAATAGTATATTATCCTATATAAAGTAGACAGGGAGACCACAATGAGTGCATGAAAACTGTTAAAAGGATTGAAAGTGAGAGCTAGAAAATTATTGATAAAAATGAAAAAGAGAGGAGTAGGAAAGAGAACTGAACCTTGTGGTATACCGACATTGAGCATTGCGTTAACTATGAAATCTATCAAGCAAAAGGTTCAGGGTTCAAATTTCAGTGGTATGACGTTAAGTATGGAGTTAAGACAAATTTTTTCGAGGCATCAGTTCAGCTTCTCTCAAACGAATGAGGAAAGTAACTTGTTTCAGAGTTAATTCAAAGTTATATAGGGAAATGATTCCTCAAACAATGTGGAAAGCACCTTTAATTTTCCCCACTTCGCAAACCATTCAGAATTATCACCGCTTTGCAATATAATTTTTTGATTGTAAAAGCGATGGCTATATTCATAACCGCATTTTTAGATATACATGTTTGAAGTGAATGAGTCGATGCTTATCTAAACGCCATCTATCGGACGAAATTTCAAGTACATCGGAGGCAATCGCAAGACAAGTAAAAAGCAGCTTCCAAAAATGATGCTTTAAGAACTATTCGAATTCAGCACTTAGACAATTAGGTTGTTGTTTTTTCGCAACTTCATTGTAACATTGATCAAGTGCTTTTGCAGGATTTGTCCTGAAGTGGAACTAAAGTAGAACGTAAATAATTATGATTTATTCTGTTAATAATATTAACTTAAATTTTTTACATTTTCATTCTACGTAAAAATCACGGATATAAAATAGACACAGATGACAATAATTTCACAAATCAGTTGAGATGTGTATAAATTTGTACCAAGAGCCACCATAGGATCCACAGAAAAGCTTTAACTTGTTCTAAAATGTAGAAATGAGGGGAATAAAATTCAAAAGGAAGACGCCCATTCAGGCCCTACTTGAAAGATGTCTTAAACGATTTATTATGATGATCTGAACATATGTTATTAACATTGTTTATTTCAATTAAGCGGGGGAAAGCTTCGGGAGGGGGGAGGAAGTGTAAAGTTTGATCTAGTACAAAATCGAAAGTTCCTTAGGTCCTGAGAAGACGTTAGAGTGTTAGAGCATACTCTTATACTCGGAGGGTTAAATAGCGATCCCCATACTCACTTTCTTAGTATGTATTTCGAACTGAGGTACTCGATTTTTCGTACCATACATCGGCTCTAACTCTTTGGGGTTATGTTCGATAGGAAAACAGGTTTATTACTAACTACAATTCGTAGAAGAAATTTTTTCTTTGGATACTTTAATGGTGTGAGTGGAGCCCATGGCTGGAGGAAGGCGGGGGGGGGGGGGGGGGGTGGTTGTTCCAATATGGCATATTGCATATCAAATGAAAGGTGTCGCCAAGTACTAGCGGGTAGTGTAACTTTTTCGGGATGCTTCTGCTGCCGAAAAACCAATTTTCATGCACGTGGGTCACATACACCCCAGTTACTACATTTCACATATATTTTTGAAATTTTTTCTTTTACGGCCATTAGTGCTCTGTTGTAATAATTTTTCTCATAGGAAGTCATTTTTAAAGACGCATTAATTCCACACAATCAAGAGAAGTAAAAAAGTTTATCTGATCGCCAAAGCTTTCCCCCGCTTTATTTAAATAAACGTTGTTAATAAAATATGCTCAGAGTAGTATTATAATGCATCGTTTAAGATATCTCTCCATGTCGGGCCTAAAGTTGTATGAAATGTGGGTATTATTCCCCTTTGTGACATGAGTCAGGTTCATGGTGTAACAGTGACTAGGGGATTGGTGAAGTGGAATGTATTGCCATTTGTTTAAAAACCTAGCCCCCCTCAAATGAATGGTGTCAACGTGATAGTGAAAAGCATTGGGTAAAATGTCTATTGAAGGAATAACTTTAAAGGAGACAATAAATGCTTTTATTTCTACTTTTGTAACATAAATTAAATTGGATTTAGCAAGTATTTATATTTTGTCATACGACAGCATTTATTTTCATTAGAAAAGGATTTGACAGCGATAAAGTTCCATAGAAATTAAAATAAATTGCATATAACATAAAATAATTGTAAATAATACAAATGACCTAGATGAGATAATACAGTTACTACAATAGAATCACAAAATGATTGATCTTAATCATGAAGATCATCATTATTTCACCCATCTCAGAAAAACCTGTTTGGTCGAATAACAGAATTGTACATTCACCCGTTAAAAGCATTATTGCTATCCAACTTTTCTTATGAGAGCAATTTCCCTTTAAGTCTCCGAAAAAAAAAAATATAATAAAAACCAAGAGCTTCAAAAGCAACTCCAATGCTCCACGATATTTCAACACATCTCGTCCCATAAAAAAGTCATTTCGTGCTGAGTTTTCTACACTATTCTACCCATTTCACCATTTATGTCTGCTTCCATAATACTTTTACAAGAGTATCGCTGCTTTGCGTGCTGTGTTGCTGGCACAGCGAACCCGAACATTTTATATATAAATTTAAGTACATATGCACCTATACTATACAGAAAGCACCATTTACTTACTATGTACACATAAAATAATCCTCTATAGTAGAGAGGAGGTGGAAAGTGTGCAATCCGAAGTAGAACAGGGGCATACGAAACGACCCAACCAAACCAACCAACCAACGAACGAACGAACCATTATTCTCTATGCCAAATATAAAAGCCTGATAGACTGGCGAGGCGATGACGATATAGACTGGCTTGGCTGTGCTTGCTGATGTTGAAACCATTTTCTCCATTCCTTTTTAATGCTTCGGGATTGATTTATCTTGCCAAGACTAATTTAGATTTTCGTCTTTTGGGGGAAGGAAGGAAACCTTGAAGATAATTTGAGAATAAATTACTATCTCTACTTGAAGGCATTGCTTTTTACGTCGTTTGTTGTTGTTGTTGTTGTTGTAGAAAATCTAAGCTTGAGTTAGCTTATTTATGACGCACGATTAAGCTGCTTAGAGTAGTTACTATAAAAATTTTTCTTTTCTTTTTTTTCGTATGGTATACCTAAAATGAAAAGAAAAATTATTTTAAACTTGATTTTTTCTCGAGCCAAAAACGAATCTAACGCAAAGTAACAGAAACAACAACAACAACATCTAAAGGGAACAAGAATTTCGAAATCCAAGAGAAGATGGACTGAATACAAGCATTAACTCCATTAGCAATAGCAGCAGTAGCATAGCAAGATTATCTTATACCATACCCAGATATAGTGCTAGTCTCAGCAGCAGAGACCTATTCAAGAGGGACTTAATGTCAGCACCAGGGTATTCGGACGTTGCCTTTTTATCGTCAAGAACTTCTTCTTTAATCCTTGGCTTAGCTTAGTTGTATTAGTAATGCCGTAGAGGAGGATTACACGTCAAAGGAACATACACACTAGCTCCATACTTATATAAATTCAATGGATTTGCAGCTGGGACTGGGAATGAAAATAAAAATTGGTATACACGACACAGAAGAGGGTTCTGAAGATCTTTTTCTTGTTGCCTGGCTTCGGGCACAGAATTGATTTTCTGAAGAAGTTTCCCTTCTTTTTGTCCCGATGATATAAATTGGGAACGGAAAAGAGAATTTATGATTTTGTTTTTTTTTTTTTGGTTTTTTTTTTTATATCTCCGAGGTCTGGAAATAGGAGGGGAGATAACGACTAAGAATCTTCTTCGCTTCAACCAAAGATGATAAAAGAAAATGATCAAAAGTGAACAGAAAAAATGAATTCTTTTGCCTTGAGATTGTGTATAATTTATCTTTCATGTCATATCTGAAGGCGAAGTTTTTGTCTTCATATGCATTTCTATATAGTAAATGCTTGACATAAAGCTTAAATGTTATTTGTGATCGTAGGTATAGTGATGTTTTGTTAAAATCAACATACAACGAAGAGATAAAGAGGGTTTGAAGATCTTTGTTTGAAAAAAAAAAAAACACTTTTTAATGAATCCAACTTAACAAATGGAATGAATCGTTATATGTAGACAAAACTTAGAAAGAGATAAGTGATTGACTACCGGCATAATTAGTTAAGTGGGTCGCAGTGACCGTCAGTAAACAATATGCCTTAGACAGACTTCACAAGTATGATAGGCCACTTGAATAAAATTGTATGACCAACTAGTAATATATGCAAGTTTATTTCATCACTTGGTAAACAATTATGTGCGGATAGGTTATTTTAGAAAAAAAAAAAAAACATTCATTTGATGAATTCGTAGATCTATTAGAGCTTGAACTAATTTTATATGATTTCTAGTTCATTATTTGAATATAAACTTTCTTTCTATTTAAATAACCCACCAAGTGTAGAGGGGAAGAATTCTACGACAGTAAAAATTTGCTGTTATGAATGCGGATGGAAGGTTGCTGTGCAACAATGGGATAGAGATCAGTAGATGTAAGAAGCATAATTCTTATCATTCTTAATATAGGACCTATGCACATATCTTGAAGCGTTCAAAAGAAATCGAAAATATGAAAGTGCACAAAAGACACATCTACGAGTTCTGGAAAATGGATAATAGCACCAACAAGCAGGGTCAGACTGGGTCTTCAAACCGGCCTGGGCAGCCCAACCCCCAACCAGCTACTTTGGATTCGAAAAAAATATTTTTTTTTTCTAAAGGAAACAAATTATTAGGCCGACATCCTGTGGAACCGAGCAAAATTAGAGCAAGACAGAGTTTTCTGGTTGCAAATCGTTTTTACATGTGAGTGACCCAGTAGAGTACGAAAAAAGTTAAATCAAGTTAAAGCCCCAAGTTCTGTATGGCAACACCAAGAAAGGGTTGTCAGATTAAGTCCATTGTATTCAGCTTGTATTTGCAATTTTTATGAATATATCTTGTATAAACGCCGACGTGAACTCAGGCGCCCCAGTATCTAAATATATATAGTGAAAAGCCAAAGTTTTGTATGGCAGCACCAAGAAGTGGTTGCCCCCGATTTAATTTATTTTTGAAATTTTATTTAGTATTGCTATGAAAATACCATATACCAAATTTCACTTCAACTCTCTACTTCAACGCGTTCTCAGGCGAATAACATAGTGAAAAATTAAATTTTTGTATGGGAACCCTACGAAGGAGTTGCCTGATTCGTCCCATTGTCTAATTTTTTTTTTTTTTTTAAAAGCTTATGTGCAAAAATAGCTCGTGTTCAAGTTGAAATAATAAAAATTTATTGAAATAACGATATACAATTTATTTTGTTGTTATACGTAAAGATCGATTTTTGAAATAAATATTAATTATACTTGCACTAATTGTTAGCTGCTTGTCACAAAATTCAGAAACAATTTAACCTATATTTACATAGCGACCAACTCGTTTAACAGCTCTCGAGTATGAGAAATCTTCTGATTCAGTGACACCACATGGGTAGGTTTTGCAGAACGCGGTTACACTTGCCGACGTATGCTGGACTTTCCGACAATACTCTGAACGGTCGCTATCAACACTGGTTTCTTAAGACCTGTCAGTGAAGTTGACCGCCGATTGGTTATAACTTGTTGCATTTTGTGTGTTTATTTGGAAAATAATGTTACAAAACAGATGAAATATTATTATTTTTATTCAACACCCCTCTGAATCGTTCCAGCGCTCCTCAGGAGCAGTATCGCGCACTTTGGGAATCACTGATCTAGGATATAATAATGTCACTGCTTCAACAAATGTAGAAAAATTCAGATTTTTTTGTAATGTTTGGATACTTTCTTTAGTTATGCTAAGCTTTTACCGTGGCAGTAACTTTTATCAATACTGACAGTAATACAGTACTTTATTAGTAATACTGAATTTTTGTTATAAGTTATCCCAAACACACGGGCAATATCAATAATCATTATTCGTAATTAAATTTTTTAAGTTTTTGTTGACTAAAACGAAATTTTTGTCAATTTTTATATGTAATTTAATAGCACATTTTTAATAATTAAAATTAAAATTACAAATTATCATTGATTTGGGCCCCCATCTGTCTTTAATAATTTTGTTGAATAAGAATTACTCTACTTCAAAATTAATTTAAATGAAATAAAATTACTTTCGATTTTTTACAAATCGAAAACTTAAAACAAAATTTAAAACTAACTTTTGTATATTTGTTTTCCAATTTCGAATTTGTATTAAAGGATAAAAGATTAAATTAAATAAATCGCAATAACGGAAAATTTGAGTAGTGTGTAATGTCCATAAAAAATATTGCATAACAGACGTTCCACACGAAAACGAACACAATGGACTTGTTTTGGACCTACCCAACCATTTCCGATTTCGAGTGAAACTTCCGAAGTTTGTATGGATTATGAAAATAGCTCAACCGTATTTTTTTGTTATATTTTTATTTCAAAATTGTAAGCATTATGTGGATGCGTGTCCAAAATTGCGGAGGTGTTCGACCCCGTTTTAAAGATATGAATTTTTAATTTTGCCGTATACTCGAACTAAGGTTCTGTTAAGCCATTCTAAGTCAGACTCTTAGCAAATTCTTCTGTATTTTCAGTGGACGTGCTCGCTAATTAAGGCTAGATTTTATGAGAAAAGAATATCAACTCAACGGTTAGACGGTCCTACAACTTCCTGAAGATTTGATTGGCTGGTATAGCACTATTTTCGGAACTCCCGCGGGTCTAAATTATCACTAACGATCCGAAATGAATCACTGCTTTGCTTGTATTATTCACAAGCAGTATACTGCATTGTACCTTTTTCAATACAACACTGCCTTTATCACATTTTCTTTAACCACATGCTTAGATCTTTAATTTAAAAAAAAAAAAAAAATGAGAAAACCTCACGACAAGCTAAGCTAGTGCGATATTTTTTCTGTCCAGCATGAAAACAAAACCGACTACATACTTGCTTTTAACTATAAATTTGCTTTAGATTGTCACAAATAATGTATATAGATCGCTTTACTTATTTATTTCATGCTTTGGATTGAGCTTATTCGTTTGGGTAAAACAAAAATACTGCAAATTCTGCATTGTTCAATAACTCAATACGAAAATGTCCACAACACAAATCCAAAATCGCAGATATCGGACCTTTAGACTATGTGTACTTATATTTAAATCTGCAGGACTTAAAACTTATTGATAAGTATGTCACTGACATTACAGAGTTCCATTTAAATTACTTTAACCTTCCAAGGTGAAATTTATGGAAATTAAATTGAAAAATAATCCAAATGCAAAATGAGAACTCATAGCTCTCGTCCCACTGCGCCACAGCAGCGTTCAACCAGAGCACATGATATGTTTTTTAGTTAGTTAGACATATAGGCATATGGGCTAGTGCCTGATCGCCCATGCCCCAGTTCGCCTCTGCCTGCTAGGTGTGATCAAATATTAAATGGAATTTTTGTTCTTTGATTAGTTATCATTATTTTGTTTAGTTGGTACAACTTTTTATATCGGCTTACATTTTCGTCCATTATGAATTTTTAGTTTAAATTCAACAGATGATTATGTTAGACGAATTTTTGGAGCGATCAGTTGATTTTCCATTCTCAATCATCAATTAACTTGCATTAAATTGTCTGTCAACAATGAAATAGGCTATGGTAAGAGAGCTCTTCTGAAAAGAATGGAAATACTGCCGCGCTTTCAGATGCATATGAGTAAGTGTTTCATCTATCGTGATAGAAATAATGCAAAAAATCTGGAAGCTTGAATAAAAGAACTATTTATAAAACTACAAATGTTTCAAAGATTTTATGTTAGTTAACGACAATAATAAAAAAACACGACGGTCAAGCACGTCAACTACCGACGAAAAGGTTGAAGGTCGTACATTATTGCAAATTTGTGCGAAATAATTTTCACGTATACAGGGTGTTTCCACCTAGGTGGTCCATAGAGCAGGAGGTGATAGTACTCACCTAGCCAAACAAAAAATTGTGTGGCAAGAGGGTGGGGGGTCAATATAAACCGTTTCGAAGTTACAGGGTGATTAAGAAAAAAATCTAGTTTTTCACAAAATACTTTGTATCTTAAAAAGTACATGGCGTACGGTTACAGTCTAGAGCTGATTGTATGCAGATCTTCATGGCTTTTCCAGCGACTGCTCAACCAGTCAAGTACTCCTCTCATCTCAGGAGTTATTGTGGTCTAAACTAAAAATTTCGGATCTTTTTACATTTTTTTTTAATTTGACCTATATTTTCTTGTTTGCAAAAAGGTCGTTAACATAACTTGTTTTTTTTTTTTTATATAAAATTCTGTTTTGTGAAAAACCAGATTTTTTTTCTTAATTGCCCTGTAATTCCGAAACGGTTGATATTGATTGCTAGGTGAGTACTATCACCTCCTGCTCTATGGACACCAGCTAGGTGGAAACACCCTGTATTTATAACGCGAGTTGTGGCAAAAAAAGTCACTGATCTTATTATTATACATCATAATTAATGTCGAATTACGGCGACATTGAAACAAAGTAAATAAAAATATGTAAATAAATCTAAAACATATTCTGTGCATTCGTACAAAAGAAACCTCACAAGAACCGAAAAAATCATGTTCTTGAAATTCAACCCGGATTGCAAAATCGAAAGAGATAATATTTGATTTTTATTTTGTTATTTTCTGAATTTTTCCGAATCGAGATATTATATGACTTTAGTAAACTTTAGTTTTTCTATCAAAAGGCGAAATAATATTCAATAATTAGTTGTGTCAAATGCAAACTAAAAATATTCAAAATGTTTGAAATTTAAGCAAATAAGAAAAGTGTATCAACTTTAAAAAACAAGACTTTAATCGAGCAGCTGCAGCCAAAGAAAAATACAAATTGCACATATACATATTTTAATATCATAAAGAGTGGAAACAATTGAATAAATAACTAAACATGAAGCGACCTTATCTGGGAATACAGAGGGCGTGTATCATATTTCCGTTCTGTAGATCAAATAGATTTTTTTAAAACGTTCAGAGCACTGTGGACAAAAAAGGTACAAATCCAGTGTGCTCTGAGTGTTCGGTAGTTTTTTTTTTTTATATTGGTAATACTTATGATTAGTGAAATATCTATTGATAACTAGATTCTTTATAAAAATATATTATAATAATAAAGTTACAAATATAAATAAGGGGTGAAAGAAAGGAGTGAACTATGGAATTTTTAAAAGTATTCACATTTTCAACGGGATTTTTTTTGCGCTCTATTGGTATTACTGACGGATTGCTCTAAATGCTCAGAGGTCTACCTACGATTTGTTTGAGCACTCTGAGCAATAATGAAGAGCGCTCAGAGTACTCTGAAAATAACTAAAGTCACAACAAATCGGTGTTCAGAACATTTGGAGTGCTCTGAGAAAAATAAAGATACACGCCCAGTGTATGTGAATAAGACACTCAGATTGGCTTTAATTTGTCTTATTTTGACGTCTCTGAAAGAAACATTGGAAATTTTAAATAAGGTTGAAAAGGGTTGTTTCTAAAGGTTGAAATGTATATTTTCATTCAATTTTAGTGTTTTGTAAACTTATTGCGCACTAATACATTTAAAATTTTGCACCATACGTATAAAAAATTTCGCACTTATACAATTCGCGAGTGGCTTAATTAATTTCACTCGATATGCCGCTTTCCTTTAGTTATTTATTTAATGATGGAAATGTATTTCTTTGGAAGATTAAAAGGGACGTATACTTGTAAAATTTCTGAAAATTCAAAAATCTAGAAAGCAATTTATTTACTGTGGTGAAAAAATTGACCTACATGATTCTGGAGATCGAAGAAGCTGGAAACTATTTTGGGAAATAATTTTATTTTGACAACAGTGCAATACACTGCACAACATACATAATTTCGATCTTAGTTTTACTTAGCAAAAAACATGTATGTACACATTCCAGAATTTTGAATATGTTTAGTAAAATTTAAGTAAGAAACC
The DNA here is from genome assembly GCA_963924295.1 of Dioctria rufipes. NCBI lineage: Eukaryota > Metazoa > Arthropoda > Insecta > Diptera > Asilidae > Dioctria > Dioctria rufipes. The sequence continues at coordinate 19,809,108 of OZ002742.1, forward strand.
CGTGTACGTGTCGATCGATATTGTTTTTTCTAGGAGAGGTCCTAATGTTTTTTGTTGTCTGTGCCATTTTACTCTTTCCTGTAATGATTTTTGGGCATTTCCGCTTTAGTTCTATATTCTAAGGAGAGGTTGTGCAAGTTTCTTAAGTGACAAATATTTCTTTTTATTTTTTTAGTTCAGAATATATATTCATTTGTGAATTTTTGGAGTCAATACGCTTCATCCAACGTTGCACGGGACCAAGTCTGGTAGATAAAGTGGAAGTAGCAAAAGATAAAAGAGATGGACAGAGAAAAGTGGAATAGAGGGAGAGAGAGATGGAAAGGGAAGGCGAGGGAAATGGAAAGAGAATGTGACAGAAATAAATAGATAAAGGATAGAGGGTTCCAATCGAGCAAAGCGAAGCTTTCCAAAATATTAAAAACATTTCAATAAGGTTTCAAAGAAATTAATAGCATATCTGACAAAATATGTAATTATAAATTTTGATTGTATCTGGGGTGTTCCTCAGAGGTGAAGGTAGGGCCAAAGCTCTTCCCATACGACTTTCATCTGAGGAATTTTTTAACCGACAGTCCATCTGCGACTTTATATGCAGATTAATGGAAGATGAAAACCCTCATTTAGTAGTAAGTAAGTAAAATGCAAGGGGGATTTAAAATAAATAAACTAAAAATCGGCCCTCCGAAATGCAAGTCGAAAATTAAAGCAAAACTCTTTTTAGGAGCAAATAATAGGCAAATTACTCTTCAAAGAGCAACATTTTTATACTATGTTATTACTTTTACTTATAGCTTGATATTAGCCTATTTTATGTTAACTGAATACAATCTCTGAAAACTGTCCACCACAATTGCCTTTTACTAATATTAATTTTAGCAAAATAACAAAGTCATTTATTTATCAAAAAACTTCGAAGAGGATCATAAAGAATGCCGAGAAATGACAGCTCTTCCTGTTTCAAAACTCCAGGAGAGCCAACAATTTTCCGTGATTTTTATACAAAATATTAGTCTCTCTGGATAATATAAGAGCAACCTGGTGAGTTCATATATAAAAAAAAATCTTCTGCTGATCCATCAAAGTTATGACGATTTTCGATCCAGTTGAATTTTTTCAGATATAACATTGCACGATGTAAGGTAAAATCAAGAAACCCGGTGGTTCATACTTTACATTGAAGTTGAACGATTCAAGATGACTGTTAAGCGTGAATTACAATTACGGCTGATCTGTCGACTGCGACTTTGCCCAAATGGTAAATGCATGCGGCAAAATACAGTTGCAACTTCGACTTCGACTGTGACTGCGACTGAATCTAAACTTTGCTCAAAGTGCAAAGTTGGTGTTGGCTGCGACCAACTTCAGTTCAATCACAGAAGTCGGGACTTTTGGTTTGTTCAAGCAGTTGAAGCTTTAATTTAATTACAGTCGACAGATCAGTCGTAATTGTAATTCAGGCCCAAAATATACAATACTCTCCCATGCTTTCTATCTAGTCCTAAAAAATAGAAAAATCCCTATAATCCAGAAAACATTTTTTTACTCTGCTACATTCACCAGGCATATTTTAAGCAGAATAAAAAAAATATAGAGGTAGCCAGAGGAAGCAATAAACCTTGGGTTCTCATCGCAGGTAGATATTTCGTTGTAGATACATAAAGAAAACAGGAATGAAAAGGTGCACGAGTTTATAAAAGGAATAAGTAAATTCCTATGTCCATTGAGGATTTAACTAAAGGAACAATCTTATATCCGTTGGTTGAGATCAATTTGTTTCCCTTTCCTTTGCTGCATGCTTTTGTGAATGTTTTTTTTTGTAAGGCTTTGTGTGCTTTGTAATCAATTCACATATTGCCAGCTCTGCATTTGAGTTTTGCGTGTATCCATTATTAAACAAAAAAACCAGTTTTGCTTTTATAAGAAGAGACAGAAAAAAGTAAATTAATGACGTTAAAATATTGTTCTAAGTATATATTTTTCAGTTGCTACTGTTAATCAACTCAAAACATAGCGGAGGAACCCGAATAACACCTACATAAATTGGCGTCTTCTTTGGCCAAATTTTAATGATTGTACCTAATTTCGTTTTATGCTATTTATTGTGTCTAACAGTGATTTTTAGCAATATATTTAAAAATATTCGTCAAAACTATGAGAAATTTTTTTTGATACACTAAAATTGAGGTGTGATTCATTGATACAATATTTTTTTTATTGTTATCCATGATTCGAACCTCCGTATTTTGTATTTTATTCCTATTGCCGCCCTATCAAATTTTTATTGTCGCTGTAGATTCAAAGTCGTGTGAGGCCTTTTCCAACCTGATGGAGCCCCTCATGCATAAATCGGAGTTAAATAGATCTAAAACCGGATAAAGAAGACCTCACACGATGTTGATCTCACAGCGTTGGTAAATGATGCAGATGTACATACATCCAAAGGCAAATAGGATTTTTCAAAACGGCCGAGTTGTGGATTCGACGATTCTCCATCAAAATTGCATTTAAACGCATTTTTGACGCAGTTATTAAATGTATTTAATGATTTTTATTTTATACCTATATTAGTTTTATGTATAATTTGAAAATAAATAAAAAAGGGGGATAAAATATTACAAATGACGTAGATATGATATTTCAATCGGTAGTTTGGAACCTAAGCAACGTTTTGATTAACGATTTTATGTTGTGTTTGCACAAGCCTAACACTTTAGTAACTATTGCAGAAACTATTAAGCTAGATTTACGACCGGTACCAGTGTTTCTACAAATAAAACGGTAAATAATTTTTAATACAGCTCTGGATTATTTCGAAAAAGAAACAAAATTGTTTACACTATTCAATTTCGAATGAAAATGTTTGTATGAACAATCGACTTCGCAAAATCAAATAAGTTATAAACTTTCAATGACGATTACTTTACGATTCCATAAGAAATATATATATTTTTTTAATTACAAATACAATTTATTTATATATAATCGTAATAAATTTATTTAAAATATCATTACAAAAAATAATTAAATATAGATACCCAATAATGTAACCCTTTTGATTACACAAAGTAATTGAAGATTACTTTAACTACTTCTGGCATACTTACTTTAAGAACAACTTTCAAAATAATATCTTCAATTAATTTTTAAGCGGAAAAATTGGACAAATCACGATCACTAGTTTGTAATACAAAATTCAAATGAAATGAATATAAACAAGTAAAAAAGCTAGAATTGGTCTAAGACCAATTCTTAGGATACCCTAGATGAATGCCCGTATTAAATTTCGTATGGTCACCGATCTATTCAAGTATTGATTTTGAAGTTGTTTTTCGCATATATTTCTAGAACAGTTTGTCGCACAGACAAAATGATTATAACCAATTTTATAGGATTTCGTATTCTGCAGAAGTTTTTAGTACCATAAAAATGTCTTGGACTGATCGTTTTCAAAGTATACGTAAAAAACCGAAATTTTTATATGGCAACACCAAGAAGGAGTTGCCCGATTTAGTCCATTTTTGACATTTTATTTGCTAATGTAGTAAAAACATCATGTGCGAAATTTCAGCTCTCTACGTCGACGCGTTCTCAGGTAGTGTCCAAATATATAGCGGAAAACGAAATTTTTATATGGCAACCCCACGAAGGAGTTGCCCGATTTGGCTCATTTTCGAACTTAATTTTACTTTTTTTTTTTAAAGTCCGTGTACAAAATTTCAGCTCTCTAAGTATACGCGTTCTCGAGTTATCGTGCGCACAGACGGACGGACGGACGGACGGACATGCAAAAATCGAAATAACTTTTAATAATATGAATGGGTGTCCAATCCATTTTGCTCTACCATCATTATTTCGAGGTGTTACAAACGGAATGACAAACTTAGTATACCCCTATGATTTCATCTAGGGTATAAAAAGTGGTTCGCTTCAAGGTAAATAAAAGAACATAGCTAATCTTGCATAGTTAAAAGTAATCATGAGTAATTGAAGGTTTTTAATATAATTTTAACATAATTAAGTAATTTACAAACTACATACTTCCAAAAGATTAAGGATTACTGTAATTAAATGGAAATTAATTAATTATTTTATCAAAGTATTTACCAATATGTGGATAGTTGATCATATTTAAAATTCAAATTACAATAATAGAATATTCATTTGTAATACTAAAAAAAAACTTTTAATTGATATGGAATAGTAAGAAATAATTGTTTTCGACGCTGGAAGAGCTTTGAGGAGAAGTGATCCGACCGATTCGGATGCTCAATAAGACCGGAACACTGAATGGAATCTAAGCACTACCGCGCCGCTGGCAAGCGTGAATTGATAAGGTAGGGGATTATATAAGGCTTGTTATTATTTGTATCTACTTCAATAAATATTTTTCGAGTTAGAGCCAATTGTGCATTACAACCCTCGTAGTTTTACTAAATAGTTCATAGTTCATTTACATTAATTCGCAATTTATTTAAAATATTTTGCTTCACGTACCTAAATAATATCATAGATGGAATAAGAACTAGATGTCGCATAGCATACCAGAGCAGTGTATACAGATTGTAGAATGGGTAGTTCATTCTGGAATGGACTATAACTTGTTTTAGAGCATACCGAAATCAAAAAGTTTTTATAATAGCAGTTTTGTATACATTGGATCGACTTCCTAAACACTTCAGATACGAAAAAATATGAATCACTCGACGTATAAATCATTTCAAATGTTGTGGTCCATTCCGGAATGGACCACCTAGCCATATAAATTTTGTATACTTTTTTGGTACTGCTGCGACATCTAGTTCTTATGCCATCTGTGATAATATCTAGAAGATTTCTTAATCTTGAAGATAACAAAAATGATAAGTTTTCATCTATTAAAGGGATGAACTCCATATAATTTCACATGTTAATTATAAAATTATTTTTACAATCCAAAATAACGACTTTCAGAGCCATAGAGTCTAAAATCTTTATTCAAAAAATTTGACACGTGTATAAAGTGAATTGCAAAATCAAAAATGTTTGAAACATTAAGCATAAATGAAACAATTAAGCAAGATATTCCCTCTAAGATTGACTGTACCAAAGCAGCAGTTGCTTTCAACGTTCATCGTTTATCTGACTGAATATTGTGCATCTGCTCAAGTAATAAAATATTCATGAATTGCTGAGTTTCTGAGAAACGTATTTTGCGCTCAGATTGTATAAATTGGCATGTTTCGTTTAAAATAAAATAAATTCTAAATTAAATTTAAATTAGGTTTCGGTACCAGATATTTATATAAATTTTATTTTATTCAAGGTTTTGTTAATTAAAAAAAATTGTCGTAAATTTCTGGTTAATATTGATGCAAACGTAAATTTCACTTGTTTCTTAATTAAAACGATGACAAATTAAAATGTTTAACGAATGCGTCATACCTATGAGTTTACCTATAATAAATATTTTTCTCTAAATCGGATTAGTCATTTTATTTAAATCAGAGTAAAAAAATATCCATGTGGGAGTGAATTATTTTTCGCCGAACTGAAGTTTTCAGGCTACTATTAAATAATTAAATAAATGGATGACGTGCACTTAAGCTCCACCATTTAATCTACTGTCATGGTCAACACACTTTTAGACGATAAAATTTTTAAAAATCTTTAAAAATCTTCTTTTACCTATTTACTTATATTACTGGATTAATTTTGCACTAATATAGAAGAGTTATAAAAGACGTTGATAAGAACAAAAAATTATACGGAGAAAATGTGGAGGGGTGGGGAGGGGAAGAGGAGCTAAGAGTACATAATTTTGGGGGAACATTAGAGATTCGAATCTTGAACAGGGTGTGCGATCGCGTCGGATTCACTGCGACCTGAAAGATCTATTGTGAGTTCCCCTTCAAATCTTTCCCTTTCTAGGTTAAGACTATTAAGAAAGAAAGTTTAGAACCATTCTGGGGTTGAGATTCTACACGTAGTTTTGTGGAAGAAAGAAAAGCATATTACAGGTGGAGTATTCTTCGCCTGACTAATGCTTCGCAATTGCAGAGTACGTGCTCTGAAGTTTCATGACCATCCAGGCAGAAGAGGCAGGAAGAAGTCTCAGCCAAGCCCATCTTGTTGTTTAAGTGATACAGCAAGGAGCAGTGGTCTGATAAGATCTCTTTGATTATTTTAAGTTCTGTTCCCCTGAGGAGTAGGAATTCTTTTGTTTTTCCGTCAGAGGTGTCAACAAACTTATTATTGTTTGACGAAGTCTTTTTGTAGCTTTTCCCAATTAATAAGGAATTATTGTTTATTCTCCCAGCTATTTAGGGTAGCACTGAGGTAACATTTAGAAGTACCAAAAAATGGCTTTGGTCCGACAAAGGGAGTTTTTGCTCCAATTTTGGCTAGGTCGTCAGCAATTTCAATGCCTTTATGGCCTTAATGGTCTTCATGTACCGGTAACCACATGACGATAACTTTGTTTCTCCTCGATTAATTTTTAAGGGTAGATATAGCATTTCCAGATTAAGTTCTTCATTTAACTGGTCTTTTCTCATATGATGGTTATTCCAGATTGATTAACCGATTAAATTTAATCTCTTCTGCAAAGCAAATGAATCTTTTCCAAGGTCTATATAAATTTAAAAAAGAATTTTGATTTGATATTCAATCAATCTCTCTCAATATGCACAATTTGCGCATTTATCATAACAGCTAGAAAAGCTCCACAAAGTGGATGGCGTTATCCTAGAAATTAAAGATATTAGCTCCACATATGATTCAATAGCTGTGCCATCAACTCTAGCGATATTTTCCTACATTAATTCTCTCATCAAGGTAGTTTAAAGGGTGCTGATTAATATTTAAGATACATAGATGTAGCTTTTTGGATATTTTAGTTTTTTGTTTGTTTTTTTTTTTTTTTTTTTTCATACAATTTTATGAACAATTGCTTTGTGTAACATGAATACCGCCCCTTCTCTGGCGATAATGCCATTCCAATAACATTATAAAATTCGAAACAACCTATGTAGCCTGGAAAATGGGAAGTAAAAAATTCCCAGAAAAATTATAATATTATTTTTAATTTGGTTTGCATTATTTAATTCGAATGTGTAATGATTTATAAAAATTAATAACTTTTTTTCTCTTTGAATTTCTGTACTTTTTCTCAGAAATGTTTTAAAAATTTACATAAAAATAACAAAGATATTTTTGAACTCGATATGGAAGGAGAATAGTCTCATTTAAAACATGCTTATCAAATACACTTTCGAAAAGGACATATTACATTCTACTGGGGTATTGCTATGATGTCTTTTATAATTAAAGAGCATGCATTTAGCGATTGGGGTGCATTCACAATCAAACGATCAAGTATTAATGAAATATGATAGTCAAGGAAAAAGAAATCACATGCAATGCGTCTTCACTCATCGTTGTTAGCGGATGGATTTATATACGCTCCTTGTAATTAATTCTTCCTCAACTTTATAGGTTTTTCTTGTATACGATAGACGGCTAGCTTGGGAAATTACTGAATATAATTACAGAACGCTAAAATCGAAACAATGTAACATTAAAATTTCTATGAGCTAATTCGTTATCGATTTAAAATATGTTAACCCTGAATATTATATAAATTTTGCTTTCTGACGCGACTGCAGAGATAAATGCAAATTGGCCACCAGTCCCGTCGTAATATGTCAGGGTGAAATTGCCAGTACATATTTTAATATTATCGCAGAGAGGGTCGCTGATATTTTGTAGAATAAATTTTTTAATTTAATTATACATATACAATAAACTATTATCCTGTAGATCAATTTTTGGAGACGTACAATTTCTACTTTTGTGAAAAAGCTCACTTAACGAAACAAAGTGTAAGTGTGGTCTTCCTTACTGCGACGTTGGCAATTTCACCCGGACTTACCCTAATATTGACGAATATTGACACAAAATTAAAATTCGAAAATAGAATATATTCCAAAGCTCAATGCATACTGTGCTTAAAAAAAATTCTACACCTAAAAATCTTATACAAGTGTGTATAAGATTATATTGAGCGACTCTAGTCGTATAGGTATAGATTCATTGAGTCAGTTTGAACTCTGAAAAAAAAAAAAAAAAAAAAAATCCATGTAATATTACGTTGCCATTCTGCTCAGAAAATATATCATGCATGCGTCGATACTAATCCATTCGGGCGTAATATATGATACATCGAATCCCGACTAATTATATATATATATACATTATAAATTTGATCATCTCCAATTAATGATCCAGGATGGCCTAGTTCAGTTCGAATTAAAATTCTTATTGAAGTTCCTACTATTCCTGCTCATGAACCAAAAATGAAATATAAAGTTCCAATATCTTTATGGTTAGTTGAAAATAATCACTGTTGCGATTTCGGCATTAACTGTCTTCACTCGGCCAAAAATTTTGGTGGGCATCATTAAGTGAAATTTCCATTAATGAATTGTGCAGTGACAGTGTGTTTTTGGAGATATGTACTAGGTCTGTCTCTTAACTCGAAAGTTTTTACTCGGTGTTAACTTTTAAGCTCGTAAAAATCGAGTAAACTTATACGTTTCCCCTCTTGCACAAAGTTGCACATTTTTACTAATGATCAAGACGATGCGTAACTTCGATATGCAATCAGCTGACTGTCAAAAGTATTAAATTTAAGGTTGTGTTATCGAATGAATGTAAAAATAACAACCCAAGTGCGAATCGGACTCGCACACGAAGAGTTCCGTACCATCGTACAAAATTTAACACTATGTACTTTTTATTTATTTTTTCAAATGAGAGTAGGCGTCATGTGAAAAAATAATGCTGTTATTAAATCACGTTTCTTGTATTTTTAATTTAATTTAATTTTTATTATTTGTTGTTATAGCGGCAATAGAAATACACATTCTGTGAAAATTTCAACTGTCTACCTGTTACGGTTAATGAGATACAGCCTGGTGACAGACAGATAATAATAAGAATGAGATATATCACGTTTCTTGTATGGGGGCCCCCCCTTAATTTTTAATTTTATTTTTATTATTTGTTGTTATAGCGGCAATAGAAGTACACACTCCGTGAAAATTTCAACTGTCTACCTATTACGGTTAATGAGATACAACCTGGTGACGGACGGACAGCGAAGTCTTAGTAATAGGGTTCCCGTTGTTACCCTTTGGGTACGAAACCCTAATGATAATCTAAAGAGTTGAGATTTAAAAAAAAAATATTAAAGAGGGTGAGTTTTTGAAAACGTATATCAAATTAATTAATTGTTTTCTGTTTCAGACAGAAAACGTAGCAGCCAAATTTTTGACACATGGCAAGTTTAACAAAATTTACTCGAGAAGTGTCTGGTAATTTTTGTTGAGTTATACCCTCTTCCGCATAAAAGTTTTTACATGGTTTTTACGCAAAGATTTTTGCTCTAAAGTTACCAGACAGACCTATATATGTACTGCTAGAAGAAAATTGTTACGCTACTGAGATTTGTATGCATAAATTCCACCAATACGCGTTTTGACAGAGTTAACACCGAACAACATATCCACATCCGGCGTGAGCATTATAAGTTTTTTGTTTTTTTTTTCAAAGCGAACTTAAGAAATTGTAAATCAAATTAAATTGGTACGGATTTCAAACAAAAATATTATTTTGTTATAAAATCGGGAATGAATCAGTAAATAAAATATTCAAAATTTTAGCGGTAATATAAAAGCCGGTAAAACTCAACAAATTCTTATAATAGGGGTAAAAATATGTTTGTATAGAAAAAAGTAAAATTTATGGCTTTAATTGAGATAAGAATATCAAAAATAGTACTACCAAGCTTCATAGAAGCGTCTAACTTATATGAATAGTTTTATGCTTAATGATTATCTTAACTAAGTTTTATAAGATTTTTACTAAGTTTCTGATGACAACGATAGGTGGGCAATTTATTGTTTTCCTTATATTTTACCTTTACGATATAAATATAAAAAAAAATTATCACAAATATATGTTTACAATTAGAAACAAAATTCTTACCTTAATTTATATTGAATAAAATTGTTATTGCACTTACGAAACACCAATTAAAAAAGGAGAGTAGGTATAAGCACGAAAAATTAATTGATAAATATTTATATAAAAAAAAAAAAAAACATTAAATTTTTTTATTAACAGTTTGTAAAAAAGCATTTAATTTTAAATTGTACATAAAAAAAAAACCCACGTTCTTCAATTAGAAGCTTGGTGTACTCATTTTCAAAACTTATCTTATCTCTAATGTTATCTCGTTGAGCAAGCAAAACGACAGATGGAGGGGCCTACAACCTCAATGCTGCTTATTCTGATAAAGCTATATCACTGTACTGGAGTGATAAGATACAATATAATTTGACATAACAAAAAAAAAAAGCAAAAAGAAAAAACAACTCACTTAAATATGTTATCGAAAGCGGGAATTTCTTATCTGCTAAAAATGTTCCACTACTCTAAAGTGGTTACTGTTGTCTGTTTTGGTACCCTTATTTCTTTTAAAAATATACTCTTTTCCAAAATGTAGACGTGAAAGTATTTTTTTTTTGTAGCCTCCTTCAAATATTCAGAAATTTTGTTCTATCCTATAAGTGAAGTGGATTGAACAGGAACACACTAATTTAAGGTTTTTAATATGCTCGAGCATTACTCCAAGTAAGTAGCCTTGAAAAATTATTATCATAAAAAACAGAGATTTTGTTTTTTTTTTGTAATCCATACATTTTATTCAAAACACACACACACACAAGCACATATTGTATTCGACTGACCAAACCCTGGAATCCCAGCTAGTATTATCTTAATTATGAAGTTTTACAAAACGTAAGCACGTAATGAGAACGTGTCTATTATATAATTTTGAAACGTGCCAGTACCGTTTCAAGCTCTTTAACTCTACACATATATTCTAAGGCTCTAAATCATTTTGTAGATAAGTAAAACTACACAGCAAGCAAAAGGCGGTGATTGTAAATTAGAATTGAAATTATGTTCTAATTTGATTTATGGACAAGAAATTGTAAAATAATATAAAAATGGCTCGACTTCCACTATTATTTCCGCGGGAGATAAAATATTTAGTTCTAAGGATTTGAATTCGAGTCGTCGCACTATTGCATTCTGTTGGTAGCCGCACAAGGATGGTGTTGTAATATGGAATGATATTTCACTTACGAAAAATCCTGGGTCCGTATTTCTTAAGAAACAGATAATTTTCTCCATCAAAAGCAATACATGTGTTCCCAGAAGGATTTAAGCAAGTTGATTGAAGGAGAACTATTTACGCTTTATTTTATCGATAAATACTGTTCTTTTTTGTTTCTAAACATTCACCAACGTTTTTGTTTTTTTTATTTCTAATAAAGTTTGTTTTTGTACTTCCGTAAGAATAATTAAATTGTAATTAAATCCGTATTATTTGGCGTTAATATAATGTAAACTGCTGAGGGACAGTTAATTGTAATAAAATCGGTTTGATGGAAGAAGGAAATTGCAATTTAAAGAAAAAAGGAAATCTAATAAAACAGAAAAACTGAAATCCCGCAAATAATATCACAATTTTTATATGTTGTGGTTTTATGCCCGCGATTCTTACTAATGCATTACAATATAGTTAGAAAATATGAAATATGGATTTAGCACCATAATAAATCATATCCTTGTCCTTCAATGGTTTATTTAAGGATCTTCAATAGTTTTTAGAAGATATATATAAGGAATTCTAGTAGAATACTCAACTAAGAGCTGCAATAATAGCCGGATGGAGAGGAGAGTTGTGGAGAAGTGAAAGGAGAAAAAACAAATATATATTGGTTATGAAATACCAGGAAGAACTCCAGATTCAATTAGCATGCTATTGATGTCGTCAGATCATCAGATCGTTTATTGAATATACATAAGATGCAAATTCAATGAAAAGATGACAACTCCAGCCGACAAATTAATATATGCGCATACACAATTTTTTTTTCCAAATCAATTGAATTTTATTCATTACTAATAAGAACTGATTAAAAAAAAAAAACAACCACATATGGATGATGAAATCAAGAAAAAAAAACCTTTTTTGTTTGTTATCAAATAATTTTGTAAAGAGTTTTTCTATGAAATAAATTCATAGTGAATTTAGTCAATAATAAATTGACCGAGTTTGCTGCCAAATCCGCAGCTCGAGAATTGAGTGAAAAAAACTGTTTTACAAACAAGAAAAATCTTTAAAAAAGAAATTTCTTTACAAAAGCATGCGTTTCGTATCAGCAGGAACCGTATACTCATCAGTACGGCTGTAAAAGAGTTTTTTCCACTAATTCTAGAGCTGCGGAGTTGGCAGCAAATTTGGTCAATTTCATATTTATATCGACCGTTTCGGAGTTACATGGTGATTAAAAAATTATGCTAGGTTTTCAGAAAACACCCTGTATCTTAAAAAGTACTTCAAAACCTTTACAACAACATCCCCGTACACCTCTCCCCCAGGATTTATTGTGGACTAAACTAAAAATTTCGGATTTTATTATCTTTTTTTGTTTTTTTAATTTGAACACTATTTTTTTGCTAAAAGGGAATTAATAGAACTTTTTTTATAAAAACTATAAACTGTAGACTCTCCTCTTTAATTTAACCTATCACACCCTATGTGCCTTTAAAGAGTTATTAGCTCTTAGCATATTCTCAAAGCTATTCTCAAACCTATTTTCAAAGATAATTTGTTCCCTCAGTGACTAAAAAACCGTCATTGTAATAAAATGTCGTCTAATTTCACTATGACCTGAATAGTTTATGAGCTAATAACTGCTTAACGGCTACATAGGGTGTACGAGGTCAAAGAGCTGATACGTAAAAGTTACAACGACAACCATGCGATGTTTCTCAAGCGAGTGCATATTTAAAAGCTTCAAGCGATCCTCATCAGGTGGAAGAATTACTGAATTATTCCAAGGTAGATGCCTGAGAGCAAAACCAAAGCACAGACAGCACCCACACGGCGAATCGAGGAATTTGAGGACACATAATCGTAAGAAATTGGTTTCTGATTTTGTGGAAAGTCATAACCTCACATTTGTCTATATTGAGTATCAAGTATTTGCTTATACACCAATCGTAAAATCTGTGAGGGTCACTTTGTACCTGCTCACAATCGCCAAAAGATTTAACCTGAACTAAAAGTTTAATGTCGTCAGCATAAATTAAGACTTTACAGTGCCTCACAATAGAGAAAATGTCGTCAATAGATAGAATAAAGAACAACGGTCCTAAATGATTCCCTTGAGGTTCGACAGACGAAGCCTTCAGGACTCTTAGATGGAATGTCGAAATAAGATTTAATATGTTTAAGAAATGTTAGAGGAAACCCATACTTTTCCATTTTAAAGAGTATAAATACAATCTGTCTGGTAGCCTTTTGAAAATCCGCCAATGGTATCTGAGATAAATTCCAACAAATTAGTGGTTGTAGACCTGCCCGAAATAAAACCATTTTGGTTAGACGAAAAAATTCTTACAGGAAATTGATACATAGTTGAGAATAAATGATAGATTCGAATAATTTGGGCATGTAAGATAATTTTGCAATAGGCCTATAGTTAGAAATTTCATTTTTACTACAGTTTTTGTGGGTAGGTATTATAAAGGAATTTTTCCATAGCTGGAGGAAACAACCACTATCGAGCGATTTTTGAAAAATAACTCTCAACGGAGCTACCAGGGCAAGGCAGCAAGACTTTAAAAAGGCTGGCGGGATCCGATCCGCACCCGTTGTGAAGTCATTTGGAAGCCCATTAATATGAACAAGTATATCCTCTTGTGTAATTGAAGGGATAGTGAATGAAACGTTATGAGAGTCATTCCCCGTTTTTTTCTTCATATTAATAAACTTAAAAAAGATCGGTGGATCACTAAATAATTTAGCACGTATACTTTGAATATAGTCATCATAAAGTATGGAGGAAAGCTCTTTGAACTCATTATATGATGTGAAGAAATTGTTGTGACTTATAATGCTTTTGTCCAGCTTATAACTTTTTCACAGTTTATTTTTTCTATTTTTAAGATGTTTCAGCTCTTTATTGAACCATAGTGGTGATGTTTTAGTCAACCGCTGACGCTCGCGTGGAACATAAGAAGAAAATAAGTCGAAAAGAATTATGTAAAACTTAGAAACGTCTTTACAGGAGAGTTAGAGACTACTCCCTGCTGCACGGTAGGTAATGGTTGAGAGTCAGACGATTCCTTATTCCCTGGAGCCAATTTCCTGACATCAGTTGCCATGGAGCTGATTAGTCTTGAGTTCTCGGAAACCGTAGATGACCAAGACTCGATATCGCCATCAACTCCCCGTAAGCTACGCCGAGCGTCATCGATAAGTGGAATGAGTACCGTATTGCTTGAGGTCTGAGGTACAGAGGAAGAGTCATCTTTGGAAAGCAGTGCATGAATATCAACTAGACAGTCAGACAAATTTTGAACCTTTAAAGATAGGTTATGTGACTTTTCGAGCAATTTATCTGAATTCATGTTTAGTACATCAACAAGATTAGGAAGCTTGTCAATTTTACCATTTAAGGTATATTAAGGTCTTCGGAAAATACTTCAAGATCAGTCCAGTTTATAGATAAGTTATTAAAATTATCCACAATCCGAGCATTCGTTGCAAGTAGTAAGTCCATGAGTAGGTGCTCTGGAGCTCCATTTCAAGCAAGAAGCGTGAAAAAATTTACCACATATACCATCACATCATATTTTCTGGTTTTTTAGAAGAGCAGACTTTACAAGTCGCCATGCTAAGTGACCGCGATTGAATAAAGTTTTCAGAGACAAAAACCAAAGTAAAAATGAAAACTTACAAAATTAAGAGCTTTGAGTCGCAGTGTACCAGGCCGTTGAAAGGTTTGTGCCGGTGAAGGGAATATAACAATGCCACGACGACAAGTATCGCTTAGTTTTCTCCGCAACAACAACAACAAATAAAAAATTATCTTTAAAAAGAAATACCAGCGATAACGAAGAAGATCAAAATTGCAAATAAGCAATGAACAGAAATCATATAAACAAGCAATGAGCCCCAACCGGCGAACAAAAATATCGGCACAGATGCAATCACTTATTTGTGTTAAAAGCCAAGTCTCGAGTAAAATAAGTAGACCGCCAACAGCACTATGGCACCGAAAAGCCCAAATTATAAAATCACACTCGAACACCAAATAAATAAACGCTCAAATCACTAAATTAACAAAAAAAAAAAAAAAACAGACTTGTTATGATATAGGAGATCAAGTGATTTATACTTAATAACTCAGTCTCCATCCCATACTCTCCAACTTTCCAGACTTAAATACTTATTTCACGTGAACTCATAGAGATCCCAATTTGAAATTTTTACAGATTTCTCGTTCGATTTAGGCGTTTATAGCTATAAAAAAAAAAACTAAAATCGTCATAAATGTCCAATCAGGAATTTTTCCAATGATATAGAACTACCCTTATTCTCGAATATAATTTTTTTTTTTACAAAAATTTCACCGGGGGTATTTTTCCTACAAAACCTGAAATAAATCCTATCCAAAAACGCTCATTAAAATCGGCTTAGTATAACCGGAAATATGAATTTTTGAAGTTAGCTTAAAAACGCAATAATTGGACTTTTTTGTGATTTTCAAACAGCTATATAACATTCGCAATAAGCTGAATTCGGGAAAATATTTAAATTGCATGAAAAATTTCTAAATTGATAAAATCTTAGCTAAATCGGTGGCGTAGCTTTAGAAAGTTGTTCGAGAGGGGGTCGACGCACCGTGGAATTGGCCCAAATCAAGTAAAAAGCTTATGGTTATTAAAAAAAGTTCTCTTTCGCCGTAGCAATATGAGTCCCGTCGAAAATATCTAGGAATTGCTTTAAAATAGAGAAGAGGATAAGGAAGTGACTATGACCAAAAAACACAGATAAATGAAAAAGTAATTAATGTGTGGGATCATAGACCCCATTCAGGAAATGGTTCAATCGTGCTAATTAACAGCGCATACCTACAAGAATTCAAGCATTATTAGCTGCAAAGGTAACATACAATATTAAAATTGTTATTTGTCAATGCATACAAATATAAATAGTTGTCATTTTGTGTATAATAATTTGTCCGCAAACCGAAGAAAGACATTTTAGATTTCAATAAATTTTTGATAATGAGCATGGCAAAGAAGGTTTATTTGAAGAGCTTTGATAACACTTAATTTGTGTATGTTTTTGTATAATTTGTATAATTTATTGTATTTATTTATTTGGTTTTTTATCTGGTAAGGATTTAGATTGAATAGTTTTAAGCTCTTCAATGAATATGGAAAAAGAATTTAAGCCGGTTAAAAATATGTTTAAACAAAGAAAATTTGTTTATACATATGTAAATATTTTTAATCGACTACAATAAAGAAAGAGTTTCTAAATTCCACTCTAAATTCAACCTTTGGCAAATGAATTTTTCTAAAAATTTGTTAATTTTTTTTTCGTAAACTTTAATCGAAAATCTAGCTAATGATTTGCTTGGAAAAATTCCTATAATTTTTTCAAGTAAGGCAATATAAGTTTTAGTTCGTTGAATAAAGACGAGATCAGACTTAAAATTAATAGTAGAAGGCCAGTTTTCGATTAAAATGATAAGCTGCAACACATTCCAAACTAAATTCAATTGTTTTAAAGACTTAACTACTTACTGATTTTCAATTCGCTTTGTGTGTATATATAAATATGAGTTAGTGAGTATGAACTTAGTTTAATGTAAATAGTACGTTGTAATCGCTCAAAACGAAGGTGACCGACTAGTTCAGTCGGTAGAGCATGAGAGTTGGTCTCAAGGTCATTTGTTCGAGCCTTATGTTGGCCATACAATTTTGTTTTTTATTTAAATTATTTAATAAATTAATGTAAATTATAATTTAATGAACTAAAGCCTTAATATGGGTGCATTTAAAAATTAAAACATTAAATTTATGAAACTGTTTGTGGTGTTCTTTTTTTTTAGTTTTTTGTTAATGTATTGAGATTAGAATTAATTAATTTTTTTTTATTACATTTGCGTATAAAATTTATAATTTCCTAAGTATACTAAGAAAGCAAAGTTTGATGCCCAACTTTGCTTCTTTGGGTACCTTGAAAAGTTCAAAATGTATACACAAGTGTAATAATACATAATTTCAAAATTAATTAAATGCAAAATGAAGGGAAGCACTAGAGAAAAATTGTAGGATAAATGAATTTTAAGATTTCTTCTAATAACTAAATTCAGAAAAACTTCTTCGAAGTTGTTCTGGTAATGTTTGTGGGTAATGTAAAGAGCATTTAAATGCCAGCCGTATGGTCTAATAAGGCAAACGAGTAAATAGAATTTTAATTACCACAGGTAGTTGTTATGATCTGGTGTGATATCTTAATTAATTTCGAGGATTTTTACTTCTTTTACGTAGCTCAGGTAAAGAATGGAATAGAAGAAGAAATTTTAGAATTTGTTTGTTTTTTGTTTTGGTAAATTTTATAGGAGGTTGTTACTCTTTATTATTATAAATTTCTTTTTTTTTAATTTTCAACTATTGACGGTCTCTTTTCAGCTGATTTTTGTTTTTATTAAAGAGCACACATTTTTAATTTGATTTAAATCTGGAATTTTTCCAGGCCACGGTATTGCAAGAAAGAGGATTAATTAATAACGATCTTAGACCAAAAACAGGTTGTTAAAAAACTTTTTTCAAATATATCTCGATGCATCGTGCCATCTAGTCAGTTTGGGATATGTGGGTTAAGAAATACAGGAGATTAACTCAAGGATGCTGTGGAAGGGGCATCGTTTTAAAAAAAATTTTGTAAGCAGCAACATTAACATACTATATGTGAAAATTAAGTGGAAAAAACTCTTTTACAAGAGAAATTTAAAATATAAATTTCTATACAGAAGCAGGCGTTTCGTATCAGCAGGAACCGTATAGGTACTCATCAGTATGGTTTGAGTCTTGCCTGCCGTATACGCCAAAATGAACATCCAAGCTGACCTACTAATGAGTATACGGTTCCTGCTGATACCAAACGCTTGCTTTTGTATAGAAATTTCTTTTTTTAGGGATTTTTCTCGTTTGTAAAAAAGTAATTTCCAC
The DNA here is from genome assembly GCA_963924295.1 of Dioctria rufipes. Lineage (NCBI taxonomy): Eukaryota > Metazoa > Arthropoda > Insecta > Diptera > Asilidae > Dioctria > Dioctria rufipes. The sequence goes on from OZ002742.1 coordinate 19,827,261, forward strand.
TCAATTCTCGAGCTGCGGATTTAGCAGCAAACTCGGTCAATTTCATATTGACTAAATTCGCTATGAATTTTGTTTTATAGCAATACTCTCTATAAAATGCTAGTCCGGCATAGGGCTAATCTTGCTAAGCATTCAAGTACATTGATTTCTTAGCAAAACTCTGTAAAAATTAAATGGCCAACTCCGCCTAATGTTTTACTCTCCCAATGATGCATTCATCGGAATACCTCGCGTCTAGTCTTCTTCTTATTGTTGTTTGCCGTTCGTCAGGTCCCATAATGTTAAATTTAGATTCAGCCGAAAATATGAATCGTTCCCACTCGAAAACACTTCAGTTTCTTCTTTCCTTTACCCATTTAATGCATTGTTTCTTTATCCATTGATTTAATAGTGTTGTTTCTTGCAGGTAAACAAGCAAGCAAAAGAAATTCTCAAAGTGGTCGACGAACTGTTCTGCTACTGATTTGGCATTGGCATCCTTCCTCCAGCTCTCATCTCCGTTGGCTTACACTCAGACTTCTTAACGAGAGGCGTTTCAAAATGTGGTCCTCATTCACGGTAGTAGCTCGTGATGGATTAACGATCCCGTCACACTGGATTCACAATAACCAATTCAGTAATTTTGCGATTTGATTACTTCAAATCTTTTAAAGCAGTTAGTTTTGCTTTCATTTCCAAGGACCTCTTGCTTCTATTTACCTTCCATATTTTTAGGCCTGCCTTACAATGTCCATACAAGGTGCCCATGAGGCAATATATGGATAAAAAAAGTGTACCGCTCGCACTACTCAATAATATGGACCAATATGATCTGAGTTATCATAGGGTATGTTTTCTCCGCGTGATTCATAATATTTGCGTCCTGATCGCAGATGGGGAGAACTAACCACATGGCGCCATTTCAAGACAGCCATGGCCAAAGATTTATGTCCTAGGAAAACAGAAACTCTTTTAAGAAGAAACCGTAATGAGACGTTCGGAATCTTACTGCAGTTATAGGGGGCATTGTCTCTTTTGAAAACAAGCAGAGTGAATGCAAGCTCCACACAATGACTTCTTCAGAAGCTTTACCTTTTTGGGATAATTTCAGTTAGTGAATAGTTTTTATTCAATTAATACATTTTTATATTAAATGAAGAATATTTTTTAAACCCCAAAAATTAATTAATCTGAAAATGGCCACAACGAATATTTTATCTTCTGAGTCAAGTTCTGGAAATTTGCTGCCAACGCATTTATGCTGCCAAATACAAATTACGTCATCAGAATCATTAAGATTCAGGTCAAGAAGCGTAATCGCCCTCCTGCATACAGTCGCATCAGTTATGATAAAACAATACATTTTAATAAAATGTTATGAACAATCAGTGAATCGGCTGACATTGCTGGCATCAATAAAAACACTGTGGTGTCCATTATAAATTATAGTACAAAAAAATGGTGATGTGTTGATTGAAAAAAAAAAAAAAGAAAAAAAGAAAAACGTGGTAAAAGGAATGTTCAATTAAAAATTAAGTGCAGCACCATTAAACAAAATTGCACAAATAATTGAAGAATTCATGAGAAGATTCTGGAATCTGAACATGTGGAATTAAGAATTAGTTCCATTAGAAATGGATTGAATCGATTATGGATCCCAATAAAAAACTTCGTCAATATAAGTTGATCGTCGGGAAGCGCGACAATAAATTATATTAATTGATGAATAGGGGGGATCAATTGGCGAACAAAGGTATTCGGGCAATAGTATGTGGTATGAAATAACTGGGAACGGTTAGTTGTTTCAAATATTTTTAGCAACTTTGTTCGGAGATTATTTTAGAAATTCAGGACCGAAAAAGCGCGTGAACTTGTTGGCCAGTCAAGGCACTGTACTTTTATATTTTCTCCAGAAGCGTATTTAGATGAGAAGCATCCCCCCTCCACCCTGAATCTCATTGACAAAATATGGCGCCTTTAAAACAACATAATTCAGATGATAAATATACTGAATCCCTGATTTTCGTGTGGTGAAGCAGTTTATTTCTAATATTTAAGTATAATTCTAAAAATAACTTCTATCGGAACAGTGTTTTCCACACGAACACGACTCTGCAAAACCATTGACAAATATTTCCCAAACCATGAAACAAAAAACTATATGTGTGCGGGCCAGTCCGATTCTCTAAAATGTTTTATATTGTTCTTATGGAAAAGTGTCTAGACATTGAATTTTATATGCTATAGAGCCTAAACTACTATCTACACAGGAAAATAGTCTTCCAGTAATTTTAAGCTTGGCCCTTACCTTCCCAAATGTTACACTTATACCTTACTTAACAAAATAATAAAATAGTACTGATTAAAAAAAGGCACCTTACCACTTTACGCCCAATAACTACCTGCTTGGCTGGGTAATAGTTGCGTAGTCAGTCGAATTCATCGAACCTTGGAACACTTGCATATGCAAATATTACTCAACATAGTTTTTGTTTGGGGAATCGCAGTCGTTCGATTAATATAAATTTTTTTTAAATAATTTTGTTAATAAAGGAATAAAAATTTGATTACGGCTGCGAAGATAAGAAAATAAGCTTAAGTTTATCAGAAGATTTTCTTTTCAATCGGTTAACTTAGAAGAGCTGAAACAAGTGCTCTATCATATCAATCAGAAAAGGACTTTAAAGATTGGGATAAATGTCATTAGATCAACTCTTCGTTGTCAACTGATTAATTTACGGAGGTTTTGCAAGAGTCCGGTAAATATGTTTACTAAAAATTTTTGGAAAAGGTTGTTCAACTATAACTGATTAAATATATAGAACAGCATAGCATTATTGTTGAATATCAATCAGACTTTAGAAAGCAACATTCTTGTGAAACAGCTCTCAACTGGCTAATAATGGAATAGAAGTAAACTATTGATGAAGGTAAATTTAGTATCGCTATTCCACTAGACATGAAGAGGACTTTTGAGACGATGGATATAAATATTCTCATGGACAAATTAGATAAGTAGGGAGTGAAAGGAAGGGAAGTAGGAGCAATAAACTGTGCCTTAGGCGTACCTCAAGGTTCTATCATCATCTATTATTTATATTAATTATGTGGGTTATATTCTGGGCTACTGTAAATTATACCCTAGACACACAGCACGACTTAATGAATCATTAGTATTAACTATTCATTAAAATTCCGTTTGTCATATAGTATACGTCATTATGGCTCGAAAATCAGATGATAATGAAGTACACTAATGAAGCGTTTTCTTTCTTCATTATAGCTATAATGAGGAGAAATGTGGCGTATAATATAAATATTGAGCTCCGCTCTGCATCTGCCGATTTGAAAAATAATAAGAAAAAAAGCAAAGAAATGCAAATCACAAACTTATTCCTTTTAATATAAAGTTTTTCGCATTTGTAAATTGTTAAATTGAAAAATACAATTAACAAAAACAAAGTTTTCGAGTTAATTCGACCCATATATCGCTTCTATAATATCATAAGTACATACATATATCAAAACCGACTTAATTAAAGAAATGGTTGTGTGTCTGCAGTTTATAATGAATCATTATAGACTAATGAGTCGTTAATGATTTCTTCATTAAGAGCGTTGTGTGTCTAGGGCATTAGGAATTTTTGCTGATGATGCGCTATGTAATATCAAAGAACATATAACTTATGTTTATTGATAATATACAATACAGACGAATAATTTGGATAGTGATTCGAATAAGCTTTGCAAATGGTTAATTACGAATAAGTGAAGACTTAATTGAGTAAAAACAAAATGATAGCTATTAGCTCTAATGAAAGACTTAACATTACTATTGACAGTGTCCCTTTTGCATTGGTTGACAAAGTTAAGTATTTATAGACAATAAACTAAATTTCAAATATCATTTCAATTATATATGAACAAAATTGCTAAACAAATCTACTATTTCAGAACAGTGAGAGATAATCTTTGGATGTTAAGTGCAATAAAAGGACAATACTATGCTAAAGCCACATTTCGAATATTGTCCGCCGCAGGGGAAGATTTAACGCGACCTCAGAGGTTACATAAATTATTTTCAAAAATTCATATCTGTACTGTATTAATTCTAATGATTGAGGTTTCATATTAAAGATTTCCTGTAGTACCTGTAAACCTCTTACTAAAATTTCTCTTTAAATCGAATTTTTTTTCACTTAATTTGGCACTCTTCGATTTTTCATAGAAAACCGAAATTCCTTATCTCGAAAACCTCCCTAAGTCGAATTAATTTGCAGAAATTTTTGGCTCTTTTTCTTATTATTCGCCCTCCTTTAACACTAATAAATTCAGATAAACCCTTGCTACATATTTCTACTATTATGTAAAGCAAATAAGGTAGGTAGGTAAAAAACATTAACAAAATCAGAACAATTTTAATGAAAATTCCTTAACTCGAAATTCCCCTAACCCCCTTAACACGTATTGATTTCCGTGGCAAGTTCGATTTCCTCTTATAGAAGTTTGACTGTATATGTATGTATTTTTTATAAGTTAAACCTAATAAAAGCTAGGAATAATACTGAAAGTGAAATCACTGACGCACAAGGACCGAATCAGTTATGACTTTTTACGAAAAAAGCATGCTTACTTTACTTGTTATTCCTGATTGATAATAGTTTCAAGCTAAAAAAACTAAGCTGGAAAGGCTTACTATTTTTTCTGTCAAAAATAAAAAGCCATCTTGCCTTTTTATTTTTTTCTGGCCGGAATAAAAAGCCAGCTTGGCTTTTTATTTTTTCGAGCTGGAAGTAACAGGTTTTGAGTTGGTTATTTTTTCAATGAAGTATAAAAAGCCAAGCTTATTTCTTATCAAGCCATTGCGCTTGCTTTTTTAGCTTAAAAACTATTACCGGCCAGGAATAACAAGTAAATTAAGATTTTTTTTTGTAAAAATTCATAACTGATTCGGTCCCTAAAATAAGAAGCCAGCTTGGCTGTTTATACTTCCGGCTTCAAAATTTCTTACTTCCAACTCGAAAAAATAAAAAGTCCAGTTGGCTTTTTATTTTGTCCAGAAAAAATAATAAGCCTTTCCAACTTAGTTTTGTAGCCCTTTTAGTTAAGTTCTCAAAAGTCTTACAGGAATCGAAAGGGTTTCACGAGACATCTTTTGGTATATTCCACTAAATTCCACGATCATATTTATCGTTTTTTTTTTTTTTTTAATTTTCAAAATTCCAGTTATTTTCGGTCCCTGCTGACGCACCCAGATCTTAACTAGAAAAAAAAAATACATTTTCATCATAACTTTCTAAGGACTGTTTATTTATTCCAAAAGATCCATGGGACGGACACTGGAGCAAAACTTTCATTATGAGCACTTTAGTTTATGTTTATGCGGTAATTACCATGTACTTTTAATGTATTAGTGCTTTTTTGAAGACGATCAATTATTTTTTGATAATTTTAAAATTAAAATAGTTGAACAATTCAAATGAGACTAAAATGGTTGATATGTGTAAAATAATAAATACAAAATTTTTAAATATTTTTAATTTTACCTATGCACAAATGTTATGTGAAAACTGCATTATATACAGAATAAAAAGTAAAAAATAAGCGAAATTATGAAAGTTAAGCAAAGTTATTTTCTTAGGTACAATTAAATCGACTAAGGCTAATGAAGTGTTTATTTATTTTGCAATTCAACTTAGAAGTTTTCTCATTTTCTATCGCGTAACTTAATTTTGCTTTGTAGTTGCGTCAAGGTGAATAAAATGATTCACAACATCGTTATACATGTATATGCATATATTTCCAATTTGAGTTTTTAATAGTGAATAAATCACATTAATGCATAACGTAAGCGAAATTTCATTGTTGAAATGTAAGCATATTTTTTTCTTATAAAACTCCCATCGATTTAGGATAAAATAAATCAATTCCAACGATAGATCAAACAGACTTCCGAGTTTATATCTCTAAATAAATCAATTGAAAAGTCACATATACATATGCAGCTAAAAATTTCTTAGTATAGTCGAAATATTTACAATTCTCTCTTAATTTATTTTTTTTTTTTCGAGAAAACAACGTCGCTCTCAAAAATCGGCCGTCCTAAAATAACATCTGTCTTTAGATGTCGGTCAATAACGTCTTTTAATTTCTATTCTGAAATTTTAGTCTTCACCATTCTTTTGTTAGCACCCACTTGTGTTAACCTTATTTAAAAAAGAAAAACATTGGTCACTTGGAATCCAAATTTGAACCAATTAACCGCTTAGCTTAACGTTTTTATAGAGAAGTAAAAAAGTTAAATTACGTTAAGTAAGTTTTCACAATATTTCATTTGAGCCGCAACAAGGATAAATTCACACAAATATACCTACTTAAATAATAAGAAAATGGTAATATGTTGAGACTGTCTTTATTTGCAATACTCGTAGAATTTCATCGGAAAACTATAGGCCAGTTTATTTAGTGACTAAAATTGGAACAAGGTAGGTGTCCATGTTTTTTAAGAGATATTAAGTATGATGGCTCTGGTGGAAGCTCAAGATTCGGTTAAAGTTTAGAATAAAACTTGTCTTTATAAGGCAATGTTTAAAACTCCGTAGTATTGTACTGGAAATGCCAACAAAACAGGACACCATGTTCTAAAGCCAAAATTAGAAAAAGGTTTCTTCCAGCCCAGTATAGATTTGGTTGATTTTGAAGGATAAACTCAACTCTAAAAAGCGTCTCAAGCTTTAAAGCAATCGTTTAATTGAGTAGTAGTAATAGTCCAGTCCATATAAAAAATAGGATTAAATTGTATCAAGCTAACAATCAATATTTTTTCAATTATAGGTTGGTTGTTGGAGGCAACAAAAACTATCCCATTTTTCACGAATAAGATGTTATTCCTAATTATTTTCGAGTACTTGTAGACTGGCTGGCGAATTAAGTTTTTATATTTTTCTTCCTTTAATGAATGTTAGTTTTCTATTGTTGGTATAGTGTAATACCTATCTGGAAGGGTTTCAAAGCAAAACCGAAATACAAAATTAATGATATGAAATTGTACGTTTTTTCGTGCTCTACAATTTTCACAAAAAACATATTTTCTGTCAAATTAACTAACTTGTTGCCTATTCCCAGGCTAGAAACGAACGGAGCTCAAATCCTTTTTTCAAGAAAGTGGCTCCCCACACCCCAAAACTTCTTGCAAAATTGAATTTACACTCACTCACTGTATAATATCTTGAAACATTGTTAAACACCTTGCTTGATGTAATTTGATCCCCCTTTTGTAGAGGTATCTTTCCTAGATTATTAATACAGCTCAAGTAAATGATTGCTTTAAATCTTGCAATGCTTCCTAGTTTAAGGAATAAAATTCAAAATCAACTAATCTGACTTTATAACATTTTTTTGTATAGCTGCATTTATTCTGCGATTCGATGTAAGCACTGGCTCCTTTTTTATCAATCAAAGCCGTGGTAAGGCCATATTTTCTAAGTGATGTCCCAAAAAGTGATAGTAAAATTACATTTTAGAATTATTTGATAAATAAATAACAATTTTGATAATTATACATATATTTTCTTTTGGAGACTATATTCCATTAGACGTAGACCCTTTCGGTCAAAATTTACATTAGTTTCAGGAATAATTGTGACTTTCTTTTTGCGATAACTACTTGGATGCTGTCTTTTAGTTCTTGAATGGATGCCGGTTTATATGTCGTAAACATTTGACGTAACTCAACACTTAAGTCTAGGCACTTTATCAAATGCAGGCAGATTTCGCTTAATGAGTTTTTACACGAAGTGACTGAAATTTTTAATCATTTCATGAAATGCTAAGCCTTTACGCCGATAGTGTAATACCACCCAAATAATCAAATACTAGGAGATGGATATGAGTGGTGATGGGGGAGGTCGAACCCAGCCCCGTCACACACCCACACACACACACACACGTGTAGGCCTGGGTGCGACCTCCTCCATCGCCATTCATCTCCCTCTCCTAGTATTTGGTTATATCGGGTGGTATTACACTATCGGCGTAAAGGCTTGTAGCATTTCATGAAATGATTAAAAATTTCAGACACTTCATGTAAAAACTCATTAAGCGAAAACTGTTACACTATCTGCCTACATTTGATGAAGTGTCTACACTTTTCATGAAGTGTTGAGTTACGTCAAATGTCTACGACATATATACTATATAAACAATTTTAATTGCACAAGATCATGGTGGAAAATCATTTTCAGCTATTCTGGAGATAATGCGAAGCCAAGACAGACATTTCACACACATAGTGTTCCAAGTGTATTTATATGCTCTCAATAAAATATATTCAAAATTGGCTACCTCTTGTTGGGACTCTTTTCACCTACAGATAGGTGCCATTTGGTGCTGTCTTTGATTTCGATTCTATCCATTCAAATTTGTTTGAAGTTTTGGTATTGAAAAGCCAGATCGGCTCAAATTATAATTTAGTTACTTCAGACAGAGCGGTTTTGTAGTTTGTTTTTGTTTATCACGTTGAAAAAATTAATTAATAGGGCAAATGCCTTTTATGCACATTTTATGGACTCATTGTTTCATTCAGGACGTTACTATGAACTACTCTTCAAGGGAGGTAAGGAATTTATTTTTTATTTATTTTTACCATTTTAGGAATCGAACTCACAATTTTTAGTATCTCTCATACATGGAGAATAAAAGAAATTTTTTTTTTAAGAACTTTTATTTTTAACAATTCTAAATTAAATCATAAATACAAGAGGAAAAAACAACCGGCTTGTCCGGGGTTTGAAACCGGGGCTTTCAGATTTCCGGGCGACTCCTCTCACTTCTGAGCTAACGAGACAAATACTTTTCCCACATGTATATTTTGATTTTAACTAGCCTATTAAGCCACATTTTGCTTTAAGCTGGCATTAACCAGTAACGACACAATCAAATCTAGCTCAATTTTAATTTCATACCTATGTGTATGAGGTATGACACTTTTCGTAAATTTAAATTTTTTTTTTTTCATTTTATAGAAAAAAAGGAAAATTTTCTTTAATTAAATTGAGTAAATTTCCCAAATAATCAAATTGATTGTAATTATATTAGCAAAAAAAATTAAGAATAACTAATTTTAAGTTTCCAGTTTCAAAAGTGTTTTGATATTTCTTTCCAATGTGATAGAACCAGAAGAACAGGATCGTTCAGAAACATAATGTGTGTCTAACTGAATACCGATTATTAGGTAGAATTAATTAAGATTAGTTGAAATCAATTAAATTTTAAATGAAGTTTTGCTTTTGCTACTACATATATAGTATCATAGATGACACAAGAGCTAGATGTCGCATGCAGTACCAAAAAAGTATACAAATTTTATATGGCTGGGTGGTCCATTCCGGAATGGACCACAACATTTGAAATGATGTATACGACGAGTGATTCATATTTTTTCGTATCGGAAGTGTTGGGGAAGTCGATCAAATGTATATAAAACTACTATTATAAAATCATTTGCATTCGTCACAATCTGAAACATATTATGGTCCATTTCAGAATTCACTACTCATTTCACAATGTGTATACTCTGCTTTAGTATGGCATGCGACATCTAGTTCTTGTGCCATCTATGATAGTATGCATACATGTGTACAACTTTCCGAACTTCAGACAAATCTGAAAGTTTTCGGAAAACTGAACAGAGCAACACTTCTTCGCTTCCGATGGTTCTTTACGAATTCTTGATCATGTCGGAAGTGCGAATATTTGTAATAATTTCTTACGAACTTTCGTTACGAATTCGTAAAGATGTCGGAAGTGCGAATATTCAATTTCAATTTTTTACGAACTTCCGTTACGAATTCGTAAAGAAATCGACATTTCGTATATTTTTAATTTGTAGGTTTTTAAGCACGTTCAAAATTTTACGGAATTGAAGCGCACAACATTACGATTGTGATTTCTTGTAGTGCGGTAGTGTTTGGTGACGAGATTTTTTTAAAAGTTAAGATGAGTCAGTACCAAGATTTACAAGTTTCGTACATTTTTCAATGCGAATTTCTGTTAAACAATTTGTTGCAGAATAATGAATTATATCTTAAATTAAAGGTATCGAAGAAGTGTAGTAAATAACGTCGACAAAAATAAAATGAAGTGTATTGGAATGGAGATATTAGCTCGGAAACTTGTAAAAAATGGTAAAAATTGAAGTTTTTAATTCAAATTCATTTTAGGACGTATTTTCATTTCTTTAGATTGTGACTATTTCAGAAAGATAAAGCCTAGATCATTGATGGTGGTAGCATACTTCTCATTGGGTGTTTTCTAAACTTTTATAATAATAGTATAAATAGTATGGTAGGTATCTGATGGTGTACCCGAAAGAGAAAGCTGTTTATCCTAGCCTAGGAAGGATAGAATTGAAATTGGGTACGATTGCATGGAAGAAAAAATATCGTTTCTGAGCACTTCTATATATGCTAAATAAAATATTTGCAAGTAGCTTATAGCCTAGGCAGACGGGCAAAACCAATGATAGTTGGTTGTATGAATTTTCAAAAATCACTTTACCTTTGAATTTTAATTATTATGTGCTGTTAATTATATATAAAAAATGACAGAAATTTCATTTTAGTTCACGAAATGTTAGATAATTAGATTTTTGAAAAATTTAATTACGAATGAATGATAATTGATTTTGCCCATCTGTCTAGGGTATTAAATTTAAAAATTACTAATTAAACTGTTTTTTTTTTTATCAAAATTTTTCTTAATATTTTGCATACATACTAAAAGAAGAAATATTTTTCTTTAATTGCTAGACTTTTATCTATGAGATTTTGTACCAAATTTTGAAAATATAAAAATTTTAAATGTGAGATTTTTGAAATGCGAGCTTTGATTTTCCGGGATTTATTTCAAAATGTGCGATTTTAATTTAATTTGTGATCAACAGTACCGCTCCCATTAGCCTACTTAGCTTATAATCTTACGAAGACTTCAAGTTGCGGAATGTTTAACCGATCTTTGAACCATTGCCAGAAAGCAATTATCTTTTATTAAACGGGAACATTTGTGGAAGTAGTAATTACGTTATGTCCTTTGCAATAATGACCTTTTTAAAAAAGTCTTAAAATATCTTTCTGTAGTTCTAAAATCTAAAATCGTTTGGTTGTATAAGGCTTAATACATAATGCATATTATATAAAATCTAAGAATATTGCAACTAACTTACAATAACAATGAAAAAGTTATTATAAAAAAGAAAAAAATCCATTATCCATTATTAACCCTTAGCACATTGAAATTCCACATAAAATCAAAAACCACACACACAAAAGCTAAGATATGCGAAATGTTCTAGCTAATTGTAAATAAAACTTCTGGGATCGGACTCCCTTAGTGAACAGCACGAAGCAGGACAAGAGATTTTCTTATTAATTATTATTGTTATTCGGTTCAGTACGATATCGGTATTCATCAATCTTCATTGATGTTCGATATTAGATATTATGGAGCATACGGTATAATGATACTTGACATGAAATCGATAGATATTTAAAATACGACAACTCGAGTCGGTCTCAAATCAAAATAAAGCAAATATCGACAGCATTAAAATTGAAATCTATATGACGTCCATGCATACAAAATTTTAGTAATTTTAACCTTAAGTGTATATCTGTCGATATTCTTGTATACCTAGTCAATACCACAGTTTTGTGTTAGATTTTTCTGGCACCATGCAAATGTTGATTTTTACTTTTTTTTTTCAACATGCTTAAATCTCTCGTGGGACATGAAGCTACATACATACAAAAATTTATGTTTCTTGTAAAGTACTACTTTGTTTTAGTAAGGCGTCCTAAAGGCACCCCAGTGAAGACTTAACTTGTATTGTTCAACGTACAATAATTCTTAGAATGAATTTTTATTTAGAAGATGGTTTTCCAGTTTCCCTAACACCAAACTTTTTGCTCATATCAGATTTATATACGCAAAAGTGGAAAGATGATCCACACTTTTGCTTTTAAATATCTATTACGCAATAACTGAAAGGCTGAATGAAATGAAAAGAATGTTACTTACTGTATATTCAGAATATGTTGTTTTTAATTTTTAGTTCATCTAAATACTAACAAAAAATTAAAATTATGTCGCAAAAGTTCACTTTTCCACTTTTGCACCACACTCGGCGTACGTGACCATTTCATATTTACAGCTATTTCAGATAGTTCTTTGCAAAGAACGTTAAACGAAATTGTGAAAATTTGCACCTTATTCAAAAGTAATCATGAAGCCAATTTCAGTGCGCATTAAGGAAAAGATCCTTGAACTTTCCCGCGAGATATTGCTGAGAAATGTAAAATATCCCATACAACAGTTCACAAAATTCAAAAATGTGCACGCCAGGAATTTCTAAAACCTAAAATTGGCCGCCACGGGAAAATCTCTGATCGGGCTGCCGGGGAAATGACTCGAAGTGTGGTGTCTGGAGTAGCAAAAACTCCTCAGCAAGCTGCTCAACAGATCGGCAATGAAACCAGTAAATGCACTTGTCGTAGAGCCTTGGAGAATTGACCTAGAGCCTAATGAAAAAAGAAGAAGCCTGCATTCTGCTAAAAATATTTTAGCACGCAAGAGGTTTGCTGAAGCACATCGTAACTGGACTGTGGAGGATTGGAATCAAGTAAAGAAATTGGTCTTGTAATTATTTCTAATATTTCACTTTCAGGTAATTTGATCCGACGAGTGTGGTACTGGAGCCATCCAAGCGAAATATTTAATCCGGCAAGTGTGAAGGGGACAATGAAATTTGGCAGTGGTTCACTAATGATTTGGGGTTGTATAACTCCGAATGGAGTTGAGCCTTTGGTTAGAGTCGAAGGAATCATGCGCAAGGAGCAATATTTGAAAATTTTGCAAGAAAATCTTCCTTCGGCAATCCGTTCGAGTGTAGTTCGCTCCTCACAGGTAATTTTCGAAGAAGACGGGAGATCCCAAACACACTGCCAAAATAGTGTAGCATTGGCTAGGGAACTAATCCTTTTCAATTTTGAAGTGGCTTGCACAAACTCCAGACCTCAATTCTATTGAGCTCGTCTGCACCGTAAAAAATCATGAACTAACTTTGTGGAAAATTACTATGGTTATAATAGTCACTACCACTTAAAATGTATGTATATACACATAAACGTTAAGAAATTAAATACTTTTTACGTAATCTGCAAACTTCCTACTTTTAATTACAAAAATAAGTAAAGTAAGTATTTTTTTAGATATTTTATGTGATTTTACATTTAATTACATAAACATTTTGTATCGTACTGTAAATTTGTGTAAAATTCCATACAGTACTGTGATTTTACACGAAACTTTTGTGTCATACTGTAAATTTGCGTAAAATTCCATACAGTACTGTGATTTTACATTTAATCATACAAAACTTTTGTATCGTACTGTAAATTTGCGTGAAATTCCATACAATACTGTAATTTGCATTGAATTCCCCATATATAAAAAGGAAATTTCAAATAAAACATATGTAAGTAATGAATTTTGCATTTATCTCTATTCTTTCCTTCAGTACTCTGTTCATGCTCATACGTTTATCAGGATGTGTTGCTATGCTATGAATCATTGTACGGGAAATTGTATCAGTATGTGGTCGCCGATCAATGTATAGTTTGATTTTGTGGAGTGCAGTTGGTGATGGATTAATAATCATAAAACATGTAAAAAAATGTTACTAGTTTCGATCCTAACAGTTACCTTAAAAACCTTTTAAAAATCAAAACATATTTTTAGATACGCAGTATTTTTATAATTGAATTTCGCTAAAAAAACTCAATCATGGAAATACTGTATACCTACAAATATTTTTCACTTGTTTATGTATGTAATTTATTAATTTCCGGACGAAACATTACAGTGGCAATTGAAATAAATTTCATAAATTTTGGTAAATTCACATATTGTGTACTTCACATACGGAATTGAAGAAGTCATAAATAATGTCAAATCACATTAAACTTATGTAACTTAGTTCCACAGCATGATATAACTTTACATATCCCGTTTTACATCGGAAATTGAAAAATGGGTAAACAATGTAAAATAACATACAATTTATGTAACTAAGTTCCACGGCATGATGTAAATTTACATATCGCATTTTACATCGGAAATTGAAAAATGCGTAGACAATGTAAACTTACATACAACTTATGTAACTTAGTTCCACAGCATGATGTAATTTTACATATCGCATTTTACATCGGAAATTGAAAAATACATAAACGATGTAAAATTACATACAGTGCGAAATTGCTTTACATAAGGTTATGCAGTGCGCATAAAGTTGTGTAAATTTCCGCTACCATTGTTGGCAATTTGTTGCCTATTATAGTAGCGGAATTTTCAATAGATATTTTTTACGGTGTGGGCTTACATGAAAAGGAAACTGGCCGAGTAAAGTGAACCACTGGTAGGAATAAATGACATATGGGAACGTCTGGGCATCCTAAATAATAGAACTGGACATCCATTCCATTGTTATACATTTCTAAACTCTACGAATCCATGCCTTCCCGAGTACACGCAGCTGAAATATCAAAAGGATATTGGACCAAATATTGAGGGTGCAAAAGTGGACTTTTTCGACATAACTTTAATTTTTTGTTAGTATTTAGATGAACTAAAAACTAAAAGCAACATATTCTGAATATACAGCCTTAAGTGTAAGTAACAACATTTCAGTTACTGCGTCGTAATAGATATTTAAAAGCAAAAGTGTGGTTCATCTTTCCACTTTTGCTCTTCACTTCACTTTACCAATGGAATACTTTTTAAAGCTTTTATTTTACGAGTCAATACACAAGAAATTACCAAATCGATTTCTCAACACCCGATTCCTAAAAATCGATTTCTCAACACCTGATTCCAAAGAATCGATTCCTCCCAACCCAGGTTACTCGAATCTTACCCATGAAACACGGGTACCCGGATAAAAACAGGGTATTATGGAACATTAGTGAATAGGGGATTTTTTTTTTTTTATTTACTTAGCCTTGAAAGTTTTTTCAAAGAAGAGGAACTAGATACTCAAAGGTGTCTCATTTTTTATATGTAATTTTGTAAATGTCATTAATAATACTGAGATAAAATTGACCCCGCAATCTAAGAAGCAAGGCTACGCTCCCTTTTATCATTGAGAGCTTACACCTAGAAGGCCAAATGTGATCAGATATCTTAGCTGCTGATACTTGACTGTTCTACGATGGCATCCGGACAAGATTTTCTTTTTGCTTAGTAGGTAGAAAATCAATAGGAATAGTTTTGACAAATCCTCAAGGTATATGAATTTCTACAACTATAGGTTCTTTCACATCATTATCAGTTAAGTTTTTCAAATGTTACCATTGCCTTTTTTTAATGGCATTTCGACAAGGAGTTATTTCCATTTCAAGTCATTTAATATTACTTCCAGAATTTTGTACCTAGCACTTTTAAAATTTCATCTTTCGAGGAGGTAAGACATTTTTGCTTTTTTCTAAATGCCATAGCTACATTACTTTGCTTGATTTAACACTTAACGCACACAGTCCATACCAAAATCTAACATTGCTCAAGGCACTATAAATAAGAAGTTTTGAAATTATCTGGTTATACATTCTGATCAGTTTCATCAGGTCAAGACTAATTTTTTTTATGTAGGCAATAGTAAAACTCGACATAATTAAAAGATCTCATCACTAACATCTTCTGTTAAGAGCTATATCATACAGAATCGACGAAAATGACACAGTTAAGTGTATTATATACATAGTTTGTTTTTAAAATAACAGTAGCAGAGTTCAAAGCACTGCGACCAAGTGAGTCCAATGTGCTGTGCTGTTCTGCTTTAAGCACTCATGATTCAATAACTATTCTGTTTCAGCCAATATGCTAATGATCTTAGAACGGTAAATCTACAGGTGACAGTTGAAACAGCAAGTATGATCGTATCCGTAGAGCGCTTGAACCGTCCTGAACTTAAGGCGATAAAAATTCAGAGTAAAAAAAATAAATAAAATATATGGCAATCGGAAAGTAGGTTTTTGACAAATAAAGTTTCCGAAATTCCCAGTTGTGGCGCTGTAATCGAAAATTCTTGTAAGCTATTAAACCGTAAACGTTTCAGATAGGGGTAAATTTGGTTATGAAATGTTGAAACTTCTGAAAGTTTCCCTAAAGGTAGACCTTGCAATGTTGATCAAGAATCTCTAGTGTGCCGCAGTCGCCATCTATTGGTCGAAAAAGGAACGTTTTTTTTTTTTAAATTATATGTATATCCTCAATTTCTGAAAATTTGTACAGACTAGAATAATGACTTATTTTTCCTATAAATAAAATTTTAAAGGCTTTATAAAAAAAATACAAAAAAAAACTTACTTATATTCTGATGTTTATTGTTGGTAAACATTATTTTTTTGATCTTTGATTAGTTAAGCAGTTAACGGGTGACAATTTCAAGGAAATGTAAATTTGACAGAGTGTGAACGAAAATTAGTTCATTTGAAATGTCATTGGCAGTTCCTTACTGTGAGTGAAGATCATGACGAACTTCAATAATTTAATTTAATTCTATCAAGAAAATTACTATGTTGCAAAAGGATCTTTCATAAACTTCATTCGTGTGAAAGACTGCACACTTGACGGAATTGGTTTTGTTAACAAGGGATTTATTATAAAACTTATACTCTATATATCATTTGATTTGTCATTTGACTTAAGCAAGCTCCGCGCACGTACAAAATACGAGCAAATATAATATTGGAATTAGTTGTCTATATAGAAAATAAAAACGAAATAGACACTTCAACTTGACAAGTGTCAAGTATTAAATGTCAGAAAAAGTTGCAGCCAATATTGAAGTATAAATTTCAGTTCTAAAAGGCTCATATTGCAATCAGCTCGTATGGTGCATACGTTTTTCGAAATTTTAATATTGAGTTCGAATGTACTACGTACTGAGTACACCGAGCTGTTTCTCAGTATATAGAGACAGACTTGCGGTTTAGCGCAAATTGCAATATTGTAATTGCAAGTCTCCGGTATTAGCCTGAATCCGGATCCTAAATATTCCGGATAATCCGTATATTTTCAGATATAGATAAGTACTATTATATCTCTTTGGTGCTGTATCTTTTCAACTAGGAGTCGTAGAAAGTGAGGGTGATGAAAAAAGCTACAAAATAGTGATACTTTTAAAATTCATCGCTCTGGTGCTTAAATTATATGTAAATCATAAAGCTTTTAAAGCAAGGGTTATGGTGACTAGAATCAAAAACGGAGACTAGTTCCAAAATCACCACTGAGGCGCTGCATTCAGTAAAATATTTCTAAAAATTATTAGTTGAATGGTAATTTTGGGGATAAAGAAAGTTAGTTCTAAATTTACCGTTGTGGCGTTATAATCGATAAAAATTATAAATTTTAAAGGATTATGGAGTTGCATAAATATTCGCAGTAGATACTTATTATCATTAAAGCATCTAACCTCCGCCAAGTAATTCGTGAAAATTAAATTTTTTTCTAGTTTAACTTATTCTGATTATATGACAAGTTTTTAAAGTATACAAAACTATAATTAACAACAAGGATCGACTTTGGGACCCAATGTAAACCACCTGATGCAATTGTCAATTATTATATAAGCACCATAAGCTACCCACTGTTGACCCGGTAATTATTAAAGCGCACGTGTTTGTTACGGAATCTAAATATGTATAAATATGCTCTCCCTATGGAATTGAGTCTCAATGAATTGTTTTTATTGCCAAACAAAAAAGTTACGATACAGAAATATTTTAAAAAAAAAACAAGCATGCTTTTATATGAAAAAGGATATTTTGTAATTACCTTTGTCGTGATTAAAGTCCAGATTAAACGACGATGATGGTGATGTTACAAGAGAACCAAAATTAATCTCTTCGTCCGTTGTCATATCTTTCCATCTGAAATTGTGTACATAAAAAAAAAAGATAAGTCTTTCATAATAATTAAGACAATTTTAAGAATATTTATATTTTATTCAAGTACTTATAAATCCCTAAATTGGTTAGTAAATATCTTCAGATTTGACTATTTATTATGTTTTCTTTTATATGAGAAAGGTTTTATAAGAAATAAGAGATAGCTGCATAGAAATATCCTATTACTTCACATCATTCACAACAGAATTTCTATATAGTAACATCTGAAGTTTTCAACAGGTAAATTACAAGCTTGCATCAACAACACAAGTACACAATAGACAGACATGAGACACAAGTGCAGACAGATGTTTTGATTTATAATTTCACAACAAACCGTGCGAATTTTTAAATAACTCAAGTTTTTTTTTGTTTTAAAGGAAGAAAGAAAAACAAAACCAACATTTTATTTGTTGTTATCATCGAAGGAGCAGGGCACAATAAAACCGGCGTCTTCATTATCCTCCAGGATATAAATTTATTGCACACAACCTCAACAAAATTACGGATTAATTTATTTAGCACGGCCAAATGTAGAAGAGAAACTTCTCAAAAATTACAACTAATTAATAAAGTAAAAAAGCTCAAAGGCGAAAGCGATATAAGCTAATTTAAGCCGCACTGAGAGCACCACCAATATATTAACAACAATAACAAAAACAACTACTATAATTCATTTGTATAAAATCTCTTTGCTGCTATATGGTTATTATAGGCGCAGTTCATGCACTTTTCTTGTAACGTACCTAAAAGTGAAATGATCACAAGCGCGATTCCGATATTATAAAAGAAACAAGAAACAATTTTTTTTTTTACAACAAACAATTCAGATTTCGTTCAAGAGACCAGCCACAGTGCTTTATCGGTGGCTGTCGGCTGTTTATCGCAATCGCAGTGCTTCAGAGAGAGACTCACACAACACTACGCCCGTCGTTCGCATTGAAACTTCGTATGTTGCCCGTCCTGATGACTGAACTTCTTCTTCTAGTTGCCTGCTTGCATTCAATTTCGTTTCGGTGCTGCTGAAAACAGAAAGCCCCTAGCTCACTCACTCACCATGCCAAACTCGGGGTTTCGTGCACAAATACTAGGGCATTCCTGTATCTGAATTTATATTTTATTATAACGCACAAAAAGCCCGGCATCTATGGAACTGGTGTGGTGTGGTATAATAACCTTCAACTGAACGAATCGGAACAAACGAACGGCACAGTTGTATGCCAGTATTCGTGTAGGCACCCAACCAACGGTAACGGATAACTATCTCAGGTTGCCTTGTATACGTTTTATACCAGTGTGCTACATTTTAGCAGCAATCGCTTCTGTAGGTCTAATCCAAAGGAGTGGGGATTGAACCTTTTTAGCCTGTTTCAAGTTGCCGATTGTGCTATGCTATGATGCCTATATAGCATAGCGTTGTCGGGGTTGTGTTATATACACGAACCGTAATTATGGGTAAGCTTGCCTTGCCTGATGAAAATTGTTTTTTTTTTTTTTTTGCCTGTTTTTGTAATACATCCGGCTCTGGGTTTTGCTCTGCTCCTGCTTTACGGTTCCTATTGTATGAAACCCCATATATTGCCCTTGTGAATTGCTACTTTTATATATTATGATGGCGGGGAGGATGAATGATAAAAAGGGTCTTATAGAAGCTGGATTTCACCGTCCAATACCAAGTACGGATGTCCTTATAATAATAATTTACGGCCTTTACGAATTTTCTAATCCATATTTATGGGATTGCATGCATACATACATACATACATAGTACATATATAGTAGAAAAATTATGGGTTTTATAAATTTTTATGGAATGCAGTATATGCACAATTGTAATTTAGGACCTACATATGAAAACTTTAGTACATACTTAGTAAACTAGTAGGTATAAAATTTTAGTACCAATCAAACCCCCACCCTGTTGTGATAAATGACGAAGCTATAAAACAAGATCGCTTTATATGCTTAAAAGCTTAAAAATCCCCTCAAACCAAGTTTCGTTGAATAGAACGTCCGCTAATTGAATTAGTTGTCGCAAGCTTCATTATGCAAAAAAAGCAATTATCGCGAAACCAGACACATGATGCGAATTTCGCACGTCATATTTTCCAAAGTACTACATCCTAATTGTGCCCATTAATTGCCAGTTTTCCCATATTCATTTATTTTGGATAAATTTTCACCTACTAACCTCACGATGATGCCAGTTTTCGACGATTTAAATTTTACTTAGGTATTTATTTGATAACTTTGTGGTGAGATATTTTTTTGCTATTGTTAGCAGCAACTCTATGTTGGTGGTGGGAACGTGGGATATATTTCTTCGGTAAGTTATTTACGCGCTGAAAATAGCAATTCGGAACTGATGAAAACCGGTTGAACGAGCGCAAGCTTTCAATATTTTGTAGGGGAAAAGGTAGGGAATAAGTTTTATACACAATTCGAGGCAGAGTGGCAGTCGTCATCTGATGTAAATATATATATATATATTATGTGTACATGCCCAAGATGTGTGCGCTTCAATTGAAGGACAACTAGATTTATTATAGCCTTCAGCTTCAATAAAATATGCCAAGTGTCATTTAGGTCAATTTAGCTTTTTTTTTTATTGCTTGTTTTTTAGCTTTCTTCATCCGTCTTATTTAAATTCGGCGCACCCCACTAATCCCTTTCGTAGTAAATATTTGATCAAACAAAACTAAGGGGAGGGGGAGGAAGCTATTGAAAATTGGAATGGAATTGAATAATAAGTAATCTTGAAGGTAGAATTCGCTAATTACATTACAAATAGAATCTAGATTAATTTCGTTGTTGATCTCCTAATATCAATTAGAAATTTTTGATAGGGACTGGGAAAACATTTTTCCTTACAGTCATTACAGCTAGCTAGCTATCTAGCTAGCTAACAATTGTTATCACCTTTCTTGAGTCACGTTTTAAGACCGGATGTGCGCAGTACTAAATGTCGAGTTATATGCAGGTATAATAAGAAGAAATGTTATTAAGTAGGGAGCAGAGCTCATGTTGAGAGTACCTACTATAAAATGTCATTTTTTTTTTAAACATGCCATCAAAATATCTACAAAATTGTGCAGATGGAAAGTTTTTCGTCTCCACTCCATTCTTCTTTCCCTGCTCTTCGTCGTCGTCGTAAATTTGAATCACCCACCAGGCACTATATACCTCTCCATAACGACGAAACGACTAGGGTCGATACTCTACACTCTGCTGTTGGCGTTGGCTATATGCTATATATGTGGGCATTGAAGTATAGAAATAGTCGGTTAGATTGGATGGATGGCTTGTTTGCTTGCCTGCCTGGCTACAGAGGATAGAGCTCGCACAGCACAGTAAACTTTGCCTTGCCTTTGGGTTTCATTTTTTTTTTGTTATTTCAAGCACAGACAGAGTTTTCAGAAGCGAGTATTATTTCATCGCATGTTTTGTTCAAGATAAAATTGGAAGTGGGGATTTTGCGAATACATGTATTTGTGAGACAAAAGAATGTGGCTGAATGCTGGTGTTGTGTGCTGTGGTGAACTGGTTAGGCTTGGCTCAATAAAAGTAGGTTGATGTTCGTATTTTCGTTCTGTGTATTTTATATTCCGCTCATAATATTGTATAGGAGAGAGGGACGAAGGCGACGCTTGCTGACGATGCCATTTAGCTGATTACATGATAGACGAACGGAAATTTTGTTGAGAAACATCTGGAAACTTGGAAATTTTATCTTACTAGGGGATCGACGAGGTCTCGACTCTCGACATCATTATTTATTTTTAGAGTATGGCGTTGTTTATTGCTTTACGATGTAAATTAATAATTGTGGCGTTGCTGTATAATTTTTAGAACTGGCTTATAACAATTTATAATTTTTATGATAGTTATGAAACCTGTAGTGTTGATGAATTTAGCAATGTTTTATGATCATTCCATAATGTTATATAATTTAGGTCCTATTGAATACATGTTATGTAGGTGTGGGCGATGTATATAGGATATTGATTTTTCACTGAACAATTGCGCATGTCGACCTACCCTCTGGCGAACTTTTGAAGTAGGTGTAAGTACTAAAATCTAATTGATGGAAAAGTATTTTACATAGTCATATATACGAATAGCAATCTGGTTTTTCTATATTTTGGCAGTATTTTAAAAGGCTAAATCATTAAGTTCCAAATAAAACATATTAAGTTTTTTGTTTTCGAAAATTCATCAACTACTCTGTAACCCTCGTGGGACATCGAATGTAATATTTCAGATAGTCTTTCAATTAGTGATCTCAGATATGATTTGAAAATTCTTTCCATGAAAACTATGTTGTAGCTTGATCACCAAATAGAGCCAATTCGATTTGCGCGCCATCTAGGTAAATCGAAGAATATCGTTTGTAATTTTTCGTTATGCTGATATTATATATCTTAGAAACTAGCATTTATTCTACTCGTAGTATTTCCGCTTTCTAAAATGCATGTATGTTCCAAGCAGGAAGTGGCTATACGTTTCACTTCAAGAATAAGATTGGTTTCACTGTACTTGAATTCTTATGTTTGTCGAGCTTCAAATCGTTCGAAAACCATAATTTCCTTTCAAAAATTTGTTGCTGCTATGATTTGAAAACGTTGAAATGTAAATATCAGTATCTTTCAAATTGTTGAATTGGCTGTACAATGGAAAATTCTCTTCAGTTTGAAGACCATATTATTGTACTTCACAATATATCTGTTCTCCAATATTCAATTGCGTTCCATATTTTGTCGTAAAATCTTCTCTAAAATTGCACTCGTCGACTTTATCAAAATCGTGGAGAATATCACGCAATCACATAATTATTATCCCGAGAGAACGAACCGAATTTACAGATCTAAAGCTGTTTTGTAGATATTTGTTCACTTAACTAAATTTGCTTCTAATAATAACTTTGAATGTGATCTTCGAAGTACTACTGTGTCAATATAGTTACTGAACAGTATATTTTCACCGGCACTACTACGTACTTATTATAAGCCTAAGAGAGCTTGTATTTATTTCAGTTGTCAATAGCAATGCCGATGCTGGTATCAATCACTGATTGTTCATTTAGTCGCCGCCTCCAACAGTCGTTTCAGAATGTGCCTTGCATAAAAAGATAAATAGGTATTATCAATTTGAATATTTCCCTGTATTCTGATGGTACTTCTCTCGATTTCTGAAGAAAGCTAGAAATCTTCTTCCTTTTTTATTACATTTGCCTCTTAACTCTCTAGACAGTTTAATTTACTTTATAAAACATTGGCTAATGTTTATTTCTACTTCTTTTAAATTAAGTTTTTTTTTCAAGAACTTTTTTGTGTGGCAATATCGTATCTATGTACATTTCTCGATATTCTTTGTGACGTGCCGCAAGGATCCATCCACGGGCCACTGCTATTTGATACCTTACAAATATTTCAAAAGCGCCCAATGAAATTACCTTGATCTGAACCATTCCAAATGAGAGATTATTATATGTAATTATATTGAAAAACGAATTAAATTTTCCTTACTGTAGATCAGTGCTAAAGTGCTTGGCACTTTTCGTATACTGTCAGAATTTGTACCTTGTACGTCCTCTGAGTCACGTGGCGTGGCTACCTTGTTACCTTGTTGATTAATTTATTTTAAAAGGATTTAATTTCCTCACTTAAGTTTAATGAGACCAATAACTCCCCGATTCAATACTCTTGCAGTCTGAGACATATTTAAAATCATATCTGGACTGTACTCTCTATTTCTATATAAATCTTGGAACGAAATTCCTATGTAACTGTAAATTTAACCATGGTTAATCCGAAAGAATATATTTCTTATTCACCCCATGCTCTTGTCTTCGAAGTAAAGCGGGAAACACAGTGCTAAATTTTTCAACCTCAGCTTCAACTTCTGTAAAATATATGAGATCAGATTATGAAGAACCTAATGGCAAAGATGGTGAGGTCAGAGGTTGAACTCGACTTGGTCTACTTCTACTCTGCTTGAATTTTGCGAGCTTACATTTATTTTTCTGCTGTCATTCAATGAAAGCATTGTTACGGAAGGAAAAGTGAAAGTTTTAAACAAAGATTATTATCCCCTTGCATCTGGATTACACTGAATGTTTATGTGCTTGCCCTCTACGCTAAATACGCAATTTGACAAGTTCCAAATATTTTCATAATCCTCTGCAATTTTCTTTCATACGTATGTACTAGGCGGTGACATATAGATGATCCATAAGCAATTCAAGATTATGTCGTAAGTTTCGTATGTAATTTTGCGAACCGTAACCACCGCCATTTTAAACATCCAGCCTAGAACTTTCATGGGAATGCCTGGTGATAAATATCTGAAAGGAATGACTATTCAGTACAAAATAAGTAGCGCAATAAATACTGCTGTACACTTACATATGTTAGAAATAATTTACAGTCAGGAACAATAGCTTTTCTGATGGATACCTTTTCTAGTTGCTCTCCAATTAACGCAAGAAGAAGCTGAATAATGTTGATCTCATGCTTGCAATTTTCAAAAAATGTTCTGGGTCCAGACTTTTCATTTTTTCGTATGATTGGGCAAAATAAGCATCAATATTACTGCTTAAATTTAACTCCCGAACCGACCATAGCCTTTTTCGATTGGCTTTACACTTTATGACCTGTTTTGCAGCTTTACAAGCCATATAATTCAACTTTAAAAGTTTTAATAACTTTCTCACTCTCAGTTTAAGATTTTCCTCGTCAAAAAGTACTACTTCCTCACTTAATTATGAAATTGATCAATTAACAACTGTCTATTAGAAGCTGACAAAGTTCGTACTGTGTCTTGCAAAAGTTGACAAAGTTCACAAGGCTGAGATTCTCAAAGTTGTACTGAAGTAGAGGTTGGACAAGCACTGTGTTTCCCGATTTATGTTTCAATGATCATACAATGAACTGAATTGATTTTATTTAGTTGGTAAATCCAGATAATTTTACTTTTGCTTTCGGTACCTGTTTTTAAAATTAAGATTAATAATGAATATATGATTTTCACAAAATGAAATTTTAGATTTTCTGCTAACTAGATACATTTCTTTAAGATCTTGTACTCCTTATACTTAACTCTAATATTACATCGTACTTATGTAGCGTTAAATAAAATAAACAATTTGAATTTGTAAATGTATTATTGTAGGAAGGCACAAAATAACTTCCCTAGTGGGGGAAAAAGCATTCTCGAAACTGAAAACAAAAAAATTTAAGTTTTCATAAAATACCGAGAAATTACGATTACCGTAATATTCTTGCTTTAATCTTTTAATTATCTTTTAATCGTCTGTGATACTGGACAACTAGAAATATCTTAACCGCGTAAGTAGTAAAATTCTAATTTCGCAGTTAATGGTAACGTAGCTAAGAAACTAAAACTTGTTTTGTTAATTTCATGTCTAAAATCCAAAAGTTTGAAATTTCTCGTACTATCCTAGAGATCAGTAGCAATAATTTTGTTATTATAATAATAAAAAAAAAGTATTTTAATGTCTGCTGAAAACTTGACTTCGAAATTAACTTACGTGGTAGTGATATTAGTAGTCTCGCGGTTATGCAGTATTACCCATGATATTATGTATATTTCGTAGTCATTTGATTTTTACTTTTAAAATGAGTTTAATTCCTTGAACTGGAAGTGGAGCAGAGAGTAGTTCTGACATAACTAATTCAGTTTATTTAAATCAGGGATAGCTCCACTATAGTTTACAATAGCCATATATTGCATTTTTTGATTAAATGAAACCATTTTCGAATTGAACGAAAATATTTTTTAATTAAATGAAATTTTTTTGGCATGGAATGAAATGAGACTTTTTTCACCTGAAATCAGCACTCAGGGGAAAAAAAACAGCAATTAACGTAATTGTATATATCACTTTCTCTACAGAGTAATTAATTTTGCAGTTATACTTTTAGAATGTAATTAAATTTGTAGTGCAATGTGGTTTTAGCACAGTATTTTTCATTTCATTACTTAGAAAATGTTGATAGAAGAAACATTTTTCAATAAATTCCAAGCATAATGGCCCAAAAAGGGCCTGTTTACCTTACCTCGCTAACGGAATCAGAGTAATTAAGTAAGAAATACTTGGTACACAACAAAATGCAATGAAATTTTGATATTTATTTCTTGAGATTTCATTTTATTTGAAAAAAGTTTCATTCCACGCGAAAAGGGTTTCGTTCAATTTGAAAATGGTTTTATTTACAATGCAGACTGTCCAGATCCAAGTATCATAATATATGGAAGTTTCTTATGAGTTGAGCAAAAAAAATTATAAGAATGGAGAGATCCAATCTCCCTCAGAGTTACAGACGTTTGAAGTTGTTTCGTATGCTGGGTCACTTGAAACTCTGTAACTCTGTACATTTGAGTTATGATGTACTTCAGTCAAATATTTTTATTTTTTTTTAACTCATTTTGTTAAAAACAAATAGCTAGATCTCTCGTAAAAATATCAGTATTACATTTATGTTCAACGGTCATCAACTTGCCTTATGAATCATCACTCTATGATGTACCAATCGTATTTTATTACTCATCAAAGCAACTGCTATTTTCGTCTTTTTGTAGATGGTTGGTGAAATTTACAATTTTAATATCCATTAAAAAGGCACCTTTTTTGGCTGTGTTCGGAATCGTATAAATTTAACAGAAATTGATTGCTTTAAATTATCAACCAACAACTCCAACAGCTCGATTCCTACCATAAAAAATGGGGGATCAAAATAAATGTTCAGAAATCTGAACCTCTGCATTCGAAGACCCTACACGAGTCGAAGTTGCAATCCAAAAACAATTCAAACTAATAGAGGCCACCTATAACGGGGGATTAATTAAACCCACAGATAATTCAATTACTTGGGTGTTAATTTCAACACTCTGCTGTGTTTCAATCGCCATGCCAAAGCAGTCATTAGAAAAGTTTACTACGCCAACAGCCTACTTAGCCCTATAATGCATGGAAAGCCTGAGCATATTCGAAAGGAAAATTCTAAAAGCATGCACAGGGCTCCATAGAAGAGCCAACGGTAAACACTTCCCAAACAAGGTAGTCTACGAAGCAGCCAATATTATTCCAATAAAGGAGTACTTGTTCGAACTACCATACAAACAAGTCGATAAAATTCCTAACCACCCAAACCTACTTATAAACAATTTGCCGGACCTTTAAATACCTCTCACCCCTGCTCTTAACAATCCCGAGGCTAGAAATATCTACTATCTACATGATGGTAGAATAGTCACATTTTAGCCACGTTTTCTCAGAGAGTATCTCTGAAGAATACCAATTCTTTAGGAACCATCGATTCCTAAACTCTCTCAACGATCAACATCCTATCTCTACTTCTTCGCGCTCCCAATAACAACTAACTCCAATGAGAGAATGATATATAGTACGGCTGAAATGGCGCATCATCCGCAAAGGAAAAGACGACAGCAAAACGGAAAGTTGCAAGAAAAGCAAAGGACAACTATCTACAAGAGGACAAGGGAAGATATAGATCCGAATTGAGGGCTAAAAATGAGCCCCAAAAAAACAAAGAGGATAATAATGTGAACATCGAGGGAAACTACGACAACTATAAGAGTTTTATTGTAAAACTCATTGTTCAGTAAGTTTATACATGGGTTTTACTTTACAAGTCCGAAAGAAATGGTTAAACTTTACTTACATATGTTTTCAGTACTTGTAAAATGGTAATGAATGGTTTTTAAAAAATCATTATGAGTTTATTAATATTTTCCTAATCGCAAATTAAAATTTTCAAGTAATTTTCTTTCTTTTCAGTCGACATATAGTTTTTGAATAGCCAAGTTATTAGTTAATAAAAAAATAAATAAAATAAAATAGTAGGTGCAGATGTTCAGATGTTAAATTTTTCATTACTTATCTTTAGACTTCACATTTTCATCGGACATCTGAACACCAGCATCTATTATTTCACACAGCGCCGTAAATAGTTCATGATTAGAATCATAAAAATTACCTGACCAGAAAAACAATTCATGATTTTTATTCTCTGTCAAGGAAAATTAAAATCAAGATGTGATTTTTATATGTGATCAGGAAAAATAAAAATCAGGAAAGGATTTTTATTCGTCATGAGAAAAATATTAATCATTTCATAACGATTATTGATGACTTCAAAATAAAAAAAACCTTTCATAAGCATTTAATAGGGACTGAAACGCTGTAGTTAAGTAAAGTTTGACTGTTTCGTTCTGATTTTTAAAGTAAAATTTAAATATATTTGGTTTACTATAGTTTTTATATAATTAATCATAAATTTTTTAATTTTAGTAGCAATGAACAGAGCCCCTTCATAGCTGCAAGTATGTGTAGAAGAGATCTTAATTGGATAAATATTTCTGTGTGATTTTTTCCACAAGAATTTGAAAAATATTCATTATTTACGAACCCTGTTATTAACAAAAGAAAACGGAAAGACGAATATGTGGTATTTAAAAATATCCTGGTAGTTTCCTGAATTTTGGATACCAGTAGTAGGAATAGTTTTCAGTGAATTAGAGGGACCGATTCGTTCTGCCCTCGATTGCAGTTATGGATATGCGTAAAATCTAAAAATCGCGCATGACAAAACAAATAATTTAAAAAATTGTTGCGAATAATAGCATTATCAATATAAGACAAATCGAGGGACGCCAAGAAATCAGCAGGAATCGTATTCAATGTAGTTTGCGATATGAACGTATATACTGCTACAATGTTAAGTGTTGTTTCAATATCTTGAGCCAGAGGATCTGTCACGGAAGATAAACTTCCACCGATGGATAATTAACACAATTCAGGAGAACTGAATTCTCCTGAAAGATTTTTAGTGAGGGATGAATTGATCTTTACGTAGCAAAGATCTTTTAATTTTCATTCTTGGAATAGAGTATACATTTATATTTCCTGAGAATCTTCGTTTTAATCAAGATTTATGGTCGTCCGGACTGGAGCTATCAGGAACAGGTTGATTGGTCATTGTGACTCTAATTGGAGCATACTTAAAGATTGATTGGAAGACATAGGACAATTCTATGGCCTACAATATTGCCAGATATCACCCTTGGATTTCGTTTATAGGCACGGATATAGAACATTGTGTATGGAGTAACAACAAAAGTTCTGCAAAAGTAAGAAGCCCACCATTTTAAGAAACGAAAAGCAATATTTTAATTCATTTGATAATATTGATTAAATATAATTTAAATTAAAATGAAAGAAAAACTTTCAAGCACTTTTTGGCGAACGTACAGCCGATTTTCTTGCAACACCCTCCATCAAGTTTTTCACAACACAAATGTTCACATGTTATATTGTTCTTGTTTATTTGCCCATTTTTATTATTGCCCAATATTATTGGGCGGAATTCCGGTACATTCCGAGTATTAAGTAATTTTGGCACGAAATGTTTCAATTTGTCCTCATAAGTACCAATTTACTGTATTTTTGGAATAGAGAGCTCGCACTAAATCTAACAAAAATAATGTTGGCCCATGTTGTTACCGCAAAAAAGGCAAAAGTAGCTTTTGTAGGAATTCTTTAATATAATATATATATCTGTATTTATTGTAACTTTACAGAAGGACTTCTATTACAACACTGGCCAACAGCTTGCCATATTAACATTTTTTGACCGATATTTTTTTATTTCAATTTTTTTTTTTTTAGAATCACAGATAAAAGCTCTTGGCACTATTGAATAAAACTGAGGGCCAGATATTATTAAAAAATCCATTTTCAAATATGTTTCATCATCCATAACGACGCTCTGCTTGTTTGAAAATTCTTGCTCGTACAGCTTTCTGGCTATTCATATGTTTTTTACTGTCTGTTTTTGGGTTCATTTTGGCCCATTTTAGTTCTTTCTGCTTTTTAAATGTCTCGGGTAGGCATACATTTTTTAGCCTATAATATATTAACCACTCAAATCTTTATCAGCAAGACCGTTTGGACGCTCCTTCCTTGGCTTGTCCTTTATCCGCTAATAAGCCTTGAAGTTCAAAATCGCCCTTTAAACCGTGTCATAACTCGATCCAACTTGTTTTGCCTAATTTTTGGATGACTTTTCATTCCACTTGTGCAAAACTTTAGTGCGCACTGTTTCGTTTTCATTAATTTTTTCTGAAATTGGTTTAAAATTTGAAATATAACAGCACACGTGTAAAGCGTGACGACTGACTACGAATATTGCAACGTACACTTTTTCTCTGTGATTTTGTACTGTTATAAAATGCAAACATTATTTGCAGAACTTTTGTTGTCACTCTTTATACTGTAGAAATAAACACCAGTGACCAGTTTGTCATGCAAATGATCAAAAGTAAAGCAGAAGAAGTGAAATGATGATAATGGATCTAAAACACACGGCTACCGAGTGTATAAATCAAGAAGGATGTAATTTTGAACAATTTTTGTGATTTTTTAAAGTTTTTGATAAATTATTAATTTTTTTTTAAATTTTGATTTTACTCTTCGAACCTCCTATTTTGGAAATTATACACACGTGAATATGAGTCATAAAATACGATTGGTGCAACATAGTATAGTGAAGATACATATTGCCTTGTGTTTAACAAGAAACTTACCGGATTTTATATATATATATATATATATAAAAAAAAGCTAGAATTGTACTAAAACAAATTTTTATGGCACCTTATCTGAATGTATGTAATTTCGTATTGTCTCCCATCTGTGCAAGTTTGATTTTTGAAGCGTTTTTTCGCATATATTTCTAGAATGGCTCATCGGTCAGTAAAAATGGTTATAACCAATTTCATAGGATTTCACATTCTGAAGAACTTTTCAGTACAGAAAAACGTCGAGGGTTAATCGCTTTTAAAGTATACGTAAGAACAGGCAACACCAAGAAGCCTTAGCCCATTTTTGAAATTATATTTACTAATTTTGTGAAACGCCATGTGCAAAATTTCAGATCTCTAAGTGAGTTATCGTGAGGACGAAATGACAGGCGGATGGACAAAATAACTTTAATATAACCAGGCATAGTTCAATTCATTTTGTTCTACCAGCATTATTTCTATGCGTTACAAACGGAATGCAAACTTTCATCATCTAGGGTATAATAAGGTAAACAAATTACAATAGTTGTCTGCAATGCATCATAATTCAGAACAAAGATGCAGGAGGAGGGTGTGGCATTTGTTTGTTTTAATTAGAACGGACAAAAAAGGTCTCTTTAGAAACGGTTCATATCCGAACACAGGTACCGAGCTATAGAGCGCTAAGTTAAGGAGGATTTACATTATGATGACATGCATTTTTCCTAGAAATTTTGAGAGAGATAGTTTATTGAAATTTAAATGCTGCCAAAGCAATCACGGCAATATCTCACAGGTACACACCCCTCTAGTTTTTATGGTAAATATCGCAAACTGTCAAACAGTCAAATTTGCGAATTGGAATATCCACTTACAAATAGCTTCAATCTTTTCTATAAACAAATATTTAAAATCTTTCAATTTTAAAATATTTAATTACAAATTAATAACGTACTTTTATTTTCTTCTAATTTAATAAATATTTTGCTATAAAATTATAGTAAAACGTCGTTGCCAGTAGTCAATTGACAGATTAGGGTTGTTATTAGTAATGTTTTAGTTCCAGCACCCATAAAAGCTTACTATGCTTGAGAACTTCAAAAACTGCAAAAAAAGTCTAGAAGGCGTATGCTTCTCTCGTCATTCATAAATAAATTTCCGTATATGATGTACCATCTCCCTCTTAATTTCTGGAAAAGATGCATGTAATGTAAGTCCTCGTTTATCCAACACCCGAAAAAACTTCAAACATTTAATCCTATGGTGGTGAAAAACTACTCTCGCTCCCAGAAATCTATCTAGTCTCATCGAAACCTACCCTTATTTTATCTATAGATGCAATAGCAGAAAATTATTCAATGTTGAATTTCTATACTCAAGCTGTGATTAGTATTTTCAGTGGTGTAATGTTTCATGTAGCAAGAGATTTGTTTCCTCCACAGAAATCTGGTCAAAATAGGTAGATAAGCATTCCTTGACTATTGTCCTACAAAGAAAAGAAAATAATTGGTTATTTATACAACTTATTGTGTATTTAATTTATTATGTAATGATGTCAATATAATAATAATCAATTTTCGGGATGCGACTAATCTTCATCACCAAAAGGACTTAGAAATGAAGGATGAACAGATAAGTGGCGATTTATTTAGAATTAAACTATTTTCAGCCTTAATGGACATACTAAGAGCATACAAAATCGTTTCAGATGGAAGTTGAATTAAAATTCATTGATAACAAAGAATTTCGTTTCATGTTCTTTTATACGGCCGTTTTCACAACGAAAAAGGAAACGGAAAATTTATTAATCATCCTCTATGCGTGCATATCGAAAATAAACTGATAAAAGACAATAAATCTATGTAAATAAAGTAACGGGTGAGGTTATGTGGGGGTGAAAAATTTACCTGTTAGTGTGAAACGAAAGTGTACATATTTGGCAGTTTCGGAACGGAAATATGATTTTCGTTAAGAAGAAATTAATTTTGATTTTAAAATTAACTGTGATATTTTTTTTTTTTTATATTTTACAACAGAAGTAAATTTTATTTTAGACTTGTATGAACTAGACAGACGGACAAAATTAAAGCGTGAAACACAGTGCTGGCTTTTCCAACCGGGGGTGATTCTGATCTTTTTGTCGTAGCTTAACTGAATAAAACCACGGAAAATCAGTAGAAAAGTTCATTTCATTTAGGAGTATATTTTGACATTAAAGTACGACAAAAGATCAGAATCACCTCTTGGCCTGCCTCACCAACTTTGACAGTTTTGTAGAATATAATGAAATCAGGTTATTCAGCTCCCAATGGCAAAATTGATGAGGTCGGCCAGGTCAGGTTGAGGTTGAACTCGAGTATTTCTACTCTGTTAAAGCTTTATCCGCATTCACAGGTAATTTTTGTTATCATGCCAGCATTGTTTACAGAAAAAAGTGTATGAGAAATTTTTGAGAAAAAAAAAAATGCGAAATCTTTACCGTCAAAATTTAGTCTTGCTATAGTAAATTATTACAAAATAATATTATGAATTTTCAAACCAACAGCCCAATTAACTGCTATCATACAGAAGTCGTCAAAGTTCGTATTGTGAGTTGCAAAAGTTTACAAGGCAAGTTATACTGAGGTAGAGGTTGGAAAAGTTAGCACTGTGTTTCTAGCTTAATGACTATTCGTTTGTACATATAAAAGTTTATGGGACTTTCACTTTAAATCACAAAATCTTGGATATTTAGATTTTTGAAAATTTGAATTACAAATGAATGATCATGATCATGATTTTATCCGTCTGCCTAGTCTGGAAAAGATTATTTAATAGATAATTCGTGTAATATCTATACTTCACAGAGGCTCTGAATTGTTAATTGTTTAAATAACGGTTACGGTACATGCAGTGTTGGGCGCAATCAACTACTTTTGTAATCAGATTAATTATCATGACTAAATTAATCTTGATTGATTACACATCAATCATGATTACCCATCAATCATGATTACTTCGAGTAATCTTGGAAAAATGTGACCGTAATCATGATTATGTGATTACATTTTTTGAATATATCTTTTGATTATAAATGTAACTTCTCACGAGATTTTAAAATTTAGTTCTAAAAAAACAAACAATCTGTGATCGTAGGAATTTTTATTATAGGTACATTGTTTTTGAAAAAATAAATTCTGGAAAATTTTAACAATTTCTTCCATCATACTGAACGGTGTGGTTCAATCATTATCGCAATTGGGATGTCCATAGCGTGCGTACGTGTAAAGAAATAAATGTGAGTTGGAGTGCTTGCGGCAAACCAACAAGAACAACGGTCTCGGTATTGTGTCAGGGTGCTGTTGCAAGAGATAAGTAAACACTTCTTGTTTTTTCTACAATGTACATGTACATATATTTATATTTATTTTATTTATATATAATGTAACTGCCAACGCATTTCGTCTTATCAGGACATCATTAGGGCTCTTATTGTCCTGAGGGAATGATTAATCTAGCTGCTAACTAAACTCTTATGAGTAATTAACGCATGCGTAGTATACTAAAATTAGCATTCAATAGTGGGCTGTTGTTTTTAAAATCTATCTGAGCGTTTACTATAAAATAGTCATCGTTTTTAGCTTTTTTAATCTTGAAAGCTTCATATATATCTAGTAATCTCTTTTCTGATAAATTATGTAATTATTTAATGTCGTCTGGATTAGGGTTATGTCTAGTTAAGCTAAGGTGTTTAGCTAAACCAGAATTTGGGTTTGCAGCCCTTGCGCTATTAAGATGCTCCCTAAATTGTGTTCTTATAGATCTTTTCGTTTGCCCAATGTAAATGGCATCACAATCCGCACAATTTAACTAATAGACTCCGCATTTATAAATTTTATTAATTTTAGGTTTCAATTTATTGTTGACTAAAATGTCTTATAACGTTCTATTGTTAAAGAAGTCTGGTTTTATGTTTGTTTCACTAAATAATTTATTTAAACTTCTTAATATCTCACCAAAGTAGGGGATCCTTCTCCATTTTATGGGATCGTGATCCGAACTTAGTCGTTTGGAAGGAAAAGTCATTTCAATAGCTTTTTTATGGTGTTTTTGCGTCAAGATCATTACAGAAATTAACAAAAGAATAGGAGAACGTTTAAATAAGAAGGAATCATTTGCATTTGTAGTGCAAAGAAAATCAGATTCACTAACTAGTAACTAATAAAAAAATACAGTATTGTTTTTTGATACGCGAAAGAAGATTCTAATTGTGATAGCAAAACCATAAATGAAATTCGCCCTTTATTAATTGTTAATAATACCGTTTACCAATCCACAGACGTCACGTATTCAATTGCCATCCTATTTGAGATGTGTGTTTACAAACATTTGTTTATGTGCCACTACCGATTTCAATAAAATATTACAGAATAGAAATACAACAATGTTTTTTTCTTCTTTCTTTTAACTACAATTTTAAAAACTCTTGCAAATTTTCATTTGTAATCTAAAAATGTAATCATGATTACGGTTACATTTGATCAATCATTAATCGCTAAAAATGGTTACTTTTCTGAATAATACTATCAATCTGTAATCATGATTACAGATTAAAGAAATCATTAAACATCAATCAGACTATATTTTTTGGCCAACACTGGGTAAATGGATTCTTGCAAATTTTCATAAAATCTATCGTTCTACGTCTTTCGAATTGTAAAAATACAAGAAGAGCCCAGTTAATCAAGGTGTTAATTGAATGTGATAAATTTTGGAAAGTGTATGCTTCGAATGAAAATATTGAGTGTATGTAGATTTCTTGAGATTAAATTTTGATGATTACTTTTCATACATCCAGATTTTTACCTGTCGCTTAGTATAGCACGCCTTGGTGATGCTCACATCCACATGGACTTTATAAACTAATTCGATGTACAAAATTAGTTGTGATTTGGTAGATGTCTCATCAGCATTTATTTGTCAGTTAAGTGAATATTGTGTTGTTTTATTTTTTTTTGAAAAATACGAGAGCTTTTATTTTGTGAAATTGTGGATATTTGACAAGTGCTGTGAATAGGACGTTTAGAGGGGAAAAAAAGTAGGTACGCTATAATTGTCCTGCTCAAACAGGAATAGTTTCCTTTCATGAAATCACGAGAAGAAAGAAGGTACATATCTCACCAAACGGTAATGAGAGAATACCGAAAGTAGCAAAAGAAAATCAAAAGTAATCAAGCAATAGAATAGTCGTAAAGGGCTTTCTCATCTCAAAGAAGTTTGGATCAAGATCTGCAGGAAGAAGGAATCCAAATATTCAGAACGACCTTCAGGAGAAGCTTTTACGAGGTTAACCTTAAACTGTGGCTGCCAGTAAAGAAGCCTATGCACATGAAAAACATGCGACGAGCTATGCTGCAGTGATGACTGGACGGCAATTAATATTTGTTAAGCATAGTCATGTATTTATGTTTAGCTCAGAAGCAGACTATAGCATTTTTCCGATTCATTTAGGTGATAATTAGTGACGAATGCATGCTTGAAGCTGTAACAGAGAGCTACCAATTCGTTCGAAGGAGGATAACAGCGCAATATAATGAAGATTGCGTCGTGAGTATCGTTAAGCCAGCACCAGCCACAGGGAGCGTAGGTATATTTGAATTCCTCCAAAATATCCTATATCTTTATGTATCATGGTGCACCGTCATAACATCTAGATTTTTCCTTGGGTAGGTAATTCTCCTGGCCTTAATCCTTTAGAGAATGTCTGGAGTCTGTTAAAATCGCAAGTTTTTTCCGCTCCTAATCCTACGACACAAAGAAAATATATACTTGAGTATGGCAAACTAGCTTCAAAATTAAAGAACTGATAGAATAATTTGATGAATAAGGTTTTCTTAGGAATAAGTGAAAAAAAAGCGGCTGCGCATACTTTTATTTCCCAAAACAAGGACAGGATTTTTATATATACATAGATATCTGAGAAGTTTGCTAATTTATTCGCTAATTACTGAATTTTCCCAAACTGGAATTAATTTTACTTTTGATATTCTCATCAACGTAAGAATTTCTACAAAAACACTTAAAAAATAAAATCAAGTGATACCTATATACATATTATTGGGTTGTTTGGAAGGTTTGTTTGTGAAAATGTTAGACGATTTTCTTATACTGTATAAATATTTTATTGAATTATATACTCTCAATTTTGGTCCAATACCTTTTGTTATCTTTCTGGCAATAACATGATCCAAGTTTTGACGTCCTAATTTAAAGTAAACAATTTTTTTGTAGAGACCGTAATAACTAATAATCCGAAGGCGCCAGATGTGGAGAATGTGATGCCTGTGGTAGTAAACCCACATCTCATCCAATTTGTAAAAGCTTTTGGCGTGTTACCAAACTTTAATGAGGTCTCGCATGCGCAATGCGACCGTGCAAATTTCTTTCTGTAAGAACATGTGGAGCCCATATGTCGAGTTTTGAAATTAATCCAAGGCGTTTTACTTGATAATGAACGGTCGAATTCGATAAATTTAATCTCTAAACGATCTCACGTGTTGTTATTTGGTGGTTTGCATCAACCAATGCCTTTATTTTGCCCTCATCAGCTTTAACTGGCCTTCCGGAACGTCGTGCATCTTCAACATCAAAATTGCTAGAAAGAAATTTTGCAATCCAGTTTTGGTATTGGCGTTCTGTAAATACATCTTCTCCATACACATCGAATAATTTTTTTCTTGCTTGAACAGCATTTTTACCTTTTCGATAGTAAAAAAAAAGTAAAATATGCCGAAAATGCTGCTTTTGATTTTAAAAATATTTAATAAACAAACAAGCCTTGCTATATCAGCTGTCAAAATATATATAGATAATGCGGCTTAACTGTGAAATTGGCTGTGAAAAAATACAATTAAGTCCTCTATTCGGAAAAAACGAAATTACTTTCGGAACAATCCAATATACGTATATGTTAGCGATTATACCAAAACAGTTCTGATAATGGAATTTTAAAATTAAGTTTTACATAGAAAAAGAAAATAAGCCACCAAAATGCTAAAAAGGGCATATAATTTCTTTCAGGCTGCAATTTTAAGAGTGGTGTAGGATGATCCTGGGAGTATTTTCGAAAAAATGCGGTATTCCAGAGCCAAAACAAAGGAATAAAAAAAAATCCCCGAACGCGTGATAATCTATTCTATGCGTACGGATCGGAAGTAGTAAAACTTTTAAAAATATAAAACTGCTATTTTATTCAAAATATGATTTTAAATAAAAAATAATCAGTCACATGTTAGTATATATAGCGATGTATTCAGCCTTAACTTCTTTCGCTTCCCCTATCGCGCTCTTACGAGATAGGGTTTGTTCACTATAGGCTTTTTGTTTATTTAGAATCATATTAAAAAAAAAAATTGCAGTTTTAAAATTATTAAAAATTTTACCACTACCGATCTGTACGCCTGGCAAATAGATTGTTACGCGTTCGGGGATGTCTTTATTTTTCTCAACCTATTAAGGTATATAGATTATAGAATACAAGTTATTCCCATTACGAAAAATGACGCAATATCGTGAATTGTATAGGACGGTACAGAGAAGACAATACTCTCTCTCCTCTGTTTTTCCTATAAAAATGTATATACATTAGTCATAGAATTACGTCACAGGCTATCAGCTGCAATGTGTCAAAATTTTAATATCTTGTCTTCTATATACCTTGGACTCAGCCAACCCATCTAATTCCTATAGTCAAAAATGGCACAAATTTTGGTTAAAATCTGTTTGTCCCTTTCAAGCTCAAAATGTACGCTGAACTGTAACCAATTTTGGGAACAGTACGGTTGTATTAAATGGAATGGATTGGAATTGACATAAAAATTCAGACAAATATATTGCTTTTATACGTCTATCTCTTTCAAGCTCAATCAAGAAGTTTGACATCAAATCTGCAGATGTGCACATTTTTCAGTAATGCTAAAAATTATTTTTTGTGTTAATTAAGACAAGTTTAACTTTTTAAGTAATACAATACGATTTTACAACATCTTTAGTATTTCTAATCGCCAAATAATAATAAATTATGAATCGGTGTACAGTTGTACGAAATAAAGGATTTTCACAGCCTGTTAGAAATTTGTGCCATTTTTGCAGCAAGAACGCTCAGTCCATTCTTATTATATGTCACTGGTTGCTTGGAACCATTGAATAAATAACTAATAAGGAAGCGGGGTACCGTGCGAATACAGTGTACGTGTTTAAGCAATTCAATGACAGTATGACGACCTAACAGCGGGGAGGGAGGAGTAACAAGAGGGCACATTTCTGACATTTCATATTTTATGAAATTGTAATTACTGCCTTAATTATGTCAGTCATAGAAAGGTAACGCCAAGAAATACTATCTGAGAATAAGGGGGCGCTAAAAATTTGTTTATTTTACATAGCAATATGGATTATAAAAAATGTTCCCCTTCAAAATGCCACGATTTAATTACTGCCATGACGAAACTAATAAAAACACAGCTCACATACATTTCGACGAGTGGCTTAGGTTTTCACCCGATATGCCGTTTCCTTATTAGTTATTTATTCAATGCTTGGGACGCAAACATTTTGACAGTAGAGATGTGTCGGTCCGGAATGAACGGAACGGATCAAGAATTAGTGGAACTATCGTTCACTCCTTCCTGTGTGTAAACCAATTTATGCAAAATAAACTTACTGATCAGAGCACCTTATACTTCACCTTTTCTAATTGCATATTTTAATATTTTGTAGGAACTTGTTTAATTTTACTCGTACAACCCTTAGAACATATAAGAAGCATAGGAATGCGAGTATCATATAAAATCATATAAAATTTGTGTAGGTATATGAGTGAAGCCAAAATTACCTCTCTTGACTGAAAAGGTAGTAACGAAGGGCACAAAATTCAAATACAGAGAAAAATTAGATGAATGCAAACAAAAAAAGAACTCAGGTAACAATTGGAAACTTAAGTGATAAACGAATAGCAGTAGAAATGTCGATAGATTTGCACTTTCAGAATAAATCGACTGCTCCTTCATGAATTCTGCTAGCCATTTAGGCTGTTTTACACTAGCAAATTTAAGTCCAACGTAAATATTGGTCCGATCTTACTTAATTTAGCTTATGTGCATAATA
Source organism: Dioctria rufipes (assembly GCA_963924295.1). NCBI lineage: Eukaryota > Metazoa > Arthropoda > Insecta > Diptera > Asilidae > Dioctria > Dioctria rufipes. The sequence goes on from OZ002742.1 coordinate 19,866,989, forward strand.
GGACGCAAAAGCGTATCTTTATCATCCCTTTATCAATTGTGTAAAACCAAGTCGGAACATCCTACTGACTGGGTTTGTGTTTTTGTATAATTTCTGATACAATTTGTAAAAATGGGACTTTGTATAACAGAAACTTCAGTCCCATGTGAAAGGTCTTGTCTAAAGCTTGTTCAAGTACTTACTGATAAAAAGCTGAAAGCTATGTTGTTAGTTCTTAATTTAATAAAAAAATAAGCTGAACTCACAACATATTTCTTTGAATTGAATTACGAAAGTAACAAATGGAACAGTTCCGCGGAATCGGAGCCAAATTAGTTGATCCGGATCTGGATCCGATTTCGCAAATTACTCGGAACGATACATGTCTACGATGCAGTACCTACTCCTAAGACCATCAAAATGGTAGCCTGAAACAAATTCACTGGCCTTTTTAGCATTTTTTTTGGCTTATTTATCTGGACTATAGGCCTAAAAGAATTTATAAACAGGAGTTGCCCATTTCAACGGATTTAATAACAATAATAAAAAGGTATAGTTTAAAAAAATTTAAAAATGAATATCATTTCTTAGTGACGGTAGCAAACTAGATTTACTATCTAAATCTGATGAAGAAGAAGAATTGAAATGAGCTAAATCTCCAAATTTGAGTTTTTATAATTTATCATTAATTTTAAAATTTACTTTACTGTTTAGTTATTTAAGTTCATAAAAAAAAATGATTACTACCAAAAAAATTACAAAATGTAAAAGCTCAGAATACTTAAAATTATAAAAACAAAATATATAATATACAAATATACAAATTAGTATAAAAGATCAGCCCATAAGTAAGCTGATTTTATTTTTCAATTGATTCTTAGTTAAATAAAGTCGACACGTTCAGAATAATGATTAAACAACCGAGGCATAGAAAATATCGGCTCTTGACTACCATAATATGTACTGTGATGTGAAATTTGAAAGAGCGCGAGGAGCAACAGAAATTGTCATGGTACTTAACAATTCAGGGGAGTTTTCGCTCCATGTAAAATGTTAAAAGCAAAAATAATTGTTCGAGAGTATCTAAGGAAAGCATGTTAAGTCTCTTCACATACAGCGGAAGCGTCCTATGATCATTCCAAGGAGGTTCCTGAAGATCAAATCTAAGAAACCTACATATGTATACATTGAAACACTTCAATTGCGTTCACATGAACAGAGTAGAACAGAGCCCAGGCAGAACAGGCATACTCTAAGATTGATTTAACCAAAGTACAATGGAGAAGCTCGGTGGCATGCAGGTCGTTAAATTGATGGGACCATTTTTTACAAAGTCCAGAGTATCGCTGTTTACGATGGAGAGTACTCAATCCTCGAAAAAAAAAAAAAAAAACCGAGAGTTAAAAACAACGCCCAGAACTTTGGTTTTGTCGAGTCTAATTAATGAATTTCCGTCTACAAAGTAATCGAAGTGCAATGGACATGTATTTCGATAAAAAGAAATTGTAGTACAATTGATTGAATTGAAAAGTGAATAGTTATATGAGTACCAAGTATAGAAAATGACTAAGTCAGAATTTAGAAGAACACAATCATTTTCGTCCGAAATTAAACGAAATAATTTCCCATCGTCAGCATAACAAAGAATCTTGGAATTAAATGTTGGGGAATTCTACTAAGTTAGTTGTAATTGATTTACCCTTAGTGAAGCCATGTTGAAATATTCCCATAAACGGCCTGCAGTGAAAATTCAAAACATCACAGACTAAGGCTTCACTGTGCCTTGTAAACGGAAATTTTGTCAGGTGATTAAAATAATTAAAAGTAATATCACAGTCAATGTCTGAAAAGGCGATACTAAATAAGTACTGTGATGTGAAATTTGAAAGAGCGCGAGGAGCAACAGAAATTGTCATGGTACTTAACAATTCAGGGGAGTTTTCGCTCCCTGTAAAATGTTAAAAGCAAAAATAATTGTTCGAGAGTATCTAAGGAAAGCATGTTAAGTCTCTTCACATACAGCGGAAGCGTCCTATGATCATTCCAAGGAGGTTCCTGAAGATCAAATCTAAGAAACCTACATATGTATACATTGAAACACTTCAATTGCGTTCACATGAACAGAGTAGAACAGAGCCCAGGCAGAACAGGCATACTCTAAGATTGATTTAACCAAAGTACAATGGAGAAGCTCGGTGGCATGCAGGTCGTTAAATTGATGGGACCATTTTTTACAAAGTCCAGAGTATCGCTGTTTACGATGGAGAGTACTCAATCCTCGAAAAAAAAAAAAAAAAACCGAGAGTTAAAAACAACGCCCAGAACTTTGGTTTTGTCGAGTCTAATTAATGAATTTCCGTCTACAAAGTAATCGAAGTGCAATGGACATGTATTTCGATAAAAAGAAATTGTAGTACAATTGATTGAATTGAAAAGTGAATAGTTATATGAGTACCAAGTATAGAAAATGACTAAGTCAGAATTTAGAAGAACACAATCATTTTCGTCCGAAATTAAACGAAATAATTTCCCATCGTCAGCATAACAAAGAATCTTGGAATTAAATGTTGGGGAATTCTACTAAGTTAGTTGTAATTGATTTACCCTTAGTGAAGCCATGTTGAAATATTCCCATAAACGGCCTGCAGTGAAAATTCAAAACATCACAGACTAAGGCTTCACTGTGCCTTGTAAACGGAAATTTTGTCAGGTGATTAAAATAATTAAAAGTAATATCACAGTCAATGTCTGAAAAGGCGATACTAAATAAGTCACCAAGAGGTTCGAGATTATATAGTGGGATCGTTGCTTTTAATATCTCCAAGACCTAGTGGCTGGATATCCATCAACCTTAAACTTTCAATTCACAAATTTCCAGAACTGCTTTGGCTCAGTACGCAACCAGCTTAAACTCTATTAATATAGTCAAGAGCTGGGACAATTTACATCTAGATATAAAAACCTCAAAAAGAAGAGGTCCGAATTAAAACCACCTAATGGCCCCCTCTCTGCTGTATTATGCCACATAAATTCTTCGCAACATTTATTAGCTTTCTTTGGTTGAATATAGAGTTAAAGAGTTTTGAAATAGGTGATCCGAGTTTATATAAGATTTTCTTATCTACTTGCATGTCGTCTGTTGTCAGATAAGTTGCCTCTGTTTGTACTGACAAACAAAGATCGAAGATCTGAGCATGCTAAATAGTCCTCATGACTTTCCGAGTCGCATAAAACCTCTTCTTCTCTAAAGACTTAATCGCAATTTTTCATAATTTATGTGAAAAATGTAAGTAAAGTAAAGTAATCTAAAATATTATGTAAAATGAAATTTTTGTTCTTTCTCATACTGGCAAAAATAATCTTGTCGATTTGTCGGCAAATACAGAATTTTTTATTTTTTTTTTATTTTATTCCACTTTTATGGTCACGCGTAAAATTATGATCATTTTTAGAATCAGACGAACGATTTTCAAGAAAATTGCAATTAATTCTTAACGATCTCCGTTACGTTATACCGAGTTAGTTAGTAAGTTAGAGAGATTTCTTCAATACGAAGGTCATTTTCTCCTCCAGCGGGAGTTCAATCGAGTTCATTGGTGTTGAGATAGATAATGGAGTGGAGAAGCTTGTTTTATCAGCTGTTTATTCTCCTCCAAATTGTTTTTCAAACGAAAATGCTGCTGAATTTGAAAATGAGCTTGCTACGGTGGCTCATATAGTAACGTCTTTGTATGGTGACTTCAATGTTAATCTTTTATCTTCAAACGCACTTGCCCATGATTTTAGAGATTTCACGCAGTCTGTATATTTGCACATATTAAATAATCTCCCTACCTATTAAAATACAGCAAATTCCTCGCTTTTGGATTTGTTAATGACTAGTGAGGAAAATCGCATACTCTTTCATAATCAGCTCAATGTTCCAAGTTTTCTTGACCATGATCTAATTTTTCCAATGTATGATTTTGCACCTTGCCCCAGTCAAATATCAAACTATTTTCTTTATCGTGATTTTAACAATATTAATTTGTCTGAGCTGTCCGAGGAATGAAATAGGCTGCCTTGGGATGGCATATTTTCTTGTAGTGTAGTAGACGATAAAATCGAAATTCTTGAGAGTTTATTCCATTACCTATTCGATATAGAAGAGTTATGCTAAATACTTGTCCTTGGTGGTTCTATAGGGAGCTTAGACGCCTTAAGACAAGCTCTTCACACATGTTACTCAAAATCGTACGGTATAAAGCTACATCGGCCATAAAGTCTGTCAAATGTCGATATTTCAATTTCTATGGAAGAATCTCAAACAAGCTGGAGTATATGGGAGCACCAAGGAGGAAATCTCACTCGACCGTAACGACCGGAATAGATTTTTCGTGTCGCATAATGTGAACCAGTCATAATTACCGGGCAACATACCATACTTAAATATCCCTGGGAATAGAAATTTTATCTCCTTTTGGTATATTGATTACGCAGAATATTATAAGTCTATATTACATCTAGTTCCACTGGTCCTGATAATATATCTCCCAAATTCCTGAAATTCTTGTTGCCTTACATTAGTCGCTATATATTATTTATTTTTAATATTGCCTACATCATCTATGTACCTTTCCTTTTAGATGGAAAATGGCTACTGTGCTACCTTTCCCTAAAAAAAATCTGCTGTAAACCCTTCTGATGTTAGACCCATAAGCATTTTGTGTTTCCTCGCTAAGGCTTTGATGTACATTAAGTGATGGATCTAAATCCAATTGTTTATTGAGAACAATAGAATGCTTACGCGTTGGCAATCAGATTTCAGATCAGGAAATAGCTGTGAATCGGCTGTCCTAAAAGTTACCACTGATTTAAAAAATATCTTAGATAACGATGAGATTGTAATACTGGTTTTACTCGACTTTACTACAGCTTTTGACTGTGTAAATCACTCGATGCTCCTCAACAAACTTCAGACATTTTTCCGGTTTTATTCTAATGCTGACCATTGATACAGATCTTCTTATCGATAGATAAGATATCAACAAGTGCGAGTCAACGACCGTTTCTCTGATATATAGCCGCTTTTCTGTGACGTTCCCCAAGGATCAATCTTAGGCCCATTGCTGTTTTCCTTATTTATCAATCACTTACCAGACATCATTCAAGAGGTTAGTACCCATTTCTGTCTCTAATTTTATCCCCAGAATAATGGGCTGTCCACTGAATATTTAACTACGACGACATGCAATTATTCCTTTTCAAGCTTATTCACACTAAACGCTCTGATTACTTAATGGATGAGTTTCAGTTTCTCCAGACTTGGCGACACTGTGATCTTCGGATTCCACGTCATAGTCGCTTGGTTCATGAAGGCTCTTTCTTCATTCAAATCTCACGGCTTTCGAACTCGTTACCTGCAATTGTGCAGAAAGCGGTTACTGTCGGTGATTTTAAGAGGTTGCTATCGTCAATTCAAATGTAAACGGTTTCGAGAGTGCTGCTAATTAATTAGTCATTTTCTTACTTATCATTAACATAATATAATTATTTATCATCTGTTTGAGTATATTTGTGGTAGCAATATTTTCATAGTATAATTCTACTTGAATTTAGTTTTTGCTATGTTATTTCATTTTCATTAATATTTGATATTAACGGTTAGTATATATTTGAACATGGTTTTAACTATAATTATATTTTCGAGTACTGACAAAAGATTGTACTTAAATCTTGTGTACCAAACCAGCTCAATAAATTAAATTGAATTGAGCATATCTATGAGAATCTTGGGAGCAAACAATTAAATCAGATGACCTGCGCTTAGGTCATGGATGAATGAGATGTTTTTCAAAACATATTATTATTTCATTATTTCTTCCTGTTTAACTCCCAGCAATTAGTACAGAGGTTTCTTTCTCTGAATTCGATCTGAATCTATTGTTTACATTCAATAATTTATTAGACTTATACTAATTACAACTTCTTTTCAAATTTTTAATAACTTTTACTTCAATATAGCCAACATATCGACTCTCAACATCTGATGTATATTTATACCTAGTTCAGGTGGTATTTTCAGCTAATATTTGTTTTCTGGTATGTTTCAGTTGATCAATCAATATTAGTTCAGTTTTCTTCCGACTTTATTAAATTTTTTGTTGTTTTCACAGGTGACGCTATTTGAATTTTTCAATGACAAATCAAATTTGGTTTTATCGTTTGGCGGAAATGGAAATTATTTCAATCCTTGTGGAGATGTAAATAAAGTCAACGAAAATGTTGGCTTTTTTTTTGTATTTTTATTCCATTATTTGTTTTTGAATAAAATTTTCAAATTTAGCTAAGAAGCGTGTTTATATGTAGATTTGTTTGAAGTCTGAAGTATTGAGAGCTGTATAAATATGTAGTGGCACAGTGCTCGCAAAATGTTGTTGGAATGCTTCAAGAGCGACCTAATTTTACAGCTGCATAAGCTTCCGAAATTTTTCGAATTTTAAAAGTTATATGTTTCTGGTAATGGAGCGAGGCGTTTCAAGGTTCAGGTGTTTAAGTACGATAAAAAAATAAAGAAATATCTTTCGAAAAAGATCCGTTAAGACTCGTTCAAGCTACATATGTAACAGTGTTACGTAACTTATCGATCTTCGGACATTAAACATTAAAAATAGCACGCAATAACAGGTTGAGTAATGTTGTTACATAGTAAAGACTAGATTTACTAGCGCGTGTCTTGACACTAATATTATTTTTGTTTATTTTCTTTTTAGATTACAATATTTGAGAGGCAGTTAATAAAAAATAAATATTGCAAAACAGATAATAATTCATAATTCTCGATTTTTCGCAGACTAATTTTCACGAGAACAAAAATAAATATTTGCAGAGTCATCAAAATTCTATATATATAACTTGCGCATCTTGATATCGTCAACCTATTTTTTACGCTTAATGAACCCAACTAGGTGCGATAGCTGGTTAAATATCATGATAATTTTATTAAGGTTAATGATACCCGCCCAAGATTAAAAGCATTTTTCGAACAAGCTTGCTTTGGAGTAGGTAGAATTAACCAACATACCGGTTTTGAGACAACCTGTAAACTTAACTTTGGAACAGGCTATAAACTCTGATCCGACATGACGATTGACAGAGGTTATACATTTCACTAATTCAATATTTGCTCGGAAATGGTGGTCTGGAAGACCCATCATCAGATCAACTATGAACTCTCACGTATATTACTCGATATTACTGCTGACCTGGAGCGACATCAAATTATAAAAAAATCTGCTCATCTTCAAAACTTCATAGATATTGTGAACAGAAAATATTAATTCACTTAAACTAGAATTAGACTAGAAACATTTTTGTACAATATTGATACAGGAAGAGTAGCGGATAACTGGGAATAAAAGGGAAAAGATAGATAAATTGGGAAATATCAAATACTCGTACTAGAAATTGAATAGGATACAATATTCACAATAGAGTATTTCTGAAATAGGAAATATGGGCCATGAAAGAGTTAAAAGAAGCAGAAACAGCGTTTAAAGCTTGTACTATATGCTTACCCAACTTTTCTTTCATGAATCAAAGAAGGGGTTCAAAGATGATATGATAGCATACTGCATGTCCATTTTTCAAAACTGCTTTTCACTATAACCTAATGGGTCAGTGAGCACACGAAACAGGGTAGTATATTTGGCTGACATTGTCCTCGTTGGACTCTTTCCGTCATATATCTATCAAGAGTAAAGGTTATGCGGCGTAGCTTCATGACGATGGTAACCTCAGAAAATGATACTAAACCAGTGAATTTATTCGGGTCGTTCTTGTAGCAGAATGATATTGAGTTAACATAATTCACCACTATTCCGACATAAGAAAACTCCAACAATATAATGTAATTCGTAAAATGATCTAGCTCAAAACAGGACACGATATTAACCTAAAAGAAAAGACCTGTAATTTGTACTGCACTGACCACAGTTATTGTTATTCGTATTTTTTTTTTTCAAGTAAAACTTCTTATGTTGGGCTGTGTGAACTGCCGCGAGAGGGGAAATGAGTGACAAAAACCTAGCCTTCCCCCTCTTCGCGGTGTTCACTCTCCTACTTTTTGATCATCTACGATCATCTACGCTCATAAAAATTTTTAATGGCTCGAGCACCCGTTCCCGTCTTTCAATAATGCATAAAAATTCTTTGAAAAAAATTTCCCGTAAATTTGTGGCCTTCCCTACATGTTCTTCAGAATTTGTATGCATCTGGACGGCAATGCGTGCCTGGGTGGCGGATAATAATTTTTGTGAGCGTAGACGCTAGTTAAGCAATAAGCATTCATTTCTTAGAAATTTTCAGATAATGTTTCGGCAGAATTTATTATAATCAATTGTACTGTTGAGTGGAGATTTTAACACAAATTTCGCCTCGTTACTATGAGTGAAATTTTTAAAAGATAAATTTAACCCGGGGATTACAAGAGATAGTACAGCTTGCATGCAAGCCCCCTTCCAACGCCATTTTTAACTTGACAGCAGAAGACAGTTCGGTTGATGTCTTATCCATTGAATAAATAACTAATAAGGAAACGGCATATCGGGTGAAAACCTAAGCCACTCGACGAAATGTATTAGTGTGCTGTGTTTGTAGTCGTTTTGTCATGGCAGTAGTGAAACCGTGAAATTTTTTAAGGGGGACATTTTTTATAATCCAAATTGCCATGTAAAATAAACAAATTTTTGGCGCCCCCTTAGCTTCAGATAATATTCCTTTGAGTTGCCTATGATAATTTAAGTGACTTGTTAAGCAGAACTTTCAAATAAGTGACCAGCCCTCTTGTCGTTTCTCCCCCCGCTCCATGGATTTGACTGTCATTGAATTGCCTACTCACGTACACTGTATTCGCACGAAACCCCGCTTCCTTATTAGTTATTTATTCAATGGTCTTATCATCTTGCATGCAAGTTCATTTAAAAAATGGCATTGAGGCGTAAAGTCATGCGTATATTGGAAAATTATAGCAATAAAGGAAGTAGCAGAATGATAAAAACCCAAGAAAAAGTTAAGAGGAAGGTGTTGGTAAATGATGTAAGCAAATGATTCAAGAAAATCTCATTTTTCCAGAATAAATTTATCAAATTCTCTCAAGGATTTATTTTCTGCCATCTTGAAAACTGCATCATGTCAAATTACTATCACCTCAGCTGCCATGGTTTTTCATCATGCAAGTTCGCTGAAAGCTGTACTGCCAGCATGGCAGTAGAGGTTACACGTGCAAGAAGTATGGCAGTGCGGCTTGCATGCAAGCTATACTATTACGTGTAACTTCCGGGTTAACTATGCTTAACGATCTTAATGAAGCTACAACTAGAGGTGGTACAACTATTGATGCAGTATTCACGAAATTTATTGATAAAATTAATTCAATTATATTTGTTTCCTATTATTCCTACCACAAACCTATTGTAACTTTTATAGAAAATACACGTAAAGAATCAACAATATCAATAGTTGAATGTGTTGATGAATAGCCAAGATTACTTTCATATTATATTTATTTTATAAAGTACCTATTTTTGTAAAAAAACAAATATTAAATTGATTTAAAAAATATAGTTAAAATTGTTTTTATTTGTATCTGCAAATTATAAATGTATTTTAATTGCTGTCAAAGGTTTTTAAAGAAATTTACTTTAGTTTTAGCTTAACTCTTTTTAAATAAACTTTATAATACTCTGACGTGGATATTTGAATCTCTCACTCTCTCTTTTCAATACAAAGTGAGTGAAATAACACAGTACTTGAAGTTTTACTTCTTTCGAGGGTCCCCCGACCCCCTTTCTTTTTTTGTTTGAAATGGTACTAAAAAATTGTGAGCGACCCTTTCTGATATAAATTGTCAGTGAACCGAAAACTCGTAATCAGCAATCATTGTCATAAAATTTTTGGAAAATATATTCCTAAGTAAATCTTTTAAAAATTGATGACGCCAATTGTCAATTGATGTTAATTGAACCATTTCCAACTGACACTTTGGGATGTAGAAATCTTAATTAATGGTATACCCTTTCACAAAATGAATGTAAGATTTATAAATTAAGACCTTGAATTCAAATTTCACAATATTATAAAAATTATATTTTTTCTGGATGACCATCATTTTTTCTTATATATAAACCATCGTTTGGGGTCATTACGAAAAATATCCTTTTCCCTTTCAAATAATGAAAAAGCTGGTGGTTCCAGCACGCTGCTGTGGTGTAGAAACAGCTGAGATTGTGCTCGTTGGAAATCAATTTTTAAGCAAGTTTAATTGTTCAAATAATAAACAAAATAAGAGTGAAATACAGTCAAACCTCTCTAAGTCGAACTGCCTCTTACTCGAATTTCTCTTTAAGTCGAAATTTTTGCACTTAATTTGGCACTCACTTGGATTTTTCATAGAAAACTTCTCCTAACTCAAATTTTCTTATCTCGAAAACCTTCCTAATTCGAACTAATTTTCAGAAATTTTTGGTTTTTTTCTTACTATTCGCCCTCCTCTAACTCGAATAAATTCAGATAAACCCTTCCTACTTGTTTGGACAGTTTGCTATGCCTTAATTTTTTTTTTAGAAACTTTTTATTCTATTGGCTTTATTATTCGTAATTGCGAAGAGTGCCAAACCTCGTTGTTTCCGTCATATCAAAACACTTCCGGTTGAATATGCTGCAAATCACGGGCTTGGATGACCGGAAATCTATTCAGCGAATGGTTGCTCAAAATGGACAAACTGAAAGAAAAACGACGGGTATTGTTTTTTATAGACAATTGCCCAGTTCATTCTAAGGAAATTGCTCCTAAACTGAAAGCAATAAAACTGCTATATTTTCCACCTAATATGACTAACAAAGTGCAGCTGATGGATATGGCGATTATTCAAACTTTGAAACAAAATTGCCGTCGACGAATTTTAAGAAAAATTTTGAATCATTGGGAAACTAAAAAAAGAAATTTGTTCGTTAACTTTGCAAGATTGTGTAACAGAGGTACATCCAAAGCATGGACTCAAGACGTTGGATCCTCGACTATAAGAAATTGCTTTCGTAAATGTGGTTTTAAAGCTCTTGAATTGAAAACGACTATAGTGCAGGCAATTCCAACTGGACAGATTTTGTTGAAGTTGATGAAGACGTGTTAACAACTCCTTTTCTTAAGGAGGATGCTGTTGAATCCACTAATGATGAAGATTCTGATGACAAAATACCGGAATGTGAAGAAAATAACGTGGGTGTACCAACGAAACATCACTTAGAGGAAGCCGTCAAAACTTTTCAATATGCAATCGAAGCAACAACGAACGTTCCTGATAAGGTTCAAATGTCCTTAAACAACATTAAATGTTTTTTCAATTAAAAAAAATTATGCTCAGAAGAAACAATCAAAAATTACCGATTCTTTCAACACATAATTCTATTAATAATAATAAATAATTCATTAACAAAACCAGAACATCTTTAATGAAAACTCCTTACCTCGTAATTCCCCCACCCTCCTTAACACGAAATTCCGCAAACCCTCCTTAACTCGAATTGATTCCACAGGCAAGTGCGATTTCGACTTTAGAGAGGTTTGACTGTATAGTTATAAAAATATATAGCCGTGATAAGAAAATTTAACATTTTCCAATGCCGGGTTGGGGTCTAGGAAAATTTATCGCCCGCAATTCACCGCCAGCAATTAAGCGCTAGCAGTTTACCGCCGCGTCAGTTTATCGCGTAAACAATTTATAGCCTACAATTGATCGCTAGCATATTTTATCGCCTGGCCATACATATAATTTACATATAGTAAATAATAATATAATTTAATGAATAACTTGCAACTAAGGTTTGTACTTGTTATTTAAGAATTAAGTAAGCCTTTACGAATAAAGACTAAACATGTTAAATGTATTCAATTATTAATAAGATAATTAACAATATCATCGTAAATAAAATGTTCCCGCGCTTTTGTAAAAACAGGTTTTACTGAAATATTGAGCGAATTGGTTCGAAATTTGTTACTGTAATCCTATGATATTTGAACATACGTGATCCTGTTTTGCTCTGAAGAGATTAAATGGGAGAAACTCATGATTTATTTTCGTAAATAAATGAAAAGGGGCAAAGTTTTCAGATTTTACTATCATAAAATGGTCCCGCTCTTTATAGCCAGGATGTATTGTATTGTATCATTTATATACAATATATAATAATTTACTATGAGGGAATATAAACTATAAGGGTGTAGTACGGAAATAAAAAACATGTATGGAAATATGTAATTTAATAGGTAGATTATGTATTATAATAGTTACATGTATTACATAAATTTAAAAAATCCATTTTTTAAACAATAATAATTGATTAATTTTAAACTAAATTAATTATAACATTAAGTAAGACGTATACACTGTAAAAACTTAAAAATGAATATTTATGCAATCTTCAGACTTAATTAATTACTAAGAGACTATATAAATTTCACAACACAGTATTCACATTAGGAATAAGATGGATTATGCGCTATACCTCTGATATAACCAATAATATCATCCCGCTCATCATATGCACTAACAAGCCTTTTAATTCGTTCTTCATAGTCGCGATACTTCTTTTTGTTGTTGCCCGTATCACTTCGACTTAGATATTGTTCAATGCGCAGTTCGTTAATACTTTGTCCTTTTTTAATACACTCGATAAATTTCCAAATGTTGAGATGAGAAGCAGCGCCTTGTTCCTAAAATCCTCTATGCCAACCTTCAACAAATTATTCATTCTTGGTAATCCTTCAAGAACAAGCTGGTGTACGTTCCACATTTCATGGGGAAACTTTGGTAATCGAAGAAGATGTCGTCTAGTTGGGCGTCCAATCCATGTATCCTCAAAATAATCAACAACCTCTTGCGATTCTGGAGGAAAAATACCATTTTCACACAAATATTCAAAAACGTTCGTAATAATAGGAGTGGGAGAAAACGCAATTGCTGCCAAAATTCGCATATTTAAAGCAAAAATAGCATAAGTTTCATAACATTGTTTTAATCCATTATTTTGAATGGAACAAAAAATGCATTGCGAAAAGTGAAAAAAAAACCTCGTTGCGAAGCGTCAGGGAAAACTTTTCTGCAAGCATTCATCATCACCATCTCAAAATCTATTGTAATTGTTTGCGGAGACATAACCGGTTCCAATACTTTCAGCTGCTCCACTAGAGATACATATGTTTCTTCAGACTTGTTATGCAATAATGCATAAACTAATGGAAGCGATATTTTGTCCTTGAATCCATGTATCGTATACAGTTGATAAAAAAGTAAGGGAACAGTTTTGAAAGTCCCATCGGCATACCATTGCTCACTTCGCGCTAACAACAGCAAATTTCTTTCGTACTGAAAATTAATATGCGGATGTCCTCAGGTCCAGAATCATATTGCAGGAATAATTCTCCATTGCATGATGTTTTATATTCGTTTGTGAAAACTATGTCCCTACGCTGCGTTGGAAGAGCTAAGCCATAAAAATTTCAACTTCTTATATTTCGGATCGTTCATTTCATTTCCTACCTTATTATTAGGTTATCTTTGCCTATACCTAGGATATAACTTGTATTTTTAGCTATACTTAATTCTTAAATAACAAGTACAAACCTTAGTTGCAAGTTATTTATTAAATTATATTATTATTTACTATATATAAATTATATGTATAGCCAGACGATAAAATATGCTAGCGATCAATTGTAAGCTATAAATTGTTTACGCGATAAACTGCTAGCGATTAATTGCTGGCGGTAAATTGCGGGCGATAAATTTTCCGAATCCCGCCGGGTTGTTTATTCACAATTAGATTGTTGTTGTCTGTCTACTGGATTTAAATTATGTCAGCCATACAAAGGCAACGTCAAGAAATATTATCAGAAAATAAATTGGGAACTAGAAAAATTCTTAAAAATTATGAAATTATAATTTAAAAATTTTGCAATATACTGGAATCTCTACTATTGAATTTCTTCAATATTTAGTTAAAGCTTCAGCCACTGAATTATGTGGCCGCTCTGAAAATATCGTAGTTTACTACTTCCATGACTAAAACGAACACATCGATACGATTCTACTAAATGATTTTTCTTAAGTTTTTCTTCCTCATAGCCTATCCTTTTTGCTATACATATAATCTAAGTTTTCGACAAATCGCCTTATTTTCTCATACGTATTTTTGATGGCCACCTATTTTTTTCTTTGTTTACACATGCACAATATTTTGTAAAATCGTTTTATGCTCCTTAAATTGTCCGTTTTGAAATACATATTGTCCTTGCGTCCATTCGTCTGTCTAACACAGACTTTTTCTCGAAAATGACGTGACGTTGGAATTTCAAATTGAGCAGAATGTTAGATCTTTATGATTCGCACATATTTCGACAATCAAGGATTATGAAATTATTTTTTAAATTTTTTATGGAGGTGACTTGGGCCCCCTGATTTTTTTTTTTATTTTCCGTATCGGGTGAAGTATTGCCCGAAAGGTCTAATTTTAAGGATTCGAGAAATATTTTTTCTCAAATTATTTAGTTAATTGGATAAAAAGATAGCTCAAAATGTGGGATAAAACACAAAAATATCAGAACGTTACCTCCGTTCAGTTGAAATACGTGAGTGGTTACTCCTGCTGTTTTTATCGACAAAGCGGTAAAAAAAAAATGGAATACCACTTGGGGAGAATTTTTTGTATTTAATGCCACTCAACTGATTGGAGTTGAATATTTTTGTTTTCAACAAGATTCAGCATCATCGTATGTTGCTAAATGTGTTCAAGTGCAGATGAAACATAGCTTGCTAGATTTCATATCTAAAGGTGTTCCTTAACGATTTGGAAAAATGGCAGATATCTGCAAATTGTTGTGGGCAGATATCTGCTCTACTGATTGCACATGAAACAGATATTCGGGCAGATTTCGTAAGATAGTTTCTGGTCAGTTATTTAGCATGCGTCTGTCTTTACTGATTACACGATCTGATATTTTTCATCTGGTAAAATACGGTTTTTATCTAGCAACACAACGTAAACTAATGTGAAGTTCATTGTTCAAAAATGACTTCTTAAGAAAGGTACGCGGCTGCTTTTATTGTGTATACTGCATTTTGTACAAGTGATAAAAAAAAGTGATGAATTTAAAAAAAAGAGATGAACTTGGGTTAAAGAGTAGATAAGCTGTAGATATATAGAAGAACTCCTTCCATAAATAGAAAATAAGCACCCAGATGTTTTTAAAAGCTTCTTCCGAAGGAGTATAAATGAGTTTAATTATTTAGTGAAAAAATTGGCAACAATTATTAAAAAACAAGACATTAGAAAAGCCATATCACCAGGTGAAGGACTTGCTATAACTTTGAAATTCTTGTCTACTGGTCTACTAATAATTTTTCCAGGTGATCAGTCATTAATGTATTTATGTCGTGTCCGCGAATGCACAATCTCGACAATAGTTCCCGAAGTGTGCACGGATTTATATATTATTTTTAAAAGTAAATATTTGCAGGTAAGTAAATGAAAAGCACTTATTGATATTGAAAACAATCAGCAATCAGTGACATCATATGAAAATTCGACAGCATCGTCTTCAGTTGGAGACCATGAAGTTGATGGAGTTGGAGTTGAGGTTGCTGATGTACTGGTATTTTCTGGTTCCAACTGAACCGTATACATTGCTTGCTGAATCATGAGCCCTAATCGATCTTTTTTTTTTCTGGCCATATATACACCATGCATTTAAAATATTCTCATATTTCTTCAGGTGACTTTTTTATTGTTTCCCCTATTTCCAGTACGGAATTTTTCCTTTTATTTCTGTACCTATATTGCTCCAAAGTTCCGATCCACAAATGTGGATGTTGTTGATGTTGATGATGTAATGTATACTCCTGGTGGATATAATAATATATAATTATATAATAAAATTAAAACGGCAGACGATGTTCCAAAATTTGCCAGATAGCAAAAGTGGCTGATTAAACGTGCGGCAGACGTCTGGACATTTTTGGTGTCAGACATTGCCGCCAGATATCTGTCTACATCTGCTACCGTGATTACACGTATCTACCCATAAAAATGGGCAGATATCTGGCATTCTGCCAGATCGTTTAGGAGCACCTTAAGGATAATTGACCTTAATCATTACCAGATTTCTTGAGTTGATTTGTGCATAATGCAGATATATGCTTAGCAAACTAGCGAATTGCATTTGGAAAATTAGAAGAAATATTTAATACAAAAAAATATGGATTGGAATTTCGGATGAGGTTTCAATGTGGGACTTTCACTCAAGGTTTGAATGTTATTATTCAAGTCAAAAGTGAAAGATTTGTGAACTACTTGTATAGTAAATAAATATAAAATATTATGCAATGTAATAAAATTTTATTAAAATTTATTCATAATTAGTTTTCATTTAAATAAATTTGTTGCTAAGGACGTGCCAAAATAATGCCGAGTTTTGCCTATTTCAAGATCCGGTTTTTATTTAAGCAACTGTTAGCCACGAAAAATTGCAGTTTCATGAAAATGCTCGGTATATAAGTCAATTGTCGCACCCTAATCATGTGATGCTATTCCTGAGACCAGAAGTCCAGCTATCATTATTATCGAAAAAATTTGTTTAATGTACTGACAGGTTTGTTCTAATAAAAAAAAAAAAAAAAAACCTGGTGAACCGGAATATGCTCCTGTTTCATCAAAATGATCTCACATATTATGCATTTTTTTACAGTCTGTACAATTGGTAGAATTGGGGTTTCAGATAGGTAACTACTTCTCCATTCGCCACATTCATCGGGTTACCATCACACCCTTGATATTTGCAAATATTTTTTTAGTAGAAAAGTGACAGATTTGTTAATTCGAAGCTTTCAAGTAGAAAAAAATAAGTGAAAAGTATTTAAGTTTCGCCTTTACTTCATATTTGCAGCATTTTTCAGAGATTTTTATTAGTAGACCCAATTAGTAAGAATATGAGGGCCTCGAGTTCGAAATTTATTTAAAAACGTTCTGCAATTAATTTCAGACTAATAAAAAGCCCACGACATTTGTTGACTTCAGACAGTATCGTTCCGATATGCATTTTTGTGTTCAAAATTCGCAAAGCTAATCAAACGTGTCTAAGCACCCAATTTATCTTCTTATGCTCTTAACTGAGCTAACAACTAGTTAGAGGAATTTGTTATCCTCTTAGCTTCAGTGAATATATTTTAATATAAGTTTTTTCATTCCAATAAACCTCCAATATAAGTTCAGACATTGATGGATTGATGTATATATGTATTCTTGTTACTACTGAGAGGACTTATAGGTTTTGTGGTTTAATTATGAAATGCTATTGTCCAATAATATCCCAAGAATGGAAGAACCGATTTTTGTGATGAAGCTAAATGCATAAGAAATTACATATATACATTAAATGTAAACAAAATTTTGTTGTTGCTAAAAAAAAAAAAAAAAAAAAATTAAGGATCACGAATACTAAGGCCCGTAAACACCAATAATCCTATTTCCTGTGTAAATATTATTCTTATCCGAGAATAACCTCGCTTGCTTGGAACGTAATCACCAACTCGTGTAAAACCATGTTTTTTGTGTGTGGCCATTACTTTCGGACATTTTTAGTATGCCGAAATAAAAGAGTATTATGTTTTAAAAAAAGAAATATTGATAAGCAATATAATGATGAAAATTAATTTAACCGAAGTATCGTCCACGGAAACGTGTAGCTTAAATTAAAATTTGGCTCATCCGTCAGCTATTCGGAATCCGCGAATAGAAATTATATCCCTGGCAAATCTCGAAGAAAATGTTACACCAATGTAATACGATGGATTAAATCCCGAGAAATCTTAGTTGGTGTTTGTGCATTATACACGTGAATATGTATGTTAGCTGATTGGTGTTTACGGCCCTATGTTTGTCAATTCGTTTTGTAAAGCACAAAAATGCTGGTACAGCAAAATGGATTAGACACCCATGAATAATATTAAAATTTATTTTAATTTTTGTATGTCTGTCTGTCCATCTGTCCGTCCGTCTTCAGGATAACTCGAGAGCGCGTTTACTTAAGAGAGGTAAAATTTTACACATGGACTTTAAAAAAAAAAGTTAATTAAAGTTCAAAAATGGGACAACTCGGGTAACTCCTTCGTGGGGTTGCCTGAGAACCCATTAACGTATAGAGAAAATATAAATATTAAATATTATTGGGCTAAATCCGACAAAGCCTTCTTGATGTTGACATATCAAAAATTAGGAGTTTTTACGTATACTGTGAAAACGATCCTAGTCCTAGACGTTTTTATTGTACTGAAAAGTTCTTCAGATTATTAAATCTTATGAAATTGGTTATAATTATTTTTATTGTCCGACGAATGTTTCGAGAAATATATGCGAAAAACCACTTCAAAAATGAAACTTGAAATTACCACTCTAATTACGGGATGAACCGTTCCTTCCTTCAATTTTCTTCATTATTCCATAAACGTAAAATTGGCCAATTTAAAAAAAAATAATAAACATAACTTTAGGCAAAATAGAAAGTTTGTTTCACAAAAACCACAGAACTTTCGAAACAAACTAAAGAGCGTAGAGAGGACATCTCGAGACTTATAACAAATCAAACTATTCGTATGTAAAACGTTTCCTTTCAAAATTAAAATGCAAGTTATAACAAACTTTTTCATTTATTTCTAGAGTCGTCCATCCACATCACCTCTCAAAAGGAATACAACATGTACAAACTTAGCACAATCAATCGGACAACTTGTTTAAGATAAAGCTAGCCAATATCGAAAGGCTGTTTCAGAAGCTACCGCCCACCATTGTTCAGGATGTTTCCTATGATTTATAAAAAAGTGAAAGAGTATGAAAATAATTAAAAAGTTAAAAAAAAAAAAAAAAAAACATTTCATCTATTCCACACGAAACCGATCCCTTGGAACTCGACCATCTCCGAATTGGATGAAACTTTCACAGTTTGTAGGGAATACCAAAATAGCTCACCCCCTCGTTAGGAGGGTATTGAAATTTCGTGATTTTACGTCATTTTCAAAAAATTATATCTTAAGAACGCCAAATGCAGCTTAATATTTTTAATAAAGAAATATAGCGGCACTAAACGAAAAAAAATTTTTGTTAATAATAGTTTTTTTTTTCAAAAATAGTATTATTCACTAGAGGACTTTTTTTTCTATTTATTTATTTGTTTTGAAGCTATAAACCATATCTACCTAAGTAAATCACTGTATATCCAAAGAAATCTGTATTGGAGCAAATCACTCCCACCTAAAATCTCGATTAAATATTTTCCGATTTGAAAAATTCCTTTTGTTACTTTTTCTGTGATTTATTTTAGCATACCCCCCCCCCCCCACTCGGTGTAAAAACTTTTACGCATTTTTACTCACAAACCGTCTGTTTACTTTTAACTAGTAAAAATCGAGTAAATTTATACGTTTCCCCTCTTGCACAAAGTTGCACATTTTTACTCATGATCAAGAGGATGTGTAACTTTGATATGCAATCAGCTGACTGTCAAAAGTATTAAATTTGAGGTTAAGCCGTTTGTTGGGTTATCGAAAGAATGTAAAATGATAATCTAAAGAGTCGAAATTAAAAAAAAATATTTAAGAGGGTGGGTTTTTTAAAACGTATTTCAAATTAATTAATTGTTTTCTGTTTCAGACGGAAAGGTAGCAGCCAAATTTTTGACACATGACAAGCTAAACAAAATGTACTCGAAAAGTGTCTGGTAACTTTTCTTGATTTATCCCCTCTACCGCATAAAAGTTAGATTTTTACTCAAAAGTAAACAGACAGACCTAATGTGTATGTTAACTTCTCGGACTAGAAAAATTTGACAATTGAATGCATTTCCCCTCTTCAACAAAAGTTAACAGTTTTACACAGGGTAAAGTAGATGAGTAAATCCATTCTTTTCTTCCAATTGTCATTTGAAATAATTTTTTCAGTTGTCAGGGCGATTTTTTAAAAAAATAAAATAAGTAAAATGAAATAAGTCCGATTTTATTAAAATAAATAAATAAATAAAATAAATTAAGTCCGATTTTATTAAAAAAAGTTATAAATTAATAAAAAAAATTAATCTTGATTTTTGACAGTTGACAAATTTAATTCGATTTACCCAGGCTTTACTAATAAGTTGTCTGTTAACTTTTTTCATTCTCTTCTAGTATTATTCCTTCTACCGCAAGAAAGTTTTTACTTGATTTTTACACATGCTTTTTTACTCAAAAGTAAACATACAGACCTAATAATGTCAATTAATGTAAACAATTTTGTAGCGTCAGCAGTCCATTGTATATATGTCAGTGTGACAACCTGACTTGTAATCATGCCGTGCGTTCAGGTGCACGCAGAATGTCACATAACGTCACATTTTTACACACCATGTCGTTCAGGCGACCGAAGCGTTGTCATTTCCCCAGCACATCGGTGTGCACATTTTACGCTACGGTCTGGTAGCGTCGTGTCTCGGTGCGCTTAGTAGGTTTGACGTTTAGCGTAGTTTTATTCTTAAAGAACTTTCAAAAATGACATTTCGAATCGAAGTGCACACCAACCGTTCAGGTGCTATCCCTACTTTTTCAATGATGTGATGTGCACACCGATGTGCTTTTCAGCACATCGGTGTGTACATCTGAACGCAAGGATGGAAGCACTTGTCTATGAGAACATGATGCACCCGGTTTTGCCCCACCTTCCCCTATATTATTATTCAATGTATGCAGCCCGCCTTTGCCACGGAACTGCACCGATAGGAAATTCTTAATCCTATTGCTCACATATTTACCATAATCTTTATTTCTTCTTAAATATGAAGGAATAGAAGAATGAAAGAGGCTGTTTGTTTGATTATAATTTTTTTCCTCCATTGACATTGCCCTGGAATTATCCATTTCTTTAAATTTAATCTGACATATCACACAATTGTCAATCAATCCAAATGGTTAAAAATTTCTTTCCCTAATGCCAATTTTTTTTTTAAATAAGTGGACCAATTTCTTAGCTCTAGCATACCGCCCTTAATCAAGAGCTGTATGAGGACCAGATTAATGAGTCGTTTTTGCTTTGTGTATAAATATAATTGAGTCAGTGAATAACGAGTGCGGATATAGTTTTGCCTACATAAGTTTGGTGAGATTATATTACTACAAAAATTATTGTTCAATATAATTTGTTTTTAAAAAATGAAATAAATGAAACTGCTAAGATCCCTTAATAAATAAATAAAAATTCCATAAATATTTTGGGGGAGGAAGATTTAAATAAAACATACATTGTGTCCTTAATATGGACTTTAATTGGACCAAATATGGAATTTTATTTTTAGGACAGACACCAATGTAAGAAAAGCAAGCCCCCAGACAATCGTGGTTACAAGCAAACAGGCTATCATAATTGTTGTAGTTAATAAAAAAAGGAAAAAAAAATTTGAATTGTGTCATAAAACGTTTATGGTACCCAAAACTCCACTCATATAGCTTATCAAAAATAGAAAATGTATCGATCCAAGGTGCTATAAATATAAGATTATGTAGAAAAGCTACCGACCTTTATCAGAAGAACTAGAAAAATAATTCGCATTTTGGTCATGGACATTTTTGGGTTTGAGTTGATCAGAAGAGACTATCAAGTCCGAGACAGAAATAATTTAAAGTTTCTACATTTTCTAAAAAAAAAAAATGGTTTGAAGAAAAACACATGTGTGCGCTTTAAAATGTCATCCCGAATTATTATTATTATTTCGTTGCGCAATATACATATCAATTGAAAGAATGAAGTTAATTTAATAAAGAAAATGTAAAAAACTTTTACGATTTCTTAATATTCAATTGTTCTCACTAAAGTACATAGAGCGGGGGTACAGAGAAAGACAACGTAAATCTCATTTATTTACTTCAAAATGAGATTCAATGTTAAAAGTTTAAAGACTATCTAATTCAGATATAAAAGATAATTAATCGTATTTTAAAAGTCTTTAGAAGAAAAGAAATTTTGAACAAATTATTTTTAAGATTACTTTAATTTATTACCGGGTAAACTTTATATTTGTTCAAGAAGGTTATTCTCCAAAGAATCCAAAAATAGCCCACTTGAACAAATATAAATTATCTTTAATAAATTAATTACTCAGAATGAATATTCAACAAAAGTAGGTACATTTCATACAAAGAAAAATCAATTTATGTAGGTACGAAAAAAAAAACTAAGTTCAAATCCTATAATTTCCAAAATAGACTTTAGTACTGTTCAATTACGATTTTTTTTAATTATTTCAAGTATGTGTTTTCAGAATGAGGTAATCCTTTGGACAATTTCTGTGCCACAGTATTTTTTTAAAGCCAAATCGTTGTAATTTGCTGAAGATATTGGAATGGGTTCCTCGTATAAGTTTGACGGTGTACTACTGACAATTTCTGTTAAACATTTTCTTATCTCTTACGATGGAGGTCTCCCATGGACCATTATACGAATTTCTTAGCTGAATCACACTAATATAATCCTTAGAAAATAATAATTCAGAGATTTGTCGAGATGCAAAATCGGCTTTTGTTTTATAAATATTAATAATGTGTTTAAAATTGTTTCTTTTACATACTTTCAATAACAGTGCTTATCAAAAATAGAAAATGTATCGATCCAAGGTGCTATAAATATAAGATTATGTAGAAAAGCTACCGACCTTTATCAGAAGAACTAGAAAAATAATTCGCATTTTGGTCATGGACATTTTTGGGTTTGAGTTGATCAGAAGAGACTATCAAGTCCGAGACAGAAATAATTTAAAGTTTCTACATTTTCTAAAAAAAAAAAAATGGTTTGAAGAAAAACACATGTGTGCGCTTTAAAATGTCATCCCGAATTATTATTATTATTTCGTTGCGCAATATACATATCAATTGAAAGAATGAAGTTAATTTAATAAAGAAAATGTAAAAAACTTTTACGATTTCTTAATATTCAATTGTTCTCACTAAAGTACATAGAGCGGGGGTACAGAGAAAGACAACGTAAATCTCATTTATTTACTTCAAAATGAGATTCAATGTTAAAAGTTTAAAGACTATCTAATTCAGATATAAAAGATAATTAATCGTATTTTAAAAGTCTTTAGAAGAAAAGAAATTTTGAACAAATTATTTTTAAGATTACTTTAATTTATTACCGGGTAAACTTTATATTTGTTCAAGAAGGTTATTCTCCAAAGAATCCAAAAATAGCCCACTTGAACAAATATAAATTATCTTTAATAAATTAATTACTCAGAATGAATATTCAACAAAAGTAGGTACATTTCATACAAAGAAAAATCAATTTATGTAGGTACGAAAAAAAAAACTAAGTTCAAATCCTATAATTTCCAAAATAGACTTTAGTACTGTTCAATTACGATTTTTTTTAATTATTTCAAGTATGTGTTTTCAGAATGAGGTAATCCTTTGGACAATTTCTGTGCCACAGTATTTTTTTAAAGCCAAATCGTTGTAATTTGCTGAAGATATTGGAATGGGTTCCTCGTATAAGTTTGACGGTGTACTACTGACAATTTCTGTTAAACATTTTCTTATCTCTTACGATGGAGGTCTCCCATGGACCATTATACGAATTTCTTAGCTGAATCACACTAATATAATCCTTAGAAAATAATAATTCAGAGATTTGTCGA
Source organism: Dioctria rufipes (assembly GCA_963924295.1). Lineage (NCBI taxonomy): Eukaryota > Metazoa > Arthropoda > Insecta > Diptera > Asilidae > Dioctria > Dioctria rufipes. Next base: position 19,890,708 of record OZ002742.1, read on the forward strand.
GATGCAAAATCGGCTTTTGTTTTATAAATATTAATAATGTGTTTAAAATTGTTTTTTTTACATACTTTCAATAACAGTGAATGGTAATATCTATAGGTCTGTTCGGGTACTAGCTTGAAAGTACAAACTTGTAAAACTTTTTGTAAGTTTTTACTCGAAGGCGTTCGCGTACTCGAAAATTTTTAGAGAAATTGTTGACGTCACTTTTGCCCTCCGTTCAATTACACATTACTTGATTTAACTCGAGAAAAATCGTCGAGTAAAAACTTCGAAAGTGTCAATTTTGACAGATCGTCGTCGGTTTTCAGTTATTTTTCAAGTTTTTAGTTTTAAAAAATATGGATAAACCTGTTACTCCTCCTCCAGTAGAAGTAGAATGTTCTCTAAGAACATTTCAACGGATTCAAAGTGGTAAATTAAATTTTTTTATTGTACTATGTGGCTAGGAAAATTTCACGTCGTTATTACAGATCTCGAATATTTGCAAGTTTTTACTCGAAGCCGTTCGCGTACTTTGTGAGTGTCACTCTCAATTTCTCTCTTTATCATACATTTTGACGTTTTTCATGTTTTTACTTGAAAAAGTATGCGAACAGACCTTATGGCGTGAAATTCTAACATGATCGCTCCATTCCTTTGGAAGTTCAAAGCGAACATTTTGTTTTATTTGTTTTTATTTGATCACATTAGGACAATGCGTAGTTAAGTTCTTTTCACCCATTCATACCAAAGACAAAAGTATATGGAATAGATTTCTTTCTTTGTTCAGAACGATTTTCTTTTTCAATTTCGTTCGCTTGCTTCGTAGCTGTTTTATAAGGTTAATTTTGTTTAGAATGTGGAAATAACAGGAAGCTGCTGTCAATTAAAAAAAAAGCTCACCATTGCAATCTGCTTTTCTTTAATGTAGTAATCTTTTCTGCTTCAAGCCATAACAAAGGCGATATCGCTGACTTTTGAGTACCGCCAACCAAATAGTTTTACGAGCCTGGGGCTATGCAGCAGTATATGTACCGAAAGACGTGAATAAAAGGACATTTCAAAGAGGAGCAAAAGAATATATTTAGTAAAAACAAGAAAATGTTTGGTCACTGGCGTAGAATCAAAAATAAATCTATTTGTTTTTGCCAACCATGAACAGATTATTATTTTTTTTATACCTTATATGCAATCTATATAGGGTACCTATACTAAGTTCGGCATTCCGTTTGTAGCGCACAGAAATAATGATGGTAGAGCAAAATGGATTGGACACCCAAGCATAATAGTAAAAGTTATTTTGATTTTTGTATGTTCGTCCGTCCGTCTGTCCGTCCCCACGATAACTCGAGAACGCGTTCACTTAGAAGGCTGCACACGGGCTTTTTAGAAAAAAAGTAAATTTAAGTTCGAAAATGGGCCGAATCGGGCAATTCTTTCGTCGGGTTGCCATACAAAAATTTCGTGTTTTACTATATATTTCGACATTGCCTGAGAACGCGTCGATATAGAAAGCTGAAATTTGGTACATGATGTTTTTATAGCAATAGCAAATAAAATTTACAAAATGGACTAAATGGTGTTGCCATAAAAAAATTTAAGTTTTTTACGTATACTGTGAAAACGATCAGTACTAGGGATTTTTATTGTACTAAAAACTTCTTCAGAATATGAAATCCTATAAAATTGTTTATAATCAGTTTTTCTGTCCGGCGAACCGTTCTAGAAATATATGCGAAAAACCACTTCAAAAAACAAACTTGCGCAGATGGGTGACCATACGAAATTTAATATGTGCATTTATTTAGGGTATCATAAGAATTGGTCTTACAATTTACAGTATATGTTGTGCTTGACTAGAAATGAAAGTGACGCAAGTGGGAGCTCCAGATGGCCAACCGAAACCGAAAATAAAGCATAATATAGGTAAACCCGGGGTTAAAATTAACACTTTTCGGTAAACTTTGATAATTACCATCTTGCGGGTATATTCGCAACATTTAAGCAACTTTCTTTTCGTTACAATTATCTATAATCTGTTATCTTTCATATACAGAAAACCAGAAGTCATTATCCCAGTTAGTTTAGGAGTATTTTCCAAAATAAGATGCGAGCTCTGCTATATTACTTTCAACTTACATTAACTAGCAGCATATACTGTAAAGCTACCATCTTTATCTCTCGGCCAAATTCCAACCAATTTTCAAAATTCTTTTTGCTAAGTTCATTGTGAGTTTTTTATGATTTTTTGAAACTATTAGGAGATTTGTACGGCAGCGGGTTACAGAGTGGTAACCAAAGGTGGGTTATTTATATATTATTATAATAAAAAAATAAATAAATTATTTTTCCAGGGGTGGGGGTATTTATTTTATATTCTACCATCTGTGTAGAATATTCGTATACAATCTCATCAAAATTGGACGATAAATTCTATGTCAAAAGGTCATTCATATACACCAATGGGAAAAACCTTCTCATTTCCCGAATCCGGGTGTTCTGAGGGAGGTGGGGTGAATATTATCCGATTTGCAAAATTCCTTTTGCTAGTTTTTTGTGATTTCTTTTTTCGGATTTTTGAACATATTTCCCTCCCCTTCTGATTAAGTTACGAAATTTAATTTTCGACGACCAAAATTCTGTCTGAAAATTTTTATTTCGAAATGTTTTTCTGCAACTTACCGATTAATCAAATTTTTTAATTTTTTTCATGGATGTGCTTTTATTAAGAGATTATCTGTACAAAATTCTAAGAAAATCGGATGTCATTTACTTATTTAAAAAAAATTAAATCTATAAAAATTTTGCATACCCACTTTTCGTCATCTAGCGGCACGGAAATACCACTTAGAATGGGCCATCTACATACCTCCTCTGTGATTGGCATTTTACCGAATGAATTTGGCGCATTCATTCAAATTCTGTTGCAATTTAACCGCGACAACTCTTGCAAAAATTTGCAAATTTGAGCATTCTCCAAAAGGTTTGCCTACATAACCCCGGGCTTCCCTACATTATTCATTATTTCAGTTTCGCTTGGTCTGGAGGTCCCACTTGCGTCACTTTCATTTGTAGTCAAGGCCTAATTATGCTGTGAATTTGGACGAAATCGGTCATGACGAGTAGGGGTCCTCTCCTTGTTAGACCAATTCTAGCTATCTTACTTGTTTCATATAAAATTGGACTTATAGCTAGAGAGATAGTGCAATAATGGGTTTGGTATTGTTCATGGGTGAATTCATATTTTTTGTAGGCTATGGATATACTCCGCTCTAAAAATTATTCTTGTAAATGAAGTATCCATATCTATGGTGGAGGGCATGAGTTTTGAAAATTATAAAAATTCGAAAGAAGGTGATGTCCATGGCAGAAAAGGTTAAATTACAATATGGACGATCGAAAATTGATTGCAAGCCAAATTTCTGTCAATTCGGTCAATCGTGGTAGTTTTGACAAATTAAAAAAAAATTAATATGATTTGACTTACATTGTTCTTTCTTTAGTTGCTTTTTTCTACAAAGCACTTATTCATTTTTCCTAAAGTGATTTATACATTTAGGAAATTGGAAGAAATATGTAATTGTTTTTTAAAGTTTAGTCAATATAACACAAGAAACTCAAATTCGCTAGTAAGACAGTTTTTACTCAAATTCCGTACACTATTTCATTACCGAATTTTGTTAAATTTTGTTAAATATGTATGTGGTAGTTTCTTGGGGCCAATATTAGTTGTGCGCATAAACGCAGAGAAACTTATATTATATTAAATAAGTTGCAAAAAAAAGTTTTTTTTTTTTGTTTTCATTTTTCGGACTAATTTTGCAGTTTCCTGCTCTAAGTAATTTTTAACTGTTTGTTTTGAACTGTTTGAAGACTTATTAATTTCAGTTGCAAGTGTAAGGAACATTAATTTATTTCGTTTGTCTTATTCAAAAATTTACTAAATGGTTTATGAAAATAACTGGAAATATTTTTCATTAGTCTTTTATATTTTGTATTGCAATAGAGCAATTAGAAAACTTGCGGCCATTGGTCGCGCTAAGCGCCAATATTGTAGGTCTAAATTGAACTGCTATCTACAGCCCAAAGTCTTATGGTGAAACCCAGTGTTGGGCGTAATCTGATTCCAGTGTAATTTAATTAATAATTCCATTACAGATTAGTCAAATTACCAAGTAATCTAATTAAATTGTATTTGATTACATTTCAATCAGATTACTTATGAGAGAATATGTAATCTATCAAATGTGTAATCTGTTACAATATAATTCGATTATTTTGTGATTTTATTACATTGTAACAGATTACTTTGTAGATTAATTAAAAGTAATTAATAAATAAATGAAATGCATTGAAAGAAAATAGTATTGCTCTCGTACGAAATTAGTTTTAGGGAGTTTTATGAAGAATTAGAATACAGATATCTTAAGTGGAATCACATTAATTAGATTAACATGTAGTGGAATTAACATGTAATCGATTAATGTGTAATCAAATTAACTTGTAATCACACTACAAGTTAATCGATTACATTATGTAATTATGGATTACATTAGTAATTTGTTACAAAGTAATCTGATTACAGATGACATGGTTAATTGTAATTGTTAATCGTTAATCAGATTACATTTTGTCCAACACTGGTGGAACCTACGATGGAAGTTGTGTATGGGAAAGTAAAGTCGATTGTGGTTTAAACCCTGATGAACTTAATGCATATTTTACATCACTTAATCAAAGTTCAATCGAAATCAAGCTGAAACGCTCGAAGCTCCTCGTGCAGGTTCATAAGGCTTTCTTTCGTTGTGTCGACCTCAATGAACTGTCAATTTCTATAAACTCGCTCAAATCTGATGCCACTTGACCCTATGGTTTATCACCACGATTTATCAGGCTATTGCTTCCATTTTGTGGTATATACATTCTCCATGTGATCAATTCAAGCTTAACGACATCAACGCCCTGGATCAAACCAATTTTAGTACCTTAGTACTAAAAGATTTAACTAAGGCATTTGATATTGTTGATCATAACAAACCTCTGCATAAATTGTCATTTGTTTTTAAATTCAGTACTTCAGCTCTTACCCTCATTATAGATTTTTTGTCATGTCGTCACCAACGTGATAATGATTTCTTAAACTAACTCACTCTATTATTCGGCGTACCACAAGGCTCTATTCTGTGCCCATTGCTATTTAGCCTATTCATCAAGTTGTTCATGGCGTAAAATGGCATATCTATGCTGATGATGTACAAATCTATTTGCGCAGGTCCATTGGACTTATTGAAGACAGCCTTGCACGCATAAACGATGATTTAGACAGAATAGTCTTGGCGGCTAAGAGTAATCTGTTGATACTGAATCCAGAAAATTTACAGTGTATTGCTTTTTACAACAACACTTTTGATAGAAATAGTATTCTTCCGGTGGTTTTGGATGTTATCAACTTAGTTATGTAAAGTAAAGTTACAAATCTTGGTGTTACATTAAGCCAAGAAATGAAGTACCTACTGTGACAATGTTGACACATTGATTAGAATAGTCTACATACATCGGCCTTCGGAGCTTTGGCTCTATGCGATTATCTTAATACCTACTACTCGTCTTAAGCTTGTAAAGACACTACTCATGCAATACTTTACATATTGTAGTACGATTGATCGCATTCAAGAGGCTCATTAGTTTATAAATAATGTAGTTAAAAATAATACAGTTATTGATGATCGTTCCATTATATTTTTATACCCTAGATGAAATCATAGGGGTATACTAAGTTTGTCAGTCCGTTTGTAACACCTCGAAATAATGATGGTAGAGCAAAGTGGATTGGACACAAATTCATAATATTAAAAGTTATTTCGATTTTTGCATGTCCGTCCGTCCGTCTGTGCGCACGATAACTCGAGAACGCGTATACTTAAAGACCTGAAATTTTGTACACGGGCTTTAAAAAAAAAGTAAAATTAAGTTCGAAAATGAGACAAATCGGGCAACTCCTTCGTGGGGTTGCCATATAAAAATTTCGTTTTCCGCTATATATTTGGACACTGCCTGAGAACGCATCGACGTAGAGAGCTGAAATTTCGTACATGATGTTTTTACTACATTAGCAAATAAAATGTCAAAAATGGACTAAATCGGGCAACTTCTTCTTGGATGTTTTATCTTGTGTACAACTCGAATAAATGTTATGTTTATGACAATAAACAGTCATTCGGTTTTGAAAGAGAATCCACTGATATTGAGCTCTCTTCCGATTGTGAATCGTTAAAGATCTCTATGGCTTCTATTTTCGCAGTATCCACACCGCATACAGTTTCGATGGTTTTAGTTGAAAAAAAAAAAAAAAATAATAATAATCAATCAAATATATTATTTCAACTGGATTCTAGGTTTAATTTACGAACTTCGATCCTAATAACATTGCCAGAAGTTTAGAGCTTCAACTCCTTTGGAGCACGCGACTATTTGAAGGCTTACATTTTTGCGTATTTAATTTTTACAAAAAAAAAAAAAATCTTTTTGACTTGCATCATTATGTCGCACCGAATAGTTCTTAGAGCATATAACAAACAGGAACGCTTATAAGCCAAATTAGGTGAAACTCCACCAATGTTTGTGTTGTCTCAAGTTTTCTATTATAAGAACACAATAAACAGCTCGGAGAATTCATGAAGGAGCAAGTTATTCTCATCAGAGTTGTTAACATTTCTACACGCTGCCATTAATTTATCATCGATGGTACCACTTATGGGTTTTTTTATGCTTGCATCTTATTTGCTCTGCATTTTGCATTCTTTGTTAAGACTTACCCCTTCGAGATATTATGAGGGAATTTTCGGCTACACTCATTTACATGAATTTTATACGATAACGATACCCGCAGTTTAACTCAACGACGACAAATATTTCGTTATTTGCTATCTCAATTGGAGAAAAAAATGGCAGTTCTTAACTGATCCAAGAGCGCTTCGGCATTAATAATTTGATCATCATATTTTCAACTGGAATGGACTGTCTATTGCTTGTGTAATTTATAAAGTATGTTGCTATTGTATCGCGGCGTGTGAAATATTCAAGTATTTCAAAGAGGAAGAGCATAATCAACTTTAACTCTTTGATATCGTTCTATCGAAATACTTTCAATTAGGACAATTAGGGCTGAAATTAAATAAGTTAGTGAGCTTCTGATGGAAAACGAAGTGGTCAATGCTGTTGAAAGCTTTCAAGAAGTCAAACAATACTAACTTGGCAGATTTATTACGATCTAGATTAGATCTGATATCTGAAGATACTTTTTATATAGCAGACTCATATCTATGATATAAGTGAAATCTGACTTGTAGACTTCCGAGTATTTAGCCATATAAAATCTTCTTCAATACTATAGATAATATGTAAAGAATGCTAATTGGTCGATAATCTACTTAAAATTCTGGATGATAAGTTATCGGAACCTATTGCAACAGATTTTACAGTGCCAATCAAGTACACTTTATGCGGAACTATACTTAACCCTTTGCACTCGCATTTATATTTGAGAAGGCTACCAGTCTACTCGGAATTTTTTTTCATGTTCGATAAAAAAAATACCGGGCGATTTTGTTCTGGTATTTTTTTCCTATTAGATAATTCAGCCCTGCATGGTATAGCTACGTTTTATTCCGCCCGGGGGTAGGGGGGGAAATTAGGCGGTAAATTTTCTGTCGATTATAACTCAACTATTTGTTCTGGGAGTATAGGAGTGTTGGTACTCAAACTTCTTACCAAAAAATTAGCTTTCCGATGGTGTACTAGAATTTTCAAAATGTACTAGAACAAACTTTGACCTTCAGCAGGGGGCGCAGTTTACGCGCGAATTTTTTCAAAAAACGTGAGCGTAATCGAGACACTAAGGTCTTTCGATGTGCATACTTATTTTTTTTAGTACTACATCGTTTTTATTCAAAGTGTAGTACTAGATTTTCTAATTTGTGAATGGCCATAACTTGGTAGGGTTATCTCGGATCGGGAAGCGGTTTTTTTTATTCGCTTCGTCTAATTAACGTTTATAATTCGTAGAAGAAATGTTTTTTCCAAGGGGGGGTAGTTTTATGGTGGAGGGTGGAAACCCACCCAAGTTTTGACATACCTGTATTTTCCTCAAATTACAATTGTTCGATATGAAACATAAAACACTAATAGACCTTTCGAAACACTATTGGCTGATGGATTTTTTTTTTATTTTTACCAAAGGGGTGGTGGGTGGGAGGTGTCAAAGTGGTTATGTACCTAAAATTGGATATGCTCAGAACTCCCATAATTTTACACCGATTTCGATGAAATTTTAATACATGGTACATATTTATGGTGGCCATCTTTTGGCGTTTTTCGATTTTCGAATTTCGAAGTACTAAACTTGCGATTTTTCGAAAAAAAGGGGGATTTTTCAATTCCAGATTATCTCTTCTATCGCTGGCAATTTGTTTGGATGGATTGGGGCCTTTCTTTCAAATTTGACTGGCATTTAACTGCGACAAGTCCCGCGAAAATTTGCGAATTTTATCATTTTTCAAGGGGTAGGCCTCCAAAAAAAATTAAGATATTTACTTTCTCCGCCACCCGGCCATGTCGGTACTTTTTGGAAAGGTCTCGGCGAGTACATTACGAATATGCAAAATATGCACTCATTGGAAAGGTCTTGATAAGTACATTTATTGTGATTTTTTTCTGATTTTTTGAGCATATTTCCCCTCCCCTCCCGAAAAAAATCTAGGAGATCTACATACCGGGGGGGGGGGGGGTGTGAGCCCCACGCAAAAGGCTTTTTGTTATTACAGCTTAGATTCACTAAAAGAAGTTAGTACGGAAAAAGGGAAATGCAGTCTCAAAATATTCCATCCTTTTCCCATAGATACCAACAAAATGTTGCCCCGTAACATTTCAATTAAAAATTTTGTAATTCATATCTTCGAACAGTCGGTTCGTGGATAGAGCGCCCTGATATGCTGATAAGCTGATAAGGGCTACGCCTATTTGATATGCTCTCAATTTTCTACCTGCCTCCCCTGCGTCTTCCCTATAATATTTTCTTTCCATCTTCATCCTATCTTTCTCTCGCAACTAATCCTTTCTCTCCCACCTCCAGTTATCTTTCTCTCCCACCTCCGGTTATCTTTCTCTCCCATCTCAAGTTATCTTTCTCTCCCACCTCAATTATTCTCTCAGAACCTGAAAAAAAAAGCTGAAAAAGCTCATTTCCAAAAGATAATTGCCTACTTTCTGGCACTAATTGAACTTTTTCGCTGGATATGCTTAAGAAAAAGTGTAATAAACGCAGAAAGGTTTACATTTAGGGTAAAGAGTGTGATAGGTCATTTTAAAGGGAATCTTTTGGGCTTCTTAAATCCAGTATGAAAAATTGGTGTTGATAACGAGTTTTTCGATAAAAATAGCAGTTAAATAAAAAAAAGCAGTTAAAATTCCGAAATTTGGACTTTGTTGAGCCATAACTTCAAAACGGAGAAGAGTAGGGGGACAAATTGCAATATGTAATCCTGGTTTTCGAGTACATGTACTGCAGATATATCTTGTTTCATGTCTCCCACTTTTGACTTTTCGATTAGAACATACTAAACAGTCCTTTTTCTTTCCCTCATTTTTATGCAAAATGTGCAATTTGCCGTTTAGTCGCTCTTCTTTGTCTGACATTGATGGTCTTCCAGGAATTTTGGATTCCTGTCGGTAGTTTGCTGTCAGTCCATCGACTAGTTCCCGAACAAACCTCAAATGCGTCATCGGTCGTTTATTTTGGCGATGTTGAGTTATTTTGTATAGCAAATATGCATTTACACTACATAATTCAAGTCCCCAAAAAAATAATTTCCGCCACCATTTCAATGATTTCCTCAGAAAACAATATGATGCAGAATAGGAATCGGCTCGATCTACACCTCCCATATATTTATTGTAATTAACAATTACAATTGGCTTATCTACTACTTGCATTTTACTTCCACGTAGTCTTCTATTTATTGGTTGAGTACCTGAAACGTCCCAGCTGCTAAGTGTAGTGACGACTCGTTTGTCTTTCCACGCCAACAATAGTAAATTTTCTGATCTGCAGGCATATGTATTGTTTTGAGCAAACTTAGGTTTTTTTATTGAATTTGAATTTTTTTTTAAATTTCAAAAGGACTCTCACTGTTTCCTAAAGAAACGCAAATTGGCGATAGTATACATACTTAACTAAAAATTCAAGGATCGTCCTTCTGCCATTTTGTCGGGAAAACGTGGATCCTTTTCGAAAATTTCTTCAGATATATTTTAGTTTGAAGGTCCTGCGTCATAAGAATGCTTTTCCGTTTATTTCATTAACAAAAAATTTTTTTTTTCCAAGGATATGACAAGACAGATACCTACATACATATTTAAAAAAAAATTAAATTAAATTAATTAAATTTTTTAATTAATTTTGACGGGAGATGGCTCAAAAGAAGCTGAAGGATTCAAGGATCATAAATATAAAATAAATTCCAAAAGGACTCTCACTGTTTCCGAAAGAAATGCAAAATGGCGATAGTATACTTAACTAAAAATTCAAGGATCGTCCTTCTGCCATTTTGTCCGGAAAACGTGGATCCTTTTCGAAAATTTCTTCAGATATATTTTAGTTTGAAGGTCCTGCATCATAAGAATCCTGCTCTGTTTAGTTAGGGATTCCCTTTCGAAAAGTGTAAGCTTTCTCTTGGGGCGCAGGTCTCCTAAGTTCCTACTTGTATCTTGGGGCGCAGGTCCTCTCCTAAGTTTCTACTTCTGAAAATTTGAAATTTTTCCGATTCTCTGAACTTATGAGTCACTTTTTATAATTCATTCGACTGTTGCAAAGAACCTTTACTAAGAAATTTATATGAGTGATCTTATTACCAATCGATCGCCGGTAGATGGCGTACAGTGGTCATGCAAAATTGTTATGTATTTAATTTTTTTATAGGTAATATATATATATAAAAGTCTATGTTAGTCACAACCAAAAAAACATCACAATTTGGATTAATCGATAATTCGTTGGAATTCGAAATGAATTTTTCAGGCAGATATTTTGGTGGTTGAAAATTAATTTTCGCAACATAATAGGGAGGAGAGGGATTGATTTAGTACATTTTGGAAAATATATATTAGTACAATTACTGATAGAGCTCATCCTAAGGAGAAGTTTGAGTACCCACACCCCTATGCAGCGAGGTCAAATGGCTGAGCTATAACGAAAGTCCTGTAGAAAGGCTCCCCACCCAGAACTTTGCCCCTCCATCAAGATCGGAATAAAAAATACCCTATACGTCCCGTGCTGTAATTCCCTAAAACCGTTTTGAATATGAATCCAATCGGATGTCTGCTTTGGGAGGAAAAGGGTCCCCGTTTTCCGCAATGTATGGGGAATTTCAAGCCATATTTTTGAAATTTTGTTCCCCTCTTGCTCCGCTCCCTCCCCCCACAGGAACCTGAAATTCCTACCATTTATAGCCGAGGACGATGCTATTAACTGGAAACATCAACGAACTCTCTACGACTCTTGGTTCAGGAATTATAAGCAAAACCGTTAATGTCGCCTATATGGCGACATACGAGTGCAGCGGTAAAACTCATAATGTCGCCTATACGGCGACATACGAGTGCAAAGGGTTAAACCTGGCCACCTTAGCGACCAATCAGAAATCTCTTGTTGCGCTTTACCCTGTTTTACTATTTATAAAGGTAAAAAATGCATTAATTCCATTCAGGTTATATACCCAATGGCTTCTATGTCTGCCAAAGATTCCAGCATAAAGTCTTAGGGTAGCTTAGATTTGCACTAAACTTATCGCCAAAATACAAAAGTTTGGCATGCCGAATCTCAGAAGTTACAATATTGCGTGCAGTTTGATAGAATATTCGATTAGAACTTGTTTTTAAATCATCAATATTTCTGATATTGAAACGCACACTAAGTTATGAACGATTGCATTAGTGGAGAGAGAGCCACGAATAATCTTTGAATAACTTTTGTTGATATTCAATTTCATAATCCGCACAAGAAAAACGGGCCGCTTAAAAGTAAATTCAAATTTATACAATTTCCTATTCATAAAGCAAAAATATTCAACATTAAAACAAATTCCCCGTAACCAAATTCAAAATTATCCTTTTTTTTCGAAAACCTATTCGTAAATAAGATTTATACCTTCATTAGTAGCAACAAGAGGACCCAAATCCTATTTACATTGCAGATGGAGCCCAAATCGTTCTAGAATATTCAAGTAAAAGGGAAAACCAGTGAGTTCTAAGGCTCTTGTATTTCTATCACTCGGCCCTAATACATATTTATGTATGTAGATATGTGTGTATTCAACGTGTAAGTATGTAGGTATTTCGATTTAATTACTTAGGGATGTCATGGTTACAAGAAAATACATTGCCTTATGATCCAAAGTCCTATTTCAAAAGGACGAACCTTATATGCTGGGACTTCTACAATATTTCAAGATAAGTATAACCAGAGCTCTGTGGGGAAGTCAGCAGGGAATAACCTTTATGTTTTAAGTATATACTGACAAGGGTTCGAAATATCGATCGATGAATGTTTCTATGCCCTTAAAGTATAGTGATATCTGAAGATAATATCAAGGTATCTATCGTATGAAGAATGATTGAGTGCATTTTATGTATCTGAAAACATCATTTGGTATATTTGTATATGTATATATATATTCTGTAAATAGGTTTTCAGGAAGATTGGGAATAGATTGCTATAGACGGAAATTAGGAAGGCAGTTTCGGTTTTAATTAAATTTATATCGCTTCATTTTCATTATTTAAATCCGTTATATAGTTTAATTGTATTCTATTAATTTAATAATACTTTTCAAATTTTTGGTTATATTGTAACCAAAACTTACGGAGTACCCTATGATATAGTGCGATGCTTTGTCTCCAAGAAAATTATGTAAACTGAAGGGGAAAGGTCAGTTGAGCGAGAGGAGACCGAAGGAGAAAGAGAGTAGAAGGTTCGACAAAAAGAGCGCGTTGAGAAGGGGAAGAGTAAGGAAGTGATATTATGTCGATTAAGTTGTGCTCAAATACAACTGAAATAAAGTAGATGGTAAACTGATCCACACTCTTGAAATTCGGGTTATAAAGAAATAAGAAAATTTCTTACTATGACCGAAACTCACTGCTCATATACAAACTTAAAGTATGTGTTTGCAAGCTTATTTGGTCATACTTGGAAGACCGCCAGCAAAAGGTCTGCTGTGGTGAGTATTTCTTTAAATTTCTGCCTGTATGTATAGGTATTTCATAGGGGTCAATCCTCGGGCCGTTGCTATTTTCAGTGTTCATAAATGATATTTCTTCAATCATTTGGATGCACCTTAAAAGAGTATCTGGATTCCAGGGTAATTTTGTTTTTATGTAATTTAATCGTAAAAAAGGTTCATAGATATTTAAAGAATTATTGTTTTCTTGGTCCAGTAAAACTGTGGCGTTTAATGTGCCAAATTTTATTTATCGTGTAGCTAAGCGGCTACCAGGATGTGGAATACTCTACTTTTGGAGATCAGGTTTTCAGGGTCAAGATACTAGATTATTTTCTTATAGATACGTACTATTTTGTTAATAACCTTTCTAATTGTAGTAATTACCCCACTATTATTATTATTATGTAAATATAGTTTCAGCGTTTTTACTCTATTTTATTTTTATTTTTGTGTGTTTAGTCTAGCTCATAGTGCAGCAGATTTTGTTTGTTAATTTTATCTCCACATAAGTAGGCGCCAAATTTTAAGTGTGTATATGCTGTAAATAAATGAATTTGAATTTAAATTTGACACTGTGAAGTCTTGGCATTGCGGATAGGGGAAGAAGAGTGGCACACTTGTACATATAATTACTAGCCTTAAATCGTTACGTTGCTCCTATGCTCTAGAGTTGTGTGTTGTTGAACATTGTTGGAGTGCCGTCGAATATGTCTAAGTGTCAGTGCACATTGCTCAATAAAGTTAACAAACTAGAAGACACAACTTTTGATCAAGACCCATGCGATGCGAGACTTTGCCTCATTGTCTATAGGCCCTACCTGTTCCTGACAATATATGTACGAGCGATATTCGAAAAAATATTTCCACAAAAAAAGAATCAAAGACAAAAAAATTAATTTCTTACCATTTACTACAATTATAAGTCGTAAAGAATCAAAGATTTACTTGAAAAGTTTAATAGCCAAGACAGTCTAATGTAAATTTGTAAGATTGCACCAAAGGAATCTTTTTTGTATGAAATCTTAGTTTATCATTTTACTTAAACCAATAGCTTACTATCAATCTGGCATCTAAATGTGGTACTTACCATAGAAACCCAAAAGGAGGAAATACTGTAAAAAATATCAATTTCATGTATCTACAAATGTAGTTCGATGATGATGGTCACCCCATCAATTGAAACAGATTGAGTAAAATTTTAATATTCACTTCTTTCGAGGAAAATTCGCAGAATTAACCACGACGCATGAGATATTGCAAATATTGGGTCCGCGGTTTTTTGGTACAATTTTGAGCAAAAGTTTTTTTTATTGAAAATCAGTTTTACTCAATTACATACTCACCATTATTATCTATGACCTTTTGCTATTTTTCAGGTAGCTTCATAATTCCATCAGTGTAGAAATTCTGTGGTTTATCGTGGAAAAACTTGGTGAAGTGACTTTCAGCGGCACTTCGGTCAGGTAATTTTTTACCATCCAGAGTTTTGCAGAGAACGAAACAAATGGTAGTCAGACGGTGCAAGGTCCGGGCTGTACGGTGGGTGCATCAAAACTTCCCAACCAAGTTCCGTCAATTTGTTCCAAGTCATCAAGATGTGTGTGGCCGCGCATTGTCATGATGGAAAACAACTCCCTTTCTGTTGGCCAATTCTGGTCGCTCTTTCTGGATTGCTTCGTTCAAACGGTCGAGTTGTTCACAGTATAAGACCGAATTGATGGTTCCGCCAGGCTGCAGCAGCTCATAATGGACAATTCTCTTCCAATCCCACCAAACACTCAACATAACCCTCTTTGGCGTTAATCCAGGCTTTGAAGTCGTTTGTGGAGGGTCACCAGCCTTTGACCATGATCGCTTGCGTTTGATATTCTCGTATTTCACCCATTTTTCATCGCCTGTGATGATTTCCTTCAAAAATGGTTCGAGTTCGCTGCGTCTTAGCAGCGTTTCACAGATGGTAATTCGGTTAATCAAATTTCTTTGCGTTAATTCATGTGGCACCCAAACGTCGAGCTTCTTTTCGTAGCATGCTTTTTCAAATGATTCCAAACTGTCATGTGGTTGATGTTTAGTGCCTCCGCTATTTCCTGACAGCTTGCGTGCCGGTCTTGCTCCACCATTTGCAAAATTTCATTGGCTTTTTCAGTGACTGGCCGACCAGAGCGAGGTGCATCTTTGACATCGAAATTTCCGGAACGGAATCGCGCAAACCACTCCTGGGTTCTTCGTTCACTTACAGCATTCTCACCATATACCTCACAAATTTTTCGGCATGTTTTTGCAGCGTTTTTACCTTTTTTATAATAAAAAAAGCATCACATAGCGTATTTCTTCAGAAATTTCACTCATTGTCAAATCGATATAACTTTTATACGAGCAACGAATTAGAAAACTATCTTCACAAAAATGTTACTTTAAATGTCACCTTTTAAGCACATGTCCGTTTGACACAATGGGGTGAGTGTTGCCCGATATATAAGCATCAACACCATCTAGTGACAAAAAACCGCGGAGACTTTTTATATAACCCAATATAACAGCCTGAGTGGATCAACTGGAAAAATCTGATCCTTTTCCATGACAATGCTGGTTAACCGGCGCAAACTGATTGACTTGGGTTACGAAGCTCTTCCATATACAAAATATATTATTCTCCCAATTCTCTCTAATAGATTACTAACTGACCGGATTCTAAACAACTTTTTGTGAAAGAAACGGTTTAGTACATATCGTACCTTGGTAAGAAAAGTGACACATATCAAAAATCAAAATTTTGTTTGTTTTGTTAACAATTCAACGTACAAATAACTTATAACCCTCAAAAAACAAAACAATGACAACAACTTGAAAAGTTAAATGCCCTTTATACAATTTCAAAAACAATACAGTTATTTCTTAATTTCGCTATTTTGAACACAGTCCAATATTGACTTGTGTCACTTTTCTTGCCAAGGTGTAATATGTATGTACAAGAAATTATGCGGCTTAAAATGATTCCTTTAACTTAATTCAAACAAATTATAAATAAAAAAGGACTTGTATGGCTGCCTTGTGGTACGCCAGAATTTTATTGCAAAAACATATACATATGTATATATAGCTCAAATTGGTCTATTTTCATAAATAACTTCCTTTTCAGTAAAAAAAAAAAACGGTATCCAACAAAGAACATAAAACCAGGTTGCAAGCCTTAAAAGTATTAAATGTATCGAAATTGGTGATTAGCGTAAAAATTAGTGACAGTTAAATGACTATATAAGAAAACTAATGTTTGTGAAGATGTAAGTTTATTCTCTAACGGCTACGATTATCAAACTTTATAAGAAATTACAAAAAGTCTAGCATTGCTTGATATTTAGAGATGCCCCTATTAAATTCTATTACAAGATTTATATAACATAACATGACGGGATTGCTTTACGCTATAGTTCGAGAAGTGTAACAAGTTACCAAATGGCAAATGCCAAATGTTTTCCATAACCTTGAAACGAGTGTAAATTAAAACAATATTACATACCTATATGATAACATTTTCAAATAACAATTGCAAACTCTACATTTACCCCTAAAGATATTTTTTCAATCTCGGGTGGAGCATCCTGTATACAGAAAATAATCTAAAAATTTATATATTAAAAAAAAATCAATTTTTCCAAGATCGTTCTGCCTCTTGCATTGTAATTTAGTTGAGTTTATAAAGGCTTTATAACAAACTTTATATGATTTATATAAAACTTGATTCATTTCTTGTTCCACTTCAATTATTTTTTTACAGATTATGATCATGAAGTAAATTTTTTTCTATTCCTTCTCTTCACGCGTTTGCTTCTCTGAGGTTATTATTATTTCTTTTTTTAGTTTAACAGATATGGGTACTGCGATACGGTCATTGATCTTTCAATTAAATTTTTTCTATGTTTTCATATCTAGAATTATGATTGATAATGGACTTATGGGAAAAAAATATTTGGATTATATAATTTAATAAAGCATATTTTATATGGTCTTAATTCAAATCATAAATATTCAATTTTAGTGTTCATTACTATAATAAAATTTATTCCAGCTTTCGAAGATGATATTTATAAGTACATGATTCACGAACGAAGTCTGTGCATTTTACTGTTATTACTTATTTCAAGTTATGTAAGGTAAGTTGGAATTTCTAATTAATTTCTTTAGATGAATGTATGACAATGCATTTACGTTTAAAAGCATTCAGTTTGATTAGACTAATTGTAATTTTATGTAAACATTAATTGACAAACAAAGCAATCTATGTGATGTCGCCAATGTAATACCTTCTTAAGTTCAAACTTGGCCAAACTGCGTTTTTGATTTCTAAGACAAATACCAAATTGCTTTTTGATTGATTGAAGAGTTTAATTTGTTTTATCAAAATATAAAAATTAATTACTTGGTTTTCTCAAAATTAACATAGGTTAAAGTCAGAGCTGGGCAAGTACCAAAGAAAAAGTACTTAAGTACAAGTACAAGTATCGAAGGCCTGAGTACTTCAGCGTAAGTACAAGTACCGTACGTATGAAAAATACTTGTAACTAAGTACTAAGTCTATAAAAAGTACTGAGTACATTTTGAAGTACTTTTTAAATTACTTTTTTAGAATATTCGTACGTTGGCAGTAATATAATGAAGTTTTTAGAGTTCAGTTAATAGATATTAATAAATAAATACCTTTTGAAAACTATAATATGTATACTAACCAGTGGCTCCTATTTATAGTTTTTTATAGTTTTTCGGCGCTGCACGTAGAGTAAAACTTTCACCTCCACACCTCCATTAATTGCTACAATCATAAAAACTATTAAAGGTCCGGCAACAACCATTGTCGCCTCCAACATTGCATAAAATTCTAAGGAAAATATTTCTAGTAAATTTTCAAGACAAAATTGAGGCCTTCCTTACATCAGGTTGAAGCATCGTCGATTTTATATTCGAGCGAGACGTTACTGGTTTTTGTTCTATTTGCCCAGTCTTGTTTGTATGTTATTAGTTTGGTTAAGGTTCTGCCTTGACGCGTGAGTACGAAACATGTTTTGACAGTTCTTTGCCTGCTTTAGAACTCAAGAAAAAGGAGTTGCGCTAGAGATTGTGTTTACTTTTCTACGAAGAGTTAGATATTTGTAGGTACTTAATACACTCAGAAATACTTCAGTAAAAATCTTGGTACTTAAATACAAAACTAAGACTTAAATACAAGTAAATAGAAGCAAGTACTTATGTTCAAGTACTAAGTAGGGACATTTCAAAAGTATTGAGTAATAAGTCTTAAGTAACGAAAATGTACTTTAAGTAGTACTTAAGTCTTTTTTTACTTAAGTATTGCCCAGCTCTCGTTAAAGTTTTAATACGAAATATTTGAAGACCGCGTTAAAATTTACTTTACTTTACTAGGCTAAGTAACCATATTCAGGATATATGTAGGTATGTATTTCGATCTATCGATATTTTTCTATTAGAATGGCAACTTTGCAAAATTCTTGTCAAAAATAAATTCGTTAGTTCTTCGAAGTAAAATGTCAAAGTTTTACCACTTAAGCCTTATTTGCGTATACTAGGTTTTGTGGGAAAGATTGTAGCGTCCTATAAAAAATCGGTTTTCTTTTCTGTATTTTTATGTTATTTATTTATTTATATTATTTCTAATGTAAATAAATAGTAGTTTTATTTAATTATAGTTATAAAATAATATAATACGCAACGAGTATGGCATAACGGCATATTCGAGAAAGTGTGTGTAGGGGGCTACCCTCCCACACCATACGGAGGTATAATAGGTTTTAACATAATCTGCCAAAAGGAAAGAATTTTACTTATTGATCATTAACTTAAGATTCAGCATATACAAAACATTAAAATTAGTTGAAGAAAGTTACTCCCATATGAATTTAATAGATGTCGATTTAACTTTTATATAATTTTGAAAAATTTAGGCTGGTTAAAAAATTCACCGATTTTCAATATTTTTTCCGTAAAAATGGTTGTTTTCACACGGGATCGAACATTTTATTTATTCTCCTAAGACTTTTTGACTGACACGCTGAACTTACTGATGTGGAATAACGGTAAGTAGTAGACAATTTTTATGTATGAAAAAAAAAAACTTTAATAATCACGACCCAAATATAGTGAGGTTTATATGTTCCAGATGCGATGAGGAAAAGATTTGTAAGTACTTCGGGAGTAAAATCTCATTAATTAAGCATCTTGAATAAAAAATATATTTCAAAAACTAGGCAGAATACATTAGCAATTTTTTTTTGCAAATCAATAGCTATGCGCCTATGCATCAAAATAAAATTATAGAGAAAAATCAGCTAGAGGTCTATATTGGGCCAAAAGTTGATACTTTTCAAAAAGCAATATTATTAACAAAAAGATTCATTGCACAACAATTATTTTTATTAATACTACATATTATGGAATTTTCCTTTAGTTTTAAATTTAAATTATTAGAATTGGTGTAGGCAGATATGATTGTTTCAAAATACGTTTTGTCACCAAATTTACCGCCAAAAATTCATAAAAAGGCTAGAAAGGGCTCGAGTGGTAAAACAAAAGATCTGTCGAATATTTTTATATACTTTATCATCTCTGCGAATTTCATCATAATAGTAGGAGGTTGGTGTGAAAATTACCCAAAAGTGTTCGGTTTGGTATGTAGTTATGTATATGTACAATACAAAAAAAAAAATTCAAATCTAATCTACAATAGATAGCTGAAAAGGATAAATGCAAGGAAACCAAAGATAAAGATAGAAAACAATGAATCTTATTGATTCGCATGGAATTCCCAAACAAACAATGGAAACATCTCTAGCTCGGCAAAGCGATCATTGAACGAAATACATTTATTTTTTTTTTGCAGTCGTTAGACTCATGCCTGGCAAGAAGGATTTTGTGCCCGTAAAGAATGATGGTAAAAAAAAAACTCACATATAATTCTATGAAATTTAAAAAAATTTTCACCAAAATTTGCTATGGTAATAGCATTTCATCTTAGTCGGCTGTTGTGGGACCTTTATGCTGTGAGTTTGTACTATTCACCAAAATATTCTACTCATTGTATAAAAGCTAAAATAAGTCACTTAATTGTGAGCAGTAAAATTCGTCTACAATTGCACATATTTACAGTTCAATAATTGTTATCTAAAAGAATGTGCAGGATTGGGGAATGTATGTATGCGAAATGTTTGAGAATATTTTCGAAGATAATCATTTAACAGCAATATCGTAAAAACAATGAACTACAACCGATCGTTTTACATTAAAAACAACGACTGAATCATCTGAGGAGTTTAGAAAAACTTTCAAAACTTTTTCGTCACCATTTTTTTCCTGATTAATAATTTGCATAGCTTATATGTATATATTAGGTACTATAACAAGATCAGGGGATATAATTCAAGCGCAACAAGACAAGAAGGAGGTATTACAGGACAGGAGAAAATTGGCAGAGGTCCTGTTTAATGTATATAAATCAGTCTGAAATTTGCACAGATTGTGAGAGTGAGATAGGACAATTATTTATCTAATACAACGTATGTGTAAATTTTACGCATCGTTATAGTTCACGGGTTAGAAACGAAATTTGAATTTAATTTTATTGAGCCATGACACTTCACATAAAACGAGATGACTAAAAAAAACATTTTTTTTTTATAGATCGTTCCAGGTGAGACAAAGTTGTGGCCATCTTAAGGAGACCGCCCATTGCCGAGTTAATTGATATTCCAGTCAGCGACTGGTTTGTTGACTTGTCATCAACTGATTGATTTTAAATCGTTGCTGATTGACTATCGTTATATGTGCGCATTTGGCATCGTATTCTGTCGGATTAGTAATAAAAGCATTCGGTACTGCAAACTTCTCTATTTGACGTCAGTCAGCAACTAAAAAATCGGGTTCCAATTTGCATTTCATCGCGGTCGGACGTGCTATTTAATCCGATCGCTTCGGCTTTTGGACCAGAGTATAGTTTCTTTCCTTGAGACTCTTTTTTCCCTAGTGATGCCTTTCCATGCAGCATTAGACTTGCAGTCTTTCGGATACATTTTAGTGTTCAGTGTTGTTTATCTAAACCTAACTCGAGCTAATATAAAGGTTACTTGATAACCTAACAGTGAATTGAGCGTGGCATCGGTTAACGGTAGTTTCATTATCGTGAAACATACTTGTTTTCCGTCGACTCCAACAAAATTAAATACAAGACAACTATTATATTAAAATAGAAAATACATCGACATCATAAATATCAAATTCTGGGCTTCACCCGCATCTGTTTGTCTTCGCGGGAAAGCCAGTTCATATAAGTGGCCGGCAATACAGTTAATTCTAAGGCTGGCCAAGTGGCGTCTATTCATGTTATATGTTGACGAATAGTTGTACTTTTCGTCTTTTGGAAGAAGAAGAACTAAAAAATCAGAAGTGAGTTGACGACTTGCAACTGACTGAATCGAACCGACTGTAGTGCTCAGTCTGCATCAGCAACCTTAATATCCATCACTTGATTGTTGTTGATCGCAGTAGCAGTAATTAAAGTTTTTTTCTCTTGTCGAAGCCGCCAGCAATTTAGGAATCTTACAGAAATTTTCAAATTTACTTTGGTTTATTTTATTAGATTTTAAATAGGGACCGAATCAGTTATGACTTTTTACGAAAAAAGCCAACCTTACCTGTTATTATTGACCGATAAAAATTTGAAACTAAAAAAAAACAAAGCTGGAAGGACTTTCTATTTTATCTGGCAAAAATATAAAGCCAGCTTATGTTTATGCTCGGAAAGGATGCATGGATTCCTTTTTCTTGAAATCCTTCTTCTTTTTCTACTTCTCCTCAACCATTTGTAAATTACTACAGGCTTTATCTTTCTTATTAAAATTTTTAAAAATCAGTGTTTAACAACATTTTGAAATTTTAACGAAAATCAAAATACAACTCAAACTCAACGTCTTTGACTCGATTACTAATCTGATAGAAGACGACGCAATATGCGCACATGAGACGATTAGAATTCAATCAGTCGGTGACAAGCACTGACTTATAACAATGGACTGAGCGTATTGTCATTTTCCTATAGGAAAGCATGGCACAAGTTTTATAGTTCTCTCTTTCGCCCTATGGCAGAGTTAGAGCTACCAACAGAAAATATTGCATTCTGGAACATTTGCTTATGCCATTTGATGTTTTTATGTTGGCTACAGATGCAATCACCTCAGAAGGAATAAGGTAAAGATAGTGTTTACCATGCTCCGTCTCTCTTGCCCATAAGCAGGATTCAGTTAAGAATAACTTTTGAAAATTAAAATCGGAATGAGTTTAATTCCTTATAAGCGATTAAAATATCACTTGGACACAAGAAAATACAATTTTTTAATTTAATTCGATTTTCGGGTGTAAAATTTCATCTGATTGGTTGAGTTTTACATGTTTTTTATGTAATCGTTTTAAAGGGTGCTCTAACGGTGATATACAGAAACACAATATTTTTTGTGCCACATGAAATAGCAAATCGCTCAGTCCATTGTTATAAGTCAGTGGTGACAAGTCAACAGACCAGTCGCTGACTGGACCTTTCAATTGTCTCGGCAATATGCGGTCTCCCTCACGAGCAAAGTCAACTAACTTTTTAGTCACCGACTACAGCCGGTGATTGTGCAGTATGCGGCCTGCCTAAGAATACATACCCAAGCTCAACCTAATGCAAAAAAACCTTATGGGTGCGTTTACATGGCTACTGTAAAATATATCAATATAAAACTATAATCAATTCATATATTTCTAAACTTTATTTTGAAAACAGACCAAACAGATATTAATAAAATTGGATTAATCTACAGTTTTCGGGTAAGAGAAAGAAATTTAGCTTGACTTGAGTGAAAATTCTGGGAAACCACATACATTTCTCTAATCTACTAATAATAAAATAAATATAGTACCTGGGACAGACTTACGGTTTCAAATTGAGATTTTGGTATTGCAATTATGTTATATTGAAATAATAAAATTTCAGAGACACACTTGCGGTTTACGAGTGGAGATGTCGCATGTGATCTAACGCATTGTTCATGTATCCACCAAGTGTGGTGTTGATGGAATTGCTTTTATCAACAAGGGATTGATTACAAAACTTATACTTGATTTATCATTTGATTTGTCATCTAATTTGTCATTTGACTTAAGAAAGTTCCAAAATACGAGCAGATATTGTGAAATTACTTGTCTATATTTCAAATTGACAAGTGTTAAATATATTAAATGTCAGAAAGCATGCAGCCAACATTGCATTATAAAATTTGGTTCTAGAAGGTTCGTGTATTAAACGATTGATGGTTTATAACTAGGGTCAGATTGCAATTAATTGTCTACATTGCGAAATTTTTCCCAATTTTAACATTGAGTTCAAATGTTCTACATACTGAGTATACGCACCGAGTGTATACAGAGTCGTTTCTCAGTATATAAAGACACACTTGTGGTTTAGTATAAACTTCAATATTGAAATCGCAAGTCTATCTCCAGGATAATACCGAAATCCGACTTGCAATTTCAATATTGATATATTGATCTTGCAATTACGTCAATTGCAATATAAAATTTCAGAGACACACTTGCTGTTTACGATTCTGAGAAATTAATTAGAGAACTTACATTTGATTTATCTCTTGGTTTGTCATTAGACTTAAGAAAGCTCCGCGCACGTACAGACTGCCAGCAGATATTGTGAAATTACTTATCTATGGAAAATAAAAACGAAATAGACATTTCAACTTGACAAGTGTCAAATATTAAATGCCAGAAGAAGTTGCAGCCCACATTACAGTATAAAATTCGGCTCTAAAAGGTCCGTGTATTAAATTATTGGTTTATACCTAGGGTCCTATGGCAATAAACTCGTCTACCGCGTACATTTTTCGCAATTTCAATATTGAGTTCCAACGTACTACATACTAAGTGTACACCGTACACCGTATACTGAGCTGTTTGTTAGTATATAGAGATAAACTTACGGTTTAGGGCAAATCACAATATTGAAATTGCAAGTATGTCTCCGGTATAAGGGACACATTTACAACTCGAACAGAAACAGCGATTTATAAAATAGTAATACATAAATTAATTTATGTTCAACCCCTTGACAAGGCACTCCCTGTGCCTAACCATTCTCAGTCTTATAATTAATGATTATGTATGTATGTGCTAAATGGAAAATATATGGCACCCGATAAATAAGCCTAGCTCCTTGCAAGTCATTGTAAAACCTCAATATGGTAATTTTCAAATAAAAATTGTATACATACATAATTTTTAGTAGCTACCTACTTGACTTATTGAAAAAATAAATAAAAGAAAAAACAATTCGCTTTAAGTTTTCTCTAAATGAATTTCTTTTCATAAAATTTGCATAAATGTTTTATGACAGCACGACGACGTAAGTAAAGTAGTACATTATGCGAGTGCTTAATGTAAAGTTTAGAGTTTTACAATTTGCCAGTTTATTTTATATACCTAATTTCTATTAAAGCTTTATGATCACTTGAGCTATTTTTACTAATACTTGTATTGGTAGAGTAATACCTAAATTCCGAAATTTTCTTATTCCTGTTGTTCAATATTTAAATTACACAAATTAGCACGAAGTCATGAACTTCGAAGAATCAATAATCAATTCGAAAACCAAATTGAGTAAGTTACCTTGGCATGCTCATTAAATTTCCATTTGCTTGCTTTCTTCAGAAAACTTACAGCTTAAGAAATGACAATCAAGAAACATTTCCGTATAATAATATAACGCAAGGTTTCATCGTTATAATCAAATCTACTATAAAATACATATGAAGATAAACGGTAATTGTATACCTATTATATACTGAGTAGTGGGGGAGGAGAGACTTGATGACACATTCAAACTTCTCGGACGGACGGAAATACTTGTTATTCACGGCAAGCTTTTTATAGCCATGAATATTCCAAGAACACACAAAAGTACGAAGTCATCAACGTTTTTATTCATGGCTGCGTCTAATTTGACTCAGCAAAGCAGAAAGCCCCACACAGAGTGGATGGAATTATATAGTGGAACCGAACGGTTCGGTTCGTTCGACCACCTCCATTTATTTTTAATGATAAAATTCAACGCAAGAAAAGGTCGCAATTACGGCGGCTTCAGCGGATTTCGAAAGTGGGTTGAAGGTAGATTGAGTAAAAATAATATTGAAAGACCGACTTTTTCTCGTTCGCTTCGAATTGGAAAAACAAACAACAAAAAAATATTAAGAGAGAAAAAATACCTGTGGCCATAGAAGGTAGCACAAAGTGTATTCGATGAAACTGGGTTTTACTAAAATTACATAAAAACAAAAAATACATTTCGAGACAGGTGAGAGTGAGTCAAGTTGCTTTATTTTTATAAATAATTTACTAGAACAGCAATAATAATTATTACGACGAAAGGCCAATGATGAGAATTTAAAAATTGCTGACTTTTATAGTTTAATAACTATAGATCGATTAAATATACATATATAAATAAATTTAACTAAAATTTCACACAAGTGTCGATTACCCAAGGTCTGCAGACACTATTTTTGCTGATTTTTTTTTTTCTAAATTATTTTCTACCTAATTTTGTATTATTGTAATATGTACTAAGAATTTTTTATTTTTTATATAATAAAGTCAAAACATCAGGGAGTATCTTTTGATACATTTCAAGACGAGATTGATCAACTTGTTATAACTAATATTGCTGCTAATTAGCAATTGAGTCTCGTCTGTATTCTTCTTCTAATTAAAGAGAAGTTGTTGACAGTAATCGAGCCCGGAAAATAGGGATGATGGTGGAAATTTGTATAAATTTAGTAACGAACAATCTCAAGTACGTACCATGATCAAGTATTATTAAATCAAGTATGATTGTCATTTCTTAACGGAGGATAGGCAAAGTACGGCGATCAGGGTAATATATATGTATAATCCTAATTCTGTGTTTAGTCTCCATAATACTACTTAGGTGTTTATAGCGAAAACCTTTATGAACAGGAAAAGGAATTCCATGCCAATAAGATCACGATGTTTCAAATATATGTAGTATAAATTCTGCAGATCCGGTTATTTCAAGAAAAAAAAAAACTGAATCTTCAGGCAGAAGTAATTGATTTTTTGTGTATTATATGTATGTGAAAAGTAAAACACTCCCTCACTTTTCTCGCCTTCAAGTAGAGCCACAAAATTTCTTCATTTTAATTACAGCATATTATTTTTTTTTGTTTAAGATTGTAATTCACAAAACCCACAATTAAAAAACAATTGAAATAGGTTAAAAAAAAAAAAAAGGATATAATAAAAATAGATTTTATCTTTATCTTTATTTATTTAAAAAAACGTTTTTTTAATACCCATAAATTATTAAAAGAATTTGGAGACCGCTTTATTTGCTTCCACTAATATTGTCGTTCACGACAGACACTAAGCTCTATATCTCATCTCCAAGAGAAAGAGTCACTCTAAATATAAAGAAAACATGGTATGAGCTGAAACAACTTATATCTAGATGTGAAAACCTCACAAAAAGCGGTCGAATTAAAACGAGCTAATGGCCCTCTAATAGAAAGCTTTATACATTCTCTCTCTCTCTCTCTTGCTGTATTATGCCACATAAATTCTTCGCAATGATAGCTTTCTTTGATTGAATAAAAAGCTAAAGAGCTTTGAAAAAATTATCCGGGTATATGGAGATTTTCTAATCTAGTTGTATGTTGTCTATGGTATGAGCATACACAAACTCAGAAAGTATAAGGAATAACTATTACACAGATCATCTCCCTTTTACTATTACTTCTATTAACTACAGCTATGGATGTGGGCAAAACCCTCGAGAAATACTTCCCTAGCCAATCCAGCGGGAAATGGAAGCATACAAAAAGACATTTTTTTTAAGCTTGGAAGCGCTTACCTAGCGTATTTTTAAACAATGTCACTAGAAAGAAGCAGATTTTTATGTTTTCTTCCCGCGTGCTTTTTTGGAATATTTTGGCATTATTTGTTATTTTCAAATCTTCCGAAGAAAGTTGCATAGAAGCATCTCCGATTTGCGTTCGTCTAATTGCCACAGTATATGAAAAATTTCATAAAAGCTTCCAAAGGCAATTGCTAAGATGCTCTTCTAATTTGCTTCCTACGGAAAATGCTTCTATTTATCCCGCTGAGATGAAACAGACTTCTACACTACTAAATGAGAGCTCTAACTTAGTACTGACATTCTAAAATATTTGCAGTGATTTTACGTAAAACTAACAAAAGTTTGCATTGAATCGCTCCTGACTATTCATACAGAAAATTGTTTTCTTCTAATCCTAAGCTTAATTTCTGCCCAACCGTAATCAAATTTTTATATCTTTCCTAAAAACATTATTTAAAAAATCTTAACCAAATGACTACGAATCCCCAAACAAAAACTCTCAGTTGAGTAATAAATGGATATGTGAAAATGCCGTGCTCCGATGAATTCCAATGAATTTGCCTACAGATTCGGGGTGCACATATGGAATTATTAGTCAGAAGAGAGCTATTGAGCGTAAGGGTAAGGTTACTTTTTAATCCAAACTATTTTATTATTTTGTTAAGTAAGGTATATAGTAATTGTAGCATTTGGGAAGAGCCAAGCTTAAAATTACCGGAAGACTATTTTCCTGTGTGGATAGTACTTTAGGCTCCAAAGAATATATAAAATCAATGTCAAGACCTTTTTCCATAAGAATCAATATAAAACGAGAATCGAACTAGCACGCACACATATAGATTTCTGTTTCATGGCTTGGGAAGTATTTCTCGACGGTTTTGATGTGGGACAGTACAACCATGGTGTTCAGTGACACGACCGTGACATTCCAAATTCATAGGTCTATCTAACTATTACCAGCCGTGACCTACTTACAACACACGCACTGATAATATTTTATACGTATCGTACGCACTATGTCACTTTCATACCAAAAACTAAACACTAGAACTATTCGCAAGCTACGATAAAGAATTAACAACTACACTATACAAAACGTATTCAAACCACTCAAAGTATAGCTTCCATATGAACTACTCTTTCTTCCACTTGCACTAAAACAAAACTGATCGCTAAATCGCCGGAGTTTACCTTCCTTTAATCAATATATGTTTAAATAAGATATATGAGAGAGTAGTTGAATCTTTATCCTTACCAATAATATTTGACATATAATTAACATAATTTACTGCTCATAATAATCGCCCTACAAAAATAAAAAGGTAAAGTACACAAACTCATATTCATAGACAAAGAGTGTGCACCATCTAATTTCAGCTAGTAAGACTAGTGTTACAATTCACATTAAGGAAAGATTTAAAAAAAAACACTTAATTCACTTTTGTAGCAGAATATAACGTAAAATATCTCGACAATTTTTGTCAACATCATCTCTTTGTAGATTTGTTTTAAGTTTACTTAGTAATACCTTGATCCTTAGGTTGTATTAGATGGTAAGAAATGAAGTTTTAATATTATTAATTTTTCTTAATTAATACTAATTTTCTCACAATTTTTCCAGAGATATTTAATGCAAGCATTTTCAATTTTATTTAGCCAATTGCATATTTCTTTACATCTAACGATGAATATTTGTCATATCTTACTTATATGTATCGAAAAGAAATTTAATTTTTTTAATAAGTTAAAAAATTACAAAAATTTTACAAAATTTAGTGACATGGATACAACAAATTATCTACATGCCTATGAAAATAGTTCCTCAGCACCCGGAAAGTTACCAACTCTATGGGTATGGTCCAGAGCCTTGATAATAATCTCCGAGATTACTCGTAAGTCAAATATTTGAGGATTGAATTTTTGTTTGAAATAGTGCAATATCTGGAAACTGATCCTGTATACATTTCCGTGTGGCAATCAACACACTTCAAATTATACTCTAAGCTTCAGTCGTCTAGTGACTCATGCAGGAATACATCATCACAAGATCTCCTTGACTCACCGGTTTTCCAGCAATACAGCTGGTTGGTACTAACTTCTAACCTAAGATCGAGGCAATCAGCGGCACTTCAAGCTATTCTCCAAGCTTCAGTCGTCTAACAACTCATACAGCAATACATCTGGTGTAAACCGTATATTCAAGACCAAGGATACCACGAAAACCTCACATCTCTTATTTAGAAAGTTATGCCTTCAGGATGGTCCCATAATAATTTTTCAGTGCATTTCTAGTGGCATCATTAGGTGCAAGCATAGCGTTCTATTCTGTATTATTTTGTTACTTTTGCTTATTTTATTATTACAATTTATCTATTTTAGCATAAATTTATGAGATATCTTTTTTATTAATCAACATTTTATCAGACTTAAATTCATATGTAATGATTTGCGTTCCTTCAGTACATCAAAAACGCCCCGAAATAAACTGTTTTCCAGTACACTTAAAAATTCCGTATTTTGTGTTTGGCAACCCTACGAAGAGATTTGCTCGTTTTTGAAATTCCTCTTGAAATTTTAATGTAATAACTGCGCCTAAAATTTGAGATTTGTGTCAGTGCGATATCGACAGTTTAGACAGATCACTATGCAGCCTCTGCCGCACGAAATCTGTAAGTAGGGTGTTGCTTCATTCCTATCCCCAAACAATAATCTTACCGTCAAGTTTTCGTAAAGCAAAGGTAGGACACTGACCCGTCAAACAGGGTGTATGAGGCGACTTTCTTCGGAAGATGTTTGAAGAAGGATGAACACGTTCGATAGTAAATGTAATAAATATATTTGTTTCAATTAAAATAGTTGCCAAAAATTATAAAGAAATAGAATATTATTACCGGATTTAAAATAAAAAATGAAAAAACAATTTTAACTCATAATTGGAAAAATTGAATGAAACTACACAACGGCAAAAAAAAATTATTATTTTGTTATTAAATAAAATTAAATAGAAGCTATTTATCATGCCTTCTGAAAAGTTCCTTTTATTTCACTGTTGTTAGTGGCGTACTAGCAAGAATGGCACCAGGGCGGATGTATGGTGTCACCCCATGAAAACTGTTAAACTTAATGTTTAATTTAACAAATAAGAAAAAAAATAACAAATAAGAAAATAAACAAAACCGACTTGCTGTCCGTCGAGACTTATCCTAGCCATAGAGCTGCATACGATGCTCTCTGGGTTTTGGGTGCACAATGTTGCCAATATACTCTAATATAACGAAAGCGCGCTGGGTTGCCTTAAAAAAGCGCTTAATTGACAAGTTTTTGAAGAAGAAAAAGTTGCTAAACTTAAAATAACAAAGGAAAATAAGAAAATACATAATATATTAAATCCATTTTTATAAAATAATATTAGTAAAAAAGGAATGCCGATTCAATAAGCCTATATAGAGTAAAATTACACAATTCCGCAATCACATTTTGTTAGATTGGAATTGTGAACGAAGTGAGAAGAGAAGTGCCATTAAACGAAGATAACAATTTTTTTGTAAAGGGGACTAGATTCGACATTCGGTGCTAAGTAAATTTGTTGTGTTGGGTGCTCACCCACGGTACAGAGAATACCAGGTATTCTCATTAAATTTCGACACTTGAGCTGTGACGTAATTTCGTTCACTAATGTATACACATTTCTATTGAGACAGGAAAGGGTGTTGTGTTCGTTGTACCGTGCTTTCCTATACATTACACGACATTAATAGTGGAACATGGTTCGTAATGAGACCTTGTATTCTCTGTACCGTGGTGCTGACCATAGAACATCAGAATCCGCTACTGCTGACAGTCAGATCTAGCGCCGAAAATGCAATTTTTTTTTATGTTGCCAAAGATCAGGGGATATCCTATGATTCCGTAGCACAGCTTTGTCAGGAAAGGAACAAGGGGTTGGGAATTGAAAATTTCCAACAGAGTAAGTTCGTACGGTGCCCCAGGTGCCTAAGATCGATTTTATATTTATGAATTAAGTTCTGTTCAAATTTCAGAGTGCCATGTACCCACTGTAGCATTTCATAACTTTAGCGATTATGTATTTCATTTCATTTCATGAAGTTTTTGTAAGTTTTCATTTTTTTTTAATCGCTGGTATCACCGAAATTTTCGTATGGACAGATGAGCAGAGTAATAAAGAAATTAAATTGTGTAAATTTTTCTTTAATAAATAAGTGGCAATGCATACTTGTTTGTCTGCTACCAGAGGTGGACAAGTGCAAAAGAAAAAGTATTTAAGGAAAAGTACAAACACCGTAGGGCGCAAGTACAAGTACGGCATCTATAAAAAGTAACTAAGTATCAACTTTTTTACATTCTTTGTCCGTTGTTAGTTATATAATAGGCAGATTATAGAATTCAGTTAGTATTAATATAAGATTGGGATAAGTACCTATTGAAAGCTATACCTATATATATAGTAACCACCGGCGCTGTACGTAGAGTATAAAAGGCATAAGAGAGTTTCATTGCTGTCCTGATGAGATCACCTTGTACTGTTGATCGAAACACACAGTATACTCTAAAAATTTTTTCATGCAATTTTGATTTTCGGCTATAAGCCAACAACTGACCGTACCTCGGTACTTGTCTTTTAATTTCTAGGTAGTTTGAAAATTGCCTGTAGACTCGTATATTGTACGGGTCTTGAAAGAGTAAAGCTCATTCCTGCTTGCTAAATAGAACTAGTTTTCTACACTTGCCACACCCAAACGATTCTAAAAAGCAAGCCTAGTACTGCTACTTTTAACCTTTCGTAGCTTAATTTTCATCGAGTTTTGCTCAGTTTTGTTGTTCTGTCCAAAAATGTTCTACTTTGATACGTGAACGCGACACACACACCTCGAGCAAATGTTAATGTACGGTGTGATACTAGATTGCCCTGGTGGCAGAATTATTTCATGCATAAAATAAAAGGTAAAAAATTTCCCGCTAGCTGCATTTCACCTGTATTTTATTTATTACGTATTTTAAATTTTATTTAACAGCTTCAGTTTGGAAAAATTCAAAGAGAAATTGAAAAACATTTTGGTGACGACTCAGTTGAAGTTTTGTTACGCATTCTTTTCGTAGGATTATTCGGCTTTATTAGAATCGCTTGAAATGAAAGGGCAATGGAACAAATTAGTTTTGTGTTTAAATTTTATGAATGTATGGCACAACAAAACTGAAAACAGCTCAACAAAAAATGAGCTGCACAAGAGATTCTGCTTGTTTTTCTTTATACAGGATGTTTCCGTAGATGTGATAGAACACACCTAGGCAAAACAAAAATTGTATGGCAGAGAGGAAGAGGGGGGGGGGGGGATCTTCACAGTTGCGGAATTACAGAATGATACTCCTCTCCACTACGGAGTTATGGCGGTCTAAAATTAAAGTTTCAGATATTCTTACCTTGATTTTACTTTAATTTACTACTTTTTTACAACAAAATGATTATAAAAACTGTAAACTGTACTCTCCTCCTCTTTAATTTGACCTAGTCTTAAGAATTAGAAGTTTTACTAGCAATAACAAATATGTATTAAAATCCATAATTAAATTAGGTGTTTAATGCTTATTTCTTGTTTAGACTTTTACAAATTCATTCTATTTATAGTAGCTATTACTCGCATAATGAAAAGATCTGGCACTAAGCTTGTACCGAAGCAAACTAAAAAACATATAATTATTTTAAGCACAATGCTTCAACTTTCTTTTTATTTTTTATTTGTATTTTATTAGCAAGGTTTATGCATTTTTTGTTTTTTTAACTTCCAATTCAAATTGAGAGGATATGGTCTGGGGCAGACCTTTTTAACATCAAATACGTTTTTTTCCCTAGAAATACTTTATAAAATTCCCTAATACTCTCAATTAACACGTTTTCTAAGAATCAACCACAAAGAATAATTTATAGATATGTGTGTGCAAAAACGCTATTCACTTTTTTAATTTCTATACTTTTCATACATAAAATGGTCTGGCCAGACCATTAAATTTTTTCATACACTTTAAATGGAAACTAGTTTTTCTTTATTGGGTTTTTCCTCCTCGCGTAGATACGCGAGGTTTTTTTTTCAACTGCAGAAAAAGCTTATATCACTAATGAACATTTCGTTACTTCAGATGGATCAAAATGGAAGAAAAAAGCACTAGGACCAAGGAACAAATAATATAATTCGAGAAATCGGTGCCTATGCTAGACCAGGAATGAGTCAAAATCCAATGGATATTTTCAAAACAATAATAGCAACAGAATGGTTGACTTTATCATCAGAGAAACAAATAGAAAAGTTGAAGTTGAATTAAGAAAATATAACACCGGCAAGAATCTAAAAGAGGAAAACTTCTCGTCTATATATTGAAAATAATTTCAATAAATTTGCAAAATGCATTGAAGTAAAAAAAACTAACTTTGCTGGGTCGAAACGTTCATTTTTTTTTTTTTTTTGCACTTCAATGCATTTTGCAAATTTATTGAAATTACTTTCAATAAATTTCAGTCTTGTAGACCAGAAATTTTCCTCTTGTAATTTATACTTGGTTTATCCATGTGCCGTAAGGCAAAAAGGGGGACAATCACCCAATTTGAAAATGCAATTAATAACCTTGCTACCATATAATTCATACTTACTTTTCTTAAGAAATATTTATATGGGCAATTGATGTGACCATTGTGATCATTGAACTTCTATGGTAGGCGATCAGCGATAACCATGCTGTTGAGACCTCTCTAATCGCTAGGTCGAAAAGAATCCAAAACGTCCGGCAAAATGAATACCTCTAATGAAACTGGAATTATATATGTATTTTTGTATTTTGTTATTTGCTGGACTGAATCATTCAAACAGGAAAATTGTGGAAAAACAAAAATGATACAGTGTTTACTAAACCCCAATATTTAGGAGAAACTTTCCTTATTTTTGAATACAGTGGAATATACCTATGATAAACTGCTTATAATGGAAAGTCGGCTATAACTGGCGATTTCTCAAATTCCTGTAAAATTTTTTATAATGGCCACACTTATAATGAACTTTCATTTATATTGGACTAAAAAAACCTCGTTGTTCTAGTTCATTATGGGGTTTTGTTAGTTTCGTTATCGTGGACGATGTAAAAAAAATCGACAAATAAATAACAAGAGAAATTAATCAAAAGTAAAATTCAACATTTTTGCATTCAAACATAATACAGAAAAATTGTGAGAAAATTAAGATTGATTGGAAAAAATAAAACTTCACTTCTCACTTGTAGTGCAGCAACCGATGACTCAACAAGGTGTGTCATTAAAGGTCTAAAACAAATCTACCGAAAGATGATGATACTATAAAATATGGAATTTTACAAAAACAAAAAAGTAGTAATGTTACTAAAGCTATTCTTATTATTGGAGCTTTACATGGGAAACTATTTCTTCTGAAGACATTCGAAACTGTTTTCGACATGTGGGTTGGTTAAAAGTAGAATTGAGTCAATCAACTTTTGAGCGAGCGAGCTGTTATCAATACAAAACGAGATTTAAACAAGTTTGATAAGGAAATGTGATACCCACCGAAGAATTTTTTTTGACAATGATTTAATGAGTTTTGATAAAAGAAACTGTGATTACAACAACTAAGAAGCATTAAGCTTCGTGCGAAAACTAAAAAAAAACATTCCACCAAATAGATTTTATCGATGAAATTTATTCGAATGAATTCAACTAAAAAACTAATTAAAAAATAGACAAATTTAGACAAAAATAACCAACTGTTATGAAAATTAATGTTTATATGAATTTTATTTTATACACTTTTGATGAAATAAACATGTTTTTGCAAAAGTTAAATTTGTTTAATTTTTTCAGGTATTTTTTCCTATTGTAAGACAATGTTCTCATTGAGATGGATACTCGGTTATAATGAACGAATTATCAAGGTCTCAAAGTTTAGCGGCCACTTTTAAATTCTGCACTGTCAGGAGAGCATTTCAGAAACATTAACAATGATTTCAAAATTATACAAATAAGTTGAAAAAATTGTTTTTAAATGATGCTTTAGGAATTTTTTTCTTCTTGCAATAACATTTTGAAGTGAAAATAACATCAGATTGGAAATATGGAATAATATTTTACGTATTCCAATTAAATGCAGTAATGGTATTCATTTGGTATCTCATTTAGCAAAAGCCTGCTCAATTAATACCCGTATTTTACTAAGCTTCACATTAAAAATATTTTGGTTTTTTCGATAGATGCCCAATTTATAGTAAAAAATATCCTAAGACGATAATATAACAATCTTTATGAAGAAATATAGAGTGCGCTTAATTTTTTTTTTTTTGCTTGGAATGGCGATATTGATTTATCTATACACCTGACGATGTTTGTGTCAAAATTTTTAAAATTAACTTTTTAGAAAGATTCTGTGCGCATTATAGCGACTTATGCCAATCGATTTGCTACCTCTCAAAGACTATCCTGGTTACTTAAAGTTTTAGGCCGGTCTTTGTCTGACAGATTCCAATATTTCTCTAACATATTTTGAAGTTCCTACAGAATAAATAGAACTAATAGTAATTGTTGGCTAAAAGTTTTATCAGAATACTTAGGGCCTGTCCGGATCCAAGTCTTCATCTTCGTCTTCGTCTTGTTATTACAGCTAGTGACGTAACACAACAAGCTCAGCTATTATAATAGTTACGACGAAGATGCTTAGCTAACCTGTCTGAATTCGTTCGTTTGCTTAGCTTGATTTCACAGACAGCAAACAAACATAACCTCACAATACGTTGTCTATTTAAATAAGTCAACTCGAACCTTGACTCGGTGATCAAGCTAACCAGATGTCAAAACTGTTATACAAAGCAGCAAACTCGGTGGCATAGTCATGGATTCGGATAGAGCTGGACTCGAAGTTACGTCACTAGCTGTAATAACAAGACGAAGATGAAGACGAAGACTTGGATCCGGACAGGCCCTTAGTGTGTACTTTTTTTCACCAAAGTAACCAAAAGTTTTACATTTGCTTTCAACTCGTCTTCGTTTGAATCACTTAGACCTATAATTATTACATCACAAAGATTATGTTTTAAGAATAAGTTAGTCTTTATCATTTTCATCACAGGAAGAAGGCACTCAGAACTGTCAACATCCTCCTTTCGGCATTCCATCTCAAAGAAAATACTTTTTACTGTTAAATGAAATGCATAATTTTAAAGGCATTTACATTTCAGATGTCATATAAATATCAAATATGTCAAATGTATGACATTTTCTAATGTGCGCACATTTATAGCAATTCAACTACTCGCAGTTATTGCCAAAGATGACAGTTAATCAATTCTATTCCAAACGGTGATAATCTGCCCGCCTTTATTATAACTCCTGCAATTTCTATGCAATTCTTTTACTCTTACTACTCCTACAATTTATTTAACTATCCTAGAAAATGTCGAATACTCGTACTCGATTCTCTGTCATACTTATTATGTATGAATAAAATCTCTAGAATAAAATTAGTTAGTGATTAAAATCGAGCAATATTTCCTTTTTACTACGAAAAAGGTTCATTAATCTTCAGGGAATAACGTTTCAAGCATGAAAAGATTATAAAAGAAGACAATTATCGCTTAATCACGCTACGGAAATACATTTCGGGCCTTTCAGCATTCTCTGCTCTGTGGCGTGCTTGTTTCATTCACCCACGTAGGGTACTCGACTTTTTTGTTTCCTTTGGGCTATGATTGTGGATTGGATAGCATTCTGTGGCTCTGTGGCTGTACTTCTTTCTACCGCTTTGATCCCCTCTTATGGAATGGATATGGATAGCATCTGACTGTTGCCATAAGCAATTTAAATGAATTGTGGAGGCATCATTATGACATCGAGGCATTACGATCTATGTTGATTGAAGATTATGATGATGTTTATAAGGATGCTATAATGAAATCGCAAAAAATTCGGATTTAATTGGATCGATTTCGAAATATTAATTCTGACAGTATCGCAAAATACTTATTACCTCTATGTAGTAACTGTAAAAATATTAAGTACTCCTACAATATAATGGAAATATGTAGATATCATCTATCATGAACGAGCACCTATGCTTTTTTTTTGTTTTTCATTTTCATACGGGTATAAAATTTCCAGTTTTCAAAACTCAAGTATGACAAAAACCCTTGATTTCGTTTTCAGTTTTTCTCCCTACAACAAAGCGGATCTGCAGACCCAGAGCACCTCAAATCCTCAAAACATAAATTGGATTTCAACTCTACCTCTTTCTACTACCCACATTTCTCGAGTTTCAACGTTTCAGGGCAAGCTGACGCGGAATATTCGTTTTATGTGGGTTGGGTATAAATATCGTGACAACTTGGGCAAAACCATTTTACTTTAGTGCAGGGTTTTCCCTCGTTAGGAAACATTGAAAGCAGGCAGGCAGCCAGCCAGAAACCAGTCCGTACCATTCTAGCTGAATAGGGTTCCATCACGGCACAGAAATTTACTGTTGTATCCGTTCCCCGGGCGGGGGATTGAGAGGGGACGAGAGGGAATATGGGACTGGGAAATGTTCTGTCGTTTATTTTTGCCTCCATCTCGTAAAGTGGAGGATGGTGAATGGGAATTATGTGAAATTGTTATAGCTACACATACCTACCTAGTTGTATATACATGGTGTTTGGTTTTGGTATGGTTTGGTCTGAGACGGAGAGTATGGATATAGCTTTGGGGGCGATGGTAAATAATGTGATGAGGTAAGGCCATGAACCCTACTGCCAAGGGAATTTGATGTGGCATTAAAATTGATTGCCTGCGGTGCGGATACATAGATATGGGTATCCTAGTTTTGTAGAAAATTGCGCAGCGGATAAAATGATTGTAATTAAAGGCACATGGCCAAGTGGCTTTTATATTTTATTATTAGCGTTGTGGACTTAACTAGATAAAATATACTAATTAAGGGTTTAGAACTAGTGACAAGTCGATGACGGGCGTTTTAGATAGCTAAAAGATCGCGGATGGGACAACTTTCGATATATATTTCGTAAAGTTTAAAGTGTGCCTATTTTTTTGCTTCAATAAGGTTTTTTGTTTGTTTTAATGTTGATTATCGTTCTATGTAAGCTGGGAGTTATGTAACATAAGCTTTGACCGTTTGCACCTAGATTTAGAAATTTGTTTATGTTTATTCAGGTTAAAGTGACCAGCCGGATGTCCATTGATTTATCTCGACACGCTAATCAAAATTGATTGTCGTCTTTGTCACCTCATTTTTAGTGAATGTGGTGGAGCTAGAAAGTTATTTGTATATCAATGAGTAGAGGGGAGCGTCCTTTTACCAAAACGGTATATCGAATAACACGAACCGATTTTTATAAAAAAAAAAAAACGATCACAGCGCCGCCATGCGTAAAACACATACAATCCCCCACCCCCAAATTTTTTTGCTCAGTTTGAAGAGATCATTTGACTTAAACCGAATGACCCTGCATGGATAGTAATAATATAGTAGTACTTATCGATACGCTGTAAAATGTAAGTGTAAAACTTTAGTTTGAAGAAGTGAAATGAAAAAACACCAGCGCGATAATTGAAGGATATTTTCAAGTTATCATATTCGGAATATAAACCGGTTTATATTTATTTTTACCTGAAAATTTAGGTCTGTTCATTTTATAAAGCGTACGGAGTAAGTTATAGTGAAGTTTCCAATATATAGAATATAAAAAAATTTTACTCGTCTAATTTATAAAGTAATATTTCAAAATAGTGTAATTCCTTCTATTACCATGACATATTTCAGAACACTTTGCGATATCACTTTCCTCGCTTCCAGGCAATGCTCATGTGATACTTTAACGTGATTCCTCAGCGATATCTTTTTCTTATCTTCTACAGGTATTGCTTTCGTGTTCCTTAAATGATTCGAAAGCTATGCTATCAAGAAGTATTGCATTCTGAACAAGTTCCATCCCGAAGGACGTGACGTCCGCAATAAGATGATAATCTTCCACGATAAAATTTATCTTCGCCGGAATAAGATGCGCGATTCATCCGCGTAATATCTTGCATGCTGGAAAGGAGGATGGCATACATTTTTTCCATATATTGTGAGGGAGATAGTTTACTTATTGCCGAAGAAATTATTGCAATACGTCATACGTATACTCCCCTCTAGTTTTTATAGTAAAAATCGCAAACTGTCAAATTGTAAATTTTTCTTATCACCATTCCATAGTTTACTGGCAATTTGCGATGGGAGCTACAGTTTTTCCAATGTTTAGTATACCGTGGCCTAGTGTGATTTCATTAAGGTACACTGTTCCATATGTTTTCATCGCTGATGATGCATTCCATTTTGGAGAAAATATGATCAAGCCCTTTAATAAGGCAAATCTCACCATCACGGAGAGGGTTTTTAACAATAGGCAGAGCACGTCGAATTATAGAGATAGATAGTTAGATATAGAGCAATTGGATGGAAGCACTGTTCCTGCAGCATAGAGAAAAGAGGAATCTACCTTGGAAAATTTTAAGCCAAGTGCCTACAACTCGACTACCGGTGTGAATGTCTGAGAAAGTTTTGCTGATTATTTTATTACGAAAGAGGCTTCATCTTGGCAAATGTCTAAAATATAAAAATTTATCCATCGTGTTTTTGTTTTTAAATATCAAACAGGCTTTTCATTATTACAAACTGCAACCATTGAATAAATAAATAACTAATAACGAAACGGCATATCGGGTGAAAACCTAAGCCACTCGGCGAAATGTATTAGTGTGCTGTGTTTGTATTCGTTTCGTCATGGCAGTAATGAAATCTTGACTTTTTGAAGGGGGACATTTTTTATAATCAAAATTGCTATGTAAAATAAACAAATTTTTAGCGCCCCCATATTTTCAGATAATATTTCTTTGCGTTGCCATTGTATGGCTCAGAAATTTAATGGCCATTCAATTGTAAACAATTGGAAAATGTTAAATTTTTTGCCATTGCTGTTTGTTTTTATAAATATTTCACTTTTATTTTACTGAAAACACTATAATTTATTAGTAAAACTAACTTGCTTGAAAATTTTTTTCCCTCGACACAAACTTTGGTTGTTTCTGCAGCATAGCACAGCGCACTTCAGCACCATAATTAAAGACTCTGAACACCATAATTAAAGACTCTGAAGTCTCGATTATATAAAATCTTGTTCATAAACCATATTTGACTACACACTATCACAATACTATTAACTTCTTTTCATAATATCTGAAATGTCAGAAATCGAACGAAAATTTCGATTCCAGCCCTCTTGTCACCCCCCCCCCCCCCACTACTCCTTATAGGCTTTGGTTGCCATTGAATTGCTTACACACGTACACTGTATTCGCACGATACCCCGCTTCCTTATTAGTTATTTATTTAATGGCTGCAACTCTGCCTTGTAAGGCTCCAGTAAGGATTTCAACTCCAGGGCAATCAGATTCCCAAACTTATCCTCAGAACTTTCACTTTTTTTGGGTCTGTTTTCAATGGCTTCCAAGGCTCTCCGACTTAAATTAATGCTTACGGATTCTGCTTTTCGTTTTAGAGTGTAAGGTACTTCAAAACTGTAGAGGGTGAAGTACATGGAACCATTGTTGATATAGTGCTACAAAATAAATTTATTTGATGTACAAGGAAATTAATATTATTTTGATATATTAACTACTGTACCCATTTGCTATCTAAAAAAGTTAACAATCTGCCATATTTATACTCTTTTTTGATATCGTAAGACCTACTTGGCACTTCGGCTTTGGTCCGCATATATGAACTTGTATAATGTCCCACCGCTTTCTTAAATTAATTACTTTTATTCATTATAGTCTGTTAAGTAAAATATTAATACAGAACTGAGAATTATGTGTTATAAGTGTATTATTTCGTACTTATTTCCCGTGCTACTTCCATCCAAAGATTGGGCCTAATCACCCTATGCTTATAAATGTTATAGTCACACGCAGCTTCCTGGTTTCTCACAGCTTCAATCAGTTTTTCAGTCATAGGTAAAGGGGATAAAATGATGCGTTTTAAGGTCAGATATTTTGAATTCTTACCATCGAGTTGAACAAGTAATAGAATATAAATCATCTCCAATGATTTCAGAAAAGGACCACTGCAGTGAACCTGTGGAGCAAAGGTTCCCTGCTTCCGGACAAAAAAAAACTACCTCCGAAATAATTTCAATCTTTTCTATAAACAGATATTTAAACACTTTCAATTTCGCAATATTTAATTATAAATTAAAAATTTACTTTAATTTTCGTCCATTTTGACAATGTTTTAGTTCCAGCACCCACTAGGCTTGAGAACTTTTTATGGGAGTAAAATTTTTCGAATACGCACGTTTGACAAAACCAGGTCCGCAAAACATACAAAGCCGCTTGCTTCTCTAGTCACTCATAAATAAATTTCCACGTGGCAGTAATGAAATCATGACATTTTGAAGGGGGACATTTTTTATAATTCAAATCGCTATGTAAAATAAACAAATTTTTAGCGCCCCCC
The DNA here is from genome assembly GCA_963924295.1 of Dioctria rufipes. Lineage (NCBI taxonomy): Eukaryota > Metazoa > Arthropoda > Insecta > Diptera > Asilidae > Dioctria > Dioctria rufipes. Next base: position 19,932,497 of record OZ002742.1, read on the forward strand.
GTATTTTCAGATAATATTTCTTGGCGTTGCCTTTGCCTGACTGACATAATTTAGGCAGCAGTTACAATTCAATTGTAAACAAACAAACCGGCATTGGAAAACGTTAAATTTCTTGCCATGGCTGTTTATTTTTATAAATATTTCACTGTTATTTTAAAGAAATCACTATAATTAATTAGTAAAGCTTTAAACTGACTTGAAGAATTCTTTCCACGACAATAACGCATTTGTTCATGCAGCACAGCATAGCGCACTTCATTACGATAATTTAAGGCTCCGGAGTCTCGATTATATAAAATATCGTTCACAAAACCATTTCACTACACATTATCACACGTTTAATTATTTATTTATTACAATATCGCTAATTCAAATCCGAACTTTTCATAATATCTGAAATGTTGAACTGACGCACAATAGGCCCTCTTGTCAATCAGATCAGCCCCCCCCCCCCCCCCGTAATAGGTCATACTGTCATTGAATTTCTAAACACGTACACTGTATTCGCACGGTACCCCGCTTCATTATTAGTTATTTATTCAATGCACCACACCCCACACAAATGCAGGAATGAAGTGTCAAAATCGTAGCCACCAACATGGTGAACACAACGGCAATTGGTGACTGCGTCAAGATGAAGTTTCAACTGTTTTAATTTTTTCACCATTATGTTCAGCATACAAAATTTTAAAACAAACAAAATAGTAATCAGCTGTCAAATGTCAAGGTAGGGTAATTGCGGTAAAGTTGAAAGTCGACCAATTTCTGCGTCATGGCTGCGATGCCTATGTTCATTACGATCACTTAGTGGCTGTTCCAAGGGTTAAAGCTGTTTACACAAGTACCGACGTGTCGTGACGACACGACCGACAACACAATTATTCGATATCTTCGATAGCACGTCTTTCTACCGTTCATAATTTATGTCACGGTGTTGTCGGTTCGCTGTGTCGTAGAGTTTAGACTTCTAGTTATTAAACAAGCTTCTGTGAAAGGTCAATTTGAGGTGATAAAAATTCAGTTGTACAAAGCCATACTATCTTGGATGACGTGACAAATTTGTAATAAACTTTTTTTTTTATATATATATAAATGATGAATTAAACAAGAGCTGTAAATAACTGATATTTTTGGAAATCAGTCCCATCAAGACTGATTGGTATGGTACTACTTAAGAAGTACGGACAAATAGTGCAAAATTTTTTCACCTATCATCAACAAAACAAAAATATATATTTTTCAATCATCTATGTATTGCCCATCATTTTTTACAGTTGTTCTCCACCTATCACCTAATTTTTCAATACCACCTTTTATGTAGAAATTCTTTGACTTTGGAGTGAAATATTCTACAAGTACCCTTCTGGCATCTTCTCTATTGTTTATCTATCTTTGCTGTAAATAACGCTGCAGAGTCCGGAATAGATAATAGTCTGATGGATGTTTCCCATCCGAATCCCTCTTGATACAATTGATCTAGCGTTGGCTTGGTGAAATGGGACACTTCTCCTATTAAGTAACCTGAGTCATTCCTTCAGTAACCTCCAGAAGCTCAAAATTGATAATTCGTTCCATATCCAACTAAACAAAATCTCTTGCTGGCAAAGATCTTCAGCTTATAGCAAATGTCCTTAATTTTTTCCCCATTGATCTTCCGTCAAATCATACGGTGCCTACTTTCAAAGTTTAAAGACCTTCTCAATACTCTGCAAATGACCAGTTCTTCAACAGTTTCTACAGTATTTGTTTCGGCCACGGTTCTCTGCAAGTCGTCATCGAACTGAACTGGTCAACTGGACCTTTTACATTACGTTTGGGATGACCTGATAGTTTTGTATAATGTTTTGACTTTTTTTTTATGTTCAAACTACTAAGTTTTGTTTTGCAAATTAATTTTTTGATATTAGTATTGGTTTTATGTAACAGACGTGGCAAATGATTTACATAGTCATAGTCGGACCAACGAGGTAATAACTAAAGGAGATGCAATCATATGTACGATCCGTGTACATGAGCGTACTCAAAATTGCCCTGCATTTGTATATGTTTCACTCCGCCATTTTTGGTCTTCGCTGTCAAATCCATACTTAGGTTTGGATGGTTTTGAACTTGGTGCAGGAAAACCCGTGAAATCACCGTAGGGGCCACGAAGCAAATATTACTCACAAACTTTTTACCACTAAACTTTTCTTCAAAATTATTAACTTTTTTACGTTCACGTTTGCAAATTCAGTAAAGACTTTTGAGTATATGAAAATAAAAGCGATTAAAATTGCGCATAGGTTGTACAATTGTGTACAGGTGTACAAATTTTACGGCGCTTATGTACAAAAAATATCAGTGTTATAGTGTTAGAATTGGGTACGCGATATTTTCCCATTTGCATCTCCTTTAGTTCTTACTTCGTTGAGTCGGACATTGCTCCTCCCTTCTGTATATGAAAGTTTCGTGCACCTTTCCATACATGGCTGGATCAGCATATATTTTGTATGAATATAATATTATGTATAAGCACAACATGAAAAAATACTTTTGTTTCCATTGGAATTTGTCGTTGATTTGAGAAATCTGACAATATTGTTTTCCGACTTAATGTTCCGCTGGTGCTTGGCTGTGGAACAGTAAACTGCCGAGAAGAAAGATGGTTATTCATCCTTTTTTCTATTTGAGGTGTCATCAATTGATCCACCATGGAATGAGTACATCTGAATTTTGAGTTCTCGCTGTTCCATTGATTATTTGGAAAATAACAAATATAATGCTAATGCAGCTACATACATACATATTGTAGAAGAATGAATATATTCTTGCAGAATTTGGTCCATTTTGTTAATACATCATTTATGCCTGTGCTTTCTTTACGACATCACCAACGATTTCGGTAAGTATCATAATGAAGCGATGACAGTGAAAGAGCTATCTATTCTTCTTCAACACGCAAGACACGATTCCGCTTGTGCATACGTTTTCCCTTAATTGAAGCTTGCATTATCCATATGTCTCATATGATGATAATTAAGAATATCAGAATATTAGAAAAATTTATAAAAAGTATTTCTGAAAAAAAAAAAAAAAAAAAAAAAAAAAAAAAAAAAAAAACGTATTTGATGTCAAAAAGATCTGTCATGCCAATTTAAATTAGGAAGTCAAACAAAAATGGATAAACTTTGCTAAAATAAAATACAAATCAAAAATAAAAAGAAAGTTAAAGCATTTTGCTTAAAATAATTATAATACGTTTTTTAGTTTGCTTCGGTACAAGCTTAGCGCTTTAGATCTTTTCATCATGCGAGTAATAATTTAATGTGAAAGTCTAAGCCAGAAATAAGCATTCAAAATCTAATATAATTATGGATTTTAATACATATTTGTTATTGCTAGTAAAATTTCTAATTCTAAAGACTAGGTCGAATTAAAGAGGAGGAGAGTCTACAGTTTACAGTAGTAAAGTCAAAGTAAAAAAAAAAAGGTAAAAATATCCGAAACTTTAATTTTAGACCATCATAACTCCGGAGTGGGTAGAAGTACGGGGCAGTTGTTGGAAAAGCCATGAGGTTCTTAACGGTATACTTTTTAAGATACAGGGTGTTGTGTGAAAAACTAGCATATTTTTTTAATCAGTATGTAATTCCGAAACTGTTAAGATTCTTCTCCCCCCCCCCCCCCGCGCCATTTAATTTTTGTTTTGTTTAGGTGCGTTCTACGTTCTATCACTTCCTGCCCTATGGACCACCACCATGACGGAAACATCCTGTATAAAGAAAAATAAACAACATCTCTTGCGCAGCTCAGATTTGTTAAATTTTTTTCAGTTTTGTTGTGCCATGCATTCATAAAATTTAAACATAAAAACTAATTTGTCATTGCCTTTTCATATTTCAAGCGATTCTAATAAAGCCGAATAATCCTATGAAAAGAATGCCTGCAACTGAGTCGTCATCAAAATATTTTTTCAATTTCTCTTTGAATTTTTGCAAACTGAAGCTGTTAAATAAAATTTAAATTACGTAATAAATAAAATACAGGTGAAATGCAGCTAGCGGGAAATTTTTACCTTTTATTTTATGCATGAAGTAATTCGGTCACCAGGGCAATCTCGTATCACACCGTACATTAAGATTTGCTCGCGTGTCAAAGAAGAACATTGTTCGACAGAACAACAGAACTGAACAAAACTCGATGAAAGATAAGTTATGCAACAGAAAATCAAAATTTCATGAAGAAGTTTTGAGAGTATACTGTGTGTTTCGATCAGCCGTACGCGATCTCATCAGGATATCAATGAAACCCTGTTAGGCAGACCGCTCACCAAAGATGTAAATGCTTCGTGAATGCACTATATACTTGCATCATACTCTTCAAAAAAGCATCACATATACAGTCTTTTGCCTTTTATATTCTATTTGCATCGCCGTTGGTTTCTTTATTATAGTTTTCAATAGGTACTTATCCCAATCTTATATTAAGTCTTCCTTATATTATATAACGGCCAACGTACAAAAAATGTAAAGAAGTACTTTTTAGTAGTCTCAATACTGTGTTCATTTAGCGGATAAATATTTAGCACCAATCGTACAGAGACCTTTTTCACGGCTGAAATTGTGGCAACTAAGTTCATTGTTTTGACTGTAGGTGGCTACTTTGGACAGTCAGCTGTCGTGCATTTGTGGCTTTATTTCGTGTTCTTTTGTTAGCTGTTAGCTGATAAAACAAAATACCAATTTCCATAGCGATTTGGCCATATAAAATTTATCCGCTAAATGGACACAATACCAGGCCTTAGTTACAAATACTTTTAATACATGCCGTTAAAGAAATTTTAATGCATTGTATGGAAATCTCTTGGGTATAATATATTCTGCAAAAATTTACGTGATAGCATAATTACTATCTTTGAAAGGTAACCAATAAAAGGGCTTTTATACTTCAGTTGATTGCACGACTGTTTTATTTAATTTTCAGCGACGGTTGAATTCCATCATTTCAATTCAATTTATTTGTTTACTTCCATATGTACATAATGCTTTTGTTATTGCAAATGCAAATTATCTACATAATATAAAACGTTACGTTTTGTTGGCAAAGCTTCGATCAGACTTGGAATATTATATGTTTAAATTACCTCTGAATATAGTGACAAATGAGAATCCTGCATGCAAAATATCCAATCAAAGTCTTCTGCTTCAAAATTTATGCATGAGTCCACCCCCTAGTTTATGATAAGAGTAGCATATCAATAGCTGTGCCTCCTTATTGTAGGTGCCCCTAAGGCAACCATCACTCGGGTTGCTGAGGTCATCCTCAACATACATCCCGTGCAAATACACATCAAGAAGAGGGCGTCAATCTCAGCGCTAAGGCTGCATCTCAGTTAGAGCTGGATTCACACTATAAGAAGAATGCCATACGAATCTATCTTTGAATTCGTGCAGTCTATAGCACCTGAAATCGACAGGCACCGCAACAACCTCCTCGAAACTATGCTGAATGAATCACAACTTTTTATCGAAAATTCCATCTAGGGCAGAATGGGAATCACACTGACAAGCCCTGTTATCTGCACAGACGGCTCTAAATTTGAAGGAAATACGGGAACAGGTATTTTCCTCATGTCAGAGGAGGTTACGGTCATGCTTGAAGCGGAAAGGCATCTCCGCAACTCAGATACTGAGAACAAGAAGATTGCCATCTGCTTGGACAGCCAAGCAGCTGTCAAGGCTTTGTGGGTTTTGACAAATCCCAAGTTCCAAACTGGACTTGGAATGTAAATACACCCTGAACTCCCTCTCTCGGAGTAATAGGGTACTAGCTCCTTGGGTGTCAGGCCACAGCGATATACTCGGGAACGAAAAGACAGACAAGCTTGTTTATCTTGGTGCAGCCTCGGTGGCATCCTCCCTCAAAATCGGGGTCGCACCAAAACATCTTGCATCTAAAATTTCGGTTTGGGCAGACTGCCAGCAAAGTCGTCTTTGGTTAGATGACCCTTCGGGTGAGCTACTGTGGTGCAGTCAAGCCCATACTTCACGAAAAAGCTATTTGGACTAAACAAGCCAACCCTGAGAACTTTAGTGTGTTGATGATCCTGTATGAAGAGGATGCGGAGAGGAATCCGAAACGGTGACTCACTTTCCTTGTCATTGTCTGGCTGTCTCAGGAAGAACTGCATTAAGTCAGTAAGGAGGGTTGGGGCTAATATTGAACTTTGGTTGGGAGCTATAACCAATTGCTCGTACGTCTTGATGGTGGACAATGAGCCTTATTGTGACCAACGTTCCACAGAATTCGCCTGGGTGTCTCAACCTCTCTTCAATCCATCTATCCAGTATGATCAAACCCTCAACAATCACAGAACTAACGAAATAATGGGAGGCGTCAAATTATTGGTTGTAGGGGACTTTCGACAGACATTTCCGGTTATATACTATAACGCAGAATACGTAGTAATTAAGTAGAAGTTTGCTTGAAGAGGTCATACATATTAGCCAAAATCGTTTTTTTTTTTAACTTGGTTTCAATAGCGTGCTACATATATTAACTTCGGAAAATAAAATCGCTGGAAACCAATAACACGATCCTGTACATGCTTGAAGATGCAGTCGACTATCCGACCGAATATCTCAATTCGCTCAATACATCAGGTCTGCCTGTTCAAGCACTTAGGCAGACCGCTCACCAAAGATATAAATGCTTCGTGAATGCAGTATATATGTATGTACTTGCATCATACTCTTCAAAAAAGCATCACATATACAGTTAAGTAACACGCCACTCACCAATGCAGCAATTGCTTGATGCAAGGGAATTTGCTGTATGCATGCTGCAAGAGTTTTCGTTTGAGCATTGCATTTACAGCTTTTTAGTAATGGCCGATATTTGGATGAGATATTCATAGGACGACGACATAATAAAAACAATTCATTTATAATTCAAGCACTTTACTTAGGAGTATGCAGTGCAATTGCTCTTTTGATGAGCGGCTTACTATACAGAATATGCTAAGTACATAGTGCATGCACAAAGCATTTGCATCTTTGGTGAGCGGGCCTGCCTTACTGTAAATTTTTATTTATGTCTTTTTTTTAAATATGTATAATATATGTATATGTACATAGAAAAACTAAGCAATAATATCCACGCGAGCAGCGCGCAGTCGCTAGAACAAAGATAATTTCAAGGAGTCAGATAAAATTATCAGAAAACAAAAAATAGTAAAGTGACTAATTTCATTATATTTTATGAACGAAATCTTAAAGAAAGTAAGATAACTTGGTTTAATTCGAATACTCTCAGATACCTAAAAACAGACGAAAACTACAAACCAATCGCAATCGGATTAAAATCGAAATAGAAACAAAAATCAATTAAAACAATTAAATCATGTAAACTGATACTAAGTATATACTCGTAGATATGAATATCTTATTTTCTATCAGCAAAATCAGTGGAAGTATTGATACTACTTACGTCATAAATATGAAGAGTTTTATAAATCTCAAGTATATTTCAATGGCAGTCACGCTTTCCATACGGCTAGGAGTAAATGGACTTTCTTAAGTTGGTTATTTTTTTCGGTGCTGCAAGGGCAGGTAATTAACATACTACAAAAATTATCGTAATTCTACAATATTTAAACCGTTTCAGCTTCTTTTAGCCACACTGACCCCAGAATTGTTGGTGGTGTGAATGCTACTATATTAGAAGTCCCTTGGCAAGCCACTATCCACTACTATCCGGTTAATATTTGTGGCGGAGCAATCATCAATAAAGATACTATCTTAAGTGCAACGCATTGTTTCATAAGATATGGAACAGATCCAGTTTCTTATCATGTCCGTGTAGGAAATACAAAACGCTCTGTCGGCGGGGAAGTTTATAATGTGAAGAAAGTTGTTATTCATCCCGACTTTGATGTCGAAAACTACAATGCAGACATAGCAATAGTAAAACTGACTTCTGATATTGCTTTCAGTGATAGAGTAAAAGTAGTGCCTCTACCAGATCTAAATGAATATCTTCCTGTAGGAAAATTTGGTATTGTGACTGGATGGGGTCAGCTTAAGGTAAGTAATATTTACTATATAAGAATATAATATGGAAGTGCTGAAGAACCTCCATATGTAATCAACTAAACATTCTTTTTTTATTTTCAGCACAATAATGGAGCGTTTCCTATAGCATTGCAAAAAGTTTATCTACCAATCGTTGATCAAGAACTATGTCGTAAAGTATATGATGGAATGAGAAATATTACCGAAAATATGTTTTGTGCTGGAACTTTTGATGGTAAAGTGGACGCCTGTAATGGAGATTCTGGTGGTCCATTTGTTGTTAATAATAAACTTTTTGGAATTGTATCGTGGGGAATTGAGTGTGCTGTACCACAATATCCAGGAGTTTTTACATCTGTAGCACCATTAAGATCTTGGATTGATGAAAATATGAATTAGATTGTATATACATATGTACATAATATGTTTTTATAACATTGTCTGATGAAGGTCTGTTGAAAAATATTCTGACACTCAAATAAATTGAACTTAACACAATTTGAGTTACGTTTTTAAAGTAAACAATGACAATTTTTATTGCATTTATTTTTAAATTAGGTTTAGACACCTGGGATTATCAGTCTCAACGCAGTGTTAGATGCATTAGCTTTCTATGATCCTCTGAGCTATAACGTCGAAAAATTTCGTTTGCAGCAGTGGTATGTATAGGTTAAAATTCAAAACGAATCACTGACGCAATAATTTAAATCCATGACTATACTTAGCTTTATAGAACTATCCCAGCGGAAAATCTGGTAAGGCCTTCCACGTGAATGTAGTAAAACTTACTGCAAAAAGATGAAAAAGCTGAACAATTTTTGATCCATTTCAGATTGATCCCGGAAGAAGCTTGTTGGGAGGTGTAACGTATATTTTCAAACTCGTTCTTGTTTCGTTTGTAAAACGAACTGCACACAGTTCAATCGAGCCCATTAATTATCATCATATTCTGCTAACAATATACATATATGATTCTAGCCTGAAAGCCATTGGTTTGCTGTAATCAGAGTTGGATTTTAAGTACCAGTACTTATACTAAAAAAAATATTTAGTCCAAGAAAATTTACCAGTACCAGTAAAAATATTGGCACGTTCAGCGCCTGTACTATTTCAGTAATTCCCAGAACTTTAGGGTACTAAATTTATAAAAACCAGTAATTACAAGTACGTACCAGTAAATTTTTACCCTTTAAGTATTTTCTAATTTACTATAATTATTAAGACGCATAAATGGTGTACACAAGAAATGCTTATTAAGTCAATGAATTCCTTTTCACATAATCATATGTAACCTACATAGCAGTCTTTCAAATCCGTGTTATATGTATATCATTCTTCTTTATTTTTTTCCATAATAATGATTACTCCAACTTTACTTTATATTGCAAAAAATCTTGATAATAAGCATCATGTCTTTGTCTCTCACATTTAATTTTCACTACACGCTATAGATGCGATTGTTGTACTGGCAAGTACTGGTAAGTACTGGGAAATACTGGTACACACCAGTACCAGTTTTCGTACTGGTACTCAAAACATTTTAAGTACCATTAAAAAATATTCACTTTTACTGATAAATTTATTTCAAGTATAATTACTGGTACTGGAACATGTAATGAGTAACAGTTTACTTGAATATCACACAAATATGGCTGTAATGTGCGGGTGGGTGATATTTCACTCCCCCTAAAATTGTGCGTATATAAAATTATAGCATTAATCTCTGTTTAAAAAGACAAGTAACTCTATCTGCTTCATATTTCACGAGGAATTAAAGGGGACGAAAAAGAAGAAGAAAACAATAATGTGCTTTAGATATGACAGAAGTTCATCATTGAAAACTAAGCGACGTTCCTGAGGATATAGAAATATCTGCATTTTAAGGAAAATACGTCGTTTTATGGCATGTTATGAAATGAAGTGGACGCGAATTGGGTCATTTACCCTAAATTAAAATGATTAAAGTTAAAGTAATGCTAAGTATATAAAAAAAAATAATAATAAAGATGACGAAATAATATTTATCAATGAAAACTAAGCTGAGCAAGGTCATCCAAAACGAGCCGATCAGATTTTTTAAGCTGTGTTAATTGATTTTAATAGTCTATTAAAAGACCGTCTGGCCCTAGTAAGTTGTACATAATGTGGTAAGATATTCCATTTGGGAACACATTGGACAAAGTAGGAACGCTGCACGTATTGGGATCTATATCTTTTGTCTATTCGACTGCAAGAAACTGTGTTTTTCAAATAGTTATCCTGGCTGCTGGTTAAATATGAGTTTATGTAAAAACTTTAGCTTATATTGAATTAAGTAGGATTCTAATGAAACAAAAAAGTTATGTATGGAGAAATATGACTACTTCGAAATGTTGGTATATATCCCAAATAACAATTTTTCCAATTTTTGGTGACTGAAGGTGATGGGTAGTTTTATAAAGAGTATATAGTCGGTTATATAAGAATTTGAGTGGTTATATAAGTGTTTTATAATATTAACAATTGGTGACGTAATTATATTAGTTTTTTAAGGTTACTAATGGATATCATGGAAGTAAGATACTAAAGGTTTTATAAGTTGGTGATGAAAATGTTTCAATCACCGGTCTATATAACTTAGAGTAACCATTACAAGATGGTATATAATAAAGTTTTATAACTGTTTTCATCACCACGTTATATAACTTATTGGTAATAAGTGTTTATTGCGGTATCCGTGGTTACCCTTATATAACTCAACAACATTCAGTAATTTAGGTGACTTTAATAAAAATTGGGAACTTTCGGTCATACTATACATATACCCACTATAAAATATCGTAAAATTTTTTGGTGGCCCTTCAGTAACTACGGTGATCGTTATAAAAACAAACTACTTTTAGTGTTGAATGGAGCCATTATAAAACTGTTTTTGTTTATATAACATAATATAACCAAAGGGTATATAAGAACACTAACGTCTGTGACTATAAGATATATAGCATTACCAAAGGTTACATATTATGACTAAAGGATATATAAGGACAATTTTCGAGGCATGGTAGTCCCCTTAGTTTATATAATATTTCTAGAAGTTTTATAAGGGCCATACAGTTTTACTTTTTAAGGGTTTTATATGTAAGTGGGATTACTTTGTGCTTGGGTGTAATTCTATTGCTAATGTGTTCATACTAAGAAATTGTTGTGTATGTATTCATTTTAATTCATAAATTGACACCACACCTGCCAGCTACCACATAGGCCAGATCTTCTAATATTCATTCTCTTCATTATGTACTACCAGTACATGCCTAGTACAGGATATTTTCACCCACATATAAGGTACAAATGACTATTAGGAGCCAAATAACTAAAATTAAACTCAATTTATAGAAAATTAAAGGAAAGGATACAAATTAATAACTAAAAAGTCAAAAATAACAGTGTAAAGGTTAAGATTCATTCAGGAGATAATTACACATTTGGATGAAATGAACTTTCGAGATAGACGGATGAAAAGACTTTGATTGAATTGTCTGATTGTTCAATTCAAGAATGGGGAGTCTTGGGTTTATAGCCCGCATTTTGTCATCCAATGTAGATAATTTTTGCAAAATTAGAGATAAACAATCGCTGACACTATTAGATTCTGTTTCAGATAATTTATTTGTATTCCTAGAAGAACCCTTTGGGAAATTATCCTTTACATAAGTGACTGATCTGGCACCGGATCAGAATTCCTTAGAAGAACCAATTTGGTTCCGTAGGGCTGCTAATTTGTCCTTGAGATTCTTTGTCGTGTCTATTGTCTCATGAAACTCTTCATCTGATGTTTCATTTACAAATTCCAAAGCAGCTGACTGCAATGATGCAGGTGGATAATCGTTATGAGACATAATACAGAAAGTCATTAAGGGTTAAAAGTCTTGAGGAAAATTGTAATATCAAAAAGAGTTATAAGAAACAAAAATCAATCTAATTGTTGAAAATAATATAAACTTTATGAAATGATTATTATTATTATATGATATCTTGAACTTTTTATTGTTGTATCTTCAGAGTTAGTTGAATATCTCTACATGTGTAATAATTGCTGCTTTAATTGCGAGTATGTCATCAGAAACAGGTGCAACATCCTGGCCGGCTGGTTGATCTCTGTTATTGATGTATTTCCGAATCATGACATCAAGCAGTGACTTAGACTTGGGAGCTCTGGTCCATCCAGCATATCTAGCTAATGCTCCTTCCCCATTCAGTTTTATTAACAACTCTTTGGCTACATAGCCGAGAGATTTGTACCTTGTAGAAGCAATTTGAGATATATCTTTGTTATATCCGTAGTAAAAATTGCTCCCAACAATTCTCACAGCTACTAAGTATGCACTAACATCTGTTGCTAGAATAATTGCAATCTTGTCCCAGTTGAAGTCTCCGTACAGGCGAATTGCCTTTCGTATAGTCATATACGTAGTTAGACCACTACCCCTGGATTGTTGGATTGATAACTTTATTCTCAATGCCTGTGTGGGTATCATATTTGACAAATGCTGAAAAATTTGTACAGCATTTGTTGAAGTTATATACTCACTGTAAGTGTTGTATATCCTCTTGATAGCATCTCTAGTCAGGGTCACAGTGATTCCTAATTCATCATTGAATCCTTTGGCAACCTCATCCAAAAATTCTTCTGAGACAATTCCTCGCTTTATTATGGCTAAATGAAGATGTAGAATGTGATTAGGACACAGAATGTATTTGGAAGTAGGTAACACATGATTAGCCAGATATATTAGACATTGGTTATAGTTCTGAGCGGTATTAACATCAAAACCAACAGCCGCATATTCAGCATTGTAATCTGAAATCTTTTTCGTGCAATGAGTAATAGTCAAGTCTATAGACATATCTATAGCTGTTTTGATTATTCTGAGACTATCCGCTGCATTGCTATAATGAGTATCAGGCAGAACAGGAAGCATAATTTCTCCACACATCAATGATATTATCTCTTCATTAGACGGCTTATTGCCTTGTATACGAGCTCTGATCCGGAGGTAACATAAAACATATACAGCAGATAAGAAATCAACAGCAGCAATTCCACTGTGGCTATACACGGCATGTGCACTGCTACGAATAACAAGAGTCTTCTCCAGTCCTGATGGCACTAACCAAGCATTGTAAAATGATGATCGATCTGCTATGCCGACTCTAGCCAACCTTCCTAAGCCTTCTATTTCAATAGAGTCTACTGCTCCATCTGAAGGGTCTTCATGATTTCTTAGAGTTATCAATCTCTGGGCTTCTCTGGCAGCTACATCACCCTCTGGATTGCCAGGTAGAGCGTTTTGATTATTATCTCCATTCACCATCTTAATAAACCAATAAAAATATAGGAATGATAAAATTTTTTACAGAATTTGATACTAATTTTTATAATGGTAATTTGTTCATTTAAGTACAAGCCGCCATTTTTCATCTTTAAAAAAGAAAATGTGGGTTAAGCCAATTTTTTAAATTATAAAAATAAAACATAAGACGAAAATACATCTTTTTAGATATACAAGATTTCTAAATTATGTTATTTTTATTAATTAATATCACCTAAGTGAAAATTTTAAATTTTGTCATATTTAATTAAAATTATTAAAAATTGCTTATTTTTGGAAGGGTCTGAATTTTTTGGAAATATCTATGATGATATTCACAGTAAAATTTCTATTGCAGCTGAATTTCACCACGTACATGCCGAAAAATTGTAATTCTAAAATGTAAAAATATTAAACCTTTACATTATAAAAATGTAATCCAAAAAATATCGAAATTCGATGTCGTAAATATTTACATTATAATGTTTTATAAAGGTAACGAAAACTAATTTCCCCAACATTTCAATCACTAAAAGTAATCAGTCTGAGAAAATCCAAAGTGTTGTGGAAACGTTACCATCACCATTATAAACAAAGTTTATAAAGGTAATTGAAACATTACTGCAACCACTGCTATGAGTTATATAAGAAGTTATATTAAGGTAATCAGAATATTTTTGTTACTCATTTTATAAAACTTTTAGTTATATAACGTTACCTAAATCAAGCCACGGTAACTTTTATATAATCCTCCATTTATGCTCTATAGGGGGTTTATAGTGGTTACAAAAAGGTTTCTAGTACTAGTCTATATAATTCAAGTTATATAATTTGATAATGGAAACATCACCAAAAAATTGTTTCTTGGGAGTACATCATTATAGGTCACTAAGAGATTTCTCCAGCAGACCGAATCTAGGGAGAAAAATATTATACAGCCACAAGTAAAATAAGGAAGAATTAGAGATTTTACAAGGTTTTTCGAAACAGTGCTACCAGTTCTGAGTTTAGTCATAGCCTTCTGCAGCCATATATTTGACCTAAAGAGGCAGAATGTGGTCACAATAGGAAAATGTTGAATTGAGTTTAAAGCTCAGACTTTTCGCAGAATCAATGGAAGATAGGCCTCGTTGTATTGGGAAATACGACTGATAAACACAGAGAATCGATTTTAATCCTATAAACTGCCAAGAAAGTAGATTTGTCAGGATTTAAGTCTAATTTATTACGTAAAGACCGGTAATAAATGCATTGTAGATCATATTTTAATCGGAATACACAGTATTCCATTAAGCCTATGGGTCTGGTTAAGTATATACATATCTGTACATCCAGCATATGTACATATGTATGAATAGATGCAGCAGTTCGTTGGTAATAAAATATGAAATTTATTGAAATTGTCTCCATTGCTATCGAAATAATCTTCTAATGTTTATTCTTACTTTCCCTTTACTGCAGATATCATTTCAAAGCTTTGAATTGTGACTTTGCATTCATTCTTACTAATATGAAACGAAACATCATTCTCGTCATCCGTTGTTGCAATGCACTGAACTAAATATATGACTGATATAGTGTAGGTCGATCCATATACTGCAAACAAATAAAAAACAGATGGATACCCGCCTAACAAAAAATTTACCCCTAATTTCGCAATAGCCAACTACTTAAGAGTGGGTTCAAGTTTTGTATGTTGTATGTGTTGGCTTAACCGTCAGAATTTTTTGCTGTAGCTAAATTGGCTTGAGCTCTGGAGTTGTAGCCAAAGCAGCTATTTGGAGGAGGTTGTTGTCATAGGGATGTGGTGCTCCTTACTTTGAAAAGTATATGACTTCTTGTGTCGTTCGATTTATTAATTCAATACTTTTACTATTGTTGCTATGCCAACTAGTTTCTTCTATTACTCGTCATAATTCTACCAATGAAATTAATATAAATTTACAAAATTGAATTGAGACTCAAGTTTGACATATAGTCACACAAACAAGAGATATAGCTTAAGCTATTTGGGTTTTAGCCTCTATAACCGGCTACAGCCAAAAACTTGAACGCTTTTAATTAGTCACCACACTCAACTAAGTTGTATGGTAAAAAGTGCTCTTACTTAGCTATGAGAATAGGTGGCTATTAACAAAATTGGATGTAAATTTTTTGTGATGTGATTATGCATCTGCTATTTATTTATTTGTGTTCATATCTTAGCTAGCTTAAGAGTAATAGAAAAACGAGTACTTCCGATAATCTATATTTTATTGCTTATTATTTTCATTAACGTATAATTTAGGCATTGTTCTATTCTACGCCAGAAGTCAATTTATTTTTAGAGGTAGCATTAGTAAGCAAATGAAAATATATTAAAAAAACTTTTATTAAAATAAATAACTTTTGTAAATAAAATGTAATAAAAAGTAAAAAATAATTTTTTTTTTCTCAGTGATATACACAACAGAAGTTTAATTTCAAAATAAGAAATCTTAATGGGCATCTGTAACTATAATCACAATTGTCTAACTGCAACTCATGCCCAAACCTTTAATATTTAATTTGAGCTCTAGCATTTGTTAGTTTGCAATTAAGCTTTTCTTCCGTATATCACTGAGAAAGAAAAAAAATAATTTTTTTTACTTTTTAGTGCATTTTATTTACAAAAGTTATTTATTTTAAAAGTTTTTTTAATATATTTTATTTTCTACTTTTTAGTCTCGAAACTGTACTCCCGAATATCGAATCTCGACTCTCAAATATCGAATCTCACACACGGCCCAAATTGTACAACCCCAAGACTGGTAGTTACCACCACCACCCCACCAAAGTATAAATAAGGATAAGTAGAGACAGAGGCGAACAAAATAAGAAATGTTTCGTATTTTTTAGAATGAAACAAGTAATTTCATATACTTTCGTCTTTTGCATGAATGGGGGAAAGATATTGTCTATGCACTATTGTAGTGCAACTGAGACAACGAGTTAAAAACAAAAGTCGAGAGAATGTAGGATTACCCGAACGACAAAATCTTATTAAATCCCTCAAAATCTTTCAACCTATTCATAATAATGTACCAATTAATAAAATAAATAAAAAAATTATTCTACTACCTCCCATTTTTAAGAAAAAAATAAATTTAGCTTTGGCCCAGATGCTGAAAGATGTAAAATTCCTCGCAAATTAAATTCTCATTTTTCCCGAAAATATCAGAGAATCCAGCAAGAATTTCTCCCACTCAATCTCTTCACAGCAAAACGAATGTAAACAGAAGCACGTGCTGCTCAAATTATATAGAATTTACACTAACAAACATTGGCTATGCTATAAAAAACATTGGCTATGCTATAAAAAACATTGGATATTTCTCATAAGATTTCACAGAAAACCGGTTTTCACAAAAGCGCGGGAACATTTTTTGAGAGTAAAACGTGAAAACTCCGCCCCTTTCATTTATTTACGAAAATGAAACATTTGCCATTCCGTTTCGTTGTATGTAATCTTCGCTTTCACATTTTTTATCTTATTCGTAAAATGCTCAAAGAGGATTTTTTTTTTATTTTTTTATCTTTTTTCCTTCCTTTTCTCGTCGTGTCCCTTCTTTTAGTTATTTATTCTTTGCCCAAAACCCACCACCACGTAAATCAAAAAACCCCATGTAAATTCATCCACGTTTACTAGTTTAAAACTCTTTCGTCACGAACAGCACTCTTTGGCGCTCAGACACAAAGCTTCTCAATCAGGGGTCTGTAAGTTGATAGAAAGTTATTAATTAATATAAAAGATAAGTATTTTGACAATTCAGATATCCTAAATTTTGTTTTTCTAGAAAATGAAGCCCTAATCTGGTACACTGACGGTTCTAAAACCGAGAAAAAAGTTGGGGCAGGAATATATTGAGTATCAAAGCCTAGGAAAATACACCCCGATATTCCAGGCAGAAGTTTATGACATCACTAAGATGTGCGTATGAAAACCTCAGCCAATTCTACACTAACAGGAAAATATACATATATCTATACAGATAGCCAAGCGGCATTGAAAGCCGATGTCACTCAAGCATTAGCAAACCTTGGCACAAAGAACCACCTAACACTATAATAGGTGCCAGGACACTAAGAAAATGATGGGAATGATAAGGCAGACTTACTGGCTAAACAAGGAGCATCCATGTCCCTATAGGACCGGAACCATTTTGCGGTATTTCTTACAACATCGTGAAGCTTACCATCCAAAACTGAATCCAGAATAAAATGGACCAGAGATATAGTTCAAAGACAGGCTCCAGGCAATCCAAAAGATTTATTAAAGAACATTCACCAAAGAAGATCCTAGATCTTTTGAGGCTGTCTAGGAACCAACTCAGAATCAATACAGGAGTCCTAACCGAACACTGCAAACTAAACAAGCACATGTATCGGATAGATGTATCACCCTCTGATGTATGTAGGCTATGTCACGAAGAGGATGAAACATCGAAGCACGTCATATACGAATGCAAGGCCATTGCACATTGTAGAAATACTAGGTTTGTTCGATGAAAATACCGTGTAAAACACCGCGTAAAATTTCCCCTCCAATATTTACCCAGGGTTTGTGCGTTCATTGAGCAAGTTCTTAAAACACCAGGTAAACCTTTTGTAATGATGACATTTCTCCTGAGTATAATTATTTGTAAAAAGTTATTTATAAAATGGGTAAAAACAAATAAAATGCGTTCTAGCTATTTTTATGTTTAGTGTAAGTTCAGGGTAACCCTAGGTTTTTCAAAAAACAAGATAGTGTAGCCCGGTGTAACCCTAGGCTTACCCGGACTTTTCATTGAACAAAACTATTGCTCTTTATAGGAAATGTGGGATTGTTGGATGAATTATAAAGAAGCTGTAGTGCATAGGCCACTCGCCTTACTTAATCCATTAATCAAATCTAATCTATCGTCAATTTGTAAATGGGGGGAAGGGGATTATTGTAGTTGGGTACTTCTTTTGTCTTAACACCTTTAAAGTTTTTCGTATTTGCGATATTTCCACTTCCATCTTTATTATAGACCCTGCGAGTGATTTTTATCACATACCCTGCATAGAATCTACTACTGACAACGTGTACATTTTATTTGGCTTAAAAAAAAACAAGAACTTAATAAAAATTTTAAATCAACTATTTACAAGCAATTGAATTTAGTGTTACACTTTACATCCGAGTAGGTTAGGACGCAAAGTTTAATGCGGCACTACACCAAACAAAGTTGAATTAGTACCTACTCATGATCTTACTGAAAAGAGGCACTGCCCTACTGAGTAGGTACTTCTATCTAAGAGCTGGTTTTCTATTGATATAAAATTGTTAAATCGATTTTTATGATAATATATCAAAAGGCTACCGATTTTCATTTATAATCGATGTTTTTTCGGATAATCGACAATTGCAGAATTTTTTTTAACTTAAGCCACAAACTGGAGCCTGTGTATAAATTATTACCTACGCATCCATTTGGGATGGGTTTTAGAATGTGAAGTGCTAGAGCGTACTTCTGCATTTAGAAAGAGAGATACAAATCGGATATTTTTTTGTGCTTAGCTACAAAAACCTTTTTCTTTTTTTGGTGCCATTTTATCCCATTGCTATCGCAATAAGTTTGAATAAATCCTACAAAATTCGCCTCCCAAACCTTGCGTGGTCACATATCGATAAAGAAACTCCGAGAATTTTTTCGATAGATATAAAGCAATTTTACTAATATTTGTATTGTCGGGAAATGCTACTGTTTACAACAGATTAAAAGTAACTAGTGCAGGTATTTTCTAATAATTAAGGTATCATTTTACAAGTGACTAGAGGTCCACATTTTAAACGGCAAAATATACATCAGGCCTCCGGAACTAATTTTTAAATATACATTTCAAAATAAGTTCAACGCACTAAAACTAAGCGGTTAGAAATTATTGAAATTTTAACAACTGAAATTCGATGAGATTACAAGCAGAATCGGGCTTTTAAATTAATCCGCCTAGACGATGATAGAGTTTGGCATACTTATGCACGTAAATGAAATGCTCCTCATAGATAAGGATTTCCAAACTGGCCCAACTCCATCCGAAGGAGATACAAGTAAAAAACACCAAGGCAAACATTAGCAATTAATCTATTTCTAGTCATATGTATACAAATTAGGAAATCAAGATAGCAATGAATCAATAAATAATCTAGAAATTCAAGCTATGATAGATCTTAAAAATAACACTTCGTTTTTCAATAAAATTCTCTGACATTTTAACAAAAGTTTTACTTACTTTAAGTTATCTACATAAAATTAATTTCTTTTAAACATTTGACATTTGTAACGTTTGCAAACTGCTGTCACAAAAAAGGAAAGGGAATATGTGAGGAAAATTTTGATTCATTCTTTTTTGTTCCTGAGGTTTTTAGTAACATACACTTAATTAGCTTTCTGGACGAACATTTCCATCTTTGTGATGAGCTGTTTTGATGCAAAGATTCACAAAAAATAGAAATACGGAAATAAAAATCAAGCCTCCCCCATCAAGTAGGGCTCCACTTGTGAATTGTTAATAGGAGCGATATTGTCAGATTTACAAAGCGTGTGTTATGGACGCAGGTGAACCAGACATCATTATTTTCGGCCCAACTGGAAAATCCTCCTGACCACGGTACAGAAAATACAAGTATTCTCATTAAATTTTGACAAATGTGCTGTGACGTACTTTTGTCCAGTAATGCATATACATTATAGAAAATACAGAGAGAGAGTATTATTTCTCTGTACCGTGCTTTTCTATACATTATACGACATTTCGTCAAAAAATGGTTCGCGAAAAAAAAAAAAAACATTCCACGTTGGCGGAATGCTCGAGAGTGGGCAAGAAAGAGGCGGGAAGAAAAAATTGATTGAATTTTTCACAGCGACGGGATGGATATGTTATTGCTATGCGAGCTGCATATTGTTGCGACATGTTTTACTAAAGAGTTTGGGATTAGCGGCTCCGTACAGTACAGATCATCTAGATCTCCAAAACTTTCTGCATTACAATTTGTGTAATGACAATCTAAAGCTAAGAAAAAGAGTATCCATGAAGTAGCTTAGTTACATCAGTTACAATTAAAAGGTGCTTATGTCATGAAAGAAATTTGCCATTGTTACCATTGTCATAAATATTGGCCAAGACAGACGACAAGAAGGAACAAATGTGTCAGGAAATGGGTGCTCCGGAACTGATTATTACTACAGCTTCTGACATCGCATCTAACACAGGAATTAAAGTATAGATTTAGATTTGTAGAGAGCAAATATTTGTAACAATGACAAGCAGAGCAGTAGGGTGGCACCTCTTCGATGGATGATCAACAATGACCATGTAAGTTGTTGCCTTTTGTTGTAGTAAATTGATACGATTATAATGTGCTTACTAAGTACCTATTTATGTGAATTGCTTACACCCAGTGATAAGATTTGAATTTCATTTTTCAATAAATTCCGGGTGCCAATACGAATATTTCGTTAAAAATCATCATCATGCAGATTTTTTTTCAAAGAACTATCAAATTATTTGACTAAAGCCCACGTATTAATTAAAATAATAGATATATCTCTAAATAACTCTAGACATTTTTGTGTATTTGAGTATTAAATAATTATTTTTAACATCTCACATAATGTATTATACCCCACTGGCCAGAATATCCTGACAAGTTGAAACTAAGTCATTGAAAGTCAGTCGCAATATCCTCTTCAACAAATTTTTTATTGTTTTCACTGTTTATGCGAAAGATGCTTAGAATAAACAAAAACCTATAACGTAACGGTACGATAGATTTTTTTTCCTCCTTCCTCTCTCGGAACGCTCTTAGACGGATGTTGAAGATTAAATAAGTCCACTACTGCAGGTTATAGCTGCATCAGGGTAAACTGTCGACTGGTGCATGGGAGGTTAGGACACGACTCGAGAAGGATCATAACATCAGATCCTCCCTATTATTTCAAAAGGTAAGTGATGTATGGTCGCTTCAGGACTGAATGTGTGTTTGGTTTATTTTTTGCAGGCACGAAATTATGGTGCGTGACAGCTCAGCTTTTTGGTTTATCCACCCCACTCTCAGCAAATAGTCAAGGTGCTAGAGTGCCGACCTGACTTAAATGTTACCACGGAGTGAGCTGTGAGCTACCAGACTGGACTGTACGTCCACGATCTCTCTCACTCATAGATATCATAACAGGTGATCACTGGTTAGAGCAAAAGTCATGAAGACTTGTACGAAAATTCATCAGTACTGGTAGTTCCTGCCTGCCGTAGACGCCAGAGAAAATTCCAAGCTGACATCATATGTATATAATCTCAGTATAAATTCTGAGTATGAATCATATGAGGCGAAATACTAAGTGTTTACTTTAGCGCTTAGACATTTAGGCCCTAGGCGGGAACAGCCAAGTTCAGGAGTAAAAGTAATAAAGACTTTTACGAAAATGTTATCAATATATAATTGGCTATTTGGCGGAGGTATTTTACTACACAATACCGCAGACAAAACTTTAAGTCCCAAGTAGAGGTTTTTCGATGACCTATAAAAATCTCTATCCACACAAGTTTGATTTAACTTGGAAATCTTAAGTATACTCATACCTTCAGCTTGAATTCCTAGAATGTTTCACATGAGGAGACAGTAATTTAAAGATCCATAATCCTGAGGTTTTCCGAATAGTGATTTCAAAACGATACATCTAAATGATATTTTAAGCCTGCGCCAACCTAGGCTGATCACTTGAACCAATCGTATAAATATCTTTGATAAGCTGAAAATCTCTCATCTACCATAACACTATTGGAATCGTTAATTCTAAAACATAAACACAAGACTCCATACAGGGACTAAAATATAAAGAATTATTAAACTCCGGATTTTTTACCGAATCTTAATGACAATTAAAACAATATTATTAGTCACACACAGAGAAAAAAAATACGAGTCATTATATCTTATTCGTCGTGTATAGTGGGCGTTAATATAAGACATGTTCACTGCTTAACATCAGGAACAAGAAGGTAGAAAACAATTGACAGCAACCGCCTACAATCATCTACTCTTTTTGTATGATGTAATTCGCAAAATTGTTGTATTCGCACGTGCCTCCTTGCCTCTTCGCATCGTACTGTCGCTCAAATATTTTCAAGATAGATTGCAAGTATGTCGTAAAATAGTAACTTACTAAATGAATACAGCGCATTTTCCATAGTTCCTTTGAAATCTTTGTTATACGATAAAAGGGCTTGAATTCGAGATGAGCAACAAAACTTGCTCAAACTGAAAAGGGGGTGAAATAACCCACCTAAGCCCTTCATAAATGTGAGAACCTGTCAAGTTGTCATCGGCAATTGTTACATTTTCAATTGCAGAACAGAGTACGCCGAATGAAGCGTACATCGTTATATCCGCAACACATGTCAGTTATCAACTATATCACTCAGAGGAAGCTGAGGCAGCTGAGAGCAATCCGTAGAAATTATATAACCTTTCTTTGTAGTTGTGCTCCAAGTAGTGTTAACAGGAGTAACTGATATTTTTGCCATTTGTGCAGAATAACTCGAAAGATGGAGAAATTAAGTAGATAAAAAATTCAGCAGAAAATTAGCTTACTACAATGTCCATTCGTAATACTTTGTGCATCAACAACAGTACACAAAATCTGAAAAAAATAGTACTATTTAGACTACTGAGCGACAGTATGGCAAGTATTTACAAAATCTCATAGAATTATTTATTTAAAGCTGATTCCACACCAAATGCCGAAATATGTGCAGTCAAATATTAAGCAGGCTTGAGTTGCAGTACGACTTGATTTACCGAAAAAATGAAAGAAGGGAGTTATAAATAAGTTGCCTCGAAAAGAGGGTGAAATAGGTTTCAGCGATAATCGTAAAAGGATATGTCTTCATACGTTATGTCGTTACAAGTAATCTATTTTTATTCCCTCAGAGGATTTAAGTCGAAATTGATGTCGCACAATCTTTGAGTGAAAATGTGTTATGACCGCATTTTAAAGAATAATTAAGTTCTTTGCTTTTAAATAAATTTAAAATTTTTCTCAAATCTCCAACGTTAAACTTGTTTTTCTTAATTCCATAAATCTACGAATAAAAGGAAGATGATCACTGCAATTGCAAACCTAACAAATTTCCTACAAAATATGTTGTTGTAAATTGATGCCGCTCTGAGCAATCTCTAAAAGTATAAAAATTGTTATTTCGCGGTACCAGTACCTACATATATTAAATCACTAAGAGGGCCTTTTCACCCCACTCAATCACTTTGATTTTTTCATGTGTACAGTTCAGCAGCCCCTTTGAATATTTAAACGACAGGGGCTTTAATGGACGACTACAACGTTAAATACCTGTCCAAGTTAAATTTTGAAAACATAATTCAAACAAACAGCCTCCCACCTATGAATTTAGTATGCAATTCAAAATACGTTGGTTAAGAACCGCGCTGGGATCAGATAAAGGCGCAATGGAAAGCATTAAAACATTGCTCAAAAAAATTTACACACGAAGGAACGCAACAGTTGATGACTGCAATCCTTATGTTGAAATGCTCAAGGTTCCTTTCCTTACTAACTGGACTTATTATTGATCCCCTTTGGAGTAACAGTTGAAACCTTAATAAAAATCAATGGTGGACATACAAAGTACATTCCATTTGTAACACATAGAAATAATGATGGTGAAGTAGAATGGATTGGCGATTCACGCATAATATTAACAATTTGGATGTCCGTCCGTCCTCTCCATAACTCGAGAACGCGTTTGCACACGGGTTTTGAAAAAAATAATAATAAAACCGACCAAGTGCGGGTCGAACTTGCACACGAAGGATTCCGTACCACCGTACAAGATTTAACAGCCATGTACTTCTTAGTTCGAGCAAAAACAAAAGTTTCTTGTATGGAGACCCCCTTTAATTTTTAATTTTATTTTATTTTTATTATTTGTTCTTATAGCAGCAACAGAAATACACAATCTGTGAAAATTTCAACTGTCTACCTATTACGGTTCATGAGCTACACCCCGCTGACAGGCAGACCGACGGACAGCGGAGGCTTAATAATAGGGTCCCGTTTACACCCTTTGGCTACGGAACCCTAAAAAGTAAATTTAAGTTCGAAAATGGGACAAATCGGGTAACTCCTTCGCGTGGTTGCCATACAATAATTTCGTTTGCACTATATATTTCGATACTACTACCGCCTGAGTATTCCTAATTCACTGAGTAAGGTTGTACTATTGTTTTAGCATAAAATAGTAGTTTCAACGGAAACAATCTCTTATCCTCGTATAACTGTTCAACTGCAGAATACGCTTTTGGATGAAAGCTTGAAATAGATCCAACTTTTTTTTAATTTATGTAAACTTTTTGAAACGGCTCCTATACGTAGTGTGGTCTAATCATTTCTTAAAAAAATTAATAGTCACTCTTAAGTCCTTTGTTGAATATGATCGTACAGTTTGATGTTCTAGTCTAGCATACATATAGCAAGGCTACAAGGGTAGGTATTTCTACCAAAAATCATACACTATAATTTATAAAGATATCGAATGCCGAACAAATTTCATGCACAAAAAAAATGTTTCATGGGATGTAGCAGTACATCTCAAGCAACGCATTTCGACGCAAATAAATATTTCCATGAATCCAATTCTCATCATGGCATGGAAAGGGATCTTAATACAGTCATACCACACCGCACTTCGCAAATCTGTTATGGTTGCATTGTGCTGCATGAAGCAGTATGCTTCACTTGAGCCACTGACAGCTGGCAGCAGTGTTCACATCGTGCCACACTGCGATTGTGCTGCCAATGGTACCATGCCGAGTGAGCAATACCTGGCTGAGGGGGACAAAAGTTCTGGAAAAAGAAAGAAAGACGGGAAAAAGTGCGGTTGTTAAAACATAAAGTGCTATAGCTTTGATTGAGTCTTTCAGCCTGAAGGCAAGTAAAAGAAATATCTTACGTGTAAATTGGGTCTATCGCTGGATTCTGAAGAAAGCGGAGATGTGGAAAGAAAAACGAGAAAGAAACAAGGAAACGCAGACTTACGTGCGCATACGAAAGACTCATGAGTAATTTACGATTCATGTGCGCGTTCCATTTTTAAGAACTCATGTGCGCGTGCGTGAGTTTCTGTCATGGGAATTAGCGCACGCGCCCATGAGTGAGTAATTCAAAATAAGAAAGCGCACACGAAATTTCCACTGCTCATTACTCGTGAGTGAGTAATTCAAGAGAAGAAAGTTCACACTAAATTTCTCATTGTTCATTTCCAACTTGCGTGTGCAATTTCATTTATGAAATATCAACAT
The DNA here is from genome assembly GCA_963924295.1 of Dioctria rufipes. NCBI lineage: Eukaryota > Metazoa > Arthropoda > Insecta > Diptera > Asilidae > Dioctria > Dioctria rufipes. The sequence goes on from OZ002742.1 coordinate 19,958,254, forward strand.
TATGTAGAAAACGTGGGTAATTAATATTTAAACGTTTATTTGCCTTATGAACGTACATGAAGGATGTAATAAAGGAATTTGACAAAATGTTTTCCCGTTTTTTAAGATTTGCTGTGGCGGTGATCGGTAATTAAAATATCCAAAAGAATAGTCGAGGAATGATTTTCACCTATTCAAGCCCGTTTTGCACCTATCATTATGGATAGAAATTATAAATAGTTCAAGGTTTTTTACCTTTTCAGCAATAGAATAATAGTTCAAGATTCACATATCTACTTCTACAAGTAATTTAGACGTTTATGAAGGTAGGTAGGGACCACTTTTGAAATTTGTGAAGGTCGTAGACAAGTAGCAGAGCAATAATGAAAGGTTAAATTGAATGGGACAGTGTCAGGTAAAAATATGAATGGATAATTCATTATAATTCCACTGTTATAACTTGAACATAAAGGAACATTTTTCATTGATTCAAAATTTAATTTAAGTAATAATATATTTTCGCGTAGTGAAATTTTAGAATTAAAGAATAAGATGGAGAATAGAAGAATTTTAAGAACTTTTATTTTTAACAATTCTAAATTAAATCATAAATACAAGAGGAGAAAACAATCGCCTCGTCCGGGGTTTGAAACCGGGACGAGGGGAAAACAATCGCCTCGTCCGGGGTTTGAAACCGGGACCTTCCGCTTACCGGGCGACTATTCTTACTACTGAGATAACGAGACAGATGATTTTTTCTAATTGTATTTCTTAATTTGTAACTAGCCTATTAAGTCACGCTGCTTGCAGGTGGCATTAACCAGTAACGATGAAAGCGCACAAATAAATTATAAATTCAACATTCCCTTCGAGGGAATGGATAACATACTTTATCTTTGAAGAAAAAGAAATATATTGTCAGGGAAATGAACTGTTTCCACCGGTATACATTCATTTCATTACGATCACATATCTGTATTTCTATCGTGCACGGTGGATTGCTCATTTCTTCTTTTCTTTCATAGACAAAATTAATGTCGTGAGTTTTTTCAACACATCTATAGTATATGTCAGCTGTAAATTGAATCAAACGGATTAGGCTACGCAGAGAGTGCGGAATTGGTTTATTGGTGTCAAGTATTTGCTTCTATTAATGTATGTTCGAGGAATATAGTTAAATAGTAACTAATGTAAAGTTGAGTCGATTATCTTAGGGAACCCTATCTAAGGCCATCAATACGAAAGCTGTAATTAAGTAAAGAAGAAGTTGATTGTTTTTTTGATAATATATGCTCAGTTTTTGTAACGATTGAAATGTGGTGATACTAAGCTCATTTCTCTCCCCTTTCACTCTCCCGGAGCTCTTCCTCTTCGAAATGATTGACTAGGTCCGCTTCTCCACTGTATTTGACGGCATCATACGGACGCTGATAACATGTTGCCCCCAGTGTCATTGGGTGGATGGGGCACGGCAAGGAATGCAGGACATCTGCGCTTTCATCATAGGTAAAGGTAAGTGGTGTAAGGGTCCCTTCTGGACCGGGTGTGGTGCTGTGTGCGTTTTTTTTTTGCAGGCACTTTTTTGTATATGGGCTGTGACAGCGGCAGATTTTTGGTATACCCACTCCACAACTCTCCCACACTGGCCGAGGTGCTAGCGTGCTGCCCTGTGTCTACGCTGCTCACAGAGCGAGCTGTCAGCCCATGCTGACAGAATGGACTTCACGTCCAAAGCATACTCACTCCTATGCTATCATAACAAATCGCATCATATACCTCGTTCACATGAAGCGGACTGGAGTGGATTACCGTACTTCAGAGTGAAATAATTCGCCATATGAGCACTAACCGGACTGGTATTATCTACACCGGCGTTAGTTCGGTAGTGGAGTAGATTTAATCACATCTGAACACTTGGGTGGATCGAACTGGATTGACGTTTGGATATTTTTCGGTATAATTTCATCCTTCGCTTCGAATTCCTTCGTGCTTTCATACAGTATTTTAGAAATTGTAAAATTACACTTGTTTTAATGATACGTCTTTCAATAGCTACAAAAATAACTTCTAATGCCAGCTGACTGTAAAAAGATGACTCTCTCGTCAATTTAATCCGGTCCATCGCATGTGAACACTTGACACTATGCGAATTAGGACTATTTCAGTCCAGTTCAGTATACTTCATGTGAACGGGGTAATAGTAGAATCAGAGAATATTTGCTTGGCGGAGGCAACGTCACACTTCTTTCCCCCATCTAACAAACAATCTCCTGAACAGAACATATCAGTAGCCGACAGAAATACACAAGCTGGCTTGACTGCTTGTATGCTATGCCGTGCAGTTACGCTGAGTGCTAGCTGAACGACTTGGTTGAAGGACTATGCGTTGAAATACGTCGCTTGGGATATACTACTATGTCGTATAAAAAATTTTACTTGTACATGGAATTTGTTCGTCATGCGATATCTTTATAAGTAATATGATTTCTGCTTCTAATCTTTCGTTCAATTTATAAACAATGAAAGCAACTTAGTGACTGCTTTATGCTACTTTATACTACTCAAACTTCTTGGTCATCTAAAATCGATTAAGCTTTTGTTTTAAAGTATACGCCTTAAACCCGTTCAATCTAATAGAATAGTAACTCTTAAATTTGTTCGTTTTGTCTCATTTGAGTTTTATTTTTATTTCTTAATTCAAACTGAACACAAAAGCTCCAACTATAAGAAAGCTTTAACATTTTATTAGTTTGCTATATCGCCAACTTGCAAAGCTATGTAACAATTAAAGTAGACACCGTTGCTAGGTTTATTACTAAAATGTTTTTGAATTTACATATGTATAGAATTCCAAACACATCAGCAGTATGGTTACAAAACACGGAAAGCAATTTTCAAACGAAGACTTCAGAAGACAATTAAACAGAGGCAGGTTCGTTGTAAAAATCATAGGAATAAAATGGAATCGGACTAGCCCCATACTACATATGAACGTAATAAAAACAAACCACACAATAGGGTAAAACCCATGATACAAAGATAACAAGATATGGCCGATTCGAAAGGATTTTTTTGTGTTGCTACGTCGTGAGTGACTAATGTCATTTCCAGCGAATTTGTTTTGAGATTTTCGTATTTTATTGACTGAAATACGTTTTGAATATGTGAAAATATTTAACAAAACAATATTTTCTTCGTTTAAATCACTTTGGGAAAAGTAAAAAGTAATTATGTCCTGGTGGGAAAGCAAAGAAATATCCAAATAGAAAATTTTTTTCACTTCGATAAGGACGATTGAAATTGAGACGAACAAATTTGCGACATTTGTCGCCAAAGCAGGCAAGCAACCAATTGACAGATTTTTCGGCCATACTTGTTAATCTTTGTATCATAGGTAAAACCCACTGACATATATAACATGGACTGCCTGATTTTCTATTTCATATGGGTCAACTTTTGTTGGCAGGGGTGTGACAATTATCTTAATTTCAAGTTTTACTTTCGCTTTAATATTCATATTAAAAGTTCAACAAATTACAGAAGCATTCGAAATTATTTCTATTCTTGGAAGCTTATCTCCCACAACATCAAATTTTTTTTAAACTTGATTTTTAAAGAAATAAAATTAAGCAATTTTTGTCTACCTGCCACTAAAAGTAGCTATGGGGGACAGAGAAAGGATTACAAATATTGTATTACCATCTATTCCTATTCTATATATTCGTTTGGAAAACCTCTGAACTGATACTGGACTATGGCGTATTTTGTATAGAACTTATTGTTTGTAGTTCCGCGGAATAAAGTAGTTAAACCAAAACGAGACAACTATAGAAAAGTGATCCCATAAAAATGTCAAATAATGTAAGCAATTTCAGTAGTATCAGCAGCCCATTTTATATATGTCAGTGGTAAAACCTAAGATCATATAACTTATTAAGAAGCTTCATTAGACCTCTCAAAATGAACAAGCTGTATGCTTAATTACGGAAGCGGTCGGGAGGTAACAGACGGGAAGAAGCAAAGATTTGAGACAGAGAATATTGCTGTTCTCTCTGTTCTCCGGCAACCAACACCTACAGCTATATACACGCCGACGCCTACGCTCATCAGCATTTTTGCGCAAGCACGCGAATCAATGCAACTGACTGTGACTAGACCTGCTTGTCGGCGACCTATTCTTATTCCAAACCACTCATTTTACTATTGCAGAGGGAGACTATTCTACAGCAATGCAATATGTAAATGAAAATTCTCTCAAGCAAAATGTTATGGCAAACGGGCTATCACACACGAGTATTCTTGATGCAGTATGCAAAATTGCAAACCGGTTTTCTTGGGAAGAGGTGAAAGAAGCAATGTATGAGTATAATGCGGAGCGCGGGCGTTCAGCACTGAAGAGTGGCGGATCGTCATCGTCAAAGCGCTAGATCTGTGGTGCTGGTGATGACGACCCGCCGCTCACTACTGGTGAGTGGCGTGCTGTCGTCAAAGCAGAGAGTTTTCATAAAATTTGTGAGAGCGGGTCGTAATATCACGACCCGCCATATAAAACCTTTCAATATACGAGATGCGCATTCTTTCTGTTGGATGTTGTTTGATAAAACTTGGTAAAAAAAAACTCGGCCACCAACTGATGCTCCTACTACTCCTTCTACTACTCCTAAGGCAATATACACCCTAATTTTTAATTATTATTATTGTTTTGCCATATTATTAAAATTTACGTTTCTATATGAAGCACATTCTTAATATTTAATAATTTTTGTTTTCTACCAAATTTAACTTTTAAATTTCACACCTGCCATGAATGAGGAGGATTTGGCGAAAGGAAGACAATGGGTTTCCCCAACGTAAAAATAATAACTGTTTTGTTTTTGATTCTATTAAATTTGCGCCATATCAAAGACAAAAATATTTCCGGACAGAAGTTCTTGTTAATTCCGCGGATTAGCAGTTGCAGGTTCACCATATTTTCTCCAATACAAACATAAGAACTCTTACTCTAGTGAGATGTGACTAAATCTGCCGAAAACAATCGTCTTTTCAAGCACTTCTTTACATAAATTTAACTGTTAAATGTCATTTGAGTTATGAACATCCTTTGATTTTAATTCATGTAAGGCATAATTACTGCTTTCCATATGACGAGCTTCTTCGGATACTCGGAAACATTTTGAGAATACTTTTTTTCGATTTGTCCCTAAATAATAATACGTAACTGTAACCAGGTATCTACTTGAAGTCGACCTCCATAGTGCGACATGATAATTTTGTCACAAATTTCTCATAAATTTTCCTATCTCTTGTTTTACAAATGATTTCTTTATATTCGTTCCAATTTAGCCCTTTTAGAGTTATTATATTTTTCTATTTAGTCTCCATTTAGGTACTTATTTGATTAGAAGCTCCAACGTTACCAACCACAATTTGGCTGAAAAGTTAGTTCTTTTTAGACACCACCTTGCGTTAAGGTTTTGTCAGTGGATGAGTTTTCTAGCCTGATCGTTTCTTCTTTTGAATTGTTTTTTTTTATAAAATTCCCCAATAATTAGTGGCGAAAGCTCAAAAGAGATATTGGCAATTTACCTGAATTTTCAAACTATGTATTTACTTCACTTTATGTTTGTGTGTTACACCTAAGAGGAGGTCAGCTACTGAAGACTAAAAACTGAATAATATTGACCAAGTCCCCTGCGAATGCTAGTAGAACAAAAACGGTCGACTTTTTCTGGGACAGAGTACTTATCTTAAAAGAAGTCACATAAAACAACCATTTTTAAAGTATGTTCCTTAAAGACTAAAGAAAGAAGAAAGTGTACGTTCTACAGGGATTTTAGGCTAAAAACCGTCAGGCACAGACCAAAGAGCACAGTATATTTATTATGATATTATACTGTGCAAAGAGTGGATGCAACCCCCCAAGGTTCGAATGCAGTTTTGGTAGTTCACGAGGAACGATGGAAACATTACGCTTTGGGACCCATAAGCTGGATTGGTACGGCTTTACTTTTGTGTAAAAATTTAGAAAATATAACTTGGAAATCCATTCAACTGTCAAATTTTCCTAGTCTGAGAATAACATTCACATTATGGTTAAAAAACTTTGAAGCTTGGGTAATAAATTTCGAGTAAACCTATTATTCTCGTCGATGTGATACCTACAAATCAAAGAAAAAGACCATAGAATACAACAAGCTTCTTTTTTTTTTGCCTTGCCTATTTATTACTAGTTTTATGTGTCCTAATATTTATAACTCGAGGTAAAAAGGTCTAACTCGAAAATCGTTGCTGGCCACCTACAGTCTTAATTCACCGCAAATGCCTCGTTTGTTCAATCTTCAGCCGCAGACATGCGCTCCATGGAAAGCTGCGTTAAGAAGCGTGGACGATAAGTTAAGGGTGAATTTTATCCCTATTTTGGTTGTACTCCCATTCAAAAACCATGCGTTTTCGCTGGACATCCCAGAAGAGAAGCCTTTCCTATCATATTTTTCTATATGACTGTACTAGTAAATACATACATACAAAACCACGTTGAAGAAGCCAAAATGATTTTACCTGAATAATAATGTTTAAAACATACTTTTACATGAATCTAATCAATTGTTAATTTTTCTCTGATATTTAGTCATATTAATTATTAAATTTAAAAATGCAGAAAAACATTGCATTGTTCCCCACCGGACAAATATTGAAAAATGATCCTGAGAAGGTACAATCTATAATCTCTTTACCCGAAGATAAAGATAAAGAAGTAAACTATTAATTCCAAACTATAATTACTAATTATTGTATTTATTAACATTATAATTAACAAGAAGGATCAACACTTACCGCGAACAAATTAAAAAAAGGTAAGTTCGTTTTCGTTAGCCAACCCCACAAAAGAATAACCACAGTAATAAAATATATAGCACAAATAATATTTCAGGAATATTTTTATTAAGTCATATATTTCAATTTAATGTAAAACAACTTTAAATAAGAGTTTTCAAACTTCACAAGTAAAACTCGAAATGTTTTCAACAACTTACTCGTCAAATTGGAATGAAGTTAGATGAATTTCACTCAGCTTAAGAAAAGTTTAACAAAGTACCAACTTTCCGGAAAAAAAATGTTTCCTAATAAAATCAGGGACATCTTACAAGAAATTTTGTAGTTATAATTTTAATAATATCTTTGGCACAATCCAATAAACTTTGGATTGAATCTAGGATAAACGCTTTTTGAAAAATCAGCTGACCTACTTCAAAGCTGTCATTTTGACATTCCTGAAGTAAACAACACTTGTAGCAATCTGTGGGACTTTTCAGGATTTCTGAACTTAAAGCAACAGTATGAAAAGGTAACGATTAAAACGAGAATTTCATAATTATTAACATGCAACTTCCAGGAATATCTGAGAATCCCGCAGTAGCTTACAACAAAAAATAAAATGAACCCTTTTCCTTTGGTATATTGGTCACAAACGGAGACTCATCTATATTTAGAGGTTGACTTAAAAAATGCTGAAAATTCTAAAGTCGAATTCGGAAATAAATTATTGAAATTCTCTGCTCGAGGCTATGGCACCAAAGGTGTAGATTTCTATAAGTTCAGTTTGTTTTTATTCTCAGATATCGATCAGAATCAGTCATATTTACAAGAGGCTGAAATTGGGGTCCTTTTGACGTTGCAAAAATTCAATAAAATTTGGTGGCCTCGTTTAACAGCTCAGCACCAAAAATCTGATTGGTTACAACAAGTTGACTATGATTATATTACGGAACCGGAGGATAAAGTGGAAGAAGAGGACACCATTAAAAACCAATCGCAGCAAGAAATGGTTAATTGTTCCGTGAAATCACATCAAGGGACTCGGAAGAAGACTGAATATAAGTACACTCGGGACAAAGGACGAGTGATTTACCTGATTCTTTACAATATTTTCCAATTTTTCGGATTCCTCTATATACTTGTTCTTATGCAGATTTTATACTGTCGTCACGAAGGCAAAGTGATTCCCCATACGTATGGAGCTGTCGGAGATGCTCTGAAATTTCTTCAGCTATTGCAATATCTTGAAGTGATGCATCCAATTTTTCGATATACCAAGGAAAGCGTTTTATTACCACTAATTCGAGTGACCGGAAGGAATTTTATTGTTTTCTGCATGATTGATCAAGAGCCACGCATGCATGAGAAACCTGTCGTTTTCTGGATAATCATATCTTGGACATTAATTGAAATTGTACGGTTTCCTTACTATGTATCGCGTATACTTGAAAAGAAAATACCAGCCCTCACCTGGTTGCGTTACACAATTTGGATTCCAATTTATCCACTTATCACGATTTGTCAGGGCGTCATAATATTACGCAATATGCTATATTTTGAGGAAACTAAACGGTTTTCTATTGAAATGCCGAATGAATGGAACTTCATCTTTAGCATGCCAATTTTCATGTTCATCTATTTTCTAGCAATCTTACCGGGCACTTATTTACTTATGAAACACATGTCCAACGTTAGAGCGGAATTATTGGGTAAAAGTAACTAGCCGGCCTGTAAATAATAGGCAACTCATTATCTAAGTCATTCGTTGATAGTTTTTATTTCTTGTTATTTATTTTAGTTATAAGAAAGATTTTCGTTCAAATGATCTCTGCTTTTGTTTTTTAGAGATAAGTTCAAAGTTAATTAAAGATAAATAAATAATTGATTTAAAGTTAAAAAGAGTGAATAAATTTTTCTGTATCGATGGCAGTATAGCATGCTTTCGTTTTCCTAAATTATCGATAATCCATTCGTCGATTCTTTCCGCTTACTTTAACTTATCACAATCTCATGGGAGAAAATAGTTTTAAAGTGAGAGAGCGCCGGAGATGGTGAGAAAGATTTTGGGATCATGTGCCTGGAAATTTTGTATCTATTATTAGTTTTTTTATATTTCAATGCCGCAAGAAAAAATTTACAAAAAAGCTCGTTGTTCTGACCGTTTAATATGGTCGTAAAATTCGTCTTTGAACTAAACTTCCTTACCCAGGAATCTCTATCTTGTTAGTTTGAAAATTAGACAATTGGCAACAAAGTAAAATGTATTTTCTACTTCGTCTAGGTAATATATGGTCATAGTGTAAACAAGTCTATAGAGCCCGATAGCAGAAATTTTAATGGATATTGTCCTCAAGAGCCGAATCTAACAGCACCACATTTTTTTAAAGTATACTAAAGAAAATTTCATTTTTATTGTTATCTTTATGATTGTGTTTAAGGATTTATTTATTTCCCTAATAATGATGCACAAATATGTTTTGTCGCATTTTTCATTTGATCCTTCAAGTGTACCCACCCACATATAACCGTTTTTTAAATAAACATATTTTTATGAGACATAATTTTCCTAATTTTGTTTCATTCACACATGAAATGAGGTTTACTTGATGCTAGAAAAAATTTAATGAAATTATGCATTATAAAAATAGGTTTAAAAAATGGTTGTATGTCGTGGGTGCACTTGCCAGATCAAATAACATTGTGACGAAAAGCCAGCGCTTCTGAAAGGAGCATAATTTAAGTGCTTCCCTAACCATCTTTTGGCAGCTCTTTAGAAGAATACTTACTGTTCTATCCAGAAAAATAAGCAAGGGCGCAAGTAAGTAACTCAAGAGACTCTATAGACATCACTTGAAAACAAGATAGACGATTAATATTTGATGAGCTCCAGCAGAAGTGCAAAGAGGGGTGATCTCATCTAATTTTCCACGTATCTAAACTGTGAATTTTTCCACTATTGTACCAAGTAACTCATTTTCAATGTGAACTTCAGAGTGATTAAAACTTTTGAAAAGACACATTCAAAATACTTCTTCTAAGAACAGCATTGTAGCGCCTGCCTCTGCGGACATGGCTATGTTAAAAAGCAATGGACTGGGATAGCGACAAGAAGTGCTGCGAGCTTCCAGGAAAGAGATTCAGGAGGTTTATTAGAGCGTTCTTATCCCAGTGGGATCCCACACAGCACAAATGTATCCGTGCTTTGTTAATGGGAAACCCTGTAAGGATATATAAATTGTTCGTGAGCATTCCCGTTCGGTCTCACTTAACAAATTAGGACATCACTGGAAGTACAGAATGTCCGAAGTTCGGATGTCCCTGGTAGATCCCGTTGTACTTAGACTCAGTTCACGCATTGAATAATCTTTAATTCAAGCATACGTAGGATGTCTTAGGGATCTCCTAGTTTGTTTTTGAGATCTTCGCAGGAGTATGAAAAAACTTAATTTTAAGGCAGTTGGGCAGTTCCAAGAAATTTCCAAATTTTCAAATTAATCTACAATAAAAAATAGAATTTTCAATATATACAATTTTTCACCGAAACCGAATTAAAAATTTATGCGATACTGTTATTGAGTCCCCGTGGTAGTTTGCAATATCATTCATAGAACTTTATAAACTACCTCCATCATCCTTCCAGCCAGCTCAAAATTCTAACGGAGTGCTTGCCCTTCTCACAGTCACAAGACTTGAAAGCGGAAAGAATCTCCGTAAGCTAATGTTAAAGATGAGGTGGCCTGTTTTCATCAGAGAAACAGAAGACGGCCGCCCTGCACCGATAATAGTGTAGACTGTACGGTGATCCTACAAGATTATCTTTTGCCGTATTAACGATTTCACTATACAACAGAAAGAAAATAAAACACGAGTCTTCACGATCTATTATTGTGAATTTTATAGACCTCTTTATTATTACCAATATGAACAATATAATATTAGAGATTTAACGTCTCGTATACAACTTTTGTATAGATCTAAAAAACTTTAACGACTCTTTTTCCAACTTCTTTCTTAAACCAAATTCTCTAAGTAAAGGATTTTCCAATAAGAGGTGTTATTGTAATTAGCTCGCTATTTCGGTAGATGTCACTTTTGGAGCTGTCATTTTTTGACATTTGATAAGTAGAAACTACGCCATTAATAAACATGGAACGATACACGATTCAACAACGCATTGAAATTATTAAAATTCACTATAAAAATGGTGAAAATGTGACAGAGACGGTTCGTAAAACTCGAACATTTTTGGGTCGTCGTGAAGCACCTTGTCGGACCGCAATACAGAAATTGGTAGAAAAATTCGAGCTGTCGGGACAAGTTAGTGATGTGAAGAATAAAACCCGTGCACGTCGCTCAAGAACAGCCGAGAATATTGCTGCTGTAGCCGAAAGTGTTGAAGAAAACCCAGGTTTGTCCATTCCTCGTCGTTCTTTGGAATTAGGCATTCCACAAACGTCATACACCGTATTTTGCATAAAGATTTGGGTCTTAAGGCTTATAAAGTTCAGTTAACACAAGAACTCAAGCCGGCCGATTATCAACAACGTCGAGTCTTTGCTGATTGGGTCCTTGAAATGCATGAAAATGATCCGGAATTCCATCGAAAACTCATCTTGAGTGATGAGGCCCATTTCCACCTCGATGGCTTCGTCAACAAGCAAAATTGTCGCATCTGGTGCTCGGAAAACCCAAGAGTTATTGTTGAAAAGCCTCTCTATCCTCAACGTGTGACTGTTTGGTGCGGTTTATGGTCCCGCGGGGTCATTGGACCTTACTTTTTCGAAAATGAGGCTGGAGCAACAGTTACGGTGAATGGATTGCGCTATCGACAGATGATTAATGATTTTTTATGGCCGGAATTGGATGGTATTGATCTGGACAACGTTTACTTTCAACAAGACGGCGCTACGTGCCATACAAGCAACGAAACCATTGATCTTTTACGGGAAAAGTTTCCGGACCGTGTTATCTCTCGAAGAGGTGATCACAATGGGCCACCGAGATCTTGTGACTTAACACCTTGCGACTTCTTCCTTTGGGGCCATGTGAAAGAGAAGGTCTACGCCAACAGCCCAGCGTCGATTCAAGACCTCAAAGACGGAATTTTTTAGGCTATCGAGGACATAGGGCAGCCACTTTGCGATTTGGTTATGGAAAATTTCATGAAAAGGATATGGTCCTGTAGGCGTGGTCGTGGTGGTCATTTGGCTGATGTTATTTTCCATTATTAACGGCATACCTTCTTCTTTATAATGAAATAAAGATCCGATCATTTATCTCAAAAAATGGCATTTTTCTTTGAATATCAAAATAACACCTCTTATTAGAAAACCCTTTAGTTAACTCAATGACTCTGCGCTTACAAGTAGCAATAGAATTTACTTGACAGACTTCTTCCTCTTACTTATTCTATTACTACTACAGTACTCAGGTGAGCTAGAACACAATGGAACACTGAAGCTTTTGGAGCGAAGGTTTCATGGTATGGCGTTACCAGATCCTACAATAGTGGTTGCTATATATTATCCAGTTGAATATATCTGCGTTCGTTGCCAGATATATAAGAAGTAAACATCTCTTAAATACTGCAATACTGGTAATGGCTTATTATCGAATTTGAAATGCATTTTGAGCCACAGTTACATAAAATCCAGGCATCGTCGATTTTATATTCTAGTATAGCGTTGCTGGTTTTGATTCTACTTGAACGGTCCTTATTTGCTTATCTATGATTTTACTGGGAGTCATCTATATAATGAGGTGATACTGGATTTTAAAGTTTTCTATCTTAACCAACACACCAATCTGCATTTATATATGTAATTAATATGTATTTTCGAAAACTTTTAGGATTCGTGACAAATTATGTCCCTGGATGGCAGACGAAGTTCGACAGGTGATAGCTGAGTGTGATTTCTTGCTTAAGCGATTTAGAAGAACTCAATACAGTGTAGTTTATGGCAGATATAAAATAGCGTGCAATAAAGTTACTACCGAATTTATAACCAGATGAGTTTCTAATAATCGTCGAAAAATCTTATTGCCCTTCGAGGAAGATGTCCCTTTCGGTAATACATGCCTAATAAGCCCGCCAAATATGGGATTAAATTTTGGCTACTTTGCGATAGTAAAAATAGCTTCGTATGGAATATTCAGCTTTACACAGGAAAAGGAAGCTAATGCGGCACCTGAAAGAAATCAAGGTATGAGTATAGTTTTAGACTTATGTACAACAGAGCTCAGAGGTAGAAACGTAACTGTTGACAATTTTTTTACGTCACATGAACTTGGAGAAAAGTTACTGAGAAGAAACATCACAATGGTCGGAACTCTACGTAAAAATAAAACATCAATCCCACTATTCTTCTTGATGTGAAAGGAAAGCCTTTCTGCAGTTCCATGTTTGCATTTACTCAAGATACAACAATGGTTTCTTACATTTCACGATAAAATAAATGCGTGCTTCTATGCAAAGTACATTTCATAAGGCGAAAGAGATTGAAAGTGAAAACGAGAAAAAAACCAAAAATTATCGTGTGTCCAGAGTGGATTATTTCAAAACACCATAAAAGACGCTTATTCATTGAAAATGTTGGCGAATCGCTAGTAAACCACGGTCTCTAAATGCACAGCAAATCGTAACTAATATTTCAGCATCTTCTAGCTAATATCTACTGACATCTATGTACTTGCCGAAGACAATCACTGGAAGCACCATCAAGAGAAAAAAATTCCCTAAAACGTGGCCGATGCCGTTTCTGTGAAAAATCAGAAAACAAATATAATTCAAAATGCCAAAATTGTATAATAATTTTATATGCAAAATTCACAGTAGAATCTTTTGTCTATGTCTAAATTGCACACACTGAATAGATAGAATCAAAACCGTTTTTATTACTATTACTAATTACGATAAAGAAAAAGTAAAATTAAATCTTGTTTCTTTTTTACTACAAAATAGACCATGGGTCAAAAAAGGATTTCAATGTGAATTTTTTTAAGAGGCGGATGAAGGTTAAGGCAAATTCGAGCAAAATTCGTCCGCCATTCTGAATTCTTGAAGTATTTTGCCACGAGAGTTATATACGCATACGAATTTTCAAGTTGATCCGATTTATGGAAACAGGTAAAAATTGAATGTAACAGGATTTTATTACTTACATTTACTTACAAGTGAAACTAAAAATTGAAGCTTGTAATAAACAGGAAGAGTTAATTCGATATACTCATTTTGCAATTTCTCAATTCAGAAAATAATTTCAGCATACAATTTTCACAGATTCTACAGATAACACATGGTGGAATAGATTTATTTTAACTGCCATCTAATAAAAGATAAGTAAACACTTCTTGTTTTTTCTACAACGTACATATATATTTTTATTTTACATACCTATAATGTAACCCTCAACACGTTTCGTCTTATCAGAACATCATCAGGTCTTTTGTTGTAGAACAAGAACACTCACTGATGATGTCCTGATAAGACGAAACGCGTTAGCGGTTACATTATAAATTACATATATACATTACATTGTAAAATAAAAATATGTATGTACGTTGTGGAAAAAACAAGAATTGTTTACTTATCTTTCATAAGATAACAGATAAAATTTTCTCTTTTATAAACTCCCCTAATTGGCAATGCAAATTTCTAATTAATTCCAAAATTTTCTACCATGTCCTATATAATCATAATACAGGGAAGAAATTTCATAATTACTGATTGCTGGCTGCTGCTCTCATTATCCGGAACGAAGTTAAATTAATTTTAGTAAGTAATTAAGTAGATGCTTTGGCAAACTTCTGGATCTAGACAAAGAGTTTACTGCTTTTTCGGACGTCCTTCGACCTTTTTTTATGTTGTTCGAGGTGAGTCTCTATACGTGGAGTACATACGTATGCACACGAATACATACAGAAAGTAAAAGATTCTTTTATTAATCCAATCTCGTCATACCTTTTCAGGGCTTAGGATGAAATGAAACGATATCGCCATTAGTAAAATTCTCACACAACTCCATCCCAAGTCTATAGGTTATGCTGTTACGCTTGTTGCTGTGTGCAAAAATTTTATTGAATTTCCCCAGATTAATTCTGAACAGTGAATCCTGTGTTTGAAAAATGGTCGCAATTAGTGTTGATTTGTTGAACATTTTGTGTTTAATGGCAGACCCATAATGTATCTTGTGAAAACATTAATTTAAACCACTCAAATAAAGGCATATGCCCTAATGCTGTATGTAACCTGTTGATTCATTCCCTGCGAAATTAAAAAAAAAAAATAATAAAAATTAAAAGCAGACCTTTTCTTATTGGTAAAATGCGGGCGTAAATTTCAACCATCAATGTTCAAAAAATGGCAGCAAATTTTTCTTTATGGTTGTAAAGTGATTAATCGTCAAATTTCAATGGTCCATTTCGGGTGGTATGACTTCTTCTAGCTGATTGATCACAGACACAGAACAATTTTGTTGTGATGGGAAAACATAACATGGTCAGAAGAATGAGTATTAATTCCTATCAGGTTTTGGTTTTCCTATTATGAAATGTAATTCGGTCCTTATAGGATCTAGTATAGGTCTAGTCATACATTATTACCATATCTAGGGATAACAAGGAGTTTCCATGTTTTGACCGAAGAGAATGAAACTAAGGTAAGTAGTTCTATGTATTATTATAATTGGTAATTTAGAATAAATGTGAAAATCCCAAAATGTTTTGGTATAGAAGTTAAAGAGATTTCCATGTTTTATTTAATTTAGAAGAAATTCGAAGTATTTTTCTTCAGATTTTTATATAGATATCTATATAAGTATTAAAATTTTCTCAGAGAACCTACTAAGACAGCATTTTCGATGTACTGTATTCAATTCAATTCAATTTATTATTACTCATTATTTTGTACAATCAACGTAGCAAAAGTATCGCATAAAAAGTAAAAAAAGCTAAAATTGGTCTAAGATCACTTCTTATGATACCCTAGATGAAAGCCCGATTCAATTTTTTATGGTCACCGATCTATATGCAAGTTTGATTTTTGAAGTGGTTTTTCGAATATATTTCTAGAACGGTTCGTCGGACAGAAAAAAAATAATTATTAGCAATTTTATGGGATTTCGTATTCTGAAGAAGTTTTTAGTACAATAAAAATGTCTAGGACTTATCGTTCTCACAGTATATATAAAAAACCTAAATTTTTATATGGCAACGCCAAAAAGAGGTTGCCCGATTTAGTCCATTTTTGAAATATTATTTTTGTTATTACTATAAAAACAACATGTACCAAATTTTAGCTCTCTATGTCGGCGTGTTCTCAGGCAGTGTCCAAATATATAGTGGAAAAAGAAATTTTTGTATGGCAACCCCACGAAGGAGTTGCCCGGTTTGTCTCATTTTTGAACTTAATTTTACTTTTTTTTTTTTTTTAAAGCCCAGTGTACAAAATTTCAGTTTTTTAAGTGAACGGACGGACGAGGGTGTCCAATCCATTTTGCTCTACCATTATTATTTCGAGGTATTGAAAATGGAATGAGAAACTTAGTATACCCTTCAAATATCATCTAGGGTATAAATATATAACAAGTTACAGAGTAATAAAAGTGTAAACAACACAAGCAGCAACCTGTAACCGTGTAACCTGGGTATTACATGATTACATGGGATTATATGATTACATTTTTAGATTACAAAGGGGAATACCCACTTTTCATACATCTTTAGGCCCGACACCTGCAGCCATTAGAGATGTCTTAAACGATACATTATGATACTATGAACATATTTTATTAGCAATATTTATTTCAATTAGTAGCTGGGGTATATGCAACCCAAGTGTATGAAAATGAGTCTTCCGGCGACAAAAACGTCCCGAGAAAGTTATCTGAATCGGAAAAAAAGTACACTACCCGATAGTATTCGGCGAAACCTTTAATTTGATATACGGCATGAAGTATTGGAACTTGGAACTACCCTTCCCACGCCGGGGTTCCTACCCCCCCCCCCCCCCCTCCCAACCCATGAAGTATGCAGACAACAATTTTCTTCTATGAATTGTAGTTGGTAATGATCTGAGGCGAACAGTGAAACATTTTTTCCGATTGAACGTAACCCTGCCGAGTTAGAACAGATCTAAGGTGCGAAAAAACTAGTACCTCAGTTCGAATAAAAAAGAGGGAAATACTAAAAAAGTGTGTATGGGGATGACTATAAATAGATATTTAAGCCTCCTAGTATAGGATTGTGGGTACTCAAACTTCTTCTCAGAGTCTAAGGAACTTTGATTTTCCAAAATGTACTACATCAGACTTTAAGCCCGCCCCAAAGGCTTCCCCCGCTTAACTTATACGCATTATTTTTTATTAAATCTATGTACTAGAGTATGCACATATTAATGAGCCATACGTCTCAATTGTGCAAATTAATAAAGAGAATTTATTTATTTAGTCAGTAGGGATTTACACGAGTCAGTGTCAGTTCTACTGCTGCGTGTAACCCTCTAGTAAGGTTCTTAAGCGATTCAATCAATACGCTTAGATGACTACTTGAAGTATACTTCAAGTAGAGATCAAGTAATCAAAATATCATTTAAACGCGCATTAACTTCAAGTATACTTGAGTAAAGTAAATCACAACATTTTTTTTCAATTTACTTGAAAAACTTCATGTACATAAATGCAACTTTAGTACTTGAACATTTTTAATGTCTGCAAGTTATAAAAATGGTAAAGAGGAACAAAAAGAAGATTATTGTTGACAATTTCGGTGGTGAATTTTAAGACTTTTCAAACCCCAGACGAGGCAGTTCTGTTTTTCTTATTTATTTTAATTTGATTTAGAATAGTAAAAATAAAAAGCTTTCAGAAACAAAGTTTTTTATTCCATCTATGACCGATTCTAAAAATTGCGAGCTTGAGTCCCGTATGGGACAAGATAAAAATAAAAATAAATCAAAGTGTCCTCTTGACAGTTGGACGGCCTTGCAGCTTCCTGAACAATTGGCTGGAGTCCAATTGCTGTATAGCACCATAACGTTATTTTTTGTATAATAAAACCTAGCACTTAGAACACACCGTATAATATAATTTACCAATCAGCAAATAACAGGTGGTGATCAAACCAACCCGATGGAGAGTTACTATAATGACTAACTTTTAGTACAATTTTCATCCATGTGATCCATAAATATTAGGTTTATTCTTCTCTGCCTCCTACACTGGAGCATTCATATATTGAGCATTGCTACACACTAGACAGTAATTACAGTGTGTAATGCAATCTTACACTGCACCCCTGAATATAATTCTGTTCGTCCAAAGCGGTAGCTAATCTCACTAAAAAAATGCTTTGGTCCATGTGACCATGCTTTCCTGATTTTTCTTTATGAAACTTGCATAAATGAAATTGTTGCCTTTCTTTTTAATTAACGTTTTAGTATATCATTACCTGAGTCTAACATCTTTCCTAGAGCCTAAATAAAATTTTTGACATTTGTGCGTGGAAGCTACCGCAAGGTTAAAACATAACTTTTGTAGCCGAAGTGCAATGAACTGCTTAGCGCGCACAAAAGAACAAAGCTATTGCAGCTAATGACAATAAAGCGAATATTATGGGATCATCCAAATTGCTCTTCGCAGGTCACAATTTTTAATTAAATTTCGACAATAGCTTGTGATATAAATTAATGCGAATAAAAGAAAAGTTCCTTGCCGGGGTCTTTCCATTAATTTAAAAATTAATGGCGACCTCCGTACATATATCTTCTTTCTCCAGTGACGGTGTTACCAAAAAATTATCAATTAAGTTTTGAAAACTAGTAATGAAGACGATTTTTTTTTGTAGGGGGACACGAGAGATCCCAAGTCCGGATGGCAGGGCCAACAGGCTTCTTCCTTCGATGCCGTAAAGGAGCCATCTGGCCTTCTTAGAACACTCAGTCTGGCTGAAGGGTTACTGCTAACAGCCCTGAGTAGCCTAACCGGTTCACGATAGCAGAAATCTATAAAAGTCTGTCTTTTTGATTTCTTAACAAGCCGGAATTGGCTTTTTTCCTAAGTCCGTGATAATGAGACAGGAAGCTTCGAAAGTCTCAGTCACTGTGGACTGTCGCTTTTCTACTGCCTTATCCAAGGCAGCAATACTCCTGATTAGTCCAGCTGGGGCAGCGACTATGGAACCCAATTCCCTGTGGTATCTCCTTCAAACAGTCCGCTTCGGATTCCTATATGGTTTCATTTCAATGCGGTCAGCACCCAAGCAGAGAAACTCCTCTCGCAATACCCTCCAGCTCAGCCGGAGAACAGATGAAAAGTTTCAAAAGATACGAATGTCCCATCAATGACTTCTTGTCTTCGGCTAGTACCAAACGTTGGTTCGTTGCCCTTATTCAATAGAACCAGGTCCGCTGAAGTCATGAACTCCAACAGCTGCTCACCCCAATGGTTAGTGTCTGAGCTGCCCCAGACCAGACGAGCATTGGCATCAGAATTCACTAGGATACCATTCCGATTAGACCTTGCATACTCAACCGCTCATCTTACTCCATCAGTCCGAGGGGGACCAGGAGAATCATACCGAAAATATGCTGAGACAATTAGCAGTTCCCTATTGACTTCATCCTTCTTGAAAGAGAGCTTGAGCCATGTAGTGTCTCTATTGCACAGATGAGTCCACAAGGTTACGGCAACATGCCCTAAAGGTAGAGCACACGATATCATACAGAAATTAAGCTACTTCTGCCTCCGATAGACTGCAAATACGATCTTTGCAGATCCAAGGCTCGTGCATGAGCACCACTTTTGCTATTGGGATTTTGTACTCAAGTCAGTAAGTTAGCGTCCTAGTATAGCTGACGCCACCTTGCTATATTGCAGATTAATCTAGGTGAAGAGAAGTCCCGCCATGTGGATTCTTCGTAGTGCTCAGTTTACCGACGCCAGGAAGATTTCTACCACTTTTCACTACCTGCCTGCCGGACCACCGACCACTTTGGAAGAGAGAGAGACAAGGCCCAGGAACAACACTGGCTATATCCTTTGCACTTCTTCTTCTCATTTTCTCCGCGCAACAGAGTCCGTCGCTACCATTAGTGCCTTTCGACACTGTAGTCCAAACTTCAGCGAGTCTACCCATGCCGAGATGACCCGTCCCATGAAGAGCATTTGTGATCTCCATAGAAGTCACACCGCCCTCACTAGCCTAACTCCCCTGCAAGAAGAAATTTACCATAAATGTCGAGATCTCAGGGATTAAAGCCTCCGATTCCTCAGACACCCATGAATCTTATTTTTAATTTCCATATATGGTTCCACGAGTTGCGCGAGTTATGTTACCGTCTCAAGGTAACACAACTAAAGGAAAAGAAAACGTGACAAAAGCCTGGGAAGATACGAAATTCGCATTCCCTCTGAAAGAATAAAGTTTCATGACGAGATGCACATTTCGTATCTTCACTATCCATGAGAACTGTCGACTCATCAGAATATGAGACACCGACCAAAAGCTCTTTATGAACAGAGCAATTTAAAATACATATTAAAAAGTTAGTCTTAAGATCGACGTGAAAAGAGTAATTACTCCGAAGAGTGATTCCGGTTTATTTTCATTTGTTAAATTAACTAATTAGCTAGATAGTAGTGTATTAGGAATAGGGAATATTTTTTTGAATAAAGATAATCCATAATAATTGTTATTTTTGATTTTTTGATAAAATAAAAATAAAACATTTCATTCGCGTGAAAAACTATCACCGGCAACAGAGCTCCCTATTACTACAGGGAGGCTAATTGAAACTGGAGGACGCCTGGTATCACATACTAGCACCTGAGCACCCACCTTGGCTTGGGATGGGATCAACTTTTAGCCCACTAATCAGTGTCAAGCCCCTCGAACAGTGGTGTTCGCCTCGCACTACGAGGAAGGAACGCTAACATCTTGAATTCATCCACCTATGGACTGAGAGAATAGTGGGATCTTTTACTGCCAGCGAAGATAACTCTGTTTTATGTCAGCCGAAAGCGAGGCAATAAATAAGAATTATCCACATTCAAAAGTCAATTGCATATGGCATGTCCCAAAACCCTCGAGAATACTTCCCGGCGTATGAGTCCATTCTCTAAAATGTTCTATATTGATACTTATGGAAAAGTGCTAGACATTGGATTTATATATGCTATGAACCCTAAACTACTATACATACAGGAAAATAGTCCTCTAGGTAAATTTACTCTGTTGCGGGGGTCTCATATGGTAGTGAGGGAGTCTGTTTCATGGCTTGGGGAGTATTCTCGAGGGTTTTAAAACATATATTTACTGTAATGTGATATTTTTTGTCAAAAATAGGTGGCGCTGAATATGTTTGCATTAAACATTTGTCTTATAGCTTAATTCCCACGATGTTGTTTTTGTTTTCCACTAATAACAACAATCTGATTCTGATCAGATTTAAATTAAAAAAACGAACTGAATCATGGTTTTAGAGGTTGGTAAATCATAACTGAGTTTTTTTAAGGATGACAATTTGAGTAAAGAATTTGAAAATATGGCTGCATTAGATGAAGAATTTTCGAAGTATACTTAATAAAATTTTCCGCAGCAACTTTTACATGAAGCTCCCAGCTCTTTCTTGGGCTATGCAAAAACATATATAAAAGTTAAAAATTTACTGCTATTTTAAGCAAAATATTACCTGTTCACTTTGAGATTCTATAAATCTATTTGGTCTGCCTTTTCAAAATTTGGTTGGCAGTTGGTTTTTATGTTTACTGGCAGCCAACATATATATTTAAAAAGCCATTTAGCTGTGAGAATAATAACTGTCGTTTTTGGATCACGAAAATTGAGCCAGCTCTTCATGTGGATCACGCATTATTGTTGTTTCACGTTCGTAAAATTGAGTTAAAAAAACGCAGCTATTGTAAACCTGGCAGTGACATGTATATAAATGGACAGATGGATCTCCTATTTCATGTGGCATCGATTTTGATTTCAGAAGGTATATGCTCTCACTTTTAATACTACCAAATGTCGTAATTTGGCGCTTTATTTAAATTATGTGGGGATTTACTTATATACATGTCAGTGGGATTTACCGATTTATCACAAAGGTATTTGGGACAAGTTTTGCTTTTTAATTTTAATTATGAGTTGATAGAAGTGTTTTTTACAAGGATATTTTGGTAGGAATAGTTTGATTACCTTCTGCAAATACCGCTGAACCTTAAGCAAATTGTCATTACCAATCGTTACAGTTCAGTGGGAAATAACGAATTATTGATTCAACGAGCAGTCCATTTATATACATATCAGGCTGTAGAATGTTGACCATCCCATGTACAAAAGAATGGAGAGCTTCCTTTATATTTTCTTCCTATAAACATAAATCATAACTGTAGGAGTTTCCCTCGAAACAGACAGAAAATTCACGTAAACAAGACACAACTGAAGAAAAGACGGGTATTCAATATGTTACATATTGGCCGATTTCTACTTACTTCACATATAGATGTCGCCAAACCAGAATTAGTTTTCTCTTTCTTGCGCATATGCATTCTATGTAATTGTTTCATTGATGACACTCTGCAGACATGTTACAGAAGATGTTTCCTTAACTAGGTCCCCAAAATTGGTCGTTCCAATGTTTAATAGCGCCAACTTTTCAGGTTTTGGAAGAGATTTGCGTTTTTACTATACAAGGTGTTTCCTCCATGGTGGTCAATAGAGCAGGAGCTGATAGTACTCACCTAGCCAAACAAAAAATTGTATGGGATGGGGGGGGGGGGGCATATCAACCGTTTTGGAGTTACAGGGTGATTAGAAAATATGCTAGTTTTTCACAAAACATCCTGTATCTTAAGAGGAGTCAGTACCAATATTTGCAAGTTTCATACATTTTTCAATGCGAATTTCTGTTCTATAATAATGATTTATACGTTAAATTAAAGGTAACGAAGAGGTCTAGTAAATAACGTCGAAAAAAATAGAAATAAATGTATTGGAATGGAGATATTAGCTCGGGAACTTGTAAAACATGGTAAAAACTGAAGTTTTTGAAATCAAATTTCTGTTAGTAGATATTCTCATTTCTTTAGATTGTGACTATTTTAGAAAGATAAAGCCCAAATCTAGCAAATAACGTCGAGTTTCTTCATTTTTAGTAGCGCGTTTTTTTAATTATTTTACTCTAATAGTACTTGTTTTTTCTCCCGATATTTCACCGACAAGAAATTGGAATAGTTCGTTTAAAGTTGTTGAAATACAAAGCAAAATAGTGTATTTCACAATTATGTAAAAAAAAAAAAATTTAGGAGAGTTAAGTCTCGTTAAAATTTTCAATTTCTTTGAACTACAAGTTTTCAGTACTTTTCATCTTAAGTTGTCGCATGTTGGGTTTCTGTCTTTTACGCTAGATGTCTCTAATGTGACTTGTGGTCTAGGTCTAGGCTAATTTTATATGATTTTTCTCACTTTCAGGGCACAAATTTTATTGCCTACAGGCTCGCTGGTATCTAAATTGAAACTTTTGCTGAGTACTGACTACTCTTAATAAGACCCAGCGATCAGAGAGGTCTCATCGGTATGGTTATCTCTGATCGCCTACCATAGAAGTTCAATGATGGAGGTCACACCAATTGCCCATATAAATACTTTTTATAAAAAGTAAGTGTGAATTATATGGTGGCAAGAACTTCTATGGTAGGCGATCAGAGATAACCATACCGATGAGACCTCTCTGATCGCTGGGTCGAAAAGTTCAATCAGTCTTTTGCACTTAAATGCATTTTTGTAAATTTATTGAAATTATTTTCAATAAATTTCAGTCTGTTAGACGAGAAATCTTCTTCGTACTCTTAATAAGTGCAGGGCGTACGGTCACAGTTAAGAGATCATTCTATGCAGAACTTTCCAACGATTGCTCAAATAGCCCGGTACTCTTCTCATCTCAGGAGTTATTGTGGTCTAAACTAAAAAAAACCCTATGTGCTATCTGCAGTCTGGAGCGGCCTTATAGCTCTTAACTGTGGCCTTACGCCATGTACTTTTTAAGAGTTTTTCACTAAACAATCGTTTTTTCTTAATCACCCTGTAACTCCGAAACGGTTGATATGCCCTCCCCCTGCCGTACAATTTTTTTGTTTGGGTAGGTTAGTACTATTATAGCTCCTGCTCTATTGACCACCATGGAGGAAAGATCCTGTATTCACAATAGAGGTGTAGCATTATCAGGGGCGCCACTAATTAAATACGTGCGACCATAACAAATCATTTACACTCACTACAATTGTTTACGTGGACTTGCAAAGCTGCGAACGCATGCGTTTGCGTTTTGTTTTCGATTGATTAGTGTGTACCCGCCTTGTTTTATTTACCACAGCGATTTTGCTCATTATTAAAAATTAAAGAAAAAAAATGCATGCCGTACAATTTATCATTTTATTCACCCCATCTCTATTAGCATCCAAAAAGGGTTTTTTATAGACCCAAGTTTACTTTATTTCTGGGATCAAATTAACAATTCTTAATCAGATGTAAAATTATTAACCAGCTTCATCCAATCGGCACAGGGTTTGTACGGAATATGCACCAGAATGCCTCCCAGTCTCATAACCTCCAAATCAGCTTAGCTTTGACATCACTACAAAAAAAAAAAAAAAAAAAAAGTAAGCAAACACAAAAAATTTGAGGCAGAAATAAAAAGGCACGAACCAAACCCGTTGAATACATTTTATTTAAGCTGTGATTGGGGATGGGATATGAATCACTTTAATTTCGAATAATTTACACTTAGGTGAGGAAAGATTTATTTTTTTTTTGCAAATATTTACACAATCTGAACGAATTTACATTACAAAGTAAAAAAAGAAAAAAACACCGCATGAATCCAGAGAAAATTCCATTGAATAGCATCATTCCTCTTTTAAGTGTTGTTGATTGCCACCACTTTAGGGCTTTCAAGCTCCCCTTCTTGTGTACTCTTCAGGGAGGAACGTTTTCTAATTTTCAGTCCTTTAAAGGTATCAAGGAATGCCCTTCGAAAGCTTGCGTTCATGAAGCAATACGTAATTGGATTGCAGCAACTTGATGAGTATGCCAGAAGTTGAAAGAAACTAATCGCCGTATATCCAAGATTTTGATAGACCATGCCGGGACTGAACAGAGCTATAGTGTTGATCACATATAACGGTGTCCAACAGATGAAAAATTCAAGGACTAACACGAAAAGCATTTTGATTACTCGCTGCTTATTTTGGAGGTTTTTTGCTACATTAGTTCTGTAAGAGAGAGAATTTTCACAATAAAATGAAAATTAATGAGTAAAAACTGTCTTAAAACTAATTTGTTGAAACAATTTACCGTCTCAAGGTCGAATCAAACGGTTTTCTCAAAATAGGAGGAGGTGATTTATGTTTATTTCCATTTGCTGTACTTCGTCTGGGAAGTTGTGTTGTTGTTGTTGTTGTTGTTGTTATATATGTACTCTGTCTAGAGTTCGGATAAACTTGAACGATTTGATTATCTAGAAAAAGAATAATTTCAAAATTTATTTCGTTATTTATAAAATTTTATTATGGATGAGATGGTAACATCCGCATTTATATTAACTAAGATGTGAATAGCGTGTATATGAAGCAAGTTTATGTTTTAGGGCACCACCAATTATTATTATTATTATAATACATTTGTCATACAGAAAGAATAAAACAACACCCAGCAAACATGGCGAAACGCAGAAGATTCACTTTCTTATTACCTGGACGATAAAATATCTCGTGGATGATAATCATATTCGTATTGCATTCTTAACTTCCAACGGGAGAAACTGTTACCCCGAAAGCAAAACATCTTGAAGAAACGAATGCGTATCTTCTACGCGATACATTAAAGTAATTCGTCAACATCCTTTCCTGGCGAGTTATTTTCATATCATGTATAAGAAGCGTATTCGTTTCTTCAAGATGATTCGCTTTCTTATCGTCTAAGCAAATCGTTCAAGAACCGTCGAAATAAATCCTTTGGAATTTGTAGTAAGGGAATAAAGAAGATATTTATTTAATTATATTTTTTTTAATATGAATTGGTGGAATTAAAATCACTAGAGAACTCACAAATTAGTTATTGTCATGGATTCTAATGACACGTTCTTCCAAATGATAGTTTTGTGTATCATAGGGATGACAAATAAGCGAAACTATTGTCTTCTTGCTTCCACATTCAAAATCAGAAAACAAATTTGTTTGTGATTTCAGCTTCCTTTCGTCTACGTAAGATAAGGAAGAAGTCATTTCATAGTATTTGCTTTACTTTCGCGTGGAAGATATTTCGGCAATATTATCCACATATCGCCCTGAAGATTTTTCCTCCAAATGTTTGCTGGGATAGAGCCATATTACACAAATACATAT
The DNA here is from genome assembly GCA_963924295.1 of Dioctria rufipes. NCBI lineage: Eukaryota > Metazoa > Arthropoda > Insecta > Diptera > Asilidae > Dioctria > Dioctria rufipes. The sequence continues at coordinate 19,984,449 of OZ002742.1, forward strand.
AAGTTATAACAAATTACTGCATGAAGGAAATTTTCACACCTACTATAAAATATCTCCACAATCAAGTTGTAGAAGTGATTTTATAAGGGGTTCAAACAATTTCTCGCAGACTGCTAAAATGTTTTATTATTGCTTTATATATTAGCGTTCACAACTCTTATACAGTGCATCCAATTAGCTCCATAAGGGCTTTTTTAAAGCTCGCAAATTGTTCATAAGACCAATTCTTAAGCTTTTTTACTTGTTTTTTAATTTTTTATTTTTCCAGAATCTAGTACTAGAAGGACTATAAATAGTTTTCACTGGTATTCTAATCTTACATTATCAACGTGCTATTATAAGCGAAAATACATTAATGGTATAAAGCCAGAAAGAAAAAGGTCTAATTATTGAACCCTCGGGCACTCCACGATATATGGATACAAATTCTGGGTCAAGTCTAGTCAAAGCAAGTGTGTTTTGCGCCTAATTGTTATTTGCTTTGTCGTAGTTCCCCCTCGATGTTTTTCTCTATTTGTCCTCATTTGTTCGTTGGGGCTCATCTTTAGCCCTCAGTTCGATTTGATATCGTCTTTTTTCCTCTTGTTGACAGCTGTCTTTTGTGACTTTCGAACTTTCCGTTTTATTGTCTTCTTTTGAATTACAGCTGATGCGCCTTATCAGTCGTACCTCATGTCGTTCTACTTTTGGAGTTTGTTGTTAGTAGGAGGGCGGGGGAAAGAGATATGAGAGGATAGGATGTGGATTTTTTGAGAGTGTTTAGGAATCAATGGTTCCTAAGGCAACGAAAATTCTGGGATGTTTCTTCCAGGTCAAACGAACAGCCTTGGAACAAGCATTCGATGAAAGTTATCGTAAAAAGGGAAAGGAAAATCTTCATGTAATGTAAAGTCGAGTCAAGTCCGCAATTGACGAAGAAAAAAGCCTAAAGAAATGGGGCGGTAAGTGATTTGGGTCTAATGAAGAGATCATCACTGAAACAAGAGGTGCTTGAGAAAACCTATTATTAGGAAGGAATAAAAAATTGGAAAAACGCTGGACTAAATGTATCGACCTTAAAGGATACTATGTTGAGAAATAAAACGCTTTTTTGCCGAAAAAAATATGTTTTATTCAAAAAGTCACTGACTTATCAAACTGCCCTCGTACATGTTTTAATGTGCATATTTAAAATTTTTGCATCTTTCTGTATTGAAAGACGACCAAATAGACCATATTCGCGTGATTTAAAATTTTTAGCGGGTACCTTGAGATACCAAAATCTATGTTTCTCCATAAGTATTGCATGGATTTCCATAAGTTTTGTTGAGTGGAATAGAGAATTTGGCAATTCTCAATACAAATTCCCCTAGTTACAGAATTCTGAGTGGAGAGTTAAGTGTCAAAAGAACTCTCATCTCCCCAACTCCACATCTCTCCGCGTTAAAAATCCGGTTCCTTGGAACAGAGGGATTTTTTTTAGGGATGGAGACTTATAGTATTAGAAAACCTGAAAGTAGTTCGTCTAGACTCTGTAGATCAATGGACATTGGACTAAATATTTTTGGTAAATTGGGTGAAATATATTTTATCTATTCTAATATACTCGTTTGCCCTTAAATCAAGCATTAGTAAATTCATCTCTAGTTATTAATAGTAGTAGCATAATAAAAGAAGATAAGACAAAAAAAATATGATGCCTGTCTAGCATAATGCAAAGTACACTAAAATATCAATAATTACTAAATTCAACTTTATTGCCAGCGACTTTCGACTTTAATTCCATTTCTGAATGATAATAAGGTCGAAAGTTGTGAGTTGATAAATTCGCCTGTATTTCCTTGTGAAAGTAGGAATAAAGTCGATACGACATAATTTCGGTCGACTTTATTTCAGGTATATTCGCTACTAAATTTTATACTGTAAGGTAAGTGACTTAGAGTGACGGCGAAGACGAGCGCAGCGAGCCCGAGCTGTGTATGACTGTGTTGGTGGGAGTGATGGTGGGGGTGTTACATCCGCAACTAAATTGCGCGCCCCTCTTAAGATTTTCAGAGGGCTGGGGGGGGGGCGCATGCTGAGAGGGGCGGGAGAAAAACGTTTTTTCACCAAACTTGGTGGGGAGGTACCCCTTGACATCCTATTTCATTTCCGCAAGTCCGTTTCCGCGGGGGTTGAAGTTTCGAATTTTGAGTGGTTATTGTGGGGGCTACATCGGGACGATCGGAACGTTTGATAGCTTAAATGAAAGCTGCCGACGAGGGCTATCTATGGTTTAAATTTCATTGCTCCAGGAGGAGAGGGGGGGGGGAACTGGAGGGGTTCAAAAATCACAATTTTTCGCTCCATACAAACGTCAAAAATTTCCCGTCGAGTAAGCTCCCACAGTTTTGATCGGAAAAAAATTTTCTCTTACTCAAACGAAGATATTTCAATTCCGGATGGTACAGGGTACTACATTTTTTTTTTTTTTAATTTTTCGGGGAGGGGAGAATTTAATTCCTTTCAAATTTCTAAAATCTATAACTTTCTTATTTGATGTCGTAGGATAGTCATATGTATAGATAAACTTCTTGAAAAAATCAGGGCTTTTTAAATCTGCATTTGGTTTTTCAAATTGTACTAGAACAAAAATACATATGTGCCCCCTCACTTCCATTAGCATGTGGAGTTTTCAAGAAAATAAAAAAAAATAGATTTCAACCTCCTCTATCGATCGGCACTTTCATTTTTGACCTACTACAAAATTTCGAATTTCCCTATTGTAGTACTAGATTCGAAAATCATACGTCCATAACTTCCGTAAATTAAGTCCGATCGAGGAACGATTTTCACTATTCGCACTGGACGGCCAGTAGGAACAATTCGTGGAACAACTTTTTCTGATTGGCGACGTTATTTACATTTTTTAGGGGGGGGGGGCATACAAATTTTTAGGGGGCACATGTTATATATCAAATTAAAGCTCTCGGTGAGTAATATCTAATGTTATAGTTTTTTTTTAATCAACTTCATTTTGACCCCTTTTTTGCCATTATTTCCTCCGTCAATGGAAAATTTTCCATACCTTCGGTTACATTTACCCCAAATACTATATTATTTTTAATGCTACCTCAATTATATGTACTAGGAAAATTATCTACGCACTCCAGCCTTTCATATGCAAAAAACCGCAAGTCAATATCTCACAGAGGTAGGGAGCATTGGCCGTTCAAAATTTCACCTAAAATCTCTACTTTTTAAATTTCACAAATCACTTTTATAAAGCGAGTTACTATGGCCGCACTATATTGCTCATAAAAGCACATGGCTTACGCGACTTATTGCCCAAATTTCGTTTCGGGATTTAAGTCGGAGGTAGTTATGTCAGACGCACCATACTTTTAGAAAGTTCTCTAACAAATTAAGGAAATTTTAAATTAAAATTTCCTTATTAATTTGGCAAAGAAAATAGATGAAGTGATTCATTTCGAAACCACACGCTAAACTTGAATTTACATTTTCAAGTACTCAAGAAAAATGATAAAAAAGTTTATTATTATAAATGAATATTTATAAATATCATAAAAGTGGAACTTTGAGAGAAATTTGAATGTTTGGTACCAGATGGTCCAAAGTTAGTTTTTCGCTCAAAATTTCCGCAATTTTCCTTTCAGCTTAATTTTATTTATAGAATATTTTAAATTGTATTTAATACCTGAAGTTCTGGAAAATTCAAAGAGGAAGAATTGAAAAGAAAAACAAATTGGTGGTGGCACAATAAAAACAATCAAAGTTCCATTGAAAGGATGAGTCTAAGAATTTAGAAATAATTTAGAAATATGTTGATGACGAGGGATATTTAGAATTTGTGATAGAAGTTTTTATTTTTTATGGAATATTGTTCATAATTTCGAAAATTCCAACAAAACTTAATATTATGTAAATGTTTAGCAAAAGTTTAAGGCACTTTAGTCTCTCTTAGTAAATGATCCTTTAAGGAGTAGTGCTTGCTGTTAGTCTGGTAGTCTTCATCGTAATGAAGTTTTGCTACATATTCAGTACAAAGGCTATGATCTACATCATATCTATCAATCCTTATTTTATTTGTCCCAGTTTTCTCACGAACTTTTTCTAGTCATATATGTATGTTACAGTTTCCACATAATCTAAACCGAGTGTTGAAGTACTGAAAAGATAGATCTGATACTAATTTTCTGAAGAGTACTGCGATTTAAAAAGCGAGTGACCGATTGATATATAGGGATACCTCAGTTCCTTTGCATCACAACCACTGACATGTATAATATGGAATGACTACGTTCAGAAAAATACACTGCAGAAAGTTGCCTCACTTCTACATTGCTGACTATTTCAGTCTAAGCCCCAAGTACCAACTGAGAGAAAACTGTAAACAACAAATAAATAAGTGGGTCCGCCGAAATAAATATTTTTTAATTAATTATTTAGGGTTATTACTGATAAAAACACTATTTTACCGAAGACAATATATTCATTAGATACGCAGAAGAAATGCCAAAGGTTTTTTTAAAATCACTTTTCGAGCTGCATGCTTACTTTTTCAACTTCCGACGCATAGTGGTCCCAAACCCCGAAAAGCGGGCCAAAAGTCAAAAACGTATTCAATTCGGGTGAACGTCTGCACTCGAGGGTTTTCGGGGTCGCTGATTACGAATTCGAAGTCAAAATGTAGAAAAGCGAAATGCCGGATCCAACATGGCGGAAAATTCCTTCAAAAACGTATTCAATTCGGCTGAAAGTCGGTACTCGGGGGTTTTCGGGGACGCTGATTACGAATTCGAAGTCAAAATGTAGAGAAACAAAATGACGGATCCAATATGGCAGAGAATTTCTTAAAAACGTATTCAATTCGGGTAAAAGTCTGTACTCGGGAATTTTAGAAATTATGATTGTGAATAACTGCAATAGAAAATGTAATGACAGTTGACATTTGAAGATTTGGGAAGAAGAGGATTGGAATACAGTAATTAATTATTATTACAATGACAATAAATATTTATAATATATATTTTTTTCATTATTTTATTTTTAATCGATATAGTTTGAGCACTTCTTACAATTAATCGCTGTCCTGCGAATTGACATCATCGTCCGATGTATCGCTCGTTTTATTTGAAAAAATCTGACTTCATTCTGGAACTGAAGGTGGAATCAATAGTTCAACCGCGTATGGATATAACGATATTAGTTTCTTCGGAGGAAGTTTCCGCAAACTGGATATTATTGGATCTGACGTTACTAAAAGTCTGCAAAGAATATCTTCCATGTTTTTTATGCGGTTAGATTTTCGTGAAAAATCTTCACGGAATATTTTAATATATACTTGTTACATGATTCATGAGCTTCTTCAGACATTTGTCCGATAGGAAGTAACGAAGATTCCACGATTCCATGACCGTAAATAACAATTTTGTGTAGGTACTGTTGTTGGCATAAAGTATCACAAATACAGTTCGACAAATTTTCTTGCAGTATCTTCAGTGTATTTGCGAAATTTGTGTATATTCATTTCGAAACCACAAGAAATTACCTGCAATACAACATGGAATCGCTTTATCAATTCTTCATCAATTCCCGTTATCGAAGCGGAAATTTCAGAATTTTCGAAAAAACTCCTAGCTGTATTTCCGTCATTAGAACTTCTATAGCCTGGTTTTGGTTGATCAACAAGAAGCCCTCATCTTTTACGAAAACCATGTTGTATATTTTTTTTCTTCTATCAACATTTTCTTTATCCTGTTTGCGCCCTTGCCACTTTTCTATTTCTAATTTGTAATCTAAATGTAAGCAACATTCAAAAAACCATATCCAAGCATGCAGCGACGATATTCCAAATTCTAAGTGATCTTTATTAGACGGTCTTTGCAACATCTTGTCAATATCATTAAATTCTTTGGACGTAGCACCACAAAGGTAACAACGCATACTTGATGATGTATTCGTGATAGAATTACAAACTTTACCATCTATCATCGTCAACCCTAGTGCACACATCATCGCATAAAAATTATCCCGAAAATCGAAGTGGCAGTCAGATGCAGCTAATTTTTGGATATGTTTTGAACAAATGTCTAAGCAACAGTCTCCATTTAGATTCAGAGCAGGATTCGATGAGGGTTTTGACTAATTGCTTTTTCTAACACGACTTTTCAGAACATAACCAAGAAAAATACCACTACTTTTATTAATGACTTACTATTTCATACATTGTTAACAATAATTTCGACCAACATATTCAAATTGTACTTACTTTCCGGAGAAGAATCCATTTTAGAGAATCAAAATGCGTTCACTTTTCGCAATTCTACACGTGTCTCAACTTTGTCTTATTTTCGACGCGCGACGAGTAAACGATGCAGCTGCTCTAACGCTCACGAACGGAATGCGTTCCCAAGCCAGGTAGGGACGCTCCTCCTTTCTTAACGGTCATAATACATACTAGGGGTACCACTACAACTATTCCTATTCCTATTGAAACTCCCTAGAGAAAATAATTTTATTTTTCGACTTTTGGGACCACTGTGCGACGTAAGAACTCTTTTTGACACAAACAATTGTGTCCACGTGAACTAGAAAGTTAAATAGTCCATATTATATATGTCAGTGGTCACAACCAACACATTTCTGATACGTACAGCCTGAAAAATATACCATTTTCGGATTTTAATTGCTGTTAAAATAACCCGTCTTTTCTAAATTGGGTCTTTTATAACAATTGAAAATGTCTAAGTTTTCATAAACAATTTTTAATTTTTTTATCATCTCAGATATTTTTAAATATTTTTAAAAAAATGAAAGAAAAGATGAAAATCTTTAATAAAGTCTAATTATCTATGTTTAAGGACGGTTTTATCTGTGGATGGGTATTGCTTTTAGCTAAAATTGACCGTTCATAGAACGGGACTCTCTCTTAAGTTCATATATTTTTTTTTATATATTATATTTATTTATTTATTTTAATTTTTTTATTTTTTAATGTTTATTGTTTTATTTTTTACATTTTCCTCTTCCTGTTGACCCACAGGAGGCTTGCTTTTGATAGGGCTAGTCTGGATTTACAATTATCATTTAATCGTATACAATAAAATTAACAGTTACTCAATAATTATTTCTAAATTTGCCTTACAGTGTGTGTTGTAATTTGTTTGAATAAACGTGCATAATCCTGACCTTACATTCTTAATCCATCAGTAATGCGTGACCCATATCAGCGCTTTGTTTGCGAAAGCTAGATATCTCGCTGACCGCACTTGTACATAGGCCGAAAATGTTTTTTTGGATATTAAGCAGTCATATTACAGCTTATAATCAAGTTGGTTAAATTTATTAATAGTTTTCAAATTTTATTATCCCGGAAAATCGATAATCGCGGTTAATAGAATAAAACACATTTTGTTTTTTTCATACATTAAATAAAGAAAATGTCTATACGTATTTGTAAAACTAAATAAAACATTGAGCATTTCGGTATATAAACCACACAATTACAAATAATAAGTGCATACATATGTATAACTTGAAAAACGAGAGGCTTAAGTATGTTTGTACAGTTGTCCGATATTCATGTACTCTTAAGGACCAACATAATAGCAGTCAATTCTTTGGAGTGTCCTAAGCAATGTTTGTTCCGACCCCCCTTCGCCAAATCACCCGCTCAATCTATTTTAAAGACTTATTAAAATCACTATAAGCCATTTGAAACTAGCTGAACACAGTTGACACTCAACAGTATAATAATTTTTTTACATCTGTTAATAAAATTTTGCACGAAAATGTGCTTTTTGCACATAAGTATGATCATTTCTAAACTAAGCATATCACTAGCTCTTCCCATTTCTCGATATTACTGAAATTTTCATCCCGGATAATAGAGTGCATCTATTCCGGATAATGGAGAGAAATCAAAATATCGTCGGAAATATGATTCCACCAGGATAATAGAGTTTCCGGTTAATTGGATCACGGATAATCGATTTTCGATGTATATTTCAAATTTAAAACTAATAATAGAATCAACAAGAGAAAAAGTTAGCGGCATATTCTGCCTTAAGTAAAGCACCGGCGAAGCTTTGACGAAAGGATAGTGAACAGCGGCATACTCTGCCATAAAAGAAATACATTGGCACTCCCTGCCACACTATTTAAATAGGCTCTTTTTAGCCATCAACTGTAAGTTCGGCAGCCCTCTACCTTTTTTTTAATTAATTCAAGTCCATTTCTATCATTTTTAACCAATCATGGACAGCGTACCACGATACCCTGGAACGAGCATTAAGCCCAATTCAGAATCGGCGCAGCATGCATCAAAGCAGCATGCAGCAAGGTTTGATATCACGGGATTATATGGCGCAATTCGCAATCGGCGCAGCATGCATCAACGCAGCATACATCATGATGCAAGAGTTTAGAAAATTCTAAAATTTGATGCATGCTGCAACAGTTCTGCCAACATACTGAGGCAAAAAATAAATTTCAAATCTTATTTATCTCATATTTTCTCCGGATCTATTTTTTTTTTAAAGAAAAACGACTAAATTAAAATTATGCACAATATAAAAACTCGGTATTAAGGTGTTATGTTTGTAAATAATTGTGAATTATAAAAAAAAGTTAGCATTAACTGCTTGCTGCGCCGATTGTGAATTGGCCGTCAAAATCTTTGCAGCATGTATCATGATGCATGCTGCGTTGATGCATGCCGCGCCGATTCTGAATTGGGCTTTACACTCCACTGTTGGTTCCGTCATGGTATGGGCTGCAATTTCATTGTATGGTGCAATAGATTTGGTTGGCTTAGAAGATCGGCAGATTTCAACGGATTACATTGAATTTTTAGAAATACATAAATCAATTTCCACGAAATGTTTAATGGCCTACTATGGATTTTCCAACAAGATAATGATCCCATCCATACAGCAGGAGGTGTTAAACAATGGTTTGCATACAACAACGTGGAAATTCTGAATTGGCTTGCTCTATCTCCCGATCTTAATATAATTGGAAATCTTTGGGGATGGGTATCGCGAAAAATTTATGCAGAAGGGAGGCAGTTTGACAATATAGAAGGTCTTATTTCCAGCAATTGAAGATGCTTTTGAGCAAAATCCATTAAATTTTTTTGCAAAATTTGTATAATTCCTTATAAATTAGACTTTTTGAAGGTTCTTCTTTATCCATCATTGACTGATTCTAACAAGTGTAGGTTCGATTCCCGTCCGGGAAAAAATAAATAAAAAATTGAATTTACAATTTATTTGTGCGCTTTCATCGTTACAGGTTAATGCCAGCTGAAAGCAAATCGTGGCTTAGTAGGCTAGTAACAGATTGATAAATGTAAGAGGGAAAATCATCTGTCTCGTTAGCTCAGTGGTAAGAGCAGTCGCCCGGCAAGCGGAAGGTCCCGGATTCAAACCCCGGACGAGGCGGTTGTTTTTTCTTCTTGTATTTATTAATTTGATTTAGAATCGTTACAAATAAAAGTTCTTAAAATTCTTCTTTATCCACTATTTTTACAGCTGAGAATAAACAAGTGTCCCTATTTCAAAAGACCAAAAAGTAGCATGGAAATATCCAAATCCTTCATTTAATCCATTTTCTCAACTTCGTTATCAGGAAGCATATAACAAGAAGTAAGAAATCTTGTCTTAATAGTTTCCAAGAAATAGTACGCCTACATTATGAATTCGGACGAAATTTCAAGTGAGGGTAATCAAGTGACCCGCAATGTATTTATATCTACGAGAGTATCAAATAGATTCCGCCTTGTATCATACTTTCACTTAAATTATGTTTCAAATTTCCCGCCATTATATAATATGGCGACCCCATATGCCGAAAAATGATCTCGACTTCACTGGTGTACTCCACACAATTTAAAAGTGCGTACGCCGTAGCACGGTTCATGTCAAGTCCATTTTGTTTCCTGCTCGAAAAAATGACCACTTGTTATACAAAAATCTGCACAAATCTAAATGGAACTACTTTTATATTGCTTTCTCTTTCAGTGTCGGTTTTTTCAGGATAAAACAATCTTAAAAGAAAATATTATAATAATTTTGTAGAAATAGGAATTTGGTGAATGTAAAAATTTTATTGTTGTGGAGTTCTTTTATTAATATTAAATAAAAAAAAGGGATAAAAAAGGGGTTTTGTTTTTTCCTTAAGCTTAATAAATTTGATTCCACATGAAACAAAAGATAGGATCTATATTAGTCGAAGTCGTTCAGAAGACAGAATGTAACCGTTTCACTATTCTTTGTTTGCCTTAGGGCAGGACGCAATATTTGTTTCTTAAATGGGTTCTGGGCTATTGAAAGAGTTCATTATTCTGTTTGAAATGTAAAAATGGCTGATATTAGTCAGTTTTATGAGGGTGAATCTTGGAAATTTTTGCAAAAATACTCTTTGTTCTAAAGTATAATGTCGGTGATACTCTGTATGTTGAATGTTATGAAATAAAATTCAGCACTTTTAGGATGCAAAATATTTATTATAAAACAAAATCCATTTGAATAGTTCGAAGACTTAGAGCACCGGAGAGAGGTGAAATCTAACCACATATCGTCTACCGAATTTTAAAATTCTTACCAATGTACATTGACAGTTTAGCAACAATAAAAGATTTGAATGTGAAATATTGTCTCAAATTACAAAGTATTTGCATAGCATAGAATAGGTGTTTTGTTTTTGTGTTTTAGAAATTATAGTATATTGTAAATTGAATTGAATAAATTGCCTTTAATTATGCAATTTAATAAAAGTAAAAAGAAAATATAAGCACTGTATAACTGCGAGACTACTAATGTCACTATTGCGTGTTAAAGTAAAAGTAAAAATTTCAGCAGATATTATTAAAAAATTTTTTTTCTTTTAATTATAATGACAAAATTATTGTTACTGAGCACTAGGATTGGATGAGGAATATCATATTGCATTAAAAATAGTTATAGCCTATTTCATAGGATTTTAATTTCGACAAATTTTTCAAAATAATGAAATCGCCTAGGACAGACCCTTTTTTCCAGTATACGCGTGAAAAATATGGACATTTTTTATGGCAACCCTGCGAAGAAAATTGAATTTCACTCTTTTTGAAATTTATGGATATCCATTTTTTATGAAAATGTTGTGTACAAAATTTCAATTTCTCCAGTATTAGTGACCAAATGTTTTGTGTAAAATGAAACTTTTGTATGGCAACTCTGCGAAGGTATTGCCCGATTTTATCCATCTACGAACTTACGTTACATTTTCTTTTTTATAAAATTACTGTGTATACAATTTCAGTTTTCTAGGTTAATGCATCTTCAAGTAATCGTGCGAACATACCTACTGATGGATGGATAGACAAGACATGGTTGTCCAATACATTTTGTCATTTTGCCATGGGTATAAAAATAGCTGTATATTCCAGAAAACTGTATCGATATTTTTTAGAAAATAGTAAAAAAGTTTTAGGAGTCCGAACATGGTACGCCTACTCAACTAGTACCTATATTTAGAAGTCTTATCATCCATGCGATCATGAAGTGAGTGGTTGCTTGAAGGAGCGCGCGATGGAACCTACCATTTCTGTCCTCTATGTCCCTAACCTAAAGAGATTAAAAGAAAACAATTCAAATTTAATTCATCTTTTATGAAATTGGCCTATCCAAATTGACATTCCTTAGGAAAATTTGTATATGACAGATCATAAATTCATTTTATGATAGCGAATGTTTACATAAGCTTTATTTGTACTTCCTTTTAGTTTTGCAAAGATTCTGAAGTAAAATTTTGAAATCACATCCTTGTTCTTCCAAAAGGCAGGGGGATGAGGGATCCTAAGCATGGATTCTAAGGTGGCTCATTGCGCCAACTTTTTAAAAACTCTATCACCAAAACCTTCCTGTCCTGTTAATGAATCGCATCAGGTCTAAGTGAGGTAAAATTTTCAGGACATTCACAGATAGGACGACAGATCCAAGCGTATCTAAGCTGCTCGAGGCTCTCAGGGTTGTAAAAAACTCCCATCTTTGTTAGATGAGGATGAAGCGAGCTGTGTCTAGTGATAATGCCAACCACAATTCTGCATTGTTTTCTTCCGAGTCCTAAGAGAAAATAAGAGAAATTCCTATTAGACCCCATCAAGAAACAACAGTTTTGTACACCTGCAAGTACTCAGGTTGGTTCATCGCTGCTTATGTTTCATGCGAACATTCCCTTTGATAAGAGACCTAATCATCGATGCGGCAACACCTACAGCGGTTTCTGATCCAAGGAAGGGAGAGTCCGAGCCAAATTTAGCTAGAAGGTCAATCCATTCCTTCCCATGATCCCTATGTGCCTAGGAACCCATTGAAGGTACTCCTTACTGTGGATACACAGCTTATCCACAGACATCCTGCAGTCTTTCAGTAACTTAGATGTTATCCGACAGCCACTAAGATCCATCAAAGCTGCCTGAATATTCGAAAAATACCAATGTCCTTGTCCTTCCCTTGATTTCCATATCAAGGGATTTCTTCGCTGCCAATGCGATGGCGAAGACTTAAGCCTGGAAGACAGTGGCGTGGCTTCCATGTGAGTACTCCCGCCCAATGTAAGGTTTAAGAAAGTAAACACCAGCACCGGCTCCCTGGTAAGTGAGGGACCAGGAAGGCTCGATAAGGCACTTCCCTCAGCCCACGATCCCCTTTCAGGAAAGCCCACAGAGACTTCTGATACCATCGCATTATGTGACATGCAAGCGAGAGGGTTTCCCGTTCCAGCCAACATGCCAATGAGTAATGGGAAAAATCTTAAGTTTAATGCAAAATCATATTTTGACATATAAATATGAAAATTAATTGATGAAATAAAATAATCAATGTTCATTACCGTCCAGAATTCAATAAAATAACAGTTTTATCAAATACATATAAATTCGACTGTGCATATCTTTACTGCAGTATTTCAAAACACATTTTTCTTAAAGTGGTTCCAATACGACTTCATCTTATGAACTTGCAAGGTATCCATTTCTGTCACAAACGCTTTACTCGTAGGTATTCCAAGGCCAGAAAATTTCGTAACTGTTTGATGTGTAAAAGTTATATGCAAAATAAGAACTGGAATTTCACATCAAGGCCTTTCACACAAACACTCCTAATTTTGTTTAATGTTTTACTTGAGCAAGACTATGTGTGTTTGGTCTCACCACTACGTCTGAAAAATTCACCCATGTATAGATACATTATATATATTTTTATCTCTATTTCCAAATATCATCATTAAGTGATTATCTTCTGTGACTCATCAAAATGAGGCATTCACGGGGAAAAAAACAGCACGTGTACTAGGAAGGAAATAAATAGGTAATAATTTGAATTTGATGGAAATATTGCAAAATGAAAGATTGCCGCCAAATGCTGTTCGCGTTTTCAATTATTTGCTTGAAAGGACAATTTCCTACATATTTGCTCCATCTCTCCTTAAAAAAAGAAAAAGAAATTGGCGAATGGAAGGTACTTTAACGTTGTTTACATTATTAAAATACTTTAAATGAAATTTTTTTTTTTAGAGAAATGGATGAACATTAAACGCAGATGACTTCATAATTGGATATGAAAAATTGGAGGAGTTTGTAGAATTTACCAGAACAAATGATCCGTTGCATTAGTATAAGTCTTTTATCTTTAAAATAATTCAAACTCTACCGTAGAGGCTTTTTGGCTTATGAAATATTTCATTATTATTGGGGTGTAGATATTTTTTATTTTGTTGAAAATGAAATTGCCTCCACTACTTACTGGTGGTAATCTTATTAAACTTTGATAGGGGATCAAATGTAATTCCATTTTGAAAATGACAGTAATTGTAAAATGATGGACGTTTTTAATATTTGCGGCGAATTTTCTATAACAGGGGAGACATTAAATGAAAGCAATCTATTTCACCTTAATACTAATCTAAAGTCATAGCATTAGAAGTGTCCTCTTTGTTATAGGATGTTTTGAGACTTAAGATTAGCTTTTATATTTGCTTAAAAAAAAAGAAAAAAAAAGGAAAAAAGATTTTAAATTGTTTTCAGTATTTCATTCCAATATAATTCAGGTCCTAAATTTTGTTGTTGTTTCTTATTTATCTTAATATATAACAATCCAGTGTCACGCTGTTTGTACACGCTAATCTCCGAAGCCGTCTAACCGATTCCAATGAAATTTTGTGAATGTGTTTGGTTGATTCCAGCTTGAAATATAGGATAGTTGTTTTGGATATGATAGACGGCGCTGTTGTCGAGATTTTTGTTTTTTTGTTTTTATTCAGCTCAGCAAGCCTTGAACTACGCAGAATAAACTGAAAATGACACTTTTTACGCCCTAGACTAGATACATCCACGCGTTTTTTTTTTGCGGCGTCGCGTCGGCCTGTGGCGTTTATGACATTAACTGCGTTTTTTATCTTTGTGATCTGGGGGGTGATTCTGATCTTTTCTCGTACTTTTATGTCAAAATATACGCAATATACGCCTAAAAGAAATGAACTTTTCTACTGATTTTTTCGTGTTTTATTCAGTTCAGCAAGCCTTGCATTACGTAGAATGAACTGAAAATAACACTTCACATTACAAATTCTAAATATTATTTCGAATTTAAGCACTTGTATTGCTCTAATTAGCTGTAGGATATCCATTTACCACAGTATAAAATTTTTGTCACAACCTCGGAAGCAGTTGACTAATTTGTCGTACTTTTAGGTGTGTATTCTGACATTAATTCATGTAAATTCATTTTAGTTTATTTTGTGGTTGATGAAAAGGATAAATCAAAATGAATATAGTGAATATAAAGGTACGACAAATCTGAGGTGAAATGTCAAAATATGATACTAAAATATACGCCTAAGCTACGACAAAGAGATCAGAATCACCCCCCTGATCCGGATCAAAGGAGATTATCGATTGACGTCGGTGTCAAAAACGGTTATATATGTATTTACATGGTTTTGGATTCGGTTCCTGGCTTTTGACAAGTGAACACGTTTTACAAAGTGGAAATTCTTTAATTAGTAAAAATTAAATAAATAAATTAATTTCATTGTTGGCACATTGCTAAGTTATTCCTTTAATGTTTTGCAGCAGTCTGCAAGGCATTTGGTGGTAAATTGACAAAAATAAACACTTTAAAAGTGCAAACCAAATCGGCGTGGCTTTATCTGGCCGACCCCATTAGTGGCGGCTATGTTAATTCGAAGTCTTTAAACAAAGTGAACCTTAAATAACATAACTTATTAGGAATCCTCTAAAGGATCCCATCGACATGCTTAGCGTGGGAAAGGTGTTAACGGTAGCCGATGTAGAGAGGCTGCGCCAATTCGAGCCAGGTGGGGAAGCACCTGAAAATGTTGCCCCCAGCGGCCATCTTGAAACAACAAAAAGGCACGTATCTAGCAACGCTTCGGGCAGTAGTACGTCACAAATAACAAATGAAGACACGTCACAGAAGGCGATGCCTAATTTCTGGAGGAAAATCGTTGAGGATGTAAATTCTGATGCACGGGATTTCACAGTGGTAAAATAAAAAAAAAAGGAAAATAAGAACTGAGTCCGAACAGGAACAAGGTAATGATGCGCAATATAATTACAATTTTCGTAATCAATTCGGCATTCTGTCATATGATGACGAGATGGATGGTGTAGAGCAACATGTCATACAAGATAATTTTAATATTACGAACCCTATTAATTTAGGTTCGAATAATGTAGTTAGTCAACCCTCACTAATCAATAATGGTACAAATAAAAATTCCTCTATAGTTAAGATAGCGCCTTTCTGCTCACCTATTTTTGTTTTTGGTGTTAATATCAAAGTGTTAACTGATTGTATTAATGCAACAGCAGCCGACTGTAATGTAACAAATGTGAAATTTAGATTCACGAACATGGGTTATAGAAGGACAAAGGTTTTTTTAAATAATCCCAGCGTACATAAGCTACTTTTGGAACGCTTGCGTTCTACCCAGGCTGCTGCCTTCACCTTCTCTCCCAAAGAATTAAGAAAGAGCTCCATCCTGCTCAGAGGACTGGACGGCGAAACTCCTATCGACGAAATCACCCTCGCCTTAAAAGAAAATGCACCTAACACAAAAATAGCCCCAAATATCCGCATTCAGCACAGCTAGAACGAGGGAACTTGGGATCCATACGAAAATTTTCTCTGTACAAACAGAAGCAGGTGCAAACACTGCAGAGCTTAGAGCTATTAGATATATACTTCACCAGTCAATATCGTGGGGAAAAAAAGCAGCGTCATGTAGCCAGATGCTTCCGGTGTCAGAGATTTGGACACAATGGTGGTTACTGTGGTTACAGTAGCAGATATGTCGTGTGCGGTGGGGCCCACGACTCGGAAGTTTGCATTAACGCTAACGAAAACAATGAAAATAAACCATCCCCGAAATGCGCAAACTGTGGGACCTCTGGACACCCGGCTAATTTTGGAGGTTGCCCGGAGTACAAAAAATATAAGGAGAGAAGGGATAACCTTAAACAGACCGCTAGACAGAATACTAACACAAGAAGATGGCAGTAAGCAATGCCATAAATAATTATATTAACCCTAAGGTTTCTTTCGCAGAAACCCTAAAAGCTGCCCACACGGTACAAATCTCCTCAAATGGAGCTCTCAACAGTTTCTTAAGCGAATCAAATAATCTCTTCGGTATTCCTTTTAGGGAGCTCATATCCCGCATTACCCAATTCTGGCCCTCTTACGAGAAAGTACAAAGCAGAGAAGATAGAATGTTTGCCTATCTGGAATTCGTTGCTTCGATTGTAACTAAATGAACACCTCATCTCTCAAAACTCTCGCTTTAAATATTAACTCTCTGATTGCTCATGTTAAAAGAATCGAGCTCACTCAGCTTTTAAAACGTTTTAATATTCAAATCGGTCTCCTCTCTGAAACCAGGCTTAACAAAAAACATAAACCCAGAATCAATGGGTATAACATTGTACGCAACGACAATGGTAGAGGTACAGCGATTGTTCTAGCTAACAGATTAAAATTTTCCCATATCCCCTTCCAATGTGACCTTTTCTCAACTTGTCTAGTGTGCATTTCCCTTAATAATGAATCGAATTCTCTGATGAAACTTCTTATTTGCAGTATATATATTCCATTCAACGCTGACAAAAACATCTCCAGCGAATTGGATCGACCCCTGGCTTTATCTAACAACTTTGACGCAGTAATTATTGGGGGGGATTTTAATGCTCGGTACACGAGCTGGGGTGACGTTTCAATCAACAGAAACGGTAACATCATAGACAGGTGGTTCAACAGTGGACCCTTCTTAGGCATGGATCTAATCTCTCCCAACAGTCCAACTTTCTCGAGATCTTCCACAGTATTGGACTTTTTCATAATGTCGTCATCCCTAGCCTCATCTGCAGGACCAGCCAATTCACCCAACTGCTTCACAGTTTCAGCTCCGTCGGACCATTTTGGAGTTATCACTCATCTGAATCTAAACAATCATTCACCCATTCAACTCACTCCAGAGACTTTCACCAGCTTCAAAAACACTGACTGGAACTCCTTCAGAGCCGACCTAAATATACAGCTTAACTTATTAAATATCCCTCTTGAAGAGAACATCCCCAACCAAGAGATTGACAGACACATCCAAAAGATCAATACGGTAATATCCGACTGTACCCGCAGACACTCTGTCACCCGCAACATATGTAATAACAAGTACAACAATATCTCTACCACTACCAAAAAACTGCTCAAATTAAGAAACATCTGGCTGAGAAGGCTAAAGAGAACCTCTCACAGACATTTGAATAGACTTAACAGCGAATATCAAGAATTAAATTCGAGAATCCAGTGCCTTCATAAAATAATTAAAGACAGAATAAGAATTGAACTCAATAACGCTTTCAAACAAAGACTGAACAGAATTAATCCTTCCCCTTAGGCTTTCAAGGAGATTGACAAAATTTCGGGCAGGAAATACTTTGGAACGGACATTTCCAAAGACACCCTTACCTATAATAGTCATGAATTAATCAACACCGATGAGAAGTTGGATGCTTTCCGAGAATATTTCTCCAACATATATTCCGAAAAAAACCCAATGGCTGGCACTAACCTTAATAGGCTTGTTCATGAAAGTACGAGCTGCTTTGACCTTCCGGGCACAAGCCCCCCCTTAACTACATTTTCTTCATCTAACAGTGCATCTAGCCCTAATGACCACTCCAAATTCACTTCGGCCTACAAAATTCTACTTTTAAGGGATAATCTCAACAACAAAAAATCTTCTGGACCAGATCACATTACAAACTTCATTATCCGCAAATGCCCTGGTTCCCTTGATACAGTCTTTGCAACCCTGTTTAACCACTGCATCAATAATGGGTACTTTCCCTCTGCCTGGAAAGTATCAAGTATTATCCCAATAGCCAAAAAAGGTAATTCCAAAGAAATTAAGGACTTTAGACCAATATCACTGCTGTCCAACATTGGTAAATTGTTCGAGAGAGTTCTGGCGGAAAAACTGGATGAGTTCTGCGAAGAAAGGAATATTATTCCTGATAACCAGTTCGGTTTCAAAAAAAGCCACTCCACTGAACAAGCCATCCTCCTCCTGTCCAACAAAATCACCCAGAACCTCCGAAAGAAAACATGTACTATCTGCCTGGACATTGATCTGGAAAAAGCCTTTGACTCGGTATGGCATAAGGGTCTTATTTTCAAAATGTTACGTCTCAATCTTCCCAACTGGCTTATAAGAACCCTCAATAGTTTCCTTTCAAAAAGATGCACATCCATTCTCATCGGCAAAGACTCTTCTGCGCTTATCCCAATACACTCAGGGGTCCCCAGGGCTCAATTCTAGGACCACAACTGTTCAATCTCTTTCTCCATGACTTCCCGTTTAAGGATACTATGAGCGAAGAGCCTAGTGCAATACTATATGCGGATGATACAATCTTACTTGCAAGCGATGAAAAACCCCAGGATGCTCTAGATAAACTTAAATTCAAACTACCCACATTACTTAACTACTACAACAAATGGGGCCTCAAAATCAATAGTGAAAAATGTGGTCTTATATGCTTCAGAAATACCAGTGGAAAAGGGCATCATCTAGCAGTCAGGGAAAGTAAAACTCTCAACTTGAAAATCGATAACAGAAACATACCTCTTAAAACTGAAATCTCCTATTTAGGCATAAAACTACAAAATAAATTTCTATTCAACCCACATGCTAGAAAAGTCCTAAACAAAGCCAAGGCCACATCTGCCATACTTAAACCGCTTCTTAGCTCTAAAAGCTTAAATAAAAGCACCAAAATTCTCATTTACAAAACCCTTATCAGACCAATTATCACATACGGATATCTTACGTGGTTTTCAATCTCCCCCACTGTCGAAAAACAACTGAACCTATTCGAAAGAAAACTTCTTAGATTCTGTACGGGTAAATACAGAAGGCCCAATAGGAAATGGTTCTCCAACACAATCCTCTATCACGACACCGGTATTACCCCCCTTACACAGTACCTAATAAAACTAGGAAACAGAGCCCTAGAACGTGTAGGAAATCATCAGAATCCTATAATAAGAGCAATATGCAATGCTAACCGCAATGAATCTCTACTCGACAACTACTATCTTTCTCCCATGAACATGCTACATGATAGCTCCTTGCCTCTTGTACAGCCTAGTCCAGTAAACCAATACACGGTACCTTTCTACGAGAAGGCTGCTCCCTGCAACTACAGGGGTTAATCAAGCTCTCCCAAACCCTGATTCGTTTACCCCACCTTGTGTCGTCCTTCTATAACCCTTCGCCAGAGACTTTTATGACAATGTGCCGAAAATGCAGTGCCATCAGTTTACACGGCCCAAATTAAGGCAAATGAACAACTAAATTATAATTAATTAATTCTAACTAAAAAGCGCAGCATTCATGTTTACCTCACTAATCTAATTAAGGTTTGTCATCTAGATATCACAAAGATACGTTAGTTAGATTTAAAAACTCGCCAAACTAATTAACTAAATTAAACAAATAACTTAACAGCGTAGTTATCAAATAAGAATCATAAGTCCCAAATAAAATAACATAGTTTTAATTTTATTAATTCATTCAAAGATTTACGTTGCTAAGTCAAACACACATGTCCTACATATAAGATTACCAAAGAAGCTGTGATTTAAAAAAAAAAAAAAAAAAAAAAATTTGAACTTATTGTACACCTTAGGTGTAAATGAAACAATGTGATACAAATAAAATAAATGTATTCGTTCCCTTAGGGGACTTTTTAACTAGTTTGTAAGTATTGTTATTAGTTTTAGTGCCCTATAGAGGCAATCATGTGTATGTAAGTCGGGAGCAAACTTACTCTAGACATTAACTCTTTATAGACCATTTTATAAGTCTACCTTCACTGAACTTTTTGTACAGGGAACTCAGCCTTATGTCAGCAATATATATATACGTAGCCAGACATACTCTTAGTCGACCATTTCTATTCTTAAGATGTCAAAAGTCATGTGTAATGTTAAGCTATGAAGCCTCAATAAAGTTCTTTGAATCTTTTTTACATGGTTTTCTAAATTCATAAAAAGATTTCACATAGCCATGCTTTTGTAGGGCAGAAACTTCAAAATTTGAACCAAATTGTATTCAGGTTCTATTTTGACGTTTTGTGAAGATTGAAATCATGGCAATTTGATAATTTGCCTCATATGTAAAATCATAGCTACCTACAAACATTTTTTAGAACCCAATCAACTTGAAATTTCCAATAAACCGGATCAATATAAAAAACGCATCTAATGAGAGCCACGTGTTTTTTTACACTTGACAGTTCGAACCATCTGAGGTGTGTTGATTATTTCAGTGAAATTGGGAAAAGTATTTAAAAATGAATAAAATAATTAAGTATGATAATTAAAGCAAGTATTCTTGCCCTAAAAGTTTATTAAAAACTATTACCAAAAAAGTGAAATGTTTTATTTCAGTGTAATTTCATTTGTTCTCTTAACATGAAAAAAGGAACAAACGTAGAAAATAACAACGCGCCGCAAGGTTTAAAGTTTTATCAAACTTTGCGGCACCCCAAAGTGGCGTGTTGCATTGGCTCTAGCTATATATGAAAACCATTGATTCAAATTCAATTTACGGCGCGTAAAAAACGTGTGGCACTCATTGTATCTATTACATTACAAATTAAAAACTATTATTTCGAATTTAAGCACTTGTAATGATCTAATGGCCCGTTTCACAGTCAAGGCTTAGGTTAGGTTAGGTAAGAGGCGTGCCGCAAGACAACTAGCCTGCATCACTTATACCTCTAGTGGGTCCATTGTGACCCTATGCCCCATGGGATAACCTTTTCAAGCCGCCCCAGATCAATCCTGCTTCCCTTAGGAAACTCAACATATCTCCATCCTGCTTCTCTCAGAAAATTCAAGATATACCTAAATTCTTTGTTTTGCAGCTCCCCCAGACTTGGAAAGAAGTAGTTACCCAATAGCTTACTTCTTTCATTCATCAGAGCTTGACATTCGCAAAGCACGTGTTCAGTCAAGGCTTAAGTCACAGCGATGGCTTAAGCCAAGGCTTAATAAATATTTTGGTTTCACAGTAAAGGAAGGCTTAAGTGAAATCACTGGCTTAAGGTAAGCTTAACTTAAGCCCGTCATCTCGTCTTGTTATTAAATGAACGTTACATATTTCAAAAGTTATACTTTAAAACTAAATTGAAGTTTTCCAAGCGAAAAATAGTTTTCTAAATAATTAGCAGTTTTGAGTACTGTCTGGCAGCTAATGTCAGCATTCCATTTGAAGTTTTAAGAAGAAACCAATCAGTTTAGGACAAAAATCAGTTATTTATCTGATGCAGAAGATATAAGCGACCAAGAATATGGTATAATATCGCAAGGTGTGACCCGTGAAAAAATTATAAGAAGGCGCCCACAACATTTCGAGAAATGGGATGACGTTGATTTTCATTCTCGGTTCCGACTGTACAAACATTCGGTTTTGATGGTTTACGTTGTCGAAATATTCTGCAACAATAATTTTGGATTTGATATCCTTCCAGATAAAAACCACTAAAAACTGGTAAATAAAAAGTTCTTCTTCTTTTCGCTTCGTTTTTAATCCACAATGGCAATTTTCATTTAAAAAAATTCACAATCATCGTAGTGCTGACAACTTAAAAAATTTCATCCGCGGCTTAACTAGTAAGCCTCAGTATACGTAGTACTGTGAAACCGAGTAGGCTTAAGTTCTGAGCTTAAGCACACCCGTGGCTTAGCTAAGCTCTGGCTTAAGCATGAACTGTGAAACCAGCCATAAGTATTGTAGAATATCTATTTACCGTAGATTACAATTTTCGGGGGGTGATTTTGATCTTTTGTCGTAGCTTAGGCGTATATTTTAGCCAAATATTTTGACATTTCACAATTATTTTGTCGTACTTTTATATTCACCATATTCAATTTGCTTTATACTTTAACTAAAATGGATTTGCCAAAAAATGTGACAAATTAGTTAAGGGGGGTTAACACCAAAAAAAAGCTCACGATTTCTGTTTCCAAAAGCTTAGTGCACATAAACGCATAAAAGTATGCAATTTTAAAATTGAAACAAATCACTATATGTACATGCAAAGCTATGATGCTGTGATATTCATCAGTATTGTACTCCAAAGCATGTCGGGCATCTGCACAGCAGTAAGGTAGAATCACTGACTTATAAGTCAGTGGGTGCTTAGGCATGGCGAGATTTTAAATTTGGCTGTCGGATTTTTCTTAGAATTTTGTTGAGGAGCAGGCAAGGAGCGAACGAAATGTATGCTCTCTGTGCTGTTGATCAGACACTTTTCCGTGTAATTTGTCTGGCACTATTTAATGCTTGGGCAATTTTATTTGAATGAAGTCGGTCATCAAATAAAACTCTTCCAAGAATTCTGAGTTGTAATATACCTACCATATAATTTTTGCAATGTTCGCACGTTGTCAGATTACCATTTTATTAACTAGATATCCAAAGAACTACTTTAGAGAATTAGATTTGAATTTACCAACAACACAATTTTCAGGTTGAGCTATGTCTGGTAGATTTTCTAATCTAATTTTAGTATATATGTAAATATATACAATTTTATCTCTATCTAATTCCTCAATTTTGTTCGCATCAAATTTTTCAAGTTTCAAGAAACGCAATCCAACCAGATTAGCCTAGTCGGAGTTACTGTCACTCGGAAAGATTACCAATATAGCAAATAGTTAATTCTTTTCTGCGACTCGATGTTAACACTGCCATCAAATCTGCCATTCTCGTGCTCTTTTCTTCCCTACTGGTGTGGTTATTGTGTAACCCTGTGCATTGCAATGTTAATTTAGGATTTTCAATTCATTCCAAAAGTACCGTAAATCTACCCATCGAAATCCCTCCATGGAATTTTCGTTCATATCTTCATCCTGATTTTCTTTTTCTATCAGAATTGTGAACGAATCTATTTCGCTATAATCCGCAATATTTGGGCTGGCATTCATTTTACCTGCTTCATATCTTTCTTCATTTATATTAGCAAAATTTCTTTGATGTGCGGTTAAATTTTCTTTTGTGCTTTCCTGTAGAGATCTGAAACACAATAATGGAATACAAAATAGTGTTGTCGTAGTCGCTATGTCAATGCAGTATAAATATATCGTGTAGATAGAGAGACGAAGATAAGAACAGAGCAAGCATCAAACCGCTAGGAGATATTTCATTGAAATTCGCGATGGGTAGTACCACTAAGCGTAGGTACAGTAAATAGAGAAATCTATTAGATTGAAAAATCTCCGACAGTCTTCTTCTTGAGAAGGTGTCTCCCAAAGGAAAATTTTTGCTTTGGTCCACGAAGTTCTTATTTCTACCCATTTCATAGTTCTATTCACTTAAAATAGGACGCGGGACGTGGTATTCAAAAAATTAATTGATTCTTTACGGCAGAAATTCGCTGTGAGAGCCACGGTAGTCGATTTCGAAAAAATGTTAGAGTTACTCCGTGAAGATCTTTGGTTGCCAGAAAGGTCAGCTAGTTTACCTATTCATGGAGGCAGTAGTGTCAAAAATTACTTCAAAGCATGCGTAAAATACGGCGAATAAATCTACCAAAAACAACTCTGTGAAGCAAGGGGTGAGCCCATTCTAAAGGGAGTATAAATTGGTCCCGTTATAAAGGCTTTGGATGAATTAGCTATTTATTTTGGTACTTACAGAAGAACTGATTTTTCTTTAAATGATTTTTAGGCGATACCGATACTGCATTGATAAAAAGATTCATCACATAATGACAGCACTCGAACTTTTAGAGGGGACGGGCTAATCGAAAGGTATAATCGCTATATAAAGAGGAAGATTAACCCGATCAAATGGGCATTGCAAGTACCTGAGAATGGAACGCTCATAATAATTTTCGTGCAATGAGCTCAATTAAAACATTTATAAGAAAGAAGTTGCTTTTACCGAAATATATATTAAATCGCATAAATATTCGTCAGCAGATTCCCTCTTAGATAAAAAAGAATTAAAAAAATAATTTCAAAAGAAAGATGTCATTGGTACAAAGCCGATACTTTTATTGGTCGACACAAGTTCTTTGTAATTTGTAAAAATGCTTCTTCTTCGAAAATCGCATTTTGAAAACAATTCATATATAAATTAATAGTACTTAGTAGTAATTATAGTCGCTAGAAAGATAATCGATTGTAGTCAAAAAATTGGTACACATCGTGACAACTCACTACACCTCATCAATTTTCGTTCAGTTTTCTAAATTACATACATATATTCGAAAAACAACTCTTCAAAATTTTAAAAAGTACCATTTTGTCCTTTCTACAGCTTCACTAAAACGCGGTCATAAATGGAACGCAACAAAAAATAACTATTTATAATTTAGCCAACCTTCCTCCAAAATTTCATCAAAATCATTTACATTTTTCATACACACAGATTAACATACCTAACAATATTCAGTTTTCTCGTCTTTATTCAATAATTATTGGCCCGAATTTTACTAATACGTCCCATGATTAAATAATGTTACTCACAATTCGTTACCTATAACCATAATAGAATTGGCAAAAAATTTCTCGCTTCAAAAGCAAAAATGAACAAATTACCAATGATAAAAATTCAAATATTCCGGGAAATCTACACACATACATATACCTAATGCAGAAAATAACGGCACACAAATGAAAGCCTTCCAAAAGCACAGTACTCCATCTGACGATGATAGAATGAATTAAAAACGCCAAATTGTATGCAAAATATAATAAATCAAGAAATTTTTGCCGTTACCATCATTAACATTATTGACTTTATTTCCTTTATCATTGCACTAAAAAATTTGCGTTTTTCAAAATAAACAGAAAAAGGTTCGATCTTTGTTACAAATTGAACTTTCATTGAAATAATATCATAATTTTAGTAGTTAATTGTCTCGGAAAATAGCAACTTTCAAACTAAAATATATTAGTAACCAACATTTTTTGTCTGGTTTTCTTTCCGTCACTGCCTCTTCCAGACCAAGATCTTCCATACTCAAGTACAAATTTATCTATTTAATGTATCGTTATTACGTTTTGATGTACTAAGCTTTGCAAATTTCATGAATTCCAGAGTTTTCTAAAGCTAATTAAATACATATAAAACCCCGAAATCTTTATTTTTGACACCTCATTACCTAAGTTTATGCATTTTCTCTAACTATGTACAATTTTTATCATGATAATACGCACAGATTTGCAGTAAATTTGTATTAACTTTTCGTGTTTTTTAAGATTTCAGTGGTAACCCCCCTTAACTATTTCCGAAGATGTGACAATGTGACAATTTGTGATGCGAAATGGTGTCATTTTGAGTTTATTCTGTTGAATTGAATAAAAGCACAAAAAAAAGCAGTAGAAAAGTTCATTTAATTTTGTCGTATGTTTTGATATTAAGTACGACAAAAGATTAGAATCAGCATCGAGTTCTAGACATTTCATCTGCATCCATTATTAAGTTTTAAAATCGATATACATTGTAGCGTATGACGAGAAATTGGCAATAAATTTTCTGATTTAGTGTGACGTATTGGCATTTATTATTACAACTTAAGCAAAAGCTGATTACTACACATTTGAAAAGGGGAGAAAAGCTAAGTGAAATATAAATTGTTAAATTGTTTTAATTCTAACAAACATATTTGCAGCCGTCCATCACAGTGCTCCTCTAAATTTGATTATAAAATAAATAACTCAATTACAAATGGAGCATTATGCAGTCTGTCATGTGGGATTTAAACTGACATGGTTATTTCCTACTGTATGTGGCATGGCAAGATGCAACAAAAGCATGAGCTTGTACGTGCAATAGAAAGAACCCTTCTATGCACATGATGCAGCAGAGTATGTAATTTATTTTATGTCTGTACCCGAATTATTCCACTGAAAATCTTTGGCTAGTAATAAACCGAACGTTGGGAACTGCAAACGTTGACAGATGATTTAAATTAATGAAGTGTGTACGAAAATGTAATTTTCAAATTCCCAACCCCTTCAGACATGCCTGATACCAACTCGTACTTATTGCTTTGCTACGTTGGAATTGTTTTCCCAATTTCGACGTAATTTGTGATCTTGTTTGCTTTTCTGTGAAAATCTCATTTTCCTTCGAAGATGTTTGTACGCTTGAATTTCCCAGAAATATTAGTCTCTATTTAATTTACTCTTGATTGCAGTATATCTCGTGTGTTATCTTTCGTCTTTCTGATACCTATGCTCTCCGACAAGTCAACCTAATAAAATTAAGAAAGTTGAAAAAGTTTGTGTATATTCTTTTGAGATAAAAATATTTGGTTAAGTTGGCGTTATGGCGGAAAGTTTTATATTCTTTTAATGTCAGAATGCCTTTGCTTAACAATTGATTGGTATCTGAGATACTGATGGAATAACTCTATAAAAATGTCAAGCATAATTTAATTTTTAGGTAATTTTTGCGGTTTTTTAAATTAATTACTTATTTTTAAGATCATGCCTTTTTTTATTGTCATTGAGTGGCTTCTATCCTTGTGATAAAAGTTTTTCAATTAGGTTTAGATATCGCAAAAATGCTCTGAGGAGGCATGTGACAAGGTTTAACAAAGCTAATTTTCAGTACCTACCTATTCATTTAACTTTTTACAGAAATAAAATTCGTTTTTCAAGTTTTATAGTAGGTAAATACTTCCGAAAAAATTAAAGTCAGATGAATATTTTTACAATTTAGATCTAGAATTTTAGAAGCAATAATCGATACCAAACCTTCCCTAGCCAACAAAAATATTGAAGTCCCGAGAGCAGTGTTGGGCAAAATGCAATCTGATTGATGATTAATGATTACGATTACAATCTGTAATCTGTAATCATGATTACAGATTGATAATATTAATCAGAAAGTAATCATTTATGACGATTAATGATTGATCAATCGTAATCGTAATCATGATTACATATTTTGATTACAAATTTGCAAAAGGTTTAAAATTATAGTTAAAAGAAAACAAACATTGTTGTATTTCTATTCCGAAGTCGGTAGTAAATAACTGGCATTGTCTTATTCTACAACAGCTGCATTCTGCCCTTGAATTCATTCGAACTAGCATATAACATTGTGGAGCAATATGAAAAGTGTGGCAAAATCAAAGCGTTAAAGGGCATTATTGCATTTTCCATGCTCAACGAAATGTAATCTTTTTGGCTATCTTTTTTCACATATAATCAAGACCCTCGAATTTAAACTGGTGATCAATGTGTGAGTCTCTACCAATAGAAGCACTTACATTCTTTACACTGACTTCAATTAATACATAATTCAACAGTGCCTTGGAGTTTTCTACAATAAAAAATCTTACGATCAGAAATTGTTTGTTTTCTTAGAACTAAATTTTAAAATCTCTTGAAAAGTTTCATTTGTAATCAAAACTAATGTAATCATGATTACGGTTACATTTTCCTAAGATTACTCGATGTAATCATGATTAATGATTGACGGGTAATCACAGTGTTGGGCGTAATCAACTACATTTGTAATCAGATTAATAATCATGATTTAATCAATCATGATTACATCAATCATGATTACCCATCAATCATTAATCATGATTACATCGAGTAATCTTAGGAAAATGTAACCGTAATCATGATTACATTTTTTTTGATTACAAATGAAACTTTTCAAGAGATTTTAAAATTTAGTTAAGAAAACAAACAATTTCTGATCGTAAGATTTTTTATTGTAAGAAACTCCAAGGCACCGTTGAATTATGTATTAATTGAAGTCAGTGTAAAGAATGTAAGTGCTTCCATTGATAGAGACTCACATATTGATCATCAGCTTAAATTCGAGGATCTTGATTATATGTGAAAGAAGATAGCGAAAAGGATTAGATTTCTGGGGACTATAAGAAAGTCGTTGAGCATGGAAAATGCAATAATGCCTTTTAACGCTTTGATTTTGCTACACTTTCAAGGGCAGAATGCAGCTGTTGTAGAATAAGGCATTGCGAGTTATTCACTACCGACTTCCGGATAGAGATACAACAATGTTTGTTTTCTTTTAACTACAATTTTAAACCTTTTGCAAATTTGTAATCAAAAGATGTAATCATGTAATCATGATTAATCGCCATAAATGATTACTTTCTGATTAATATTATCAATCTGTAATCATGATTACAGATTGTAATCGTAATCATTAATCATCAATCAGATTGCATTTTGCCCAGCACTGGGTAATCATGATTGATTTAATCATGATTATTAATCTGATTACAAATGTAGTTGATTACGCCCAACACTGCTCATTTTACATCATGCAACCAAGCATGTACCTTGTACAACGAACGGCATTGTTAAAGTCAACGTACCAAACAAACACTGTTTGCAACAGAATTGCTAAATGTTCCTTAAAATAAGGGAAATATGTTAATATTTCGTGTATTAACATATTTAGGCTCTCAAGTTTCATTTGTAATCCAAGCCGTCGTCGCACGTAAGCCTGCAATCCACCACTACAAACGTGGAAAATCAAATCAATGGGCTGGGAAAAGCTGAAACTACAAATGTTCAAAAACAAACTATAATGAACATTTATCTTTATTTAACCGCAACTAAGGCAACAATGGTCGCCGCCCTTATAGTGGATAAAATCAATTATCAGAAGGCGTCTGCCGAAAACCGGCATCTTCATATTTGAAAGAGAAATTTTTTTACAGGAACTGCATCATCTGACTAATCCTGGAGTTGGGTGAAGGAAAGAGGATCTAATTGAGAGGAGAATCGTGATCATTGGTGGGATTAAAACAACGGGAATATGGCAAGTGAATTGCTATCAGATCTGATAACTCAAAATGTAAATATCATACACATACATTTTTTTTTTTTTTGACGGGGGACTAAAGATGCCAAGGCCTATGCCGCTCATTGTGCTAATCTCTGCTAAGAGGAGGAGGAGGAGGAGGAGCTATAAAGCTACAGAAGTCGAATGGAAACTAGGTATGAAGAAATGGTATAGGACCGTATCGATGTCAGATTCGAACCCACGACCACTGGGATGGTAACCAGCGCGATTACTAACCGAGCTACTAAGGCCACATACATATACGTAGATGCGACTGTGATTAGGCCTATGGTTACCGATGCCGTCATTTCTTTGTGCATAAATGTAAACTATAGAGAAGAATGGAAAATTCTGAATGCAGACGCTTCAGAGGTATCTATACTTCAGACTTCAGGTTCTATTAGTACTCTCATCTGAGGTTATGATTGAGCAATCGAACTGGAACAATTTTCACAGCTAAAATTTTAACAATCAGTTTCATTGTTTTGAACTGTAGGTGGCTGCTTGTGACAATCAGCTGTCGTGCATTTTTGATTATATTTCGTGTTCTTTTCGATTTCTGTTTTCATATTTTTAAATAAAAAAGTAATAATAAGAAAAATAAATATTAAAAAAAATAATAAAAATTCACTACCACACTTATTACCAACAATTCAACATCAAATGTCCAAGTTTAGCATGAAGAAAAGGTATTGAACAGATAAATCTAAAGCTTAAACATATGATTGTGGAAATTACTGCCATCTACTTGTCAGAACCCGAACAGCCTTTTAGCTAATAAAACCCAATACAATTTTTCCCAGAGATTTGATTAAATATTTAGAATTAGTGACGCAGATGTTTTAAATGTTTCAGCTATAGACATGAAATTTGAATACGGTTTGCATCAAATGTTTGCCTGATCAATATCAAAGAATAACTCATACCACGGTTGTTGATTAAGGATTCCCTTTAAAATTTTACTTGATGCGTCCTTTCGCAGCAAGGTATGCCCGACAAGAAACTTAGAAAGATCAGTAAAATACTTAATTTTACATAGCATTATAAGCAGATAATTGAAAACGCGTTTGGAATTTTGACACAAACTAGAGAATTTCTGTCAACACAGCCTGAAACAACTATTAACAAAACCCATATGCTCTTCATATTTTTTTACAAACTGCAAATGAGAACGATAATTATTACACTCAACATATAGAGCCCTTTTAATAAAAAATGGGCAGTTTGATAAATTTTGGAGTTAATGGGACAACACCAACGGAAGAAATTTTCCAAATCCAACAACGTTTTTGTACTTGTATTATAACCTACTTACGTAAAGTTAGCATTGCCACTTCGCCTGATTTAACTCGGAACTATTTCATAACTTGTCGTTAAATTGTCGCTAATTTGTCGTGAATAATATAAATTTGCTGTTTCTTTTCTTCTAAAGGAAACTCGATGTGGTGTTAAGTTGATGTCAAGTTAGCACCACATTCAGTTTTCTTTAGAAAAAACGGGAACGATAAATTTATGTTTTTCACGACAAATTAACGAAAAAATATAGCATGTAAAATTTTCCAATCCGATAAGGTTTTGCGGTGTTCTAGTGAGTTCCGGTGCTAACGTGACGTCAACTTACCGCCACATCCAGTTTCCTTTACAAAATGACACGACAAACTTATGGTTTTCACGACAAATTAACGACAAATTAACGACAAATTATGAGATAGTTCCGAGTTAAATCGGGCGAAGTTGTGGTCCTTACTTTACGTACGTCAATAACCTCACTTCGTTTAACACTTCCCACTTGTATTCCAGGCTAGATTTAGCCTCTAGGAAAGGGCACAATAAATCAACTCTGGACGTGGTGACTGCAGGGTCGCAGTGGTCAAGTCACTAATAGTTTGATCTCACAGCTCGCGATAGATGACTAAAATTGTGCATGCTGCGAAAAACATTTGAATCGCTGGTCAAACACTACAGGAATTCTTTGTATCGCTGTGATCTATCGCGTTGGTGTGAGCGTTTGCATTGAAAACTATGTGTAACCATCTATCGGTGTCGCTTCGTTTTCGGAATCGCTATCACGGCGTTGTGAATCGACCTTTAGTAATGTAGGTTTTCCCTTTTTAATCTTAAAATAGAGTTTTATACCTGGAACATACACACACAATTAAAATAACTCAAAAACTAATTTTGTCCCATTAGCTTGTTCTAGTCTAGACGAAACACTCTGCGGAGTATGGAATACCTTTCCTAGCAACACAAAGCATGGGGATCCACGTTAGAATATTTCATCCTAGGTTTATACCATACTGAATTAGAGTAAGACAAACGTTTCATGTTGATTTCATCTATGGGAAGGATAATGAAGCTTCTTAGGTACAGTAGGACAGATGTTAGACTGTTTACCGATCTCAGTTAACTGAGGAAGAGCTTTGTTACTATAGATTTGGACTCTGATTCAGCCTTCAGATTTTATCTGAATGATGATAAGAGTACTTTAAATGATTTGCGTGAATACGTAGCGGTAACTAAGAGTACAATGGCAAAATTTGATAAACTAGAGTTAGACCCTGGTGGACGGACTGGCCTGCTTTATGGAGATGGAAAGGAGATCGCAGGGCCTTAGAGCCTCTCATCTACCACTTTAATCAACCTCCAACCAATAACTAAGTCATAACTCCTTATCAATGTGTATGTTTGGCTATCCACTTCACCCTCGCGTATAAGGTAATATCAATACTTATTTCATTTAAATCATTTCCTGATTTTGATATTTTGGCGTATATTTTTCTCACAAATTTTTACATCTCATTATAGTTTTGAAGTACTTTCAATTTCACCATCTCCATTTCTATTTACCACAAAATGAACAAATATGAATTTTTAGTATTGAACGGTAACAGGTACGAAAACTTTGGTATCCGTTCTCGATGTTCTGACAAATGTTGTGACCTATGATATTTACGTCATTACCCAACATCTACGTCATTGCAGACTTGATGTGCTGATTAAAAGCACAATAGAAGCAGAAGAAAAGTTCATTCCATTTTGTGGGATATTTCGACATTAAATTATGACAAAAGATCAGAATCAACCTATTGCTAATTGACGAAATTGCTGGTGGAGTTTCATATGGCGTC
Source organism: Dioctria rufipes (assembly GCA_963924295.1). NCBI lineage: Eukaryota > Metazoa > Arthropoda > Insecta > Diptera > Asilidae > Dioctria > Dioctria rufipes. The sequence goes on from OZ002742.1 coordinate 20,016,983, forward strand.
ACTATAATTAAATTCTAAATTGATTATCGCGTAACCAAACCATCCAGGAAAAATTTAGCATAAGCTATTTGAATAATTCCTAATTAATGAGCTCGGTATAAGCACAACAATTCTTAAACTGTTTGCATTTTTTTTTTGTTTAATGTAACCAACGAACCAAATGGTTCATAAATATATACCTAAGCCCACATACAAATACCTCTACAAGGCCATACAGATCTACTATAGGTACTCACTCTACTCTAGCATTGTTACATCAATGGAAAGTCTAACAATTCCCTTCGAATTAGCTTAATTAAGGACATGCGGTTTCGCTAAACACAAAGGACTTGTTCAACTGCCCTGTTAACAAATCCATCCTCTCGAAAAAGCAGAATTTGATTACGAAGGAAATTTTACAGTTTTCTGGTACATTTATTTTGCATATTTCTTCCCAAGGGGCTCGTTCAGGACATTTCCGTTTCCACTTGATTTCATGTTATGCTTTTATAAGTTTATTTCTTAATCGACATTTTTGTATTTTTGCGATTTAATACACACACACCCTTTAGGTTTATCATTTCATGGAATACAATAAGAAAGCTAGCGAATTGTCCATCTTTCCATGTAATTAGGTTTTCACCTGAATAATGCAAAACTTTCTTATTGGAGACTACCTATAGAGGAAAGTAAATAAACTTTAGATCGATTCTGAATGAGTATAACTGTAAAAAGTGAGGGATGAAATAAATGTTTTATTGAGTGGATATATTCGCGAGATTATTTCAAAATAAACTTTTCTTCAGGTACTAGGAAAAGTTGATATTATAGGTGGGGTGGTATCCTTTGATAACGTTAGTCGATGAAAAGGGGTTTGAGAAGTTGTTTTTTCTTTTTTTTTTGAATCCTTGTGCTAGTTAGAAACTTTTGCGTGCACATACATCTATACGGAAATACTCGTATATCAGTGAATACTTTTTTTGCCAAGACGGCGGCCTGTCATGACAAGCTTTAAGCATTTGAAATCGGTAAGCGAAGTTTTTTGGGAGTTCAGTTGGGGCTATAGTACTTTGATAGGATTTTGTTAGGGGTAAAATATAGTTTGTTCAAAATATGAAGAAATCAACATCTTATTATTACAGCAGTAGTAATCTACATATGAATTGTTAGCATAACTCCATTACATTCGAAACCACCCTAGTAACCTTAAACCTGTCGGCATCCGAAAATGTTCGAAGCTCGAATGGCATAGGACAGCACCATTGACATGTATATAAATGGACTGACTGATCTCCTGTTTCATGTGGGACCAGTTTTAATTTCAGAGAGTATGCTATCACTGTCAATGCTACCAACTGTCGTAAATTGGCGCTATATTTAAATTATTTATGTGCATAACAGTGGGATTTACCGAATTTACCTCAAAAGCATTTGGTACTATTTGTATTGTTAAATTTTAATTATGAGTTGAAGGAAGTGTTTTTTACAAGACTGTTTTGGTAGGATAGTATTGATTACCAAGTTGCCAGTTCTATAAATACCACTGAACTTCAAGCAATTTCTCGTTCCCAATCGCTACAGTTCAGTGGGAAAGTATGCTCTCATGGAAAGAGATAGGAATATGAAAGTGGTGCCATTTGCTTTCATGCATTTTTGGTTCAACGAGCAGTCCATTTATATACGTTTCAGTGGTTTTAACCCTTATGATACAAAGAAAGGATGTTTTAGCGCCATTTCCCCCAATAACGTCTCCCGTCAATTGAGTTAGGACTATCGCCAGACACATCCCCCCGAACCGGCAAGCCTAACTTTTGTCATCTTTTCTCCCGAAAACTATGAATACAATTAAGAGAACGGGATTATTCTACGGCCCTCCCACGCAAAATTATTTTTTTAATGAATTTTTAAAGTCACCGTATACCGTAAAATCACGAAATACTATTATTACCAAAAATTTTTTTCATTCGGTGCTAGTATATTTTTTTCAGAAAAACACAAAGTATAAAGCCGTATAAAGCCTCATTTGGCTTTTGAATCAGAAAAATCGGTTGCTCCATTGTCGAGATATGATTTTTTGGAAATGACGTTTTATCGTAAAATCACGAAATTTCTAACACCACTAGCGCCGAAGAGGGGGTGGTGGGGGAAAAGAAAAAAACATAGGTTAAATATTTTTGTCTTCTATATAAACTCTCAAAGTTTCATCAAAATCGGACGTTATCAGTTCACATTCAACAGATAAATTTGATCAACTTTCATATCACACCAATGTGGTGACAGCAGGCCTTTAACCGTCGGCGGGCCTATGACACCAATGTGGTGTGACCGGCCGTTAAAGTGTAAAATTCCATGTATTTTGGGTATACTAAAAAAATAAATTAAATTTTAAATTAAATTAAAAATCTTAAAATTCTATACATGGTTTTGTAAGTTATCGCAGCCCCCTCAATTATGTAAATTTACTACCCTGAAAGATTTGAAAACAATTTAAATGATTACAAGTCAAGGACAAATCCATAAGTCTAGGTCAAATACAGTGTGTGTACATACACTATACTTATACTACTATATACAATTAAACATATAAAAGTTAGATTATCGACATTTATACAAAGAAAATTACAAATAGATGGAATAGTCTAATCCCTTGTCCTTGACCCCCAAAACATGACGATGATGGCAAAATATAATGATTGCTGTTGAGATGACTGAAGGACTTGTCAGAAATTATAAAAAAAGGACAGACAGGCAGAAGATCGTTAAAAGATCTTTTATTTGAAAAACAAACAGATTAAAAAATACTTAAAAAATACAAAAATATAAAAAACAACCCCCTAAAAGAAAAACGAATATCAAAATAAAAAGTAAAAAAAAAAAATTGTTTACCATATTGTTTGCAGTCGCTATCATCCTCTTGACACTTTTGTAAGTTGCCTCCGCCTACACTGATACTAAAAGCAGATAAAGTTTTGGAATTCCTTTCACTTCGTATGCCTTTCCAAAGTGTCTGTGTTATTAGAAAATATGCAGCACAGAGGACCATTAGAGGCAGAACCAAGAGTATTAGATCCAAAAAAATGTTGTAAGCTCGTTCATAGTAGATGGCATCCTCTGGCCATTGCTCTCGACATTTTTGAAGTCCTGTCAGGAACGAAATCGGAATTTAGGATTCATTAAATCAAAACTGAATAAATAGTTGGCATTCGTTGGTGTACCTTGACTAGTTGGGATTAAACGACTGAAACCGGCAATTGGAGACATGCAGAATAGGCTTCCCATCCAAATGAATCCAATTATTTTATATGCATGCCTTAGTGTCTGCCATGACCTTGACCGCAGAGGATGACATATGGCATAGTATCTTTCACAGGATATTGCGACTAGTGTCCATGATGAGACTGCTACTGATGATGCTGAAATGAAATGTGTTTTCTTTTGAATTACTGAATTATAGGACATTTGACATTCATATAAATTTTTTTGAATAGATTTATCGTAATAACACAAAAAAAAATTCTTTAGATGTATAGAAATGTGAAAATTATTATCCAGGCTAAGTATATTGCAATGAATATATCAGAAGAAATCAAATCTTTTGTTCATCATTAGTTCTACTAGGTTGTTGTTGTCATATTGAAACCCATTTTTATAAATTATACGAAAACTCTCTGTTTTGATGACCCGGTCTCCAAATACTGTCACAATAGCTCTTTGTCAATCCAAAGTAAACTATGATGTTGTCCGGCTCGATTATTTTCATTTCTTTTGTGTAATAAATTTTCAGTTGAACTCCGTAAATAGGATTATGTTTTTTTTGGTTGGGAGAAATTGGAATGGAAAAGATTTCCTTTGGTAGAATCAAACCTTTTGTTTCGCTTGAGATAAATCTTTCAGTAAGTCGTATATTTTATTTGTCTACCAGTTGACTTTTCTGTCTGTCTGGTTTTTGATCCGACTACAGTAAACTCAAGGAAGAAGGTTATGGTTTTTGTAGTCTATGTATGTATTTCACTTTATAAATTGAGAAAAGATGGTCAGTTTTTTTTTTAAACAGCTTATAATATCTGAAAGACCAAGCATTGCTGGTTGGTCGAAGTTTAAACAAAGATTCATTCATGTATTACTGCTTTGAAAATGGAATCCTTCTTTGAGTTGTTTTTTTATTATTAATATATATATAGATTATTGATTGTGTAGATATTAATCTAGTTATTGAACTTCTTACATGAGATTATTCAAAGTCAAGGCGAATCTAAATGGCTTTCTTACACTCGAAAATGGTAGATTTATCCTATTTCATAAAAATCCTTAGACTTATTTTTGAGATTAAATTTATAAATGTACAAAAATTATTTGTTGAATATTATACCCCCTAGTTTCTCCAATTTATCTGTTAAATGTATTTTGATCTCTTAATTATACTTAATTACTCTTGAATGTGATGTTCCAGAGTCGAGATATGACTAAATCGTTTTCTCGCACCGGAAACATTAGATTAATTCGATTTCTTCAAAATAGAGATTACCTCTTAATTATGTCTAAATAAGTATTTTACCCCTAATTATCCCCTACATACTCCTAGATGTCGAGATCTCGAAAAAAAGGAATAAATAAATAAATAACATAAAATAAGTAAATAAAATATGATTTAAGGTAGACTCTTCCTTAATAAGGTTTTTGCGTAAATTTGCTGAATCGCCTTCTTGCAGTCGAAAACGGTATTTTCACCGCATTTTACAATAATCCTTAGTCACCTTTTTAAGATAAAATGTTGTTTTATAGTCTAGTTCTCCTATTTACCCCCTAAATACATACTTAATGTGGTTTTTCGAAAGATCAGATCTAGCTAAATCGCTTCTTGTATCCATAAACTGTAGATTCACCCTCATTTCAACAAAATCCAGCATTTCCCCCTAAACGAGATTTTCACCTCCTCATTACTTCCAAATACCCCCAAAATCTAGACCTAGATGAATCGCCTTTTCACATCCACAAAAGATAGATTGACTCCATTTAAACGAAATCCAGTGATGTACCTTAAATACCTTTCGGTAAATAATGAGAAATATTCTGGATGGGGTACAATTGTATGGGACGAGGGGGTTGCAAAATGCGTCGTATGTTGAAAAGTTAGGAGTTTTTTCAAATTTTTTAACTTTGTGATCCTCTAACTCCGACACAGAGGAGTAGAGAGTAGAGCCTTTCTTTGAAGTCAATAAACTGACCTTACCGTTAAACGACTCGTTTTGCGCCCCTACCTCCCATATAACTTTTTATACATCTAGTGCTACCGACTCCTAAAATATCTCCCATTTATTCCGAAACACCCTGTATTTATGCTCTAAATGAGTTTTTATATAATAATTATGTGTAGATATTTATGTTATTTCTGCTTTATTGTTGATGGATAATAAGATGACATGATGGATAAACAGGATGTATGAATGGACGGATGTGACAATGGATAAATCAGAAGATGGATGGGTGGATGAGTGATTAAATGTATGGATGGATAAATTATATGGATCGGATGAATATTTTGATGGATGGGATGTATGAATGGGAATAATTGGATGCCAGGACAGATGGATGAGGTAGCCTGATGTATGGATAGAATTGTTGAGTTAATGAATTCTATGGATAGATGGAAGCTTATGGTGGGTAAATGGGAATATTGAATGAACAAATGGGTTGATGCAAGAAGTGGGTAGGATTACTGATGAATAGAAGGCTTTTTGTCTGAAATTAATAGAACATACTGGATAGTTAGGATGGATAGAGTCGCTTTCGTCGGGATCATTACTTGGGCCTGCTGACTGCTCCAGTCGGTGGGTGGTGTGCTGTGTGCAGTTCAGCGAGGTATTCCATGTTCACGGGTTGATTTGGATGGGGTGAATGACCTTGAACTTTTTGTTATTGTCCTGAAGCTTCGTTCTAAGAATGTATTTATTGTCAACATGTACATTCTTCCAGGTTCGCCACCCTGTGTTTACGATTCGTTGGCTTCATGTATTGACAGGATTACTGACACTATGCTGCCCTCTGTTCATCTTCTGGTTTTCTGTGGCTCTAATATGCCGACTGTTTCGTGGCAATGCGACTTTGGTGAGGAAAGCTTTCGGCCAGCTTATATGTCTGCTCATGAGCACTTTCGTTGACTTGGTGTTCTCTTCGGATTATTGTGGTACTACAGCAAAGCGTTGTTTGGTGCCTTTGCATCTAGAGTCTAAATCACAATCTTATTCTGATAATTATTACTTCAATTTTGTTAAGGCTGACTATTCCAAAATTGAATATTAGCTGTCTAGCCATGACTGGAGTAATTTACTCAATGAACGAGATTTCGAAAATGCTTTAAGTTATTTTATGACTCTAGTTTTCTCTGTTTTTTTCTTCAGAACGTACCAATTTTGAAATCTAGAACTAAAAGTTTTAATCAGCCATGGTTTAATGCTTTAATATGTCATTTTAAGAATTTGAAAACTAAAGCATGGTGGTGATTTTGTTTTTTTTTTATAAGTTGTACATATTTAAATTGAAAACTTCTTTACTCATTCGTCTTAAACATTTCTTGTCCTTTGTTAATTCTAAATGCGAGTCTGATGGATTCCCCTCATCCTTATCCCTTGATGGTACTGAGAGCGCTGACTCCACAATTATTGCCTCTATTACGCTTTTGTTAGGCCGAGATTGGAGTATGCCAGTCCTGTTTGAGCTCTATTTTACTCTGTCCATATTCATCAGATTGAGGCAGTCCAGCGTAGATTTCTTAAATTTGTTCTTCGTGGCCTTCCTTGGAGTGATCCTGTAGTTTTGAAACCTTACGCTTGTTATGTAGGAATTTATCCTACTTAAACTTTGCTGTGGTTTCTTTGTGGAGAAACCGTTTGACTTAATTTTTTGTTTTTGCCTTTGTTTTTCCCAGCAGCGACTGTCGTAACTCTAATGTGAGAGTAGATGCGTGGAGTAGCTTGTTAAAGCACAACTCCTAGTGTTATTATGGAGTAGCTTGTTTAAAGCACAACTCTTAGTATTATTATGGAGTAACTTGTTTAAGCACAACTCCTAGCGTTAGTATGGAGTAGCTTGTTTAAAGCACAACTCCTACTATTATTATGGAGTAGCTTGTTTAAAGCACAACTCCTAATTCAAACGAACTGTTTACTGTACACTTATTCAAATCGACTGCTCTCGACTTCTTTATTTTACTCGACTGCTTTCTTTTACAATTTCTTACCTTATTTATACAGAGTAATCTTATTAATACGGAAATAAATGAAATACTTCCGACCAAACATTTTGTATATAACACGCTGGTTGAATCAAATTGCACTTTATCGACACCCTTGACAGGATGCGTCACATTTCTAGGATCCGCTCCTTGAGAAACTATGATTTTTTTATTTGCCGGTTTGCTATACAAATTATAGTTTTAATGAGCCTATTACGTCGATGTCTAGTTTGTTTAATACTCATTGGCATAAAATCGATTTATATATGACTAAAGCTCAATTAAAGCGTCTTTTGAATAGTCAGCCTACTTAATATAGATTCTTTTTCTATTCACTCTCATTTTTAGTTTGTATTATTGTTTTTCTTTTGTCGTTGTTGTCTGTTGTCTTACTCTTATAATTTAATATGTTATTTTTACATATTTGGGTTTTTCTTTTTTCTTTTATTTTAAAACTTAATTAAATCGGATTGAACTATTTTGACCTGATTTTGTTTTAGTTTTGTAGTATAGTCAGCGATTGATGAAATTTGTGGAAATAAATAAATTTCCAGTAGAGTTAAATGAAAATTATGTCTAGAGAGCTGATATGGAAAAAAGCACTCTGGTACAACTAACCACCATAATTTAGTGTTGCCACATTTTAATTAATTATAATAGCGAGAATTCAAATTGTGTTTATTTTACGTTATATGAATAAAGGGCTTGCTCGATTTCGTCCTTTATCGAATTCATAAAAATTATTTAAAAAAGCACTGTACCAAATTTCAGCGCTTTGAGTCAAGAAATTCTCGAGTTAACGTACAGCAGGATAGATCATCGGATAAAGAATAATAATTATGCTTGGGTGTTCAAACGATTTTTCTGAACAATTATTATTTCTATCCATTATAAACAGAATGATAAACTTAGTTTACTCTATGATGTCATCCCAGGGTTATAAAAAATTCAGAGAAAAGAATGAAGTGTGAGATCTGAGCTCATGCGAAGAGGAGTTGTTAAGAGATAACTCAACCTTGTAATTCAAATATAAAATTTTATTTCAGATATTATTGCTTAAAATTACTATCACAAACTTCAATTCTTAAAACTAACCTAGGTTACTACAATATAAAAAAAAAAAAAAAAAAAAAAATCAACAAATTCGTCCAGTGCCGCCACTGTGTTTTGCTCCCTTTATTTCTGTAAAAAACGAGAATTCACTATTAAATTCATGAATTACAAAATGGAATTTTTCGGGAGCACACCACTATGTGTACGATTATAAATGGAAGCGCTGCAGCAAGTAGCTGCAATGAGTGTGCTGCAGTATGTAAAGCTGCAGTGTGAGAGCAGAGTTGAACTTCTAACAAAGTTGAAGTATACTCTGCCGTGTAGGTGCAACAAAATAAAGTTTTGTCTGTGCTGCCCGTGTGAGCACGGGAGCAGTAGCTAGAGTTCTGCTCAGATGTGGACGAAAATGAAGCAGAAGTAACTTTCTGCAACAGGAATAAATTCTCGATTAGGTGAAGGATGGAAGTGTAGTAGAAACAAATTTCTGCAGTAGGAGTAAATTGCTACTTAGGTGAAGGATGGAAGTGTAGCAGAAGTAAATTTCTGCAGTAGGAGTAAATTCCTGCTTAGGTGAAGGATGGAGGTTTCACAGAATTAAATTTCTATGATTACAGAAATAAATTTCTATATAATGGAAGCAAAAGGATAGGAAACAGATTAAATTCTGGTGGAGGGTGTGTTCAGAGTAAATTCTGAAACAAGAATGAGGTGATCTGCAAGTGTGTTTTTTTTGCACATTTTCCTCTTTGAGTTGTTGTTGTTTCTCTCGATGTTCCCTTTTTGTCTTCTTTTTATTTTTGAGGCTCATCTTTAATCCTCAGTCCGATTTGATGTTACCTCTTGTCCTCTTGTTGGCAGTTGTCCTTAGTATTCTTTTAAACTTTGCGTTTCGTTGTAGTTTTTTTCCTTTACGGCCGATCCGCTAAATCAGCCGTACTGTATGTAATTCAGGGGATTTGGGTACGTTTGCGATATTTTATGAATTTCTTCTTGGAAGTAATGATGTTTTTGTATATTTAGGGAAATAAATGTGTTTGGAGGGAAGTTGGAACGTCGGTGGGATTTATTTATTTCGCTAGCATCAGCTAAGTGTTTTCATTGATTTGTGATAAGTTTTAAATTCTTTGTGGTTTTTTTTTTGTCTTTTGCAGGAGAGTATTTCATCGAGGGATTCGAGTTCAGTATGTGGACTGAACAAGAAGTAATAAAAAGAAAATTTTAAAAATCTAAGTAAAATCTGTGAATCTAACGACCTTGTTTTATATTGCCAAAGTTTTGAATTATCTTAAACTCGCAAATGGCCTGAACAAATTAAAATTATTATTTAAGTGATGTGGCAAATTCCTTAATTTGAATATATCATAATTAAATCTCCAAAAATCATGTAGGACCACATTTCATTAAATTTCCTAATCTCAGATTTGGTTTTATATTTCGCCTCGTTAATATCTACATTCAACGGAGAACGCAAGATAAAATTATTTCTAAAAGGTCATTCTCCTGTAACTAATTTCGCTTTCTATGGTTACCAACCAAGCCCAAAACATCCAACACTAATGTAAATTGATTAAATTTAACGTACGTTGGACTTTAGAGATCTGCCAAGGACATGTACATGTTTTCATTACTTATGCCAGGGTGATAAATCGATTTAATCTCTCATTCCAATATTTAAGCTTGGAATTAAATTCATGAGGTTCCTCCCTATAGCCAAGCAATTTAAAAAAAAAAAATTTAATGCAGCGAAGTGATATTTTTGAGATTGGAAAGGGTAGCCAATGAATTCAAAAAAATTCGATTTGGCTAATAAATAATTGAACCCCTTACCCTCGAAGACGAATTGGATTTTTAAATTTCCAAGGCAGAGTAAAATTAATGGAATGGATCAAAATATAACAACACCACCACCACAATCAAGCCTATTCCTTGCTCTCTGCTTAATGCACCTCCTACATCAAAGTCTTCGATCAAGTTGACGACAGGAAAATGTATTTGGGGAATTATTCTGTTCCAGGATGTAATGCAAATTTCAAAATATTCCAAATGAATATATCCTCGGCTTTCATTTACACTCGCAGTGTCTATTAGTATTCCCTTAATCATAATGTGGGATGCTTTTTTCGTTCAAATTTATTCCCATTGATATTCTGGGCATACCCAACCATAATGCCAATCCCCAACATGTTTGTAGTAAGAAACATACCTGCGATGCCGAATAGAGACAAAAGTATTTTGTGACATTCTTATTTTTTTCAGGGCATATTTCAGTAATTAGGGATTATTTGCGGTGAATGGTGATGACTGGAAGGAAATCCCTAGAGTCGAAATTTGAGCTTAACCAATTTTTGCGTTCCAAGATGAATGTGACAATTGGGATTAACAAGGAAGACAAAGGGAAATTCTTTCATTTATGGCGACAAATTTTGAATCAAGGAGAAAATAATTCAACTTGCACACATGGAGTTGTAATAAAATTTTTATGATGATCTTGTAAAGGGTAGAATAGGACCATTTTTGTTATGAGTATTCATAAAAGTCAACTATAAATAATAAATTGTCAAAAGTGTTGCAACCATTTTTATGTTCAGCAGTTTCGAAACTTTTCAAGAGTCATTTAGAGAAATTAAGGCGCTCGTTTTATTGAAGAGGAATGTGATATACTTCTACTTGATGCTCATTTCTAAGCCTACACACGGAGACCTTGCAAAACCAATCAAGTTTAGTGTATCAAATAGGTTTTCAAATTCTATGGGCCAACATAGGCTCTTCTAGAAGTTTTCATCTATACATTTATCTTTAACGTTAGCTTCCAATGTAGATATGGGACGGATGGGTACTAATCAAAACATGGAATGACTATTGGATAATGGTTTGCCACATACTCGTAAATGCACAAGAAGCAACCATTCTAGATCTTGAACAGGATTTTGGCATACTGTCATCTGCCTGACCCGAATCTGAAATCTTGAATCGATGTTAGCGTATTGATGTGCAACCAAAATAATTGTCAGAGTGTCTGTGTCAGTTTAACAAACACTTCGTAAATTTTCAAAACTATCAGTAACCACCTTAAAAATGACTGGTAATTTTGAGTTTAATTAAATTAGTTCTCACGTTTTGTAGAAGTTTAGTATAATTTTTTTTAAACCGTTACGTGCAAAAAAAAGAGACAAGTGACATCTACCGGAAATGGAGAGCAAACAATTTCAGGTTCGGAAAGTCGATGATGGAATCTTCGGGAAGGTTCAGCAATAGAATGGTTAAGAAGATTCTAGAATAGAACATTCCAGAATAATCTGGAGAGTTTCTAGGGTATAAATATAACAGTTGTCATCGCCAGGAAATAGTCTTGGCTTAGACATTGCAGTGTTAATAAGCGAAAGTAATAAACGAGCGAAAGTGTTGTAATTGGATTGCGATAATTAAAGTTAAGTTGATTAATTGAAGGTTTGTGAATTATATAAGATTAGCGTGAAATAAAGAACTTGTAAATTACATATTTAATATTGCGTTTTAAATGACGAACCAAAGGCCACACTCGCAACAATATGAAAATGGTTACACAGCTACGTTTTTTTAAAATAGTACCTACAATTTCTCATTTTTCAAGGACAAAAAAACACTCCATTTCTTCTCTTTTTTATGTTTATATTATTATACTTTTGTCATAAGAAAAAGAAAAGATTTTCATAAGATGCAGATGAGTCATTCCACAGAAAATCGACTAATTTTGTGTAATTTTTGTGTATCTTTGATTTTGACGAAATTTCACAGGAAAGTTGACTATAAGAACAAAATTTTGAAATATGAAAAAAGTGGCAAGTTTTGCTTAGTAGGTGTAGCTTTAAAGATTTATATCTCAGAATGTACGCATCGCAAGATCATGAAATAAACGTTATTTATTTAAAGAATCTTTGAAGTTTTCGAAAAAAAGTATTCTATCTTCTATTTCTGAAATATTTTTATTTTTCCAAGGATGACGGATATGTCCGTTATCTTTGAATATGAAAAAAATGGTCAAACTAATTTTTTATTTTATTTTAATTCTTAATGGATTTTGAGGAGGCTGTAGAAAGATTTTTCTGACAAATATTAGAGGAAAAGTAGATACAATTGCATTCATAAAATTAAAATAATTTACAAAAATTAAACGATTGGAAACGGGTGGCTAAAAAGGTCCGAATTCAGAAATATGAGAAAAAAACTTCCAATGGGTGGCAAAATAGTATGGAATGTTTCGCGCTCTTTTATTTTTCAAATTTAGGGACAAGTAATTGTGGTTGCATAAACTAAACAGGATTGAAGTAGAAAATAAAAATAAGGAAAAAATCGAAAATAGGATGTTTTAGGACTAACAAAAAGTTAACTAGCTCATTTTTATAATTTCTTGGTGTCGTTGCTGCTGATGTAGAATATATATTCAAGCTGGCGCGGAACTCGGATAAAATTGTATTACTTGCTGATTTTAATCTTACTGCTGTTCAATGGTAAGTTTCTGATGATGATGTCTCCCTGGTCTCCAGTACATCTTCTAGGAATACGCATATCTTCCTGGATGCTATTGCCGCACTTGGTCTTTACACCTGACGCTTGGGAATGTATGGTTCATCCGTGTGATATTTCATTGGTTCCAATTGATGGGTAGAATCTAACTTTGGACGTGATAGTCGGCATTGATTGCGAGAGTATTGTTATGTCCCCGATTGAAAACTCATCGACCCTTAATTTTAAGAAAGGTGATTTTAATCTACTTAATTTTAATTTATCTTACATTAACTGGTCCTTTCTCTTAAAAAATTATGATGTAGAAATGAACTTACAACTCAATTTTACAATGTTATGTTTGATTGTTTCAAATATTATGTTCCATTGTCTTGTATAAGGAATGGCTCTTCGTATCCTCCATGGTACGATGCTGAGCTTAAACGCTTGCTAAGCCTGAGAAATAAGGCTTGGCGGAGGTTTTACCGCTCTCAGTCTTATGATGACCTAAAACAATTTTTGTTATTGAGGAGCGAACTAATGACACTCAAATAGGTTTTGCTTATTTTAATTACTTAACGACACTTTCTAAAGTTGATATCCCGTGCTTCACTATTGATCAGAAATCTGTTCAGGATACCATGATTAAGCTAAACTCTAGTTATTCTGCTGGGCCCGATGGGTTCCATCTACTTGTATCAAATCGTTTGAGCGCAGTTGCCAAGCTCACTGTATTTATACAGACTTAAGCAAAGCTTTTGACAAGCTTCGGGACTCTCTTCTGTTATTTAAACTGAAATCCTTGGGTTTCCCAATTTGGTTATTGAATTGGTTATCATCCTATCTTAAGGATCGCAAGCTTAGGATACAGTTCCTTTCTGCTCTGTCTAAAGAAATAACGGCTTATTCCAGTGTTCCACAGGGTAGCCACGTAGGGCCCGTTCTCTTTCAATTATTCATAAATGATGTTTCCTATGCAGTCACCAAATCTGATATACTAATTTACGCAGATGATTTAAAATTGTATAAATCTATCGATTGGCATTCTGATTGTCTCAAATTGCAGGAAGACCTGGATAGACTTGTTAAATGGTGTACAAAGAGTTCTCTAATTTTGAGCATTGATAAATGTAAGCTAACCATTTTCTCTCGTAAGAGAGTTCCTTCGAATGATGTCTGTGTTATGAATGGGTTGTTACTTTCGAAAGTTGATAAAATATTTGACTTGGGGGTATTGTTTGACTCGAAACTCACCTTTAACTTCCACATAGATTGCATCGTTAATAGGGCAAATTCAATGTTGGGTTTTGTAAAGCGCTGGGCAAAGGAACTAAAGCTCTTTTTCCAACTTTTGTTAGACCCATTTTAGAATATTCAAGTCCTGACTGGTCTCCCTCTTACAAAAATCATTCCAAACATATTGAGAGCGTGCAAAGAAGATTTTTACTTTTTACCTTAAGAGGTCTCGAATAGAGGGATAGACTTCATCTTCCTTCTTATAAGGAAAGATTAAATTTAATACATCTTCCTATTCTAGAAACTCGTAGGAAAATATTTTATATAAGCTTTGTTTTTCAACTTGTGAAGGGTGACATCGATATGCCTTTGATGCTTGAGAAAATTAATTTCAATTCACGAACTCGACACCTACGATTCAATGATTTTTTTTTTATTTGTGCTCCCATCGCACCAACTATGGATGCTTGTGCTGTATTTTTAATTTGAATTTTCATTCGATTGAGTTTCATATCAATAAGTGCCAATTAAGAAAAATCTTTAAAATTTTTTCTGTATTATAGCTTTTGTTTGAGTATTGTTTTTTGATCAATGTAGCTAGCATTTTTAATGAAATAAATAAATGATAAATGATATTCGCGTTTTGTATTATTTTTTTGTACGCGCTCTTGTACTTGTACTAGAATTCAGAAGAAATTTTGTATTATTTTTTTGCTTAGTAGCTTTAGAAGAAATTTTACACTCTCTTTGTTTAGTCTGGATTTGGATAGTTTGGATCCGGATACTATGATCCGGATTATCCGACAACCCGAATTTGGGGAATCGGATCTGAATCGTTCCGGATAATCCGGATAGCAAATTATCCGGATATTTTCAGTTCTACTTAAAAATCTCAGGTTTTTTTTTTATCTATATTGCCTAGCTTTAGGCATTTATTTAAATTTTTCGCTGGATATTATCAGAGAGAAAGTAAATGACAAGAGATACGTACCTTCTTTTTGATATTATGTATAGGAAAATTTTTTAAAAAAATCGAAAGGAATATAATAAGTCAATTTAAGAAAAACTACTATTTTCGAAATGATACAATTTACCCTCCCTCTTCCTACAGTCTCAAAAACAACTTTTTGCTCTTATTGACCTCCCCTATTATTTCCTGCATTATTGCAGCACCCTGCACCTATAACAATATAAAACGTTTTATGAAAAATTCTTTCGATTCTTACTAAATATTTACTAAAGGCAGAAAATTACTGTGTTTCCCTCTGGACTTCCCAACATTGAATAAAATCTTGGTTCCATGGAGAAATCATTTCAAGCTTTGTCACATTAAATATTTCTTCAGCTATTGTGAAATATCACTACATCCCCATAAACAATTCTAGAAATATTTCCTTCCTTTGATTACCTCAATGAAAACACAATTCTGGCTCTAACGTGATTTTGATAAAAAAGAAATGCTCATATAACAACTTTCAAGGTAGGTAATCTTACAAATTCTGAAAGGAAATAACTCAATCAATCGAAAAAATACATAAAAAAAAAGCATCAACAAAAACCTTCCCTCACTCAATAATGAACTCAAAATAAACAAATATTATTATTTTTTGATTGACAGATGAACACAATTTAGCTGAACATGATTTCGTTTGAATTTCACGTGTTAACTGCTAACACCTATACCCCCAGAGGAGGTTTAGTTGATCCTTCTATAAGAGTCTAATCGTAGCTTTTTGTTACCTTTACACTTTTTTTATTGGCCTTGTTCCCAGTTCCATATACGCAGTTGATTTTATTATGTAAAACCAGGAAATTAATGAACCTTGAATGTACTTTCGCTTGTATTCTACGGAACGACATGGACATACATACATACATACTAGATTAGAAGTAGTTATAGAGACTAGGGTACGGTGGAAGCTTGTATAAATAGCAGGGAATAACATCACACTTAAGTAGTAGAATGAGGTCTCAACCCTCATCAGTGTCAACATCTTTACGGTTTGTAATAATGGTTTTTTGTTTTGGTTTAGGTAGGAGCCTGGGAGGGATAGCTTCAAGATAGGAAGAGTAGGTGTATACTGCTACTCAAACAACTCTTACGAAAGAAGCTTTTTACTGGCTTCATGGGTTTGCTTATTTAATCTCATAAAGGACTGCGCGTATTTATTCTGTGATTTATAAATGGATGCATAAATTTCCCTAGATGATATGATGTGCAAACGATGTCAGCTCTTCTTCATTCTTTATGTACCCAAAGGAGTGGGTATCTAAGTTAGTCCTTTTGTGTTTTTATTTTTCTTTTAGGTACGTTATTTGCAGATATTTATTGCAAGACTGTCAAAGAATGGGATTACGTGGAATCTTTGAGCATCAATAAGCATATTATGAACTGAGTATTGTGGCTTTAACTTGGTACTTGATATTCTATCCATTACATTATTGATCCTTTATTGAATTTGCCTTTATATAATTACATCACCGAAATTTCAAAATCACTGAGATCTAAACGTCGACCTTTCTGTATTAACTATATAGTTTCGGGTGTACTGATGGTCTACGAATTACTCTCGGCAACCACTTTAGTAATAAACTTAAGAAAAGCTCAGACTCCAACCCGTTCTAAGAACGGGCAACTTTAAGTAGCTAGTGTTACAATTGTTACTCAAGCAAGCTAAAGCTAAAACATACATACCCACAAAATTTAATCTCGATATGACTATCAGGACCAGCTGAACACACAATCGTTAACAGATTTAATCTGAGCGAAAAACTTAATGTTGTCAGCTTAAATCAGGACCTTGAAGTGCCTCACAATAGACACAATGTCATCAATAGATAGAATAAAGAACAACGGGCCCAAGAGACTACCTTGAAGTACCCCAGACGAAACCTTCAATACTCTAGATATGGAATGGCGGCATAAGATTTGGTATGTTCTGTTATCTAAATAAGACTCCGTTCATTTTAGAAATGAAGTGGGGAACCCATAGTTTTCCATTTTAAACAGTAGATATCACAGAGTGGGATAACTTATCGAAAGCTT
Source organism: Dioctria rufipes (assembly GCA_963924295.1). Taxonomy (NCBI): domain Eukaryota; kingdom Metazoa; phylum Arthropoda; class Insecta; order Diptera; family Asilidae; genus Dioctria; species Dioctria rufipes. Next base: position 20,034,010 of record OZ002742.1, read on the forward strand.
TACTAAAGTCCGAATAAACACAAACTGTCTGATGGAATTTTGCAAACCCGTCAATGATATCCGACACACATTCCGACAAGTTAGTGGTGGTAGACCAGCCCGAAATAAGCCCATGTTGGTTTGAAGAGAGCAAATTTTTGCAGGAAATTAATAGCTGAGAATTAATGATAGATTCAAATAATTTGAGCATGCAAAATAATTTTGCAATAGGCCTATTGTTAGAAATTTCAATTTTACTACCTTTCTTGTGGATAGGTGTAATAAAAGAATTTTTCTATAGCTGAGGGAAACAACCATTTTCAAGCGATTTTTGGAAAAGAATTCTCAGCTGAGCAGCCAGGGCAAGGAAGCATGACTTAAAGAAGCCTGAAGGAATCTCATCAGGCCCCGTTGTGAAATTATTTGGAAGCCCATTAATATGATCAAGAATATTGTGAAATTGTAGGCATAGTGAATGAAACATTATGAGAATCGTTCATATGACTGAAATTGCTATTTCAGGGTTGGAAATCTGACGAGGTAAATGCATTGTCAAAAAATGAAGCAAACATATCGCAAATTTCAGACGAATCATCACTAGCAGAATCGTTGTACTTCATGGTACTGGGGTAGTTAGTTGTCTGTTTTTTCTTTTTTATTAAGGCCAGCCCGTCCCTTTAACTCGTACACGAATTTATCTGTCTGTATAATTATATATTTCTCTTTTACTATTTTCGACACTCTCGTAGACCCACTTTTCGTCATCACAGCGAGCTGGAATTTACCACACAGGCTCATGTCGCGTGACAATTGAATCTATCAAAATTTGAACCGGAAGTTTCCATGGAAAACCCGGAAAATCGGGAAAAATCATTTGAAAATTTGGTACAAATTTGATTAGTGATAAATCCGTTTCAGGAAAAATTCACAGTTTTCCGATTTTTCCGAAAAAAATTTCCGGAATTTTCCGACTTTTCCGGAAAATTTTCCGGTAAAAAAGTTTTCTAAATTATGCAGGATAAAGTTCCCTATCAACTGGCATCATTACTTTCTCTCCGACAATGGTGAAAACTTGCAGAAAAAATCGAGGAAAATTCATGTAAAACGCTTTTCCGGAGTTTTTTCGACCAAGGTAGCGTTTGATCGTTTTGCAACCTAAGACAAAGTTGTAGAGCGAAATGAGTTGCATAAAGTAGCTTTTGTGGAAAACTCCATGGAAAACCCGGAAAAGCGGGAAAATCATCGGAAAAATTTTCGTTGATATGATTAGTGATAAATCTGTTTCTGAAAAAATGCAGAATTTTCAATTTTTTCTGGAAAATTTTCCGAAAATTTCCGGAATTTTCCGACAAAAAATTTTATAAGCATTGCGGAATCATTTTTTTCCGTCCTACTGGCATCAATACTTTCTCTTCAACAATCATGAAAACTTGCATGAAAAATCGAGGAAAATTCATGTAAATTTTTAAAAAAATTTCATAGTAATAGGAAAAGTCTGTGGAAAACATGGAAAATCGGGAAAATTCATGTTATATGGGATCAAGTTGGAATACAGCTAAAAAGCGCTGTTTAAAACATAATTTGAACTTCAGAAAACTGTTGCAGTACTTCAACGATTTGATACTCGAATAAATTTTTTGAAAAACTGGTAAATCAGTGTCTTTTCAGCCGTCATAAAATTGTTTTAAAATATCTCCATGCAGCACGTAATAACAATTTAGTTAACGTGAAAAAGGCAGAAAATAAAATAAATAAAAAACGAGTGTTTAAACAAAACTGAAGCCAAACCGCATGAAAAAGTAGAAAATAAACTTTTCTTCACACACAGAGGTGCACTCAGATTTTATTCGCTGACAATCACCATTATATTTCAATATGATCAATCAGAGGTAATAAGTGAGGAAGTTGTTGTGACTTATATTGTCTTTATATCAAATATAACTTCTCCAAAATTTATTCTTTCCATTCTTAAGACGATTCAGTCCTTTATTGAACCATGCTGGAGATGTTTTAGAGAAGCGCAGACGCTCATAGGGAACGTGACAGGAAAATAAATCGAAAAGAATTATGTAAAATTTAGAAACGTCTTTGTCAACACTATTGCCAGATAGTAATGTGTTGAAGTCAATAGATGTAAGTCTACTGGAAAGTTCCGAAATATTAGCATTTTTAAAATTGAAGAAGTATTGTGTTTCGTCACAATTTGTAAAGTTGTAATACAGGTCATCATCCCTATTCTATTTCTATTTGTTGCTTATACAAACTCACATCTCGAAATCAATCGCAATGTGATTTATAATTGCTCGCTTGTCGCTTCATCTTTAGAAGCAATTCTACTCACTTGGCCTTCAAAGATCGATCTAATGTCAAGCGGATTGAAATATTGCGATTACTTACTGGATATCATTAGGCGAGAGCTAGTGGTACGAGCTTTGATCTTGCTTTAAAATAACCGAAACACTAGAAAGTGCTTCTTTTTTTTCAGTGTAAAGATAACCAAAACTTTAAGGAATATCCAGTTAGCAAATACAAAATGTAAGAAGAAATTCACACCTGTAAATGTGTCGACTAAGATTTTTCAAAAAAATACATTAGAAAATATTCTTGGCAACATTATGGGTCTACAATTAAATTCTGTAAAATACCTTATTCTTTTTTCAACCAACTGCAGGCTTACACTACACAGGTTCGATTCGTTTCGAAAAAATCTAAGTTTTAAATTTTTTGATTCTTGGGATTCTCCGGCACAACAGTAAAAGCGAAAAACATCTTATTTATTATTTCATCACACAACCCGTGTTATTTTTAATTTTGGGTGGAAAAGCTTCTTGGCTTGTATTGATTCGTCAGTATAGGTTCCAAAGATTTTAGTCTATATCTCTTTTCACTCTCTCTATCTTTCTTTCTCTCTCTTGTGCAACATTGGTTTTCTTATGTATAAGTTTAGTGTAATTTATTTTGTTTTTGATCTTTTTTATCATTTATTTCTATTATCAAAGATTTTTTTTTTTCTTGCACTAGTTTTGTTTCTCATTTTATATATATACTATACGTATTGGGTTTTTTTTTCTCAGTATTCATTTTTGTCCTATTTTATTGATTGTTGATAAGTTATTATTTATAATTACTTACTGTGTATTGCTTTTATTTTTTATTTATTTATTTATTTGATTTTATTGCTTTTTTTTTTCTCTTTAGTTCATTTGTTTCATAACTTTCATTAGGTTGTTCTCCTCTTTTTGTACCTAGCTTCTATTTTTCTTATTGTAAGTTTGGTTAATTTAGTCTACTTGTATTTTAAAAGACTTTCCGTCATTACACCAATGCACTTTGTACTTTTAAGATCATGTAATCTTTGTACATTATCGAAATAAATTATGTTATGTTATGTTAAAAGAGAGAATCCAAAGAATCCAAACAATAACCTTCTTGCAAAGAATAAATTTCTACCTAGTAAGAAGTCAGAGTAATCTTGTTTATTTCCGCCTGGTGAGATATGGGAGAGTTGCCTCATATAATTAACACCCAGAATTTGTTCTGAGTTTATATCAGGCGGAATCAGTTTGAAATTTTTCAAGCATCTACGGCAGACAGAAACCAAGCCATACTGAAGAGTATAAGGATTCTGCCGATACGAAACGCTTAGTTTTCTTCTTATTTTTTTTTTTTTTTCAGCCCACTGCAGACTTACACTACACATGTTCGATTCGTTTCGAATTAATCTGATTTTTTCAATTTTTTAAATAACATTGTTTTTCAATTTTTTAATTTTTTCATTTCTTTTAATTTTTCTATTTTTCATTTGCTATTTCGTATCACTTAATTTCGCTATTTGGGCCCTGTTGATAACTCAAAACTAAGCCATGAAACTAGCCATCCAAAATCAAACGGGTTTTGTGATGGAATAACAAATAATTTTTTTTTTCGCTTTTGCTGTTGTTCCGGAACAAGCATTAAATAATTAAGAAACTAAAGTATATAATCTGGGCAGATAATACAGTAAAGACTACTGCCACACAAAGTAGGGCACTATTGGGACAACGGAATGTGTTATGAGTGAGAACAGGCAAAAGCTCCTCCTGTATTCAAGAGTATGATAGTATTAAGACTTGTTGCAAAACCCTCGAGAATACTTCCCAAGCCGTGAAACAGAAATCTATATGTGTGCGTTCGGAGTCCGTTTCCTAAAATGTTCTATATTGATACTTATGGAAAAGTGCTAAACATTGGCTTTATGTATGCCACAGAGCCTAAACTACTATCCATATAGAAAAATAGTCTTCTAGTAATTTACAGCTTGATTCCTTATCTTCCCAAGGGCTACACTTCCTATATACCTTACTTAACAAAATAATAAAATAGTTTTGATTACAAATTACCCTTACCATTTAACGCTCAATACCTCTCAGCTGAGTGATAATTGCATGTGTGTATGCGCAGCCGGAGTCCGAATCTGTAGGCAGCTACATTCGAAGTCATCAGCCCACGGCATGCCATGACGGCACAATGATTACTCAGCTGAGAGTTTTTGTTTGAGGAACCTAGTCTTTTGGTTAAGATAAATTTTTTTAAATAATTTTGTTAGGAAAGGTATGAAAAGTTTATTACGGTTCGGAAGATAAGAAAGCTAGCTTAAAATTATCAAAACATCATTTTTCTGTATGAATTGTAGTTTAGGGCGGAGGAGCTATTCAAATCAAAATTTTGTCAGTTTTAGATAAGAACACTGCAAATATTTTAGAATGTAAGGACTACGTTGGGCCTCGCATGTGGTAGGGAGGGAGTCTGTTTCATGGCTTGTGAAGTATTCTCGAGGGTTTTGCTTGTTGTCTTCCCGGGGCTGTATGTGAATGTATTTGCATGAAAAGTGATTACAAAAGGTAACAATTCGTAGAAGGGATGAAATGTGAGTAAGGATGAAATGTACGTCTGTTGAGTTAGGTTTAGATTTCATTGCTGGCAATTATGAGGTAGAAAGTGTGAATGCGTTTTATTATATCTTGTCCTTCCTAAAAGATTTTCATAAAAGTTATGGTGTGAGGTCCTCATAGCACTTGGGAATGTATCATTAATTCGCAGTAGGGCATGGACACGGGTTGACACGTTTCAAATATTAATTTGGTGTATCGACTGGTTTTAATTAGTCATCCAGTGATTATAAATGCAAGAAAGAAAACCGCGATTAGCCTAAGTAAACACACTGATCTACTACAGCTCACATAATTAAAAGGAGTCTAATAAGCTGGATATAATATCGGATAGAAAAATAACTGCCCGAATCTAAAAGATCACTATTGTGCAATGCTACGCTCCGACAGAGATTATAAAGGACGAATCAACATTTTGCAACTATAAACAGCATTCCAAGAATAGACTTTGCTCTGGATGATCAAATAAAAATGGCATACGGTAATTGAATAAGTAGCTAACAAGGAAGCGGGATATTGTGCGAATACAGATACTTGAATGAGTCGCTCTCTAACGTTCGGATCTCACTTAATAAGTGAGATTTTGACGTTTCTGAAAGTAAACATTTCAGAATTCCGAGAGTTCAGTGAAACTTTGTAAAATTTAATTGTTTTAATAAATATTACATATATATTTGAAATTGTGTTGTTTTGAAGCACGAACTGTACAGTTTTATTGAGTTCGGTGTTTTGTGAAATTAAAGCAATTAATTTAGAGTGATGCTTTAGTGCGATACAATGTTGCAGAAACAATCGCTGAAATTCAGACGAAAAATCGTTTGTTATGAGGAAAATATATTTAAAACATACATCATCTTGTTTTATAATTATTCGTGATTTTTTTTTTAAATATGTATATATAACAGAAACAGAGTAATATACGTGTGAGATTTGTTTATTCGATAAATGTCAGAAGGCTTCTTCTTTTCAATGGCAGTCCTATATTTCTTTTACCTAATGAAAGGGGGCGCTAACGATTTGTTTATTTTACACAGCAATATGGATTAAAAAATATGCTCCCTTTCAAAATATCACGATTTCACTACTACCATGACGAAACGAATACAAACACAGCATACTAATACATTACGCGTGTTGCCTAAGTTTTCACTCGATATGCCGTTTCCTTATTAGTTATTTATTGTAAGCAGTCATTATACTACATATAGTAAGAATACATGGAATGCGAACCATTAACAACAGTGGAGGCCGCATCAGAGAAATATGACAAGAACATAATATGGTAATTGGTGGAACTCTCTTGCATCAACTGTATCATCCGAAAGTGGAGGCAATCCCTGCTTAATGTTCAAACATGGAACGCGAATTCTAAAAGAGCTTTCCACACATTAATTTGTGGAGCAATATAAGACGCACTATCTGGCAATGGAATGTCACAAAATATAATTCATCAATTATGCAGAATCAATAATAATTTACAATGGAAATTGAGCGATCCACTAAACATTAAAACCGGTGTAAAACAAGGATGGCTAATATTCCCCGTATTGTACATGTAATAGACGAAGTGATGAGAAAAGTAAACTCAGTACGCAAAGGAAGGAATATTCAGATTTACACTTACAAGATGGCTAGAAAACCTACATTACGCAGACATCAGACATTATCCCACTAATTTAATGAAATGCAGAGTAAGATCAACATTCTAAGGGTACGTGCACAACGAGGCCATTCAAAAATTTCGGTTTCCACTATATATTTGGACGTTGCCTGAGAACGCGTCGATATAGAGATCTGAAATTGGGTACATGGTGTTTTCATTGTACTAGCAAATAAAATTTCGAAAATGAATTGAATGGGGCAAACCGTTCTTGACGTTGAAATATAAAAATTTAGGGGTTTTACATATACTGCAAAAATGATTAGTCCTAGACATTTGGATTGTACTAAAAACCTCTTTAGAATATGAAATCCTATAAAATTGGTAATAATCATATTTTTTGGTCCGACGAACCATTCTAGAAATATATGCGAAAAACCACTTCAAAAATCAAACTTGCATAGATCGGTGACCATTCGAAATTTTATACGAGCATTCATCTAGGGTATTATAAGAATTCGTCTTAGACCAATTCTAGCTTTTTTTGATTTTGCTTTTTTTTTTTTTGTATTGAAATCTTTCCTTAATGTAATCGAAGGTGTCTATATTCATTCTCATATACTGGAAGAATCTATCAGGGTCAGTCCATAAATCTTGATATAGATGATTAAAGTACACTTCTGTGAAAAATTCAATATACTATAGTTGCATTACTTGACAAACACAAAATTTCTTCTTCAGAATCTGATGATATAATTTATGCTCTCACTTCGCTATTTATCAAGAAACTGAACGCCTTGTTCTGAACACTACACCTCGATATGTATCTTCGCCTCGCCTCATTGTGCACGTATCACGTATCATAAAGCATACGCATGAGAAGTTGATCTGAGGATAAATACACGTAAAAGGAAGTTTACGAGAACCCATACCACAAATCCCAGCAAGATCGTCATCAGTAATATCTCAATAGAGAAAGTGTCAGAATTCAACTAAAATCATTATTAAAAACAGGAGGAATAGAAAGGGACATAGGCGAAAGGCTGATCCAAGCAAAAATGACATTCGGAAAACTATTGGTAGTTTAGATGCATCCATACCATATATAGGCACCAAATTCACAATATTCAACAGTTTTAACAAAACCAAATATTCACAAATACCTGAGAATTATTGCAAGATATTCTGGCTAAGATGGATCATGAACAGTGAACTGTAGCTAATAACTCGCCAAAAGCCAATAACTATCTGGATAAAGGCTTAAACACAATTCCGACGACAGACGACAAACGATGACGATATATCGCTGTCAAACTTCTAAAAACACAGCATCTTATGCGAATGCACCAAATTGCGACGACCGACGTTGAGCGATCGACGACATTATCGCCGGGATTGATCAGTTTCTAATTTTGCCGTCGTCGCTGCAGTCCTACCAACAAAATTAATCGAATGAAATGGTTGTGGCATTCACTTTTGTCTTTTTAGGTGGTAGCACGCCGCGGTAATTTTAAAATAATGAGCTTTGAGGAAAAATTGATCGAGGAAATGCGGAATCCATAAAATAATTTATAGTTTACAAGATAGGCAAGACAAATGGACAAAAAAGACAAGGGTTGGATGGATATTTTAAAGCGTTTAATTTACTTGATTTCCGCATTTTCAGTTTTTTTCCACACTTTGGTTCATTGCATTTCTTTCATTATAATATAAAATATTCTTGATAAAAATCTCCTTTTAAAACGCTCAAAACATTTAACAAAAGAAATTTCAATATCTTCTTCTTTCACAATCGTCGCTCATCGCCTGTCGTTGCAATTGTGTTCCCAATTTTTCGAATGCCTGTTTCGCAGCGAAATATTCGTTGTCGTCTGTCGTTCTATCGCTCTGTCGTCGCAATTGTGTTTAAGCCTTAAGATGAAGAAAATGGAAATAGATGTTAACCCACATACTCAGAAGATCCTTACGCAAATAATCACCCGATAGGTATTAGAATGTAATACGCATAGGAAACGAAGAGTAGGAATTGATAAAATCAAGAATCATATCATAGAAGAGGACAATAAATAAAGAAATATACGAGAGCGGATAGACTTGGTAAGAAATTAGGAGAATGATCTAGAACTGGAGAGCCGTAATGCTCCTAAGAGATAATTTGTTTCCTTAGTGGCCGAAAATACGTCATTTAAAAAAAATATCGTCTAATTTCGGTATGACCTGACCTACAGTTGGAAGGGGCATGAAGAACTTTTGTATACAATGAGCTCTTTACAATGACCTTACCCCTGCACTTTTTAAGATACAGGGAGTTTTGTGAAAAGCTAGCATATTTTCTAATCACCCTGTAACTCCGAAATGGTTAACATGCCCCCCCCCCTGCCATAATTTTTTTTTTGCCTAGGTGAATACTATCACCTCCTGCTCTATGGACCACCTAGGTAGAAACACCCTGTACAAAAAAAAGTGTAATAAAATTTGGTAATGATCCAGGTATTAAAATACAAATTTTGATAAATTCATTATGGAATCTCTTTTATGCGCATATTAAGAATTATATTGGAATTGATACAACTATTACTATGTAAATTATCATTAAATATGCGTACAAACTTTTACGCATCTCCCCTTACCATATGCATTGTACATAAACGTAACTGTTTCGATTTTAATTCCAATATGTAGGAATAATTTCAGTGTCCCATATTCAAAATGATAATATCCCTAATTTTCTATATTGTACTAGAACGGTACAATTAAGTATACACCACGTACATGTGACATTCAAAACCAGTCCTAGGTCCTTTATAAGCAATTTCCCAATAAGTTTCATCCCTTTTCGACTAAGTTCAGCACGACATTCACTATCCAAACTTTTACTTATCCCTCACGAAACTATTGGGGATGTAACATCTGGGCTTATCAACACACGTAGGTGTATCAGAATACATCAGGACGTGACAATATTTTAAGTTTCTCTTATCAAGTATATTTGAAAGGAGGGGGGGGGGGGGAAGCGGCCTAAGAAAGAACTGAACATCACGTCTGAAAAAATTTCTCCCGGCAATTTGCAAAATTGAACTGAAAATGAAGGAGACATAAGAGAATTAAGTTATCCAACTTCTATGGCAGGTGAAAATGAGATAAAATCGGTAAGGGGGATGTATGATGATAGGTCAAATTAAAGATGGAGTTATGGCGAAGGGGATAGAGGAGTCAGATGGTCTTTGCTGAAGGGGGGGGGGGGGAGAATAGCAATCGATTAACATTTTCTTCGATAAATTTTCCCATTTTTATTAGTAGTGTAAAACATACCATGAATGATCTCAGGATCAATCAAAAAACTGACAAACCATTTTTTTCGTAAGGTATTGCATGGATAATAGGCTTTTCGCTTTTTCGATTAACGGTAAATTGTAGATGTGAGGGGGAGGAGAATAGAAATGCAATAAACCCTATATTGGCGTAGTGATCGTAGAGCAATGGTTGTTTTAATTGTATTTGTGGTACAGAGTAGAAGCATAATTTTTTAGATTGAAGGTATGCCCGGCAACAAGGAGGGACTATGCTTGCATCTATACTCGACCCCAGCAATTTTAGGGACCCACTTAATTGACATTGAACAAACATTTTTGAAGTATTATTTAAATATGTTAAATCTCCACGAGCTGATTTTTTTATCTTATCCCTGAATTTTTCCATCAATTTTGACAGCTGTCAAGTTAGGTTAGGGGAACATTATTGGCATGCCAATTCATTTGCCAGATGTCAACAAAGAGGAAAGTTTGCGCTTTTTACAGCAATTGAAGTTTTGAAAGAACTTTAAAATGTATGCGAAGAATTTTGGGTTCACCTACATATTTCTATGCTTCAGAGATGGCCATGATATCGAAAACCTGCATAGATAAAACACACCAGAAAATTATTTGGATGCCATATTAAATTTTTCCAAATCTCAAATTTTTGGGTTTTCTCTTGGCGTGACACAAATAATGACAACGTTGGCATGCTAACTAGATTTTCGATCTCCATGGTCAAATTCGCAGACAAGATTGCAAAGTTAGTCGATCATATTTTAATCGTTAGTACCTACTCAGTGGCTTTGTTAGCACGGCCTGTATAGGGCTGTTACCTTATTGCTGGTTTTTCTGGTTTTTACTTCAATTGTCAAAGCGTTTGTCATTTAAATTCGACCATCAAGCAAATAGGGAAATAGTGAAGGAAATACGAATGTTAACTACTACAGTAAAAAAACCGAGGGAAAGGAAAAGAAGATAAATAAAAAATATGACAAAATTAAAGTAATACATTTAATATATTTTAAGTAGTTTTAATGGGTTATATGCGTGCTCTTTAGGTTAATTATAAAAAGCACCAACAAAGTGTTAAATGAGAAAGATAATTATGGTCTCATTTGCATAGCAAGGATGTTTAGGAAAACTTATATGTAAGCTGGGATGAACGAAGATGCCATAAAGAATTTACAGTAAGCAGAGAACAGTTTGACTACATATGAAATGAATTTAGAAATGAAGTCAAGCCAAAGCTTCATCCGGTCTCTGATAAAAGTTTTGTTAGTTTAGAGACGAAAGTTGCCATAGCTTTATATAAATTATAAAGTTGCTCTGAATATCAAGTGAATAGCAACATATTTGGTCTTCAAAAATCCACTATCCATTTTATTTTGTACAAAGTTAAACTGTAATAATATTAAACCCAAAATGGATTAAAATGCCAAGCTTAGAGGAGTCTTAACAAATCTCATCTAAATTTAAAGTATGTATATCAAAAATTTACCAAATACTAGGAGCGCTTTTGATGGGACACACAGCAATTAGAAGACAATGGAAATTTATAGAAGAGGAAAGGCTGGAAGGACATCAATTATTCTGCAAGCTTTAGTTGATAACCGTTACATGCAGGTATGGGACATATTTGATGTGTTCATTAAAAGCAAACGTTAATGAATCTATTAATGTTTTAATTTCCGAGAAATTTCGTGTAAATTTTCTGGACATATGACATGCTTTCCTTGAAGGGTTCCTTTAGTAATAGGTGTGAAACTTTAGACCGGTAAATATGTTACATACCTGTGATAAAATTATGGAAAAGTTGGCTCAAATGCAAGTGGCAGATTATGTGGAGAAAATTAAAATCTTGGTGGAGTATCACTCGGACTTTCGGGGTAAGCATTCATGCGAGACCGCTTTGACATGGCTTTTAACTGAGTGGAAGCGGGCAATAGATCAAGGCAAATTCATAATTGCAGTATTTTTGGATATGAGAAGAGCTTTCGAGACGATTGATCGAGCAATTTTGCTTCAAAAGCTAGATCAATATGGTATCAGGGGTACAGAGACAGTGGTTCACATGGTTCTTGACTTGTAGAGCGCAAGCAACTAAAATTAATGGTATATATTCGAACAGTAAAGATGTAACGGTTGGTGTTCCTCAAGGGTCAATTCTAGCAACATTGTTGTTCATGTTATATATTAATGATATGGGGAAAGTTTTAAAGTATACAGAGCTTAGCCTATTTGCTGATGATGATGCGCTAATGTTTATAACGGGAGTGAATATTCCAGAATGTGTAAATAATGTAATGTAAGTTTGTGAGTCGTTAAAGATGAACAAGATGAAATTAAATATAGATAAAACACAGTGTATGTGTATTAATATATATATAAACTTGTGTGTGGAAATGGACAACAAAGATATTGATCTAGTCAAATAAATAAAGTATCTAGGGTAGTTATCGATTATAAATTAAAACTTAATAAATTTATAGACTATATTTGTAAAAAAGTGGCTAAAAAGATCTCATTCTTCTGGAGAATCAGAAACAATATTTCGACAATTAGTGCTATAAAAGTATACAATATAATAATCAAATCTTATAAATTTATAGCTTAATTTATTATGACCAATAATATAGTAAATTATTTCGTTATCACATAAAAACAAATTAAGGGGCTATATTACCACCTTTTCCTCTATTATTTTTCTTCATTCAAATAAACTGCAATTTTCAGCCATCAATGATCATTAGCGCGGAAATTTTTCGGTCCCATCCAATCGCAGCAACGACCTCTTCCATCCAAACCTTACCCAAATCAAACTAATCGCGCCATCTACCGGAAAGAGCAAAGCATAGTTTGACGGGCCAGCTAGTTATTATTAAAACTATGAATTGGTTCCAAAAGAAGTTTAAGCTTCCTGAACTTTTTCAAAATATTGCTTGTCTTGTTCTTGCAAAATAGCAACACATTAGAAAATTATGAAATATTTCAGCAATCCGAAACACGTGTATATTTTCTGATAGTGTTAAAACATTCAAAATCTTATTTGCCGGGAAAGCATGGAAATTAATCAGTCAACCAGCTTATCAAATAAAACTTTTATTCATATTTCATAATAAAAAATAGAACATTATTAACTAACTGCAATGAGAAGAAAACAAAACCCCTTAATTTTTATTTTAAGCAAAATATGTATTTTCCAGGGTAGAACATGCACCGAAAGGATCTTAATCCATATTTTAAATCCTTAACCAAGCAGTCTACACAAATGAAAGAGTATATGATATCCCCCGCTCCCATTCGCCAGAATACTCACATTGAAATTACATACTTCGAAATGGAACGGAACCTCGAATAGGTTAAAATAGTTTTTAGAGATGGTATCGTTAGTTGTTCTGGTTATTATCAGGATTGTGGTTACGGTTTTCATCTATACCTTCGCCATTTGAACTCACAACAAAAGTATGTAGGTACTTAAACTGTTTTATACATTCGGACGTTCATAGTTCGGTAGGGTGCTTTTGGATAGAAAAAGTAATAATTTATTTTTAATATTGGTACTTACTTAAATTTATGAAGAAAACTTTTTGAATTGGGGTAATTTAGAGGTGAGAGGTAGCAACCCCTGCACGGGAGTCGGTAGCTGTAATGTAGCCACACGTTGGGTATCTAATGAAAGGGTTTATTTACAAGTTAAATCGAATGGCATAACCGACTTTCCAGCATAATTAATTTGGGACTAGAAGTTTTACTTCCAGTACTCAGAATTTGTTATCAATGGGGTCACATACACCCTGATTTTCGGTACATTTGAATTATATTTCCAAATTTTTTTTTTTCATAGAAATTTCCACAAGTTGACGTTAGTTCTAGATTAATGCTTTTTAATTCGAAATCCCCACATTTATATGTCGTCACATATTTTGCAAATGTTTATAAAAGCATTTTTTGTACCATAAATATCGTCGATGCACCTATATACCATTTATTTGTTAAGTAACGACTATAATTTATAGGTGTACAGAAAAAGTCGATTGCAGGTGGAAAAGCAAGATTTCGTGTCGAGAACAGGCAAGGAGAAGTAGTCGAAAGGAACGTAGTAAGGATATATACAAAAATAGTTACCCAATAGCCATAATACATAGGAACAAATAGAAATTGCATGTTGAAGACTCTGTTATTTTTTATATAAATAGCTCATGTGTAGGTGAATGTGCTGTACCTTGGTACACATTTTTGGTATAGTAGTTTTTTTAACAAATGAGACTTATGATTATAAAATAATTATAGATTGTCTAACCCATATCCTTTTCAATAATAATCGAATATGTAGTTAAATATTTGTATTTCAGGATATATGAAGGGAAATATGAAGGTCCTTCTTTCGGTCCAAGGTACAACATGCAGCTGTACCATGGATAGTGGGGTATTGTATCTTGGACATTTGTAATTTATGAAGAAGAAATGATGGTATATCAACACAGTTAAATTAAGTAACATTCTTAATGCAACAAAAAAAAAATAATAATAAATAAAAAATTGCTATAGATATACCTACCTATTTAATTCATTATTTATCTAAAGGTCTAAGGCTTTTTTTTTTACATATCCGTAGTATAAATGTTTAAAGTGTCCAAGGTATATACCAAAACTGCCTGTGAAATATTTTAAGATGCGCAATTCACCACAGGATGCACGTTTTATAATAGTACATATAAACAAGTTTTACCTTAGCTGGAATCCAAAGGTATAGGAAGAATAAAACTCCAAAACTTGGAGGTAGTACCTGGAGTCCGTTCGCAAAATGAATTGATCACACATTACAGACATGTCCAAGGTACAGCATCTTCCCCTATATCTGATTGAAAACTGGAATCAAAAAGGTTTAAAGAGTAAACAAGGACAATAATCCCACACAGGACTGAAAATGGTTGGGAAATTGATTTTTTTTCTTTTCCTTTACAACGCACAGCAATTTAATGTACAAAAAATATTAAAAATGACACGACAGTTGACACACCTCTCATCTACCTATATATAAATAAAAATGAATACTGTTCGTTGGTAATCACATCACTTGAGAACGGCTGGACCGATTTGGCTAATTTGTTTTCTTTTTAAATGTTTATAATAGTCCGGAAAAGGTTTTTAGGGAAAGAAAAAATGGGAATCTTGCTGTTGCCATACAAAAATTTGGTCTTTAACTATATATTTGGGCACTGCCTGAGAACGCGTCGATATAGAGAGCGCTTTGGTACATGGTATTTTGTAGCAATAGTAAATAAAATCTTGGTCTAAATCGGACAACCCCTTCTTGATGCTGCTATAGAAAACTGTGGTTTTTCATTAATTAATTGGAAAACGCGTCGACGTGAAGAGCTCAATTGTTGTACATGATGTTTTCATAAAAATTGCAAATACAAGTTCAAAATTGGACCAAATCGGGCGACTCCTTTTTGTTGTTGCCATACAAAAATTTAGTTGTTCGCTATATTTTTGAACACTTCCTCAGGCGTGGAGGTAGAGAGCTGAAATTCTGTACATGGACCTCTTTTAAAAACAGGAAAATTTAACATTGAAAATGGGACCAATTGGGCAACTCCTTCGTAGAGTTGCCTTATAGAAATTCCGTGTTTTACAACATATTTGGGCTACACTCTTCCGCCTATATGAACGTATGCACACACACACACACGTACACACACATGCAGACATAGCGTGAAACCCCAGAGTTCCCGCACTCCCAAACCATCTAGGAATCTATATTATCGCCGAGTAACGCCGACGGGGTCCCCTTAGTTTTATAATGAAAATATCTTAACAGAACTTTATTTAAAGGGTGTGCTGTCGCATCAATTAAGTTAGTGCCTTGCCAGAGTACGTTTCTATATTTTAACGATTTTTTTTTCAAGAAGCAATTTCGGTGGGATGCCTTTTCTCTAAAAGTCGTGTGTTTTTCTATGTAATCCGACCGGAGTATAAGATACTTTCCTTCAGAAACCATATTTAAAAAGTTATTTTAACTAAAATAGAAATTACGAAGTGCAACAACAAATCTTATGGTCGACTTCCGAATAGATTTGTGGTAGTGTGAAAAGAATAAGTAAACTAGAGCATTACCTTAGTCTACTCATTTCAGCTTACCTAACACAATTTTTCATAATTAACGCAACTAATTCCATCTCAAACCAAAAACACTTACATAAATTAATAACATGGAATAAAATTAATTAATTCTTTTGAAAACTTGTAGGAGTAAAATAGAACTTTGCGTTATTATAAACCCAAGTGTAACGCGATTCAATGATTCTCGATAATAGAAAAATGAAACAACACTAAAAGAGAAGGCACACGAAATTGTTCTGCGAAATTATTAAAAAGTTTGGCGAATTCTATTAACTCCCCAATTTTGAATACATGAATAACTTATTTGAGGAAGTATGCGGGATGGAGTTCTTCCTTTATGAACAGATTGAATTAGAATTTTGTTGACCAACTCCTTTCCTTTGTTCGGTTTTATTTTCAATTTACTGAAATTTTGTGGCTTTTAAAAGGAATTTTTTTTTTATTTAACCTTTTGTGGAATTTCAATTTAAATCAGAAGTTACTATGGAGACTGGGCATGAACGACAAATGGAATGTCTCTCTTTATAGAGAAGATACTTTTAAATTAAGATAAATCAATTGGGGGAAACAACTCTAAGTAATTTATTTAATTGATTCCATCTGTGTTTTGTCCATTTACTAACAGTGTAATAAATTCAGAACCCATATACATACATACTCATATATGTGGCAATAACAATTCTCTATTGTATGCTTGTAGGGTTTCAATTTCAATATAAAATCGGGTCACATTTTCGTTTTTGTTGACATTAATGTGTGTAGAAACTTTCGAGAAAAGTAAACGAATCAGAAATGTAGGATAATGTCCATTCGACGAGGATAATTGTTTTCATTATTTTTATAGTTCGAATTGATTTATGTCTTCTATAGATGATGGCTTTCCATTAATTATAATATTTAATTGCATCTCGACTTTAGTTAGGTAATTTTGATCTGGCTATGAGTTAAGATCTGATGATGTTCAATTTGTGTTGAGATAAAAACACGTAAAGTTTTCATGGCAATGGAACTTTTCATAAGCTAATCAAAATTTAAAAATCATAAAATCAAATTCGTTTAAAAGAAGGTAACACAGCAGGACCGAACTAAAGCGGGAAATAAAGGGTTTTCCAATAAGAGGTGTTATTTTAATTAGCTCGCTATTTCGGTAGGGTAGGTGTCACTTTTGGAGCTGTCAGTTTTTGACATTTGACAAGCAGAAACTACGCTATTAATAAAAATGGAACGATACACGATTCAACAACGCATTGAAATTATTAAAATTCACTATAAAAATGGTGAAAATGTGGCAGAGACGGTTCGTAAAACTCGAACATTTTTGGGTCGTCGTGAAGCACCTTGTCGAACCGCAATACAGAAATTGGTAGAAAAATTCGAGCTGTCGGGACAAGTTGGTGATATGAAGAATAAAACCCGTGCACGTCGCTCAAGAACAGCCGAGAATATTGCTGCTGTAGCCGAAAGTGTTGAAGAAAACCCAGGTTTGTCCATTCCTCGTCGTTCTTTGGAATTAGGCATTCCACAAACGTCATTACACCGTATTTTGCAAAAAGATTTGGGTCTTAAGGCTTATAAAGTTCAGTTAACAGAAGAACTCAAGCCGGCCGATCATCAACAACGTCGAGTCTTTGCTGATTGGGTCCTTGAAATGCATGAAAATGATCCGGAATTCCATCGAAAACTCATCTTGAGTGATGAGGCCCATTTCCACCTCGATGGTTTTGTCAACAAGCAAAATTGTCGCATCTGGGGCTCGGAAAACCCAAGAGTTATTGTTTAAAATCCTCTCTATCCTCAACGTGTGACTGTTTGGTGCGGTTTATGGTCCCGCAAGGTCATTGGACCTCACTTTTTCGAAAATGAGGCTGGAGCAATAGTTACGGTGAATGGATTGCGCTATCAACAGATGATTAATGATTTTTTATGGCCGGAATTGGATGGTATTGATCTGGACAACGTTTACTTTCAACAAGATGGCGCTACGTGCCATACAAGCAACGAAACCATTGATCTTTTACGGGAAAAGTTTCCGGACCGGGTTATCTTTCGAAGAGGTGATCACAATTGGCCACCGAGATCTTGTGACTTAACACCTTGCGACTTCTTCCTTTGGGGCCACGTGAAAGAGAAGGTCTACGCCAACAGCCCAGCGTCGATTCAAGACCTCAAAGATGGAATTCGTGAGGCTATCGAGGACATAGGGCAGCCACTTTGCGATTTGGTTATGGAAAATTTCATGAAAAGGATATGGTCCTGTAGGCGTGGTCGTGGTGGTCATTTGGCTGATGTTATTTTCCATTATTAACAGCATACCTTCCTCTTTATTATGAAATAAAGATCCGATCATTTATCTCCAAAAATGGCATTTTTCTTTGAATATCAAAATAACACCTCTTATTGGAGAACCCTTTACAGTGCGACGGCCATTAGCGTTCATCAGCTCAGATTTCATTCATTCTATTATCAGATATAGGAATAAATTGAAATCTGAGCTCATGAACTCTTATGACCGTAGCATTATGTTTCTTGCTTAAGTCTTCGCACCGACGCGCACAAATGACCACAAATTAGCACTTTTGTTTCTTCAAAAATTACTTCTTTCTAAAATGAACAGCCCAAATTATTAGACTTATTTATGAAGCGAGCAAAAACAGAGACCGAGACAGAGTTTTCTGTTTGCAAGTTATTTTTACATTCAAAATACGCGTGACTCAAATGGAACGTTTTCCACTGAATTCAGTTAAATTGTTTGTCAATCGAAGAGAAGTCATCTGGCATACGAATAATACTATATTTCAAACAAAAAATACTGGAATTTAAATATTAAATATTGAATCACAATAAATAAATAAAATTGGTTTTGTTTTACTAGAAGTTGCAGCACAGTCTCACTATATGGAGTCCCATAGGGATCAATCCTGGGAGCCCTATTAGTTCTTATATATACATAAATGATGTGAAGAGGGCCATACAACATTCTAATTTTGCACTTTTTGCGGATGATGCTTTAACTTACATCGAAGGGACTAGACTGAAATAAGATCAAATTGTAGTCTCCAAGAGCAGTCACTTCCAGTTTTCCACTACTCATACGTGTGGCGCCATCGAAAACCTAAGCAGACCATATACAATCCGTTTTGCCCCATCGTTTTAAAACCACATTTTAGTCGATATAAGAATCTAAAATGTGGTAAAGAAAAAACCCCACACACGTAACAACTTCATCACGTTTTGTCGTCATCTTGTTGTGACAACTACGACTCTCTAAAGAAAAAGCATCATGCATTTAAAAAGATTTTGTAAAGGTACCAGCTTCCATTTGTTGCAGTGTTTTGCTGCTATTTATACCGTAAATTTCAATTAGGTGGCAGTGCTTACAAGAGTGAAAATCAAAACTTTCATAGATACGATAAACAATCAAACTAAATGGAGGCAGAAGCTTTAATGGCATTGGAATAGCTGTTGGTATTAGGGAAGAAAAAGCGACTGAAGCTAAAGGGGAAATGGGCAAAAGGAGCATGTACAATTTTCACATACCAATCCCTTAGAAGAACTAGAACTTGAGTCAGACGATTGATTTAATTAATTGCGTATGGACGAAGGAACGTATTTGCAGTTGTTGTAGGCTATTACTCCTCATATTAAACGTCAAAATCTGTTATGAGGGAGGCAATAACGCCACATGAACGTCTAACTACCACTCTGAGATTTCTATGAACTGAAAGAAATTATGAAATTTACTACAATTATATCAGCCCAGTCTTTAGGAAAAATCATCCCGGCATCCTGTCTGACAATTTACAAAGCACTCTCTGGAGTATACATGATACGCATTGTCTTTATAAATTAAGATAAATTCTTCTAAAAGCTCCCTACATAAACCTCATACTTATTTTTTAATAAGAAAATTATGAACAAGCAAAACCACGTTTTAGCGGCAATGACCACACACGTAACGCTTTGCCCACGTTTTATCCACACTTTGAGGAAGATTTTTGGCATGACCAGAATTCTGGTTTTCGTAAACATCCGAACCTCAAAATGTGGTGTCCGCCACACACGTTCCATTTTATCATGGTTCAACCGTAAAACCACAGCGAAACGGATCGTGTATGACCTGCTTAAGGGGGGTTATTACTGAAATCTTAAAAATCATGAAAATTTAATACGACTTTGTGTCAAATCTGTGCATAATATCATGATCAAAATTCCACATAAATTGAGAAAGAGCATAAACTTAGGTAATGACGTGTCATAAATAAAGATTTCGGGATTTTATATGTATGTAATTAGATTTAGAAAATTCTCAAATTCATGAAATTTGCAAAGTTTAGTACAAAATATCGTAATAATGGTACATCAAGTAGATATTTATCTACTGTACTGTATTTGTACTTGAGTATGGAAGATCTTGAAGTGGAAGAGGAAGTGACGGAGAGAAAACTAGAAAAAAAGTTCTGGTTACTAATATATTTCGGTTTGAATTTTGCTATTTTTAGAGACAAATAACTATCACAATTATGATATTATTGGAAAGAAAGTTCAATATGTAACAAAGATTGAACCTTTTTTTGTTTATTTTGAAAAACTCAAATTGTGTAGTGCAATGATAAAGGAAATAAAGTCAAATAGTGTTAACCATTGTAAAGACAAAAATTTCTTGTTTTTATACATTTTGCATACAATTTGGCGTTTTTAATTCATTTCATCACCGGCAGATGGAATGATCATTCACTAGTTTTGAAAGCTCTGCGGCGGGCTGTAGCGCGCAGGTTCGGAAAGTGTATGCCGCTATTTTCTGCATTATGTATATGAGTGTAGATTTCGCGGAATATTTTACGTTTTATCATTGGTAATTTATTATTTTTGCTTGGGAGCCGAGAAATTATTTTGGCAATTCTATTTATAATTTATTTGTGTATAATTGTGAGTAACTATTATGGGAGCTGTTAGTAAAATTCGGTCCAATAATATTATGGAATAAAGAAGAGAAAACTGAATATTGCTAGGTATGTAATTTTATGTATATGAAATACATAATCTTATACCTAAGCCGTTACAAAGAAAATCGACCAATTTTGTGTAGTGTTTTCTTTTTTTATTTTGATGAAATTTTACAGGAAGGTTGGCAATATCAGAAATAGCAATTTTTTGTTGTGATCCATATGTGACCGAGATACAGTCTTTTGAAAAATGTGGGAAATTTTGCTTAGTAGATGTAACTTTATCATCATATCTCCATGAAATAAAAGTTATTTGTCTTGGGAAGCTTTAAGATTTCTTAGAAAAATGAATCAAAGTCATTTTTCTGGAAATTTGCTTTCAAGGATAATGGATATTTTGGTTATCCTTGGATATCTCATATATATATTTTATGTTATTGTATGGATCTTAACCCTTAATGGGTTTTAGTGAAGCTGTAGGAAGGAGAAAATGGTTATTGGTAAAGTCAACTTTATCTCTTTAAAGTAGTTCTTTGGTTATCTAGTTAATAAAACGGTAAAACTGACATAAAGTAAACATTGCCAAAATTATATGAAACATTACAACTGAGAGTTTTATTTGGTGTGCGGTTTCAGTAATATAAAATTTTCCCAAGCAATAAATGATGCCAGGCAAATTACAAGGAAAAGTGTCTGACCAAAAGCACAGAGCGCACACATTTCATTCATCCCTTGTCTGCTCCTCAAGCAAAACGTTTTATAAGTTAAAAAAAAGCCAATAAAAAATCCGACAGCAAATCTAAAATCTCGCCATGATTATGCAATCCTACTGCTGTGCAGTTGCCCGAAATGCTTTGGAGTACAATGCACACCATGAATAACACAGCACCATATAGCCTTGCATGTGCATATAGTGATTTGTTTCAGTTTTAAGATTGCATACCTTTCTGCGTTTATGTTCTACTGTGCTTTTTAGAACAGAAATCGTGAGCTTTTTTTTTGTGGTAACCCCCCTTAAAATCACTGCCATAGATAATCCCATCATGTAAAAGCGTAAAAAGCGCACTTAACCAGGACTCAATTCAAAATTAGCTAAGGCGCGTTAAGTCGGGACTCAAACCTATAAGCCTCCGTCCTCCCATAAAAAAGCTCCACCCGGTAAAACCTGTGCTGATTTTAGGCCACAAGAAAATGGTCCAGAGCCCGCATAGAACAATTACATGGTACCCTATCATCTCAGTTTATTCAGTGTTACTTTTTAAAAAAAACTCATTATTTCACACCATTTGATTCATCTTCTGAACTTCCTTTAGTCCCATAGGCCACCAAACTGAGTCAAATAGACCGCACGTGACTAATTAAGGATTAAGTAAATCATAGATAATGATTTTATATAGAAAATGGAACTAGGATTTTGAAAACTGTTGGAATAACTATAACCCCAAAATGTCCTTCAAATTTGTAATATTTTGGCTACCAATAAGCAATTTTAATAACAGCAAATCTGTTAACTTACATAATACATACATAATATAACAGATGATACCATTTTACATGTAACATAAACCTCTCAGAATTGTTCATTTCCTCCCATAATATTCCTTCAGAATCGGTATAATAAAATTTTCCTGAAATGTCACCACAAATCATATTTGAGAATATCTTTCACAGAATTTTCAGCAGATTTTCGAACATATCCCCCGATAAAAGACGCCAGATGTTTCAAAACTCTTGACTTTATCCTGTTTCGAAGTGTCGAAGTCCTTTCATTTCCATATACATCATACAAGAATTTATGGCTGTTTGGAATTCTAGATTCTATCATATTTGACTGTCACTACACACACACATTCACTCACCTACTTTTTATCATGAGTGCTTTATTATGTGTCGCAATGAAATTCAATCGAGATAAAGTGAATTTGTTTCAACTGGAAACAAGCAGAGCCCCTTAAATGTTGGTTGAATAACTGGAATATAGGCATCATAGTAAAGGACTTGGATTGATTTTCCACAGATATGATATAATTGATAGACCCTTCACACATTTGGGACATAGATTCATTGATATTTTCAGAGAGATGCGTAAGATGAAAAATGTTGAATGATGTATGAATGGCTGGATTGGGGTATGTTCTACATTTATCTTTTGTTTTTTATTGTTTAATAACTGCAACTTGATTATTTAGTAATTCTACATAGACGAAAATTATTTTTAAATTTAAAAAAATTCATGATGGCAGGTTTTTTATTGTAGTAGTAGTAGTAGTTACATATATGGAAGTTTTCTAGTCGAACACAAACAGAAAACTAATATTTAGTAAAACCCACTAATTGGACCACCTCACGGTCACAGCAATTACTGGTCCAATTTTACAAGTGGTCCGATTTTACAGGTGAAGGGATTTATGTATGTATAGACATGTACAAAAGCTGTACAAAGGGAAACTATTTTCCCACTGTGTCCGACGAAATGAATAAAAGGAATGAGTATGAAAAGTTAGAGAACTAATTTTTAAATGAAAACTTAAAAAATGCTTTCTTAAAAATTAATATAAAAAAGTTCAAACTATTGATAAAACTTACATATGTATGTACCTACATGGGCGCCGCCAGGATTTTGTGTGAGATGGTGCATGTGGAAATAATTATTTATTTCAACAATGTTCCCAAAATTTTGTCACTGTTTCGTGTTTTTGTGAATGAGCATACTCGAATATCATTTTCAAAAACTATTTTTCTTACAAATCTTACATGACTGCACGCAACATTTGTTTCCCGATCTTCTTTTATTTGCTAATCGTGGAGCCCTTAATTATTGGCATTTTTGTTCTGAAAAATATTTTAACCCCCTAAAATTAGCCGTGGAATATGTTTTCTACTATAAAATTGGCTATCAGATATTCTAATTCTAACATAAACTTGATTTCCAAACCTTTAATTTTTCAGTAATATCTTAATAATTAACTACAAGCAATTAATCACATATGCAGGGTGTTTCCCACTAGGAGGTCAATAGAGTAGGAGGAGATAGTACTCACCAAGAAGAATCAAATAATGTATGGCAGGGGAGGGGGGCAATATCAACCGTTTAGGAGGTACAGGTTGATAAAGAAAAAGAGCTAACTTTTTCACAAAACACCCTGTATCTTAAAAACTACAGGGCGCATGGTCACAGTTAAGAGCTCATTGTATGCAGAACTTCATAGTCTTTTCCAATGATTGCTCAACCAGCCCCATACCACTCTCCCACCAAGAATTAAAGTTGTCTACACTAAAAAATTTTGATTTTCTTACCTTTTTTTTTTTTTAATTTAACCTCTACTAATTTTGCAAAATGGTCATTAACATAATTTCCTTTTATAAAAACTGTAAACTGTAGACTCTCTTCTTTAAGTTAACTTATTACACCCTATGTGGTAACTGTAGCCGTTAGACATAGCCTATTCAGGTCATTAGACGATATTTTTTAAAATGACGTGCTAAGGGAACAAATTATCGTTGAGAATAGGTTTGAAAATAGGTTTAGAGCTAATAACTGTTAAACTGCTTCAGATAGCACATTGGGTGTAATAGGTCACATTAAAGAGGAGAGTCTAAAGTGCACAGCTTTTTATAAAAAAAAAGTTAGGTTAAATTAAAAACAAGTAAAAAAGCTAGAATTGGTCTAAGACCAATTCTTATGATACCCTAGATGAATGCCCGTATGAAATTTGTTTTAATTTTGTTTGATTTTTGAAGTGGTTTTTCGCATTATATTTCTAGAACGGTTTGTCGGACAGAAAAAATTATTATAACCAATTTATAGGATTTCGTATTCTGAAGATGTTTTTAGTACAATAAAAATGTCTTGGACTGATCGTTTTCACAGTATACGTAAAAAACCTAAATTTTTATATGGCAACACCAAAAAGGAGTTGCCTGATTTAGTCCATTTTTGAAATTTTATTTGTTAGTACAATGAAAACACCATGTACCAAATTTCAGATCTCTATATCAATGCGTTCTCAGGCAGTGTCCAAATATATAGTGGAAAACGAAAGTTTTGTATGGCAACCCCACGAAGGAGTTGCCCGATTTGTCTCATTTTCGAACTTAATTTTAATGTTTTTTTTAAATCCGTGCACAAAAGTTCAGCTCTCTAAGTATACGCGTTCTCGAGTTATCGTGCGCACAGACGGACGGACGGACGGACATGCAAAACTCAAAATAACTTTTAATATTGTTCGTGGGTGTCCAGTCCATTTTGCTTTACCATCATTATTTCGAGGTGTTACCAATGGAGTGACAAACTTAGTATACCCCTATGATTTCATCTAGGGTATAAAAAGGTAAGAAAATCCGAAATTTTTAGTTTAGACAACCATAATTCTTGATTAGAGGGGGGTATGAGGTAAGATACAGGGTGTTTTGTGAAAAACTAGCTTTTTTTCTTAATCACCCTGTAATTCCTAAACGGTTGATATGCCCTCTACCCCTCGTGCCATACAGTTTTGATTCGTCTAGGTGAGTACTATCACCTCCTGCTCTATTGACCTCCTAGTGGGAAACACCCTGTATTATTATGTGGAAATACCACAAAGACTATTATCAAAAAAATATTCCACTAAAAATCCACTTTAAAATCATGTCAACAAAAATTAATTATATACACCAATTGCAAATATGTATATCAATTGATAATAAAAAATGAAAGCGAAGTAAAAACACAATAAGTGTATGCTTAACTCAACTTATATTATTAGAACTACCGAGATTTCGTAGAATTTGTATATCTGCGATTATAAAAATGTTTTTATTTAAAATAAATTAAAATATACTTACAAATTTAATACACAACTAACTGAAATAAATAATAATTTACTCAGCCCTTTTCCTAAAGAAATTATTAGAGACGAAACAAAAACCACAATCTTCTGTAAATAGAAATTATATATAAAATACACAGTACCTGATTCTTGGGAATTGTAATAATTTTCTGCTTTCTAAATGAAAATATTGAAAATATTTATGTACATAGAAGCAGAAAAAAAAACTATGTATATTCGTGAAAGCTCTTTTCAATATTTGTATGCATTTCATAAAAGCTCTCTTTCATACTTTTCAATCCGTTGCAAAACAAAATAAAATTCTGATTTCACGAAAAAATTTATCACAGTTTCCGCTGATGCTCAGAAAGAACTTTTTAAGATCATCTTTTACTTTCATTAAGCGTATTCACATCGAATTTATAATCCGCGCAACGAAAAATGTGCTATCAAGGTCAAGGAAATTTTAGTTTGGCATCGTCGTTTTACCGATTTAATCTGAGAAAAATTTTGTAATTTTTCCATTTAAATTAAGTTACTTTATTGATTTCATACAAGGTCAGATAAATTGCATCCTTGCAAATATGTTTTATGTCGTGCTATTTAAGTTTATTTAAAAATAAATTTGCTCATTCTAATCAGTTATATGCCGATATTCTTACTGTACTCATTACACAAAATCCCTGATTAAACACTATCTTATAACCTCTTGGGATATTATTAATGAAGTTGATTTATTAAATTTCTTTTTTTTTTTAGAAATCATAAAGATTTCCCTTAAAATATTTCTCTAGGTCTTTAATGCAACTCCACAAATTGTCCACAAATATGAACTCCCTACAAGAAAAAAGGTACACCATCTTTACGTTGCAACAGATAGTAGTATTTTTTTTTTGTAGTTCCGCACATAGTTCGTTTATACTAGAACTCGTTACTAATCAGTTGCAGGGTATTCAATTTAACCTACAATCTTTAAATGAAGAAATTGGCAACTTAGTAAAAATTTTAAATTACCATAGGGAAAAATTAGAAGAAGAATTTTCCCTAATACTTCAGCAAATTTCAACTTGTTGCGACGTATGGAATATTGACTTGGTACTGCCCTGCTTAGTGAAGCAAATGACACTCAAATCAACGAGTATATTCTGTGGAAGAATATTATAGAAGATTTATATTTATTCCTTATTTCTATGATAATATCATTGGATGAACGTTTTTCTGCGCTCCTGCAGCTTCACTCCCCCGAAATGAAATTGTTAGCAAGAGTTCATAAAAATTGTTTCAAAAATTGAGGACTTCTATGGGACATCTTTGTTGGAAAACTTTATTGATGAAGGGACAATATGGTAAGAAATTTGGGCCAAAAATAATTTAGATACTTCAAAAATTAAATACATTAATTTATTAATATAAGAAACGATGTGATCTTTTTTGGGGATCTCCGATCATTGAGAAAAACTACGAAACTTTGTTTTAGTAGTTTATTCGAATTTTTCCGACGTTTCGACTCTGGGTTTTTAGAGTCCTTTTCAAGGGATCTGTAGAAATACAATTATTCGTATAGCATGTTGAAAAATGTTTGGATATAAATATATTAATTGTTTTGAATTACCTCTAATACTATATGCACAAAACTATTTATAAAAATGACGAAAAACACTACATTTATATAATAAATTAACTGACAAAAATAAATAAATTAACACAAAAAACAGATAAAAACGTTTTACAATTAAAGCCTAGAGAGATACTAAGCTGTATCAGCTGTTTTTGAATGTTATGTTGGCTGTGGTGTCGTGTGCCGGTGTGTGTGCTTGTTGGTTTGTGTGAGTGGTGTTATTGTAGATTTCTTGGTTTTGATGTATGTTTCTTTGATTGTTGTGTGTATGTCTGTTAATTTTATTTAGAATTGTGTAAAAATCCTTGTGTATAAATTCCGAATCTTGTCTGATGTTGATTAAGTGTTTCCTATTGATGAAAATGTGAGAAGCTTCTTTTGTCTCTCTCTTCCTTTTATTGTCTTCTGTGTCGATAATGGAAGTCTGGTCAAAGTTGAAGACATGGCCTGTTTCCAGTGAGTGGGTTGCCAGTGCTGAGTTGGGTGTCTGTTTTTCTATATATTTCTTATGTTGTGCCAGTCGAGTTTTTAATTTTTTTGATGTTTGACCTATGTAGGATTTAGAGCAGTTATCGCATTGGACGTTGTACGGATTGGTATTGCAAACCTTGCAGCTCAAACCGCATGATTAATTACTTTTCTAACCACCCACCTGCAAAAATTATCAATACAGCACAGACATTTGCCAACAGAGTCCTTAATCTAAGCCACAACAAGTTCCACACAAAAAACAGACAAATTATCAACCAAATCCTTGCAAAAAACAACTACCCACCACATATAACACACAAAATTATCAATAAAGCAACAAAAAAATACAAACACAACACACCAAATAAGAGCCCAACAGCAACACAAATTCTGGAACTGGACAATACCAACATCAAAATGTTCAAATCCATCCCGTATATACATCCAACTTCTCAGGAAATAAGACGACACCTACAGACTGCTAACGATCAACTCAACATCACTTTTAAGCCAATCAACAAACTAAATAAATTCTACACAAAAACCAAAGATGACATTACAACACAAGAAAAAAGTAATGTAGTATACAACGTCCAATGCGATAACTGCTCTAAATCCTACATAGGTCAAACATCAAAAAAATTAAAAACTCGACTGGCACAACATAAGAAATATATAGAAAAACAGACACCCAACTCAGCACTGGCAACCCACTCACTGGAAACAGGCCATGTCTTCAACTTTGACCAGACTTCCATTATCGACACAGAAGACAATAAAAGGAAGAGAGAGACAAAAGAAGCTTCTCACATTTTCATCAATAGGAAACACTTAATCAACATCAGACAAGATTCGGAATTTATACACAAGGATTTTTACACAATTCTAAATAAAATTAACAGACATACACACAACAATCAAAGAAACATACATCAAAACCAAGAAATCTACAATAACACCACTCACACAAACCAACAAGCACACACAACGGCACACACGACACCACAGCCAACATATCATTCAAAAACAGCTGATACAGCTTAGTATCTCTCTAGGCTTTAATTGTAAAACGTTTTTATCTGTTTTTTGTGTTAATTTATTTATTTTTGTCAGTTAATTTATTATATAAATGTAGTGTTTTTCGTCATTTTTATAAATAGTTTTGTGCATATAGTATTAGAGGTAATTCAAAACAATTAATATATTTATATCCAAACATTTTTCAACATGCTATACGAATAATTGTATTTCTACAGATCCCTTGAAAAGGACTCTAAAAACCCAGAGTCGAAACGTCGGAAAAATTCGAATAAACTACTAAAACAAAGTTTCGTAGTTTTTCTCAATGATCGGAGATCCCCAAAAAAGATCACATCGTTTCTTATATTCCTAAACCCCGATCAAAAACAACATAAAATTTATTAGAAAACGCCAAAGGTTTTAGCATATTGAGAAGAGTGAAGACTTCGGCAAGATCAATTATATTCGAACAACTATTCTCGGGCTTATGTATGATAAGTCTGTTGTTAATGAAGATTTCGTAAGCGAAGTAGTATATAAGTTCTCAGAGAAGCCACGTATTTAATAAAAATTAAGGAAAAAAGTTGTATGGTTTTAATTTTTAATGCTTCTCTAAATAAATTGATGAACATTTTTATGAAACAAAGGTGGTGCAACTGCACCACCTTACAACATACTGCCGGCGCCGATGTGTGTGTAAACTTTAATCTAAAGAAAAATAACATTTCACGGGAGTCTAAAAGAACAACTCAGCTGCAACTGAAAATTATTTCTTAAAGAAATCTGAAACCTTGATTAGTTTTTAAGTATAATCTACGTGTTTTTCTTCAATCATATTGTCTCACTCATTTTGAAATGCTGTAGGTATGTTCCTTTTTTCCTGCGTACTTTTTAAGAAAACGAATGCTTGAAAGAGCTTCTTCAATAGAGGAAGGTGGGGAAAAATCGGATAGGCGAGTCAAACCGGGTGCATCATGTTCTCATAGACAAGTGCTTCCATGGTTACAAGTCAGGTTGTCATCTTACTTCCAGACATCATTCAATTGGTTTATGATAGCGAACAATAGACATTGCATTACCAGATCTGTGCTGTGCTTTTATAAAGTTTTTTGTAAATAATTTTGCAGTTTTTCATAAATCTGTAGGTCACGTGAGCACCAGATTTTGTGATTTTAATTTTTGGTAAATAAACCACTTTATTCTGTAGCTTACTAAGAAATATTTATGACCAACACGAAATTGTTGCGTCCATCTGTTAATGGGTGGCAGCAATTTTTTCTTGAAATTCCCTGTGTAGGGGGTAATATCGGGTACCAAGGAGTAGGCAAAACCGGGTAGTATCCGATTTTATCCCTAGCCCAATTGCTTTGTTTACTATAGTCCTTACAAAATGTTTATCTCATTATATTACTTAATTTTATTATTTGCAAATTAGAAATCCATTGTTTTATTACTTTTTTATGACGTTGTTCACTGTAAGACTTTTGTCTAGTTTTTTTTAACTAGATGAAGTCTAGTTAACGTTTTTCTTACTTTCTCAGTTAGTTTTACTGATAATTCGGCAATTACAAAAAATAACATCAGATATTCAGTTAAAGCCAGTTGGGTTATAATATCAAACTAGAATTACAGTAGTTATAAATAGAATTATGACTGGAATTTTGTTTCATTCGTGTAATGGTTTTACACACCCGACTCGATTCTGATTGAGTTGAGTTCTCAAATACAGCCCCTGAGCTCCTAGTAAAATTAAATAGAGCATTATTTCGGGCCGCTCGCAATTCTAGTGAAATAACTTGTGTACTCAGTAAATTTCTCTAGAATAGTAAAGGGGAAAGACATGTGTTTAACATTACCTACACTTCTGTTGCCATTTTACGTTTGCCAGTTGAATTGACCGGACGTGAATTTGTGAAATTTGTGCAAAACTAAAAAACGGACTTGCTGGTTGAATAGTGCTGTGTATATAAAAATATAATGGATGTGGCGCAGTTTGCAGAATTTCTAAAAAATGGAGGGATTGAAGCAGATGTAGTACAAGTCTTACAAGGTCATAAATTTAAGAATAATTAATTATATATTAAAATATAGTAGGTACTTAATATACAAAAATTTGTTTGTGATATGTAAAATTTATTACTGATTACTAATTTACATCGCCATATTGTTTTTTATCAGATAAGTTATAAATAAAAAAAAATCCTGCTTTTCTTAGAGAGATTATATACTTGCACATAGTTTGTGGGATAGAATAATGCTCTTTTACGTAAGTTTACCGAAAGAATGTTTAGTGTGCTAGCACTTAATAAATAGATTCAAACGTGAAGCAAATTTATTTGCGCTTTCTTTTAAAAAGATCAGTATAACTTTTGAGATTTTTCAAAATTTTAAATATTTGGGAATATTTTAGCACAGATAAAATTAAAAATACTTTTTGAATTTGTTATAATGAAGTGCTTTATTTGTAAAGAAGAATTACAGGGATTTCTTAAAGATCTTAAGTATCATTTTATAGAACGACATAACGTTAGTTTTTCAAAAGCAAATTCTATTGGTTTTTTTGCATGTGCTGAGAGCGATTGTGATTGCTCATTCTCCTCCTTTAAATCTTTTTCTAGACATGTAAAAAATGAATTGGTACATAAAAAAATTAATATACTCGAAAAGTATCCAAGACTCTGCGACTTCAAGGGATTTATGGTATACAAACATTAAAAAAATACTTATTTACTTATTTACTAATTATTTAACCATATACATAAAAAAGATAAAACAAGAGTTTGATGAATTAAAAATTCATCGCGGTGGAATCGGAGATTTAAACAAATTTGAAATACAGAGACAATTTAGAAAAGATACGGAAATAATAAAAAATGGTGAGTTTGTTGCTTATAAATTCATCTAATTTAAAAATTTTACTATTTTCGATCTGATCTCATATGATTTGATTTGAAAATATGTAGTATATATTATATATATATTATATTGTAATTATTAATATTTGTATACAACCTATAGATAACTTCAGACGAAACAATCCTCCAAGACCTGCCTAGCCGATCTTTAAAAAGAACTTATTGACAAATTGGGATCAATGAATTAAATTGGAATATATTAAGTCTGCAAAACAAATTGCAACCACTAATTCAATGTATTGCAGTGAGTATGCGCATTAAATTGAAACATGATTTATAGATAATATGTGTATCTTTTTCCAGCTAGAAGATGACATAAAAGAATTTATCAAGAAAAATAATTTTACGCAGCCCTTTCTACTATGCAAGAGCAACGATTTTTTCGATTGTCAAGAAATTTTTTTTGTTGTAGTTGACAATTTATTCATAGGATGTGAACATGATTTTTTAAGCGCCTTTGAAGTATTGTTTAAAATACATTATGTATTAAATATTAAATTTGCTCCACAATTATCGAAATTTTACAACTTTTTCGAATGCTTTGTTTATAAAATTAAAAATGTAAATCCCTTAGGAGTAACATCTCGTTATTATAAAACATTAAATCCTGCCTAATACTTATTTAGTATTTAAGTATACAATTTAACGAATATAATTTTTTTTTTAATAACATTACATTTTGTTACATGATAATAATATAATGTTTTTTTTTCTATACATAGTTGGTTTGTTTAATTGAAAACTTTGATTCAAATTAACACTTTGTGTAGGTATTATGTAAAAGTCTATGAATACGAACTTTTCCAATTTCGTTTTCACAATTGGAGAGCCCCCGATCAGAAAACGACTTTATGCGTTAGTTTCTGCTATTTACCTTCTACAAATCATAGAAGAAAATAATTAGTTGGGGTTTTTTAAGGGTGGGGTGTAGGCACACTCCAAGAAATGGAGGTTAATTAGGATATCTTGCATATCAAATTAAAGGTCTCGAAGTGTAGGTACGTACTATTGAGTGGTGTACTCTTTTTCCAATTCAAAACTCGCAGATTTTGTAACACTACAATATTATTTATTTTTGTTGATCTTGTAAACTTAGTTTTTGTGACGCGTTTTATATTTAACGGGGTTTGAACAGAATTTCTTTAGTAAATAATACCGGAAAGGACTACAAATTTAGTCGAGTAACTAGAACTAAGATTCTAGTGAATTTCACCGTCAAACAGATTTTGAT
The DNA here is from genome assembly GCA_963924295.1 of Dioctria rufipes. Taxonomy (NCBI): domain Eukaryota; kingdom Metazoa; phylum Arthropoda; class Insecta; order Diptera; family Asilidae; genus Dioctria; species Dioctria rufipes. Next base: position 20,066,945 of record OZ002742.1, read on the forward strand.
CAAATTTTTACTGGGATACTAACTTTTCACACTAATATTTCAGTAAAGGAAGAACTTATTTTCAAACTATTTTCACTGAAAAAATGTTTCAGTACACTAGAAAATAGAATAATACAAACCGCTTTTCTAGTAATTTGAACAAAATTTCAAGTATAACAAAACGTGAAACCAGTAAAACTTATTACTAGTTTTCTAGTGCACACATTTTCACTAGAATATTACCTGAAAAATCTAGGAGGTCCACTCTAGTGACTTTTTGCTGAAATTCTAGTTGAAAAATATTTACAGTGTTTGTATGTCAGGTTCAAAATGCCGCGAACTATAAGCGAAAGGCTACTAGACAAATTTGGCGAGAAGAAGATATGCCTCTGGTTATCAGCGCTGTTTTGGGTGGATCCAAGGGTTATTTGAAAGCTTCCAAATTATGCTATTTTCCTCCAATTTCTAATTCAAGAATACAACGAGTAATTGAATGAAATTTTTCTTTTTTCTTTTTCCCTTAAAAGGCATGAGGCGGTTTAAGGTTGAAGCTGTCTTACTATGAGTATCTTGTTCTATGGCTCCTTTACTTTTCTGAAATGGAAGGAAAATATTTGTTTTAAGAGAGATTAATTGAAAAGGTTAAAGCTGATTATGCCAATCTAGACAGACGACTATATTAGTCAGTGTCGAATTAGTTTTTTTTGTTGGAAAACCTTTTTTATCTGCTCTCTGTCCTTAAATATTTTTGTTTGCTTGCTTTTTTGTTTTTTTTTTTTTCTCTACTTATTAATGTTACAAAGTGCTTCTGTTTATTTGCTTTACTCTTATTTTGAACACATTGGTTGAACTTATAAATTGAATTGTCTACATAATGAATAGATAGAAATTGTATTGCATTAATGGGCCTATAAAATATTAATGTACAGGATTGTTTATGAATAAAAAATTTATTATTATTTTTATTTTCCCCAATCAACATTGGAGGATAAGGTGAAGAAGGCCCGCCAAAATGCCTTATCTCCAAAGGAAGCAAATAAAAAAAGTTGGAGCGGTATGACACCGTTTTTACAATAGAGTAGGAAAATGAGCTGAATGAGTATGCTCTACTGATGGAGGAAAGATTGTTCGGCCTCACCTTGACTCATTTACGGGAACTAGCTATTCAGTTAGCAGAGAGAAACGGGATTAATCACCCATTCAATATTCAATAAAGAAAAGAAAAGGGTTGGGGACGGACTGGTTGTATAAATTCTTAAATAGGCATACAGAAATCTCTATCAGGAATACCCTGCTGACTTTATAAGCTCGTGCAAAGGAATTCAATCGAACGGCAGTTCAAGTTTTTTATCACTTGCTTCAAACTGTTTACGTGGAACCTAAAATTTCTCCAAACTACATTTATAATGTTGACTAAACGGGGAATATGACTGTCGCTAGCAAGCCCTCAAGAGTTCTGCCCTTACATGGGAAGAAACAAGTAAATTTACTTTCGTCAGGAGAAAGAGGAACACTGGCCACTGAATGCTGCAGATAATCTTATGCCACCGATATTTTTTCTCCTCACAAGAGAGCGAACCCTATGCTGATATGGTACACCATACCATACACCATACTCATACTAAAAACCTAGAGTTGATTCTCCGTGCAAAATAAAAAAAAAACAGCATTCTCTTGTGTATCCCTCCAGACTGTACACACTGATTGCAACCACTTCACGTTACTTTAATGGCTCCCCTCTCAAAATGGATGATCCCGCACACTGATGCTGTAACGAGGCTCCGCTCCGTGCTCCGAAGGAGAGAGCAGTCGCCGATATCAAGGAAAGGGAAAATTAAAAACTGAAACACTTAGTTATTCCTTTTTTCTATTTTTTTTATATTACTATTTTTGTTATTCCATTTTTTTTTTCTTTGCACTTCAAATTATATTTTCTTTTCGTTTTCACAATTAACTAATTCGATTATTTAATTCGATTTTCTTTCAAAATTATTTAGTTAGATTTTACTTTTCACTTTATTAATGAGGTCGGAACGGATTTTTAAAACGTTCGCAACTCGACGGGATTAAAGAACGAAAGCTTTTTTATATTTTATTGTTTTCTCACGACGTTGAAAAAACGTACGTGAGAAAATGCAAAAGTTTTTTTTGATGCGAGCAGTATGCATCAAGGGAAACTGTAATCCGATATGCACTTGTGCGCCCGTCTTGAAATATTAATTTTAAGAGGGCGCGAATAATTTTGATAATTGTATGTATGTATGTACATACAATTAGATTGGATTAAGTAGGTAATGTACGTATGCACATAGTACATACGGAAAAAAGTAAGAAGACACTGTATATAGGTAAGTGTGCATACCGTGTGAGTGGAATGTGTGTCTGATAACAAAATGCAATTTATGCTAAATTGCATTTTGTTATAATATGGGAATGCATTTCTAAATGCATTTTAAGTTTTGAATGAGATTTAAAAATGAAATAATTTTTCTTTTTCAGGGTCAATTAATGGTACATCAATATATCGTATTGGACGATATATTGATGTATCGGCATTATGGTTGTGATTCGGGGCATTGGGCACCTGAGTCACAACACTGAGAGACAGGTTATCAAGTGGCAAAACTCTTTGGCAACTCATTTGCCAGAGCAGAGGAGAGTCTACAGTTTACAGTTTTATAAAAAAAAGTTATGTTAACAACCTTAATGACCCTGAAACTCCTAAACGGTTGATATATCCAAGCGTGCACACACACACACACACACACGCACACACACACACACACACACACGCGCACACACACACACACACACACACATACAGCCACAACCCTAGAACACGGACGGAATCGAGTAAGATAATAGCTTAAATATTATGAATCTTTAACCACTACACCCCCAACTCCATCCATCTAGGTATCTATATTAACGCAGGGTAACGCCGATAGGCTCCACCTAGTAATCATGAGAACTTTTGCCGGAAAAGGGAAGTGTATGCGTGTGCATTATACTAAAAACATGTTGTTCCACGGCGTAGTACAAGTGATTAATCTTTACAAAAGTTTTACTGAATATTTTTTGTCAAATATAACTGAGAGTGAATGAGAGTGAGAGTGGACTGCTGTTGAAAATACGGTTTTATTTTTACGAGACAAATTTATATATGAGTGGGTGAATTTAAAAACTTTCAGTCAAAATATAAGCGACCAAAACGGCAAATTAACTTTGGCTTAATTTTTTTTATAGCATCGATTGCTCATTTGTGTACCAAGTTATTCAAAATTGCACACTATTTTTTAGAATATCAACTCAAAATGGCAACGTAGAGAGAGTGTTTTCACTAATTTTTTAATTTCATCACTAATCATAATAAAATACAATTTTAAAGATTTTAATTATGTTGATTTTTATAAATTCTTTCTGAAGAAGGAAGGTATTTTAAAGGCTATGGCAAACTAAAAAGTATAAAATGTAATCAATTGATGTTTTTAGTTCCTTTAATTAATATTAGATAATTTATGTTTTGTTTCAATAGAAGTAAAATAATTGTATCTTTATTTTCAGAGGAGATTTAATTTTGTTGTTAAATAGAAGAAAGATCTAATTCAGTTCGTTGCCATAATCTTTTTTAGTCTTTTTCTGTTTTTTATAAACTGATCCTTCCTGACACGCTGTGCTTTGCATCATAGGGTATCCCCTGAGCTTGGCTTAATAATATAAAAAAAAAAAAAAAAGACACTGTATAACAATTAGAACCTATTTCATTAATAAGTAAAATAAGAAACATTATCTGGCAAGAATGCCCGGATTTCAAGCTAAAATATCCGGGGTTTTCAAGCTCGTTGTCCTGGTTTAGTGATTATACAGATGACAGCCCTAGATGTGTGTAGGTGTTCAAATTCTGTGCAAGGATTCTTGCTTCTAATCAGAAAAAAAATGTTTCAGTTTGATATATTATTGACGTTAGCAGTACTAATTAAATAGCTCCAGCTTCACCTTTAAAAAAAGTTGTGAATTCTCTCCTTATTACATACACACGCCACTATTATTTGAACATTCCGTTGTCCTTTGTATTTCGATATTTACATCGATTATTATTGTTTATTGTCCACGAATAGTGAAAGTATAATTAAGAACTGACTTTGATTTTTTTTTGTGCGCCCTACTCCTCAGAACCGAATTTTCGGATTAAATCAAACTATTTTTAAATTAAATTAAACCTTTTTCGAATGGAATAAAACCTTTTTCGAATGGAATTAAACCTTTTTCCCGTGGAATAAAACTTTTCTCAAATGAATTGAAACTTTTTCCGACTGAAATGAAACTTTAAGGAATATAAAAAGTCGCAATTTAATTTCATTTTTTTAACAAGTATTTCTCAGTTATTACTCTAATTCCGTTATGTGCATTACTAATGGAGTAGTCTTTTGCAAGCGTTTCTCAAAGTTGCGTCAGTGCCACAGCAGTAATGGATTTTTGATTCTCCAGAACGAGTGATCATTTAAGTTGAGACTGAAGAAAATAAAATGAGTAGTGAAGATTTTAGTTCCGGAAGCTCCGATAATTGGCAACCTAATCAGGAGTCTTCCAACTCAATGGTTAGTGGAGGTGATCATGGGGAACGACTAGGAGCTACCTACAGAAATGTTGCACGACGAAGAGTAGGGCGCTACAGTACAATTACAGTGGGTTGCCAAATTATTAGGTACAGTTCGATTTTTCTGAACTTCCTACGATTAAAGGTATTTAATAACCAAGTACGTTTGTTCCCGTGTGTTTTCTTGTCTTCTTCTTATTGCCCGTAGATATAGGAATATTGTTTGAAATCTAGCAATACTTGCTTATCTGTCAAAAATTGAGGTAACTTTGCTATACGACCGTAATCCTGGTGAAAACGTGTTTTCAAGTTAAGTTAAAATTCAATCTTAAAAGCAAATTTTTACAGTTTTAACGATGGAAAGCTATCTGAACGTAATTATTGTTTGATATTGTATTAGTTTTGCTAATTTTTAAGTCAATATTTTTCTTTCTTTATAAATTAAGCTTTAGTTATATCATTTCTCCGACAAAATGTTCGAAAATAAACGCGCTAATACTGCACTCTGGTCATTTGCAAAGGCAATTCCAGGTGTTTCGAAGTCGGTGGTTAACCGAATAAAAAAAACATCGACGATATTCTGTGTCTGGAAGCGAGCCGTAAGGGAAAATGTGGGAGAAAACGGATCACCACACCTCGTGATGACCGTAAATTCAGGGACCTTGGTGTTGACCATCGCAGAAAGAGTGTAACTTGTTTAGCCGCCATTATCAACGATGAGAGAATTTAAATCTCCAAAAGGACATTCCAGAGGCGGTGGGCTGAAGAGAACTTGATTGCCCATCGGCCAGCAAAAAAGCAACGTCTGACTGATGCAATGAAGAAAAAGAGGATGGAATGGGCTCGAGCACACCGGAATATGACTGTTGAGGAATGGAGTCGAGTAAGGATGATTTATTATTGTGTAAAATTTCTGAATAATGACTTTTTCATGATTTTGTTAATATTTTATAGGTTTGCTTCTCCGACGAGTCCACTTTCCCAATCCTGGAATATCAAAGTTTGTTTTTGGGGCGACACCGCGAAGAGAAATTTCACCCTGAGTGCCTCGTAGAAAAGATGAAACACCCAACAAGTATTATGCTGTGGTCAGTAGTAGCCACGAAGGTCATGAGGTGTCTGTACACCGTGCAAGGACAATGAGGCTAGACCAATACAAGAGAATACTCGAAAATCAGCTGTTACGTCAGGTCGTTGAATAATAATAAAGCCAGAAGCATTACGGCCTTTCTGACTTAAAAAAAAAACGTTAGAGTTTTTCCATGGCCAGGTAATTCTTCCGACATGAACCCCATAGAGATCATGTGGGAGCATGTAAAGAGGGAAGTAGTGAAGGATCTCATAACAGGTAAGCGACAACTTATTGAAAAACTGCTACATGTTTGGCAACACTCTCCACAGTTAAAAGAATATGCGAAAACGTACATTGAGGGGTAACGAAATACCAGCATTTTTCGTCGGATTTTCTAAGTTAAAAGTCATTACGGAAAATTAAATAGATACTAATAACTGGCATGCTGTATTCTTGCTCTAAACAAAACTTCTAATAAATAAAAAATAATTTCATTACATTAGAACATGATTTGTATTAATTTTTTTTAACATAACCAGGAAAATTAGATTTTTCAAAGTGTCCCTAATAATTTGGCAACCGCCAAGACTGTACAAGTGATATGAAATTGATTCTTGTAAAACTGTACGAACACGAGGAAACAATTTCCGAAGCTGCTGCGAATACAACGGTTAAGGTGAATTCTGCAGAAATAATTTTATGGTGTTATAAAAAGAGTGTGGCGACTTTTTATTGTAAACAAAACGAGTTGCTAATCGAGTAAGCGAATTATCAGGAGAAATACTTAAATTTATTGAAGCACAAGTAGAAATAGAACCGAGGATTACGCTGAAAAATACTCAGAGAAAGTTAGTGGAGGAAAAAAATATATCTGTTTCATTGACTACGATCTCCAGTGCTTTGCAGAAACTTAAAATCACTTTAAAATTGTCCTCGGTTGAGGTTGACAGGATAAATAATCAACGAACTTAAGGCTGCCACATATTTACACCAGGGAGTTTGTACAGTGGGCTCCAAAACAGAGAGAGAAATTAATTTTCATCGATGAGTGCCGCTTTAATCTCCATTTGCGTAGAGCTCAAGCCCACTCTAAAATTGGTTCAAGAGCACGCATTATTTTGTACCCACTGTTAGGGGATGTAACGTTACCAAAGATAATCTAATAAGAAGATAGGAAGCAGCCATATACTTTCGTCTTTTTCATTAATGGGGGAAAATAACTTGGCTATGCAATGCACTATTGTAGTGCAACTGAGACAACTAGTTAAAAACAAAAATCGAGAGAACGTAGGATTACCCGAGCGACAAAATCTTATTAAATTGCTCAAAATCCTTTCAACCTATTTGTATAAAACTGCAAATTGCATTAAAAATCCCGAATTTCTTTAGATGTAAAATTTAGAATTTATTCGCAACATAATTTTCTCACCGATCGCCAGAAGCAACAAGATCCCAGTTAAATTATCAAAGCTTTACCTGGGTGGCAAGCTTGCTAGAATTTGCTGGGAAAATTATGTAGTGTGAATTGAGTCAGCACTTTTTATGAAGTACAGGTGCTTAGATTTTAACTTGTATATATAAGTGATATTAAATTGAATAAATCTTGTCATTCGTTTTTTGGACAATAGCTGCGTTTTATTTAAAATATTTGTTAGTCGCTGTTGCTGCCGGTACAAGAACCGAGTAGCCCGGGATATTAATAATTAATTTGCCTTTCAGATTTATGAATTTCGAATTTCGTGTAATCGGTAAAACACCGAATGCACAGCAACAAGGTTGAGGTGAATCATTTCAGCCTACCAATTTTAACAGGCTAACAAAAGAGTTTACTTTAACACTATTCATAATAATGTACATCAGGTCACACTACCTCCCATTTTTAAGAAAAAGATAAATTTCGCTTTGGCCAGATGCTGAAAAGATATGTTAAATTCCTCTAAAATGAAATTCTCATTTTTCCCGAAAATATCAGAGAATCCAGGAAGATATTACACTAACAAACATTGGCCATGCTATAAAAAACATTGCCCGATCCTCTCAATTTTTCAGCAAAACCCGGTTTTCACAAAAGCGCGGGAGCATTTTATGAGAGTAAAACATGAGAAGTCCGCCTTTTCTCATTTATTTACGAAAATGAACCATTTGCCATTCTGTTTCGTTCCATGCAATTTGCTCTTTCACATTTTTTGTCTTTATTCATTAAAATTTTAAAGAGAGTTTGATTTTTTTTGATTTTTTTCTTTCTCTCTTCCTTTTCTTGCCGTGTGCATTTTAAATGTAAAACACTCGGAAATCTTTGTATTATAAAATCTTTGATATGGTTTTATTGAAAATCATAGTGGATATCGCACATAAGCTGTGTTCTTTTGTGTACCTTGTTCTAGAACTCCCATATACTAGAGAGAACAAATTGTTCTGTCGATTGAAGCGAACTATTTGTACTGTTCGCTTCATTTAAATCTTTCTATGAGAATATATGAGGCGTTCTTTTGTGTATCTCTTGTTCTGCTCTGTTCTGCGGACACAAAGAACACAGCTATATATAATATATTACATTGGAATTTTATGTTGTAAAATCAGCTTGGTTCTTATGGAATATCCTCAGGCATATTGTTCATCTAGAATTACGGCATATGCTCCATAGAGATCACATTGGAATTTTGCATAAGTCGGTTCTGAATAGTATTCCAGTACAGCATATTGTTTTATTCCGAATTAGAGTAGGCATATATCCTACATATACTATATAATATCTCATTAGGAATTTTGCGTTTATACAAATAAACTACTAGAAGGTATAGGTATAGCTATAGTTAAGGGCATAAGTAATTTTGTTTCTTGAGGATTACGTTTAAAGCATTATTTAAATACACTGTTGTATTGCAAATTATAATATTTTCTATACACATGTCACCTGTTGAAATCATGAGTTTCATGTTCAGAGTTTCGTGGTAACTCAAATCACAAAAAAAGAAAACACGCGGCGCCCAACAAACCAATATTATTTCCACCTGGCTGAGCTACATTTTTTCGCACAAAGGGCAGCGTGACACCATCTTTCAAATTATATTTACTATTAAAAATTATTACTATGAAAACGCCGTGTATAAAAGTTTAGCTCTCTACGTTAACGCGTTCAGGCTGTGTCCATAAATATATAATGTAAAACGAAGTTTTTGTATGGCAACCCCACGAAGCATTTGTCTCATTTTCGAACTCACTTTTCTCTTTTCTTTAAAGCCCGTGTATAAAATTTATTCTGAGTTTATATGAGAGGAGATCAATTTGATCTGTTTCAAGTGTCTACAGCAGGCAGAAAACCAAGCTGTACCGATGAGTGTAAGGTTTTCGGCTAACATGAAACGCTTCTTCTTCGTTTTTCTTTTTGCAGCCCACTGTGGGCGTATATAGGTTCGATTCGTTTCGAATGAATCTGGTTTTTATAAATTTTTTTCTCTATTTTTCTCAATTTTTTTCATTTTTTCATTTCTTTTCTTTATTCTATATTTTCATTTGTTTTTGAAGTCATTCAATTTCCCAGTTGATGAGTCAAAACCAAAACTTGAAACTTGTCACCAAAAATATAATGGGTTGTGTGATGAAATAACCAATTAAAAACATTTTTTAGCTTTTGCTATATACCGGAGATTTCAAATAAATTCCTACTTGAACAAATAAATATATTTCTCTAAGTGCACGAGCTCTTGAGTTATCGTGCGCACAGACGGACATGCAAAAATCAAAACAATTTTTAATATTATGCGTGGGTGTCCAACCCAGTTTTCTCTACTAGGATTATTTCATCTAGGGTATAAAAAAGACCCCACACTCAGCACTGCCAACACATTCCCTTGAGACAGGGCATATATTCAGATTTGATGATGCCATGATCATTGCCAATGAAAACAAAAGGCACAGACACAACCTAATTAATATTAGGCTAGACAAAAAGAGCATCCATAATGAATATCACCATATTCTTAATTCTATAAACACATGAAACACCCACATCAACACCGCACACACAACTCTTATTACATCGGAAATACACACATACAAAAATAGGACCTTTATATTAATATTATAATACTGATAGTGATCTAATCACCCACAACCCATAATCCTTTTAGTTTAGCTTAAGTATATCCTGCAGTTTCTCTTCTAATTTTGTCACATTTTAACTTTGTTGTAAAAACTTTTAGTACAATATTTTATATTGGTGTTTATAATATTTGTTATTTAAAATCTAATTTATTATATAATAATTTTGTAGTAATTCAAAGTGTCTCCATATGATTTTGTATATTTTTATAGCTCCAAGAAGAAGACTCGAAAACAGCGGGTCGAAACGTTGGGGATATATTTTAATAAAAGATGTCGTAAACTACTGGTTTAATTTTAAACTTGGCATAGATTGGAGATAATCCTAAAAAATCGTAATAAATACTTAGATAGCCCGATCATAAGCACAGCCCAAGTTACTTATAATTAAACCTTTTAGATTTAGGGAACAATTACGACATAATTAGCACATAAATCTTGAGTGAATCAAAAATGTTTCGGTAGCATTTTTATTAGGGCAGCATAAGGGTCGAAGTCGTCCTGCACCCACATTTTGTTTGCCTAAAAACTTCATTAAATTTTCGAATACAAAACATTTACTAGATCAAGCAAAAAAATTAACACATAAATCCTGAGGGAATTAAAACTTTTTTTGCAGGACTTATACTAAAGCAGAATGTAAGATGCCTTCATCTTGAACCCCGCATTTTGATTGATTAAAAACGCCATTAAACTTTCGAGTACAAAATTTATAGATTTAGTAAAGAATTAGTACATACTTAGCACATAAATCTTGAGTGAATCAAATTTTTTTGGTAGCATTTTCATTATTAGGGCAGCGTGACGGATGAAGTCGTCCGACATTCACATTTTGATTGCTTAAAAACCCCATAAAATTGTTTAGTTAACTTTTACATTTGGTAAAGAATTACCAGATAATTAGCACATAAATTCTGTGTGAATCAAAACTTTGTTGGTAGAGTTAATACTATAGCATGGTGCAGCTTGGCGTCGTCCTACACCCCGCATTTTAAATATTACAAAAAAAAAACTATTAAATTATAGAGTTCATAATTTTTGAGTTTGGCACATAATTAGCTCATTTTTTTTAATTTTTTTAAATAGTTTGAAGTGCTTCACATTTTTAAACACTCTCTTTTGCAAAAAAAATTTCTTTTTCAAAATTTTTTCGTTTATAAAGAGTATTTTTCAATTCCCGCGCCGCAGATTTGGCAGCAAACTCGATCAATTTTCATATTGACTAAATTCGCTATGAATTTATTTCATAGCAAAAGTCTCTATGAAATGCTAGTTCCGCATAGGGCTAATCTTGCTAGGCATTCAAGTAAATACTTAGTATTTCGTCTAAATTATAATTCACATTTCAAAATTATTTTAAGTGCATATATGAGGTCAGGTTGGCTGCTCACTTTGTCGTTACGGCAGGCAAGAACTAAGCCGTACTGATGAGTATACGATTCCTGTTGACACGAAACGCCCTCTTTTGCAAAAAAAGTCCTTTTCAAAGATTTTTCGTTTGAAAAGAGTTTTTTTTTTCCACATTTTTAAATTTATTATTTTGTATGAATTTTTTTACCCAATTTTGTACATGTAGACGATAAGTAAATATTATAAATTTCTTGCAAAATTTTGTAAAATGCTGAATAAGGAAGGTAATCGCACTGATGACTCTTAACCTCTCATTTCGGGTCCTCTTGGAGATATGTAAATGTTATCAACAAAATTTCAAGATTTAGTTTTTTTAAGAAGAGACAGAAATCGTTATTCCGTCCATCTACTCAAAACTCAAGGAATATATAGACTAGCAAAATTGAAAATATGCTCTACTTTTGTATTGTACAAATGTGAATTCCTGTTTTTTTTTTTTATCTGATTTCCATGTTTTTCAATGATACTCATATTTTACTTTCAATGATGAGTTTGAAGAGCTTAGGAAGATTTTCTTGCTCGAACATAAAAATTTATACGCATATAATTCACAGATATTTTGGGGAAATCTTCATTATTTTATTATTTGTGTGGGTACTAAAACCAAAAACCCACTTAAATACTTTATACCATCCTCTTATATTTACTAAAAAAAAAAATGAAAAATAAATAAAAGAAACAATCACAATTCAAGTGACTTGTGAAATAATCCGATTAAATATGAGTATACAAACCTTGCAGAAATGGAAGAAGTTTACACAGAAATTCTCCAAAAACAAAATCTCGAAGTAGGGTTCCAACTAGGGTGAATGGCATACAAAGGACTCCAAGTAAAATATCGGAAACGGCTAAGTTCAGTAGAAATACATTCGTAATTGTTCTCATTCGGCGATTTTGCACAAGAGTTGATATTACAAGGACATTTCCAACAATAGCCAACATTAGGATTATTGTATAAAACGGAATTTGAATCCTTCCAGCACTCCACCATGATGTCGTTGATCTCGACATTATCACCTGAGTATCATTAACCGTACAATTTGCCGTAATTGCGAAAGACATTTTCAATTTTTGCACTTTTTACACTTTTTACACTCGTTTTACATTTTGTTTTCTCTTCTATAATTTAATTGAATTTTTTTGATTTTTCACTTTAAACTGGGTACGAACTATTTATATACACTACGTTTTCACAGAATTCCACTCAATATACAAAATTGAAACTTTACACGAAATAATTAGGAAAATTGCATTTCAAAAACAACACTAAAAGGATATCTCAAGCTCCTTAATGATATTTCTTGAACAGAACTCCGAAACCTCGGCCGGATAAGATGCTCTCATCGTGATAACTAAATGATTTCACTTTAAACATAACGACGAGATATCAGTCTCTGGGTTGTCCAAACTCCAAAAATGATAAGCAAAAGTTCCAATGAATTTTAGGTTATTTTCAGAGAGTTATCCCCATGCTAGGGGAATTCTGGTGAAGCAATGAGGAATAAATTCATGAATGAAATGATAAGAGAGCTTTTCAGGGAGATGGAGCTTTTTGTCGAAAAGTTCTTTAAGTTAAGAAGAATGCTAATCGTGTATACAACTCCTGGAAAAAGGGACAAGATTTTTACCTTTACTTTTAAATAGAGAAATATTTATGTCTGTAGGCTAGGTCGATCGTTTGTCACTCTTGAAGAATTCAGTTTGGTACGACAAGTTGATAATGAACTGGCGAGAATTAATGGGGGGATGAAAACTAGAATGAAAAAAAAAAATACGTGAGCCCATGCAATAAAACCTCTCTGTGGAGGAAATTAGCGCATTTAATGATGGCAGTAAAAGCATAAAACTGATGGGCTGAGTAATCAACGACCTGGTAAAATTTAAATAGAATTTTTTTATTGTTCGGATACTTGCCATATTTAGCGGAAGCCTCAGTGATTTTGAGCACGGTATACAGAAGACAAATTTGTTACATATGATACTATATCTACATCTATCAATGCCAGAAAAACATCAATTATACCATTCACCTGAAGAAAGAAAATGAGAATGAGGTCCCAATGACTCTTAATGATAAGCTCAATTGCAATAAGCATATCGATAAGACAGTCCATAAAAGTATACTAACGTTGTGGAACTGTAGAAAACTGGCTTGCAGAACATGTACAGATATATAATAATTTCGGTTTAGAAATCAGTTGTCAGACCCATTATCACCTATTCTACAGCACCTTGGTGGAACAAGGGCATACAAAAGATAATCATCAGGAAGCTAAATAAGGTCCATATGTTGGCCTGCCTAAGTGTAGAAATACGATTAAATCTACCGGAACTCAATAATGTTGTTGAAAAAGAGGCTGAGTTAATAATGGTGTACAAATCCCCGGCAGATGGATATAATATACAGGACTCAAAAAGTCTATGGCCTATAACCAAATGAATAAAAGCAACAAATCCAATACTAGACATCTTATCGGACAGAGTGGTAGTTAAATAAAGCCTCCATCTACTATTCAAGATAAAGATATCAAATGGGGATGATGTAGATATAAATCTATAAAACGAACACTAAACTGGTACACCGACGGGTCTAAAACCGAGATAGGAGTAGGACAGGAATATATGATGTAACACTAAGAGCCAACATTTATCAAAGTCGAAAAAATGCACCTCAATGCTCCGAGTAGAACTATATACCATCACCTGTGAAGCGTATGCAGAAAGCATCCCTCTGCTGATCTCCCGGCAAAGCATGGCTGCTACCAGTGCCTTCATGCAACGATCCCTCAATATTGTTGGGGGCTGGTGCATCCGTTATGATATAATGGTGAACCCTGCAAAAACTAGCCTGGTGCTCTTTTCTAGGAGATGAAAGCTTGGGAACTTTGTTTTTCCAAAGCTCTTTCGGCACACTCTGCAACTGTCTCCTCATGTTAAGCACCTCGGAGCACCTTTGGCTGTACATGGGGTATGAAACCGAATGTTTTGCACTGGATGTACATCTCGATTGTAAGAACCATGGTCATATATGCCTCTTGCATGTGGTTGCCGCGGACGCAAGTGGGGATTGCGACTCGTAGGCTGGCGAGCCCCTAAAGGCTTGCTTCCCTGGAAATTACAGCCTCCATGCGATCTATGGCTATTGCCCCTGAGGTCTTACTTAATCTGCCACCCTGGATCTCTTCATTCAGGCAGATGCCAAAAGAGCTGTGTGTAGATTGCGCCATGGATTGTTAGGGGAGAACAGCTGGACTGGTTCTTCCCATCGCTTATTGGCGAGTGGACTGAAACGGGAGAAGCGTCTGGCCCGCATGCCACTTGATGTGATGGAAGCTTTGTTTTGAGCTTCACTTCGCTATGAATCTTTCTGAAATAGAATCGTGGGCTGAGGGACGTGCCTTATAGAGCCTTCCCAGGTCCGCTCTAAAAATTTCATCGACGGATCTCTCACTAATGACGGACATTCGGTTGGAGTTCTCACTTGGAAGATACACCTCTGTTTCCAGGCTGAAGTCTTCGCCATCACAATGGGAGCAAAAATAGCCCATTATATGGACATCAAGGGAAAAGACATTGGATAGTGAGGTAGCCTTTATGGCTCTGATAACGTCTAACTTACTGAGTGACTGCAAGTCGTCCGCAGATAAGCTGTGTATCAATAACAAGGTGGTCCTTCAGCGGGTTCCTGGTCAAATGGGGATCATGGGGAATGAAACGTCTGAGCTTTTAGCCAGATGTGGCTCTGGTTCTCCCTTCCTTGGATCGCAACCTGCCGTAGGCGTTGCCACCTCGGTTATCGAGTCTGTCATTAAAGTGGAGGTTCGTATGAAGCATCAGCAGAAATGGGTGAACCTGAACATTGCAGGTGCAAGAACTTTTTCTTGGTGATCTCAATAGGAATCTCTAACTTTCTCTCGGAGTTGGAAAAACAATGTAAAACTGTGGTTGTTATCATCACCGGCCACAGCTCGTTTCGTGCTCGTCTAACAAGGATGTGAGATGTTGACAGCCCTGAGTGTCTGTGTCTGTTCTGCGTAGAAGGAAAGCCTAAGACAACCGTACACTTTCGTTGTGCTTGTTCAGCCTATGCCCGGGGCAGGCTGGATGTGCTTATGTCTCCTCTTCTATCTGTGGATAAACTAATGAGCTGAAAAACTTACCTCACTAAAATCTGATGCGCTTCTAGCATGTTAGCACAACGGGCCGCCCTGGCCTCCATGCTTGGGATCTCTCGATCCCCCTGCCTTTAAAAACAACTATCACCAGATATTCATATAGAAACCTCAGACGCTTCTACACTAACAAAAACACACACATATATATACATATAATACCTGGAAGTTTACCATACAAAACTGGATCCATACTCAAATAGACCAGAGATGAATATCAATGATAGGTTCCAGACAACTCAAGCAATTTATTTAAGGACCTCCACCAAAGAAGAGCCTGGATATTTTAACCCTATCTAGGAGTCAACTCAAAATCATTACAAGAGTCTTAACACAGCATCGCATAAGAATATCACCCACAGATGTATGTGAGCCATGTCTCTAAGAGAATGAAACATCGGAGAAAGACCATTTACACGACGTAGATTCCAGGCTTTTGGCTGATACTTTTTAAAGGCTACAGAGTTCTAGAAAATTGCATCCAAAGGATACTGCTTTTCATAGGAAGCCATAAATGAAGGCCATGCACAATTAGCCAATGAATGGCTGCAGTGATAATGCCACTCGCCCCGCTCTAAAGTGAAATCTTATAAACGGGTTGTGATGTAAAGATGAGAGTTCTACAACAATAAAAGTACAAAATAATTTCAAGCTATTTCCGAATGTTCTCAAAATCAGCATCAAAATTTCATTGGTTCTTAGATCTTGTTTTCTATATATGCCGTGGATTTTGAGTAGAGTTTGCAATTTCAGATGATTCAAATTCCGCCTAAAATCCGAAAACGTTTTGTTTTTTCGAGGAAATGGCTCCAAAGTGCTGGATGAAGCCATCTTCAGTTAAAATTCATGGAGCTTAGTAAGCGGAGATATTCGCCTAAAAGCGGACAAAAGGTTCAAACTTCGGGATGAAGCCGAATTCAGCTAGAAGTATTAGGAAGAGCAAATATTCCAGATCAAATTCCACTTGAATTCCTAAAACGAGTTTTTTTTTCTAGAAAAACGGCTTGAGAGCCTGGAATTAAAGGTCGCATTCAATCTGGAAACTTAAACCCACCGTATACAGACTAAACAAAATATGCTCCTTTAAAGCATTTGAACATTACCAATGAGGCTTTTCCCTGTTTCCTTTCATTCCCTTAAAGCTCTTTCAGAAAATTCTGTGAAATTTAATATTTCAGTTTTCCCTCAAGATATCTAAATAGGTAAAAACTTTAAGGACTGTACGTAAATGTAATTTCTCGTGAAATTGGCTTTTGATACTTAACGATATTTTCCGCTTGGGATAACTCGTAGCGATAGGCTGTACACAAATTTGGTAAATTAATTAGGAAAATTTCATGCTTTGAGTACCTCAAAATGTCTCTCCTCTGACTGCTAAGTGTAATATAATTTGACTGTCAGATCAAAAGTTCATTGGATTTTCGATTGGCGTGAAATAGGATTTAATCCAGATGAAAATTTTCTGCCTACTAAACAGAAGGTTTTTACACATAGATACATAACACGTGTGCCGAGGTGAGACCAATTTTTTCTTGTTTTGCTATAACGCGTTCTAAGAAAAAAACTTATTTACAGTAGGTGTGAACTCTGAATCCTGGCCATTTAACGAGTTTTTCTTGTGGAAATATATGTGAAAAAGTTTGCTTTGAATGACAGATAAGGTCCTGTGGTAGTTAGGTCATATAGAAGTGATGCTATGGTAACTCTTGCGGAAAGACATTCGACCTATTTAAATGAGTGACAGATTTCACTTTTATTTCCTGGCAATTTCTTACGGAACTAAGTGATTTACTTCGCCCTGATTAAAACTAATTTCCTGATCAAGAAAAAATTGTTGTGCTTATTAAGCGCTAAGACATTTCAATTATTCGTGATGAAAATGTGCGCGTGCAAACTCAAAATAGGTAGAAGAAATTGTTTCATTTTAAGATAACATCAGTGCTTAAGGCCTTTAGAATTTCTTATTATATTTAATGCATTTGAGTTTATGCTCAAGATACAGAAACGATTAACGAAATAACATCTGCCCTCAAATGTCCATCTTTTATCCCTTTAAATTGGCGGTTTGAGGTCTTATCCAATCCAATTGGGCTCCCATTTTTAGGAATCGAAGTTAAAAAAGCTAATTTTGATCTACTTAAATTTGTCTTCTATTAACAGGTCTTTTCTCATTAACAACGATGATATAGATAAACTTCCAGACCAATTTTACAATGGTATGTTTGATTGTTTCAAAGATTGTATTGCATTGTCTTGTGTTAAGAATGGCTCTTCGTGTCCTGCTTAGTAAGATGCTGAGCTTAAACCCTTGCGCAACTTAAGAAAGTTTCACCTATCTCAGTCTAATGATGGCCTAAAACAATTTTTGTTATTGAGGAGCGAATTTCGTAATACTCTTTTGCAGAAGAAATCCAATAATTTTGCTCCTGTGTAAGTATTTAAGGATAATACTAGTCATGATCCGTCTGTGGTATTTAACTTCTTTGCTAATTATACTTTAGTGAATCATTTTTAACTAATGACACTCAAATAGATTTTGCTTATTTTAATTACTTAACTACACTTGCTAAAGTTGATATCCCATGCTTCACTACTGAGTAGAAATCTGTTGAGGACTCCATGTCCAAGCTAGACGCTGGTTATTCTGTTGGGCCTAATGGGATACCCTCTATTGTCTTAAAGAACTGCAGTGGAAAAACTTGTTACCCGTTAATGTTTTTGTTAAATGTATGGAAACAGTCGTTTGTTGTCCCAATTTTTAAGTCCAGTAAAGGGGGATAGTTAGCAACTATCGTTACTATTACATTGTCTTGTATTCTCAAACTGTTTGAAGCTTCTTTATATGAATTTTTGTAATGGGCTTAATCCTCGCCAACATGGTTCTATGAAGGGAAGGTCAACAACAACAAATCTGCTCCAGTTTACATCTACCTGTATCGAATCTTTTGAGCGTGGCTGCGAAACTCACTGTATTTACACAGACTTCAGTAAGACTTCTGACAAGCTTCCTCATTATCTTTTGTTATATTAATTGATATCTTCAGGTTTCTCAATTTGGTTGTTGAATTGGTTATCATCAAAGATCACAAACTTAGGATTTAGATCCATTCAGCTTTGTCTGAAGAAATTACGGCTTACTTCGATGTTCCGCAGGGTACTTACTTAGGGCCCTATCTCTTCATATTATTCATAAATGATGTTTTCTATATAGTTACCAAATCTGATGTGCTAATATACGTAGATGATTTAAAACTGTATAAATCTATCGACTCGCATTGCGATTGTCTCAAATTGTAGGATTTGTTGAATGGTGTGAAGAGAGCTCTCACTTTTTAAACGTTGATAAATGTATGGTAACCACTTTCTCTCGTAAGCGAGTCCCTTCATGTTGTCTATGCTATGAATGGGTTGTTACTTTCGAAAGTTGATAAAATATCTGACTTGGGGATATTGTTTAACTCGAAACTCTCCTTTAACTTCCACATAGATTGCATAGTTAATAGGGCAAAGTCAATGTTAGGCTTTGTAAAGCGCTAGGCAAAAGAATTACATGATATCTATATTACTAAAGCTCTTTTTACCACTCTTGTTAGATCCATATTGGAATATGCCAATCCTGTCTGGTCTCCCTCTTACAAAAATCATTCCGATCGTATTGAGATCGTGCAAAGGAGTCAGACTTCATCTTCCTCCATATAATGAACGATTAAATTTAATACACTTTCCTACTCTTCAGACTTGTGGAAAATTTTGTGATATTAGCTTTGTATTTCAACTTGTGAAGGGTGACATCGACATGCATTTGATGCTTCAGAAAATTAATTTTCATTCACGATCTCGACACCTACGATTCAATGACTTTATTTATTTGTGTTCCTATTGCACCAACTGTGGACACTTTGAGCCTATGACTAGAATGTGTTGTACTTTTAATTTGAATTTCCATTCGATAGATTCTAATATTAATAAGACTCAATTAAGAAAAATTGTCAATAATTGTTCTGTACTTTAGTTTTAATTTAAGTATTGTGCCCAGGGATCATTGTAGCTAGCATTTAGTGAAATTAATAAATAAAATCATTGTTCACCAGCAATCGTTAGTAGAACTCCGCATTTATACTACTATGCCCCCACTAACTAGGTCACCAGCGCTTTATTATTGATATTCGTGAGATATGTGGCAGCTCAATAGATGCGAGAAAATAAGTATTTGACGATTATTCGAACGAAAGTTCTATAAAATTATGCTTGAAGCTTTCATTGATATTTACGAGTTGTGTGAGATAGCCTTTTCGAATTGTATTCCTTTTATTTTGGCAGATAGAAAATTAATATATGTATTAATTTTTGCAAAAATTAATACAGACTATCCTTACCATGTCTACCCAACTAGCAAGATAGGTAAAATCGTGCAGTTCAAAGACATATTGGCTTATTTATGTAAAATATTACTTAATTTGGAGATAATTTTAAGCCCTAAAAGTCCACTTGACTTTAAAGACATAGTTCTAGTCGATAATACTCTAATTATAACTTCCACTAAACCCCCAAAATCCATTAGGCTTCTAGGGGTTTTCTTTGGGATAAGAGTTAATAAATTGAACCTGCAAAATGTCCTGCAAGTTTATTAGACTGTGAAGTTAAAATTATGTCAGTTATTTTGGAAAACTATTCTTAAATTTTTTCCAAATTTCGACTTGTAAATTATATGAACTCCAAAGAAATTCTTCAGGTTGGATATAGGAAAATTAAGCCCAGTCTTTGTCTTCAAAGCCCGTTTTACTTTGAGGGTAAATTTTAGGCATTAACTTTAGAAGTTTCAACCTAATTTGTTCCCTAATTTCAACCACAAATTTTATCGGACCTTTAAGACTTTTTATAAGTCAGAACTAGAAAAATGTTGCCCTATTCAAGGACTTCAAATTGGGATGGACTTAAAAGTTCGAATTAGGTTCACAATCAAGGCATTTTTTTTATGAATGTTACTTATTAAGTAATGTAACAAACTTTAAAGTAAAAAATACTTGAATAGTAGACCTCAAAGTCCTAATGTCGTTTTTGGACGAAACAAGACAAGTAGAAATTTTTTTTATTACCTAAATTCAACTTAGAAGGAAAAGCCAAGTGACGTTTAGTGAAGCACAAATTGTATCAGTGATTTATCGACAAAAGTGCCGAATCAAAAGAAAGTTAAGCCATACTTTAAGCCATACTGGTTCACCACAAATTACTACAGAAAAGTGAAGAAAATAACTACTTGTATATGGTGCCGGTTTACAAAACAAATATGATTTCTTTATAAGTTCGTTGTGTTCATCTCGTATATATATATATGCTACAAAAGGAGAACAACATTCAACACTTAATGGCATTTCTTATAAATGTAAAAATAAGAAACCTAAACTATATTTATTAAGAGAGATAAAATGTAAAATGTTCTGCCTTCAGTACCACACTGAATTTGTTTTTCTTCCTTTAATTCACACTGTTGATTTGGAAATAAAGTATGAATAATTTGTTTTATTTATTATAAATCCCTGTATCTATGTTTTAATTATAATATGATTAATATTATTCATTATTTCATCAATTTTGGAAGGAAGCGCTAAGTATTACAAGACAACACAAAAATAAAACCCTTTAAAAAGATTTTCTGCATCTGCCTAAAGGCTTAAACACAATTCCGACGACAGAACGACAGACGACAGCGAAAATTTCGCTGGGAAACAGGCATTCGAAAAATTGGGAACACAATTGCAATGACAGGCGATGAGCGACGATTGTGAAAGAAGAAGATATTGAAATTTCTCTTGTTAAATGTTTTGAGCGTTTTAATTGGAGATTTTTATCAATAATATTTTATATTATATTGAAAGAAATGCAATGAACCAAAGTGTGGAAAAAAAACTGAAAATGCAGATATTAACTAAATTAAACGCTTTGAAATATCCATCCAACCCACGTCTCTTTTGTCCACTTGTCTTCCCTATCTTGTAAACTATAAATTATTTTATGAACTTCGCATTTCTTCGATCAATTTTTCCTCAAAGCTCATTATTTTAAAATTACCGCGGCGTGCTACCACCCAAAAAAGACAAAAGTGAATGCCACAACCATTTCATTCGATTAATTTTGTTGGTAGGACTGCAGCGACGACGGCAAAATTAGAAACTGATCAATCCCGACGATAATGTCGTCGATCGCTCAACGTCGGTCGTCGTAATTTGGTGCATTCGCATAAGATGCTGTGTTTTTAGAAGTTTGACAGCGATATATCGTCGTCGTTTGTCGTCTGTCGTCGGAATTGTGTTTAAGCCTTAATACTCGTACATAGTACTTAAGCAGAGTTCTATCGAAGATAAATTCAAATAGTGAGAATTACATAGTTCTGGAATTTCATAAATATAAAATGAATTGAAGAATTTTACATAGCGGATTGGCAGCAATAAAAACATCAAAATTTATGTGTTTTCTAAAAAAATATACTTCTTTTTTTAATAGGAACTTGGAAACTTACAAACTTATATAAATCTTTGGAAACAAAACATATTTATTTAAATAATTGCATAAAAATCAAAATTAATGATTTGTCAACAGGAAGATTCTCACTCAAAATATTTTCATTCTCGCAGCCATATTAAGCATCCTGATTATCATTTGACAAAATTTTGTTTTTGTTCTTTTTATCAAAGGCATCACTAATTTGTTTTGCATGTTTTAATATGTTATATTTAAAGAACTGTTCATTCTTTTGTTTAGTCCAACGCGAGTCAGCCACGTAAGTAATGCTGAAGAAAATGGATAAAATACCCTCACAGGATTGAAACGATTTTTTCTCAACGCCTGATGTTCTAAATATACCGCTCCATGAAAATGATGTCAGAACAGATCTAGTGAACAACATTGATAACATTTTCTTGGCAACACACTTTCCGTCCTCATTTCCTCCAGTACCACCAACTGAAGCAAAATGTTCAATCTGAAACTTATTACAATTTAATCTAATTTATGAATAGTTTAAATTATCAAGTAATACCAAATAAGATTTATAGTCATTATTATTACAAATGTACTTCTCAAATTTCAATATTAATTCTTCGGAATCAAGAGGAAATATAAATTGTTCGCTGAAAATATTTTGAGTGCTGTCTATTGAAGTCGTGTCAATATTGTTGGTACTGTTGCGTTTTTCTTCTTTTAATATGCTATAAATTTTATCCAGTGTTGTTTTCATTTGTAAGAATGTACTATCCAATCTTTCAGTGATCCTTTTTTGACTAGTCTCTATTCTTTTTTGAGATGCATCTATTTCGTCAATTTTCTGTTGCACTAAAACAATATATTTTTTAATACCAGATGTAACTAAATTAAACCAACCTACTTCTGAGAAATTCCTCGACTGAAAAGGAAAATGCGACTTCCTGAATTTATATTTCACTTTGTTCAGTAGTTAAACCTCCAGACTGTAGAGTATCGAACGATTTCAGGGAATTGACAATCTCCTGCTCCGCAACAGTACATGATTCTAATTGTCGTGGACTGGCAACTATGTTTTGGTGTGGGATAGCTTCTTTCCTTGACGCTATTTTGAACAGCTCATCATAACTTCCACTTACAGACAAATTATGCCTCCGATCTTTTCCTTTTAGGACTTATTGGCACACATTACTTTTCTTCTGCTTCTGTATTTGAAGCATTTACAAATTCCTCTTCCCATAACTCCACCTCTTCAAATCCATGTATTTGGTCTTTGTTCATTTTATAGCTATACTGGGTCCAATCATCTTCAGGAATGTTGCAGGGATCTCTACGTAATATTGAGGCATTTGATTTTGGCCAATACAACGTTCCATTTCGCCCCAGTTACTTGGAACATATGAATATTCCATCCTAGTTGAAGGCCCTCTTTTTTTCAACGCAGCTACAATTTTCTATGTCTTATCTTCCATTTTTCATATCAATTAATACTAATAAAACTTTTCACTTCAAACTACACTACGTGATCTATAAAGCACAACCAACTTTTGGTAATTTCGGTTTCTAGAACTAACCAGAATCAACTGTGCACACTGAAAGCTGCTATGCGTGAGTACGTTTGACAGCTGCTCTCTTTACAACTAAATAACACGCAATGTCCTAATAGGCCATTTTAAAGACAATTTGTACTAATAGGACGATTTCAAGACATAATGCCGAAATATCGCCCTGTATAGACAAAATTTCCTAATAGGACCATTTAGAGACAGAATGCCTTCATAAGACTATTTATAGGAAAGACAATGTTGATAGGTTAATTTATAGTCAAAATGTGCTCTAAAGACATTTACTTTCAAAACAAAATTTCCTAAATAGGAAAATTGGACTTAGAGGACATAAATTGTAAGTCAGAAACTTTTATAGGGCGAAAAATTAGGAAAAAGAAACTTTTAAGACGAAAATGAAGAAATCGCCATATTTGTTATCGAAAATGAGCCCCCATAAAGAAAAAAATTAAAGCTGAGTTTTCGAAACTTTATTATTTTCTATAATTATTGAAGTATTAATTTAAATTAATATCAATAGTTTATTTTTCAAACGTCCGAAGTATGAAAAAAATTATTTTGTTCATATGCACTGAAAAAAAAAATATCACAAAAGAATTTTCTTAAATACATATTTCTTAAATATATAAAATTGGACAGGCCCGTTGAAATTTTCTTGGGTACATCTGTAATATTTACGAACAATTTTGTCTTGCAGCTATTTTTCATGCATACACAATGCGTACAATCGATTTAATAAATGCATTAATCAAGTTAAAATATCTTAGATCTAACATCCATTTTGATTTTTGTCCTTATTAAGTTTTCAGTTTGGTACAAGTTCCATTATTGTTGTTTCATTCATTCATTTACGGACAAATTATCCATAATAATAAACAAAAAACGTTCTGTCTTTCTCTTACAAATTTGTCGGAAGTGAGACTACGGGTGGTCGAATAGACGTCAAATAAACGTCGAATCGACGACAATTTAAGATATTTAATCTTATAATGTCTTGTCCTGTTTGCCAATCTGTCCTATATTACCTTATATTTACGTCCAAAATAATTCCAGTTTATTCCCCGCATTGGGAACTCGACGTCCAATCGACGTCTAATTCACCAATATAGGTCAGGTCCACTAAAAATTATGCCCCACTTAACAGGTTCAGCTGACATCTTTTCGACCTAAATTGTTAGTTGGGTATTCTTTCTTAATGAATTTTTTTCGACAATATCAGAATTATTTGAAGAGTTAAAAACACCAAATATGCAAAAGGATGAAAGGAAATCAATAGAAATTTGAGAAAATCTCTGGAGAAGGAAGTTGGGTGTACACACAATGGAAAAAGAATAAAATAATACTTATAAATTTTAGTATTAGATACTTAGTTAGTTTTGCAAAACATTAAGACTAGTAATACGGAATCAGGAACACAAATAAATATAATTTGTCTGGCGTACCTCAAGGGAGTCATTTGTGCCCGTTGCTCTTTATTCTATCTATTAACGACATTGTCTCTGTTGTGGGCCACTACAGTCTTGATTTATTCTGACGATATTAAACATTTTGCTCAAATTAAATCTTTTAATGATTGTGAACAGGTAAAGAGTGACCTTCACAAATTTTATGATTTACGATATCGAAAAATATGAGGAATCAGAAAGCAATCGCTTATGATTATGACTTTTTCTCGGATTCCTCGATTCGCCGTGTTAATTTTGTCTGTAACTTAGGTGTCAAATGTGATCATAGCTTGAATTTTAACTCCCACATAAACTACGTGGTATCAAAGAGTAGTTCTGTGTTGCGCTTTATAAAACGTTAGTCCCGAGAGCTCTCGAGTCCCTCCATAACATTCCAATTGTATACTTGCTTTATGAGATCACTTCTTGAATACGCTAGCCAAGTCTGGTCCCCTTTTTCCGGTACACACATCGAACCTATCGAGTCTGTTCAGCGGAACTTCCGACGATTTGCTCTCAGGCATCTACCCTGGAATAATTTATTAATTCTTCTACCCTATGATCACTTGAAGCTTTTAAATATGCACTCACTTAAGAAATGTCGCATGGTTGCCGATGTAACTTTTGTGCATCAACTCTTAAACGCGAATGTTGATTCCCCGTTGTTACTTGACAAAATCTCTTTCCGTGATAGTAAGCACAATTTGAGATGGCTACCTCTGTTGCATACCAACTAATAATTTTTCCAACTTTTGGTGACTGAAAGTGATAGGTAGTTTTGTAGGGGGGGGGGGGGGGGGGTATATAAAGTTTACTCGGTTATATAAGAATTTGACTGGTTATATAAGAGTTTTATAATATTACCAATTGGTGACGTAGTTATATTATAGTTTTCTAAAATTACTAATGGTTAACATGGAAGTAAGTTACTAAAGGTTTTATAAGTTGGTGACGAAAATGTTTCAATCACTGGTTTATATAACTTAGAGTAACCATTACTAGAAGGTATATAAAAAAGTTTTATAATTGTTTTTATCACCATGTGATATAACTAATTGGTAATAAGTGTTTATTGCGGTATCCGACTGCGGTTAGCCTTATATAACTCGACAACATTCAGTAACTTAAGTGACTTTAATAAAAATCGGGAGCTTTCGGTAATACATATACCCACTATAAAATATCGTAAAAATTTTATGGTGGCCTTTTAGTAACTACGGTGATCGTTATAAAAACAAACGACTTTTAGTGTCGAATGGAGCCATTATAAAATTGCTTTTATTTTTTTATGGCGCTTTAGTAAGGAAGGTGACTGTTATAAAAATTACATTTTACAACATAAGTATTATGACTAAAGAATATATAAGAACCATTTTGGAGGCATAGTAGTTCCTTTAGTTCATATAATATTTCTAGAAGTTTTATAACGGTCATTCAATTTATATAATAGAGCCAGAGTTTATAAAAAAGGTACTGGAAGTTTTACAATGGTAATTTGTTCATTTTAAGTACAAGCCGCCAGTTTTTCATCTGTGCATTGCAGATAAAAACGAAAATGTCGGTTAAGCTAATTTTTCAAATTGCAGATATATGGCTTCCGTTTTATTCTTATATGAAGAGAAAACAACCTTTCAGGTATATAACATTTCTAAATTATGTAATGTTAAAAAAAAAATGTTAAAATCACCTAAGTGAAAATTTTAAATTTTGTCATATTTAATTAAAGTTATTAAATATTCCTTATTTCTGGAACGATCTATATTTTTTAGAAGTATCTATGATAATATTCACAGTAAAATTTTAATTGCAGTTGAATTTCACCACGTATATGCCGAAAAATTTTAATTCTAAGACGTAAAAAGTATTAAACCCTTATATTATAAAAATGCAATACAAAATGAATATCGAAATTCTATATCAAGATCGGTTTCGTAAATATTTGCATTATATTGTTTTATAAAGGTAAGGAAAAGTCATTTCCCTAAGATTTCATTCACTAAAAGTAATCAGTCTGAGAAATTTCAATCATTGTGGAAACGCTACCATCACCATTAGAAACAAAGTTTATAAATATAACCGAAACATTACTGCAACCACTGCTATGACCAAAATAAATTAATCGAGAGTACCCCAGGTTATATAAGGGTTATATAAGAAGTTATATTAAGGTAACTAGAATACTTTTGTTACTCATTTTATAAAACTTTTAGTTGTATAACGGTAACCTTTATATAATCCTTCATTTAAGCTCTATAAGGAGTTTATAGTGGTTACAAAGAGGTTTCGAGTACTCTACTAGTCTATATAATTTGGTAGGTAATAGAAACCTCACGGTTACTACTATATAAAAAAAAAAATTGTTTCTTGGGATGTTAACTCCTCTAGGTCTAACTTTAGCATGTATGAACTAATCAATCGCATGTACATTGCTGTTAATAATTTGGCTAAGCATTTTGTTGTTGAAGTTTCTAAGCATGTTTTAAAAAAAGTCTATTTTTGTAAGATTCATATTTTATTAATTTTTTTATCGTTTTGTTTTATGTCGCTTTGCATGTCATTTCATTAGATTTATGTTTAGTTTAACATACTAATACTAACACTGACTAAGTAATGATTTTATTAAACGTGCCACCACAGTGCGCTTGTCTCAAGCTGATTTTGATAATCTATAAATTTTAATATTTGTTCTAGCGGAGCTTTATAAACTTTCCTTAAAATCCCAGAAATGAAATTTGTTAAAGGACAGGCTATTTACCTGTCAACATAAAAAGATCTTATCGGTTTATCACAATTGATGAATTCTCGAAATTCATATGGTTTTATCTAGTAAAGTATCAACATTCGTACAAATATTAAAACGTAAGTTTTTGGTGAATCATTGACCCAGTTTAGACTAGTCAGTAAGCGGTCTTTACCGCATAAAACTTATAAGTAGGATGGATGATGATTCATTCCTGCCACCAACAATAATTCTACCTATGAGTTTTCCTGCGGCAGAAGCATTAAACTCATTGTAATCAGAGGAGCAAAACTCACGATAGATAGTTTCCAATTTCAAGTCATGAAAATGATATTGTTATGTACTTTTTACATTTCATACATTGTCGCATTTTTCACGACATGAAATCTTTAAAATTAATTATTAATTTTCATATTTTACGTAAAACGCATTTCAAAATGCAAAGACGCACTTAAAGATCATTGTGAAATAATCTAAAACATCCATAGAAAATCTCCATAAACAAATCAAAAATCAAAATCTAAATCTTTTAAAATTCATATGAATTAATAAACAAATAACTAATCATTCAATTGGTTAAGTGATTCATAATGATACCATTAAGCGAAAATCCAAACAATAAATATCAAATTTCAATTTAGCGTGAATATAAACATTTTTTCCATTGCTACAATAATATTTGAAATTAATATTGCAAGCTTAAAAGCCTTCATGTAAACATAAACGCTTGACTTAAAAGCATTAATGTAAACAAAAGTCTTGAATTAAAAAGTATAAACATGAACACTTGGAAATCTTAAATTCAAGTTCATAAATATAAACATGAATATCTAATTTAACTATGGATATTCAATATTGAATAGATTATAAACATAAAATATTCGCGCCCTGTCCTTGTTTACGCGAATAGTTATTTGTTTGCGCGCATAGCCATTTGTTTATGCGAATAGCTATTTGCTCACGAGCTTATTCACCGATAATTGTAAACAAGGAACATGGTCCCTTGCATGAAATCATGGCACGGGTAAATAAATATATCATGTTACATATCATGCGAAAACATATTCAAGGTTTTGATTGGGGATTGGTTAATTATTGACCAATTGAATAAAGTTTTATATCTCATGACAAGATAATTGCCCAATCAAATAAGGGTTTCAATTTCATAATTGGGAACCCACTAATGAATATATCCCTCCAGATATGCTCTTTTGGATAGAGCCCCTACCCTTGTAGTATTCTAGATCCTTCTAATTACGTATAAAGTTGGTATAAAAACGGGAACCTTTGCACTGGAAGTTTAAGTTTGAAAATTGAGTTTGAGTTTTAAAGTGCATTTTGTTTGCACATTTACCTTTTGAGATAAGTTTTGAAAATCTAGTTGTGAGTCCAGGAAGTCAAAAGGTGCATTTAGTTTGCACATTTGCTTTTTGAGTTTGAAAATTAAGTTTGAAAGTTAAATTTGAAAATTAAGTTTGAAAGTTAAATTTGAAAATTAAGTTTGAAAATTAAGTTTGAAAATTAAGTTTGAAGATTAAGTTTGAAGATTAAGTTTGAACTTTGGAGTTATCGAGTACCGAGTTTAGAATTACGAGTTTTAAGTTGAAATAAAGTTGAAATCGTAAACTTACGAATAGTTTTAATTATAATATCAAGAAGTGGTTAACAAAACCTGGTGTCAGAAGTGACTCAATTGTTATACGAAAAAACGTTATAACAATATAAATCCGTAGTCGTGGTAATCCTAATTTTACTATTTCACAAATCCAGTTCAGCAGTTCAAAACTCAGATTCTTACGCAAAAACAGCAGCATGACTGTACGTAATAGCTTAGGTGAAAGTTTTTGCTTTTCTAAAATTTTGTTATAATTTTGTTAAGAAAAGTATAAAAATATGGCCATCTAATTGGAAAGAAACAATCTCAGATGTATTGAAACCCACAGGAACATGGCATTTTTTTTTCAGGAATACAAAACGGTTTTTGTTAAAGAAATTTAAAACTGGAAATGTTTTAATTAGAGGTGAATTATATTACAAAAAATTATTTACAAAACTTTAAAAGTATCTTAAGGAAGGAAAAAAGTCTTCACATGATCGACCCTGCTATTATAAAAGGTGGTTTCCAACAAGTCAATACGCTGAAGCTTAAAGATGTTGACAAACTTCTTACAAAACACTTTGGGGCTACTTGGAGATCCCTGGAAGAACTCAGTTTTTATGCAACTATTCTCTCTAATAGGATTCTTGAGCCAGAGCAACCAGGTCAGGAAGAAGAAAAAACCTGCGAATTTATTGAAGAAATGCCATCTCTATTATTATGTTTATTATTTTTTTTTATTTTTTATTATTATGTTCAATCAAATATTTTTGATTATACGTTTTCTTGAATTAATTTGAATATTGTATTTTTTTATCCGTAAATCCATTCCAAAATACTTGGTATTCATTTTACAACTTAAGTTAGTGCAACCTTTGGTATCAAATCCGGCAAAATCCAACTGTTAGTATCAAACACGGCATTCTCCATTTATTTTTGTTCATTTTTTCAAAAAAGATAAAAAATTTAGGTATATTGACCTTAAAATCAGATGTAGTTTAGCGTTTTCTTTAATTAGAAACTATGTTCGCTTTGAAATAAGCAATAATAAGAGTGTAGCAGTTTTATGCGCATTAACAAAAAGTGAAAATGGTGGAGATTGCCGCCTTTGATACTAGGGCTCTCATATATGTAATATTTCAATCATCTGGAACTTTTTGCTTTTTTTAAAAGATCACTTCTTACATCTCGCCACAACTTGAAGCTATACATTCAGGCTGTAATGTATTAGTGAGAGTATCTATTTCATAGCCTGGGGCCGGATTCTGTAACACGGAGAATTTGGGAATTTGGGAGATGAGAATTGCGTTTTCTTAGAATTCTTAATTCCCTAATTCTCCATTCCCAATTCACTAACATGGTTGGAGAATTAGGGAAAACGTAAGAAATGTGAAAAAGTGCGAATCGCCTGGTTCGATTAAGGGTATCAATTTTTGTTGTAGAGGGTTGGACTTTTTTTCATATATGAGGTACATCTGCCTATTACCTTCCACTGTCGAAATAAATTTAAATTTCTTTTTTATTTGGGGTAGTTTTTGAGGGATGTAGGAGGGTAGGTTTTCTCGAGTTTTCCGGGATAACGAGAGAATGCAGAGTAGAAGGAGAATGTGTGTGGTATAAAAAAAAAATGGGAGCTCAGGGCGAACAAAATAGGTTTAGGAAAAGGGGCGGGGAGAGTGCGGGGTAAAAATGGGAGCTGATTAACGGAAATTTAAAAAAAAAATTAAGACAATATCAGGAGCTGCAATAATTCGCAGGGGTAAGCTCAGGATCTCTAAGCCCAATAAAAAAAAGTAAGAATTCATTTTGGTAATTAGGCATGCGTGGGTATTATAGGCTATATTTTATTTCGATTAACGGTAATTTGCAGATTTGAGCGGCCTCGGCGGTAAATTTTGCTATCGCAATATTCACGGGCGCCTACCTCTATGTGGGAGGGCTGTAGAGTATTGAATTTTTTTTTGATAGATTAAGGTGAATAATTTGGAGGCAGGGTGTTTTGGGGGTTGGGAGTCGTACCACCCCTGGTACCAAATTAAAGAGGGAGGAAAGGGTAATCGAGTGGTGTAGTTTGTCTTTGATCGTTTTAACGTGATAGCTGACTTTTACGTGATAGCTGACTTTTGACCGCCGAAAAACGATTTTTTTACACTACGGTCATATACACCCCAGTTTCCATATTTTGCATATATTTCTTCCGTTCTTTGTTTCACATCCATTAGTACTCCGCTGTAAACATTTTTGTCATGGGAAGTAAATTTCCAGGACTTACCAGTTCTTCGCAATGATGAGATGAAAATATGTCAATTTTTGTACCAAAAACGGCCAATTTTTCACCTTAAAAAGGACTGCTACACTTCTTTTACAGTTATTTCCAAAACGGTTTATCGGATTCAAAAATTAATTACATATTTAATTAGGGGACAAAATGTAGATGCGATTTCATCCTACACACAAGCTTTACCGTGTATATTTAAAAATTTTACAGCATCTCTTCTGTACTGGACGACGACTAAATTGATCATTTTCCACTTGCAAAACACCGGAGAATTAACAAGTGGAATGGGGAATTCGGGAATTCCGTACTCACCTCTCAAATTCTCTCTCAGTTGAGAATTTTTCATCGTTGCCTAATTACCAAAGTGAATTCTTACTTTTTTTTATTGGGTTTAGAGATCCTGAGCTTACCCCTGCGAATTATTGCAGCTCCTGATATTGTCTTAATTTTTTTTTTAATTTCCCTTAATCAGCTCCCATTTCTACCCCGCACTCTCCCCGCCCCTTTTCCTAAATCTATCTGGTTCGCCCTGAGCTCCCATTTTTTTTTGATACCACATAAATTCTCCTTCTACTCTCTATTCTCTCGTTATCCCGGAAAAACTCGAGAAAACCTAACCTCCTACATCCCTCAAAAACTACCCCAATAAAAATGAAATTTAAATTTATTTCGACAGTGGAAGGTAATAGGCAGATGTACCTCATATATGAAAAAAAGTCCAACCCTCTACAACAAAAATTGATACCCTTAATCGACCCAGGCGATTCGCACTTTTTCACATTTCTTACGTTTTCCCTAATTCTCCAA
The DNA here is from genome assembly GCA_963924295.1 of Dioctria rufipes. Taxonomy (NCBI): domain Eukaryota; kingdom Metazoa; phylum Arthropoda; class Insecta; order Diptera; family Asilidae; genus Dioctria; species Dioctria rufipes. Next base: position 20,099,185 of record OZ002742.1, read on the forward strand.
CCATGTTAGTGAATTGGGAATGGAGAATTAGGGAATTAAGAATTCTAAGAAAACGAAATTCTCATGTCCCAAATTCTCCGTGCTACAGAATCCGGCCCCTGGAAGTATCTCCAGCCTAGCGGGAAATGGAACTCTGAATTATACAGTTCGCCCAGTATGCCTAGATACCCAGTGTTTCTTTGAAAGCATTGATGTTCTACGACGAGATGGTAGATAAGGTAGCTATATATTAACCTGCACACCTTACCTCTGCATGACCTGTAAGATGTAAGGAAGCCTTCCTTATTAATTCTTGGTAGTTGAAAAGAAGCTTTTTTTTTTTAATTCTGACGAAGCATTCATTTTGCCATCTCAGGAAAGTGGACGGGGGCATTCAGCATGAATTTTCGTGAAAGGTTGAAAAGAATCATTCAATTTATATATTCTCCGGAAGGTGGAGTGAAGTTAAGCATATTCTTTCTGTTTTCACTGAGAGCTAATGGGAAAAATTCTCGGTGCTTTCTTACAAAGGTATGGAAAATAAGCACATCTTTATTTATTCATATCTCATACTGAAAATAATCCACTTCTTCTTCTAAAATAATGTACAAATCAAAAAATTTTCCATCTGCACGCACCTTTGCCTTCGGTTTAGGAAGGTTCAAGGATAATCATGTACTTATTACTAATAAATTCCTGGTAATATTTACAGTAAACCTTATCTAACAGGTATTCCTGTTTTCTCAGTATTTAAAGATAAATGGACTATTTATTTTCTCGAATTTTGTATCTATAGGAGTCAACAAAAATGTGTAATCTATTGCCGTTTACATTTCATATTTTTTTCCATTTTGTAATTTTCAGATCTCAATTAACGTCGGTTTTTGTCTTTCTAAAATTGAATAGAAAGAGATGATTTGATTTTTGTCATTTTATCTCCTTCCCCTGATAGTCCTTTCAGGTAAAGCAACTTAAGAAAAAGAGGGCCACTTAGATAAAGAAAATAATCGCCTCATATAAATATGTCCCTGAAGAAAATCAGCAGTCCATCTCTGCGTTAGTAGTTGATCCTGCTTAATATGGTTTATGAATATTTAACTGGGTTAAGGAGAACCGGTCAGAAAGACTTTTTTTTCTTTGTTATGATGAACGAAATATTGCATAACGCAAAACAAACGTCCAATACCCTTTCCGTAAAAATGATTTTCATGCGGATTTATTCTGATATCGCAAAATGAATAACACGAAAATATCGCTTAATATGAAAACAATACGCGCTTAATTTTCGGTGGATTTTTTATTCTTACGAAATAACTGTTTACATTTTTACTAAATTTACTTAAGTAAATATCTCATTTGCAGTCGCTCTGTTGATCTTAGATGGAAATGAGAGCTTTACCTGAAACATGTGCATGGTGGTTTGCCGCTTTAATTCGTGAGATTAATTTCAATCCACTCAAGTGTTTTTTTTATTGTTTGAAGTTGAAAAGGACATGGAAAGCACTAGTAAAATATTAAATACGCTTTTGATGAAGGTGAAGGTTAAAATTTGGGAGGCTGTTGAACGTGAGGCATGGATGATAAAAACGAAAACAGAAAGGGGAATGCCCATTTTAGGCCTGACACCTCTAGACATGAGAAATATATTAAACAATGCACTATTATACTCTGAACAAATTTTATTAACAATGTTTATTTCAATTAAATGAGGGAAGCGTTGGGGGGGGGGGGGGGTTAAAGTTTGATCTAGTACATATTGGAAAATCTAGTAGAGAATCGAGTTCCTTAGGTCCTGAGAAGTTGTTTGAGTACCCACACTCTTATACTCGGAGGCTTAAATAGTTATTAATAGCCATACCCATACTCAATTTTTTTGTATTTCCATCTTTATTATACAAACTGAGGTACTAGATTTTTCACACCTTATATTGCCCCTAACTTGGTGGGGTTATGTCCGATCGAAAACCGGGTTTCACTGTTCGCCTCAGCTCATCACCAGTTACAATTCGCAAAAGACAATTTTTCTCTGCATACTTTTATGGTTGCGGGTAGGATCCCTGGTGGGGAGGGTGATTCCAATACAGCACGATGCATATCAAATAAAAGGTTTCACAGAGTACTATCGGGTGGTGTACTCTTTTCCTGATTCAGAAAACTTCCTCGTGACTTTTTGCTGCCGGAAAGCCCATATTCATGCACTTGGGTCACATATGTTCTGGGTTTTAATGAGATACCCAAGGACTGGGGAGTGCTTTCTATACAGAGAAGATCACCAGTCCCAATTTTATTTATTCAAACACTGGATATTTTGTACACTATGAAATTTTATTAAACAACTTTGTACACTTTTGTTAATACAATAAATTTTAATTTAACATGTAGGTATTTTCTTTTTCTAGAGATCTGAAGGCCTTACCTCTGGTAGGGGGACTCTTCAGATCACTTCAAAAGTTAGGAAAACTCTGCTTGTTCCTAGCAACATCAACTGAATTTATTTAGGTTCTCCCTCCATCGATTTATTGAAAAAATTCAAAGTAAAAATCTATCGGCCAATCAATTTCTTCGATAAGTGAAAAAGATGCTATTCTCAGCAAGAATCGATTTAAGGGGAAAAGTGATTAAATCGTATGAGTTCAAGTACTTTGAACTCATCACAAAAAACGTAAATCGCTTGCGTCGGCATTATTGGTTTTCGTGACAAAAATATTTTAAAATCGCATAATTCATATGCGTTCAAGTACTTTAAACTCATCGCGAGGAAATTGTTTACGTTGGCGTAAATAATTTAGAAGGTGAAATCCGAGATACTAACATTTGCTTTGGAGAAATTTTGTGAGAAAAAGTAACCAAGGCATAAATGAACTGCCTGAAGATAATTTAGGAAAGAAATTTATTGGTTTCATGCTAGTGCGATGCATGTTTTAGGATTTTAATGTTTTGAATTTCAGGGTAATTTACGGATAACGCCAACGAGGGATGCTAATGATGTCACGTGAAGTAACTATAGGGTGTAAGGTGACGCGTATAGCGAGCACTTACAACACATACTCTCCAGTTACTACATATTGCATATATTTTTGCAGTTCTGTTATGAGCATATTTCTCATAGGAAGTTAATTTTACTCGATGCACCAATTCCGAGCAATCACGAGAAGCAGAAAAGTCCACTTTTTCACCCAAGAAAGCTATATCCGATCGTCAAAGCTTTCCCCGAAACATTGTTAATAAAATATGTTGAGAGTAACATGATGCATCGTTTAAGAAATCTCTCATATCCAGAGGTGTCGGGCCTAAAGTTGTATGAAAATTGGACATTCCCCTTGGGGAACAATTTGGATTCTGCATTTTTTCTATGGTTGAAGCAAGCTTGAGCCCAAATATTCCTATCCTTTGTACTCATGATATATTTTAGGAGAGGAAAAGAAAAATCCAAGCTTTCATCCTGGCGGTGGGAAGGGGGGGGGGAAGAGGGAAAGGTCGGTTTGTGTAAAATGATAATATCAAAAATATTTTTATTTATTTATCATCACAATAACATTACATAGCGAAAGTGTTTTTTTGTTACATAAATTGTTTTACTACCACTGTGGCATGTCCCAACTCAACACATACTGTCAGTAAGCCAGTCCCTTAATGAACTCACTGACCAAATTTAAGGTGAGTATTAGGTCCGTAAAATCTCATTTTCTGAAGAGGTATGGAAAGGATATACTTATCATCGATCTGATTAATCAGTCACCTCTTTTTTGCTACCGTGGCTCGGGATACAAACTTCTTTTTGAAAATTGATATATGGAAAAAAATTCAAATCCAGAAGAAGAACGCCTCCGAGTTGTCAAAGAAACAGCTGCTATTATTTTGACCGATATTCGATCACAGAGCTTCGAAATGTCAGAATATCCACAATCTGACTGTTTCTTAAAAGTTCTCTGATTTCACAAACTTTGCAGGTATTCTTTCGTGAAATAATTGTGAGGAAGAGCGCAGTTCTTTTGATAAATAGAATAGGATATGCGAATCGTAATCAGATGCTGTTATTTCTGCGGAAAGAGCTCGATATTTTTTGTTGTCGCTTCTACGCTTCGAATCGAAGTTAGTATATATTTATACAAGAAGAGTTTCAGGTCAAGAAAACTCATCAAAATGTTGTCATCGTTGGACTTTGCGAGATCTTCCGCTGAAACAGTGCTTTTTGAAAAATCTGCCGTTGTGCATCCTGGTGTATTGTTGATAAAAATGCAATCTCTCAAGTTATTTGTTATAATGCGACCCACAACATCAACACTATCGATGGGTTCATTCTTTTCATATTGTTAATTCATACTGTTCACATTATGGAAGCTGTTCAATATGACACCCTTCACGATGCTGTATAATTCGATGAAAATATCTCACGTTTACCATAATTACCATCAGCCCAGCTTATTGAAGAGATCAGTTCTCTGTTCCATTCTAATTTTATAATAAAAACCACAATTCGCGATTAAAAACGATGAAATTTACGGACGTTGAAGAAAGGTATCCCCTTTCAAAATACATCTTGCCTTCTTCTCCCGATTCTCTTTGGCTCTATGGCAAATGGTCGAAATTTCAACTACCAGGATGGAACGGTTTCATGAAACGAACTGGCAAATGCTGATAAATCTTTCATGCACTCGAAGATAATATTTCTGGTAACTTGGTACCATTGGGGTCACTCCAGATAGTTTATTGAATGTCATTTCATGCAATTACAAAAAGCGATGGCTGCATAGGAAAGGTGGGGTTGAGAATGCATTAAACGTTATTATCGATAGCGACGACGAAGATGAGGCCATGATGACGATTATAAAGGCATCAATATCAACCGACCCTGACCATCAAAAAGAAATAAATACTTTAATAGAAACATACCTGGTTACATTATATTACGGCATACGAATAAATTATTGAAATCTGTCATGATCTTGATTCACAGCGAGGACAGTTAAAATGAAATACTTTTCGTTCACAGTCTGTCACATCTTCATTTCCTTGAAATGACTGAATTTCAAATTGAGTAATTATGCAGACAGTATACGATATAGTGATACTTCTACCACTGAACACCACAAGCATTTTACAACCATGTGATCTGGCCCTAAAAGGTTTTCTACAGAAAGTTTCTGTTGACTCCAAGAAAGATACTAATACCGGAGAGAGACTTGCAATTCCAACATTGCAATTTTCACTAAGCCGCAAGTGTGTCTATAGACTGAGAAACAACTCTATATACACTCGGTATACAGTCAGTATGTAGAACATTGGAACTCAATATAGAGAGTTTATTGCAAGCTGACCCTAGTTATAAACATTATCATTTAATACACAAACCTTTTAGAACCAGATTTTATACTGTAATGTTGGTTGCAATTTTTTCTGACCTTTAATATTTGACACTTGTCAAAATAAAGCGCCCTTTTTTATTACTTTTATTATTATTTTTTATTATTAGGTACTTATTATTTTTATTATTTATTATTTTCCATATAGGCAAGTTATTTCACAATATTTGCTCACACACATTAAATGACAATTCCAAATGTAAGTTCTCTAATTAATTCTCAGTATCGTAAACAGCAAGTATGTCTCTGAATTCTATTATTGCAATATAACAATATTATTGCAATATAACAATATTAATATCTCAATTTTGAGATCGCAAGTCTGTCCCCATTATAAGGCAGTGACAATTTTAGACTACTTCCATCATCTACTACAATGAGTCTGGCGAATTGTAACATCTACAAAAATTGAAAATTGTTTCAATCATGTTGATTTTTTGCCCCCCCCCCCCCGCCGCTCTACAAGTGTTCCATGATGTGCTGAAATTGATGACTCTCACAATACGATTTTTACGGTTGTGTCTACAAGTCTGAATTTAGCCACTAATTAAAGATTCTTTGAACCTGGACGACCATATTCATACTGCTCCAATGTTGACTGAACATGAACTTGTGTAAATGTACTCAATTTGATTATTTCCCAGGTTCGACTTCGCTAAAAAGTTGAAGTGAGTGGAACTTGTTTTCGTACTGGCGCAAGTAAACTGGTGGGTATGTCAAGATGAGGTGAAGGACTGAAATCGATGTTACTTGGGACAGTAACTTTGCTTGTGTAAACTATACTTCAGCTATAACTTAAGGGAACCGGTTTTATTTCTAGGCAGTTAATTTCCATCTCCGAAAGTAATCTTTCCATTAATGTCAATATTCACATTTTTACTCAAACAGGGAAATATATTTTAAAGGACTTTATATTTTTTTTTGCTACAAATAAATCTGATTTTACCAAGAAAAAATCCAACCACACTTCAGAGCATAATAATTTATCTAAAAAGATGTGAAAGTTGTACAAAAATAGATATTTGTTACACTCAACGACACATTTTCTTGAAAATAATTATGTAATAATTTCAACCAAAACAATGAGTTATATAATATTAAAATAAGGCTAATATATTCAAGCAAAATGCATTTTATTTAAACGAAATAAGTTTATAGGCAAATAAATTCTGTATTTTACTGAAATCTGCTCAAATTTTTCAGATACTCAAAGGCTCTTCTCTCGAAATATGGCAAAATTTGTATCGAACAAGGTAAAAAAGCTAGAATTGGTCTAAGACCAATTCTTAGGATACCCTAGATGAATGCCCGTATTAAATTTCGTATGGTCACCGATCTATTGATTTTGAAGCTGTTTTTCGCATATATTTCTAGAACGGTTTTGTCGCACAGACAAAATGATTATAACCAATTTTATAGGATTTTGTATTCTGCAGAAGTTTTTAGTACCATAAAAATGTCTTGGACTGATCGTTTTCAAAGTATACGTAAAAAACCGAAATTTTTATATGGGCAACACCAAGAAAGAGTTGCCCGATTTAGTCCATTTTTGACATTTTATTTGCTAATGTAGTAAAAACATCATGTGCGAAATTTCAGCTCTCTACGTCGACGCGTTCTCAGGCCGTGACCAAATATATAGCGGAAAACGAAATTTTTATATGGCAACCCCACGAAGGAGTTGCCCGATTTGGCTCATTTTCGAACTTAATTTTACTTTTTTTTTTTAAAGTCTGTGTACAAAATTTCAGCTCTCTAAGTGTATGCGTTCTCAAGTTATCGTGTGCACAGACGGACGGACGGACGGACGGACGGACGGACGGACGGACGGACGGACATGCAAAAATCGAAATAACTTTTAATATTATGAATGGGTGTCCAATCCATTTTGCTCTACCATCATTATTTCGAGGTGTTACAAACGGAATGACAAACTTAGTATACCCCTATGATTTCATCTAGGGTATAAAAAGCCATGTTCAAATAAATATCTATATTTTTCGTAAATAATCTCTTCTATCAGTGTACACTTACATTTAGTATATTTAGCTCTACTTGGAAATTCTATTAGTGGCAAACTCTCTAATGTAGTTCCTCTTAATTTTAGTAAGGAGTCAATACTAAAAAATTTCTTTATTTAGCCTTGATGTTTTCTATGTCGCGTAATTTCCTTGAGTGATCAAGAATATAAATGTCTAACCATAATTTTTTTAGACTATGCTTTCATGTAAATTACTTTTGTTTTTTTGTTTTTCAAAAGACAACGTAATTGACTAACTATATACATGCATGAATAATCAACGTAAATTTTCCATTGTTAATTTGATTAATTAATAAAAGTTTCGTATGATATAATACCTACCATAAAAATCGTGACCTCTTGCTATAAAATATTCAGTCGTGGAAATACATCTCTATATTTTAAGAAAGTTTCTTAAATGATTATAAGCTATGCCTACATATTACGATAATGGAAAAGAAGGGTAGCATTTTGGTAAGTGCCATTATGATGAAGACCATTTTCCTCCTCTGAAAGAGAAACAACCAAATTTTTTTTATTATTTAGGTTTTCCGAAGGAGATCTGAACGTGAGATGTCAATGGAAGCGCTAATTATAGCATAATCACATAACAAATCTTCTTAATGTTCGCAAAGAATGTCAATAATGCTTCATTTGTTTCGCTGATGTACTGATGATACTGAAATTTACTGCCTTTGTGTGAGTAACACATTTTCGTGAAAGTTAGCCTACCGAAACATTTATTTGTGGCAATTAATTTCGAGAAAAATCTTTATTCATATACATAAGACTGGATTGAATTTCAGAAAATATTGTTTATTGAGTTATCAGATATATTAAGGGATTCATGACCAGCGGTATTGAGATATTATAACAGTTTTATTAAATTATTTCGCTCACGAATTGGACTTAGGTTATGGAAAATTGTTGATGTTGTTTTATAAAACTTTATTAGCAAATTTTTGCAGAATATTTCTTGATTCTTTCAAAAATTTGTATATTAATTAATTTGGATTACTGTGAAATGCTAATGAACTTGAGTGTCCTTCTCGTTAAGCTAAAAAAAATCAATATCAAGCTATTTTGAAATTATTTCACTTTCCAATTACAAATTGATGAAAAGTAGGAAACGATTTTTATTTGTTCTACAATTTTTGGTACTTGCAACAATTTATCTTCTAAACTCGTTGCGATTGCTTAAATATTTTTTTTATTTTCTACACGTAGATCCTAATCGTCACATTAAAATAATACCAGAAATATTTTTTTAATAAGGCTAAACAGGCCACTGTGATCTCTATTGACCGCTATTACCTCTTGTACAAGTTGTTGATTTAGCTCATCCAATTTTCTAAAATATTTAAGGAAAAAAGCTAACTCCATCGAATTTATGTAGATATATACTGTAAAATATTAGAAATCTCGGACGTTGTTTGTATAAAGTTTTAATGTATATCAAAAGCTTTTATCGAAAAACACAAAATTCCCTATGTCAGTCCATCTATCGCAAAAATAAGAGTAGTATAACAACCGACATATGAACGTGCTGCTCTAAATATAAATGAAGTCTGTTATTTATGCATATTTGATTTTTTGAAAGCATTCATCAGCTTGAAGAGACTATTGGAAAAATTATCTTTTTAATTCGGATGAATGACCTCAAATTTTTACATAACTTTTTGTGTTAGTGGACATAGCAAATTAAAGTAAGTGCGGCTATTTATCTTTAAATTATAGCATCAAATCCGACGTTCCGCAGGGCTCTATTCTAGATCCACTACATTTTACATGTTATAGTATTATTCAAATTTATTCATGAGACATTGCACAATTAAGATTTAAGGATCTTTACAATTTGTACAAGATAGAGTTAGAACATTAAAATTAACAGTTTAATTCATATAAAGATATTATATAATAAGAGAGATGGAAGAAGTAAAAACAGAAAAGAAGGATGAAGAAGATATGATACTATAAAAAATAGAACGCTAAGACTTTTTACTAACTACTTAAAGTAAGAAATTCAAATATGCTGCGACTTATTGAGGATAGTGTGCCGGCCTGTATAGTCTGATTTGAGAGGGTAATACCCTGGGCAGACGGACAAAATCAATGATCATTCATTCGTAATTGATTTTGTCAAAAATCCAGTTACCCAAGGATTTTTTGATTAAAACGAAAGTCCTGTCAGTTTTGTATGTAATTGGCAGCACATTTTTAATAATTAGAATTAAAATTCAATGGTAAGTCGATTTTTGAAAAATTCAATTACGAACGAATGATGATTGATTTTGCCCGTCTGCCTAGGGTATAACTGGTTACATGATTTAATGACATGGCTGAAAAACAGGCGTTTTGTTATTAAGAATTGAGACCTAGGTAAAATTAGTTGCAATGTTCTATTTGATCTAGAAAAGTTAAGAAGTTCAAAGATATATCTAGGTTTATGATATTTTATAATTCTTACCAAAAGAATTAGCATACGAAAGTTCAAATAGGTTAGCAAATCAGACCCGGGTGATACATGATCATATCTACGAAGGCCATGTACATACCTGGTTATAGAGTTGAAAGCAATGCTAAGTTTCTTTGTATTATTATAGTCTAGTTGGCCAAAATTTTCACAGCCATAGGTTATTACAGGTACTAGTAGAGCACGATCAAGAAGTAATTTGGTGGGCATTGGCATAAAATAGCTGGATGTCGACAATTTACGAAGTCCACCATAAACTTTGCTGATAACAGAATTAATGTGGTCATCCCAGGTGAATGTATTATTAAATATAACCCCAAGATTCTTAACGGAGTCGACAAAAGGAATAATAGTATTATTAATAGTCACAGGTGAATATCCATCTGTGTTTAATTTTACCCTATATCTGATCATTCTTTTAGACTTAATTGGATTGAGTTTCAATTTATTCGACAAGGACCATAAATGTATCAATACGATTGGAGATGTACAATTGTACATACATCTGCATAGCGATGTAAATCACAAAACTTAACTTGACGAAATATGTCATTGATAAACATGGAGAACAATAACGGACCAAGGATCGATCCTTGAGGCACACCACAGGATATCGGTAAAAAGGATTAATAGGTACCGTCCATGTAAACTGCCTATGATCTGTAACTCAAGTAATTGAAAATCAAATCGGCTGCCTGAGATGAAAATTTAAAATATCTACTGAGCTTACGACATAGAAGCAAATGATCCACTGTATCAAAAGCCTTTGAAAAGTCTAAGAAGACTAAAGGCTTAACCACAATGTGCATAACCTTGCATATGCAAGGCTTGAAAATATCACGAATGCTTCCTTATGCATCACTAACATTTGTATAGTATTTACACAAACTGTCAAATTTGCTTATGCAAAGTACGATCCCGAGCGTACAGACAGAAGTTGACGAAAGGAATTAAAGCAATTGCTCGTGGCTTTGCATGTGCTAGCATATGCACATTGTGGTTAGGCCTTAATACAGTCAATTCATCATTGTCAATAGCCCGCGAAATATCGTTGCTTACCTTAAGTAAAGCAGTTGTGCAACTATGTCCAGATATGCTTGATGTGATGCTGTCCAGAGTGCTATATCTATATGTACTATATGTGGATAATGTTCAGTTCTACACGTTACTACCAATCAGCTTGCATGAAGATTGTGTCTAAAGACGACACGATAAATTAAACTACACAAACCATTAATCGAAAAGAAAATAACTACCTTAGATTAAATAACGTGTGAGTAGTATATGAACACTTTGGATAGCAAATAACATTGCATCTGTAAAGGACAGGTAAACCATATTCCACTATAGTGTAAATCACATGTGATTTGAGCATATGACTGGAAAAGTGAAAGTTAGTGAGACTATAGTTGCGTTTTGTACCGATTGTGTGTAAAGTAAATGGCGGAATTGGAAGCAACTTCCAGAAAACTGAGACGTGCTTATACCGTGTGACACTATTGATTTGAAAAATGAGAGTTGAGTTGATAGGTTCGGACACATATGAATTCATGGAGTGTACATGCTCAGTTGCGGGACAAGAGGAGGGTTTATTTTTCGCGCTCGAGTTGCGAATCGAACTTGTTTTTCGCGTTCAGCGCATGACACCGAAGTTTTGTTTATAATCCATCTTCGTTGGGGTCCCATGGAGGCAAAGTTTTTGTTTACACTCTGTCTTCATTGGAGGCTAATGGGGGGGGGGGGGGGCAAAGTTGTTCTTTATACCTTGTGTTGAAAGCGAAAGTGGTTGGCGGAAAAGAAGCGACATATAAATATTGGGTAAGGTAAGTTCTGCGGAATTTTGAATTAATGCGATGGCGATGATCTGAAGAAAGGTCAGGCGAAGAAATAATAGCAGTGGTTAATAGTAGTCAAATATTTTTATTGCAATCGATGAACATTTTTTATAGTTTCTGTTTGAAGAATTCGTAAAAATAATATATTTCACAAAACAGTCTAAGAATAAGTATAGTATCCACTAAAAACTTCAAAGTATTGAAAGCGCAAATTAAAGTCTTTGATGGAGCCAGTTTGGTGAGAGGTTTATTGTATAGTCCACATACATCTCTACCATTGGCGTACGTGCAGTTTGAAGATCGGTGAATATGTTCTGCTTCAACGTCTTCTGGCAAATCATAGAATACATTTCCAGGGAGCAAAAGGCTCATTTTATTTTATCTTTAACATTTGTGTAAAAGAAGCAACTTCTTGCTAGTTTGCAACACTTTCTCTCATCTAAAGGAAGATTATGGAAAGTTTTTAAGCGGTTAGATTCTCTCTTCAAGAGTAACATGATGACTATGTTTAAAAATATTACAGAACGTCTTTTATATCAATACAGACGTTCGTCTTAGGTAAAAAGCCTAAACATTTAACTAATCATTTATTTCCGCGTCTTTTTAAAACCTTTTCTACAAGATAAAGATCAAAATGTTTGACTGGATCCAGCTCAAGCTCGTAAAACTTTCACTGAATCTCATTTTGTTCATAATCGTCATCATATTAGGTAAAGGGTATGCCATGACGCTCCTAATCTTTCCATCAACTAACATTTTTCTTCCCAATTGATTGTTATTAGTGGCCAAAGGGTTTCCTAAACATCAAAAAATAGTAAATGAGCTATCTCTCGGAAACGTTGGACAATGGAATATAAGTTTATATAATCATCATTAAAAAGTGCATTAAATATATATGAAAAAAAGTGCATGAAAAATATATTATGTCCCAAATGAAATATTGCCTTATTGTAAAGTGTGCGCGAGAATCGGTGCCGAGTTGGAAGCTGGCCAGTGCGAGAGCTCACTCGAGAAAACTATGCACACACATTTTCATACAAAGTCGCGCAATCATGTCAAAGTAGAAGCAAAGCGGAACTGAAAGCAAAGCTGATGGTAAATCGCAAAGCGAGAAAGCTGACTGTGCAGTGTTTTCTCGCGTAAGCAAAGATGGTTTTTTCTTGAAGTGTAGTATAGAAATGGCAATACACGCGGAAATGCTTAATTCACCGTGTAAGTGATGAAATTCCCCATATTCCTTTCTTTTAATATTTAATCGATGCGCAGAAAATGAGTTTTTTTTTTTTCAAAAAAATATTTGCAAATATTTTGCGAATAAAAATATTGCTCGTCCGGTGACTCAATAATTTTATTTTCGAATGTCACAACTAAATGTAGTGAAAAGTAATTCTGAAAGCAAAAAGTACTTGTAAAATCATAAGCGCGTCTCGCATTCACTCAGACATTTTCTCACATTGCTTGTCGCATCAATAAGCTCTGCCTTGTATTCCGCTCCGCTTCTCACGCACCCTGACTGCAGCCTTCGGGCCACCACACTTTTGAATTCATATAGATGAGAATGTAAGTTAACGTTCAATTTTGGGGTTGTTTTGACGTAACTAATTGAACTCATCAAAAACTAGTTTTTTGATAGGTCTGCCGAGATGTTTACGATACAGTACGGAGAGCAATTAACTCTGTATAACGGTCAAAACCGATCAACTTATATACCTCATGGCAATGTTACTTTTGAAGTAATTAAACTCCCTTACAACCACAAATACCACTGCAAGTAACCTATTGGTACACTTTGACTATATAAACAAACTGCTACGTATGGGCCTTTCTAGAATAATTGAAAACAGTACAGCAAGTAGCTGCAATGAGTGTACTGCAGTGTGTAAAGCTGCAGTGTGTAAAGCTGCAGTGTGAGGGCAGAGTTGAACTTCTAACAAATTTGACGTATACTGTGCGTGTAGTCGCAATAAAATGAAGTTTTGTCTGTGCTGTCTGTGTAAGCACGGGAACAGTAGCAGAATTAGATGTCTGCTCAGATGTAGCCGAAAATTAAGCAGAAGTATCGTTCTGCGGTAGGAGTAAATTCTTACTTAGATGTAGGATAAAGTTGAAGCAGAAGTAAATTCCTGCTTAGATGTAGTATGGAGGTTTCACAAAATTAAATTTCCATGATTATAGAATTAAATTTCTATATAATGGAAGCAAAAATTAGATTTTTTGCAAAGGATAGGAAACAGATTAAATTCTAGTGGAGGATGTCTTCAGAGTGGCTCGTCGCCTTTTTATAGCCGCCGTGAATGGCTAGATCTCTGGTCTATGATATGTTACCCCGGCAATGCTTGATTTCATAGTTTGCTTGAATTCGGACTGCGGTTAAAGCAGCTGATGTCACTTTATGACATTGAAAAATGTCAATATATGGAGATATGTGGCCTTCGGGTAAATTTGTTAATTTAGTGTTTTATTTGTTTATTATTAATTATTTTGGAACTCAGCGTATGATGTTTTAAGAAATTTGCGAAGAACTTCCAATAAAATATCATCCTGTATGGACGAGAAATATTTTTAGGTGAGTATTCTGTTTAATACTTTTATTCTGAACTCGAAACTTTATGTTCCCTTTTTTTTGTCTTTTAGGAGCATTGATGAAGAATTGCATTAAGGGATCATCAAGGAATATTGGTGTGGCCCAAACAGAACTAAAGAAAACTCGATAGTAGGTATGCTTTTGGAACTGTCAGCGATGTTTTTGTTTCTTGTCAAAATTGTCATTGGTCTTTTTTTGGTATCAAGCTCGTTAAATTATGTGTTATGAAATGGAATTGAGTTTTTGGCTCTTGCACCATGTTAAAATTGCGATAAAATGTCAAAAAATACGACAAAAGATGACAATCAACATCCCACGAATTTAAACAATTTGTTGTAAGATTTAAACAAAAAATTTAAATTTGTGACATTCTATAAATTATGTCATTAGAAGTGCGGTTGTAAGATGACTACCAATCCGATTGGAACTCAACCTAAGCAAGCCCAGAATTTAATTATTCGTGTAAAATTTTACTATTAAAAGAAAAAGGTGTTTTAAAAAATCATTATTATTATTATTATTGAGGTGTAAGCCGGAGATCCGATTTCTAAGCACTGCGACCTAAGTGGTTTTTTTCAATTCCCCTACCTTCTAAGTCCAGTCCATGTTCGCCCTTTTTAGAAAGGTTATCATCTAATTAGGATTCGTTTTCCGGACGTCTGATAAGGTTATAAGTCCCAAGTCCAGCGCATTCATAGAGTATGTTCTCTGTAGATTAAACCTCTTCGTTGAAGAAACCGCAGCTATTATATTTGGTTTTGCCTATTTTCTTAATCATATACTTAATGAGCAATGGCCAGTAATTAGGACTGTGAATGCTTTGATCTGGTGCTTACAACAATTGATGACTTTGGATGGTCTTTGTAATGAAAGTTAATGATTTTTCGCTTGCATTAGCTTAGGAAAGCTTTCTCACTATAGTACAAAAAAAGTTATTTATTACTTAAAAAGGAACAGAAAAAAATAGCTAATCACGGAGTGACGAAAATACCAACATTTTTGCTTTCAAAGTAACGAGAATGGCACTATACACACTTGCAAATGCAGCTATCATCTTTAATATGGTTTGAAACATGAAAGAAACCAATTTAAAATTTTCCTTGAGGATTTTCTCAGTAAATCATATTTTGACATTATCCTATTTTCTGCTGCTAGGACCATGATGCTTATATGATGGTGTTTCTTTACACTAGAAGTAAACAGAATAAGAAAAAAAAATTGAAGGAAAAAAGCAACGAATCTCCTTTGAAATGCTTGCTGTATCAACTTTGAACTCATTACAGTTATGAGGCCAACATTCTACTATCTCATTAGAAAAGTCATTAAATCTGAAAAGCAGTGCCTCGAGAAAAAATCGTTTATGGAGCACTTCTAAGGGTATTTTATTAATTTGGAGTATGCCCAACTAAAAAGCAATAAGGGAAATGTTATAGCCCTCTAGTTGTTGGTAGCTTATTCCTTAAGATGAAATAAAACGGAATCAGGCGGGCAGAAGGTAGAAGATCCAGACTTAAAAATTAATACATTAAAAATAAATTATAATCCTTGACAATGTTCTTTGACATGGACAAAGTTAGAAGAAAAAAAATTAAAAAAATCTTGTCCTGCTTTTAATATCTCTAGAATTGTTTCATGATAACACTCCTACTTCGAGATGAATGAGATTCTTCATAAATCGCATTTTTTACATAAGGGGCTTCATATAATTGTGTGTACATATCTATATGTACGTACATATACATATATAATTATACGACCCCATTAGTATATTTATGTCGGAAGAATTTAAGCTAATCAAACAAAACATTACTCAATGCATGAGAAGCACATTGAGGAGCGTATGTGTAAAATATTTAGCGCATTTCTTGCCTTGATTCGCTGCTCATGTTTCGATTTATTAAATTAGCTTAGAGTTCGTTTAATTGCCATAATTTCCATAAATTTGTTGTGTTCGCTATTTTGTTTTTAATATGACTAAATTTTTTTCTTTGGGGCTGGAGTTTTGTTTTCCTGTATGAGCAATAGTTTTGGGTTGTTTAAAATGAAATTATTGTTCATCCTCGATTTTAGTAACTGTATTTTCTATCTGCAAATCGGTCCACTATTATATATCAATGTGTAAGTGAGAATATCTACATCATAGACTTATAGGATTACTATAGAGCCCAAGTAAGGCGAATGGGGAATGAGAAAGCTGACCTTTTAGCTAGGGCAGGCTCTAATTCTCCGTTCGTCCGACAGGAGCTGGCCGTAGACTCTGCCACCTCGAGCATCGGGAGAACCTGAGTATTTGCAAGTGCACAAAACTTTTTCTTGATGAGTCCAATAGGAATATCTCTGATTTGCTCTTGGGGATCGGAAGGAAACAATGTAGAACAGTGGTTGCTATCATCACGGCTTGCCTCACGCTTATTTAACAACAATGGGAGTTGTTGACAGCGTCTGTCCTGCCTGGAAGGAGATTCTGAGACAACCGAACACTTTTGTGTGCTTGTCCAACCTTCGGCCGGAGCAGGCTGGATCTCTAGGTTCTGCCCTCATATCTGTAAAGGAGTTGAAAACCCTTCCTCACCAAGACCTGGTGCGCTTCATTAAGAGGACTGGAAGGTGATAGTGCTTCTAGCAGGACAGCATAATGGGACACTCTGGCCTCCGTGCTTGGGATCTCTCGCTCCCTGCCTTTTTGTAAAAAAAACAAAAAAGGTGACGTTGAACAGATCATTTCCCAAACCGACGCTCGTTTATCAAATATGGTCGGAAGGCTACTCAGGAGGATAATAGAAGTAGGATCCTTCGAACCGTTAGTTAGATATTACGGCTGATGACATGAGAGAAGTAAGTCCTAGTGATATCTAAAAAGCACATTTTTTTCTGCCACATCATTATGTATGAAGCAGAAGGAGATTTTTTTATATTATTAAGCCAATCATAAGGGATACACTATAATGCAAAGGGCAATATGGTACGAGAGTGATAGGAAAGGAATATATATGTCGCTCTTGGACTTTCACAAATTATAAATCCGAAGAAAGAAAAAAGATGGTATAGTGTTTCACATTCTCATACTTAATTCAGGATAAAAAAAGCATCACGAAATTCTACTGTACAGCTAAAAGTGTTTTGAAGGGTAGACTTGAAAAAAACGAATATTGAACGTTTAAATTAAGAAATTAAGATAATTGTCACACCGCTGCCAACAAAAGTTGACCCATATGAAATAGAAAATCAAGCAGGCCATGTTACATATGTCTGTGGTTTATTCGACCAGGGACTAAATACGAATGACTCTTAGCTGTAAGAAACTCTTTATGCTTAGTTGTTAGAAGGTTGTCCCCACCGCTCAGTCTCTCTCTTTCCTTCTGTGCTTGTTCAGTCCACCACCGAAACATGTATTCCGCGATTCATCCAGTCTTCTTATATCCTAAAAATAAAATAAAAACTACAAAGAATCATAACAAAATTGAACAAAATTTACAATCTTTATCTAATAATAATTCCGTCGTTGCTCCTGTAACTTCCCACAATTCAAAGAATTAATGAATAACATTGCATCTGAAAATAAGCAAAAAAATTAATAAATATTCAAATAAATCAACAAAACTTACCGAAATACACATACCTCCAAGTAATTACTTTTGACATTACGTCAATCTCGGACGCTTTTTCGCCGCAGCAATTGGCACAAGCGTTATCAGGGCAATACCCAACATCATGAGGACTACAGCACATAACCGAACTCAGCAGCTATACAAAAAGGGGGCGAGCCATAGTAAAATCACGCATTTCCAAATCAGAGTTGATCTGAAAAAGTCCATAATCAGAAGTGAATTCTGAATCCTAAATTAGAAGTTAATTCTGAATCTTATAAGCAGAAGTTGATTCTGAATTCTAATAATTTGAGATTAACTCGATTCTAACACAAAAGTTGATTCTGGACATCCGAAATTGAGGCTAACTCAAATTCCCATAGAGAAGTGAATTCTGGGCACCCAATAAATTAAAGTTAACTCAGGATTTAATCCTAAAACTTTTATTAATTGAGGTTAACTGAAATAATTCTACTAGGACTTAATCTTAACATTTCCAAATCAAGGTTAACTTCATACAAAGGTCAATCCTGATATTCTACCAGAGGCTGACTCTGCGTCAAACAAGCACAGAAGTTAATTCTGAAATTATGATAAATTCTCCAACCCACACGTAGCAGCATTCCAATGCAGACGATAAACCTCACAAGTCCCATTACTGCATTCCACACGTAGCAGCAGTCCATTTGCTGCATCTAAAGGTACGCACATGACAAACGTCACAAGACCAGAAGCACACTAAAAAACTACATGCTAGTAGCAAATCATATTTGCTACACTTACTCCAACGCACATGTAACAGCAGTACTGTTGCTACATATCTACTGCCACGTTACACAATATATAATTTTAATCAAGCGTAAACAAAACTGCTGACATTGAAGATCATATTTTTTTGGCAACTTAGATTTACATACGTTCTTCTTCTTCTTTACAGGAGTAAGAAGATATTAAAAAGGGCAAAAGACCCTCAGCGTCACACTACACTGCCACAAATTTTACCTTGAATTTTAATTTGAATTTTAAATATTTATTGGATTTTATTAAAATTTTTAAAGTTGCTAGTGAAAGTTGAATTATTGTGATATTGGGCTTAAGAACTTGAATTAGCACGTAATAAATAAAACTTTATATGTTTGAATTTTAAAAACTGAGTTGTGTTTTAAAACCGGCACCCCCTCTCACGTATACTAGTACACAGAATTTTCAGTGCTCTTTACAGATGATGGTGGCCTTACAAGAGATGATATCATCAATTTTAAATGCGTAATTTTCTTGTCTGAATTATTGGTACTTTTTAGAGAATTACCCATCAATTTGGTTCAAAGATGTACCACTAAATGTTAGAGTACGAGTGTTGTGTATGCAATTCGTTGGCTGCATCTATCCACTCATAGTAAGTATATTTTTGAACACAGAAAATCCGAAAAGTTTAATTGGCCCTGTAGGGCTTATAGCGTGGCCATAGTCTCCCTATTTAAAGTCTCTCAAATTCTAAATCCGTAATACTTATTTGGGATCTTACACAGAGAGACAACGTATTCGGAACGCAAGAGGAAATTTTCGAGCGCATAAGCAAGAGCGGTATAAAGTTAAATTGTGACGAACTGGTTTTCGCACTGACGAAATTAGACTGGTGGGGTATGTCAAAATGAGGCATCAAGATGATTTAGTAAACAGTGATATAAAAGATTCTGCGTTTTGAAATCATTGCTGTTCTTTCTGCATAAAATATGCCTTTCTTACCTTACCCAAGCCTAGGTTATCGGTATAGAAAATTCCACCCATTTTTAATGTAAAGTTACGTGCTATTTTGACGAAAAAATTCATATGAATTCCAGGTGATATTTTTTACGGGGTTTTTCAATATACCACTTTGATGATCAGTATATTGAACCATATCGATATTGATGCAAACAAATTGACCATGCTTTGATAGCGGGGGGAGAGATATTACTAATTCTATCATTTTTCTTGTGGTGGCTCCAGTTAGATATGTGTCGTTCCAAGGATTTTTCGGAACCGAATCCGGATCATCTAATTTGGATCCGATTCTGCAGACCCGTTCCATCGTTCCTTTCGTAATTCAAATTGTTAGAATTAATAGATTAGGTAGACAGGTACACGAGTCTCATGAATCAGTTACTTCTTCAATTTTACCTTGACCATTGTTCTATTTGCTTTGGTTGCACTTCTCACTTTCTTATCAGTAAGTACTTGGACAAGCTTTGGACAAGACCTTTCACGTGGGACCAAAATTGCTGCGGTATACAAAGCCTCATTTCTACTAATTGTTAGAGAAATTAAACGCCTAATTTCAACAACAAATAAGAACAAAGACAATCGGCGGGATTTTCCGAGTACAAACAAAATGCGACACTTAATAACCCCTTTTGAGGAGCGGAGTGTAGTATTTAATGAGTCACGAACAAATGTTAATCGAACTTTTCGCAAGATATTTCCATACAAAATTCTATTAGCACAAGAATTATTGCCCCCAGGAATGCAGCACAATGGATACAATATGTTTGAATAACCTCATTATGAGCGATGAAGCACATTTTCATTTAAATGGATATGTCAATAAACAGAACTCCAGAACTCCAATTACACCCTCTGAGATTCACTGTTTGGTATGGAATTAAGGACGTATAGAGTTATCAGTCCACAGTTTTTCGAACATAAAAGTGAACATCCACAAACCATCTCTGGGGCGGTATTTCGAACCATGTTAGAACATTTTTTACGTCCGGCAGTTCTGAATAATCCTGGCATATGATTCTGGAAAATGAAGCTACAGCTTATATCGCGAGAGCGACTTCTTTAAGGAAAGGATTTATGTGAATAAACCACAAAAAATTCTGAAACTAAAGCACAGGAAATTCGAAATTGTAAACTTGGACCCAGAAATGTTGCGCACCGTAATGCAACAAAAAGCCATTAACTGCCAACAAAAAAATGAAAGTCATTTAAGTGATATTATTTTTCACACTTATATTAAAAAAAAAAATTTTAATAAAGTACACTTTCATTTAAAACAACAACGAAAAAAAAAAAAAACAAATAAAAACTTTTAATAATACGAAAGATAAATGCAGTTTAAATCAGTCAGTCCAAGTTGGTCCACTCTGTACTTAATCTTCTACAGTGCAAGCTTAAATAAGTATAATACAATTTATCGTAGCAGGTATCATTATTTCTATACGTTGGAAAGAAACGTAGATATATGATTTCATCTAGGACATAAATGATTTCCTCTAGGACATGAAAAATCCTTCTAAAAGCCTATATCCACCACAAACATGCCTTATACAATTTTTTAAACTTTTTCTCCATAAATTTTCTGTAATCTACGTGTGCCCGCTAAAAAGCTATGCTGATATTGCGAGACCTCACCTCAACTTTCTTCTTGTAAAGCAAAAATTTGCCTCCGACAGCTAAGTATATCGGAAGTAGCGTACATATGTATACCTAATGGTTTCAGATATCGTCTTCCCTTTACGTTATTTACTTTTAAGACTAGGTAGGTACAATTTACCTTCACATAACTTTCGGGATTCCTCGAGGTGAAAAGCCTTAGCGGAAAATAAATCGTTTCTTTATCCTCTTGCTTGAAACTCCGCGCGCCCGAATTCCATAATGACAATATTCGCGTAAATGAAAACTTGATTTTAATGAAGAGCCATAAATCTTAGCGATTTTGTTTTTTCTCTCTCTTTTTTTTATGACAGAATATATTACGAAAAATAATCTTTTAGAGCAGCACGCCAGATTCCATCTGCCCCCCCCCCTCCTGAGAGATCTCCACCAAGATGAGAGACCCCCACAAGATAAGAGACCCCCTTCATAAGATGAGAGTAACCAATTTTTTTTTTAATTTAGCAAGAAAAAGGATAATTCCAATTTATTTACATTGCTGAATCGATTTATGTAGATATGTATAGTACCTATATGTGGACACACATACATAATGTATGAAGCTTTTAACGAAATGGTTTTATTAAAAAGTGAAGAAGGAATTTAATGTTATTTCCTGGATATACTTAGGACAGAAATGACAGGGAAAATTAAGATCCACTGAATAAAACGTATAGAGACTAATGCTAAAATCATAAATCATTAACTTTTTTCTTTTTTGGTAGAGGCCATCAGAGCAGGCTCAAAAAAATTTGATCATAAAAAAATTTGTTAGGGAATTTACTCCAAAGGATATAAAAATATTTTATTTGCATAATAGGAATAGGTAATTGGAGCTAGAGTATAAGGTAAGCGTTAAGTTTCTTAAGAATACTGGCTTTGTGTTAACGTTTAGAACTGATAACGGTATAAAACTTCAAAGAGGAGGGCCAATTGTAGTGATATGCTCAGTACAAATTGAGATAGAGGAGATAATTTATTAGATCGCTGAAATATTAATTCAAATTGCCTGATTTCATCCCCCAACTCTTGTTCTTTCAGGTGCTCGAAAATTCTTCCTTTGAAAGTAGAGAGCGCAAACGAAGGTGGTGGAAAGATTGAAGAAGTAAAACAAAATTCAAAAACTCCCCAAAAAAATTAGAAAATATTTACAACATTCCCAAAATGACTCAGTTGAATACAGCTCAACTATAAAAGCAGCTTGTCGGAAAAAACCAATCTGGAAGTAGTGCATCTGAACACAGCAAATTACCTGGGAAATATAAAATAACGAATTCCCAAAATAAATTATCTGAAACTATCACCGGTCCCGAGGGAGTTCAAATAATTTTAAAGGACTACAATGATTCTCCATTTGATGGCCATTAAGGAGTTACGAGAACTTATAAAAGGATAAAACGAAAATATAAGTGGAAAAACATGCTTAGTTCCATGAGAAAATATATTGGAAAATGTTTCAAATGTTAAAAAATGAAGGGTAACTAGGAATCAAGGTATGTAGAAGACAAGATATTCCCATTAAAATTTTGACACATTGCAGCTGATAGCCTGTGACGTAATTCTGTGAATAATGTATATATATTTTTATAGGAAAAACAGAGAGAGGAGAGAGAGTATTGTGTTCTCTGTACCATGCTTTCTTATACATTTTCACGATATTTCCTCACTAATGGCGGAACGTGATTCGTAATGGGAATATCTTGTTTTCTATATACCTTGGTCAGGAATATCGTACGCTGATGGTCATAACAAATACTGCACTGTACTAATGCTCTTCGAGAAAGTTTATTTAGATATCTTGGGTCCTGCATTCCAGGATAATCTAACGAAATTCTCTAGATTGGTATGACTTACCAAATAGGGAAGCAGAGACTGTAGCGGGAGTAATTTTTGCCGCATCCCTATACGTGACTCGAAAAACTGTTCACGTAATTACATTCTCAAATAATTTCCTCGAAAAAATGGAAATACTAAGCAAGCGGCAACACTGTTTTCTTTTCTAATAACTGCGCTTTAGCTGTAATTTGTTATTATTCACTTGGGCGTTTGAATGGGAAAAATAAAACGATAAAACCCTTGTTGAAGTGAAGATCGCAACGTGAACAGTTTTCGAGCGGCTAGAATTTTTTCAAAAAGTAGTAAAATTGCGTTGCTCTTTTTTACAAATAAGGTGTTTTGTATCTTTATTATATCTATCGCGATAAGGAAATACATATTTCGTAGCTTTCCAGATCAAAACTATTAATTAATTTATAGATAAAAATGACCAAACAAATTTCCACTGCTAAGAGGGGAGCTGTTGCTGAGGACATAAAAAAAGGACTCTCTGTGAGAAGTATCTCTAGAAAATACGGAATTTCGATCGGTGTAACCACAACAATTAGAAAAGAAATGGCTATTGAGGTAAATAAAAATAAAGGTGGACGACCGAAAATATTAAGCGCTGAAACAGAAAGAATGGCACGGCGTCTTATCGTATCAGGAGCATCAAGCAACGCTGTGAATGTCAATAAAGAACTTTCTGTTGCATTAAATATCAATGTGTGCAATGACACCATTCGAAATTGCTTGAAAAATGCTAATTTAAAGGCCAGAACCAAATAAAAAAGCCTCAAATATCGGAGAAAAATAGAAAAGCAAGATTAGAGTTTGCAAAACTTCACAAAAATTGGACTGCTGAGCAATGGAAATTAGTTATATGGTCCGATGAGGCAAAAATTAATCGATTAGGCTCTGACGGACGCATTTGGAGCTGATACGATAAAAGAATTGAACCAACAGAAAAAAATATAATTAAGACCTTGAAGTTCGGAGGAGGTTTACTACTTGTTTGGGGCTGTTTCTGTGGCGAAATATTGGAAAAACTGCGTCGTATTCAAGGAATTATGTATGCCAAAGATTATGTACGCATACTTGAAGACTCGTTGTTGCCCACTTTGAGAAGTTTGGATGTGAGACAGGTGACTTGGAGTTTATGCAAGATAATGACCCGAAGCATACGGCTCGTGTTACGAAAGTGTGGCTAGAAAACAATGCTATAAAAACGATGAAATGGCCTACTCAGTCACCTGATCTCAATCCAATCGAGAATCTTTGGGCTATAATTAAAAAAAGACTAATTACGCAAAAGGAAGTCCCAAAAACCGTTGATGAGCTCTGGGTGAATGTTCAAAAGGCGTGGGAGGAAATCAGCTCCGAAACTTTGGCTAAATTAACGGCCAGTATGCCTAAACGAATACAAGCAGTTATTAAAGCCAAAGGAGGAAACACCACATTTTAAAATAATCTTTTATAATACTAAACATTGAAATGTAACTACTAGTCGATAAACTGTTCATTTGTTGGATTTCAGTTTATATTATTTTTTTTTCTTGAAATATATAATTGTGAATTTATGAATTCTTGTTACTCCCCTAAAATATATTCAAAATCAAAAAGTGAATTCCCTTCTTTTTATTTAAAATAATACCTTATATGACATTTGGAGAAAATACGTGAACAGTTTTTCGAGTCACTGTATATATCACCTGAGGAGCTCCGGTTCAAATCCAATTATGTCCACCTCTGAATAAAATTGAGTTAGATTCATTTATTTACAGTGTTATACAAGTGAATTGTCATGAGTAGACTCGATCATTCAATACTTAGTTAAATTTCATGTTATTTCACACTAAACCCTTACCTTTGGTGCAAACTACTACGTCCAGCCATGCATTTGTTTCAAAAAGAATTATGTCCTTAATGCTGAAATTGTCTGAGCTTATTGCA
The DNA here is from genome assembly GCA_963924295.1 of Dioctria rufipes. Lineage (NCBI taxonomy): Eukaryota > Metazoa > Arthropoda > Insecta > Diptera > Asilidae > Dioctria > Dioctria rufipes. Next base: position 20,124,211 of record OZ002742.1, read on the forward strand.
CTTTCTCTTTAGTTTTCTTTACTAAGGTAAAAAATGACAATTTTATTTATTTATTAAGCTTAACACGCACAAGTTTCAGTCCGTTCGACCATTCTCAGATTTGGATTTGCGTATGGTTAAATGATGTTAATTTAGACGTTTAGCATCGCCAGTTGCCGGCAGTTTTTCAGCATTGAACGCAGTTTTATTCGTGGATAGTAAATTAATAAAAATGGAAGGTGTTTTAATTGGAAATAACTCCAGTGGATCGCTGAAAGGAAAAAAAAATATTGTGACAAAACGAAAAAGTGAAGTGTTCAACAGGTATGTTTGTGCTGTTCGTTTTCTGCAACAATACGCAATATTTCTGCCTTTTTTCTACAGATATAAAGACAAGGGGGCACAATCTAGCGGGATTTAATTGAATTTTTCAATGACCCAAATTCTTAGAAACGTTGTAAATTTTATTTGCAGAATATCCATATTTTATTGAAGTATGTGCATTTTTCCTGGAAAATTACCGGAACAATTACAAAAATGAAACGAAACTCTGGCTACCTGCACAGGTATAAAATGTACCAACAAAAGTGTTTTTGTACATTCGAGTTCTGTCGTTAAGTAAATTATACCTGTGCTCTTTAGTGATTCTGTTTTGCTCTTATTTTTCTCTTTTATTCATTAAGGTAAGTTTCCACTCTTTTACTTTTTGAAATATTATTTCATTAGACCGAAAAATATTTTTTGAATTTATTGATGACTTACATATAATGAAACTGCTATGCGCGAATAATATGAAGGTTTTCAACACATTATACTGTATTATACAACGTTCTTATTATAACGGAAAAAACTTTTTGCGAAAGTTTGCGATTTCTATAATTTTTTCCTCAATTTCAGAATGGCTATACAAATTTCTCGACAGTCTATTTTTAACATATGGATCGAAAATTCGAAACATAGAAGAATGGAAGCTATAATTTCATATATTTTGGAAGAAATCGGTACTTCGGCATTGCCAGATAGCATTTTAAGTGATTTGAAAGTAACTGTTAGGAGTTTTTGCCAAAAAATTGAGGAAAGATGGAATAAATCGGGCAGACATCAAGGACGTTTCCTAAGTTCCAATTTATCGTGGCTTCAAGGGAATCTTAATCTTCCTGATGCTGTAGTTAAAGCTCTACCAAGTACTTCATAAGGTGATTTAAGTAGCAGGCCTGGTAGGCCTCAAAAAGCATTCGAAGAATGTGGTCATAAGACTCAAAAACGTAAAGTTAAAGTCCTAGTAGAGTCATCAAGCCAAGAAGAATTGTCTCTGGCCACCCAAATTAAATTGCGGAAGGCAGGGAAAAGAGATTCTGCTTCAATTGTCAAGGAAGTCTCTACTGCTTCTCCTACGAGAGGCAGTACGATTAAGAAGGCTCACGAGTCTTTTGAACAGAAGCCCAACTCACTATCTGCCGACCAAGCGCTCGCACTAATAGTTGATGCAAATCTTTCAACTAATCAATATAATATTATACGCCAACAAGTGAATTGCATTAATAATGCTGTGCTATCCCACTGAAATTATTATCACGGAAATTTCAAGTGAAATACAACTTTAGTCACTTATTGACCATACTGTGAAGCGGCTATGTCAAGTGCAAGAAGAGGTCTTACTGTCTATGAATTTTACAATAAACAAAAGTTTAAATATAATTATCAAATGGGGTTGTGATGGTGCAGAGCAAAATAGACAAAAATTTTCTGAGGAACAAAATTCTGACGGAAGTTTATTCAGTTTTTCTATGGTACCAATACAGATTTTCTCCGGGACCAATGATTCTAAAACAGGTATCTGGCAAAACCCAGCACCTTCTTCGACAGAATCAGTAGAGCTTATAAAAACTGAAGTAAGAAGAGTTGACGACCTGTAACCTGCCTCCTGTCTACAAAAATTCTTGTAAATGGTATGGAAGTTATTGTGAAGACCATATTGATTTTTTGTATGGTAGATGGCAAAGTATGCAATGCTGTGTTATCATGCTCTTCGACACAAACATGTTACTTGTGTGGAGCAAAACCCCGAGAAATGAACGACATGAATATTATTTCACAAAAGGTGGTAGACAAAAATTTTCTTTCATTTGGATTGTCACCTCTCCATTCGTGGATACGGTTTTTAGAATGTGTACTCCACATTTCATACCGATTAAATATTAAGACTTGGCTAGTTCGACGTACGGCAAACAAAATCGAAGTAGCCCAAAAGAAGAAATATGTGCAAGATATGGCTGATAGATATGCCCAAACAGCAAACAGGCAACACCAATGAAGGAAAAACGGCTCGTGCATTATTTAGAAATGCGGAGAAGTCTGCCGAAATAACTCGTGTTAGTTTGGAGTTAATAAAGCGATTCCGTGTTATATTGGAATGCTTAAATTGTGGGTTCCAAATTGACTGTGAAAAATTTGATGTTTATACTAAGCAGACATTGGAACTATACTTGAAAGAATATCATTGGTACTCGATGCCTGTAAGCGTGCACAAGATTCTTTGCCTTAGAAAGGATATTCTCATATCTTGTATTCTTCCGATTGGACAATTTTCTGAAGAAGCGCAAGAGGCAAGGAATAAACATAGTTAGGCAATATAGGGAATTATTCACAAGAGAGACTTCAAGACTTGACACCAACACTGATTTGCTACACAGACTATTAATCAGCTCAGATCCTTTTATTGCCAGTTTACGTGCTCCTCCCAAAACTAAACCAGGACAAATAATTCCAGAAGTTTTGGAATTGTTGGAAGAACCACAGAATTTAAATACTAGCAAAGATGATAATTTTGGTGAATATTCTGATTCCGATTAGATAAAAATTTTGAACAAATCTTTGTACTTGTTTCCTTTTTTTTTTTAATTTTTATATAAATTCGGTTATGTTTTTTTTTTTATATTAGTCATGCATTTTAAAAAAGTTGCTTGCCATGAAAATCTAGACTTTTACCAAATAAAAAATTCCAAAAGCTTGTTTATATATATATAAATATATTTTATCATTCAGACGAGTCAAATAAATTTATTGATTATTATAATAAATATTGTGTTTTCCTTCTTGAATATGTCAAATAAATAAGAATTATGTGAATAATTAGGAATTTTGTTAGTAGTAGCTCTATAATAACCAACGAAATCAATAATTATTTAGCTGCAATAATTAAGTCCCTCTAGATCAGGGATTCCCAAAGTGGTCGATATCGGTCAACATAAACGAAAATTGGTTTTTGGGGTCGACGAGGTCTAAAAATCGACACCTATTAATTAACAGAAGCTCTTATTTGAAACTTTCAAAATACTGTATAAGTTGTGTTACGTGTACCAACGTGTTATAAGAATGACTAATTTTTTAGTAGGAAGTATCATTATTGTACATTTAAGAAACGCAACAAGTCGATAAGCGTGCACAAGTTCGTACAAGATGATCAAGTTCAAGTCCAAATATGCTCCTGATATTTTACTAAATAACATGCTTGCACTTAGGTTGAAAGTTCATTTGCATTTTGAAATTCGTTGGAGCTTGAATGATAATGCACTCATCTACTACTGTGTGATTCACAGACAGCATTTAGTAGCAAAAAATCTGAGTCCTAGATTGCATCAGTCTTTACAATATGTTATAAATGCTGTCAACAAGATTCGTAGCAATTCTTTGAACTCTCGGTTATTTGCTCAGCTATGTGAGGAAAACGACGAAGTCTTTACTCGGTTACTTCTGCACACTGAAGTTCACATTCACAATCTATCAAGAGGCTCTTGCTTAGCAAGATTTTCAGCTCTTTTTGAATCTGTGTTAGAGTTTTTACAAGAAAAAGATCCAATTGTAAAACAGATATTTTCCGCATTTGTCAAAATTACCAGAAATGCTTCAAGACGATGTTATTTTATCATATGTCACTCACTTGGACGCATTACACAAGGATTTTACTTAGAGCTTTGAGGATCTCTTAAATTTACAAATTCCTGAATGGATAATAAATCCGTACAATATCACAGCCATGGAAGCAGCCAATGTGATAATGCAAGAAGAGTGGATTACCATCAGCACAGACGAAGAGCTTAAGCAAAAGTTCAACCAAGGCTATCAGAAGCTCATGTTGCAACGCAACATTGAAGCACAGTATCCTGCATTGTGAAACATTGCTGAAAAATACCTTATCGCTTTTCCATAATCATACCTCGTCGAAAAAGGCTGCAACTCACCAATATTGAACGGGATTTGCTAGATTGGTAGAAAGTCACCAGGTTCATCCATCACACAGAATTTTTTATTCTTTTATCTTTACTTTGCGATTTTAATGTTTTTTTCAAAAAATAATTACCTACTTAAGTATTTTTACGTAATTTGTATTAATAATTATTAATTACACTTGATATTTACTGACTTTTATTTCTATTTATTTTGTTAAATTTTGATGAGAAAATGATGTTACATAACCAACCGCAAAGTTTTTAAATTGGTAAGTACTTTGTATCAATAGGGAAAAAAAACTAGAGATAGGAATTTTAAAGTAATTTGGCTATGGGGGTCTGAGGTATCAGCTCATTTTGGAAAAGGGGTCTCTTGCCTATAATAGTTTGGGAATCCTTGCTCTAGATTGTGAAAATATCACACTGTGGGGCGCTTCGAATGTCTTTCCATACGCATTTCCTGTCTTGTTGAAATTAAAAAGAAAATATTTTCTATTCGTAATAAAACAGAGCAGAACCGAAAATTATGTTTGCTGAAGAGAAAGACCTCGATGTGAAAAGAGGAAAAGAATAGTCAAGAAAACTATCCAATATTTTATAAAAGAAAACGGTAAAGATATGCCAGTTTGCAGCAAATTTTTCTAAAGTGTGTTTGGTGTTGGACAGTGCAGATTGAATAGAATTGCAGACTTTAGTATCGAGAGTAAACTTGTGAGAGAAAGTCGTGGTGGTAATCGTAAAGAAAGAAAGTATAACGAAAAGAAACAGAGTGTCATTGATTATATTTCCAAATTGAGAGCAGTTGAGAGTCATTACTCTATGAATAAAAGTCGAAGACCACTTAACAACAACAAAATTATGCCGTACTTACAATAACAATAGCCCTGTACATCTTAAATGAAGAAATTTTTCTTTTGGAATATTTTTGTAACAAAATTTAATTTTGGTTTCGGTACCCCAGCAGCGGATACTGGCAGTTATTGTCTTCGTTTAAAACATAAAATAAAATCTGTTGTAGCACCATCATAAAAAAATATAGCAATGACTGAACTGGCAGTACACAAGAAGCGTACCACGGCATTGTTTGAATTAATGAAAGAATCTCATGATAACGTTGAGAGTTTTTGCTTTGACCTCCAGCAGGTGCAAGCCCCACCGAAGCTGTCAATAGGTGAAACCTACTATTCTTGACAGTTAGCTTTTTATCTGTCTTGTGTTACAGACATTAAATGCGAAAAACCACTATTTTATACATGGACGTATGGCCAATCAGGAAGGGGTTCCATACAAGTTTCTTCTGCGTTATGTGATTTTTTTTTAAATAAACATGAATTTAGAGATGACACTACTGTGGGGACCAAAATATAAATATGCACTTGATCCATGCTTTAGTTTTCTGGTTATCACGCAAGGCTCCACAGTCACTGAGAGAAATACACCTTACTTGACCTGTGAGAGGGCACTCATATTTGTCCTGCGACAGAGTATTTGGAGTTATTGAAAAGAAGCTGAAGAAAATTGAAGAAATATTAACTCCAAATGTATACAAAAAACACAACACTACTCTGCTGTAGGCGAAGTATTACAGTTAGATATCGATTGGAAGCTTTATAACTTCAAGGACTTGACTAAATATTTCAAGCCTATGGAAGGAATTAGAGATATAAAAAGAATTTTTCTAAAAATCCTGGGTGTGCTATTGCTATGAGTAATCGGGGAGCGGTCTTTTAGGATAATAGGAGCGCTCTTTATCAGCTCCATTTGACTCTCCTTTTCGCATAGGCATGTCATTAGACAAGAAACACTCGTTTGAATTCCGAAATGATTAAAACTGGAGCTCTCATTTTTAACTCTGAATTATCATGATGGATAGCTACGTTTTAGCTCAGGATGGTCATAAAAGGAGATCTCTTTTTTGACTCAAACATTAACAAATTGAGTTCTTCTTTATATAATTATTTTACTGAAATGTAAAAACATTTCACAAATTAAATTATAGTTTAAAAGCTACGTTTAGATAAATGTGATTTTTACAGCATCGTTTAGTTTGGCAAATATTTTTAAAAGGCAGATTAACTAATTTCGCCATTTCTCAACTTCTTTTAATAATGCATTTTTAGACAATAACCGCAATACGGACAGATCTGAACTGCATAGATATTATATGTAACGTACATAGAAAAATTGGAGTTAAATTCAATCTCACTTCTGCGCTTTTCTCTGCATCAGAATTGCTCCTTTTGGAGTTCTTTTGTAACAATACTGAAATCTAACCAACGTTTTCTGCTCAGTTATTCCTTCTAGAAGGAGTCGTCCTTATTTTCCCTACAGGGAAAGAACTCAGTGTTGGAAGCTATTATTTACGAAACTACCATTGACTATTATTGTTCCGTATATTTTAAATATATTTATTACCTTAAATTTTGAATATTAAATTTAAAATAGCAACAACTTCCTCCATGCCTTTTCCATTACTTAAAATCATAAGAAAAAAATAAAACATAATTATATTGAAATGCGCACGAATAAGTACAGTGAATTTATTTTCTCATTTGCCCAAAATCATTTGAATTTTATTATCGGATTGTCCTGGATCCTATGTGACTTTTTGACTTGCAAATTTTGGCCATCACTCATAAAATTCACCCGGCAAAGAGATAGATTTGTTTTTGATGTAGGTGAATGTTACCCAAAAAGTCCACAAATTTTATTATTCCCGGTGTGGGATGTCATAAAATCCTACTTATTTAAGGCATATCCCATGTGGTTATAAGGGGATCTATTACAATTTGCAATTCAAAATCATTGGACAAAGTATGATATGAGAAAGCAAAGTTATTTGGTAATCCTATAGCCAACAATAAAAAACAAAAATGAAAAACTTCCGTCTCTCATCTTGGGAATAAATTAGAAATCATTCCCTTATTATTTTGCAATTTAGAAGCTTTTTCCGCATATTAAATCTATCTGTCATCTCTCACCTTTTGCTTAACTATTTGCCTTTAACCTTGGATGTCGTAAGAACTTAACATTGTGAGACAGGCAAACAAGAGAGACACCGGAAAGAATTTATTTGTTGATATAAACGTAAATAGAAGAAAAATACATTTTAAGCTTTCGCCATAATGTGGAAGGCAAATTGAGCATTCTGAAAATAAAGCTTAGAAGTATCGAGTTCGAAAAAATTACCAATTTGAGCGCTGGTAAAATAAAATTTTACTAGTGCAGTACAGAGTCAAAAACCTGTCTTCATAAAATAGCACTATAAGTTCTCCAAAATTTTATTAGGAATTTTTAACCTTTCGAACCGGCATTGTTCTTGGAAGACTTTTTATTATTTGTACTTATTTTTTAGAATTAGAAAGTTGTAAATATGACAATTGCTCTCAAATACAATAAAAAAAAATTGGTTGGGAAAGCGAGTTAATATGCTGAATATATTTGTCCCAACCGGTATCTTATGTGGGACATACGTGCCCCAGGAGAGCGGTACATACTCATCTAATAAAATAAAGTCTTCATAAATATGAATGTAGGCAAGTTAAATAAAACTCACTGTATGGAGTACCTAACAGTGATTTTTCTTTAATTAAAACAAATTATTTATATACAAAAATTGAGCTTATTCTATGCAAATTATGTTTAGTCTAAAACGATTAAAAAATCAATAATTTTACAAAACCGAGCAAGATTCATTCACCTTGATTTGTGTTCTGTAAGCACTTTTGCGGTAGGCCCACTTCGATTAGCGGTGAATGAATTTTACTTACTTAATTAGCAGCTATGTTAATAATTAGGTCAGTTATGTTCTTCAATTTGATTTATTGTTTGTTAATTTAATTTATTTGTTAATGCATGCATAAAGATCCTCCCCCGCCTCGTTGAATCACGGAAGTTCTATGACGGTTGATTGTCGAGGTGCTGGCATAGGGATTCCAACAGCTACGGTATTCGCTTGAGACGTTCTTTGGTTACGATTTTTCCACCAGTAGTGTTCAGTCCACAGACGTAGTTTATTCCCCCGATGCTTTTCCACGTTGCTAAAAATTCATTTCCTTCTAAAAAAGGCAAAAACAAAAAAAAAAACTCACAAAGAATGAGTGTTTAAGGTTAAAAGTTAAAAAAAAACATATACTTATCTAACACAATGAGTTCTCCACTTAAGATTCTACCTACAGACATCCTATACATATTTCCATCTGAAAAATTAACAAAAAATCATTAGTATTTAATAAATTAAATCAAAATGTAGTAAACTCACCTGAAATCCACCTATGTCCGTATATTTACATCCTCTCGATGACAGCAAGTGACATTACGTCAGCTGTCTGTGGTATGTTCCATTGAATAAATAACTAATAAGGAAGCGGGGTATCGTGCGAATACAGTGTACGTGATTAAGCATTTCAATGACAGTGTGACCTACGGTAGGGGGGGGGGGAGAAATGACAAGAGGGCCTAGTGGCTATTTTGTGTCAGTTCAACATTCTGACATTTCATATTATTTGAAAATAAGTTTCGGAATTCAATTCGCGATATTGGGAAAAATAATTAATTAAACGTGATTTTTATGAATAGTAGTGTGAAATAAGTGCGGAATATTTCTTTTGTGAACGACATTTTGTGCAATAGAGACTGCGGAGTCCTAAATTAACATAATGAAGTGCGCTGTGCTGTGCTGCAGGAACGAACAGAGTTATTGACGTGGGAAAGCATTCTTCAAGTAAGATTAATAGCTTTACTTCTTAATTATATTATTTTAAACAAAATAAAAGTGCAATATCTATAAAAATAAAGAGCCATGGAAAAAAATTTAACATTTTACCAATACCGGTTTGTTTGTTTACAATTGAGTTTTCATTGGTGGCTAAATTATGCCAGTCGTACATAGGCAACGCCAAGAAATATTATCTGAAAATAGGAGGGAGCTAAAAACATTGTTATTTTACATAGCAATTTGGATTATAAAAAATGTTCCCCTTCAGAATGTCAGGATTTCATTACTGCCATGACGAAACGAATACAAACACGGCACACTAATACATTTCGCCGAGTGGCTTACGTTTTCACCCGATATGCCGTTTCCTTATTAGTTATTTATTCAATGGTATGTTCAGACCTTAGAATATAGAGACAACGCATCAAAAGTTGCTAGGGCAACACCCCGAGGCGAGAACTCATACCTGGATACAGCGGATATATAAAACCGTAAAACCGATGAGCTGCAGCAGAAAATAATTTTTGGCTCAGAGTTCATCTGATTCGGAGACTAATCCGAGTAACAAGAATATTATTCTCAACCTCATTATAGAACATTAATTCAATATTTCAGAGACTAATCTGAATATCATTTCCTACACCTAAGCAGAAGAAAAATTCTACGCAGAGATTAATCTGCAATACTCCTGCCCACACCTAAGCAGAAGAATAACTCTGCGCAGAGATTAATCTGCAATATTCCTGCCCACATCTAAGCAGAAGAATAACTCTGCGCAGAGATTAATCTGCAATACTCCTGCCCACACCTAAGCAGAAGAATAACTCTGCGCAGAGATTAATCTGCAATACTCCTGCCCACACCTAAGCAGAAGAATAACTCTGCGCAGAGATTAATCTGCAATACTCCTGCCCACACCTAAGCAGAAGAATAACTCTGCGCAGAGATTAATCTGCAATACTCCTGCCCACACCTAAGCAGAAGAATAACTCTGCGCAGAGATTAATCTGCAATACTCCTGCCCACACCTAAGCAGAAGAATAACTCTGCGCAGAGATTAATCTGCAATACTCCTGCCCACACCTAAGCAGAAGAATAACTCTGCGCAGAGATTAATCCGCAATACTCCTGCCCACACCTGAGCAGAAGAATAATTCTGCGCAGAGATTAATCTGCAACTCTACTGCTCACATTTACAGAAGAATAATTCTGATCCAAAGATTAATCTGCGCTTTTTCTTTATAGTAGCATATTGCTACCTATCTGCGCACGCGCAGAATATTGTCAGAGACAAATTTGACTCCTTTCACCGTCTACAGCACTTTGCTACTCTTCTGCCACCACGTACGAGCAAAGGTATTTTGCTACCATTTTGCCCTCACGCACCATAAAAGGGCTATTTCTTTATGGAAACATGCTGCTACCACTTTGCGTACAATAAGTCTATATTCAGAGACTAATTTGAATTAGTTGTTCTATAGAAGCATTTTGCTAACCTTGTGCCCTCACGTAATAGCTAGGAGTAGTTTTACTACCCTGCTGCTCACACGCACTAGCAGCATCAACATTTTCTTTTCTTTCATTCTGATGACAAACAATCAATTCTGATCATTTTCATTTTTTTAGAACTAAAGGAACGAAGGAGACAGAAGTTTCTTTGGACGCAACTAGACGCAAACGTCACTTTTAATTTTAATTTGTTTTTATTTTTATTTTATCTATTTGAAGTTTTTTTATTGAATTTTTATAGTCGTAGCCTTCAAGTTTTAAATGAATTTTGTGATATTAGGTTAAGCAAATGAATTATTAATAAAAATTTTATATTTGAAAATTGTAAAAGACTGATTTGTACATTTTACCGGCACCCTCCTCAAACGTCCGAGACTAGATCTCACAAGTAGTATAGCCCAAGTGTAACTGCAATTCCTATGAGCAGGTAGAATCCCGTATAATGAAGCAGGTCATGGTAGTTCTATTTACTAGATAGAAAAGCCAACTGTTTTTGCTGGTTCTCTATAGCAGAAGACAGTTCGTTCATGTCCTTCATTTCAAATTCGTCTACAAGTTGCCGCGACTGGAGCACATGTTTAGTCGTAGTATTTTCTGGCGGAATATTTATATGGATTTTGATTATATTTGTCTCCGGTATAAGAGATGAATTCAACTTAATCGAAATCTGATCATTGAAGTTGATGTGCCTCGTAGGATGATGGGGAATGCAACTTGGTGCTAGCAACTTCCTTCCAAAATAACAGGTCATACGTAGCTTTCACAGATGACATTGTAGTGACTTTCCGGGGTTTAGCTTGACTCACTGAATTTCAGGCCCCTTGCTCCATAATGGGCAAAACGATGACAGTTGATTACGGTGAAGCAGAATTTTAAACTCGTATCTCGCCACATTAGAGTTTAGTGAGAAGATGGGATACTGTTATCTGCAAATTAGTAGCTAATCTTTTACTGCCTTGCTGAGCCTCCGTCTATACTCCTTCAATTTCAGTATCTATAGGTCTAGGCTTCGGCTTTTCCTAGAAAGGCACTCCTAAAGGAAAGTTTAAAAAAAATGTATAATTCAACCCTATGCTGGGATACCTTGATCCCATTGAATTCATCTGATGGAACAAAAAAGACCTATATACTTATGATAGAAAGGAAAAAACAAACCGTTGTTCCCTATTCAGAAAATGAATTACTAATACAGATTTTTTATTCAATAAGTTGATGAAACAATAAATAAATACCTTTTCCATCAAATCAACTACTAAAGTACTGCTAAAATGATAAAAAAAAGTTACACTCTGACAACTACAACCACAAATTCTCATACTTAACAAAATCCCATTAGTCGCATTTTTAGCGCATATACGAAGCTCTTGAAATTTTTCTAGGACCTATGTGTCCCATTACTCACGAAAGGGTTAAAGCAAGAAATTACTAGTAAAATATTACTTCTATGACAATTTGCAGATTGCTTTACGATTGATTGAGAGTTTTATTTGTTTTATCAATATATAAAAATTAATTATTTTCCAAATTAACGTACGTAATAATTTTACCAGCGATTTTAATGGGACATATTAGGAGTATTAAGAGACCGCGTTAAATTTCACTTTGCCCGAATTGGATCTAGGCTTTAGGGATCAAGCATGAAGTGAAGTGGGTTCTAATGATATAACTAGTAACAAATTGAGAATAAAACATACTTACAAAGAATATAAAGGTTCAGCCGTTTCACGAGTAGTATGGGTTGTAACCCTATCACATATTGCTCAATCCATGTTCATCAATTCCAGTATTCCAAAAGTTGTTTAGAATAGGACGATAGCCCTCACCAGTACCATAACAGTTTGATCAGACCTATGATGATGTCCACGGTTCATTGACTTTTATTAACTCTTGTATTAAATGAACTCTATGGACGTTTTATATAGGTAAATATCTTTTCCTAAGACTCGCACGAGAAAGGCCCAATTCCTGACACGATGCTATGATCGCACATCGGGATTTTTATGCCCTTTAAATACATAGACCATTTAACGTTTGCCTTGTGTAACAAATTTTTGACATGGAAAATCGAACGGAACGAGTGGATTTGATAGATACGAGTAAGATAGGTTTCGACTTAAGAAAAATTTATTTGAAGCGTGCTACAAAGTAATACGGAAATAATCTACAGCTATCGGATTAGACAAAGACGTAACTAAGTTAAGGTCACGAGCACTACTTTGGGAAAACCTATTTGAAGGGTATTTATAAGGTAATTTCTAGATCCCGGCTAAGCGAGAACTCATTTAGAGAGATTTGGGGGTACAATTAAATACTAATATGCAAGCGATTCTTCTATATTTGAAAATTTGTATTTTGATTTACGCACTTGATTTTAATTACTGGACGGATTTTTATGAAATAGGATAAACTACCGGCTTCGGGTGGGATAAAACGATCTAGTTAAATCTGAACTTTGGGAAAACTCGTTTAGAAAGCAATACGGGCTAATAAAAGAACTACGGCTATGGGGCTATTTTGATGAAATGCTGTTAGTCTACCACTAGCAATTAAGCTACATTCTGCCATTGATAAAAGTCATTTCCGGGTGCAAAATATCAATTTGGTTAGGTTAAGAAATTTGAGAATGCTCATTTAGTGGGGAAATTATGAGATAAAATAATAATTTGGGGCAATTAAGGAGTAATACTGTATTTTGAGAAAATGAATCGAATCCTTTTTTTTACTAATTTAGAGGAGTAGTGAAGAGGTAATACTAAATTTTGTTTAAATTAAGCGAATCTATTTTTCCGAAAGCGCAAAATAAATTTAGTTAGGTCTCGACTTTGGCAAAGCTAATTTAGGGGGTATTTAGGGGGTAATTAGTTGGTAAAATACTTATTTAGGGATATTTCAAGGCTAATAATATTTAGGGGTAATTAGAGGTGAAATTATACGGTAAAATATGGATTTTTGAATGGATCGATGAATTGAAGAGAGGTTAAGACCTCGACGTTTCCCTGGAATGTAGGCCACAACAAGGCCCATTGTTCAACCGCCAGATTTATGAGCAATTGCTCATGGGGTCCAACGGCAAATATTAGAGGCAAGGTGTTTTGGTGCAATGCTGATTGTGGAGGAGGATATCTCCGTGAGATGGAATTCACGGCGATTTTACACTGCAATATCAGTTTTGACAAAGCCTTGATAGCTGCTTGCTTATATGAGCATATGGCAATCTCTTTGTTCTCAGTGTCTGAGTTGAGGAGATACCTTACCGCTTCAAGGATGGCCATAACTTCTGCTTGGAAAATCGTCACATTATTTTTAAGGTGTATGGAAATTTCTATATAAGGCTCCTCAGATAAAGCATCTGCTCTCGTTTTTCTTCAGACTTGGATGGATTCGTGTGGAACCGTTGTTCAAATGTAAATCCAAGTTTGATTGAGATGCAGTTTCAGCGCTGCGATTAACGCCTCCTTTTCGATATGTATTTGGATGGGATGTATATTGGGGATGACCACAAGAGCCCGCGAGCTGGTTTACTCGGATATTTAGAAGAGTAATACTTGATTTTGAAGAAACAGGTAATGAATCTACGGTTTCCGAGTGCAAGAAAGTAATTTTGCTATGTGTCGACTTTGAGAAAACTCATTTACGCAGTTATATAACCAGAATGGTCTTTAACTGGAACTAATAATTAAAATAAAACAAATCTATGCTGATATTTATAACTCAAAACAATAATACAACCCCCTGTAAAAGAATTGTTGATTAGGTTCTTTTAAGCATTAAGCAAATAATAAAAAAAAAAAAGTTACAATTTTAAAGTAAAAATTATTTGCCTTAAAACTCCAATTCCTTTAAATTATTATTTTAAACTCGTTTGAATATTGACTAAAACTTTAATGACATTTGTTTGTCTTTTATTATTATAATGTTTTAGGTGCGTTTAAGTAGCACTGTTTTTGTCAAAACTCTTGTGTGTAAATAAATGCCCAAAACTGATATCTTTATACTAGTCTAAAACGTACTCAGTAAAGTCTAAATTTTCCTGATGTCACGTCAATTATTAACGCCTCAAGTATCTCCTATCTTATGAAATATTTTTATCAAGAATGAAATACTTTCTCTCCTGATGATATGAAACGAAGCGTAATGAGAAGTTTTAATTGATTGAATAAAAATATTGAAGGTTGAGTATAATTCTAGATGTTGTCACCTTAACACAACTTGTTATATACAAACATCTGTTATTCTACCGTGTTGTATCATCACAAGAGTATAAAATAACAAATCAATTCGATATTTCTTCCTTAAACTGCAACGAAAGATTTTATTGATCTCAATTCACCAGCTACAGCTACGCTCTCATCCGATGTACCTAAGTTTGTTTACTTAAACAAGAAATTCGTTTGAGATTTCCCAGAAGAGATTTGCTTTTCTTTCGAAAAGTTTTTATAGAATTGAGCTTTGAAGTGCATCTAGAATTGCAGCAAAAAGATTTCGATTTATTTGAAAAAATTCTTCCCAAGAACTTCCGATACTTAAATCATATTCGAGATAGTTCGAGTGTAAATTGCGCAACAAAGAGCGAAAAGTTCAATATTTATCCATGTAAATTTTTATTCAAATAGTTAAGGAAATTGCGCTGCAATTTATGATTTCCCTGAAATTGAAAGATAAAATATTAAGCAAACTTTGTTTGTTAATTTTTTACTATGGAAAAAAGTGCAAGAGAATACTCCAAGCTTTTTTTAACGACTTTTCAAACAGTCGCTATTTACTGGTGGAGTCCAACCGGCATATTTATTTGATTACCAGAAGCTGTAAAAGAAAAAGAAAAGAGTAGAATCAAGTAGAATCAAACTTTTAAGATTGTTTTTTTAGACAATTATAATTGTTTAATCTGAATACGAATTAAATTGCGTCAATAGAAAAAAAAAATGCTTTCTCTTACACAGGGGCAAAGAAGAAATTCTCCTACTGTTTTGTTTTTTACAGAATATTCTACAATTAATAGACATCTACTGAAGTCAATATGAAACAAAACCAAGTATTTAAGATTTAATAAACATAAAATAAACGAAATATAAACTTATCGGAACTTCTACAATCACGCAAGCATAACTACACTTGTCATATTTTCTCTCACGATCTACGAGAGCAATCCTTATTCTTACAGCGTACTGGCATACAACGTTGCCAAATTTTTGTGGTAGACGATCAGAGATAAACATACTGATGAGACTTATTTGATAGCACTGGGTCGAAAAGTTAGTTTTTTGTTGCATTTTCAGTACAACGTTGAAGCATAGTTCAACGCGGGTTTTACGATTAAAGTTCTGAAAAAAGTAAATTTAACTTCGAAAATGATTCCAATCGGACAACTCCTTCCTAGGGTTGACATACAAACATTTCGGTTTTCATTATATATTTAGACACTGCCTGAGAACGCGTTGACATAAGGCGCTTTCGGCAAGCACTGTCTCAGTGAGACAACTGAGACAAAACTTTGAGCAACAATCTCAGTTGTCTCAGTTGAAACCAATCAGCTGATCTGCCAATTTTGACATTTAAATAATTTTGATCACAGAAAATGGATAGTAATAAATTGAGGAAAGTGTTGTTAGTTTATTCAAATAGCTCACTAAATTTTAATTAGTAATTAAAATCACAAAATAACGAAACTGAGTCAACTGAAACAAGAAAATTCAGTTTCACTTGTCTCAGTTGCTCAGTGGTTGCGTTGGATTTTTGTAGCTCAATATAGAACTGAAACAGTTCACCGAAAGTGCAGTCTCAATGAGCCAGCTGAGAAAATCTCACTTGTCTCACTGAGAATGTGCTTGCCGAAAGCGCCTATAGATAGCTAAAATTTGGTATACAGCGTTTTTATAAAAATAGTAAATATAATTTCAAAAATGAACGAAATCGTGCAAACACTTCTTGGTGTTGGCATACAAAACTTTAGCTTTTCACTTTTTTTAATTTTTGTTTTCATCTAGGACATAATATTCTTTTTCTCTCGATATGTTTTATTTATTTTTTTTATTTTCAACCACTGACTAAGAGAGCGATGTCACTTGTTTATGTATATATAGAGAACATACAATTTCTAGAAAAATCCTATCCATTTTCTCATCTACCCCACCCCCTCGCAAGGGACCGCCGCTAGATTGCATAAAATGGGCATGCGGAATTTTATTATTATTATTTTTTTATATATTGTGAATATTACCTCAGAATGCTGAAATTCTGTGACTAAAATCTCTTAAGAGGAGTCAGTACCAAGATTTGCAAGTTTCATACATTTTTCCATACGAATTTCTAGCAAACTATTTGTAGCAGAATAATGATTTATATCTTAAATTAAAGGTAACGAAGAGGTCTAGTAAATAACGTCGAGAAAAATAAAAAAAAATGTATTGGAATCTTGTAAAAAATGCCAAAAATTGATTTTTTTCAAATCAAATTCCTCTTAGTAGGTATTCTCTTTTCTTTATATTTTGACTATTTTAGAGAGATAAAGCCTAGATCTAGCAAATAACGTCGAGTTTTTTCATTTATAGTGGCGCATTTTTTAATTGTGTAACTCTAATAGTACTTGTCTTTTCTCTAGATATTTCACCGACGAGAAATTGCAATATTTCATTGAAAGTTTTAGAAATATAAAGCAAAATGGCATATGTAACAACTATGTGCAAAATAAAATTTAGGAGAGTTAATTCTCTTTAAAAACTTTCAATTTCTTTGAACTGCAAATTTCCATTTTCGTCTTAAATTGTCGCATGTTGGGTTTCTGTCTTTTACGCTGGATGTCTCTAATGTGACTTGTGGTCTAGGTCTAGGCTAATTTTATATGTATTTTCATACTTTCAGGACACAAACCTACGTATAGTAAGTTTTATTGCCTACAGGATCGCTGGCATCTAAATTGACATTTTTGCTGAGTAATGACTCCTCCTAATAGCACGTTAATAGGAAATAAATTAGATCAGTCTATATTAGTCGCTTAATATAGTGTTCAAGTGAATTTTTAACCTAGAAAATTAGGCGGGAGAATTTTAAGTTTTGTAACATAATCAAGGCGATAGTGAAAATATATTCAAAATTACAAAAGTAAATCGGGAGACTTCTTCGTAGGATTGCTATACAAACACCTCGTTTTCACTATATCTTTGGATACTGCCTGAGAACGTATCAACATAGAGAATTGTAACTTTGTACACAGTGTTTTCATAGCAATAGTAATTATAATTTAAAAAAAATGGGCTAAATGGGCAACCCCTTTTTGGTGTTTCCATATAAAAATTTAGATTTTTTACATATACTGTAAAAGCGATCAGTCCAAAAGGTTTTAATTGTAGGTACTGAAAAGTTCTGCAGAATAAAAAATCCTATGAAATTGATAATAATAAATTTTTACTCTCTGACGAACTGTTCCAGAAATATTTAGCGAAAAACCATTTCAACAATCAAACTTGTACAGAGAAGTAAAATTATACATAGGGTGGCTTG
Source organism: Dioctria rufipes (assembly GCA_963924295.1). Classification (NCBI taxonomy): domain Eukaryota; kingdom Metazoa; phylum Arthropoda; class Insecta; order Diptera; family Asilidae; genus Dioctria; species Dioctria rufipes. Next base: position 20,142,142 of record OZ002742.1, read on the forward strand.
GTTTTATAGCAAGTCTAGCTTTTTTACTTGTTAAGTGTTAATTACTCCTGAATTGAAAACTATCTATCGACATTATGGGCGTTAACGAAATATGATATGCTTAGGCAATCAGTTGTTTACTGATTTTCCAATCTTGAGTAAGGGGCAATTAGTTGCACGTACCAATTGTTATCAATTTGATAAGCTGTTTACAGAATCTTCAATCGTGTTTGTGAGACAGTTTGCTGTCATTAGCTAAGTAAATTAGTTTGGGCTGACTGTCCCTATGATAGTTAGTGGCGATGACGAAGGTTCGTTTCCTGTCGCCAACGGAGATGACGGACTGTGGATTGCATTTTCACGGATTTCAGTAAAGCTTTTGACCGAATCAATCATAAAATCTTAATTCACAAGTTGACTGTTCTTTTTTTTCATACTGTCTTTGTCAATTGGCTTCGTTCTTATTTATCTGATCGTATGCAGCGAATCATACTCCTCGCAGCTCTTTCTGACGAAATAGATAATACTTCCGGCGCACCTCAAGGTAGTCATCTTGGACCACTCCTTTTTATAATTTACATAAACGATGTATCTCTGATTTTGGCTAATTCAAGAATTCTTTGCTATGCGGACGATGCCAAAATCTTCCGCATTGTTTCTAATAAAAACGAGTGTGGATTTTTAAACTCGAACTTAGAGAGCTTTCATAAATGGTGTGCTATTAACTGTCTTCCTCTTAATATTAGCAAATTTCTACTATGTCCTTTTCTCGTAAAAGGAGGACATTGGAATTTAATTATACTTTAGATGTATGATTATTAACTATACTTACATTTGGGTGTCTTCCTTAATGCTCGTCTTTCCTTCGAACACCATACTAATCAATCGTGGCCAGGGCTAATGCTACTCTGGGGTTTGTAAAGAGATGGGTAAAAGAGTTCAATGATCCATTCATAACGAAGATCCTTTACTGCACATTCGTTAGACCCATTTTGGAGTATGCCAGTCCTGTCTGGTCTCCCTTCTATTCTGTATATATAAATCGCATCGAGGTTGTGCAGCGGAGATTTATCTGATTTGCCCTGCATGGACTTCATTGGGACAACCCTATTATTCTGTCTCCATATGTTGATAGGCTTAAACTCTTTCTATTAGATTCTCTTGAGAATAGACGTAAAACTTCCAGAGTTGTCTTTGCATTTCAGTGTATATAAGGAGTGATAAACTCCCCTGAGCTCTTAAATACTTTCAATATATCTGTTCCTGTGCGATCCTTGAGGAACTGTGACTTCTTCGTTGTTCATCAGCATAGTACAAACTATGGCATGCACGAGCCGGTTTCATCAATGTCTCGTCTCTTTAACCGCCAATTTGATTGCATTGACTTTCATCTTTCAAAAAGTCAAATAAGAGATCAGCTTAGTTAAAGTTACTTGTTTTTTTCATTATTATGGTTATGTATGCTTTTGTCATTTTATGGTTATATTTCAATTTTGTAAATTCAGTAATCAGATCGTTGATGAAGTTCTAAATAATTTAAATGAAATAAATGAAATTAAATTAAATGAAACAATGTCAGCTGAAAGGAGTTGTATTAGACGAGGACAACTATTAGTATGAGCTGTCTTTAGCTGATTTAGAGGGCTGTGATGGGGTCTTATTGTCCCTATGACAATATGGTCCGGTTGCTGTTGGGAAGTGTTGCTACTTTTCAGTCCATTGTGCTCTTGCTTCTAACTCGACTATAAAGTCTTGCGATTTGAAATGAGACTGAAAAATAATAGTTATTTGGTTCAGATCTCATCTGCAATTAGTGAGATATGATATTTTAAAAGATATAATCTTACCATCGGAGTGTCCTTACAGACCCTATGATCATCAGGACATAATCTAGTACGCATGTGTTAGCCCTGGGGGTTATCTGTTATCTGGTTACCATCCACCGGAATGAAACCAAACTGCGATTCTTGTAAAGGGTTTTTGAGAGTTCCCCGCGGAGCTCTGGTCCAATTCTATCTTGCGACACGGCTGAAAGAATAAGAGGCATATGGGGTTTTCATAAAGAATTAAAAGATCTCTGGGTGTTTGGTTCTAATGATCCTGGATATAACATATATATTTATTTTGAATATCTTTTCTTCATTTTAATACTGTCCTGAGGTGAGCTGTCATAAGACTGAAAAAAAACATTTTTTTTCTACATTCATTATAAGAAAAAAATCATCGTCTGCTTAGCTACGACTTTCTACGTTCGACAAGGTATCACTAGCGGTGAATTTTGTAATGTGCGTAACCCAGTTTACAAGATGTTCTACAAGAGTCCGGAAATGGTCGAACCGACATACAAGATTCGCCACATATGGTCAATGGAAAATGTATGAAAAGTGTATTTTCACTACTATATGCAATAACTTTGAGAGATAGAGTGACACAATGTATTGGAAGAATACTTACGGTGGGGGTAAGGAAATATTAGGTGCAAGTAGAAATGAAGTTGGAGAAGAAAAATCATGACTTTTTAAAATTTGTGTTCGGTAAATTTCTTGACCTCTACCCCATATGTGAAAGACTACTGAGAAGTCGAATTATTCTCGACCACTATAATGCACCACCACAAGTAACTTTTAGAATCAATCTATTTATGTCAAACTAATGATCCACCCTCTATATACTGGTAATCTTCCAACTTCCCATTGTGCCAAATTCGGAATTTTTCTAAACATTTTTAAAGAAAAATAAGAAAAATCCGAAAAATTCGGATTCTTAAACTTTTTCCGAACAAATTCTTTGCAAGAAGAATATGCAAATTTTTGCAAAAAACGCCGAATGTGCTGAATATTTCCTCTCAAATCGAAGCGAAAAGAGTTTGTCTATTCTTATGAATTTTCTAAGGAATACATACCAAATTCTTAGAAATTTACATCAAAGCGTTCCGAACTGGTAAAAACTGAAAAAAAGTTTAAAAATGTTTTAAATAAGCAGTATTATTTTCAAATTGGATGTTTAGAAAATAATATTGACGTTAAAGCATTTCGAAGATATGGGTTTTGCCAGTTCGGATAATAAATAGATTGCAAAGAAGAAAAAAAAAAAAACGATAAATATTTATATTTTGTAGGTTTTTATTGAATGGAAGTTTTTTATTAACTAAATTTGCCTTTTACATCATAAAATTCTGCTTTCAGGCACTTTTCTATGTCGACAATACTTGCTGATGGATATAAGGTAAGAGCCGCTTCTATAATAAAACAATTATATTAAATGTTTGATAACATTGAACTGATAATCCGAAAATTTTATAGTTTAATATTTTTGCCCAGTCCTATTCGCATAAAATCCTTAGCAACTTCCGTCATCAAGGTCTTGAGCGATCAATTGGTGAATGTGGTCAGAGCTGATCCTCCAAGAGTTGAAAAAAATGTTTTCTGCAAAATTATAATAAAAAAATATTTTTCATTTTTTTTCGAGTCTTATGAAGTCTTCTTTTGAAATTGTAGGCAACGAAGGAAGAATATCACTTAAGTTGAAGGGCATAATTTGCGCATTCTTCAACGCCTTCATTTCCTCCTTAAAATCGAATGCTTCTCACAAACTTCTTACAACTTTTGAATAGCGAACATGACAGAAAATATTGGGCTCGAAGCACTAGGTTTATTTGGAATTGATGAAGTACGGCAGCGTTTATTCCGAGCTATCTTGACATGTTAGGTACCATAATTTATTGACGTAACTAAGAAAAGCAATGAAATATTTATTAATAATAATTCAAATATACTTTACTCAGCTTTCCAAATTTTCAGAAAATCGTTACCTATCCACTTTTAACTAACTCTGCACGAAAAATGACAGTGCATCTCAAGTGTTTCGGAAATGTCTTCAAAACTTAGAAAGAAATCTATGAAAAATCGGAATTCACAATTTTTTGAAGACTCTTTCTGAATTTTATTGGTTTTCTGAATACAACTTCAAAACTTGAAAATTCCCTGAAAAATTTGGAATTATTTTTCGCTCTGCCTCTTTCGCACATTTTCCGATTTTGCTCTAATCATTCCAAAGTTCCGAATTTGGCTTACTGGGTAATGACCTTTTTCTTTATCTAGAAAAAAAAACGAGGTTTAATATCGCTGAAGGAGCTCTTCAGTCATACCATCAAATCATTTCAGATACGTGGGCTAGGTACCTATTTTAAAAATTTGATGAATCAAATCAAAAAGATTACAAATTATAACGAGTATTATTTCGAAAAACAATAAAAAATGCGACCAAAATACACATTAGTTTTTCTATATTTTTAAAAGTTTCAGAGCAACTTGACATCTTATACCTAGATACCTACATAGATACCTAGATGTATACTGAACTGTTTTGAATAAGTAATTATGAAAAAAAAAAGAATTCTGTTTTGAATAAGTAATTATGAAAAAAAAAAATTGATTCTTTTAACTTTAATAGATGACTCAAACAGCAAACCCAAGCTTACAAAACAAACAAAAAAAACACAACATTACTAAAACTTAATTTTCCAATCTAAATTTCTCATCGGTCTACTTACTATCCTGAGGCTCTTAGCATGAAAACTATTAAAATATAAATCGAACCTACAGACAGGACTCACTCTCTAAAACAGAACTTCAATCTACCTTCGGTTTGAGTGGTCTTAACTTAAGCGAATATACAATTAAATTTTGAAATACGATCGTAGTCTAATTTAAATTCGTGTATAGTTAGTATCACCTAACCAAACATTTATTAATTAGTTTTATAATTAATTTCGACAGCTGAAAATTATTCTGTCAACATTAATTAGTTTAACTGAGGATAGGAAATAGTTACAAGAAATTTGAAATTCCCTCTAATCTAGTTAATAACTAACATTGCAAGTTCCATGATTTATTCTATTGAGGAAAGGTATAAAAATGATGACAGGACTATTCATCACCTCTGCAAAAGTTATCTTATCATTCTCCATAATATTTTATGTACTTTCATAGATGTTGAATTGATAATTGAATTAATTCTTATTTACATGTCAAGTCAAACATAAATAAATCATCGTAAGCTAAAATTAAAAAAAAAAAAAAAAATAACCGGATCAAGAAAACTTATGTCACTATTTATGCACAGTTATTTAACTTTAATTATTATAAAGCCCATGTCAAGAAGAGAATAATCTTTTTCATCTACCAACGATCCTTTTTTCCTGCTCGGTTGAATTTAATACCCGACTTGGACTCGAGAGAACCCCATTTCTCTTATTCTACTTTTGCTCCAGTAAGTAGGAAATTCATTGCATTTTTTATTAGAAGAAATCTAAATGCTTATAAATTTCACGTGCCAACTTTAAAAGTTTCAATAAAAATTTACTGCGGAGTACCCAAAGGGATTTCGTACAGATAAGCAAGCTCCTTAGAACCACAAGAATTTTAAATTTATTTAAATCTATTTAGAATCGGTTGTCGTTAAGTACATTACTTATGTACATACATTGTACTTATGTACATTCCACAATGTAAATAAAGGTTTCGTCTCATCGAGAATACTTGGAGGAAAGTTTCCTTTTTTTTTTTCAACATTGTAATTTCTTCATCCTTGGTTTGTTGAAAAATTCCAGAGCTTGTTATGTGCCATAGTCCCCTAAGATTTATACATATATTTACACATACAGTGGTAGAAATTCCAATAAACTCTCTGGAATGAAATTTACAATTTTTATTTCCTATTCCTTCGATGGGTAATTGATTTTTCCTAAGAATTTTTTCTAGTACTAATCGCAAAATCGAGTAACATTTAATTTTGCGTTGAAAATTTCGGTTGTGCGTTAAATTCCTAGGATTTTTATTACATTATAAATGTCAAGAAGTGCTTAGAAAATCGAATAAGCTTGGCAGATTATTTCATGTTTTAAGTTAAAATATAGTGAATTTTTAGGTAATTTCTTAATTCTTATGTTATTTAAGTTTGAATAATTAAAAACAATTTGACGTTTGAAATTTTTCGAATTAATAATGTGAAGAGAAAAAGTCTTGTCTTGTGAAAAAAAGAGCTAAACCAAGAGCCTAGCGAGATGTAGGGTGGTCCATTCAGAAAAATTCTGAATAAATCATCAAATCCCAAAATGTCATTCTTATGGAAAAATATAACCATAATAGCAAAATCTTCCTTATGATAATCCCCAAATCAAGCAGGAATCATTTCTTCTCTAGTTTTGACAATCCTAGAGCTTCCAGTCACTTAGTTGACGTGTTCGGCAAATCCTGTTGGAGAATAAAAAGCTAGAGTTCGAAAAAAACCTAAGAACCTCCAATAAGTGGGAACCATAAGACGGCTAGGCTGAATTTAGCTGAAAAACATATCCACTGTTGTAATGAGTGAACTAGGTCCTTTCTGGGGACAAAAAGAAGTTTACACTAAACAGTTCTGATGGTTTCCAGTACTATTACCACTATAAAAGGCTTCAAGAGGAAGTAAGCATAACACGAGTGTCTTATTGTGGCGACGTTATGACTTGGACTAGTTTTTCGGCAGGCTACAGGACGCATATTGTAGAAAAGACTCCAGTGTCTACTTGGTAACTTTACTTAGTTGAAAACTGCCATAAAATTTGTATGGAAAGCTATATTGACGACAATCCTGCAAAACTTGGTATAGTCATTGCCAAAATGACTAACTGAGGTAAGCCTATATAATACAGGCAAACTGTACCGAAATTTGTCAAATATTCAAGAAAATTTCCAAGTCTTTATAACTTTGTATACCCGTACAAAAATATATTCCATGTAAGAATTCGAGATGAGTCCCGAATATTACATAGTGTGATCGATCTAAATACAGGTATAAAGACCCTCGCGCTCCCCACCAGCGTAAAGGTCCCAATCAGTTTGATGAAAGTAAATAATAATAAAATAATTTTTTGTCAAATACTTAATAAGAATAAAAACAGATTGATTTCATTCTTAACGAAATTTCTCAAAAATAAAGGATTCGTTGTAAAACAAGCGGCGGATGCTCTTAGCAATGTCGACTTGGATCTCTTTGCTCTCTAGATCACTTTAACAGAAGAAAATAAAGTTTTCATTAAACCAGACACAGCCTAAACTAAAAGGAAAATTTTTTCGTCAGCAGAAATCAAAAATCACACGAACGCATGAAAAATACAATCTTACTTGCTCATACTTTGAGTGGTTGTGATACCCCGTCTTGTATATTTTAGAAGGGAAAATTACAAATTTTCAAACTCCTGCAAAAATAAATTCAATTGGTTTTTTGTGGAAAGAGCTTTCAATGATGAAAATGGAACCCCATCAGAAGTATAGAGAGGCTGGTGGAATTCCTTCTGCTGATGGTATATGGTCTGAGGAAAATTGATAATCTTTCATTTAATTCATGTAGACTTAATCAATTTAAAAATGCGCTACAAAAGCAAAATTCAAGGCTGGAATTATTACCACTAACTTCAGAGGCAGCTGCTCAGCATTCGTCACGGAACAGTGTGGATACAACACTCCTTGCGCCAACACCAGAATCGGTACAACATTTTATCTCTTACAACTGTAGGGCTGATTGATCCCCGAGGTGTGGGTGCAGAAAAGCATGGTTAGAAATGCTCTCAAAGGGGAATGCCCATTTTAGGCCCGACACCTTCAGAAATGAGAGATGTCGTAAAGATAGGGGGGGGGGGGTTAAAGTTTGATCTAGTACATTTTGGAAAAGCTAGTCCAGAATCGAATTGCTTATATCCTGGGAGGAATCTTGAGTACCTAAACTCCAATACTCGGAGCCTTAAATAGCTATTTATAGCCATCCCCTTACTCACATTTTAGTTATTCCCTCTTTTTTATTCGAATTGAAGTACTAGATTTTTCGCCCCTTAGATCGGCTTTAGGCAGTAGGGTTATGTCCGATCGGAAAACGGTTTCCACTGATCGCCTAAGCACATTGCACAAGAAATTTTCTCTGCATACTTTTATGGTAGGGGTACAAACCCCCGGTTGGGGGAGATGTAGTTCCAATATAGCATGTTGCATATCAAATTAAAGGTCTCGCCGAGTACTTTCACGATTCAAAAACTTTATCTGGGCGTTTTTTTTTTTCAACTGGAAAACACATTTTAATTCACTTGGGTCACATACACCCCGGTTAGTACATTTCGCATATATTTTTGCAGTTCTTTCTTCCGTGGCCATTAGTGCTCTGTTAAGAAAATGTTTTTCATACAAAGTCATTTTCCAAGGCTCACAAATTCCGCACAATCACGAGAAATAAGAAAGTTCACTTTTTCACCCAAGAAAGTCGCTTTCCCCCGCTGAAATAAAATAATCATTATTCATAAAATATGTTCAGAGCATCAAAATGCATCGTTTAAGACATATCTCATGTCTGGAGATTTCCGGCCTAAAGTTGTATGTGGGCTTTCCCCTTTACAGAAATTGACAGGGAGTGTAATGCCTCAATGCATAGATGTCGCAAATTTGTGAAAATCATAACGACCCAGAAGACACGGAGGCTACCGATTCATTCAATATAATGTAATATGGCAATCTACTTCAAAATTCCCACTTATACATTTTTCTTTTAACAGAATATACCCACATCTAAAAATGCAATAGATAAATTGTTAAAAACTAATACTTACGTACAATGATGAGTGATTCTTATTTTGGGACAAGTTTTTAATATTATTTTATTATATACGTGAAAATCTAGAAATTCCGGTGAGCTTATATGAATTTCCAACACTATAAATTTACTGATATACCACGAGTAAATAATTATTGGCAACAATGCTCTACTTCATGTCTGTCCCAACTAATATTAAATTCCAGAAGCCTCCAGGGAAGGATAACTGAAAGCATTCCTCGAATATGTTTCCATACGTATTGTTGATTTCATCAAATGTTTTGCATACCTTCACGTGATGCTCTCATAATATGGTTTTGAAATTGTACTAATATTGTTAATCTCGAGGGATTTTGTCCTTCTAGCCCTACAAGAATTTAATTTGGATAATTCGAGCTTAAGTGTTACGATAACAGAATCTGGGAACATATTTGAAATAAAATTCTTCTCTAACGAGATTTAAATATTCTATCGCATAGCAATATCCATTTTACGTGGAATACAAATTGCAGCAGAAAATTACCTTGAATGCTCTTTAATCAATATGATACGATTATTTTCGTACGTGTTCATATGCCCACATGATTGTTAAAGTGGTTTTTCGCATCTGTTTCGAGAATGGTTCGTCGGATAGTGAAAATAATTATAACCAATTTCATAGGATTTGATATTGTGAAGAATTTTTTAGTACAATAAAAACAACGACGACTGATTATTTTCACAGTATACGTCAATTTTTGTATGACAACACCAAGAAGATTTATTTTTATGAAAGCGCCGTTTGCAAAATTTCAGCTCTCTACGTCTCTACGTGAAGAATATTTGTATGCAAACCCTACGAAGGAGTTACCTGACTTGTTCCATTTTCGAACTTAAACCGAATCCTCCTGGCGTTGCCATATGGCAAAAAAAAACATGCATTTCATTTCGTGCCTCTAAAATGTAAACCAATTCTCAAAAGTATGCATTTTCCCATTTGTTCACTTCGAAACGCATGTGGCTTTAATATTGCAGAGTTAGTTTGACATTACTGCCTAGCGTTTTACAGTGAGAAGATCGAAAATTTGGTCATAAAAAAAAAAGTTTAAAAAAATCTTATAATGGCGCATAAAAAAAAGTAAGAATCTCAATAATTCATTGTGTACATTATCGAAAAGTAGTGTGCTGCATTTTCGTCAGTATTTCGCATGTTCTAATGAGTGAAATAAGTGTTAACGGGGAAAAAAGTATTTAAGTAGCGTATTTTTTTTTAACCTTTTGTCAGTGTGTCCATATGGCAACTCCAGGAGCGATAGGATACAGGTTTACCTTATTGATGCTAAATTATGATTCTTTTTCTAAACTATGTCGTTGTTAACTGTATTTTTAATTCATATGGTTTTCCAGCAAGCTGACGCTCAAAGAAGCTCTCGATTACTTAGAAGAGCTTTGTTCAGTTAATGAAAATGATCTTTCAAGCAACCTTCACGCCTTGTATATTCAGCCACCAGAGAATGACGGTGATTTGAGTGGGGTAGACGATGCAGATGAACAGGAAGACGGTATTCCAGGCAATGTATGTCCAGCGCAGTTGAGATCAGGCTAGGAAATTATATTTGAATACGGCCGACGTATTGAAGACTTTGACGTTGTCGAAGAGAATTTTGATGAAGTTCTCGAAGACAGTGTTTTGGTAGATCTTCTAAATAATTCCTCATTGAATTTTTGCACCAATATATTAGATGTAACTCAACCAACAAACACATCTCGTGAGCCACATCCCGCTTGCGACGTGTTCAACCATCTACATCCAGGTGTCCTTGGCCAACATCCAATAAGAATACTGCGATCACTTGGTCAAAAAATGAATCTTGCGCATTGATTCCAATTTTCTCACACGGTAATTACGAGGATTGCCACCATTGGAAACAACATGAACAATTTGAGAAATTTATAGATGATGACTTACTTCAACATATTTGCGATTGTTCGGAGGTATACGCCACTTACCGTTAACGATTGGTAGACATTTTTTTTCCTCTTCAGTGCAGCTAAAAACGTATATTTCCAATTCAGAGCTTCGTGTCTTCATTGGTAGTCTGCTTGTTAGTGGCTACAGAGCTATGTGGAGCAATGATAGTGATTTGCGCAACGATATAAGAGCATACGTCGGAACCGTTTTGAGGAAATTTTGCAAAGTCTGCATTTTGAACCGAAGATGTGTGCTCCGCAAAATGCGAATGATATATTGTGGAAGTTACGACCCATGACAGATCACATAAAATCAAAAATATTGGAACATTTCTATCCCGAGCATAGCATTTATCGTTCGACGAAAGCATGATTGCATATTTTGGAAACCAGTGATGAAAGCAATTCATAAAAGCGAAGTCTACGCGCTTTGCATATAAGGTGTAGTCTTTATGTACTCCCGGCGGATACATGATAAACTTCGAGGTGTATCAAGGCAAAACCCCCGGTCTAACTCAGCGTATGAGGAACGATTCGGCAAATGTGCTGCTCCTCTTGTGAACATGATTGACGATTTTTCTTATAACGATCAACACCTGCCATTCTCATTCAACTTTGATAATATATTTACAAGCTTTCCTTTGTTTGCTTATTTGAAAAGTCGTGGTTACAATGAAACTGGTACAATTCGAATATACCGAATAGTTGTCCGATCCCTCATAAAAAAAAACGCGACTATTACGAATCCATAAAACTGAATGAGAGTGGAATTCGTCTTACAAAATGGATCGATAATTCGGTGGTCTGCATGTTGTCAACTGTTTTAGGCTCCACACCAACATCTACTGCATCTTGCTATTCTAAAGAAGCTCTGAATAAAATAGGAGTCACTCGCCCATGTATTGTGACGGAATATAACCAGTATATGTATATGTGTGTACGATCGATTTGACCAAAACGTTTATGCTTACCGTATCGCATATCGTGGCAAAAAGTGGTGGAGTTGCATCTTTACATGACTTATTGTTGCTTGTATGCAAAATGCATGGCAGTTTCATTGGCTTGTCAATCCGGATATGCCACAGCTTCAATTCAGACGTGAGGTCGCAATTTATTATTGCAAACATTTTGGTGATCTGCCAAAGTCACACAGTGTTTCATGCCAAAAACGGCATTCTTCGCTACGATCAAACAAATCACCTCGTCATTCCTTTGGAAAAGAAAAGACACTGTGATGGAAACCTGTATAATTCGATTGTTCGAACTGCTTGCTCAAAGTGTGATATAGGCCTTTGCTTGCGTCTTATAATACCATGGCTTAAAATAAATTAAAAATTAAAATAACATTTATTCTTGGAGTTTTATTCCATAACAACTTTGGAAAAATCAATTTTGTGTATGGATACATACCTGTAACCTATAGCTCCTGGCGTTGCCATATGGGAACAGGACATTCTGAGTATATAGTACAACACCTTTATCGAAAATGCAATGATGCAGTTTTTCTATTCTTGTTCTAAGAAAAGCGCACCTAAAATAATCCTGAAGTCCGTGTGCAAAATTTCATCTTTCCAAGTAAACGCGTTCTCGAGTTATAGAGGGAATGGACGGACAGATGGACATGTAAAAATCAAATTAACTTTTAATATTATGCGTGGCACTGTACAACTGGTAGTTCCCAAAAAAGGCTGTAATCGATATAAAAAAAATACCTAAAAAATAATTTGAAATACCTGGCTGATTTCAAAAGGGAAATAAGCTAGATAGGCGTAGAATTTGAAAATAAAAAATTAAAAACAATTTTGTAATTAGTCTAAAAGTACATCCACACATAACAAACATTGGCAAAAAACATTTGTCAAACATTTGACAAACAATTTATAAGAAGTTGACAGACGTTGGATAAATGTTTGACAAATGTTTGTCAAACATTTGATAAGATATTTGTGTGAAAATTCCTTTCCAAATGAATAAATTTAATCATCTATTCTCCGAGTGAAATAACGTGCATTGCAGCAACTTTCGTCGTAATTGCCTCAACGTTTGAGGAAAATTTGAAAAAAAGAGATGGTGGAACAGAGAATTTTTAGACAGAAAATTAGACTAGGGTATAGTGGTCGTAATTTATTAAATAATTTAAAAACTTTTCTAAGAATCTAAAACTGTAAAATTAAATATTTGACACATGTTTGACAAATATTCAGGGAATGTTTGTTATGTCTGGACGCACCTAAAGGCCCAAACAAGATCAAGAGTTACGCTATAAGCTGCAAGCTACACGAAGCTCTATTTCAGCTTCATGAAGAGCAATTTGCTACAATGAGTGCCACAACCTTCAAGATTTATATTCGTATTGACATGAATAAAATGAAATTTTCTTTGACGATTTTTCAAAATGCCTAGTGAAGATTAAATTCGTGAGCTGTTTATTTTAGAATTTAGTACCATATTATCGTAAAATCAATTTCTTTTTCATATGCCTATTTATATTCGAACTACAGAGTATTTTTGATATGAAGCAAATGACTTTTACTTCGTTATGATGTCGGTATTATTGCAGCTTCAGCTTCGAAATTAGAGATTTACCTCATATCAGCTACAGCTTCGTTTGAAGCTAGCTATACCATGTAGCTTTATGGTCCTTATGTAATAGTTTCTATGTAATAGTTTTTACGGTATACCACAGTAGTGCGTACCTATCGCTCTAGCTTGGGCCTTATGACAACACTCTGATAGCAATATCTAGAGCACGAATAAACAATTAGTAAAAATATAATATTAAAAAAAAAGTATAAAATTTATAAAAAGAAACAGAGCTGCACCTGTAAAGATGGCATAACCCGGATATAAAAAATAAGTTTCCGAGGAATCTTCTAGCATATGAACCGATATTTGAGTTCCCAATAAATTTTCAATTTTCAGAAGGAGCGCTGCTATAAATCTTCAGACAACCAGGTGTTGGAGAATCAAGGGCAGCAGTACAAACCAATGTGGCTGCAACTTTGCGGACATAGTGAAGTTGACATAAGATTGACTAGGTCACAAGACCCAAAATTCTTCCCAAAATAGTACTTAGCAGTACTGTCATAGGGGCAGTCCGGACTAACGAGGCGCACACCAACACCGGAACAGCTTACAGCAGCTCTAAAAGATTCATCCAGGTAAAAGGCCAGCTTACCGTCGCCCAGCCTTCATAAGGACCATTGGCTTGTATTTTAATATTTCAGGCCTTGAAGATTGATTGGTTGATTAGATAGATACTGTAAGGACCATTACCAGATCAAGCAATTTGGTGAATCCGTTACTGGATTTGACTCTCTGATCTTTGTTTCCTACAACAAGTAACCAGGGTGAATTCATACCACATAGCACCAGCTTTCGCCGTCAAGTAGCACTACTAATCTCGTAGAGCAGATCCGACACTGTGTTAGTAGTTATCAAACCATCATGTACATCTTATTGAGGACGTAGCAATTGGGATAACTTGCAACAGCAAAACTAGCCCAAATCTCCAAAACCCCAAGAATAATAGTCTGGCACTCTACCAACCAACTGAGCTAGCCGGTCATCCTTGTTCTGAGAGATTGAAACTTATAGTAACCTTGCCAGAGCATTTTTAACAATAGCGTCCTAAATGAATGCATTGTTCGATAGAGAGAGCGGAAACTGCCTTTGTCGGACGGTCCTGAGCTATTTCGTAGCCTTTCTAAATGTTACCACAGAGCTATGTTAAATAACTGGAAGAAAAGCAAAAATCTTTTTATTGGGGAATGCTTCAAGGATTTCGTTAGGCAAACAAGTTTACAGACACCTCTGATGGAAAAGCAAAAGAACCCCTACTTCTTAGGAGAACATAACTATGTGCGAAAGCTCTGTCCTAGAATGGTTCTAGACTTTATTAATAGTCTTAACCTAGAAAGGGAATAAATTGAACGTGGACTTACAATAGATCTTTTAGGTCGCAGTAAATGCGAGGCTAACGCCTGCACACGCTTCCACGAATCCAAATCTAAATCTGCACAATTAACTTAACTTTGAAACCGCATCTTACGACATATCGGGTATGCAAAAAAAGAAAATTGCGTTTTCTAATAGATGGCGTCACTGCTACTGTATGCATTACGTGTGAATCGGCTTAACATGTATTTGACAGGTCTTAATGACAATATCAGAAGCAGCATTTGTCAATCAGTTAAAGTGTTTGATTCTCGGTCCGGGAATCGGATAGTCAAGTCGATACCAGGAAAAAACCAAATGCAAGCGGACTTCGTCCGCTAGTGTGATTACAAAGATTTTATTGTGCGCTTCAATCACATCTGTTTGTCTTCGCGGGTGAGCCAGTTCATATAAGTGGCCGGCAATACAGATAATTCTAAGGCTGGGCAAGTGGCGTCTATTCATGTTATATGTCGACGAATAGTTGTACTATTCGTCTTTTGGAAGAAGAAGAAGTTAAAGTGTTTACATCATTTATTTTGTTTTTGTTCGATTGAACATGGATAGTTTTATGCCAAGTAATCGGCATTTGCGAGAAAAAATCCACTACTGAGAGTCATCGTTTACTTGTAAAAGCATACGGTGACTATGCTTTTTCTGATAGTATATGTGCAGGAAATGGTTCAGACAATTCAAAAAAGGTATTTTTGATGCTGAGGACGCTGAATATGAAGGAAGACCGAAAAAGTTTATAGATGAACAATTGGAAGCATTACTGGATAAAGATACATGCTAAACTCAAGCAGAATTGGCATCAGCATTAAATGTTGAACGATAAACTGCTGAAAAACAGTTACAAGCAATGGGATTTCTTCAACAAGAAGGAAACTGGGTCCTACATGAATTAACCGAAAGAAAACAAAAGAAGGGAAAAGCCATTTGTGAGATGCTGTTGCAAAAACAACGAACAAACAGTTTTTTATATAGAATTCTCACAGGAGATGAAAATTGGATTCACTATGTGATCCTAAATATAAAAAAGCTTGGTTAAAGCCTAGTGAACCTGGTCCATCGTAGTGGGATATGAAAGGTGTTGTATATCATGAGTTGCTGAACCCTTCTGAAACCATTACTGGCAATGTCTACAGACGACAACTGATCCATTTAGAGCAAGCTATTACAGAAAAACGACTTGAATGGGAACATTGACATGACAATGCTAGACCACATATTGCCGAATCGGTTAAAATCTACTTAGAAGGATAGAACTGGGAAGTGTTACAAGACAGTGCGCCTTCAGATTACTATCTGTTCCAGTTGATGCAGTCAGCTCTTACTACTGGAGAACGAAATTGACTTCATATTTAATTGGATCACCTCCAAAGACGAGCACTTCTTCAGAGATCAAATCCAGAAATTGCCTGAAAGATTGGCAAACGTCATAGCTTCCGATTGAACATACTTTGAATAAGATACACATACACATATGATTTGCTAAATAAATATTTGCTTTTAACAAAAAAAACGGCACTTTCTTTCTCATATATCCAATAATATAATCAGATAGGTACTGCAATCAAACAAAATGTGAGGTCACTCTTCGAATGCATTCTATCCATGAGAACTTAGAATTTTGTGTTTGAAAAACTTAAAGTGATAATATTACGCATTTTACTGAATTCAGCAAAATGTACGTAATAATAATTAACAAAATGTTATTGGTAAACGTAAGTAAAAGCAAATATTTAGATGTTATTCACTAGTCTCAATATGCTATGGAAGCAATGCTAGCCGCTGTGTCTACTAAATCTCTGAGGCTTAAAACTTTTGCATTTTGAGCCGATGTAAAATAAACCAAGGATTTTTAAATTTAAACAAATCTCCAAATTACGACGTTGGATACATTTACAGAGATTCATTCTACTAATCCACACACATATTGATATTCATTTATAAATAAATTTTCCTTTTACTTTAAAATTTTGGTTTTCCTTAATTTATTCAATTTTCTAGTAAGGAAAAAGCATCTGCCTTCCGCAGCAAATTTGTAAACATATTTTCCCTCCAAAAGATACCAGAAAAGTTTAAGTCAAGTTAGGTTAGGTTGGTTATGCTATGGTTGAATTTGTTTCTGTTGCCCTTTGTAAACAAACATTTGTGGAGTCCTGAATAAATTTTAAGTCTGCACATATGAAGATGCCTATATGAAACACGTATTTGTGGATAAATTTGTGCTTAAAAGTATAAACACATCTGGAGGAATCAGGATACAAATACATAATTAAATTTAAATCTCCTTTTTATCCGAAATTTTATTTTTAGCGAATCAATAGCTTTTTAAAATCACAGGCTCCATAAAATAAAATATATGAGATGGGATGTCGTTGTAGAAAAATAAATTTGGAAAAAAAGTAACGATATACACATACCGTTGGGTAACGACAGCTTCAACTGCCATTCAATGTACAATAAAATCATCCCTCGGTATGTGAGACATGTCCGAATCCAAGTCTTACTCTTTTTCTTCGTCTTAACCACCAGTGATATCACACAACAAGCGACGAAGACGAAGCAAACCTCTCCGAATTTGAGTCCTTATCTTGATATTTGACGTTTCATTAATAACGTCTGAAAGCAACGAAAAGTAGAGATGGATACTCTATGACAAACATAATCAACGCTACATGATATTTGGCAGTGAGATTTCTTATATATAGATGTGTGCGTTTTTCAGTCTATCATTGCGACTGACTTATAATAACAATGGACCGAGCGATTTGTTATTTCATATAGCATAAATATTATGTTTCTTTATATCATGGTTTGAACACCCTTTAAAATATTTAAGTACTGCATAAAAAAAACATGTAAAACTCAACCAATCAGATAAAGTTTTACATCCGAAAATCAAATTAAATTATAAAACTATATTTTCATGTATCCAAGTGATATTTTAATCGCTTATAAGGAATTAAACTCATTCCGACTTTAGTTTTCAATAGATGATTTTTACCTGAATTCCTCGTATGGCCAAAAGAGATGGAGCATAGTAAACGCCAGGGTATATAGAATACAAGTTATTCCCATTACGAACCAGGTTCCGCCATTAATGACGAAATATCGTGAAAATGTAAAGAAAAGCACGTTACATTATATTGAAGGGAAGAAGAAATGTTGGCTATATTAATATAATATAGAATGACTTTTTTGTGAGCTCTTCTTATTTGATTGAAATTTCAGTTTCAGTTTCAATTTTAATCAAATCAGATTCTCCTTATGTTAGTTAAAACATGATTTGAGTTCGCTCAACTCAAATGATGAGTCCGCTCAAGATTTTAGTTCGGGCAAGCCACTCAAGCAGTGAGTCCGCTCAACCAATGAGTCAGCTCAAGTTTCGAGCGATCAAATGTTGAGCGGACTCAATGATTGAGCGGACTGAAGTCCTGAGTTGAGCGATGAGTTGATATAACAAATGAGTCCGCTGATTTACAACCCTGGTAATTTTGACGTAAACTTTTTGTAGCAGTTCAGAAAAATGCAACGATTTCAATGTATCACTGCAAGAAACGTGTAACAATTCTGCAAGAAAGCGGATAGTCCCGGTTTCAAACTCCGGACGACGCGGTTGTTTTTTTTCCTATTGTATTTATGATTTAATTGAGAATCGCTAAAAATAAAAGTTCTGAAAAGTTTTCTATTCTAAATCTATGACCGATTCGAAAAATTGTGAATTCCGTTCCCGCATTGGAAAAATAAATAAAAGCGAAGGAGTTTGTTTTCCGCAACTATCGATTGTCCATGCCCAGAATTGAAATAAGTCTACAAGACTGCAGAAAGGAGAGGGTAGTGATATTGACCCGAATTTTTAAAATGATATATTTTGTGCATTTGATGTTTACGAGTGGTGGCGAGTGTCTCTGAAATGTTGACCTGTTTCTAGCTTATACCGTTTTAAACCATAATTGCGCCCCTCTCCCTCACAAGAATCCTGGATCCGCCACTGCATTAAGTTGTAATTTATTATTTTTTTTTTATTATACTTTTTTAAATTACTCCAGAAATTTAAAGATCCGATTATTATTTCTATGTAATTTTTTTTTGTTTTGTTTCAAAGATCTAAAATAAATAAAGGTTTCGGTCCCAGGTTATAATCTTTCAGCTGTTACACTGTAACCCAGCCATTCGTTTGTTTTAGGATATGAATTCTCTATGAAATACTCCAGGGTCTTTATAAATTTTTTATTGTCAATTCAATGACAATGTACAAAATCACATTTCTGCACATAAATACCTACTTCCCGATCAATAAAATATAGTCCGACTACAGCTTACAACAGAACAGGGGCAAAAGTTCTTATGAAAAGAATTTCTAAAATTTAATTACGTTGCCATATATGAATAGTCTGAGCTAGCGAGTATATAGATAAGCTATTTTTCAATGGTGTTAGACTTGTTTTTTCCCTTTCCAATATCCCTAAATACTATGTAAAACTTAAAAAAAGAGGATTTTTATGGTATTTCTATAGATTTAGATAAATAAAAATCTGAAGTAAGGTATTAACATTCTTTTGCTCATCTTATTGGTAGTTCAATGAAAATCATTTCTTTCATATCGACTATCAAACATCAAAGGAATATCCGAAAGAAGTGCCCGAATGCCACAATATTCGCATCCCAACATGAAAATCAATAACTAAGGGATTTTGTAGCCAAATCTGGATTGGGATTTTCATCTATAAGAAAAGAGGATAAGCTGTTATGTAGGTATAAAAAATTAAATTTTCAAGAGTGCTACATACATACATAAAATATACACTTACATATGTATGAATATGTGCTCGGCATAATATAATCCTACAATTTCCCATCTCTATAAAAAAAAAACAATCTTTCCTTTTTTGTGTAATTTAACTGCTTTAAGAAATACCAGAAATCTTAGTTAAATCTTTAAGTAATTCGAAATGTTTCTGCCCTGCTCTAAAAGGATGCTTTTGTGTATATTAAATATTTGTAGTCCTGAAATTGTAACAATTGGGAAATTTCCTCTCATTGTACCTAGTAGTATGTCGAAGACAGTATTTATAAATTATATTATAAATTAAAAATGTTCCCAATACAAAATGCATATTTCGTGAGTTATGGCATTTTTAAAAATTCGTAAAACTGATGTCCTGGTCTTCATTAAAAATTCAGACATATAGTTTTGTATTTATGCTAAGACAGGGAAATATGGCTCATAGAGAATTCAAGTTATCTTGCGAAAATACCTGTTTAAAAATCTATGTGAAAAAGGATGTCAAGGATAAGGATTTTATCTTTATCCATGAATATCCCGGAAGACGTACCTTTCATTTTATTCCTTCATTTTATTTTTTTATTTTTTACCTTACATTATCCACTAAAACAAATTAATATTTTAACTTGGAATCTTAACGGAATCATGGATTAAAAAATCATGAAAATTTCACAAAACTTGAATTTGCTCACAATGAATTCTTAGTTTCTTGAAAATTTCATGCAAGTTTCTATAGAATTTTATAAATTACCAGAAATTTTCTGACTCATATTAATAATAATGACAAAATGATCTTAAATTTCATGGCATTTATAACGCGCTTTAAAAACAAATAATTCGCCTTTAGGGATCGCCATCAACTCAGTTCCAAGCCCGGAGATAAACTGAAACTTCCTTCCTAACTAATCCTCACACTTTTGTGAATCTTTTAATTTGCAACAACTACTGGATGCACCAACCCGTGTACCTGATGCATCTGACACTAGAGCTAATTTATTAAACTGGTTTCTTTCATCTCACCCCGAATAATATGCTGATCTCAGTCGGTTCCCCCTTGGCAATTCAGATCACTGTTTGTTTAATCACAGCTCAATTTACCACCTCCAACCTGCGTCGCCCTACCCCTCCACCTATAAGTAGGGGTCTCTGGTACTATAAAAATACTGGTTGGAAAAGTCTCAATCAGTACCTCAGGGAGATTAATTGGTCAGTCTTTTTTACTTCGGGGGATGTCGATAAATGCACTTAGTAATGTTCTAAGTCTTGCCATGCGCGAATACATTCCGTATTCCTACAGGATATCTAACCAACAGCAAGAACGCTCTTGGCTTAGAGATAAGTGGAACCAAGCCATAAAAACCAAACAGTCTGCTTTTCATGCTTATAAATTATATCCATGTCCAGAGCTGAAACAAGAGTGCAGGACTGCACAGAACACCTGCAAGTCCATTATTCAGAGAAAGAAATTTCTCTTTGACCAGAGTATTAGACAAAGAATCTTGGCAAGCCGCAAAGGTAGCAAAAGTTTTTGGTCTTTAGTCAAAACGTTACGGAACAACTTCACCACTTCTTCAATACCTTAACTACTTAACAATGGTGAAGTCGTAGTTGACTCCATGGATAAGGCTAATATTCTGGCTGCTAGATTCGCTGCAAACTCTCGGCTTCCACCCATTTCACAGACACCTGTTTTGAATCCCCCATGTGGATATGTACAAAAGCCGATACACATTCGTACGAGAGATGTATTCAAGGTCATTAACTGGATCGACCTATCGAAAGCTGTGGGACCTGATGGTTTCTCGCCACTATAAATTAAAAGCTGCGCATTATCCTTGGCTAAACCTCTGCGCGTCTTATTCGACAGGAATCTTTCCAATAGCTTGGAAACTAGCTCACGTTCAGGATATTCCTAAAAAAGGAGACGGTAGCGAACTCTCAAATTATCGACCAATTGCACTTCGATTCTCTCCAAGGTTTTGGAATCTATCATTTACTTCAAATTATTGAAGTATCTAGAAACCAATCAACTCATCAACGATCGCTACTTGCTGACTTTTCTTACGGAACGTTGGAACCGTAGTCTTCACAATTTTGGTGACAGAATCTGACATCCAGCCGTTTTAGCCAAACTTAAAGCACTTAGTATCGCCCCTCCTCTTCTACTATCTATCTGGCCGCCAAATACGTATGGTATTAGAAGGCGTCACATCTGAACCTCACCCTATAAATATCGATATACGTCAGGGCTCTGTTATCTCTCCGTCTCTCTTCCTAACTTTCATTAACGATCTGCTTTCCCTTACTATCAATCCCATCCATAGCTTTGCCGATGACAGTACCTACCCTTGACTTCGCTTACTCCTTTGATACTCTTGCATACTCCAGAGGGAATTCCGCATATATAAAACGAGATTGCATGACTAGATCATTGAATAACGTTCTTGATACTATCCTCGCTTGGGGCAAAGCGAATCGCATCGAATTCAATGCTTCTAAGACTTACAGCTGTTTCATTTCTTTAAAGCAAGATCATCATTTAACCACTCCCATTTCATTTGATGGAGCCTTAATATCAGATTCACCGTCACTAAGCATTCTTTGCATTAATATTTCCAGTAAATTAGGCTGAACAGACCACATCATCTCTGTTGCCAAAGAAGCATCGAAATGGCGCACCCTTCTACAAGTCCTATATCAGACCAAGAATAGAATACAACTCTCATATCTGGGCTGGAGCTGGCCGTACAGCTTTAGCTTCATTGGATAGCTCGGCTTTTTAATTTTTATATCAGAAAATAAGTGGTTTCAAGGCTGGCTATTTTTTTCGAGCAAATATGAGAAATCAATTGGGTTTTTTACTTTATCAAGTGGTTAGTAACTGGTTGAAAGAACTCTTTGTTTAAAATTGTCTAAATATCAGTAATTTTTGGTCCCTGGTAGTAGGACAGTTTTACTAAAGTTGACATTATGATCAATCTTGCTGTAATACAAGCCGTTAACAACACGAGCAATCCTTCTTAATATTATTTACAGCTATTTTTATACTGAACCCTAAAGGTGAATAAAGGAATATATATATAAAAAAAAAAAAAAAAAACAATCACATAGTCTCCTCCAACGATTCCTAAATCATCTGTTGGTCATTTATTTTCCTCTCAAATTGAATAAGTAACAGTAAATAAGATACAATGCTTACTGTAACAGCAAGAGACAAACTTCTCTTAAATATAAATAGCCCACAAGCTTTAATCTGCATATCTTCACAAATAACTTGCAATACTAAATCACTTATCTGCAATGCAAAAAAAAACATTTTTTTTATTATTAACTATTAGTAATAACATCAATTCAATTTCAAACATAACTTACACATCTCTCCAGTCGATCATCTGAATAGAAAGTTCCTTCGGAATATCTTAAAATTTCTAAAGTTCTCTTCCCTTCCTCTGCCCAAAAACTAACAGCGAAAATTACTAAAAATATATCCAGAAAATCTGCTGCGATAAAATACAGAAAACAAAAAATCGCACGTAACCGTCCAATATCTGGTTCATCGCTCATAATGTTATATAAATAATAACTGTTACTGCATCCATGGAAGATCGTATGAACAAGAAATGCTAGGACCTGTGCTTGAAATCCATCATTCAGTTTTTTCATCAGCTGACATAGCTGGGAGCAGGTATAAGCGATCCTGTCAATTTCATCTGAATAATAGCAAAATATCTCCATTCGCAATGCTTTATACCTGGATGTTTGTCCAATATCTTGGACTTTTTCTAGAATAGATTTCAACTGGCCGTTCATTTGCTTGTAGTACTTTCTTAAAAACAGTATCTTTATGAAAAACATATTAACAATAGTTTGCATAAGAATTGTTGCTAAAAATTTAACGAACACCACATTCTGCCAAGGTAGTTGAATGTATCTTGAAGTGTCGAAGACCAAAAATAGAATTGTAAACACAAAATGAATGATATTGTTGAGAATTTTAAGGGCAATCAGAAGTAACAAAACTGCATTATCACCGTTATTGTATAACTTTTCTGAAATTTGCAGAAACTGATTGAAGGCCCAAACTTGTCGCTTACGATGGTAAATCTGTAGAAATATGCAGCCAACTACTAGAAAATAGAATATCCCGTAGCCTCCATACGACATAAACACAATAAGTGGCCGTTGGTGATTTCTGTTGAAATTCAAAAAGAATGCAATGCACTCCGGTAATAAAACTGCAGTCGCAATTAACCAAGCAACGGTATATAGTAGCGACCACTTGGACTCTTCGAATTGATCGGTTTTTTTATTGTACTTAAAAGGAATAAGACCAATAAGTTTCGCATATTTAAAAATCGCGAAAAATACTACTAGACCTAGGTTAGTTTTCGACAGACTACATGTCATGTTTCCAATCTTATTTCACCACTGAATGAAAGTAGTTTTCTTGCATAAGTCGGAAAAGTCTTTTTCCCCGTCCAATTTAGTTTTAATTAGACGTTTAATTTTTTTTCTGACCTGCAATTAACATGTTACTCTGGATTCGTACAGGACACTATTATTTAGGCCCACTTACTTACACGTGTGTGTGTGTGTTATAATTGAGAGACCACGCTTTAATTCAAATTAGGCAAATAAATTATGCATTCATACCCAGTAGACTTTCATATGTACATACATACATATGTTTAGGCATAGCAGAGAATTGAACTTATGTGATTACAAGAGAAAAAATAATTTATTATCATCATCCTCACTGGTTAGGTGAAGTTCATTAGGCTATTAGGTACCTACCTTTACGATGTCATTTATTCATAATTTGAATATCTGTTCATATTCCCACGCTAGTTAGAAATATTAATTATTTCAATACTAGCTAAAATTACCCGTTCTTAGAATGGGATTCTCTCTTAAGTTTGTACAGTTTTTTTTTTATTTTCTTTAATTTATTTTTTATATTTATTATTTTTAAATTTTTTTATTTAACCTGTTTTTTTTTTAAGTTCTCGTAATTATTTCATTTTTTTATTAATTTTTATGATTTTTTTTATTTTATTTAAAAAAAAAGGTATGCTAAGATTCGAACGCGTTACAGACATAGTCTGAGGTTTTCTTAAGTTTTTTTTTTTTTTTAATATTTTAAATGCTTAATTTTTTTTTATTTTTCATATTTTTTATATTTTCTTAATTTTTTTAACGTTGTTTTTAATTTTTTATTTATTTTTTAAGTTTTTTTTTATTTTTATGATTCCGTACGCAAAGGGTGGGTGCCTCCACTTTTCTTCCGTCTGTCTGTCAACGGACTGTATCTCATGAACCGTAATAGGTAGACAGTGGAAATTTTCACAAAGTGTGTATTTCTGTTATCGAGTTCGACTCGCACTTGGCCGATTTATTATTTTTTTTAATTTAATTTAAAAAAACAAGGCATGCTGGGATTCGAATGCGTTAGACAGTCTAACGTTTTCTTAAGTTTAATTTTTTTTTTTATTTTATTTTTAATTTGTTATAATTTTGGTTTTCCTTTTTAATTTTTTCTTTTAAAAATAAAAGTGGGATGTTAAGATTCGAATGCGTGACAAACAGAGTCCTTCTTAAGGGGTAACACCACTGTAAATTTTTCAGATAATCAAATTTTTTTTTATTGGCTTAAAAGATGCGTTGAACCTTCTAGAATATGACGCATAAAGCTTTATATCTGAAAGGAATTTTCATCATTGAAATTTTAGGCTCCTCCCCGAGCCCGTCGGTCTGCTCCGAAATGACTACCTGCGTCAAACAAACCCTACTGGAAACATGCTTTCTTACCTTACTGACGCTAACACAGTAACATATATTGTTAGGAAGTGTGTATGTTCAGTTAAAATCATTTTCAAGCAAAGTACGTTAGTTTAGCGTCAGTACCTGTAAAATTTAAACAATCCAATTTTTCATGTCAATAACTCATTTCAGAACTTTAAACGTGTTTTCTCGAAACACGATTTTTCAAAACGGCATGCAGCATAACTCCAACAATTTTCATTCCTTTCATTTGAATTTTTAACAATATCTTTAAAATAACATTTTGAAGTGAAATACGTACGGGATTTTTGATACGTCCTTTTAGACATTATTTATTAATAAATGATTACCGCTTTTTGTGTCGAAAATTGAACGATTTCATTTAAATACCCGCCAATCATACAAAAATGAATATTTCCAAAATCCCCTACGTACTTCACTAGTTATGAGCATGTAGACTAAGCGATTTTTTTCTTTTTTCTCCAAATTCAAAATTGCACCAGCTACACTGCGTGCCGCAGAGTGCTTTAAATTCGACAAGCCTTGCGAGAATGGCTCTGGTGTAACCATTTACTAATATTTTTTTTAAATAATTTTTTTCTTGTATACTTAAAAATATGCTTAATAACTTCCATGAATATTGTTATACGATTACCTTTCTTTACATAAAAAAAACAAAATTGTCCAAAAAACGCTATTTCTAAGGCTATTACAGTGGTTTAACCCCTTAAGTTTATACGTGAAACATAAATAGCAAAATGAGTGTATGAAAAAACAGCAAAAGACGCTTCTTGACTAGTAGGCAGGGAAGTAAAAGACTCAAATTTTGACTCAACTCATCGCTCAAATCAAGCAGCGAGTCCACTCAATATTTGAGCGGTTGTTTATCATTAGAAATTTGAGCGGACTCACTGATTGAGCGGACTCAAGTCTTGAGAGGATTCACTGCTTGAGCTGGCTCACTGGTTGTGAGGACTTGAGCGTACTCACTGCTTGAAGAGCAGACCCAGCATTTGAGTTCCGTGGACTCTATCATGTTTTAACTAAAATAAGGAGGATGAGAGAAATTGTTCTTGGAGTATAATTTTTCCACAGAAAAAACTTTGAGAGTATTTCAAAACAAACGTTTTTCCGTGATAAAAAGTCTTTTTACATAATACAACACAGAACTGCCTTGTAGTGCTTCGGTGGAAAGATTATTTAGCATAGGAAAACTGACATTAACTCGTAATAGATGTCGTCTTAATGACGAAAATAAGTGTGATGCAGACATCAATGGAAAAAATATACAGTAAGACACTGATTTTATGGAAAAATGTAAGTACAATTTCCTTGAATTAAATTATAATATTTTCAAGTATGATATTTTCCTCACAGGCCTTACACGTTGTTGAATTTGTTTACAATATTGAGAGAAAGAAAAAAATTTAGATAAGAAAATTAATAAAAGCTAAATTAATATAATTTAATGAATGAATTTTTTGTGAGATATTCTTATTTGATTGAAATTTCAAAAATTTCAGTTTCTCCTTATTTTAGTTAAAACATGATTTGAGCCCGCTCAACGCAAATAATGACTCCGCTCAAGCAGTGAGTGTGCTCAGGACTTTAGTCCGTTCAAGCAGTGATTCCCCTCAACCATGAGTCCGCTCAAGACTTAAGTCCATTCAAATTTCGAGCAATAAACAACAGCTCAAATGTTGAGCAGACTCAAGTCTTGAGTTGAGCGATGAGTTGATATTGACAAATGAGTCGGCTCATTTACAAACCTGCTAGTAGGTATGGCTTTGTCTAAGGCATCGTTAAGAAGGAAGCGAGAGAAAAAATATGTCAGATTACCAAGAACTTCTTTGGTAGGCTATTGAAAGGTCATTTTACAGAGAAAATTAGGTCACAGATGAGTGCGAAGAAATTCACTGCAGAAATAGCACAGTATAGATAAACTACCAAGATATCAAATCGGTCATGTCTCTTTAACGTACCGCTACAAAAAAAAATTAGCAAAACTGATGAGAAGGTGGTACTGTAAATAGAATAGGTATCGACACCTTGGACAAACCTTTGAAGTATGAACTTTGCTTAAAATTCCACGTAATCTAAATAGGTGTTGGAAAGAAAGAAATTAGCCACAATTACTTAGAGAGTGTCTCTGAACGAAACAAAATGTTTATGCCTAAACACAATTACGATGACTGGCGACAGCTATTAGCAGCAACCGGCAATAGATATGAAACACAATTGCGACGACAGTGAAAGAAGAAGATCCCAGTGGGAAATGGAGGTGCTCAAAGAAGAATATAAGAGCGCTTCCCCACCGTATACTTGTTCATATCGTTTTAACGTCAGCATGTCCGTAGAGGGAAACGCTCAGTTCTAGATTCTTGGAGTGCTTATAGGATGGCTCTCTGGGAGTGCTTGTAGGATGGCTCTCTTGGAGCGCTTGTAGAGCACCACTCTTGGAGCGTTTGCAGGGTACCATTCTTGGAGCGCTTGTAGGGTAGCCGTAGCAATCTTGGAGCGCTTTTAGGGAATACAGAGGGAATCAATCTGAAGGCTTTATTAATAATTGCAATTTTATTCTGAATGAGCTCTGTTTTATTCTAAATTAATTTTTAATTACCCGCACACCCACACTGACTACCTAATACAGAATGAAAATTCTGTTGAGCTTTCAAATGCATATGACTCATCTTTTCACAACAAAAAAGAGATAGATTATAAATAAATCTAAACTCAGAAAAGAAATCTGCTTCCGCAAAGCTTCCTTTGGCTATGGTAAGAGAGTACGCCGAAAAAGATATTTTCTGGCTATGGAGTGGAAGCGCTCCCCTTTATGAGCCCTTGACATATTTCCCGCTGGGATATTAATTCTTCATGCGGTATAGTAGTCTCGTACTGTACTCAGGGTAAAAGCATTGATGCGAATTTACATTTTTAGGGCCGTATTCACCAAGCCATTTAATTTAAATTTAAATTAGTTTCTGTTTGAATACTCACGTTAGAGAGGGTTGGGGCCCACTTATAACATAAATAACACAAATTAAATTTTAATTTAATTTTGAGTGTGCCTTAACTCTCTCTCTTACAGCAGTACTAAAACAGAAATTAAATTAAATTTCAATCAAATTACTTGGTTAATTAAATTACTTGGTTACGGCCCTTAAACTGGTAATTATGGATATATTAATGCACATTGTGAGTGTACTGAAAATGGTATACACCACCTACAAATTTATAGAAAAACTTATAGAAAATTAAAAGAAAATGAAGTGTACTTTTTGGTTCAATTTTAATTTTATTTTCCTCCCTTTTTCCTGCTTGACTAAATCAAGCCACTGCCATTCAATTAAAATGGCTAGTAATCATTGCAATAACATTAAAGAGCTAAATACTACCGACAGTTCAACATTATCTAGTTGGCGGGCCTACAGTTGCCGATGAAATTAAAAAGTTCACCTATCGAGGCGATGAGCGAAAATATTGTATTCGATTAGTTAGCAAAGTAAAGATTTGAATAGTTTGACAGTGGTTGCTGCTTGTAGTTGTCACCGGTCGACGCAATTGTACTTAAATCTTTTAGGAACAATAGATTCCGAAGATAGCCCAACAATCCATATCCTATACCCTCCTATCTCCTTCCCCCAGTCTCCCACTAACAATTAAGAATGACATGCAGTACGCCTAATAGGGAGAGAGGACCAAAGGACAATTGATAACAAGAGGACAAAAGATGACATTAAATCGAATTGAAGGACAATGATGAGCCCCAAGAACCAAAGAGGTCCAAAAATGATAAAGAGAACATCGAGGGAAACAACGACAGTCCTAAGAGGAAAATGGCGCAAAACTCACTTGACTTGACTTGGCTTCACATATAAAGAAATCTCAAAAAAATATGTAGGTGTTAAAGCACATAGTTATGAGAAATTTCCTGAAAATGTTGAAACATAATAATGAAATATGTAACCAGTGTCCGTCGTTCGAAGCAGGATAGAAAATAGGGATGCAATTAAGAGATATTAACTCCAACATTCTGCTAATTATTTTTCTGGATATTTATGTAGAAACGTATTCCTAACAGTTGTGCTTCAATTTCGGATATTTAATATTTCATTTTTACATTATACCTATGGTCATAGCGATTTACATAAAAAAACCACCGGCCCTAAATTGCATCCTTGTGATCGAAGAATATAAAAAGCCCCCTGATATGCAAATTGGTCTCCTTTTTATCTCTCTATGACTTTCTACCTTATCGAGCTCAACCTTGAATTTATAACAAAGAATCGGAGTTGTATTTCAGCGTAAAGATAGAGAGAGAGCGAGTGGGAGAAAGAGAGAGATAGAAAAAGGGAGAGCGAGAAGAAAAAATGGGAGAGAGAGTGTGATAGGGAGAGGCCTAGATTAAATCTCATAGAGTATAGGCTTACGTTTAACACAAAGCCGAGTCGTTTCCAAGTTGCTCACGATTAACAGTCCAGGAAACGGTTTCAACAACAATTGTAAGTTTTGTTAAACCAGTTGAGAGACTACTTTGCGTATTGTGGGCGAGGTAAATATCATAAAACTTAGTAACCCTGTAATGGAATTTTTTATACTATATACATACTAAGTTTGTCATTCCGTTTGTCATACCTAGAAATAATGATGGCAGAACAAAATTGATTAGACACCCATGCATAAAATTAATAGTTATTTTGATTTTTGCATGTCCGTCCGTCCGGCCGTCCTCACGATAACTCGAGAACGAATTTACCTAGCGAGCTGAAATTTTCTATATGGCCTTTTAAAAAAATGTAAAGTTAATTTCGAAAATGGGACAAATCGGGTAACTCCTTAGAGTTACCATAATTTCGTTTTTCACTACATATTTGGACACTTCGATAGCTGAAATTTTGTGTATAGTGTTTTCATAAAAATAGTAAATATAATTTCAAAAATGGATTAAATCGGGAAACCTGTTTTTGGTGTTGCCATATAAAAATTTAGGATTCTACGTATCCTGTGAAAACAATCAGTCCTAGACGGTTTTAATGTACTGAGAAGTTCTTTAAAATAGGAAATCCTATAAAATTGGTTATAATCATTTTTTCTATCCGACGATCCGTTCTAGAAATATATGCGAAAAACCACTGCAAAAATCAAAATTGCTCAAATGGGTGACCATATGAAGTTTCATACGAACATTCATCCAGGATATCATAAGAATTTGTGTTAGACCAATCCTAGCTTCTTTACTTGTTTTTGCTTAAGTTTTTCCTTGTCACTTCACTTAGCAAGTTGATTGTAGTTTTAACGTTAAAATTATTGTTGTTAGTACGATTGAGACAAATATACAGAAATATTCAGTGATAAACTTTCTCTTAAAGCAATCAATAGACTAACTTTCATTCTTTATTATTTTCGAACTAATCTTAGCTCACTTTCTAACGCAGCTCTTAAGATACTCTCCAAAACATAGGTGCTAGGTGCTTAGGCACTGAAGATCCAAAAGTAAAATAAAGACAACAGCTTTAACAACAACAACAATAGTTTCAACAACAGATTCAACAGCCTGCAACAACTGCATTGACGTAAGTCGGTTCAATTATTCCCGCAACAGCAACATTAACAGCAGCATTTTATGAATCAACAAAAGAATAGTAGACTCTGTATCCTGCAATATCAATCTACATTCTACATATATTCTAAGTTTGTCATTCTATTTGTAAAGCCGGTGGGTCCCATACGACTCGCGGCTATTCAGCAAGTTGAGGCGAGAACTCTTCGCGTAGAAGATGCACCAAAACGAATGATGATTTCCGATGATGAAGATTCGGTTCCGGCTAGAGTCCGTTTTTTTCACCCGAGTCAAAGGGCTACTGAATAATTCTACTGAATATTCGCTTGAAACTTTCGGTGATATTCCCGAGTCCTGTGGGATCAGTTTATTTATTTATTTATTTCACTAAATGCCAGCTACAATGATCCCAGGACGTAAGTGCGTACCCTGCGGATTTAGCAGTTATTCTTCAGACAGAGCAGAACGGAACTAAATATTAAGTTTGCGATCCTTAATGTATGATGATAACCAATTCAACAACCAAATTGGAGAACCTGAAGATATCAATTTATATAACAAAAAAGAGCGCGAAGCTGTCAAAAGCCTTACTGAAGTCTGTATAAATACAGTGAGTTTCGCAGCCATGCTCAAATGGTTCGATACAGGTAGATGTAAGCTGAAGCAAATTTCTAGTTGTTGATCATACCTTCATAAAATCATTCTGACGAGGATTAAGTGCTCAACTACAATGAAAATACAAAGATTCATATAAAAAAGTTTGGGAATACAAGACAATTTAACAATAGGACGATAGTTGGTAACAAGCTCTCTTTTACGGGACTTAAAGAATGGGATAATAAACGACTCTTTCCATAACTTAGGAAATTTACCAAACAGCAGTGATAAATTAACGGGTAAAAAATCATTCCAGTACAAGTTTTTAAGAAAATAGGGGGTATCCCATCAGGCCCAGCAGAACAACCAGAGCCACCTTGAACATGGAGTCTTCAATAGATTTCTGATCAATAGTGAAGCATGGCAGTGTCGTTGAGTAATTAAAATAAGCAAAATCTATTTGAGCGTCATATGATAGAAATGATTCACTAAAGTAATCAGCAAAGAGATTAGAAATCACAGACGGATCATGACTAGAATTATTATTAAATACTAACACAGGAGGAAAATTAATAGATTCGTTTTTAGTATTTGCAAAACGCTGCTGGTAGTCAAAGTGGATTGGACACCCACACAGCTGTCCGTTTCTTTGCCCAGACGATAACTCGAGAACGGATTCACTTAAAGGGCTGCAATTTTGCAAATGACATTTTAAAAAAAAATGTTAGATTTAAGTTGAAAAATGGGACAAATTACGTAACGCCTTCGTAAGGTTGCCATACAAAAATTTCATTGCTCTCTGTATATTTGGATACTGCAGGATAACGCATCGATATAGAGAGTTGAACACGACATGTTCATAAAAATTATAAATACAATTTCAAAAATGAATTAAATCAGGAAACCCCTTTTCTGTCTTGCCATGCAAAATAGAGATTTCTACGAATAGTGGAGCCCGGTTCATAATAACGAACAAGGCATAGTGACAAATGAATATTATCTGTAATCAGCCCTATTCTAAACTCGCGTTATGACACCAAGAATTCAGGGTTAAGGATAGCCAACATATGGTCAACATTTTTTTATATTAGGCTGTGTTTGTTGTAGGAAATGAGCAGACGAATTTTGCAATTAGAATACGCAAAAGTTTAGCTTTGCCAAAGATTGTGTTTGATTGGTGAGTAAAACTAGTCTATTTATGGTGTGCAGTTTGTCAGGATAATGATAAATTTCATATTAGTTTTCGATAAATTATGCATAACATTTCGGTGGGGCATAATGATAAGTTTTTTGCGGGACTTAATTACTAACTCTTTACGGGGCATAAAGACGAGCTTTTTACGGGCCATAATCATTTTTCGATTTTCACATTCTGGTTGGCTCAACGAAGAGCGGATTCAAAAGACATAATTTTACATTAAAAGAAAATTCTTTATAAAGGAGAATGACTCCAACAATTAGTGTCTTTAGCATCGCGCAAACTGTGAGCTTTTCGGACGTTGGTTGCCTAAAAACCGAGAAATTGGAATTTTGTAAAAACAATGTTTTTTTCGAGTTCTATTAATACAAAAGAAATTTGTCAACCTATTTATCCTAAAACCTTCGAAATCCAGGAATTGTTTTAAATGCAAAATATAAGATGTTTTCAGTTTGCATATTTCGAATTCGAAACTCGATGTGTTCCTCATTTTATAATGTATAATTTAAATGTAAAAACAATATTCCTGCAAGGCTTATTATGGTCATTAATTATTAATAATATGTTTTGATAAAAAATTATGTTATTTTATGAATTAAATATAGATCGTTAGTATGCCCCGTATGTGGGGCATAGTAACGAATTGGTCATCACTCCACTTAAGTCAACAGCGCACTACATAAGGATGCTGGACGGTAATTATGTATATCACATTTTGTCCCTGATTGGCCCTACTTGGTATTGCTATATTTAAACTTTCAAGAAATCAATTCAAGGATGTAAGAAAAATCTAGAGAAAAATCGTTCGTCATTATGCCCTATACTCCCCTATACTATAAAAATGATCAACCCTACTGAAAAGTTTTTCAGAATATAAAATTTTTACTTTCCAATGAACCAGTTGCGAAATGCACTTTATCTATCAAACACAGAGGGACGATCATATACATATATCGTAAGAATAGTCTTAGACCAATTTGAGCTTTTTTCTGTTTGTTTTTTTTTTCAAAATTATTAGGTCCCATCAGCTCAATTTTGGGTTTATATTGTATAGAAATATACATAACTTTAGTTCTTCAATTTTTGCATGATATTCCCCCCCCCCCCCCCATAAGACTAAGCTTTTACATGGAATTTTCTTAATTGTAAAGTAAGGTTACAGATCTAATATCAGAGTTAGCCAAAAGATCGTTAAAGATATATCGGCGGAAGCTTTGTCAAATGTGTGAAATATTAGAATTAATGGCAAAATACTCTCCGTTATCGCTGAATTTCCACTTTGAGAGAATCTTCCAATTTATGATAAGATTTATGATGAAGCCCCATAAATTCTTCTTGCCTATTTGTGTTCCAGATTTGAAATAAACTTAGCACTCATACAAAAGTAAATAAAATATTCAAATTCATCCATTATAGAGAAGCACAATTTCCAGGTATTTTTCCTTAAATTCCCTAACTCTTTAAAACATTTGGATCATTTTGAGATGAACAAAACAATTGGATAAAAAATCTCAGAACGTCTCTTAAATTTAAAACAAATAAAATAGAAAATGTTAAAATAACAAAATAAGTAAAAAGAAAGAAAACTTCACTAAATTAACGCTTTTATACAAGCAAAGAATTTGAAATTTTTTACATAGCGTATACGTTTCTAGGGAATTACTTTACAGTTTAACAAAAAGAACACAGCACAAGAGAGAAAAGTTTTCCCAGAACAAACAAAAAAGCTCCATTACCACTGTTTTGTTACAGTTCCTAATTATCAAAACCTACAAGAATGGTAAGCATCGGTAAATTCTCAGACACAACCTTACATTCAATGGTAACTGATTTTTAAAGTTACCCTGGGTGCTATACAAATTGTGTTGAGGAGGCAAAGGCTTTAAAAGAGATTTATTAAATAAGAGTCAGGAGGAAACCATTTCTTGTCCTTGACTGGTGGCACATGGAAGAAAAAGATCTGGGTACTATGTCCATAAATTCTAGAAAATATAGAAAACAAATGTTTTTCAAACAAACAAAAATTGTATAACTTTCTCCGTGCGATAGAAAGCACAGCGCTTAAAGTACTTAAAGGCTATAAAATACCCTTTAAAAGATTCTTCTTCTCCTGTGTGAAATTTATTTCGATGCTCCTTTATTAACGCTATAAACATTGTTTTAGTACTTTACATAATAACCTTGAGAAAACATAATGCGACAGAGCTGCTTATCTAATATTGTCATCATGTTACATCTTCCCTTTTTTGAATTTTAGCTAGTTACCGTAGGTACTTCCGGAACACAAAAGCAAATGACATACAGAGCCCGCCTAATTAGGATCATTGTTAGAGCAGTATGAATTAAGTAGGGACAGAGAGCAATTTTTCGGTTGTCATTTCGGTTTTATTTTTGTTTTTTTTTTTTTTGTGTTTTCATTGTAATTAACTCCCTTTTTTTTATTTTCCAAATTCTCTACAGATTTTTCGAGCACTTCTTCTTGACAGAAGTCTTTGTGCTATTCCAACCAATATTAGTTTCTTCTTTCGTGAACGCTGACACATTTTTGTGACTTTTTAATCATAACTAAATAGTTGCCTCTTCTAAAGCACTTATCTTTGCTTATGGCCCTTCAGAAATTTCCATAATAATATTCTTTAAGACTAAATTTGAATGATTCGTTTCTCTCATATATACTCAAAATTTTTAAGAATTTGAGAAATTGGTTAATACAAACATTCGGAAAAAAACGTGGTCAAGAAAGATCTTTCTCATATACATGCACCAATTTTTATGATTAAATAACATCGAAACGATTTGTTTTTTTTCAAAGGATGATGCAAATTTTAATAAATAAATAAATAATAATAAAATAAAAACAAATAAAAATGCTAGAATTGGTCTAAGACCAATTCTTATGATACCCTAAATGAATGCCCGTATGAAATTTCATATGGTTATAGGATTTCGCATTCTAAAAAATTTTTAGTACCTACAATAAAAATTTTCAGAACTGATCGTTTTCACAGTATCCGTAAAAAACCTAAATTTTTATATGGCAACACCAAGAAAGAGTTGCCCGATTTATTCCATTTTTGAAATTTTATTTGCTATTACTATGAAAACACCATGTACCAAATTTCAGCTCTCTATGTCAACGCGTTGCATGCAAAAATCAAAATAACTTTTAATTGTATGCGTTAGAAACGGAATGGCAAACTTAGTTATACCCTATAAATTTCATCTAGTGTATAAAAATCGTAAACCCTTATTCTGATAATCAGTCATCAAATTGTCTTCATTCAATTAAGTTCAGCGAAATTCTGTGAGGTGTAGGCTGTATTTATGTTTCTTCCCTTGGTTCTTCCGTTGATCTTCAATCTATTTTGTTCAAGAAAGAATTTTTTGGGATATCTATGGTCTGAAGTATGCCTGTTAAGTCCCAATGTGGGCTTAATCATAAACTAAAGGGTTTAATAAATGACAAGACGGAAGAGTTTCAAAATGTCAAAAATTCAATGTCTTATTTTATAACAAAAAGTTTGTACGTTTTTAACTGCTGATATTTTTTATTCTCAATCTCTAATGAGAGAAGGAGAAAAAATTGTTATTAAAGAAACAATGTGAGGTTAGGTTATTGGAATGAGCGCCAATGAACTGCTCATGTTGGTGACAACTGGGATCAAAAAACTACCCTGCCGTAAAAATAATATTAATAAAATTATTGATTTTGTAAAAAGGGGACTTAAATACTTCCCGTGTTTTTTGTGTTAAGCAAGACTTCAAAGGCTTCAATATGTGCCGATCCGTCTTGTAACTCATTCAAAACTTGAGTGATTTGCTAGCCCACTATTTATAGCCCCGAAAACAATGTGAGCTGTGTGTCAGAATGAAGCCCTACAAACTTGTGCTTTTGCTTGTGACAGCATAACAGCTGCATGCAATGGTCTAGGCGTACACGTTGCCGCATACTTCACGTTATGTCACTTGGAATATGTACAGCCTATGCTGTCAATAGATAAGTTTGTGTTATTTATATTGAATATCCATTTAATTAATGTTTATTTGTTTTTTTTTCAGATTTGGACTATGGCTATAAGCGACTTAGGTCATCGTGGGAAAATTGTATGAGTGATTTGTACTATGTATTAGTCTCGAATTCTAAGAATTTACCATTTATTTATATGTGATTAATGCTGGTTTCTGTTTTTGGTTTTCCTAATGGTAACTTCGTGGGAGGATTGTTTGTAAATTTTAATTTTTATTCAAAAGTTGTTCCGCGACGTAACAATGCATCTGCACCTACATATGTTGTTTTGTTGGAATGCGGACTCATATTATAGTCATTGAGATTTTGGAGGAGAGAAAACAATGTTTGGTTCGTTATTCGAGTTATAGTTGTAAATGAAAGTTATCTGGGTCATTGTAAAATTCTGACATTTTGTTTATGATTCTTTGGATGAGAAGTAAATTCAAAAATGACCCCCGAAACACATCTAACAAAATTTGCAAATCTATCTATAAAATGCCACCAGATTGTAGCAGATATGATACATTGCGCAATGAAGGGTTAAATACTCACAGCGCAATGGCTTTTCATTTTCCAATTTTTTAGAGGAGACGGTTCAGCGAAATGAGACCAATAAATTAGAAGAGCAACCAGTACCGGTATGGCCCAGCCTCTATGCAAATATTGTGATTCTAGGTTCACTAGACAAACAATAAATGGCGTTTTCTATTCTTCCAATCATAAATCATTGAAGTAAAAGATTCGAATTACACCTACTTATGAAAAAGAAAAAGAAAAAAAAACAACAAAAAGTGAAGAAATCATGACTACGTCTAGTAACTTCCGATAGATGCCACTACTGTCAAATTTAGTATTTTTTTTAAGTGCAGTTCTTTAATAGTATTAAAAAATTACAGAATAATCCCGCCCAAAATCGAAAAAAAATTTTCTTAACAATAACAGAAATTTTTTTTACGGAATACTTTAGTATTGAGTACGATATTTTTCGCATAACCTGCTCGTCCCTGCATGTCTATGGCAGACTAGTGGTATCTAGAATTGTGTGTGAATTAAGCAACAACATAAGATTTCTTGAAAGCCTACCACTTCGATAAAACTCTCATCTAACTGTCATGGTAAAAACAACAGGAATAAATATTAATTAAAATCGAGTCTATACATAATCAAATCAATAGTACAATGCGAAGTAAGTAAACAATGTGAGTAGGGTAAGAGGTAGAATATAAATTTAATTATAATAAGTGAACGTGGAGCTGAATGTAATTAATTAATTAATTAATTGATTTATGTGAGTGGAACTGAAGAATTGAATTGTCAGGACCCTAAATTAGGTAGATATATTTATATTAGTCAGGATACCTCTCAAACGTGATAAAAATTACTTAAAAGTCTATTCAGTTCAAAATCATGAAACCACAAGCCACAAGTGTCAGTAGTCGAATGGATCTTTTAATCCTTTTTTCGGTTTTCAATTATGTAAAGTTAATTGGTCTTATACCGTTCGGTTATAACAAAAAAAGTGAACAATTCGAAAAATCTACCTTGGCCCTTCTATATTCGCTACTATGGCTAATTTCTGTTGTAGTATTCCTGCCAAAAGGAATATACTTCTTTCTGCGAAGAAATCCCTTTTTCCAAATGCCGATTATAACATTCACTTCGTACGCAGGATATGGATTACTATATTTCCTGGCTGTGAGTTGTATGTTGGTACAAATATATCACAGAAAAAGGCAAATAATTGCTTTCAATTGTGGTTTAGAAGTTTCAAGACAACTTTTTACCGCCCATGAGTTAGTTGTTGATAAAATTCTGCAATTTCTTATATTTTTGAAATTATTCAGCAACGCAATTCAATTCGTTTTCGCAATGATCTTTTTACTCATTAGTCATACGAGTGTGCCATTTTTTCATACATTATTTGTTAAATTCGTAGCCATTGCGATAATTCAAGGTTCCGTTAATTTATTTTTCATAAAAATTCTATTTCTGCGAAAGTATTTTAGTCGAGTGAATTCCAAGTTGTATCAGCTCTTAGAATACCTACGCTGTATGGAGATTGTCCGAAAGTATAAACGACTCCGAATGCAAAAGATGCTGGACCATATTTCTGATGAATTCAATAGTCTGACTTGCATTTATTTTCAAATTTGTCAGACCGCAGTGGACTTAAATGAGACCTTCCAGACTCAACTACTAGCATTTCTCTTCAATTCTACTCTTCATGGATGCAGTCAATGTTTCTACTTGTACTATTGCCTGGAAACAAAACGATGGCATGAAATTAACGCATCTATAGCTATTTTTATAGTAGTTTTTATCACTGCAGACTTTTTGGATATTTTTCTAGTGATTTTTGCAGCAAATAGTTTGACTGAAGAAGGGAGAAAAATCAAAGCTGTTTTGAAGAATTGTGATGAAATCGAGATGAAATGTGATAGGCTGAGGAAAAGTGTGAGTAATAGTTGAATTGAGTTGTTTGTGTTATTGTGATAATTATTTTAATTTTTCTTTTTTTTAGATTTCGGATTTCATTTTAAGAATTGAATGCGAAAATTTACAAATTAATGCATGCGGTCTATTTATCTTCAATCGAGGTCTAGTCTTATCTGTATTTGTGGGTGTTCTTGCAAATGTGATAATTTTGATACAATTCGAAAAGAGTAAAAGTTATTAGACAAAATTTATTTCAATTGTATAAAATTAAAGTTATTTTTCATGTAAAGCTAACTATTTCAATAAAAAAAAAAAACATTTTAATTTACTTCTTTTAAAATTTTCGCCATACTTTGAGAAAAAAGTACTCAAAGATTTTCGGCTTGTTATTCTCCCTTTCTGGATTTAAATTAATTCGATAAGAACTCCTCCTCTAGTAGAAAATGCTCATTGGTTCCGAAAATCTTCTTCTAAGCTCGGGGGAAATTAATTCTATATACTATATGTGCAAATTTCTTTACTTTGATTGCGGGTAAAGTTTTTTGATTAGATAAGCCTTTTGATGAGCAAAAAACCCGGAAAGGGTTAGATGTTAGATACAAAGTGTGATAGATCAGTTTAAAGCAAAGGTCTTTAGCTTTTTAAATCTTATATGAAAAATTGGTGTTGATAATGTGTTTCTTGATAAACATATTAGTTAATACAAAAAAAAACGAGTTAAAATTCCGAAATTTTAACTATGTTGAGCCATAACTTCAAAACGGAGGAGAGGAAGGGAAGAGTTTATAGACCATTGAAAAGGTCCAACGATCAATCTAACAAATTTTAAATTATCATCATAGGGTATAATACCGGAGACAGACTAGCGGTCTCAAATTGAGATATTGATATTGCAATTATGTCATATTGCAATTATAAAATTTCAGAGATACACTTGCGGCTTACGATACCGAGAATTAATTAGAGAACTTACATAAGAAAGTTCCGCGCACGTACAAATTCGAGGAAATATTGTGAAATTACTCGCCTATATGCAGGATTTACATTATGATGGCATGCAAGTTTTATAGAAATTGTGAGGAGATAGTACATCGTATACGGAAATTTATTTATAAGTGACGAGAGAAACAAACGCGTTCTGCATTTTTTCCAGACCTCGAATTGTCAATGTGTGCGTGTCCGGAACCTTAAAAGGACCTCAAGCATAGAACTTGTTATATAGTAACTGAAACTAAAACATTGTTCTTGACAACCCTAATTTGTCAGTTTCGACTACTCGTGCTGTCATATTGATGTTGTTACTATAATTTTATGGCAAATACATATCTGTCAAGTCGAATTATTTGTTGAAATACATAAATAAGGAGTGGTCCAGAAAAAATTGACCCATTAAGTTATTTTTATACCTGCAAAATTACAATAATCCAGGTCTGGATTTTTTTGTTAAAATATTCCATAAATACTGAACTCTGAGTTTATATGAATCATTCGTGTATTGGAAGTGAAATAGTTAAAATGTCTCGAAGCGAAAAAGAAGTGCGTGAAATGATTTTGTCCAAATATTTGGAAAATGCCACAATTTCATTATTAAAAATTTCAAAAGACCTGAATACAAGTTATTCCACGGTAAAAAGGACAATAGCCAAGTATAGGCGAGGCTTGTCAATAGAAAGGATACGTGGGTCAGATAGAAAACCAGAGCCATCCCGTCCAGACGTCATAAAACAGATGAAGGGTACTTATTCTCGGAAACCGGGAACTTCGGAAAGAGATATGGCGACATTGGCAGGAACATCAAAGTCTACAGTGCACAGATATAAAAAAATCTGTGGATTAAGGAGCTATAAAGTTCAAAAAGTGCCGCTGAGGAAGGAAGAAGAAGAGAAAACAGCAAGAAGAAGAGCGAGAAAACTTTATGAGAACTACCTGAGGAAGTACGATTGTGTCGCTATGGATGATGAAACCTATTGCAAAGCTGACTTTTCGCAGATACCAAGTGACGAATATTTTACTGCAAAAAGTCGGAGCGGAGTATCCAGAAAATTTTCAACAAAAGGAATGACAAAATTTTCCAAGAAGTACATGATTTGGCAGGCGATTTGTTCTTGCGGTTTACGAAGCAGTGAATTTATCATCAAAGGAACAATAAACTCAGATGTGTACATCTAAGAGTGCCTTCAAAAAAGACTTCTACCTTTTATTCAACAGCATCAAGGGTCTGTTATTTTCTGGACAGATTTGGCCACCAGTCATTACGCAAAAGCAACGATGGAATTGTACAGAACCAATGAGGTCAATATCGTACCAAGGGAAGCCAATCCAGCAAACTGCCCTCACTTCGTCCAGTAGAGAGGTACTGGGCACTAATGAAAAAGGAGCTTAGAACAACAAAGAAATTTGCCAAAAATAATGTTGATTTCAGAAATAAATGGAAAAGAGCATATAGAAATGTTACTAATATAACTGTTCTAAATCTAATGCGCGGCTTGAATAACAAAGTTAAAACATTCTTCCAAAACAAATAATGTATTAGAAATAACTTTTGCATTTTAAAGTTTAAGTTGTAAGAAACATAATATAGAAATTTTATAAAAAAAATGCCATTAGTGTTTTTACTGCAAACAAAAATAAATGGGTCAATTTTTTCTGGACCACTCCTTAAAAGTAATTTTAGAGTTTGTAATTAAATATTGCAAAATTGAAAGTTTTTAAATATTTCTTTATAGAAAATATTGAAGTTATTTCTTAGGTAGTTTTCCGTCCGCGAGCAGGGAGCAGTACGTCCACAGATTCACTGCAGTGGTCCTTTTCCTCTTTATTTTGCTAGAAAGATCCGCCTTTGAGATAATCCGCCATGTGAACACGAACAGGACTGGAATTATCTTCACCGGCGCTAGTTTGGGAGTGGAGTGGAATTATTTTCAAATAAATTAAATAAAAATTTCGTTATCGTACAAAATGTTGATTGTTGAACTGATTACACTATCATATGATATTTTGCGACAAATTTTTTCGATATACATACTTTTCTTCCGCAGCATTTTAATTTCAATAATCTATCTCCCTAACAATTTCTGTAAAAAATGCATGTCACCATAATGTAAATCCTGCCTTATGGCATATAAAATCAACTTGACAAGTGTCAAATATTAAATGTCCGAAAAAGTTGCGGCCAACATTGCAATACAAAATTCGGTTCTAAAAAGTGTATTAAATGATTATGGTTTATAATTAGGGTCAGATTCCAATAAAATCTCTATACCGCGAAATTTTTTGCAATTTCAATATTGAGTTATAATGTTCTATATACTAAGTTAAGTGTACACCCAGTATATACAGAGTTGTTTCACAGTATATAGACAGAGACACACCTGCGGTTTAGTGCAAAATGCAATATTGAAACTGCAAGTCTTGTTATCTCCGAAACCGATAGGACTTATAGCCCCCCCCCCCCCCCATACAACTTTGTCTTGTCAAAGTATGACCTATCCATAGTTTAGTATGAGGTTCAAAACAAATTCCGTCATTTCCTTCATATAATAGCTCACGATAAACTCATCGATGAAGTCATCTAATCTACTAGCATTTGCTTCGGGTGACAAGCACAAATTTATCTAGATTAAGATAGGACTCACATTTTGACAATTTCGTATTTTTCACCTAGTTGATTCAACAACGATTCAAAATCAACCAATATTTTTAGATTTTAACATGTGTGAAGCTATATAGAATAATTGTAATATCACAATTTTCAGCATTCTCCTCTGCGTAGTTCGCGAGATATGCGAATTCAAATTGTCGTGAAATGTGATAGACTTACCACTTACCTTTGCAAGTCTATAACTCCGAAAGTAACTAATCAAATATAATATAAATAATAGGAGAATTAAGGAAGCCTTCCCCGGTCCGCTCTAAAAATTTTCACCGACGGCTCTCTTACTAATGAGGGAGCTGGTGTGGGTG
Source organism: Dioctria rufipes (assembly GCA_963924295.1). NCBI lineage: Eukaryota > Metazoa > Arthropoda > Insecta > Diptera > Asilidae > Dioctria > Dioctria rufipes. The sequence continues at coordinate 20,184,962 of OZ002742.1, forward strand.
TCTACTTTCCTGAGCCTGATGGATGGAGTATTCACTTGGTAGACACACCGCTGTCGTCCATGCTGAAGTCTTCGCCATATCAATGGCAGCGAAATTCGCCCTTGATATGCAAATCAAGGGGAAGGACATTGCTATCCTTTTGGATACTCAGGCAGCCTTGATGGCTCTGAATGGCCCTCGGACAACATCTAAGCTACTGGGGCATTGCAGGTTGTCTGTGGATAAGTTGTGTATCCACAACAAAGTGTCCCTTCTGTGGGTTCCTGGTCACATGGGGATCATGGGGAATGAAAGACTGACCTTTTAGCTAGGGCGGGCTATGATTCTCCATTCCTCGGACCGGAACCCGCCGTAGGCGTTGCCACCTCGAGTATAGGATCTCTTATCAAAGCGGATGTTCATGGAAAGCATAAGCAGAGATGGGCAAACCTGAGTACTGCAGGTGTACAAAACTGTTTCTTGATGGGCCTAATGGAAATATCTCCGATTTTCTCATTGGGTTCAGAAGGAAATAATGTAGAACTGTGGTTGGCATCATCATCGGCCACAGCTCACTTCACGTTCATCTAACAAGGATGAGAGTTGTTGACAGTCCTGAGTATCTGTCCTGCCTGGAAGGAGAGCCGGAGACAACCGAACAATTTTTGTGTGCGTGTCCGGCCTTCGTGTGGTGCAGGCTGGATACTCTAGAGTCTGCTGAAAAACCTGCCCCACCAAGACCTGATGCACTTCATTCAGAGGACAGGAAGGTTGTGGTGAATGGCCTTCTAGCAGGATAGCACAATGGGCCGCTATGGCCTTCGTGCTGGGGATAGGATCTCCTGTCCGAAAAAAAGAAAAGGATTATTGGGTTGAGTCAAGAAAGTGGCGTATTGTATTTAACTTGAATGTTTGCGGCTCATAACTAGAAGCAGGAGGTAGAGAATGGTAAATCGTTCCACATATAAAGGAAGATTCGCGTAATTTTATGGTATGGTTGATTTAACTTCAATGGTGTAGGCATGAGTTCGGATTACAGCTCGTATGATACGTATACGGAGAATTCTACAAGTTGAGATTTCGTCACAATAATAGCTGTAGAAGTGTAGCGATAAAAGAGAGACAGACATCTGACGTTACACCGATGCTCCAGAGATTTAATAGTTGCTATTGCTGTGTCATCGGTAATAAGCCTGACGGAAATTCAAGCAAAACGAATGATGAAGATATTATTTTCTGGGCTTGCAGGCAGTATTAGCTTCATTAGATACCACTCAAAAGTGGACGTTCAAGGTCGTTGACGTTGTGGCATTGAATTCTCATGTCAACTCACTCGAGCACCGTCTTAATTTCGGAGATTGGTTTCTGCACGCAATGCTCGCGCTTCAAGCCTCGCACATCTTTCGGGTTTCAAAATACTTATCTCCTTACACTAAATCTCTGCGAGGCTTTTTTATCCAAAATTGCGCAAACTTAAAACACACTATACCTTCTGACTTTCCTCATTCTTCCAATCTGCCAAAGTTTAAGAGTGACATAGATCAATACCTCCGCGATTCTATCCTATCCTTTCCCTATCTCCATTCCATATCTGACATACATTCAGTCATACCTAATTTACTTTTAAAACGGAACAAAGATTTGCCACTTTGTAAACTTTTCGAAATATTGAAGAAGGGCATTCATAATACCTGCTCTTCATATTTCTTCATTGATGTCGATATTGCAAGACTTCATTTTCGAAAACTCTAAGAACTCTCTTTAGGATAATATTCTCAGTCTTATCCGCAAGCAACGAAAATTATTGTTTTTGGATGAGGTGGGATAGAGCAGGTCAAACAGAAGTTCAATAGAGGCACAAAATGTGATTAAATGATATAATTTAAAAAAACAATCGACGGGATATTCTTTCACATAAATTTCAAAAACAGCTATCCAATGTCCGGTATACCCGTATCAAGGTTTTAACTGTGTTGTCCGAAAATTTTACATATTCAAATTTAAATTACCTCAATTTTTCATTTCTTTTAAGCTTCCTAAATCAGTTTTATTATTTTTATTATCATCTGAATTTTGTTGCAAACCTTATTAAATCATGTTGTTCAACCACTTACCACTTTTCATTAAATAACTATACACAAAACTTGCTATCGTAAAGACCCAAAACTTAAATCCAATACAGAGTGAAATACAGGTGAAGACACGTAATGGAGTGAAAAAATTTAACAGCTCTCCAACTGCTGCCATTTATATTTAAGTATAATAAGGGGTTTCACAGAAAACTCCTCCACATCAGTGAGTAAGCTTAACTTGATGGCGTATATCCTAAAAAACAAATAAAATTCCATACACGTTTCCTTTCATGCGGGGGAGGGAAAATTTTTGACATAGAGGACTTTCGGTTTCCGGAAGAGATTTAATAGATTTAGTCTCTAATGCAATGATGAAATATGAAATTTCACGACAGGAATAATAATATTTTTGTGACTCTTGCCTGGTTATAATTTCGAAAATGCGAATTAACTTAATATGGAGGGTTTTGAGAGCATTGACCAGCTAGTAAAACGCGTCATGTTATGTGGTGCCAGTCGGAGTAATTTTTGAATGGTAGTTCAGTGGCATCTACAACTCTGTACTGAAGGTGGGTAACTTATAAAATCTTTAAAAGTAGAGGCAAATAGTTAATTCTGGATATGCATAACGTCTACGTCTAAAGTTATGATATTTCTTTCTGATAATGACGGAACAATCTCCAACTAGAACCATCCGATATATTATGTAATGTGGCATAAAGTATCTAGAGTATTTAAAATACGATTTCGATTCGGGATTCGATCCCGCAACCAGCAGACTTCGAAGATTTCACCAACTTCAACTTGCCTCCCATTAGATGAGAATATAGCTCCAACCATCTACCATCTGCTACCATTTTTCGTTCTTTATTTTTACTATTTAAAGAGGCTGCATATTCTATCGTATTTAAAAAAAACTGTCTTTGCAAACAGAACCCAAGCACCGCAAAAAAGGGGAATGCCCACTTTTCATACAACTTTAGGCCCGACACCTCCAGACGTAAAAGATGTCTTAAACGATGCATTATGATACTCTGAACATATTTTATTACCAATATTTTTTTCTATCTAGCGGGTAAGAATTTGGCGATAGAGCACAAATGGCCATTTAACACAGAACTGCAAAAATATATGCGACATGTAGTAGATGGGGTGTATGTGACCCAAGTGCATAAAAATTGGTTTTCTGGCAGCAAAACGTCCCGAGAAAGTTTTCTAATTCGAGAAAAATATACACCGCCCAATAGTTCTCGGCAAGACCTTTAATTCGATCTGCAACATCTGGGGCTTAGAATCATTAAACTTAATGCGGCTCATTTTTCCCCATTCAAAGATTTTTTTCACGTTATACATAAGCTATTTTTGTACTAGATGAGTAAATATAAGTACTGGGTTTCTGTCTTTTTTATAAATTAGTACAAAAAAGTTATATGAAAACTTGAAGTATATTAAAAAGCAACTGAACTTCATAAACTGGATAATTAATTAGATTTGTGAAATTGATTCTAATTCTAATTTGACTAAATATTGGGGTAATCATCAACTGACCTTCCATGTGACCGTTCCCGTTTGCCACCTCCCCCTCCCCCAAACGCCACTTCGGTGCGCCCCTGGCCTTATTATACTCCAATCTAGTTACACTGCAGCCTACACATAATGACAAAACTTAATTTCAAATTAACTTAATTTAAACAAAAAAATTTATAATTAAGAAAAATCAAGAAAATTGATAAACAAAGTGAAAAAATATTACGTGACCGAAAAGAAAACAATAATTGAAAATTAAACGTATGAAATCCTGGAAAACGCTGAAAATCTGCTGCCAATGAAACGTTGAAAAATCTGCAAAATTTTAAAACACATGCCATGTGCAGTTTTTCGTAATTTCCCGCAACACTTATTATTCATTATTCCATTGTTGTTGACTGTTAATTCCCTATGTGGGCTTAATCATAAAATATGGAGGTGCCGGTTTAAAAAATGATAAGACAGGATGATTTCAAGATGTCAAAAATTAATTAATTTATTATCACAATATATAAAACGTTAAAATTAGACAATTCAGGTATTACAGTATATAATTTATTCAAACTCTACTGTATTTATTTTAATAATTCATTTATAATTTCAAAACTTTACCTCTAATATTAAGTCAAATTCTACCAATATTATTATGTTTAATTATTCGCCGACGCGTTAGTTCTCAATCTGTAATGAGAGAAGAAAAATTATTAATTTCGTAAAAAGTTAGGTTGGCTTGTTATAATGAGCGTCATAGAACTGCTCATACAGGCAATCCCTGGGGGCGAAAGAAAATCCCTGTGGAATTAATATAGTTATTAATTTAAGCAAAAAGGGTTAGTAAAAATGGGACTCAAATACTTGCCGTGGATTTTGGCAAGACTTCAATAGATGCCAATATCTGCCGATCTGTCTTGCGGCTCATTCGGACCTTGAGTGAGTCTTTAGATTAGATTAGATTATTTATTTTAGCGACTATAGTATGTACAATTCTTTCTTAAATATGTGCTTAACTATTAAAGTTTTAACTCTAACTATAGATGCTATTATTTACGAGCTAGTATAAAATTTGGGCCTGAGTTCCGACGATGACTGAACTGTAGTTCCTTATCTATTGCCTATGAGCTATTTATTATTTATTTTAACATTAAAAATCTTATTATTAACCTTGCGCTAAAGCTACCTATAACTATGTAATCAAAATATTAATCCTAAAAGTCAAGTTTGGTAGAAGGGGATACCATCCTGGGTGATTATAAAAAAGTTTCATGCTCCTGAAGGTTTATGATGAGGGGCGACAGGTACTCATTTGATGCATCCATACAACGGTGGTCTGCTGATATTTCAACCATTACCGGGTTAAGATGATGCTGAATTCTGCTGATGATCTTCTGAGCTTACCCGATGAAGAACTCGTCCAAAGGAAGACATTTTTCGGCCTCCCTCGCTGCCTCGTATAACTCCTTGTTGCTGAACATCCTGAAAAGACTTTTAAAAAACTTACCAGTACATGCTCTTATAATTTTCCTCTAAGTTTAGTATTCTGCCTAATGTTGTCTAGTTAATAGTGAACCAAATGGGGAATGCATATAGGATATTATCGGTTTGATTAATTGCTTGTATAAAGCCTCGTTTCCACTAATACAAATTTTTTACCCGACAAGTTTTGAAACAAGTTGGCAACATTTTGTACAAGTGGAAACGTTATATGAAAATTCAGGCACATGTTAGCAACTTGTTCCATGTCGGCTGTAAAAACTCGCAGAATTTGTTGTCTGAGTATTTCTTTTCAGTGGAAACGCTCATTTGTTGTATTGGATAAACTAGTGGAAGACAATCGAGTAGAGTTGGCGAAAATTTATTTAAATGAAAACACTTGTAAGTTTAAGCTAACATGTCGGCTCCCAACAAGTACACAACAATTTACCGAACAAGTTGGCAGAATTTGTATTAGTGGAAACGAGGCTTAATAAGACCTTAACTTTACTGGAACTCTTTCGCATGAGGGGACTAATAAGACCATAGGCCATGTTGGTTTTCTTAATTGCGGCTTCTGCATGTTCCCTGAATTTGAAGATTTTGTTGAATCTAACTCCAAGATACTTTATCGGGTCTTTTGGTTTGATCTCGAAGCTACTGATTGTTAAGGAAGCTTTTTTGCAAAAACCTTGCTATTCTGACTGTCCCTGAATTGGAAGCGAGCTTACGAAAGAGAATAAAGTCGGTTTTATCAAGGTTTAACTTGAATCCCCACCTAGTGTAATAGTTCACCAGGTCCATTTACTTTCTCTTGATGCTACGAATTGCATAATTTGGACTAGGAGCGGATGAATATGTGAAAGAATCATCCGCGTAAAGTAGAGTGGTTGGTTGTTGTTGAGTCATTATTTGGCTGATCTGATGTGAAGATGTTGAAGAGGAGCGGGCCGACAATGGAACCTTGCGGTACTCCTGCCAAGATGGGACGTAGGGTTGAAGAAGTTCCATTTAATTCAACGAAAAACTGTCTGTCAGGTAAGAAGTTATAGACAAATATTGTGATTTCTGGTGGGAATTGAAAGTGGATCATTTTATAAATAAGCCCTTTGATCGACATTTTGTCAAATGCCTTGGCTATATCCAAACTGCATGTCACTGTGATAAGGCTTTGCTTTAGACCCCTCGTCACGTCATTGGGCAATTTGAGTAGCGCGTATGTGGTGGGGTGATCTGGTTTGAATCCAAATTGGTATTTGGGGATAATGTTCCTTTCTTCGTTAAAAGATAGAATGGCGTCTTTCACAAGTTTTTCTAATTTTTTACCAATCACGGATAGTAAGGCGATTGGTCTGAAGTCGTTGATATTTGTAGCTTTGGATTTCTTAGGGAATTGGATAATTTTATTTGTCTTCCACATGTTTAAGCAGTTATTAAAAATTGTTGCCAGCAGCAGAAAGCCAATTGGGCAAGTTTTTTCAGGAGAAAACCTGAGATGTTGTCATGGACTGATGACTTTTTGCTACTTCCGGATTTTATAAGAGATATTCGGTATTGAGTGGATTAACGAATATATCCATTCCTGCATTAGTCGATTCATAGGAGAGGTTGTTTTCGGAGAAATCGATTAATGATGGGTATCCGCTTTGGTTGAGAGATTGTTGTGATCTAATAAAGTCATCAACCTCGGACTCGACGGGCATCCTGAATGCAAGGTCTATGAGATTTTCAGCAAATTACTTCGCATATTTTGAGGCGAAGCTTTTTGTTATCGCGATAGGACTGGATAATATTCCGTCTTCAGTAGAAATTTGAGCTGGAGGCTATTGCCTACTATTGGCTAACCTATTGATTTCCCTAAATGCAGTGAGTGTTTAGTTCTAGCAGCTCGCTATATGTATATCCCCGAGAAGAATCTCTCGGTGGCTTTAACAATGGCGCCCTGCAATACCATATGATTGATAGTGATGAAATGTCAGCTGCATGCAATAGCCTAAGCGTACACATGCAGTATGTTTCATATTATGTCACTTTGAATATATACAGCGAAATATGGCTTACAATGGTCTAGGCATACACGCTGCGGTATACTTCATGCTATGTCATTTTCTAATGATAATACTTTGTATACTCTGTACTGCGATCTGCCATATTGGATATGTCAAAAATTTTATGGCAGCTGCCGTCAATAGGTAAGCAATTCTAATTTGTGTTGAATATTTATTTATTTATTACTGTACAAAACATTTGTCTTTTCTTTTCAGATAAACAAATAGATGAACCCGGCATTTTACTGGATTGGAATTCTTTTTAATAAGTACGTTCGTTCTTTGGAGAAATTCTCCTATCATGAAGTGATCTGAGACTTTACCATCTGTATACGTTTTATTAATATCTTTTATTTGTTTACTTTTGGCTGATAACGCTTGATGATGCTGTATCATCACGGGAGGATTTTAATTAATATTATTAATGGGTATTGTCATCGTGGGAAGGCCGTGAGTGTTTTAGTTCATATATTTTTAAGTTATAGTTTTAATTCAGCGACGGAACAGTGACCCTTGGAAAAGCTGGAAACCGATTAAGAGAGTCGCAGTCACAGTCGCAGTTAATGTCACCTTTTTATATCCTATAAAACGGCTTTTAATATCTACAATTAAAGTGATTAGCAAAGAGTTGGAATTCATATCTATAATCTGTTCTTAATCTACATATTTGCTTAATATTTTACCCGTAAAAATTCCATTAGGTCTAATACGTATATACTTTCAATCGTTTTCTATAATTCACACCTTGTGCTTTTCGTTAGTTTTTGTTTCTCTTCATATGTACTGCATTCGTTTTCTAATTCAGAATGAGTCTATTTCAATCCATATCTATTCAAGCAGAATGATTTTCATTTCTATTCGTAAATGTGTTGCTTACATTTTGGCTGAGGTATAAGTTGTCTCTTCGTTGGAAAATGTTGCTATGGTCGTCCGTAATAAGATGTATCAGAAATGTCACAGGATTTGAAGTGTGCATTCCTAAATGTCATCATCCACAGATGATCCGTAGTGAACACAGGGAAGTGTTCGTGAAACTACATCGTTCCATTTCTCGCTGATGCAGTAAGAAGTTGGGTTCGTTGCAACTATGTTGATAGGCAAGACAATGTGTGCAGTGCCACATGTTAAAAAAAAAATAATACAAATGTCCAGCAAAAATGGCACCAAAGTTTAAGTTTAATTAATTTCCCATGTGCCGCTCTCTGGACTAGTTCACCAGAAGGCATACAGGCGACGATTCACATTCGGACCTCGACGTGAATAGAAAACGAGGAAACTAAAAAAAGGGAAGATAGATATTGTTAAGTCCCAATGTGGGCTTAATCATAAAAAGGGGCAGGTACCGGTTTTAAATGACAAGACAGGTTGTTTTTCAAATAACAAAAATTCAGTCGTTTATTTTATCACTAAATTCTCTTATAAACTAACCAAATCAAAATCAATTCACTACCTCTAATACTATTGTCTATAATTCTAAATACAAATTCAATTATTTGGGCCTCCAATGGCAATTTTATCACTCAATCTGTAATGAGAGAAAAGGAGTTATTATTATTAACCAAGCAAAAAGTAAGATTAAGTTGGTTAGAATGAGCTTCAAAATATAAGGGAAGTATGGCACCTATATGAGCAGTTTGGCTGGGTTAAAAATAAACTCCCAGTGGGATGCTGAAAAATCTAGAAATTTAAATATTATTAATAATTCATAATAATGTTAGTAATATACTTCCCTTATATTTTGGTTAGTCAACGCCTAATATGGCTTCAGAACTGCCGATCTGCCTCATGGCTCAATCAAAGCTAGAGTGGTTTGCTACTTCCAGTAGCTCGCTATTTATAGATAGAATCACAATAGAAATTGTGTCTGCTGGTGGCGTTAACTTGTGAAAATTTATAGATTCACAATCTGACGTCATGGTGGATTTCCTTATGAGAATTTTTGATTATGTCAAAGTTTTGATGGCAGCTGGTGATTGTAGGTAAGTATTTCTATTTTAAATGTTTATTTACAAATTCGTTTTTAATGTGTTTCTTTTTCAGCCCTTTTTTTGGTCCCTTAGGATGTTTGAGACATCGTGGGAATATTGGAGGCAATATTTAGCGAAAGTTTGGTTCTAAATGAAGTCTCAGATCGTAAATGATCTGAGACTTTACCATTTGTTTATGTTTGATTAATGATTTTTTATTTGTTTATTTGTTAGCTGCTGTCGTACCGTGGGAGGATAATTATATTATCATCGTGAGACAGCAGCGTATTTATCGTGAGTATTAGTTTGTAAACAGTTTTTAGTATAGTTGTTCTGAGACAGAACAGATATATATACAGTGTGTCCCAGACTAATTGGACTATATTTTGCCAAATGATTACTCTCGACCATACAAGTAAAAAATTGTTTTTTTTTTACAAAATATCACCCCACCGAGTTAGAGGGTGATTATTAAAATATGCTCTTTTTTCATTAAACACCTTATATCTTGAACAGCGCAGGGTGTTTTACCCATTGAATAAATAACTAATAAGGAAACGGCATATCGGGTGAAAACGTAATCCACTCGGCGAAATGTATTAGTGTGCTCTGTTTGTATTCGTTTCGTCATGGCAGTAATGAAATTCTGACATTCTGAAGGGGAACATTTTTTATAATCCAAATTCCTATGTAAAATAAATAAATTTTTAGCTCCCCCTTATTTTCAGATAATATATCGTCGCGTTGCCTTTGTATGACTGGAATAATTTAGAAACCAATGACAATTCAATTGCAAACAAACAAACGGGCATTGGTAAAATGTTAATTTTTTTGCCATGGCTGTTTATTTTTATAAATATTTCACTTTTATTTTGCTAGAAACACTATAATTAATTAGTAAAGCTATTAAGGTTACTTGAAGAATGCTTTCCCACGACAATAACTCCGTTCGTTCCTGCAGCACAGCACAGCGCACTTCATTATGATAATTTAAGACTCCGGAGTCTCTATTACACAAAATATCGTTCACAAAAGAATATTTTGAACTTATTTCACACTACTATTACGTAAAAATCACGTTTAATTATTTATTTTTCACAATATCGCGAATTCAAATCCGAGAACTTCTTTTCAAAATTATGAAATGTCAGAATGTTGAACTGACACAAAATAGCAACGAGGCCATTTTGTCATTTCTCCCCCCTGATCATAGGTCACACTGTCATTGAAATACTTACACACGTAAACTGTATTCGCACGATACCCCGCTTCCTTATTAGTTATTTATTCAATGGTTTTACCACAGCTGATATGACAATTCCAATAATTGACATCTACGAAAAAACTGCGTTCGCAAAGCACAGTTCAATGAAATTTGTCAATTCCTATAATTGACATTCAAACAAACTGTGCTTACAAACGAGAATTTAATGTATGCTAAAATAAAATATCCTGCTGGAGTGTAGCGTTTAAATAAAAGATGAAATTTATCCCTCAATTGTTCACTCAATTTTTGTTGCAAGAAAACTATTCTTTAGTGGAAAAATGCTAATAATATGTAAAATCAAAATACGTTAACTTAATTCAATTAATTCCGTTAAGTTGTAAATTTTACTTCAAATGAATTACACTGGTACGTTTATAGAATTCAATTTCAGTTAAATAGTTCAAATTTTTTCCAAAGTTATGTAAAAACAAAAGAAAATTAATTCTAATAAAAATCTATTTTTTACTTGTATTTCCTTTCAATAATGCAAACAAATTATGCTAACCTTAAATTTCTTAAATTACGTATCTTAACTACATATCTTAACTATGTTTGATTTTCACTAATAGCTGAAATTTAAAAGGTGATTAGAACTCAATGCAAATCTAGTTTCCAATTATTATGTTTTGTAAAACTGATCTAATGGCATAGTTTTCACACGATAAATAATTGCTTGAAAGTTTAATTTGATTGAGTTAAATGAATGTAACGGAATTGAATTGCTGAAGTAAAAAAATAAATAGTTAGTGAAAACCCAATCGTTCTTGTTAACTTCATACATGTGTGTATGACCAACACCTGCCATGCATACACAATGAATTTAACGCAAATTGAGAACTAAATAATTAAATTAACATTTACCCTTTAATTTTGACACTTTATACGTAGTTAATGAAAATTTTTCTTAAACAAATCCTTTAATGAATGTTGAATAAATTACACCAAATAAATTTTCCTGTCACAGGCTGCAAAACTCGAAAGTATGGCTGATGTCGCTGAAGAAAAATTGCAAATGAATGGGAGTAATGCTAATGCATATGCTCGCACCTTGACAATTTCAAAAATAAGAAGACTGAGCAAGCGAATGAACCCCCTTTTTATAGGGAAATTTGTTCCAATTTCATATCTATAAAAATGAATTCTTTAATTTTCAGGCTTAATTTGACTATAATATATGATTTCGTTGTTGTCAATTGATGTCATATTACAAATTTCATTTTTTTTACATCTTTCCCATAGAAATCAGTATTAATTTCGCATAATTATGATAAGTTTTTCTAAATCTTGCCATAACTTGTCATTTCGCCATGTTTAATTTCAATTTAAGAAATTCCTCTCAGAATTCATTTTCGTTCATCTTCATCATGGTCCTTTCACACCTTTGTGTAATTTCGAAAATTCGCGATTATTCCGTAATCCGTGACAAATATCGCGACGCGAATGCGCCCATTCGACTCTTCGTCTCTTTTTACCCCGGGGTGACATGTCAAACATCGAGAAAGTATGGAGTTTGACGTCTTGCTTATATTCGCGCGCGAGTGAAATATTTGTTAAGTTTCGTGTGAAATTCAGTGTTTTGTCTTATACAAATGGCATATATGTACCTGTCAAGGTGAATCTATTTTTGCAAAATCTCACCTAAGGTATCTATGCATTCCTTGTAAAAGGTAATTAGATTATGTATTCATACCTTGGACATTATTATTTGTATAACTTTATGTTGTAGAACATAAAGTTTATTGAGTTTGCATAATGCCTATATGGTGCTATGTATCGAACACAGGGTATACGGACAATTTTAAGACCGCGTTATATGCCCAACCTCAGGTCCTTCTTATGAATGTTAAACCACTCCTGTACCCCTCCCCACTCCAGAGTTATTATGCCTTAAATTAAAAATTTCGGTTTTTAAATTTTTTTTTTCAAATACCCCCACTAACATACATACAAAGTCTCCTCTTTAATTTAGCCTATTACATTTATGTCCTATCTATGAGGGTTAAGGAGTTATTAGATTTTAACCTGTTCAGGTCACAGATAATTTGTTCCCTTATTACAATTAAATATTTAAAAAAAATATATCGTCTAATTTCGGTAGGACCTGAATAGGTTAAGAGCTTAACTCCTTAACCGCCACAGATAGAACATAAGTGTAATAGGTTACAGTAAGGAGAACCCTCTGGGCTTTTGAAATTTTGTAACAAAAATGCATGTTAGGAGGGGTGGGTATTTGGGAATTTGGCTATCATAACACTTAACCACCTATACAGATTCCAGATTCAATGATCTACAGAGATTTCGTAGATCCGACACTACTCTGAGTACTTTTGTATATAAATTTTATTTTTATAAATAATTGGACCATGAAGCTGCAATTTAAAGTATCAGGATTACCAAAATATTTTTTTTATTATTTGATTACAACTTTCGATATGGCTGTGTTATGTAACATTTCCTCTCCAATTACATAAAATTTTGTTGGCAATGTTCATGGTTGGCTAAATCAGACCAATTAGTTTTCATCTTACATATAATCAGAATGTTTTCTCGAGCAAGCTAATCCATTCTTGTCAGTTGTGTATAACGTTTAACAACTAAGCGAATCATTGGAACGAACAACGCATCCAGGCGCAATTAACTAACATGTTTTACTGGTAAGACCTATGAGAGAATTTCTGCCAGCCTTGCAATTTAGTATAATTTGCTTGATACGTTCGGGTGGTCCCCATTTTGTGAACCCCCAAGTTTTATTGGTGCATCCTATGAGTATATGCATTATGTAAAGGTAGTGATACATACCAAATAAAGTAATTAATTTTAATTGATTTGAATATTCAACTAGAATGAACCTGAGCCTATCGTATACAGAAACTAGATGATAATCTATAAATTTTTGTGGGTGTATACGGCAATCTTATTGGTTGCTAGTTTTCTTATCAATATCTTTTGTTTCGGTAACACGGGTAAAGACCTATACATTGCCAATAGCCAAGCAAGTCAGGCGAGAGAACTCGTATGGATCGTGGATAATTCGGTGAAAGGAAGTAATATCATATTGGTAGTAACAATAATGTCGGTGTTACGATTAATATCCAACAAGATTTTAGAATTTATAATCATTAAATTTGCATTCATGACTACTGCCACCGTACTGATTCAAGTCAAGCGCTCTTAAGTAGAGTAGTTGAGGCATAAATTGTATAATAAAACTTTTGAACTTGTCTTGAAAATATGAGAAAAATTTTTTTTTTCTCTATAAGTCATCAACTATAATCAAATCATGAAGTGCTAACCTTAAATCGCAGTACTCTCTCGAGGTCCTTCTCTCTGCCGGTCGTCGTAGGTTTCTAAGTACAAAAAGAAAAGGGGATATTCAAACATTATGGCCCAGAATATCAATAGGTCGGAGGGGGCACGGCATTACTGGGTATCATCACGAGCAGGTTCTCCCGACAACTATAGGTTAACTCAACGTTGACTTTCCCTGTCTTCCAAGTCTCCTGCATCCAATCCTAATCCTTTCCTCATCTTTATTTTTATATACCTCGCCATGATATTTTTTGTTGTGGTGCTATAGCAGGAGGCAAGTTTCATTTTATACTCCCCCACTTACATGTATCCCCAAAGCTAGTTTGCACACATGCCAGCCTACCGATAACTGTCACCTGTAACCTCGCTCAGCTGACAGGACATAGTGTCCTCAGTCCTTAACCCCTAAGGAGCATACGCGCCGTCCATAACAATGCCTTTGTTTATGATAAACAATAATTTATACGATTTTATAGTTGCTTTTATGAAATGAAAGAAATTTCAAACACTTGAAATGGTTCTGTTTCGTTCCTTTTATATGTACACAGAACTAAATTATGCCATTGTTCATTCATTCATTCATCCCGGACGCCGGTGAAATTCCGTTACAGGTGAATGGTGTGTATCATAAAGGATATAATTTTCAATATTTGAGCTAAATAACAATATCAAGAATATGCTAATTACGTATAAAACACGTTATCACTTAAAAATCTTATCAGGCATTTCCATTTGACTCTCACAAGATTCCCATGTTATTTTATAGCACAATCAAACGATTAAAGGAGTTCAATGGTACTGCCCTCTACAAATCTATAGTATGGTTAAAAATAAGAGATAATATACATCAATAATGAATGCAGTAAATAAAATCGGAAAAGAATAGAGCCTTGTGGCACGCCAACATTTAAACTATGTAAATTAAAAGTGACGACCATCTAAAACTACTCGAATTGTCTAAATGGTTAAAAAAAAACATCCAGACCAATAGCTAAAGTGGACTGTGAAATTAATAAGAAATCAAACGTAGAAGAAGTTGGATGTGACTGTCATGGAGGCGATAGTGGCAAGTTAACGAGCGAATTTAGCTGGAGGCCGATTAGCAATATAAGCTGTATCAGAGTCTGCGTCGTAATTATACATATATTAAAGCTGAAGTGAAAATTTTTTATTGTATTGTTTGAAAGTTTGAGTACAACAATTTTCACTGTTCTGAAAGAAATAACGCATTCCTTAATTTTTTATTCGGTCTTGTGTTCACTTAAATATCAAGTTGATTACCACAATAGTTATTACAAATAAAATAATAAAAATAAAATATAAAACAAAAATAAAAACAAAACAAAATTACTATATGCAAAAAATGCGAAACGGCAAAAACAAAAGAAGAATGCAAAAGCAGATAAACTTAACTATTATTAAATTTGAGATGATTTTTCAATTGCAGTCTTGAAAAATTCAAATTAATACGGTCAAAATTCTACGGGACATTTAAGTCAAAGGCTGTTACCGTAGATGGTTCGATGATAAGAAATATAGAGAAAAATTTGGCTTCCGAGCGAGCAGCTCGGGGTTGATACACCAATTGAGTTTAACAAAAGTGCAGAATTTATTGAGGCCTTCAAAATATCCAGCGACTGCAAAGACAATAAGCTCAAAGAGTCCAGATAAGGAGGCAAGATTACCGAGTCACTCCAAGAAAGGCCGCGGCGTGCGAAAATTGGAGTAATGTGCGTTGAACAGCTTCGATGCGATTTATCTGCTCTTGGTACTAAGGGGACCAAACGGGACTGGCATATTCTAATATTATCGTCAAATTCCTTGGACCATCTCTTAATAAAAGCAAAAGTCGAATTGGCCGTACTGACTACGTAATCGATAGGGTCCTCAAAAGAAAGGCGAAAATTGAAAATCACACCAGATTCTTGGTTTTGTCGAGCCTGGATAATGAATCTGCCTCCAGAACATAATCGAAGGGGATGTCGAGCCTGGATAATGAATATCCCTCCAGAACATAATCGAAGGGGATGGGTGACCTGTTGCGAGAAAGAGTCATGGTTGTGCATTTAGCAACATTTATAAGAAGTCGATTACTGGATAACCACTTATGACAAATGGCTAAGTCAACGAATAAAAGAACACAGGCGTCATTAGAACTAACAACACGAAATATTTTGGCATAGTCCGCATAACAAAGTATTCTGGCATTGAGTGAAAATAAGGATACATCATTGATGTACATAATAAAAAGTTGTGGGCCACGGATACTACCTTGAGGTACACCAGAAGTATTAGCTATCACAGCGGAAAATACTCCGCTAAATATAACTTGTTGAGTATGGTTAGATATTCTTATCTATCTAACCGTTCGCAGCGAGTTAATCATGCACGTAAAGGAGGGGCAAAACAAGAATAGAGAGCCTGTGGATTAGGATTATATGATTAATTCTAACGAAAGTCGCAGTCAACCTGTTTAACGGACTCAATGGCTGCTATAAAATAATGAAGAAACTCTAATAGCTTAGTAATGGTTGACTTTCACTTCAAGAAACCATGCTGGAAAGATCCCGAGATTGGTTTACAGTGACAGTGAAGCACATCACTGACCAAGTCTTCAAAAATCTTCGAAACATGACGCAAGTTAGTACTAGATCTACATATAGTCTGAAACGTCCGAGTTGTTGGCCTTTTTCTGTAGAGGAATAACCGCAGAGTACTTCCATAACTTTGGAAAGGATTCGCAGCCCAAGGATAGATTAAATAAGTAACACATGAGATGGGACAGATACATCGTCAAAAGCAAAATCTTAAGCTTCACGGGAAGTTGGCGGGAGCCTGGTCAAATGAGAAAAGTCAATATTACTAATGTTATAGTTGGAGTTACACAAAGCGGTACTAAAGAATTCAGAGAAAAAATTTGCAACCGTACATGGGTCAGTACTTTGGGTGCCACGAAAGCTCAAAGATGATGGGTACGCAGCACAATTACGTTTAGAATTTATAAATTTCCAGAATTCTTTAGGATAATTACGGAGCGATAATTTCATACATACAGCAATATAATCGTTATATGAAATATGCAGTAGCAAAATAGACACTGCAGTAACCCGAGTAATCTTAAAACACATCATGAAGCAGAAAACCTCTTCCACGCTTTATTTTTCAGATTTTTTAAGTGCCGCAAAGTGCTATTTAGCCAAGGCTGAGATACGTGAGAATTCTTAGATGCACAGATCGGCATACATTGCATAAAAGAAATATAGAGAGTATTATAAAAAGCATCAACATCTCTTGTCAATGTCCAATCACAATATTGGAGCCAGTCAACAAGCTTTGAAAAATCAGCCGTTTTGAAATTAAAAAAATAGTTACTGAAATTGGAAGAGTCAATATTAAAATAGTCGAAACAGACAGAAACATGAAGATCTGGATGATGACAGGATTCAGTCCAACATCCTCTAACAAATGTGGCACTCGAACCAGACGAGAATACCAGGTCCAGAAGCTTACTAGCATATTAAAATCGCCGAAAATGATTGTATGTTCCGAAGGCTATAGCTCATTATGGAGGCCGTCAATTGTCATGTCAAGTAACTCATAGATAGTCAAGGGTGAGCTGGGCGGAACGTAGGCATGAAAAAGCTTCAAAACTACACAAAGAAGTTCCAAATCCTCACAACCTTCAACATTGACCACGGATCATCGGTTATCAGCTCCAACAGTGCACAGCACCCCGCCACCAACTGGAGCGATCATCAATTTAGAATGGGAATTACGATGGAAAACCTGAAATCCAGAGCGCAAAAGCTCACAGTCCAGAATACCACCATAGAACTAAGTTTCTTTGAGGCAGCGTTACGAGAAGCAGTAAAAAGATGCGATGTCTTCGAACGAAGTTCAGTTACGTTGGCGTAATAAAATGAAATTTCGCTGATGAGTTATTGAAGTGGACGATGGCCCGGAGAATACTTTAGTAATAAACTCACGAACAATAGACCAAGATGCCAGATGTCAGGAGATACCGAAGCCGAGAAAGTGTCCTCAGGAATAAAAGCCCTAATAGAAGCAGCGAAAGCATATCCATTGCGTCTTAGAACCAGATTAATTTTTTTACAGACGATTGTGATGCATGGAATACCTAATTACGAAGCAATGTGGCTAACTTTGTCATCCTCAGAGGTATCAAGATGGACATGTGAAATAAATATACATTTCGGAAACTTACCAGTTCTGAGAGTAATAGGACTCGAGGCTCCAGAAACGATGGCAGAGTGCACTATGCTCGGAGTAGGGCCCAGAGAAGAAGAATTACGGCCGACATTAGAGTCAAACTATTTTGCATATGTTACATTCGGAGCTTTACGTCGACTCCTGCGCCTGGAGGCTAGACGAGAACGAAGCTATGTATCAAGCGAAGCGACATTGCGTTGAGATAGCCGAAGATGAGCTTCAGAAAAAGGCGATCCAAAAGAGGAGTCTCCGTCAAGCGCAGAGTCGTGAGATTGCGATGATAAAGCAATAGGAAGATCCATAGCACATACAGCATCTGGTTGATCAGCAGTGGTGGGAGCAGTTATATGTATCTGCGGAAGATCCAACGAAACAGCGTCAAGAGTAGTAGGAAAAGCCATGTTTCCTCTAGCAGGAGCAAAAGTCTTTGAATCAGAGGCCATATACTTTACGGATTCAGCGTTACTATTAAATACAATAATATCGGTGAAGACGGCGAGTTACCAATAGCCCTATTCTTTGGAGTAAGTACTTCATTGAGTTACTAAAGGTATCCCAAAAATGTACTCTGCAATAGTTAGGTGTTATCCCATTTTGAAAAGCTTCCAAACAAAATACACTTTTTCAATTTTAAACCTTCCGGAGAAAGCTATTATATAAATTCGTTACTAAGGTTTACATCTACGCCTTGACATTTGTAAAAATCTTTTTTTCTGATTTGTAAGATGCTATCAAAGGAAACGACTTAAACCTGCTCCAATATGAGGATAATTTTTAATTTCTTTCAAATGAATCTTTTTCAGGTAACTAAGAAAAGATTTTTTTTCATTTTATTTAACACATGTGCCACATTCGGCATCATGTGCGTAGAAAAATACTATCCTCATCTCCAGCTCTCCAATTACAATTTAGGTGATAAAGATACGCTCAAATGAAGTGTTCTCAAATTTAATTCATCACTGTCCCTTCGATATCCATCATCCAATGTCACGCATCACTGATATTTTCGGTTGGGATGGATTATCTGAAATAGCTGAAGGAGTGGAATACACCCTTTCACATTTTTATTTAAATTATCTTTTTTTTTTCTTCGTCAAGACGGAAGGGAATTCCTTAACTCTATTGATCCATCCACACAATTTCGATTGTTGTGCACGTTCTAGTTTTAGAATCACTTCATTTTCTACTACATTTCTTTCTTCGCGCTACAAAAAAAAAGTTATATAAAGGGAAGGGAAGTGGTGCTTCAAATTGAGATTCAATTTAAGATTTTGGTTTGATGTACAATTTGGTTGTGCTAATACATTATATGATAGAGTTGCGATAGTGCTTTACGATTATATAGAATAGTGGAAAGATTTAATTAGATCTAATCAAATAGCGTCTCTTGACTTGCTTGAAATTGATAAGTTGTAGTTTAATAAGTTATGACTTACTAGAATAACTCCATATCAGTTTGTCAATAATGAAAACTTTAGATAATTAAATGGAATGTTTTTTTTTCTTTTGTAATTTAAAGTATATCATCATTATAAGTTTTGCGCAATTATTATGCTCGTCTCTGATCCTAAATAATTAGTTAGTGGCACGTATTTCAATTATATTCCTTTTAAATTGAATTTAATTCTAATAATAATTAGTACTTCACACAGAACGCGCCTCGCTGTCAATCGCATTTAAAACAAAAATGGCCGGCCTTCTTACTTACTCCTTCATCAAAACAGAGCTGGGCAAGTACCAAAGAAAAAGTACTTAAGTACAAGTACAAGTACCGAAGGCCTGAGTACTTCAGCGTAAGTACAACTACCGCATGTATGAAAAATACTTGTAACTAAGTACTAAGTCTATAAAATGTACTGAGTACTTTTTGAAGTATACTTTTTAAAGTACTCTTTTAGAATTATTGTACGTTGGCAGTAATATAATGAAGTTTGTCGAGTTCAGTTAATAGATATTAATAAATAAATACCTATTGAAAACTATAGTATGTATAGTAACCAGTGGCTACTATTTATAGTTTTCGACGCTGCAGGTAGGGTAAAACTTTCACCTCTCATTGCTGCACTCATAAAAACTATTAGAGGTCCGGCCAATCACACCCCGCCTCCAATAATGCATAACAATTCTAAGAAAAAAATTTCAAGTAAATTTCCAAGAAAAAATTGAGGCCTTACCTACATAAGGTCAAAGCATCGTTGATTTTATATTGGAGCGAGGCATTGCTTGCTTACTCTTGGATATGTCCACTGACGTATATAATATGGACTGCTTACTTTTCTATTTTACGTGGGCACAATTGCTTGTGTCAAAAAGAGTTCGTACGTCGGTGTCAACATTCAAAAATATCATTGGCGGGAAGTTGAAAAAGTGAGCACGCAGCTCGGAAAGTGATTTTAATAAAACATTTAGAATTTCTTGTGCCTCTAATGAATATATTGTCTTTGGTAAAACAGTTTTATCAGTGATAACCCTAAATAATTAATTTAAAACCATGTATTTCGACGAATCCACTATTTTATTTGTTTTCAGTTCTCTCTTAGTTAGTACTTGGTGCTTAGACCGAAAAAGTCAGCAATATATAAATGAGCTCTCTTTCTGCAGTATATTTGTATGAACTTAGTCAGTCCATACTATACATGTGAGTGGTTATGTCATCAAGTCGAGGCATCGTCGATTTTATATTCGAGCGAGACGTTACTGGTTTTTGTTCTTCTTGTATGCTATTAGTTTATCTAAGGTTCTGCCTTGACACGTGAGCTCGGCATATGTTTTGACAGTTCTTTGCGTGCTTTAAAACTCAACAAAAAAGAAGAGAGTTTGTGTTTTCTTTTCTACGAAGAGTTAGATATTTGTAGGTACTTAAAAGACTCAGAAATACTTAAGTAAAAACCTTGGTACTTAAGTACAAAACTAAGTCTTAAGTACAAGTAAATAGACGCTAGTACTTATGTTCAAGTACTAAGTAGCATTTCAAAAATATTGAGCAATAAGTCTTAAGTAACGAAAATGTACTTTAAGTAGTACTTAAGTCTTTTTTTACTTAAGTATTGCCCAGATCTGCATCAAAATTTGTACGAACAAAAGATTTATTAATTTTGTGTAGGTAATTATTTCCAATATGTGCACTATTATTATTATTATTAAGCTGGAAGGATGATGAGGGCAGTGTGTAGAGGTCGATGATACTACAGGCTGCTCTCGCGGGACTCTATAACGGAATCGCGTAAATTTTCTCGTTCGTTCGGTCATGAATTTTTAATTCGGTTTCGGTCTTGGTGCTAAATTACAAAATTTTTTGTTGAAAATTCGGTCGTTTAGGGAATTAGCTTTTATTAGATTATTTTAGAAATTTGGAACCTCATGGAAATTCCACTTACCTAATTGTTAAAATTGGGACTGGTTTTTAAATGTGTGCCTATCTTTTAGATAATTTTCAAAATTCTTGTATCCGTTTTTTAGTCTCTTTTGAGAATTTTGCGGCGTTTATTTCATTACGTGTTTTGTTGCCATTTTGTGTCATTTGATTGTTTTAATTGTTTAATTATCCCTATTGACCTTTTATAACTTTTAGTTCAGGTAGCGTGTTTTTTTTTACACTTTGTAGAGCCTTTTGCCACCTAATTTTAAGGAATTTTTAAAAGAGAAATAAAGCGCTTATTTAAATACAAAAAAAAACATATTTTTTTAGCCTACCAGCTTCCGTTGCTTCTGCAGAAAAGAGCTTTAACGCTTTACAATGAGCGAAGAATTTTAACAGATCAACAATGTCTCACGAAAAGTTAAATGGAATATCATATAACCAATCTCAGGACCTTTTTTTTGAAAATTATCCGTTAATGTCACTACATAATTAATTATTTAGATGAATTACTCACAGACGACCATAACAAGACAACATAATCATTAAAAATTTAACATAACTTTAAAATGAAATAAATGAAAACTCATTCCACGTAACTCAACCATTCTGATGTCGCTTTGAATTCTGCTAACAATAAAACCATTAAGTTTCTTGTAACACTTGAAAAACTTTTACCTGGGAATAAAACTCCTCTGGAATTCCTTCCATTATAGTCCCATGCCCATTAAGTTTTGATCAACAAAATTAATTAAATTTTCTTTATCTACTGCAGAGTGGTCTTTTAAACTCTGTAAAACCAGAACTCTTTTATATTCAGGCACTTTCAGTCAACTTGGAAAGTAATTTCCTGTCATATTAATTAAGTTTAGTTGATGTCCTGTAATTTAGTGGTCGATTTCATTTTGGGTGTACTAAATCTTCTGTATTGATTTAAGTTTTAACAATTACTAAACTAAAATAAGCTGATGGCTTATACATATATGCATGGCTGCGACTAGCATATATTGACAATTGTAGATTATGCTGTTCATTATTAATGCAAATCAGCAAGGATAACAGTGATAGCATGATGAGATTAATTTCACACAATAAAATATCAACAGAATTAAATTGTTAATTAAAGAGCATCTATCTATGAAATTTGTGTGTGTGTCTGTGCTGAAGAAAAGAAAAGTTTTCAATAAAATATAGTTTAGTTTGGTAATTTGTATTAGTAATAACTAAATATAGAGTTTAGCTAAAATCCCAGGAGGTGCGCGATCCGAACAGACAATATGCCAAAGTGACAAAATCTGCAAGGATTTATAAAATCCAGAAGCGACATAATCGAAGAATAACAAAATCTAGGAAAGACAAAACCCAGACATAATCCAGAAAGTGTAATTTCATCTTACATTCTGTTATTATACTTAATTTTGACTTTATTATTATTCCTATTATCATAATAAAAACTTTGT
The DNA here is from genome assembly GCA_963924295.1 of Dioctria rufipes. NCBI lineage: Eukaryota > Metazoa > Arthropoda > Insecta > Diptera > Asilidae > Dioctria > Dioctria rufipes. Next base: position 20,207,649 of record OZ002742.1, read on the forward strand.
ATTTGGCAGGACTTTATTTATGTAATAAACGCAAATGCTAATAAGCTCGATCTACTGAGAATATAGGAATTAGATATTTTTACAGTCACTGATTTCATGCCAGATTTTAGCTTTAATACTATTACAGATTAGACTTATGAGGGTGAAATTTCTGATCGACCGCATTCCAAGGCTCTGAAAATTGAACTTTTGAACACAGGGACGTATCTAGAGATGGATGGTCCAGGAGTCCGGTCGAACGAATTCTTCACAACAATAGTGACATAGCACAAAATTTCCCTTTTAAGTTTTGAAGTTTAATTTGATGCAGAAAAATTAAACTTTTTGACCCAGCGATCAGAAAGGGGTCTCATCAGTAAAATAACGTTATAACCTTATATACTCGCCATGATATAAAACCGAGTATCACAAAGATGCTTGTTGTGTCGATTCATTAATATTTGATTTTCATGGTCATACGCAATTGGATGGATATATTAAAAGGAGGTTGAGTTCCCCTGGAGGAGAACCCTAGAACGTAGGCCACTACAAGGCCCATTGTCCACCCTCAGGACCCCTGAATAAGTTCATAGGTCCCAACCAGATGCTCTTATAAACCATAAGATTGGCTCCCAATCCTCCTTACCTGCTTCATGCAATTCATCCAAGAGGTGTAACGTTTTCCGAAGAGAGCCGGACAGTGACAAAGAAAGTGAGTCGCCGTTTCGAATTTCTCTCTGCATCCTCTGAATATCGGGTTATCAACCAGTCCTATCCTATGTATGTGACCCCTGAGAGAAAAGTGTCCAGTAAAAATAGATAACAAAATTCTCATGGTAGGTTTGGTCAGCCCTAGCAGCTTTTTTCTGAAACTGGGGTTAGGTGTACCCCACAGTTCCTTTGTTGTTCTACCCGAAGGGTCGTCTAATCAAAGACAGCTATGTTGGCAATCCGCCCAATTCGCAATTGTAGAGACCAGGTGTGGTGTGGTGGTACGATCCCAATTGTGGAGGGGGGTGCCTCCGAAGAAGACCGTTACATGGCTTTCCAGGTGTATGGAAAATTCCAAATGAGGCTCCTCACAGAAGACGCCCGCTCCGGTTCATGCGCAATTAATTTAACATGTACTTGCACAGGAAAATTTAATTTTGTGTATCAATTTTGAGGACTTTGGATGTATGATTTTTTTCCATAATTTTATACGGAGAGATGAAATTATTTCCTTCTCCCACTATATGGGAGAATTCACGATCTCCCAACACTGCTTTCACATCCTGTCGCACTTTTTAGATAACATTCATTTTGTACATAAGAACTTTCAGTTACATTGCATTATTTTGGCTAAATTTACACTATAAATAAATGACACCCCCCCCCCCCCCTCCTCAATCTACCAAATTCTAGATACGTGCCTGCTTTGAAGAAGTACCTAAGTTCCTTCTGCAAAGCAGGACCACGAAAGAGTTCAAAGAGAGAGAGAGAGAGAGGGAGAGAGAAAGAAAAAATCGTAAGGCCACCAAGAAAAATAATCAGCAATATTTCTAAGGGAATGTGGGGCTTTGAGCTGGCATTGTCAGTTATGCTTACAAAAAACAAAAAAAAAAAAAAAACAATCAAGGACTCAAGTTAGACAGAGAAACAGAAAATCAATTCAAAAGCGACGAAGTGAAGGCTAAAAAAATGGTAGGTGAGGGGTGCGGGGTGAGAAAAATTTTATTGTTAAATTAAATGTGGACTCTTAAATTCATCGTCAGAAATAAGACGACAGCAAATTGAAACTCAAAACCCCTCTAACAAAATGTAAACGTAAATTGTCATTGAATTTGATGACTGTACAAAGCTTCTCCTGAGATATCTAAGTAATTTCATTCTTCCCACAATGTATACTTAAGTAAGTGTATAAATACAAATATTATCTCTTGAATCAAGTTCTATTAGTTACTATAATACAGTGTGCCTGCAGAGCTATTCTATCAACTGAACATGATTTCTCAATATACACTGAAGTGAAGGTAAATAAATGCAGCAGCCACCACAAACACAGAGCTTATAGTTAAGTAGGTACCTTAATCATATACACAAGAGTAAATCCAAATAAAAAAAAAACAAATCATTCACAATCAATGTACATTATCTACAAAGATCTCATCAAAGACATCCCACCATAAAAACATAGAAAAGTTTTTATAATATCACACCAAAGGAAAATGCTGTGAGTGATGGGCTAAAAGCTCTTTAACCTGTAATTAAGGACTTTATAAAGAATTCCTTCCCTGATTGTTGATGGAAACCCAAACAAAAATCTCTGGACATATCCCACAGGAATAACCAAGTACTTATTAACTTTAAGTTAATTAATTATGAAACCATCAATTAAGAATTTTCTGCGGATAAAAATTGCCAAATTTTCATATTTTCTAAAGCACAGGATTTTCATGAATGTCCGATGTTACTGGACGGAGCCCCCTATTAAGAGTTTTTAATTACCGCAGCAAATTTCATACAAAAATAACGTAAATATCATGGGAATTAATTGTTTGTTAAGAGAACAGCCTGATAGTTGATGGTGGGGGGGGGGGGGGGGGGGGCACATTATTAAATTTTCTCATAGGGTTAAAAAGTAAAAGCTTTTACTGGTTGAAACTGGATGAAACTGAACTAATTTTAATTTGGAAAATGCTCAAGGGTATAAAAAACAATTTTCAGCGTGCCCGACCACTATAATTTCATCGTACAATACGCACACAACAGCAACAAGATATTTTTCGCACTTGTTTTGTATTTAAAGTGACTCCTCAAAGTTTTGGGATTTTCAAGGATATTTAGAATGGACTGTAAAGTGCTGGATTTATAGATTAAAATTTAAAATTTAATATATCGAATAATGTTGCTACATAGTTGCAATTTATTTTATGGTATATGTATTATCTTGTATTTTGTAGTCGTCGAACTAGGACATAATAGACACTATTGTACCTCGTGTGGCCGGATTCTGTAACTGGGATTTTGAGAAATGAGAATTTTTGTTTTCTCCGATGAGTTTTAATCGGATCCACTCGCAAACGTAATACTCTAAAATATTTGATACTTGGGGAGTTAGGAAAGGTGTGAGAAGTTTAAAAAAGTGCGAATCGCCGGGGACGATAAAGGCGTAAGTTCTAGATGAAAAGGGTTGGGTTTTTTTTTTATATTCAAGAAACAACGTCGAGAATAATTGGAATTTAAGAGGATTGTGGTCGGTTAGGTTTCTGGGAGTTTATCCGGAGTAACTGGAGAATGAAGAGGAGTAGAGGAATGTATGTGGGGATATAAAAAAAATGTGAGCTCGGAAAGAATATAAAGAGAAGATTGGACGCGTAGGGTGCGGGAATAAAAATGGCAGCTAATCAGTAGTAAGTTGCAGGGCTCAGGATCTTTAAGTCTAATAAAAAACTGACAAATTACTTTGGTAATTAGGTATGCATGGGTGTTATAGAGTATATTTTATTTCGATTAGCAGTAATTTGCAGTTTTGATAGCCTTGAGCGGTAAATTTTTTTTTTCAATATTAACGGACGCCTACCTCTGAGCACATCGTAAACCAATGAGGTTGTTTTTCCGATGGATTTAGAGTGTGGAGTAAAGAAATATAGGTAACAAATTTTTGGGGTCGGGTATGATAAAAATAGTTGTTAAAAAAATCGAGTTAAAAATCCGAAATATTAAATTTGGTGAGCCATAAAATCAAAGCGGAGAGGAGGACGAAAAAATTTATAGACCATGGAAAGGTTATACGATTTTCAATCGAGGAAATTTTAAATTATCAACATAGACTGCAACATTCAGAAGTTACAGGGTGATCTATAAAAATATACCAACATAAGTCCCATAATCTCGGACACCCTTAGATTTCTCCCCTCCACTTCTCGTACAATTTTTTTCTTATCTAAGCATGTCCTATTCATAGGTTTCAGGTGCAAGACCTCATACGGAACACCCAGTCTAGAAACAAATTTTTGTTTATTTTTAGGTAGTTATAAAAGTATTTTTGTGAAAGTTCCTTGACATATTACTCCTGGATCCGTTTGAGATACTAAATTAAAATATTATTATGTTTTAGTGGATAATATAAGGTATATATAAAATATAAAAAAAAAAAATTAATAGTACGCCCTCCAGGATATTCAAGGATAAAAGATAAAATCCTTATTCTTCATGTCCTTTTTCGCATATATTTTAAGATGCTACTTTTCTTAGATAGCTTGCAGTTCTATCTTTCAAATGAGCCATATTTCACTATCCTAGCAGGAATCGAAAAATATATAAGAATTTTTAAAGAAGACCAGGGCGGTAGTTTTCCAAAATTTTGAAAATGCCATAACTCGCGAAATACGCAATATATAGGAAAAATTTTTAATTCGTATTTTTGTTTTCACAAAACCTCCAAATATGTAAAAGATGGTCATGTCACACATTCTGTGATTTTTGGTCGATTTATATTGATGACCACTGACATCTATATAAATAGACTGCTCGTTGAACCAAAAATGCATGCAAGCAAATGGCACCACTTTTATATTCCTGTCCCTTTCCGCGAGAGCATAATTTCCTACTGAACTGTAACGATTGAGAACGAGATTTGTTTGAGTTTCAGCGATATTTCCAACCAAAACAGCCTTGTGAAAAACACTTCCTTCGGCTGATAATTAAAATTCAACAATACAAATAGTCCCAAATACTTTTGTGGTAAATTCGGTAAATCTCACTGACATATACATATATAAGTAAATACCCAAATAATTTAAATATAGCGCCAGTTTACGATAATTGAGAGCATACTTTTTGAAATCAAAACTGGTGTCACATGAAACAGGAGATCAGTCAGTCAATTTATACACATGTCAGTGGAAATGACCCAGGTAACGTATTACTTGATCAATAATTTCTGACAAAAATTTACAATTTGTTCGTGCCCTTTCATTGTTACTAGTTGTAATGCTAGCTGAAAGTAAAAGTGGCTTAATAAGCTAAAAATGCTAGAGGTAGGGCAAGAAGGGGTAATACCGGTCGATCGGAAATAGAAAAAGTACTACACCCGCATAGACGACTTTCAGTGATAAATGAGTAGGGAGGTGACGGGAATGACCCCTCTGAGGCATTCACGCAGTTCACTTTTAGCGTGAAAGGGAAACGAACTTTGTTTATTTTCTATCGCGAAACGTTTCATAAGGTATGAACTACAGATTTAAAAGTAATTTTAGTTTTATATTCATTTATGCAATTGTACAAGGCTCTATTTAATGTTATTATAAACATTTTTTTGTATTTCTTTTTGTATATTTATAAAATTTGATGTTGAATTGAAAAGGGGCAGCCGGGGAAATACCAGTCAAGTGATCACCATTACCTGTTGCAAGGAAAAGTACATCGTGATGTTCTTCATTCCGCTACATAGCTCACATAGGCCACAACCGCTTTATGTATCCTTTTATGGACCTTTAAAGACTGCCTATAGAAGGATATGAAATCCCATATGATGGCAAAAATAGCACCCTTTTATGTGACGTTTTTATTTAACAAAGCTTATGCCAATGTCACTAACAAGAGTAAGGGCGAATCCGAATTTCGAGAGACAGGAATTTACCTCATAAATCCTAAATTCTTCAGCAACATCTGATTATTTTATTCATCTCAATAGATGTAATCGCCATTACCCTCGTGCCTGACCGGGATTACCTGCATACATGGACAACGGCGGTCAAATCTATGTTTTTTTTAAATGACTCCTACTACTTTAAATATATCGATTATAAAAGTTTTAAGTTTCTACGTTTTTTTTTCATAAATAGCTTAACTTTGTTATTCTTAAAATAAAGAAGAAAAATAAGGAAGAAAATGTAAAGTTATAAGTGTTTATCATGTGGCATCTAAAGGCATCTATCTCATTAGCATAGTGGTAAGAGTAATCTCCCGGAAAACGTAAAGTACCGACTTTAAAAACCGCACGAGGCGGTTACTTTTTCTCTTGTATTCAATAATTTAATTTAGAAGCGTTAAAATAAAAGTTCTCAAAAATTCGTCTATTCAATTCTGAAAACATCCCATTGTCTATTTTTATTCACAAGTCTAAAAAGGAAATATGGAAAAAATATAAAAAAAATGTGAAATTGATTTTGATAAATGTTACATTTATTATGTAAAAGCCGACCACATTTTCCGGACATTGGTTTTTGCTACATTTTTATGGACAAAAGACACAAATTTGTCATATAAATGTGACAAATGGTTATTTGTGCTCAGATTTAATCAATGACCTTTGCCATTTGACAAATTTGTCATTTATCACAACAAGGTCAGAGTCCCTTTACATCCGAATATCTCACTCAAGAGACTTCTTTCCCACAGAAAATAAAATAAAAAATTCCTGAAATATCAACTGAATGCAATTTTCTAAATTTATGCTCTTTTCACTCGGGTGTAAAGCGTAAAGACAAAGTTCAAGAGATAAGCATAAAGTTTTCATCTTCATTTGTGAATTTATTTATGACTTTGATCTTCTTTGGAGTCGAGATTACAATATCTGAACTCTTGAGAGTTACACGTATCTCAATTTTGTTGGTGTTTTCAACTTTTTGTTTAAACTATGAGCATATGCATAGAGCAAGGAATATCCTCTTTTGAAAACCATGCATGAAAAGTATTTCGAAGTAATTAGAGAACCCCGTAATGAAGTTGTTGTTGTAGTTGTAGTGGTAGACGAGATTTCATTTATATAAATTAACCACTTCATGCGATGATGGAGAACTCTTTGCTAAATTTTCAAATGAAACTTTGTATGAAAATCTGTTTTAATTTTTATATTCATATCTCTTGATGAAAGCAGAGAAAATTTTAATTTATGTTAATGTGGGTAACGCATCACAGATTTGTGCATGTTACATAAGTGGAATAGATGACAGAACAGAAAAATTAATTAGATCCAGGAAGTAGTTTTTAATGAATGATGTCAAAAATTATCACAGCTTTGTTGAAAGTAGATAAAAAACGGCAACCTGTTCTTCTGTTTATACAAATATTTTGATTTCATTCGTCCTGCGAATGGGAGACTTGATGATGTTTTTGCCGTTTTTGGAGAAAATTATCACTGGATCATGTAAATTTTTATTTGGTCGTGTCCTAATTCCACTAGAATTGATGATTTCTTTAGTTGTTCGAATTTTCCCCTAAATCTTATGTTAGTGATTAGGGCTAAGCGGGGCGAGTGGCCTTTGCACTGCAGCCATTTATTAGCTTATTCTGCGTCGCTTTCTTTATAGTTCACCCAAAATCAGACTCTTCCTAGGGGGGCAATATTGTTTTTTTTTTTTTTGTGAAATTTCTTCAGAGACGGCAGACTTCAAGAAGTATGAGCCAGAAGCCTGAAATCTGCATTGTACAACGGCCTCTCACTCGCATAAGGCGTGCTGCAATGTTTGATCCTTTTTGAGACTAACACACACATCAGTGGGTGATATGCCCATCCGATGAATTTGTTTAGTTTGCAGCGTCCTTTTGGGACTCCTAGATAATCTTAAAGGAGCTCGGCTCTTCTTCAGTTAAGGTCCTTTATTTAATGAATCTTTTGGCTTGTCTGGTGCCTCTCATTGAAGTTCATCTCTGGTCCATTTGGTTTTGAATCCAGTTTTGAATGGTAAGCTTCACGATGTTGTAAGAGATGCCGCAGAATGGTTCCGGTCTTATGAGAGGCATGCATGCTCCTTTTTTTGTCAAGTATGTCTGCGTTATCATTCTAATCTATTCCTGAGTGTCCTGGCAAACATTGAAGTATTTCTTATATTACTGTTAAATGTCAAAAGGCTTTTGTGCTCCTATGGGTGGTCTTATACGTTGAGACAACGAATCAACGAATTAAAAACAAAAATCGAGAGAACTGAATCCCTCAAAATCTTATCAAACTATTCGTAATAATGTATTTCGAGTTACATTACCTCCCATTAAAAAAAAAAAAAAAAAGATAAATTTAGTTCTGGCCAAGATGCTGAAAGGAGATGTAAAGTTCCTCTCAAATAAAGTTCTCATTTTTCCCGAAAATATCAGAGAATCCAGAATGAGTTCTCCCACATAATCTCTTCATAGCAGCAAAACGAATGTAAACAGAAGCACGTGCTGTTCAAATATCATAGGATTACAGCAACAATATGTGTCCATTTACAGCAACAACATGTGACCAAACATTGTCAATATTTCATGAAATCTGGTTTTCACAAAAGCGCGGGAACATTTTATGAGAGTAAAACGTGAAAACTCCGCCCCTTCTCATTTATTTACGAAAATTAAACATTTGCCATTCTATTTCGTTGCATGCAATTTGGGCTTTCACATCTTTTATCTTTATTCAAAAAAATCTTAAAGTTAAGTTAAGTTTGATTTTTTTTCCTTTCTTCTTTTTTCTTCTTTTTCTTGCCGTGTGTATATTAAATGTAAAACACTCGGAAATCTCGCCTGCTTCTTAACTTATTATTAAGATAACTTTGCACTGGTGTCCGCAAGAGTATCAAAGGAGTAAGCGATATCAAGGGTATTGTCGAACAGCGAAACTATGGATAGGATTAAAAGTATGAGAAACCAGATCATTAATAAAAATTAAGAAGAGAGACGAAGAAAGAACAGAGCCCTGGGGCACACCGGCATTTATAGGGTGAGGTTCAGATGTAAAGCCATCTAGTACGTCTAGATCAAGTATATACACTAAATGTCAGCATGAGTACAAAGCACATAAGAAAGTTGCAGTCTCTCCAGTCTATCTGCACTTTGCATGAGGACAGATCAAGTTATTTTTTGCAACTGATCTAGTTAAATTCCAATTTTCTGAAAATTTATTAAAATTATCAAAGTTTGAATAAACAATTGAAAGAGTTCGACAATTAATATCTATTTTTGAAGATATTCCTGTGCTTTACGATGTTTTCATAATTGTGCGATATGTAGATACTTCTGCGAATGAAGAAATCGTCTAATAATGCAGTAAATAATAGTCGAAAGTTTCATAATTAGAGGAAACAATTTAATAATGAGTTAAGAAAAGCAAAGAAGAGTAAAAGTGGACAGGGATCTTCTGAAGTGTATACAAGCAATTGGGAGTATTTTGAAGACCTGCAATTCTTTAAGCCTTCCCTAAAATTTGCTGTTATCTTCTGTTTAGATATAAAAACTTATATATTCATTTTGAAAATCTTAAATGCACATTTTTTTAAATAGTTTCCACTGAAAACCTGAAAAAATATTTTTTTTATAATACTCATCAAAACGAGTTAGCGCAACATCAGTTTTTTTTGAAGACCTTGTTACTAAACATATTGGGAAGTATCAAAGTTATTGCATTGATATGCTCCAACTGAAGCATCAGAGAAAGTCAACAGATTTTTTTTAGAAGGGTGACAAAGCTCCCACCACTAAGCATACTGTACGTATACATCGAAAACTCATCTCAAGAAATTTTTTGCCGACAAATTCGTACCTATATCTTTTTCTTGTTTTTTTTTAATACTGCAGGCACTACAGCAAATTTCAACCAGTCCATAGTAAATCAATCAAAATTCGCAGTTTCCCTTTTTGTCCTGTAATGCATGCACCCCGAGTTAAAGGACTTTGAAATCCTTAAAATTTGTCGATGATTGGTTATCGTTGTATTCAAATCATAACCCAACTCAAAGTTGTTGTTTTACGAAACAAAGTAGATGAATATTCTCTGAAATAAATTTTCCAAATTATTTCCACCAAAAGTTATAAAAAAAAAATGTAGCATGATGTTGTTGCCAGTATCAGCATTGAATGCTACCACCTACTCTCAAAATGACGGGACTTGATGCTTGTCATAATACAATACATGAAAAAGTGGATTTTGTTTAGAGGAATTACCAACGTTTGAGGAGGGACGGACATTGAGTTTGGTTTATTTTTTTATATACCTACATACGTTACGTCTACGTTTGACAGTGTGTAAATAATTCCAAAAATATTTTTGGCACACTGAGGTTAAGGTTTATGGCTTCAAAATAAAAATATTAAGATAAATTTGGTAGAGGTCGAAAAGTCGACATGCTTCAAAAATTACTAGTATTAACAAAAATATCGATTTCTCGCTGCCATATTAATATTTTTTGTTTATACTTCAGAGAATTTCCTTTAATATAAGGCTTCAATCATTAAAATTGCTGAAGTCACTCCTGAGATATGATTTATTGAAAATACGCTTTCCCACTAAATATACCCAAATCTACAAAATTTTGACTCTTTCTAAAAATGGAGGAAGGGATCAAGCGGAGAGACGAAGAAGGATTCGTCAAATATTTTACATTCTTTATCATCCCTGTAAATTTCATCAAAATCGGAATATGTTATAGTAGTATGAAGAGTGATTGATTTGGACGTGAAGTCCAGACTGCCAGCATGAGCTGACAGATCACTCGGTGGACAGCGTTGACTGCAGGCCGTCACGCTAGCTCGCCTCGGCTATTGGCGGAGAGTGTGGGGAGTTTCCACGAAAACCTGCCGCTGTGCTATCAACCATATATAAAAACATTCGTGCCTGACAAGACAAAGGCCGTCACACACATCCGGTCCTGAAGGGACCTTTACACTACTTACCACATACTTACTTGAAGGCGCAGATGTTCTGCCTTCCGCTGCCTTGCCCCATCCACTCAATCGACACTGAGACCGGCAAGTTTTTTTCCAGTGTCCCTGTGGATCTGATGATAGAGTAGAGGAGTGGACCATTTCAAACTTCGTTCATAGAGGGCTCCAGGAGAGTGAAGGAAGAAAGAAATCGTTTAACGGATCATTACGTTATAAATGTCATGTGTAATTAATCAATATTAGAAGTCCAATCAATTCAAAGAAGCTATTATGCTAAATATACAACAATATCAGTATGTGCGGAATTTTCAGCCTATATAGGATTAGGGTTACTTGAGAAAATACGTAAGAAATCTTTGAATATCTCTCTATGACATACAAAACTAAAGTAAAAGTGTTGCTCTAAGCCTACATTTATGCTATCAATTAAATCGCTACTGATACTACTTTACTAGCCCAAATTTACGCTTACTGCGTGATAAAAAAAAAAACTTCTTAATACAATAATTATCAATCTCGCCCTAACTTGAATGAACGATCTCGAAGGAAACCCGACGGAATAACCACATGCTTACGAAACTTTTATGTGGGACTTACATGTCACCTGGTGAAGTTTTCTTCTCTAGAAGACCTTCCGGAGTCTCATCCTTAAGGTACTGCTGAAATGACAAGAATAGCAAGGAAAGCAAAAGTTTTACTGTGGTTCCCAGGGGTTAATTGTTCTCAAATTCTTATGAAATATGAATAATAGTTTAGGCTATAATATACAAATAAAGATTTAAAATTGATCTGAATAACGTAAATTTCATATTTAATATTTCAATTTTGACTTAGATTTTCATCGAATAATCCTGATCTTTCATTTAACTCGAGAAATAGGTCATTGAATAGCCGTGATCTCTCTTTTGAGGTGTAAGAATAATGTCATCTACATATCTCAATTAGAATCTAGGAAAAAGTTATATACTTATCTTATTTGAGATGTAAGAAAAAGGTTATCTAACTATCTCATTCAAAATATAGGAAATTATTATCTTATTACTGCGTATAAAATATAGGTCAATATTATCTGATTATTTAATTTAAAATAATAAAAAATTTGTCATGTAATTATTTCGACTTTGTCACATATCCTTGCATGGAGGTAATGTATTGGAGTCTCAATCTCAACAATTAAGATATTTTCAGAAACTTGCTCTATAACCATAGATATTCATAATGATCTTTTCATTTTAGCACATTATGCCTGACCACTACCTATAACTTTCCGATAATTTTTAAGGCTTACTTAATAAATTTTCCATCAAATTCAATTCCGCATATGGGTATGTAGGTTAATATCCGTAATTAATTTACTATTTCACCTTGATCCACTGAGCGATGCCCCTCTTTGATTTCAGCTACAAGATTCTGCCACAGGAATTTCAGCCGATTGACGGACTGCTTTTTGAAGTTATCGAATCAATTCCCAAATTCATCGGCTGCTTATTTTTGATAATCTGCCGAGCAGCTTCCAAGCTTCTGCAGTTCCAGGTGATGCTGATTTTTATTCCCCTATTATCTAAGGAATTCTCAGCGATAAGCCTTTCACGGGTTGGATATCTTCGGCCAGGCCTTCTATTTTTTACGCTCCTTTTTGCCTTTTTTTAACTAAAACTTTTCATCTGTAATTATAACAAAAAACCTTTTTTTCCACACCTTTCTCGAAAATATTACATTTTCTCACTTTCCTCTCGGATTCTTCTTCTTTTCTTCCTCTTTTCTCGGGCATTTGTCCCCGTCAGACTTAAATCGTCTCGTCAGCAGCACATTCGCCGTGTGGCCCACAATGTGGCTGTGTGCTGCTGCTAGTCATCGGGTAGCATACTGCTGCCTGTAGTACGCTTCGACCACAACAAGTGCGCGTGAAAGGTGTTAGGTGTGGTATGCAATCGCTATAATGAGAAATATGACGAACTACATGAGGGCCTTGAATACTGTCATCTATTAAAAAGACCATCATTTCAAAATATTTCCAGTTTTTTTTTGTTTTTAACATATTTGTATTTAGCATATTCCTTTTAGGCTCTTCCATTCGAAATGTATTTCGGAATGATTTAAGCCAACCACTAAACTTTTCGGCTATCAAAAACTTACAAGTATTGTAAAGATAAGTATTACAAATATCTACTTAGTTATCAATTCCACTCTTTCCAGTCAATCCAGTTTCCTGCTAATTTTAAGACTGCTGGGTAGCTGAGCTGCACTGTACTGACTAACTCGTTTATTTCTTTGTTCACGTACTACCACTACTTCTCCGTTTAATATGTACTACTAACAAGAGCAGGGTAGCTTTCAGGAATATTTCAAGGTAACCTGGTGAATCTCTATTGCTCTACTTATAATATTGGTTCAAAAAGCAACTATGAACCATAAGCGATGGAAAATTTCTTATGGAAAACCTCACAAATGGTTCTACAAATGTTTTGCTATATACAGGTTCTGTGCAAATTTGATTGGTAAAGTGATTTTTCGCATTTATTTCTGGAACTGTTCGTCGGAGAGTAAAAATTATTTTTACCAATTACATAGAATTTCATATTCTGAAAAACTTTTGAGTATAATAAAAACGTCTAGGACTGATAGTTTTCACAGTATACATAAAAAAACTCAATTTTTTTATGGCAACCACAAGAATAGGTTGCCGGATTAATTTTTATGCTAACGCTGTGTACAAAATTTCAGTTTTCTATGTCATTGCGTTCTCTAGCAATGCCTAAATATATGGTGAAAGTTGAAACTTTTGTATGGTAACCCTACGAAGAAGTTACCCGATTTGTCCTGTTTTCGAACTAAAATCTGCATTTTTTTTTAATATCCGTGTGCAAAATTTCATCTCAATAAGTAAACGCGTTCTGGAGTTATCGTGCGGACAGACAGACAAACCAACGGACGGACATAAAAATTTATTTTAATAAATATACGTTACAAACAGAATGACATACTTGATTTCATCATCTAGATCTAGGGTATAAACACATATTTTAGAAGAACCCCCCTCCCCACCGTCCTGTCAAGTGTAGATGTAAAATTATATTTAATTAAAATCGAAAAGAAATTTTAATATTTTTCTGTTTTAAATAAAATAAAAAAGAATATTATCTCAACAGTTTCTATAGAAGCCCTCAGGGGGAGCTGTTAATTGCTTGTCCTCCCGATTTATACAATTTCTAACTCAATGTCAACGGAGTATTTGTAAGTTTCTCGACAGATTCCCATCACAGTTTATACTACCCTGGTGTTACCACCCCTTCAGTATCAACTCACATAAGAAGGAAAAGCTCTTAAAGAACAATCAAAGTTTCCTCTTCCTTCGAATTTTATATAATTACCACGGGGAATAGACTTGTTAAGCATCCCCACGACCATTACAATTCAGTAAATAATGAAGCCATTTTCTGTACGACTTAAGTAGAGAATTGATTGCACCTTTTACAATTACTCCCAGGACGATTGTAGCATTAAATTAATCTCTTGCACTAATTACAGCTCCGTGTAGTCCTTGTGATTACAATCGAGAGGTGTTATTACCTTAATTCATTTAAATCGGCGCTAATTTAAGAGATATGGGTGTATGCCCTTTGAAGGGTAGAAATAGGTTATATGTATGCTTAAATTCGGCTGACTGATGAATTTATTTTTGAAATTTTACCTTATCTAAGTTAAGTCTGTTCTGTTAATGTAAAGTTAGGTTATCCCTTTGGCTTTGTTGTTATACAAAACTTTTTTGGATCTATTCGGCAGACTTTGAATCCTTCTCTTTCAATATTCCCTGTCTGTTTTCTGTCCAAATGGTGTTAAAGATTAAATAATAATCGACCAACGCGATATTTGCAGAACTTTATAAGTAAGCTAGAAGGGACCTTGGTTCGAGTAATATTATTATTGTGAATGAAAAATAGACTCGAACCACTTCTGCTCCATAAATAAAAATCTTACGCGTTATAGACACACTGTGACTTCGTTTGCTCGGTTGGAGGTTTTTGCTCGGGCGCTAATGGTTTCGTTTAGTAGCACAACGTCGAATTTTGCCTCTCTGGGTAGTTTCAGTGGAGTAATGAGTCCAAATGACAATAGATGGTTGGATTCAATTTTCTTGCATTTATTGTAAATGTACTGTCTAAGCCTAGCTGAGAGGTGTGACGGGAGGGCTTTCCGTACACGTGCTAGCTAAAAGCTTCCGTTGTTCATGTACTGGCGGATTTGCAGGTAGAAACGGATATTTTAGGTTTCACTGACAAGCCAATTCAACTTCAGGAATCTTGGATGGCATATTCAGTTGGGAGGTTGGAGTCATAGTCAGAGTCATTCTTGTGCATATAAAAAACATATTGACCTTAATGTGTAGTCCTAACTTCACAGTTAGGATTTATGGTTGATTTAACGCTCAGGTTTTCTATTTTGGCCTTGATTTCACAATTGTCTTGATTTTGTCTTCATTTAATACACTTATTGATTAAAAAAAAAAAAATTTATGTTCCCATCAGAGGTTGGAGGTAGCCTAGTGACTCTACTTAAAATATAAATTCAAAAAGTAACTATGAATTATAAGCGAAGGAAAATTTCATCTGGAAAAACTTCACAACTAGTTCTACAAATGTTTCGATATAGTATATACATACATGTTCGTTACCATACTCAGTATATAATTTTTTAATACTTGTATGTGTATGGTTGTATGGCGTCCCATTTACACCAATCTACAGATATAGGTAAAAAAAGAGCAAGATTATTTGACAAAATATATCATGTAAAAGTTCTTAATATTTGACATTCATGCGATTTTGTTTTTGTTTTTTGTTTTTTGTTTTTTTTTTTGTAATATTTCTATCGATAGAACCCGACGAGACATGCAACTTTAAATCGAGCTAAACCTTATCTTCAATGAAGTCCCAAAAATCGATCTTTATGAAAACATAAAAATTAATTACTTTCTTCAAATGCAGATCTGTTAAGTTCTCTTAAATTCGAATATAGGATATTTTCGAACTCAACTTTCGAAAATGTCTATTCAAAATTTATTGGAATGATCTTCAAATTATATGTGTTAAAGAAAAGCTAAATATGCTCGAAGAAGCAATTTTTATGAATTTCGAAAAATATGTCCAAAGAAGCGATACAAAATATGATCTATATCCTTTTTGTTTTTCTCAGCTAAATGGAGTACCTACCTATTTTGAAATTTATAAGCATAACATTATCGTAAATGACAGAGATCTTTCGATTCAACATTTTTTAAATTTCGAAAATATTCTAAACCTGAAAAATGAAAATTTTGAATTCAGTTCATTTACTTAATAAAAAAGGAGCAAGCCATAGGAAAAAATCCAAATTTTAAGGTGAAGCGTATAACATCAAAATTTACCCATAAACATATAGTTAAAAACTGTAAATTTGTCACCAATGGATACAAAGCCCTCAGATTTAAGCGTCCGAAGATATGATCATTTGTCCTTTTCCATTTAAAATGTAAAAAGAAAAATTGGTTCTCCTTTATAAATACAATCCGATCCTATTCCGTTAAAAAGATTTCACCCTTCTATTTGAAAACATATTACAGTGCTTAGATAAAACACAATGTGAACGTTTTCCAGCTTAACAAAAATCCTCTGAATAAGTTCTGGGATCCCGTTCTCTCTTAGAATTGAACTGGATCTCATAAATTGTGAAAACTATGTAGCTGGGATATAATTCCTAATTTATATTAAAATAGCACCATGAGAAGAATTCCGTATTTATACGTACGTACGTATGTAACTCCCCTCGCTACTTACGCTCTCAACCTCCAATTTGACCCGACTTCACAAGATAGTGACGAGTTACAAGTTGAGATAGAGATAAAGACATGGGATGCATCCCTGACTACAGATTACACAGAACTTTCATCTCCAAGACAGTATGTCCTTCAGTTTAAGTTATTTATTTTCTCAAATGCTCCTGAAAAATCTGTGTAATCCCTGTACGAAAATTTCTGTTTTTTTTTTTTTTGTTTTTTATATGTAAAAAATGGGTGGCAGGGGTGGTATCTATAGAGATAGCATGTAAAACTGTGACGTTTGAACAAAAAATTTTAAAATTCTGTCGTACTCAGTCAGAATCTGTAAAAACCATGGTTGGTTAGTTTTTAGTTCGGTAAGGTTGCGATCGACATTAAATTATGAGGGAAGTAAAAAGAATAGTTTTTCTAGGAACCTTATTGAATCTGAATCGAATGGGAGAATCTCCACTATCTGTATAGAGTAAGAAGTAATAAGAAGCAGTAAAATATGAGGTGTACGTGAAAGTATAGCAAGAGCGAATCAAATTATATTTTCAACTGTAACCATAAATTTCACTGGTACCTACGTAGAGTACATATACTCGTGGGTAGCAGATAATAACTTGAAAATTTATGCACTTATGTCCCATAAAAATTAATGTAAATCTACTCCAAGGGAAGGGATTCTGTTAATTACCAAGGATTTCTATTTAATAGAATTTAAATTAAAGATTAAAATGAAAATCATATGTGGTCCAGACCTTACTTAGATTTTACCGTATTCTTTGGAGAAAAGTACCACGAAACCGTGCCTGGAATAATATTTCTAGCTTTTATCCTAAATTCATGAGAGGGTAGATAAGTTTAGTGCGAAATAATTTCCTACAATTTAACTCCGCTTTCAAAACAACTATGGAAATTTAATTTTCAGCTTGTGACTAATATTTTGTCATAAAATCGATTAATTCTATCTCTGGATGCTGGATTTGCTTTGAATAAATTGATCAGCTCAAGTCCACACCACAAATTTTCTAATTCTCTTGATCTAGATAATTGCAGGCAATTTAAATAAACAGTTGGATTTATTTGCGGCTCGTAAAATCGTTTATAGTAGCTTAGCACAGCGGTTTTATGATAAATTTCAGAAGCAAATTTGAGAGATTTTCTAGTCCTTTAATCAGGCCTCTGGTTATTATCATCGTAAAATTACCAACTAGAGAGTAAGCTTAAAGGAGAGAATTAGTATTAGAGACGAGAGTTGGTAGTTGGATAAGAAGAAAAATTTTATGGAAATACTATCACCACCAGCACGAATTGGACTTGACAACTGACATGTATAACATGAACCGCTGACACTATTGAAATTGCTTATATTAACATGGGATCACTTTACTTTAATTTTCTCTTTTTAGTTTAAGCGGAATAAAGTAGCCGGTCTACACTTTGGTAAGATATATCTTTGCTTCTTCTAACCTCTTCCCCAGAAAACCAGTTTGCATACTGCATCAGGAATACTCTTGCGGGATTGACCATAGTACAGTCTCAGTATGTGGAATCTCCAAATAAATATATAAAATAGAAATAGATGGCAATGCAATATTTGTAATCCTTTCTCTGTCCCCCATACCTGCTTTTAGGGTTCCATTTCCTTAAAAATTGAGTTTAATGAATATTTGATGTTATGCTTTCAATAAAAGTATTAATTTCGAATGAAATTGGAACTTGTTGAACTTTTGTTATAAATATTAAAGCGAAAATGAACCTTGAAATTAAGGTAATAGTCACACCGGTGTCAACAAAAGTTATGCCATATGAAATAAAAAGTGAAGCAGTCCGTGTTATACCTGTCAATGGATATGATCTGTAACTTGTTGATCAAGTAATTATCCACATCACATCCTTCCCAACGGAGGAAAATCACTTGCAATTCGAACAACCACGATCTGATACATTGGTGCATAATGATCTTTACTGTAATATGTTGAAAGTGTTTGGCGGTTTCCAAGTTATGTTGAAGCAAATTGCCACGATTGTTATGCCTTTAAGGTGCGTATCCATCAAAAGTTTTGTCTACGCACTATCCCCAGACGCTATCTGCCGCAGTATCTCCACCAAAATTAATACGAAACGTATCCATTAGAAAATCTCTTGCGTCGGTGCGGAGAACTTCTGCGAAAACTGTGCGCAGATAAGTGAAACCAGTGGATACACGTAAAAACATCTTGAGTAGTCTTGAAATAGCTTGTTGGGGCAGATCTTTTGTTTTCCAGTTAATATGGACAGTTTAAGATTTTTTTATTTTTTGCTCTATTTCTGTCAATATTTATGTGTGCGCACTGTCTGAAGACCGCAGTGGAAACGGGCCTTAAATACACTGTGCGGAGATAACAGACTTTCTTGAAGCAGGAAACGGTGATGGCTTAAGCTGGCTGCTGATCAATCACTTATTCGGAAGCAGCCAGATTAGGGCTGAATAACTTCCGACCCTGAAATAATTTTGGAAAGCACCAACCGTCTTTTAGATGACTTGACATTCGTAAGGGGAGCTGCTGCAGCATTTCTCTCTAGTTGCTACTTAATTACAAGTTGACATAAGACTATTTTACATTTCTTTTTTTTTTTTTGCATTTTTACAAAAGCAAAAGTCTACCTAGCTAATGCTTTCTACGTTCATCAAAGTGTTACTAGACGCGAATTTCGAATTTGCTAGTCTCAAGTGTTCGGAAGTGTACGACCTGGCACGGACGCGTCGCCACAAGTGAAACCCACCAACAAGGATGCAAAGCAAGACTTTAAGTGCCAATCACAATTCCGACGTTTCGATTCGATTTGATCCAGCCCATTCCGATCTAGCGGATGCACGTTCGGTTTCGAAGACTTGACTTTAAAAATTTTCCAGATTTTGTCTTTCCGCTTTACAGCCATCCATGCAAACATCCTTTTTTTTTTTTTGTCATATAAATCTTGTCTTTTTTTATATCCTCAACAAAAGCCTTTTCATCTATCTTTGATTATAAACAAATCTTTAAAGATGGTTTTTCTAGGCATGATCCATTTTAGTGTAATGTGTCCAATGTCAGGGCCAACATGCGGAAGATTATAGGTAGTTTTTACGGGAGAGAAGTATTCGGAGGTAGAAAAAACTCCGAAATGTCAAGTTTCGATCGGATGGACAGGCATCATAACAATACTACTGAAAAGGAAATTTATTCGGCCATTTTAAAATTACGACAGAGGAATGCCCATTTAAAGACCAGCACCTGCAGACATGAGAGATATCTTAAACGATGCATTGCGTTACTCTGAACTTATTTTATTACTAATGTTTATTTCAATTAAGCGGGGAAAGCTTGGGGGCTCAAAATTTAATCTAGTACTTTTTGGAAAATCTTTTCCTTAGGTCCTGACAAGTAGTTTGAGTACCCACACTCCTATACTAGGAGGCTTAAATAGCCATCAATATATTTGTTTGTTTAATATTTCCATCCCTTTTATTCGAACTGAGGTAGCTACTAGGTTTTTCGCACCTTAGATCGGCTCTACCTTGGGAAGGTCCGACCGGATAAGTGGTTTCACTGTTCGTAAAAGAAAGTGTTTCTTTGCATTATTTCATAGTAGAGGTGGGAACCCCCAGCGAGGAGTTGTTCCAATACCGGATGTTGTATATCGAATTAAAGGTCTCACCGAGGAGTAGGTACTATCGGGTGGCGTATATTTTTTCATCGATTCAGAAAATTTTCTCCAGACGATTTTGCCGCCGGAAAACCAATTTTCATACACTTGGGTCACATACACATACACACATATATATATATATATACACACACGCATACATGTTTGCAATTATTTTATTTACGGCCATATTAGTGCTCTGTTCTGAAAATTTTTTTCATAAGAAGTCATTTTATATTACTCACCAATTCTTCGTAATCAAGAGAAGTAGAAAAGTCCACTTTTTCACCCAAGAAAAACACTCAAGCTACATCCGATCGCCAAAGCTTTCCCCAGCTTAATTGAAATAAATATTGTTAATAAAATATGTTCAGAGTATCATAATGAATCGTTTAAGACATCTCTCATATCAGTTGGCAGTTTTGATAAATTGAACAAACATTTTTAGTAAGATGGCATTCGTTTATGTCCTATGATAGAAAGTAGGCAACTGTCCGTCCTGGACGTCTGATAATTGGTTGATCGAATATTCGATCAGCAACCAGAATAATTATGCACAACTTCGGGACATGAAGAAAGTGTGAATGTCCAAAATCTTCTTGAGTGAAATTAAGTGCTGACGGCGAGCGACCTCTTCGGCCCAGACTGTCACTATGACACATATTGGAATCAAGCCGACCCTATGTCGTCTTGATGGTTGCTGCAAGAGTAATGACATGCTGTGTTCTCTGCAGAAGTGACTTTTCGGGCCCAGGCGCGGTCAATATGAAAGCCTGAACGTGCATTCAAATTAAGTCGACCCTTTGTCGTCTTCTTGGTTCCAACAAGAGTATTGACAACGCTATATTATCTGCAGGATTTAGCCCCTAGAAGTCTGGACCCAGCTGACATTATGTCGTTATAGTGGTCCTAGTAACAGCACCGGGAATGCTGCAGTGAGCACCCACTGTGTCCGCGACCTATTGTGCAAGGCCTAAGCAATCGTGAACTCTGAAAAAATAAAAGAAATTATGAGTCATTAAATAAAACACCAGCTCTTGCTAATGAAGTCCAATAGGGATTTATTTTATTTAATGTGGTGTGTTTCTTGAACCTGAATACTTTTCCTTTTTTATTTTTTGAAGGAGGGACCGAATTGCCGGTTGACATGAAAATGATTACATTTGTTTTTTTTTTATTTGTACAAATTTAAAAGTCTATCTTGCTAATTCCCCTTTTGTCATCAGTATTACAATTGTCATCAGTAAGGTATTCAAAAATACTTTTTAGATTTTCGGTTGCAACGATTACAGCGATTCTTGATAACTCTCGGTTGTACAGTCTGGAACTAAAGTGTCGTCACAAAATGAAGTATGAAATTGTATGTCTTTTCCAAAATTGCAATATTGAAAGCAGCCAACTAGCCTATGCCCTATTGCTTTGTCATTCCACAGTAGGCTACAAAATAAATCTTCACAAGTTCTTTCCTACCCAAGTATGCCATTTACAAATTAAATTAGTAAGGTAAGTAAAAAATTCAAAATTTATTAATTTTTTTTCCAAAAAATTTATGTGATTGAGTCTTTCATTATTTCCTTACATAATAACATGCTCAAAAAAACCACGCACACACCAAATCCCGACAAAAACCTATTTTACCCACTAATAATAATTTATAGAATATCCAGGAAAACTTTAAAGCTTAAAAATATTTTATGCTGCTCTTTAAGTTTGTATTTAGACAAAGTCTTGTGCTCGATTTACCCCCTATGCCCTATAGCTATAGCATCTGTAATAAATAATCTTCAACAGCTGCTGAACTACATTATAATTTATGATGAACGATGCAGGAATGGTGCATTTAACGGCACATTAGACGCTGTGATTAGAGACAGCTTAATGGAACAACATCTGCTGGAGAAAGAGTATTTTCTTTTCGCTGAACTTTTATAGCAAATATAAGAAAACTCTTCTAATCCTACTTAAGCCAAACAACTGTTTCCTACGGCTTGTGACGTTAATGGAGTGGCGGTGCGGCGATGGAAAGTTTTCCTTTGCTCCAAAGTTAAATTGTTTACCCACAACATAACACGTGTATTTCAGGCTTTAGGATGAATCTATTTTTATTATCCTTTGTCCTGTGCGGGTATTCACTTAAAACGTTAATTTAGTTCATCTAGCGGTTGGAGCCCCTTTGCTTTTCTGTTTTTATATTCATTTAATACCAACTTGTTGCGGTAGAAGTAATTATTTTTAATGGCACAGTACTGCTGGAGTTTGCTTTTTTTATGGGACTTGCTGGAAGATTTGAGCTTTGGTAACGACAATATTTACCTTTTTATGAGAATGAGGATTACATACGCGATATGACGGAATTTCTTACTAAATCTTAATCATGGCATACATTTAAGTCAAGAATTTAGGAAATTCATCAAATGTCTTTCTGGATCTTATCAGACTTATAGACTTCAATAAAATAACTCCTGAGAGAAGAGGGGTTCTGATACAGTCGTTGGAAAATCCATGAAATACTGCATACAATGAGCTCCTAACTGTGACCCTACACCCTGTACTTTGTAAGATACAGGGTCTTTTGTGATAAACTATCTTTTTTTCTTAATCACCCTGTAACTCCAAAATGGTTGATATACCCCCCCCCTCCTCTTCCATAAAATTGTTTGCTTACCTAGGTGAGTACTATCACCTCCTTCTGTATTGATCACCATGGAGGAAACACCTTATATAATGGATTTCGTTGACATCAAGGCTATTATAGAGCATTTCGGTAGAAAAATTCGTTCTCTTTTATACTCTTCTTCTTTCTTTTCGGTGCTATCTTGACTTAACTAAACAAGTTCCATCGTTGTATAATCGCCTTTGATGGTGCAAAAATGTGGAGTTACATTAGAATACCAGACGCGAGGCTAGCGTTACGTGCGATAAGCTTATGCTGTCAAATTGAACACATTGACATTTCAGATATGACATTTTAATTGTGAAAGAAAACACTTGTTAATAGCCTAGGGCACCCACCCTAAAGCTTTACTATATTATTTTTTGAAAAAACAAGGACTACCAGTAGTTACCCGAACTTACACTAAAAATTTCTCGGGGTAAGAGTTTAAAATTTGTCACTTGAGAACTGTCACTGAGCAAAAATTAATCAAAAAGAAATAGAAAAATAGCTAGAGGATATTTTATTTGCCTTCAGCCATTTTATAAATAGCTTTTCACATAGCTTTTCATACAGAAGAACTGTCAGAGAAATGTCAGATTACACTAGGCTTACCCTAACTTCAAATAATTTGTTCGAGGAGTGAACAAAACTCTGGATAAATAGCCGCCATATAGTAGGGGATAATTTACACGGTGTTTTCATCGCACAAACCTAATATGTATATTCCACTGAAGATTAAATTAATTTAAACAAAATCAAATATAAACCTTTTTAGGGAGGCCGACGCGTTTCATCTGATTAGGACCATGGCCTCTATTGCTTAATCTGATGGATTAATGAATCTCGCCGCAAGTAAGATTCATTTCTTCTTCATGATGCAATTTTTTAATCCGTCTGCAGAAGTGCCACATTGAGTATTAGTTTCCAATTTTCGAAAATGTAATCAGCTCATGATTTATTCAAAGGAAAAATATATAATGGGGCTGTGGTTCATTTCTACGCATTCAAAAGTTAGATAATAAAGTATTATGGATATCATCGCGTTTTTTCCTGAATTAGAGAACGATGAGGAAATGTCATTAAGTATATTGCGGAGAACAATCAGGATTACAGCTGGAAATGTGATGGAATTACATGATTACGAGTAAATTGAATATTTTTATGTTTATTGTTATTTTTTTTTTTTTATATAAATATAGGTATGTCTTTTCATTCTTTATGTTTAAGAGAAATCTTGGGCCTAAAAAGCAAGAATATTGCTCCTACAGTGCAGTCTACATAAATTCCATTGGAATCTAAATTAGCCGCTTGCTTGAGATTTCTTTCTAAAGGAAGCTATCAGCGTAGACAAGCAAATAATTTTAAAGTGAGAATATCGCAAACCACTTTTTCTAAGCATTTATTATAGCAAGTGTACTTAATTTAATATGGGCTAAAATATTTCCACAATGGATTAAATTAGACATGAACCTTTCAATTTCGCAACTTTTATATCACGAATCATACATGCAACAATAAATTGCCATGATTCGATTCACTTCTTTTCAATAATCAAGGGAAACTTGATTTTCTCACTTCGAACGTTTTCGATAAACACAAACTGGCGAATTCGTTAACTTCGTTCTTCCGGCGGATTCATGCAATGGGGGTCATTATTTGAGGCTACACTGGCCATAGTAGCTTATATACATATAAACACATTCTAAGATAATTAAGTTTACAGAGAAAGAATAATCAACTAAATAGAAAGACTACATATAAAAATTGAGGATTATAAGAGGAATTCTATCAGTGAAATCTAATCTAAATCTAATTATTTTTTTTTTTTATTCTATCAAAATAAAGAAATATTTTTAATCCAAGTTCTCAGCACATTTCATATTTATCAAATTCTATTTATTCCTTTGGAATTAAAAGACAAACCCCTAGAACAAAACCGGCAACAGAACAATCTTCCATCTAACTTTTAACTTTTTTTAAATATTATGGTAGGTACTAAAGTCCTAAAGGGACTTGACATCACTTACCTTCAATTGGGTGGGAATCAGCTGGTGTATTGATTTCTTAGTGCCTTTCCCCTGCCATCCTTGGTATCGCCGCCATATATAGTTCGATGCCTCCATACGTAACCTGAAATTGGCAGAGGAGCGAGGAAGAAATAAAGGATCTTACCGAGTCATTACGTTATAAAAAAAAAACGGTTTTCAACTGCCATGACAATCTTTTTATTTATACTATTATATAGAAAATTTCGGTGCTGTCTATCCCTACAGATTTAATCGTGAAAAGAAGTGCTAATCGATTAGAACTTTCGAAAGAAAACAAAACGCAGTGATTTTTCACTCATTACTTTTAATAAAACGAAAAACTTATATTTCCTTGATGCACCTAAATCTTGTTGATTTTCTTTCAACCATCATAAAACTTGTCACTCTTCTTGCTTGACCATCACCATTCTCTTCGTATTTTTTCGCACCATAAGCGATATAAGCTTCTGTTTGTAGACAACAGATGCCAGTCGAGTTGCTAGAAATTTCAATGGTACGCCTACATGCGACTTCAATAAAGTTTGAGGTTAAATTGAACTCACTTGCAATAAAAATAGAAATGCGTCAAATTGTTATGTCACGTGTGGTGGTAGTTTAACACTCCCTACATAACGAGCATACA
The DNA here is from genome assembly GCA_963924295.1 of Dioctria rufipes. Lineage (NCBI taxonomy): Eukaryota > Metazoa > Arthropoda > Insecta > Diptera > Asilidae > Dioctria > Dioctria rufipes. Next base: position 20,233,040 of record OZ002742.1, read on the forward strand.
ATTTTAAATCGAACTCCCGCTAAAGGTCCCAAGTACCTCGCTTTCAACTCTTCATCCCCTCTTGACATACTCACTAATTTATTTGCGGTAGTACGGAGACGACTTTCACTCACTTCAACTTTTTAGCGAAGTGGAACTTAAGTATATTTTCCGCAATTAGTGCATTTGTGTGAAAGTTTTCGAGGTGCGCAGCTGAATTGATAAGTTCGGTTGTGGTTACAATTCAACAGCGGTCCAATTATTTAATCTGAGAGTTTTTAATTTAATTGCTAAAGGACATACCAATACCACACACAATACGTTTACATGAATACTTGAAGTATACTTCAAGCAGAGATTAAGTAATCAAAATATCATGTAACTTAACTTCAAGTATACTTGAGTCATGGAAATCAGAAAATTTTGTTCAATTTACTTGAAAGAGTTTACAGTAGTTTTCATTATTTGAAAATTTTTTATGTCTGCGAATTATGAAAATAATAAAGAGGATCAGAAAAAAGATTGTTGTTAATAATTCAGATTGTGACTTTTGATTAATTTTCTAGAAAAGTGTAAGTCAAGTAATTGGAATTAATTCAACCAAAAACATGTACATGTACTGCTGTTGTATGTTTTGAGACTGCGACAGCAAAGCAAACTTCTTAGCCTTTGTCATTTTCAAGCTGATCATCTACGTGCTCACAAACTGACTGCACGCCTACATATATATTAAAACAGCCTATCATATAAACGTTTGTTCTAATGTGAAGAAAACCAGTTATTAATACAGTGTAACTGCATAGTCTCCTTTGTTTAGTTTTTATATTATAAAGTTAATCATCCTTAATTACTATCTAAACGAATGCTTTACTTTAATTTGTCAAATCCATCTGTTGCGCTCATAGATATCTTTCAATCAGGAAGATGTGAAAGTTGGCATGTCTGCTAAGTTGCGGTGTGCCACAAGGGTCCATAATGGGTTGATTATTGTTCAGTATGATGGTTTACAGCTGATTTGAGGTTTCCAGCCGGTTATGTTTTTGATCGGGTCTATGATGTAAGGTTTGGGATGTTTCTTAAGGAAAACTCCGATCTATGTTTTATGCTTTTTTTATTTTTCACTCGACGTTTCGGGCCTTGTTTAGTACCCTTCTTCAGGAGTTAGCTACATTAGAATATCAGATAGTATTACGTATAATTAAAATATTTGGTGTGCTCACCTTTGTTCTTGATGTGATGAAAGATTTTTAAAAAAGATATTGTTGAAACATATTTCACAGAAAAATACACATTAAAAATATAATAAAAACGTTAACTGAACATACCAATAAATAAATAAATAATTTGAACAAAATAAATAAATAAATAGACCATTTAAACAAATAAATAAATAGGTAAAAATCTAGATTGCTGTTTTATTTAAGGGATCACAGATGAATGGTGTGTAAAGTTCTTTGTCATGTTGTGATGTCAAGTTTCAGTTTTCGAAGTATGTGTTGGTAGTCTTTATTTATTAAGTCTGTGTCTTGTCTTAAATTAATTAGATTCCTTTTTTCCATGTAGATGTGGCATGCTTCTTTGAATTCGCGTTTTGCTTTGTTTTTCTCTATGTTTATAATTGTCGCATTATCAAATGCGAAAGCGTGTCCGGTTTGTATTGTATGGGAGGCTAATGCTGATCGTGGTGTTTTCTTGGCTATGTATGTTTTATGTTGTGATAGTCTGGTTTTGAGTTTTTTTTTATGTTTGTCCTATGTATGCTGTAGTGCAGTTTTCGCATGGTACTTTATAAACAACATCATTGGCCTCTTGTGTGGGTATAGGGTCCTTTAATTTTGGGTAGCATCTATTGAGTTGCGTTATAGGTTTGAATGCCATTTTTATTTTATTATTGTTATTTTGAATTATCCTGGCGATTTTTAGAGATAATGGATATATGGGATGGATCTGTATATTGGGCTAGTGTTGTCTAATGTTATTATGTTGTTAATCGTTTTATTATGTTGGGTGTTATAATAATGAGTATTCCTTGTTGCTTTCTTGATTAGTGTATCTATTGTGTGGTGTGGATAGTTGTTTTTCGTCAGAATGTCTGTTGCAATCTTTATGTTTTTCTGTGTGAATTGAATCCCTTAAATAAAACAGCAATCTAGATTTTTACCTATTTATTTATTTGTTTAAATGGTCTATTTATTTATTTATTTTGTTCAAATTATTTATTTATTTATTGGTATGTTCAGTTAACGTTTTTATTATATTTTTAATGTGTATTTTTCTGTGAAATATGTTTCAACAATATCTTTTTTAAAAATCTTTCATCACATCAAGAACAAAGGTGAGCACACCAAATATTTTAATTATACGTAATACTATCTGATATTCTAATGTAGCTAACTCCTGAAGAAGGGTACTAAACAAGGCCCGAAACGTCGAGTGAAAAATAAAAAAAAGCATAAAACATAGATCGGAGTTTTCCTTAAGAAACATCCCAAACCTTACATTGTTCAGTATGTTTATTAATAATTTGCCCAATTCCATTGACAGTTGCAATATCCATTTATATGTTCATGATGTACAGCTTCAAGTCAGTCGATCTCTTAGAAAATTGCTGATCCTATAAATTCTGACTTCGAATATGTCTCGCGTTGAGCTGCCTATAATTATTTTAAACTTAATCCACTCAGTGTATTGCCTTTTATCGGATCCCCCACCTGCTATTTTAAATGGTTCTATTCTGCTTTTTCTAGACATTTGAAATCTTGAAAAATCTTAGTGGTCAACGAACGACACGAAAATTAAATGCTGCGACTATATTAGTAATATGATAAATAAAATCTGTGGAAGCCTCCGACGGCCATGGTTATCAGCTAGTATTCTACCAATTGGTACCAGGTTATTGCTGATCAGATAACTTCTTCTTCGTTATTTTACAAATGGGCACTTAGTATTTCCACAGTTGGATTCCATTTGTTTAAGAGGCTGTATTTGATGACTGTATTAGATTTGTGTACGCATTTAGACGGTCGATTGATCACATTTCATCTTTCAGTAATATTTTGCTGGGTTGTTCTCTCAACAAGGAGGTACCTACAGAAAGATTTACAGACAAACCAGAGTCCCTAAAAGTGCATTCACACATAACAAACATTAGAAAAAACTAATTGTCAAACATTTGACAAACAATTTATATGCAGTTAACAAATATCTGACAAATATATGACAAATGTTGTCATATGTTTGTTAAATGTTTCTGAAACGTTTGTCAAACATCTGATAGGATATTTGTGTAAATATGTTTCCCAAATGTGTAGTCTTAATCATGTATTCTCTGAGTGAAGTAATGTTCATTGCAGCATCTTTCGTCATACTTGCCACAACGTTTGAACAAAATTTTCAAAAAAGGAGATGGTGGAATAGAAAATTTTTAGACAAAAGATTACAGTGGTCGTGATTTATTAAATGGTAAATTTATGATCTTTCCGATTTTCGAAATTTCGCAAGAATCTAATAATTCTCTTAATTTTAGTCCCATTCATGATTGATTGATAACTTTCACAACCCACAGCTGTTGAAAACTTACTGAAATTACCTGTACAAACTTTAACAAACATCTAATATTTTCCGTTTCATTTAGATTACATTGGAACTTTTTTAAACATCCATTAATGTAAAATTTGCGTCTACATACATCAAATATTGCACATTTTGATCAATGTTTGGCAAATGTTTGACAAATGTTTGGCAAATATGTGGCAAATGTTTGACAAATTTTTGTCAAATGTTTGTCAAACATTTGAGAAATGTTTGTTATGTGTGGACACACCTTTAGCAATCAACTGAGATTCTTGAATTCTGCACGGCATTACTCTGTTCAATATGACTCTTAATATATTTTAATTTTTAATCATTTATTCTTTTATTTTTATATTCAAATCTGTTTTCATTCTTTACTCTCTTCTTTGTTTTGCATGTAAATACTTTTAATTATTTAATTTGTTTTACTTTAAATATTAGCTGCCACTATTTTATGTACTAACAATAAAAATTGTAATATTCTTGTGTACATTTGAAAAAATCAATTAATGGAAATTGAATTGCTATTAAACAAAATACTTAAGTTTCTGTAGATAACAAAATTGAGGAGTACGAAATAAATTTTCCCTAGGAATGGCATATAATTTAAGAAATCGCCTGTTGATAAAAAAAAGGATTGCAAGAATTTTATACGAAAAGTGGGACTTTGATATCAATATATGTCAAACAAATTTCAATTATTGTTATTGCAAATTTGCTATTATTAATTCTCAATTATATGCGTACTAAAAAGCATATTAAAAATATTTTTTAAAACAGTTCTGTAGAAACTCTCCTCCATGATAAACACTCTACATCGTAAATTATCAAAACAAAACTCCTCCAAGCAGCTCCACTTCACGAAAATTGAGATTTGCAACGGAAAACAATACCTGGAATATCGGGAACAAATGGGGATACTTAAAATGTCTGCAAGATAAATAAGTCGACATTGATTTGATGTCAAGGAGCTTGGATTTTATTCAAATTTCAAAAATATTCGAAGCACCTCAATTCTACACACATATACACACACACTTTAAATAGCCAAAGTACGTTCAGACAGCTTGTGTAACAATAATTAAAGTCGCTTCTCGTAAATGGTGCAGAATTCGGGAGATATAGACGACTTAAAATGCACAGAAATATTTTAACATTTAATTGAAGAGGTGTTTCGAATAAAAAGTGGGATAAAAGGAAAACAAAAATTTCTCAAGGACTTTTAAAGAAAAAAAGCAAGGAAAACTAAACGAAATCCAGACGGATCAAGCTGCCACGTTGAAGTAAATTGGAGTGGTCCGATATTGGGATCAAAAGTTTGATTTTCCTCTCTTCTTATGTTTACCCTGTGATTTGAAGGCTGACCTAAAACGATTCGACTGATGTTATGCCAGCACAGTTCTTTCCGCATTAATTGTGGAAAAATGAAAACGTGGCCCAAATATGATGAGAGGTTCTTGTTTACATAAGGATTCGTCCTTAGGGTTTCATGGAATTCATCCGCATTTTCTTCTTTCATTTTCATTTTGTTTTGAGGAAATATTTGTTGAAGATGAAGTTTTATTGGTAACAAAATTGAGTTATGATTTAAGAGGTACGGAAGCCTTGGTATCCAATAAGTGTTAAGGGGCAAAAACTTTTTAATTAATTGAAATTAGATTTTGCCAAGTAACCGGAAGAAAGTTTTTTACCCTTAAAGTTGGATGTTTCAGGGGATGTCAATTGCAGAAGATCTATTTTATCATTCTCAGAAATTCATTAATATTTTCCTTGTTAGTATTTGTAATTTTGGAAGTTTCCAAAATTATCTAGATATTTCCTTTTCCACAGTTGATAATTAATTAATGTGGATTCAGTCCTGGTATAATTTGACATGGCATGTAAATTTGATTTGCATAATTTATTCGGTGTGGTGTTTTCAATTCCATGCAATTTAAAGTGGCTTAGATGGAGGAGAGGTAGGAAAAATACACCAAGAAGTTAATGAAATTAGGTAGATCGCCATCAGGAAAATATCATTCACTGGAAGAAGCATATTATCAAAAGTGTATTTAAATGTTATATCACGTTGACAGCAATTGCTCCCAAGATTTTTGTTGTGTAAAATACGATAAGCTACATGGACTAAGAAAATGTCCCATGCTCAGAAATTATGAGGCAACTGTCCAAAACAAAGATATCCAAGAGACTATAAGATAGTTCGCAGTAGAAAACATAAAACAGACAAGTGCACAGAAGCAACAGAAGCGCAGAGTATTCTTCGCCAGGGAATCGGGTAGCAGCTAGGTGAATTCAACCATGATTCTAATTGTCCAGTCAAATTATGGTACCTACGGTAAATAAGGCCCAGCTAAGTTGAAAATGCAATAAATCAAGTATTTTGTGATATAGAACTATAAAAACAAGTTTTCCGTGAAGTTTATTTATTTGCACAACTAACAAAATAGAAAAACTATAACGTAGAAGTGAGTATTTGAAAAAATAACTCTATTTTATAAAAGGGCCTTATTAAAATACCACAGTATTACAAGGCCCAAAGCAAAAATTAACTTTTTCAAAACGTTAATCAGCGGTATGATTCCCTTTAAACTTGCTAAAATGAAGAACATCAACAAAATGGGGTTATTTTTAAGAATTTCGACGATTAAAAATAAAAATGGGTCTTTTTTAATTACCCCCCCCCAGGGGGATAATAAGGCCCCAACAGCTTTACTTATAAATTTCTTAACGTACAACAGAGTAAATCCAAACAGTCTTCATTCTTTGGAACAAAAATAATGTCACAATCATAATCCTATATAGGAACATTAATTTCATTGAGAATTTAGCTTAAGTAGGGTAAAAAGGCCCACGGTCTACTCCAGTGGGCTCTATTACACCTATGACAAGATTTTACTTAATTACTCATTAATCAAATAAACACAATCGTGGCCGAAAATAAACACCGAAACCATAAACAAGCAATTAAACAACGGAGCTTATGATTTTGTCTTGGCGAAATTTGTTATTCCAAGCATCCATACTCCTCTCGGTGACGTACCATTCGCTATTGGCAAGATGGCGGCGGCGTGAACTGTCAAAAGCTCCCTTGATGGCGTTCGTGCCGACTTAATGCATGAGCGCATAAAGTATTTGCTGTGATTCATTTTAGTAGGAATTTTTGGATATGGGCCTTATTACCCTCTTGACTTTATTTGCCGTAGGTACCTTACCATAACAATAGATAAAATATCCCAGAGGTGTGCAGCTTCGCAAATGCATCCACAAAAATTTCAAATGGCGAAAGCATGTGAAATTTAAATGATCAGATCAGATCAGATTTTATTTTCAAATCTATTGTATAGATGACATTTTTTTTTTATATTTTGTAAATATTTCTATTTAATTTTATGGAAAAAAATATGATTTTCTGGAATTATAAGGTAAAAAATTTAATTGAATTTAATTTTATGTCCGAAAAATAACTCAGTATAATCCGAATTACAAATAGATGGCGCTACACCTCAAAATTAGCAAATTCTATCCTTGTATCGTGCTAAGCAACAAGAAAAGATCTTCTGCAATCCATAAGCATATTAATTTCAAAATTTTAATAAATAACTGACGAACAAATTATGTCGTGTGCGTTTTATATTACCAACAAAACCCTTAAATTATGACTACAGTATAGAAGCACGTTATGGTAGGAGTCGATTATTATTGTGAATTACTCTGCAATAATTCGACTTATTCGATTCGAAAAATACAAATTTGTTGTTTCTTTTAAATACAACATCAGTGAACAACCGATCAAATGAAAAGGTGAGACCTGTACCGAGATTCAGCTAATTTGTGAATGATTCACTTCATTCAATCATTTTTGAAAATAAAATGATTCCTTTAAGAAAGTGGAGTATTTTCGAATATTACCTTCGAACGTCAATTTCACAGCTGTTGCTGTCGCTGCGACTTATTACCACCCTAAAAACTTTATGCGGATAATAAAGATGACTATAAAAGATGAAAACAATCCCTTTAATATTCCTGAGTCAGGGTAAATAAAATTAATTAAAGATAATTGTGCTTTAATGATATACATATTACTTTCTAGTTTTCGGGAACTGTATAGCCCTACCCAACACATCGCAATGGATTTTATTGAAGAATTAACACCATTTCTTATCGAAGCGACAAGTATAAAGGTAAGCTAGGTATATCTTTTTATTGTTGTAAAAACTGTTGATAAAATCTTTTTTAGATTTTGTCAGCAATAAGGTTCTTTGCATCTGGATCCTACCAAAGACGTATTGAGCAAGACTACTTAACATGCATCGGCCAATCATCTGTGTCAAGATTCATAAATGAAGTTGCAATGGCAATTAATAAGAATTTATCGGAAAAATATATCAAATTCCTACAGAAAAATTAATTGAAAGTATTACAGAAATAACCCCACTCGCATATATTAAAAATTATCTTGCCGTTAGTTGAAAGCTCAAGTTTGGGATCTACAGTGCCTCCGCCAGTTCTTTTGCGTTCAATCTTTAAGAGACGAAACCTCGCTGAGCCTCATATCAATCTAACACTGTAGTAATGTTTATAAATAAAAGTGTTAGCGATACAAAGAAAAAAGCAAATTCGCCTTTTTCCACTGCGGCTATGTTTTCGATGTACCACAAGAATTTAATTTTTCTGCTTTTTCTTCCCATATTTTATCCTTACATTGGGCTCCTTGTGCACTGGCAAACCTCCCCTCTAATACATGATAACTCTATCTTAGTTCTTCAATCAAAACTGATTTTCAATGTAAGGACAACTTTCCATCTATTTGCAATTTATAAGTTTTAGTAATAATTTATATTTATAGATTTGACTCCAAATATCAAATTGGCAAAATGTCAAAATAGAACTTGATAAATTTCGGGACAAAGTTTGACAGAATTCCCATTCACCGCAAAATTGAAGGTGAGTGAAGTGAGTGAGTAAATTTATGAGCAGAATTAAAGCTGCAGAAAAGTGACTCACTTCACTCACTTTTCGTCAATTTCGAGTTAGCTGAATCTCGGTACTGATCGCATTTTCATAATCTATAAATGTACTAAGTGTAGTGTCATAAGCTATCCAACCGAGGAATAATCAACTACCGAAAATCAAGTGAGTCAATATTTACGTTTTTACTAATTTACGATATGTGCTACCTGGCAGAATGTTAGTTGAAAACCATAATCTTGGCAGTACTTCATTAATTTTTATAATCTTCACACAACCGTTGTCACCACAGCTCGTCATAAAGGGTTTTCCATTAAGAGGTGTTATTTTGATATTCAAAGAAAAATGCCATTTTTTGAGATAAATGATCGGATCTTTATTTCATTATAAAAAGGAAGGTATGCCGTTAATAACGGAAAATAACATCAGCCAAATGACCACCACGACCACGCCTACAGGACCGTATCCTTTTCATGAAATTTTCCATAACCAAATCGCAAAGTGGCTGCCCTATGTCCTCGATAGCCTCACGAATTCCATCTTTGAGGTCTTGAATCGACGCTGGGCTGTTGGCGTAGACCTTCTCTTTCACGTGGCCCCAAAGGAAGAAGTCGCAAGGTGTTAAGTCACAAGATCTCGGTGGCCAATTGTGATCACCTCTTCGGGAGATAACACTGTCCGGAAACTTTTCAATGGTTTCGTTGCTTGTATGGCACGTAGCGCCGTCTTGTTGAAAGTAAACGTTGTCCAGATCAATACCATCCAATTCCGGCCATAAAAAAATCATTAATCATCTGTCGATAGCCCAAACCATTCACCGTAACTATTGCTCCAGCCTCATTTTCGAAAAAGTAAGGTCCAATGACCCCGCGCGACCATAAACCGCAACAAACAGTCACACGTTGAGGATAGAGAGGCTTTTCAACAATAACTCTTGGGTTTTCCGAGCCCCAAATGCGTCAATTTTGCTTGTTGACGAAGCCATCGAGGTGGAAATGGGCCTCATCACTCAAGATGAGTTTTCGATGGAATTCCGGATCATTTTTATGCATTTCAAGGACCCAATCAGCAAAGACTCGACGTTGTTGATGATCGGCCGGCTTGAGTTCTTGTGTTAATTGAACTTTATAAGCCTTAAGACCCAAATCTTTATGCAAAATACAGTGTAATGACGTTTGTGGAATGCCTAATTCCAAAGAACGACGAGGAATGGACAAACCTGGGTTTTTCAACCAATTTCTGTTTTGCGGTCCGACGACGACGACCCAAAAATGTTCGAGTTTTATGAACCGTCTCTGCCACATTTTCACCATTTTTATAGTGAATTTTAATAATTTCAATGCGACGCTGAATCGTGTATCGTTCCATTTTTATTAATGGCGTAGTTTCTACTTGTCAAATGTCAAAAATGACAGCTCCAAAAGTGACATCTACCGAAATAGCGGGCTAATTAAAATAACACCTCTTATTGCAAAACTCTTTATTATATTGAAGGATAATGCCAAGACTAGACACCTTACTCAGAATAGATAAAGGAAAAAACCATTTAGAATTACGGGAAGAACAACAATTTCATATCTGGTAGGGAATGTTATATGTATACTGTGACTTCCCAGGATACAATAATAAATGATTGTACTTAGATCAATTATATGCTATATATCCTATCCAGTTCACTATTTATGCGTGCGTTGCAGTCCTTTGGAATACCGATTCGTATGGTTAAATAGATCTGGACGTCTTCGGTATAAAGATGGACTTTGGCACCATGAACCACATCTAGAAGATCATTAATGAAAGAATTAAACAATAGCGGACCCAGTCCTGAACTTTACGGGAAAATACTAAACAGTATACCATTGACTACAACTCTCTGACTACGGTGGAGTGAAAAACAAAACTTTTGTATGACAATACTACAAAAATATTACCCAATTTTACCCATCTACAAGTTTTACCTTATTTTTTTCATAAAATTTACTATAGTCCGCTCAGTCAATGCCCTTTACCATGCGAACAGACAAACAGACAGATAAACAAAAAAAACCAAATGCCTATTATATAAACGTATCATAATTTCCATTGAGATATGTGATACCACTGTTAAACCCGAAATTTTATTTAGAACAAAAGACGCCTTAAAAAAAGGGTTTTTGTTTTCTATTTCAAGAGTTTCTTAAACGTCTCCACAGTAACAGAATCAAAAGAATGGAGCCATTTTTCTACATGTTGAACTGAACAAGTTAAGTTAGAAACTGAGGTGGGAATTAAAGTCAAGCTGAAGCTACTCATCTTGAATGCAACTCATAACCACTCCAATACCCATTTGAATTTGGGCAGAGCTTCCCAGAACTTATAACCTTACCTTAAAATGGCCAATATGTCGGATTATTTTAAATAAGTTTCTTTGAACCTATGTAAATTTATTTAAATAAGCATACGAGTGTATATGTATAAGTATGCAAATACATATGTATATATATATTTCTGAGGCAGTTTTTATACCATTTAAAATACACTTGAATACATAAAAGATGAAAATGCTTATCTCCACTTGACAGAGTGTTATCCTATATCTGCCTAACTACTAACACTTTCTACCAGATGTCTCTTGCCTTTAAAACTTTTCTTGGTTGCGAATTGTTTTTTTTTTTATCCTTTTTATCTTGAAAGCAATAACTTTTCTTTCATTCGATTAGAAATTCACAGGACATTGAATAAGATGGCATCCCTTACGAATGATATACATATGCCGTATAAGATGTCAGATGTTTTGTGTTTTTGTTTGTGGAAGACCTTCAAACATTCTCATCGTGTATACGATTTCAATACTTTTGTTCGGAATTCGCTTAAGTTTATGAATATTTCAAATGTTATTTAGCATAAAATAATATGTGGTGATAACAACACGTCGCTTGTCTGCCAAACATATGATGTCTCTACATATGTTTACTTAACAACATACGTATTTACCTACTGCCACATTAATCCTTATTCCTTGAGAATGGTATAGGTAGAGGAAACATCGAGGCGAGACATTGGAGACAAGAAATTTTCGCAATATTTGAAAAAGTCTCTAAGCCATTTGTGCGTCTGAAGGAATTACTTAGATCGTTGTTTTAGAATTAATTTTGTTGAATTCTTGAAATCATACTAATTTCTTGAAGAAATTGCTGCTCCATTAGAAGTCATCTACTTTACATATTTGAGAAGTTGTTGTTGAAATATTTGAGTCATATTAAGGTCATCTAAATTCGACAGCAATTATGTAATTGTGTTGTTTCAGCAATGAGATTTTATGACTGAGTAGTAGACTCTACAGTAAGAAAAGTGTGGCAACGTAAAACTAATGAATTGCATTACATTATGGCATTTTTTAAAGTCAATAACCGTCTTATTTTTTTTTCGCAATTTTCTTACATATGTGATTAGCATGCTTCTTAAATTTCAATTTACTGTCCAAGGACATATAACGGTTTCCAAGATAGCGGTAAAAAGATATTTGGGTATGTTTTTAATGATCACCCCGTAATTTCTGAACGTTACACGGTTACAGCCTATGATGATGAATTACACTAATCGGTGGATCTTTCCAATAGTCTATAAATTTTGTCCCTGCTCCTGTGCGTTTTGAAGTTATGGCTCAACAAAGTTAAAATTTTGAAATTTTTACTCGTTTTTTTTTTTATTTAACTAATATTTTTACCAAAAAACACATCATCATTACCAATTTTTCATATTGGATTAGAAGCCTAAAAGCTTAGCTATAAAATGACCTATCAGAATCTGTATCCAAAATCTAATAGTTTCTGTGGTTTTGGCACATTTTCTTAGGATTATACAGCGAAAATAGTTGAAAAAAATCATTTCCAAAAATAATTGCCTACTTTCTGGCACTTATTGAACTTTTCACTGGATATACTTAAAAAAAAGTACAGAAAACGCAGAAAGGATTATATTTTGGGTACAGAGTGTGATAGGTCATTTTGAGGCGAAGCTCTTGGGCTTCTTAAATCCAATATAAAAAAGTCGTCTTGATGTGATTTTTGATAAAAATAGTAGTTACATAAAAAAAATTAGTTAAAATACCGAAATTTTAACTTTTCTAATCCATAACTTCAAAATCAACATCATAGGGTAGAAATTACAGGTTGATCTATAAAAACATACCCAAATATCCTTAAGTCCCGTTATCTGGGAAACAGTTAGTATTCCCCTCCCCCTCTTCCCAAGCAATTTTTTGCTCGTCTAAGGATGACCTATCCAGCCTACGGACATCACACCACTTACGGGTTACCCTATATAAATCGAAGTGTCATCCGGAGAACTATTTCACTGAGGAGCAGAGGCGGATCAAGCTTGGAGGCGGGGGCGTCCCTCCCCCCTGAACACCACTGAAAAAAATCTTGAGAAAGATTTTCTGAATTTTTCCTAACAAAATGATTCACTGAGCAGTAAATCTATTCTACTGCACCTTTTTGTAAAATAACGTAACAATTTCTGGAAGCGTTCAATATGATATATTTAGGAACGCAGGCCCTAGCTGGCACCTTGGCTTTGCTCGAGGTGTTTGAAGCAGTTGTAAACGCAATAGAAGGTTTGTTTTAATTGAAAATAGCTGCCAAAGGGTCTTTGATAAGCCTTCGATGTAAAGACCGCTTCTTAGAATATTATCGGCGCGGCGTGGCAAAACAAACATTTAAAGAAACAATTATAACTCGTAATTGGAGAAATTCAGTGAAACTATACAACGGCGAACAAGTCATTGTGCATTATTTTACTGAGTGTTATTAACATTTAAAGCAAGAGATTAATTTTTAAATAATTTTTTTTTTTATTATTTCGTAAAATGCAATAGTTTTTATAGAATAAATCTGCACATTGGGAAAGTCTCAATCAGTATCCTAGAGAATTTGATTGCTCGGTCTGTTTTGCTTCAAGCGATGTTGATGATAGCACATTTGAATTTAGTACAATTCTAAGTCTCTGCATTCGTGAATACATTCAGAATTTATACTGCAGAACTTAACAGCAAAATCGCTCTAGGTTTCACGATAAATGCAACCAACCAATAAAATTGAAATAGTCAGCTTTTCGCACCTATCAATTGCATTCATATTCAGAGCTGCAATACCATCCAAAGAGAAAAATTTCTTTTGGATCGGAATGTTAGAATCTTGAAAAGACGCAAAGGCAGCAAAGGTTCCTGGTCTCTGGTCAAAACCATCAGGAGCAACTTCAGCAGTTCCTCTATTCCTTCACTACTTTACAATGAAGTGATTTTTGACTCCCTGAATAAAGCTAATATTTTGACTTCAGTTTCTAATTTTCTACCCACTTCATATCTCTCTTGTGGATGTGTATTGTAACTCCCCATGATTATTTATTGTTATAATTTATACCAAGATTATATTGAAAACGCAGAAGGCTGCCGAACTTACTTTCGATGGCTAAGAAGCCGCGGTTATGATGATATTCCTTGGTACTAGAGTTCCTCCTAGGGCAGAATATGCCGCTATTGTAATATTATTTAAAAGCAGAATATATCAGAGTATGCCGAAGTTTGGTGAGAAATTAAAATCACTTGTTGAGGTTGAAATTTACTCTGGTTTTTATTAATTAGTTTCATCTTATTTATACAAATTGATTACAAATGAATCCGTTTTTTCTTAACAATTTTAGAGGGGGGATTATTGCAGAATTGCAATACATTAAATTAACAATCAGAATTGTAGTGTCAGCAGTTTTGATCACACAATTTTTGAATGATTCATAATGTATTAATATGGTAAAGCAATGACCTCAGCTTTGCATAAATTCTCAATCAAGAAAATCTCTAACTTGAAAGCGTCACTATCTTGCTCATTCACATTTTAAGCAATGACTCTCCGTCTGACTCAAATTAGAATCTTAAAGTTACGGTCTTAAGGCAAGCTTTGGGTACATTAGAATCATTTTTAATAGGTGAAAAGAACTTTTTCGAAACGGGGTTTCTTGAAGAAAAAAAATTTTTTTTCCGTAATCTAAGAAATAATGTAGCAAGTGATATACCAATTTAGAATCTTTATTAAATGCGTCAACTTTTAAAGTTACTTGCCAAACTGGGGTAGTACATTTTTTTTTTTTACATTACATTCAGTTAAAGTTGGGTGAAATATTAATTTTCTATTCTTGGTTCGGCAAAATGTGACATTTTCTTCCAAGCTGGAGGAGTCGGCTTAGAATTTAAAGCAACAGGTTACATAAGTACTATTCATTATTACAAAAGAAAAGGAAAATTGAAAAAAAGTAACGATTTGTAGCAACAGGAGCTAAAAAACCATCATAAGGTGTACATTTTCTCGAAAACAAAAGAAATGTCTATAATTCAAAAAATACATGACTTAGATTTTTTTTATATTTTTCTGGTAACTATTATGATTTGGTCTATCACCCGATTCCGGCTTGACGTCGACTTACAGGACACCCTGTATATATATACATACATATTATACATTTTGTGTGCGTATCTATCAAACATCATAAACTTCATTCTATATTTATATTACATATATTTATTTATATTACGTTCTTGACGATCTTATATTACAAGTTTCTGTCAATTAGTGTGTTCTTCAATATGATCCAAAATCTCTGACCCAACTATGATGTATTGAGTTTTATACCAATATCCAATATTTACGTAAATATTTAAAAAAAAATATTAAAATCATAAAAAAAAAATTAAAAATTCGTGAACCGAAAAATCATTTTTTTGGTTTTTCTCAATTTTAAGCAGTTTCTTCAAAAATAAATCAGCAACATGTAGAGCATTTTAAAGTAGACATTTTAATGGTTTAAATGAGCCCAGATAGAATACTTAAATCGAAAAAAGCACCAATATAGTTTTCCGTGGAAGATTTTGGTTTTTTTTTTTTTTGAAAATTGTAAATATATCGGAAACTATGTAAATCTATGAATCTGTGTAATTTGAATTATTTTTACGATAGAAAAAAAATAAAAAACTGAAAAATCGGTTTTCCACCATTTTCTCGAAAATTGGAGATTATGTTGAAAAATATTTTATATTAAAGTTTTAGATATTTGTATTATCTATAACTTTCGCGAAGAACATTTCCCGCTAGGAAGTCACATTTCGCTGAAAAGCGGAAAGTCGCAAAAAATACTTTCAACACCCCCCCCCCCCCCTTCATTTAGCATTTTCACTTTTATCCCGTGTTTAATTTTTGTTTTTTCTCTTAATTATAACCTCAACTAAATTTTCCAGTTGGTCCTTGCCTGTTATTAATTTTTTCTTTTCAAAACAGTATTGGCTTTGAGAATAAATTAAGAACTAATAACTCCTTAACGGCTACAGATAGCACATAGGGTGTACTAGGTCGAATTAAAGAGGAGAGTTCCTAGTTTACAGTTTTTGTAAAAAAAAGTTATGTTAATGATCGTTTTGCAAAAAAACAATAGACGTCAAAGTAAAAAAACAAAGGTACGAAAATCCGAAATTTTTAGTTTCTGCATGCTATGAGCTCTTAACTGTGACCGTACGCCCTGTAGTTTTTAAGAGCCAGGGTTATTTGTGAAAAACTAGCTTTTTTGTAGTTTTTAAGAGCCAGGGTTATTTGTGAAAAACTAGCTCTTTTTCATAATGACCCTGTAACTCCTAAACGGTTGATATGCCCCTCTCCCCCTCTGCCATACAAAATTTTTTTTGCCTAGGTGAGTACTATCACCTCCTGCTCTATTGACCTCTTATGGAGCGTTACTTCTTCTTTTCGATAATATTTAGCTTGATCTATATCACATTCCAGATGAGTATGACCGTTAACCAAAAATTTGTGGTTAACGATTTCAATATTTGGAAAATACTTCATTGCTTTTAAAAATATTGCAGTCACAAAAGAATTTTTTATTTTGACCTCCACAGGTATCCGAATAATAAATCACACATTTTATCGAGGTAAAAATTGTAAATATAATCAGGAAGGAAGCGATTTCATTTGCTGCTCATCCAGATATTCCCTCATAACATATGAAATGCTTAGGCGATCCTTCTGCAAGATAGTGTACTATGAGGTTAAACGGTCATAGTTGTCTTTTCTAGATATCTACCAATATTTTCAAATTTGATGTAGGAAGACATTTTTGTAAGTCAAAAGCAAACCAGGCCTTTCAAGCATCTTCTTTAGCCTCTCGTTTTCTCGAATAGTAGCCTAATCAGCCTACATGTGATGCTTAGTCAATAAAGATTTAAATATTTTTTCATCATCTGCATTTTTTGATTCCTCCAGGTATTTTAATCGTCATTTTTAGTGTGTCACATAAGTTACAGGTATTCTGTTGAGGCGTCTTGAAAGTTTAATATATATACTATATTGTGGGTGCATACTATATAGCAGTTTAGTAGTAGTAGTATTGTGACATTACATTGAAATGTATCAGCCAGCCAGTCTCGCTCTGAACGTTATTCGCAGCAGTCGTGTCATAATTTGTAAACATATTTTAACTAGTCGTAAGAATGAATTATTGAAATAAAGTAATAAAAAGTATCTCACAACCGAGTTCAATATATTACAACTGGCGACGAGAAGACAAATAAAGGAATATTAGCTGTGAATTAAGTGCAAACTCATGCAACTCCAGAGATGTAAAAGGGCGCTCATGGGTACGATTCCAAGATTTGATCATGCAGTGAATGATTGGTTTGTTTATAAGACTCAAATCGAGCAATTTTTTATAGCCAACGATTTTGATAAACCTGAGGCGGCAATTAAAAAGCGAGCTATATTTAAAAATTCCTTAAGCGAGGCGACATATTTGCTGCTTTGAAATTTGCTTCATCCTACGGCACCAGAATATGATGCAGCAAAGTACCATATTCTAGTTACGACATTAAATAAGCATTTTCAACCGGGAGTTTCGGGTTTTGCTGAGCGGAAAAAGTTTTATGAGGCAGTGAAGGAAAAGAGCGAAACTCATCAACAATGGGCAGCACGCTCGCGAGCATTGGCGGTCAACTGCGAATTTAACAATCATTTAGATGTTGCATTGAGGGACAAGTTCATCATGGGGCTGGAAAAAAGTCCAGTCAAAGACAAATTCTTCCTCGAAAAAGTAATCGCTCTAAGTCTAGAAAAAGCAGTCGAAATAGCGGTTTCAATTGATTGCATACAGAACCAATACAATACAGCAAAAAAGGGTACACATTAACAGCAGAAAAAAAACAACAAAGCACAAGCGGTACGTCATCGTCATAAAGAACAAGTGTTTTCCACAGTAGTGATGCGAGATGCAAAGTATGCGGTTATAGGAATCACAGTGAGGAGCATTGTCGCTTCAAAAACTACAGCTGTAACAAGTGCAAGAAAAAGGGTCATTTAAAGAAGATGTGCAGTCAGTTACAAGTCAGGGGAGTAGATTCTAATTGTAGATTTAAAAAAAATTGTAATTTCATAGCAAACGATGATTTGGCATTATTTCATTTTAGAACCGACTCAAAGCTTAAACCTATTACAGTCGGCGTAACCGCGAATGGTATTCACTTAGAGATGGAAATTGACAGCGGAGCGGCGATATCAGCTATTCCAAAGCATATTTTTGAAAAACATTTTGCTGACTGCAAACTGGAACCGGCGAATGCTCTTTTAAGAAGCTACGATGGCACCGTTATCGATACGGAAAGAGTATGTAAGCTTAAAGTAAATTTAAAAAAAAAATAAGTGCAAGTGGTTAGAGCTGCATGTTATAGAACTTGGGGGTCCTCCGTTGCTTGGCCGTAACTGGATGCATGAATTTGGTGTAGGAATAAAAGAGTTAAAATTTTTGGTAAATAGTAATCGGGAATTAGCCACTAATTTAGACCGAAACGCGGACATTTTTGATGGTAGTTTAGGGACATTTAACAAAAATAAAGTTTCGATACAAGTAAAAGAATTAGCTAAGCCGAAATTTTTTCGCCCAAGGCGATTACCATTCGCAATACGCGATAAAGTAGAAAACGAAATTGAGAAGTAAGTCTCGCTAGGGGTGCTGGAGCCGGTTACCTACAGTGAGTGGGATTTTAAAGAAAAGTGGGGAAGTTAGAATATGCGGGGATTATAAAATCACGCTGAATCCTCAGCTGTTGACACCCCAATATCCACTTCCAAAAATTAAGGAATTGTTCGCCCAACTTCATGGGGGACAAAAATTCTCAAAATTAGATTTATCCATGACATATCAGCAACTTGTACTGGATGAAAATTCAAAGAATTTGACAACAATTTCAACTACAAAAGGATTAGGTATTTAGGTACACCAGGCTAGTGTATGGAATAGCATCGGCACCGGCAATTTTTCAAGAAACAATAGAAAAATTGCTATGCGGCATTACCTAAATGGGTAGTTGTTTTCATGGACGACGTTTTAATTACGGGAAACGATAAAGAGAAGCATTTGGAGGCGATAGAGAGGGCATTGAAGAAATAAAAAGATGCCGGGTTAAAAGTTTCAAAACAAAAATATGAATTTTTTGTTGATTCCATAAATTATTTAGGACACATAGTAGATAAAGATGGGTTACGATCAAAAGCGTTTGGATGCCATTAGTGAGCTGCCGCGCCCAAACTCGATTAAGAAGTTACAATCGTTCTTGGGGGTCATAAACTTTTATCGCGGTTTTGTTCCGCAGTTAGCTGCTAAAGCATCTTCTCTTTATGAATTGCTTTCAACGCCAGCAGCATTTGAATGGGGTAAGAGACAGGATAAGACCTTCAACGAAGTAAAGAGACTCCTAGCTACAAAGCAAGTACTAGCTCACTATGATCCGTCTGTGTCCTTGAGGCTAATCGTAGATGCCTTAGCGCATAAATATAGTAGTGGTGTAGAGAGACCGATATCATTCGCTTCTAGGAGATTATCACCTACGGAAATGAGGTATGCTCATATAGAGAAAAAAGCCTTGGCTATAACATACGAGGTAAAAAAATATCAGCAATATATTTTCGGTAGGAAGTTTACGCTAGTTTCCGACAATAAACCGCTAACTTCAAGTTTTAGTCCGAAAAAGGGCATTCCCGAAATATCCGCAAATAAGCTCCAATGCTATGCACTGATGTTATCTGGATATCAATTTGATATAGAATATGTTAACCCATATAAGAATATAGCAGATTATTTCTCTCGTACACTCCACGATCCCCCTGATGAAGAAAGCAGCACCACAGGAAATGTGTATTTAAAATACATACAAAATGAGAGTAATTTTCCAGCAACGTTTGAATCGGTGATAATTCAAACACTGTTAGATGTATCCTTGCAAAAAGTACTGCAGCGAGGGTTGACTCAGTCGAACTAATGATTGCAAATTAAAGCCATATTTCATTAGGAGAAATGAATTATCTGTTGAATCTGGTTGTGTCTTTTGGGGCTATAGATTGGTTATTCCAAACTCACTGAGAACACCAGCAAAGGCGAACTTACTGAATTGGAAATGGCGGAATAGCCATGGAGTAGGTTACATGTGGATTTCATGGACCCTATTTTCAATAAATCTTTTCTCATAGTGGTCGATGCGCATACTAAATAGCTATAATGCATTGACATGGGACATAATATAACTAGTACGAATACTATAGAAAAACTCCGTGAAATGTTTGCTCGTTTCGGTCTACCTAAGTTGATCGTTTCGGATAATGGAAAGTCACATTAAGTCTCCGGTCAGACATCCTTCCAGTAACAGTCAAGCAGAAAACAGTGTAGAAATAGTCAAGTGGGCACTTGAAACAGCATTGCATTTAGGCTCGGTAAAAAATGTAAATCGATATTTGCAAAAAATTTTGTTAGACTATAGAAACACCATTCACAGTACCACCGGCATGGCTCCAGCAGATTTATTATTTAATAGACATTTAAGGAATAGGTTCGATTTAATAAATCCTTTCACTTCCAAGAACAAAACCATAACAAAACAAGATGTATAGAATAAAGTAGAGCAAATGCAAAAAAATCAGGTAAAAAATTACAAAGGCAAAGAAAACAGAAATTTCAGCATTGGCAGTTGGGTAATGCTGAAAGATTATTGTAAACCAGAAATTGTAAGTTGGTCAAAAGGTGAAGTAATGGAAAGGGTTGGTAAAAGATATTACCTGGTTAAAATTTGTAATACTATTTGGAAGAGATATACAAATCAAATGATACATTGTAATACATTGCCACCACGTAATAATAATAATGATGTGGCAATGAATACTATGTGCCATTTCCATGAAATGATCCTTGTGAATCAATTTGTAAGAGTAGCGAAGCTCCAGTTTCAAATTCACTAAATAAAGAATTAAATAAAGAATTAAACGAAGATGCAAATACCGATGTGTCTCAAGTAGAAGCGCAGGAAACAAATGTTAATGTAGCACAGACAGGAATGCAAGCAGAAAACGAAAGTTCAGGAAAGCGCAGCGTTAGACGAAAAAATTGGAAGGAATTACAAGTTCCTGATAAATATAGTTTAAGGACTAGACGTGATAGTTGCTAAAAAGAAAAAAAAACTACAACGATTCTGTTTTCTATTTTTATTTTGATAGGCATGCGAGCAGTTAGGGCGGGGATGATGTAATATATATACTATATTGTAAGGTGCATACTGTATAGCAGTTTAGTAGTAGTAGTATTATGACATTAAATTGAAATGTATCAGCCAGCCAGTATCGCTCTGAACGTTATTCGCAGCAGTCGTGTCATAACTTGTAAACATATTGTAACTAGTCGTAAGAATGAATTATTGAAATAAAGTAATAAAAAGTATCTCACAACCGAGTTCAATATATTACAAAAGTCAAGCCCATTTTCGAAATTCTCTTTCATAAATTGTTCTGGATACATTTTTTTTCAATTTCAATGTTTTCCTTATACAAAGATTATATTTTAGTCAAATTTAAATTGTAGATAGTAAGATTAACTTGTCATTTATTTTTCATTTCCTATAGTCGGTATAATGGCTTTCGTATGATAGAAAAATACTTACTTTACTGTTTCGAGAAATTCACTTTTTTTCTTTTCCTATACAATTCTAATGAAACCATTTGATTCATACAATGTAGCTTTAAAACATTTGTTGCAAACAATTTGCCTTTTTCCATTTATCTAAAAAAAAAAAAAAAAAAACAGATATGAAAATCATCAATTTTTAGGTTTTTTTGTTTCCGTACTCTGCGTATACACATATTTCTTCTTAAAGATTTATCTACCGATTACTGAATTTCTGGAGTTAATTTATTAACATGCCCTTTCCTGCATGCACGTAGCAGTATCAATTGCCAACCACGAATTGGTTTGTTTCTATTGATTTTTTGGGTTTCCCGGAATTTCCATTAGGCGTCCTTGAGTCACGCTTGAATTCCTTCAATGGTTTATTATCGACCCGTATGAATACCTCTTCATGGCAATCGTCGGAATTAATTTCCGAGCTTAATAAATTTTCAGCTTCTGAATTGTAGGCAACATCTTTCATACTATCATCTAAACAATCTATAAACTCCATTAAAGCATGATCAACGCCCGAAGCAACAGAACAACAGAAGATTCTAGATAAAAGAGGGTAGGTAAAGCACGGACTTAAAATTTTGTTTTGTATCATGTCTGCAGAAGTTTTTTTAAAGAAAAATTTATCTCCCAAAGCAAGTTTAACCATTCTGATACCACGACTGAAAATGCTTTAAATTAGTTTTATCGAAATACATCACTTACCTAAACAAAACTACAAATACGGAGTTGTACGCTTCTGACCGAAATAGTATTCAGTTTGTTTGGAGTTATGTATTTTGCACCCATCATTTTAATCATATTGAAGGGAAGTGCAGTTGTAGTTAGTACAGAACTTCGAGGAGGGAACTAAAGGTGGCGACATGTGATGTAAAACGCGAGCAACTATCGTTCTTCTTCTTATTTTGTCGGGGTGCCAGAGGCGGTGTTCAAAATTGTTGATGCCTTAAATATCACAACAAATTAATGGCGCGAAAATTCAAACACATTTCTTAGAAACTCCACACCACCTACTGACATGTGTATAAATGGACTGACTGATCTCCTGTTTCAGTGGCGCTGGTGCAAGTATGCTCTCACTGACGATATATTTAAATTATTTGCGAATTTACTTATTGTAAAGCCATGACCACAGACAAGGAAAATAAACAATTATCGAACCGATAATTAAAAGAAAATAAAAACAAACAAAGTTTGCTCGACCTCAAGACGAATTTGCAACGCAAGCAAATCCTGCTATGCAAGCATAATTCTTCATTGATAAAATATTCATACCTGAAGTCATTGCTTTACATACATATCGATACATTTTGACTCATTCAGAAATTGTGTGATCAGAAATGCTGACACTACAATTTCTGATTATTAATTTTGTATATTGCAATTCTGCAATAACCCTCCCTTTAGAATTTTGTAAAGAAATATTGATTCCTTTGTAATCATTTTATATAAATAAGCTGCTACTGTTCAATAAAAATTAGACTTAAACTGACTATCGAAAGGTGTCTTTTTATTTCTCAAAATTCAACATCGGCATACTCTGCCATCATGCTATTACAGCGGCATACTCTGCCTTAGCAAAATTCAAGATCGGCATACTCTGCCATCCCTCCATATAGCGGCATACTCTGCCTTTGTACAGATATAACAGCGGCATACTCTGCCATACATTCTAAAGCGACATACTCTGCCTAAATATTAAAACAGCGGCATACTCTGCCACACATATTACATTGGCATATTCTGCCTTAAATAATATAACAAGAGAGGCATATTCTGCCATCAAAAGTAAGCTCGGCAGTCTTCTGCCTTTAAATAATATTATTACATTATATATGCATGTCGTTGTGCGTGATTTTATGTTGTGAAATAAAAAAAAAAGAACTCAATTCTACTCAATTTGACTCTAAACTTTATTAAACATTAATTATTATTTTAATTATTATTTTACAATCACTTGCTTCGCGACACGACAGGCCCGACTCGTTCGCTTTACGTTCTGCAATTGAGTGTGGAAAGTGATTAATTAGTTATTTTTGGATTTTGGATATGAAATTTGATATTATAAGATATGCATTGAAAAATAAGCAAGGTAGTTGACCCGACAATAAAATTGAATATTTATTATACATAGTACTTGACACGTGTGGGAATATGCTTGGGAATATGATTCACTACAATGTCAATGGGATTTACCGAATTTACTACAAAATTATTTTAAAAGTATTTTCCTCAACACGGCTTGTTGTATCTAAATCTTCGAGCATATATAACTCCCTTTTATATTACTATTACCTAGTACAATAGCCATTAACCATTTACTATAAAAAGTAAATTATGCCTTTTGTAACTACGTCTCTGCGCCAAATACACTCCACGGCTCTTTGTTTACAAAAAAAAAAGACAGTCAAACATTCTGCCAAAATCAAGATGGCGAAAATTTTTGGCTACGCTGCCATACATATACTTTACTATGGGATGTCGTCTCCTTTAGTTATCTCATCAAAGGTACAGAACGATAGAGAAATTTTTTCAAGCACTTTGATATATAGCATTTTCAGATTTAATTAAACTTTTCCAGAAAGAATTAAACTTTTTCCATAAGAGTTAAACTTTTTCTACAAAGAATTAAACCTTCTTCATAGAGAATTAAACAAAATCCACAAACAATAAAACTAAATTCGTAAACAATTAAACCAATGATTTTTTTACTTATTTTTTACATTTGTAAATAGTTTTTGAGTAGTGAAGTGGTTCGCCACGCGATGCAGGACTAATTTTCATCATCATATTCATTATGAAATTAACAGCATCTGTAGCATTTATATCCCTAACGCTACTTTCTATAACAAAGTAAGGCTGTGTTCAACAGATGTATCTGCAAGAATTCTCCTTGCAGATCCTTCAATCTTTGAAAATGCTTGCTATATAGGGTTGAGAATAGGTGAATATGGTGGAAGAAATTGAAGTCGTAGGTTATTACCGGTAGCAACAACCTCTCGAACAGTATTTCTCTTGTGTATCGTGGCATTATCCAAAACTAGATTAGAAGAGATTAGATTTTTGAAGGGGTGTGTAGGCGTTAGCCTCGCAATCACTGTGACCTGAAAGATCTATTGTAAGTCCCCGTTGCATTTATTCCCTTTCTAGGTTCAGACATTTAATAAAGTCTATAACCATTCTAGGATTAAGGTTCCACACGTAGGTTGGTGGAGGAAAAGTATGTTCGAGGTGGAGTAGTCTCCGCCTAGCCAATACTTCGCAGTTGCAGAGCAAGTCCTCCGAGGTTTCGTGAGCATCCTGACAGAAACGGTAGGATGAAATCTCAGCCAAGCCCAGGTTGTTTAGGTGATATCTCAAAGGGCTATGGGCTGAGAAGCGCTCAATAATCATATTTGTCTCTGTTCTTCTAAGGAGTAGGAGTTCTTCTTTTTTTCGCCAGAGGTGTCGACAAACTTTTTTTCCTGACGAAGTCCTTGTAGCCTTTTTCAATACAGGAATTTTTGTTTATTCTCCCAGTCATTTAGGGCAGCTCTGAGAAAACACTTTGAAGTGCCACAAAATGGCTCTGGTGTGACAAACTAAGTTTCCGCTCCTCTTTTGGCTAGGCCATCAGCAATTTCATTTCCTTTGCCGCCCTCATGTCCAGGTACCCATATGAGGATAGCTTCGTTTGTCCTTGATAAGTTTTTGAGGGTTTGTAGGCATTCCCAGACTATCCCTGACTTGACAGTGTTGGCCTTTAAGGCCTTGACGGCAGCTTGACTGTCCGAGAGGATATTAATGGTTGAGCCACTTATGGCTCTTTCAATGCAGGTCCAATACCTCGGCTTGGAATACGATAGGGGTAGAGCCCAGAGCCTTTGATATATGGTATTTGGGGCCATATACGCCCAGTCCGACTCTTCATTGTTCGTTTTTTAACCGTCTGTATACCACACCATCGATCCTTGTTGGAAGGACGGTTTAGTGGAACGCCATTGCTGTCGGTATCCTAGAATCACTTGGAACGGTCTTACAAAATCCACCATGGGTGTGATTGTATCAGATATTGTCGTCACATACTTGAAGCATATCTGTTTTAAGATACTTAAATGACCAACCAGATCTCCTGGAGTTAACTGTTTCCCCGTTTGCACTCTAATAGCATTGTAGTTCGCTTCCTTTTTCACATGCAAATATAGGGAAGGAAGGTTTAATGACTCTTCCATGGCTACCGAAGGACAGGTTTTCATGGCACCAGTTATTCCTAAATCGGCAAGCCACTGGGTTTTTTGAAGCAGAGCCTCAGCCGTCTTTTGATTAGTTTTTGGCCACCATGCTGGTGTCGCATTGGTGACCATGGAACTAACAACCGTACAGTACATCATTTTTGGCTTCAGACCCCATGTTCTGCCAATACTAACTATGCATCTTCTATGTGCGAAAATTTACCTATAAGCTCTCTAAGGAATGAACAAAACAAACAAATAAAAAAATCATTGGTCTAATTGTTTATGAATTTAGTTTTATTATTTGTGGATTTTGTTTAATTCTTAAATCTTTATGGAGAAGGTTTAATTATCTGTTGTAAAGGTTTAATTCTTTTGGAAAAGGTTTAATTCTGTCTGAATAAGGTTTAATTAAATCTGTAAATGCTATACATAACTCCATAACATAACATCATAGTTCGACAGAATTTTTTTCAAATATTTTTATGATTAATTTTATTTTGGTAAGTTTAATGATCAACCTAACAGATCTTATCTGGCACTATCAAAACTTATATATATATCGTATAACTCGAGGACTAATAACTTTCTCAAAAGTTCGGGTAATAAACTGATAGACCAGATTAGTGAACAAATCATATGCATTTATGAAAGAGAATCAAGATTAGCTAGCCAGAACAGGATATTATAAATACTGGCGCCAATTCAAATCTTAAATTAGAGATAGTACTGTAACGAATTTACCCGAATAAGCGGTTCACTTTGCTAAAGCTTGACAAAACTTCGATAGTTTTCATAATTTTTTCTTACTTTTCAAGCGCAGGCTGAAAGCAAATTGTTGGGCTGGCCTGTATGCTGGTTAATGTTCATAAGATTTTGCCTTTGCTAAAAGCTAAGGCTGGCTGGCTAATGAGAAGCAGATTTTTAACATTGGTTTCCAAATCTGTGGTATTACTTATCTGTGATAGAAGCAAGGATTTAGAATAATAAAATATATGAATCATCTTAAAACGAATTAAAAAAAAATGTTTTTCGCAGTTTTCCCGCACAAAAACTTCTTAACAAAGTGTCTTGTATTGCTTAGAATAATGACAGCGTTCAAATATTTTTTCTGTGAGGGAGACCATTCAATTTATGTTAACTTGCTGGAATACTCTCGTCTACCCTGGATTGTATATGATATATTTTTTGCTCATTTTTTCAACAGTGAAAACTATTTTTTAAATAAAATTCACACAAATAAAATTTTTCTTTTTAATCGTTTAAAAATTTATTTTTGCTCCTCTCCAGATTTATCATTTATGTAAACCTCTCCGTAACTGCCTTTAAGTTTGAAACTCCATCAACTTTTGTTTATCAGTTCAAATAGTATCCTTTTGACATCGTTATACTCGGCCTTCTTCTAGCACACAACCTAAAAAGATTTTGTTTGTGGAAATATTCGAGCACCAACTCACCCGTAGGCCACTTTTTCATCCACTAAATGGCAAGGCTATACTAATTCACCATTAGTACCATCAAGCTCTAAATTTCGAATTCGTTGACAAACCTCTCATCCAGTGGCGTATCTAGCTTAAAACATTTGGGGGAGCGAATATATTACAAAAAGGCATCACTGCATTAAAATAAATTTTATTTCAATAAGCATATTTAAACATAAATCATAACATACAAAAGTTTTTTATAATAAAAGCTTCAAGAAGTTCTAAAAAAATCTACCCCATTTATGTCTAATGTCTCTGTACATAATCATTTTCTGAGTTCCGGAAGTTGTATACCAAGTCTGAAATCCTTATTATTTCGTAGGTGAAACGGCTGCATATCACTAACCACATTTACATTTCTGCACAAATATCTAGCAAAGAAATTATGCTATATTTTAAAAATGTTACTGACGAACAATATTAGAAATGTGTTGGCATACTTAGTATTGTACACTTTTTTTGCATTTAACAGCCAAAAATTATTCTTATTAGCTAAGCTCTAAATATAAATACTTAGTATTTCTCCTCATATAATTCATACTCAGTATTTTAACTGAGATTATATATGAGGTCTGCTTAGCATTTTCTTCTGGCGTCTACGGCAGGCAGAAACTAGCCGTACTGAGGAGTATTGGTTCCTGCTGATACGAAACGTCGTATTCATTGATATTAATTGATAACACTTTTGTAAAAGCCTTTATGACTTTTTTTTATTCAACTTAGCTGGTCCTGCATAAGGGCTGATTAATTACCTAAGCGCTTAAGTAAATAATTAATATTTCGCCTCATATGATTCATACTCAGAATTTTAACTGAGATTATATATGGGGTCTGCTTAGCATCTTCTTCTAGCGTCTACGGCAGGCAGGAACTAGCCGTACTGAAGAGTATTAATTCCTGCTGATAAAAAACGCCTTTTTCATTGCTATCCAAAGATTACCTATTACTGTTTTGAAATATTACCTACCTATTTTGTTTTATCAATTTTCTTACAAGTATTTATAATTGAATTTATATCTTTGAAGCTTAGTTTATTGTCTATAAATTCTAAATTATTTCCACCAAATTCCATTGCGACACTATCAATAGAAGTTAAGTCTTTCATTTCAGTTAATAATCATCATTTTTGTTTATGCACTATTAAACCTGAACGTATTCGGTTTTAACCATTTTCAAATTTACTCTCTTTTCTTACTCCTAGACTGATTAAGATTCACACTGTCACCCATAATATACACTAACGCATCATCTACAAAAGCTGCATTTTTTTTATCTCTCTTATCTAATCCGGTTCAATGTTATGTACGTAAAACAACAACAATGGATTATGTGTTGTTTTACATACATAAAATTGAGCCAGATCAGATCAGAAAGATAAAAAAAAACACAATTAATGACTCCTAATTTACAGTTATTTAGAATATTACTCACGTAATTAATATAAATAAAAAACAGCAATGCTCCCATGATAGAGCCTTGGGGTACCCCTAAGACACAATTAATTGCTTCTGACATAAATTTGTTTACTTTTGTCCTTTACAATCTATTCGTTAGATACAAGCGAAACCAATTCGCTTCCCTTTCTTTACTCCATACTTATCTAATATGTCCTTGAGAATATTTACCACCGTCTTAAAAAGAGGGCTTGCTTCTATTCCATTATTACTAAGTTGAGAGCTGTTTCAAAATTCTGCTTTCTAAAGTCTGACTAATATTCAAAAATAATTCTATGCTGTTCCACATATTTAATCAGTTATACATAGTTGAACTACCATTTCCAAATATTTTCAGGTAAAGGAAGCATATGTTCCGGGCTAAAGTTCTCGCACAAATTCGATTTTTTCACCTTTTGTATAGATACGATAAGAGACTCGTACAAAACCTCCGGAAATTAACCTGTTTACAAAGAAGAGTTGATTATGTCAAGAAAAATTGATCCGATGACATATATCGCATCCTTTAAAATGATAGCGCTTCAACCTTCTGAACTAATACAATTTTATTATTTTGTTAAGTAGGGTATCTAATAAGTGTAGTCTTTGTAAAGGTGAGGAGCCAAGTTTAAAATTACTGGAAGACTATTTTCCTGTATGGATAATAAATAGATTAGGCTCTATACCTATAGGAATGTTTAGTCACTTATCCATAAGTATCAATATGGAACATTTTAGATAATTGAACGACACGCACACATATGGGAGGATTTTGCAAAGGTGCGTTTCTGGGGCAAACACTGTTTTGATTATGAAGAAATATAGATGTTCATTTTAAGGTTATAGGTACTTAAGTATTAGAAATAAACTGCTTCATACGAAAATCATGGATTCAGTAGACATATTTATGCTTAAGTTCATATCACCTTGTTTTGAAGGCGCCATGTTTTGATAATGTGATCCAGGCGGAGCGACCGCTATCCCTGCTTCCCCTAAATACGCTTCTACTCTCATCACTTATCTAAAATTATGCCCGCAAATGACATTGAAAGTTTATAGCTACAAAACTACAGAGGAAACTCTTATTTAAACTTATCGACAATAAGTGGTTCTAGAATATCTACTCTGTCTACAAAAACTTAATCTTACCCTCCTCGTCTCGACAATGAAAATGAGCTGAAAAATGCATATAACCCCTACCAAGCCTTATAGCGCTTCATTAAGAGCGTAACAAAGAACTATAACAGGATAAAGATGAATAGATCGTATTTCTCTTCGTGCTGTGAATTAATAACGCTCAATGCTCTCAGTACGCACAAATTCATTGCTTAATTGCCAATTTGAGAGCAACAAAGATCAAAGGTGAAACATCCTTAAATTGCGATGTTTTATCCGTTCAAGGAACGAATTCTAAAATAAATAAATCTCTGTCTTCTCTCTTCCGAAATTAATTTAGTAAGAAAATTAATATATGGATATCCGTTAGATAAACTAAAAGAGATGAGCTGTTATTTCTAGTTTAATGAACTTTCGTTTTTGTCCCCTTGAATATGACTGCTTTCATAAATGTTTACCAACTACGTCGTCACCTCTCCTTCACTTCAACAACAATTTGTATTGCTTGTCACGTGCATTATCTGTGAAAACTTTCATTTGCCTTGTCTAGACTCTCAAAATTAATTAAGCTTTTAATTGGGAAATATTTTTATTTCAACATTTGCAGGATTTTCACCAGATATAATAGGCGAAAAAAATGTATTTCTAAAAAAGTGCTACCAACTTCCTTTCACTGTCGTTTTTAATATTTATTTGCTAAATAGCTTTGTCGAACGACGTCGGGTAAAAGAGCGAAAAATTTCATTAAAGCAACTTTTAAGATTCTTTCGTCGTTGACCTAAGTTGAAAGCTAAGTGAAGCTTCATTGAAGCGGACACTTGAAAGACGGAAGTGGGTTTTAATGCCCGGCGGTATAAATGAGATTTTGGTAGACCCAAATTAACGCTTAAAGTGTTAATGGCTTTTTAAGAGTTTGGGGTAAGTAAATGAGGGGGTGGTTGAGAAAATGTTTTCAGCTCGATTGCCAAGAAATTTTATCATTTGCGTACTAAATATGGTGGAAAGGGAACGAACTTATTAGGGGAAAATGATGTAAGAATGATGATTTTGGATTTTTTAATAGACCATGCCTAGCTATGAAGAAGATTTTATCCCTGAACTCTTTAAATAAAAACATAAATTTTAATATTATCTCACAGTGTTGACATTTTATGCTTTTTACAAATTTTTATTATTAGCTTAACTTGTAAGTGAGACAGTACCTACCCAATTCAACTAAAAATCGATATCTGATGAATTTCGTAGTCGTGGACTATAAATTTCAAAAATTTACAAATTCATGATGGCAAACTAGAAATGGCGGAGGAGTTTGGTCATTTATGGTTCAATTTGACTCAGAATCTATATAGATCCATCCCAAACCTAGTTTCAAAATTCTGAATAGAGGGCATTTAACTATGACAGGTGCTCCCATCCAAGGTATATAGAAAACAAGGTATTCCCATTAACATTTGGACACATTGCAGCTGATTGCCTGTGACGTATTTTTGGGACTAACATATATACATTTTTATTGGAAAGACAGAGAGAGAGTATTGTGTTCTCTTTACTGGACTTTCCTATACATTTCACAATATTACGTCACCTTATAGGGGAACATGGTTCCTAATGGGAATTCTTTGTATTCTATATACCTTGGAGCCATCCCACGATGTTTTCGATTTTTCTATTACAGATTTTTTACATTAAATTCACTCTTTTGCAAATTAAATTAATCCTTTTATAAATTAAACTCGCCGTATTGCAAATGAAATTCACCCTTTTGCTAAATAAATTAATTGCTAAATAAATTAATTTTCTTGCAAATTCAATTCGCTCATTTGCAAATCAAATTCATCCTTTTGAAATTTGTATGGCGGAGGATGGTCCACATAAACCGTTTCGGAGATATAGGGTTATTAAGAAACTATGCTAGTCTTTCACAAAACACCCTGTATCTTAAAAAGCACAATATTTACGGTCAACATCTAGAGCGATTGTATGCACAACTTCATGACCTTGCCAACGACTGCTCAACCAAGCCCGTATTCCTCTCCTCTCAGGAGTTATTGTGGTCTAAACTAAAAATTTTTGATTTTGTTACCTTTTTTTTACTACTACTGAAGCATTTTTCTATTCAAATAAATTTTCAGTTGGTCTGGCTACTGTTAGACCCGAATATCAGTTGACATGTGTAGATATTGGCGATTATGGAAAAAAATAGTAACGGCGGAATTCCCAAAGCCTCTAAAATGGGAAGAAGATTTGAAAATGGTACTATGAATATATGCAGAGAAAATTTCTTCCCGGGAAAACTCAACCATGTCCGCATGTCTTGATAAGAGTTAAAGCTTTTGCGCTAAAACCTTTTCTAATGAGACCATTTCCCTATAGATAATCGAGAAGCGATAAACAAAAGGAAAAATATAATACAAGCCTTTGTAGAGCACAATGTGTTGTAAAAAATGCATTTGGTATATTAGCCCAAAAGTGTAGAATTTATTATGCAATTGAAGTTAATATAGATACTAAAATTTATATAATTAAGCCAACATACGTCTTACATAATTTTCCGAGGACAAAAAAATACGATTCTCTTTACTTTGATGATTTAGTAGAGGAACCTAAGCCGACAGTTGGTGCATTAAATAATTTTAATGTCGTCTCTAAACGTGGTACAAATATGAAATTTGACGTGCGTGAACAATTTGTTGAGTATTTTAATAATAATAGCGATTAATCTATTCCTAATTTTTTACCGTTTATAAAACTACTAGACTTTTACTTACCAATTGTCTTCAATTTCACGCCAATATCATCCCAAACTTTATCTTTCTTGCGAAATTTTTATATCCAGGGTAAGAAAATCATGCAAAATTAGGTTCACTTTTACTAATTCAATAAGTTTTTCAATATCCATTATCCTTCTTGCGGGAACTACGCGAATGATGGCAAAATCAGTGCATGCTGCGAACCAAAAATGAAACGCTACAATCTCGCTTTCGATACCTAGAAATGACGCGTCAGTGCGAGTTGTTCCATATTCTGCCATAGTTTGAAGTCCCGCAAAAATTTCACATCCTTAATAATGCCTTAATAATTTAACACTCCAGTATTGAATTGAAATTCGACTATCAATTTAATTTTAACTTAAAATTATCTACATACATATTGAGGAGTGTCTTTTCAAATGGGGATATTTACGTCCTAATCGTTTTTTCATAAAATCAAAAAAACTGACTGTAGCAATACCAACAGCTTTACAGAATAATAGGAGGAATATATGGAAAAGATATGATAAGTTATCTAGAATATATTATTTTGAAAAAAAATTGACTATTACTTCCGGTAATATTGGCTTGCAAAGTTTGTAAATATCCCCTTTTGAATAAAAATCTTTATAATATCCCCTTTTGTTCTGTACCATTTTGTAAATATCCCTTTTTGTTGTACGTTTTTGTAAATATCCTCTTTTGATTTGTACATTATACTAGAATAAAATTATTAAAGCATATTTTGAATAATCTTATCAGTTTTTATTTTTTAATTCTTACTTCTATTTTTACTCAAAAATATAAAATAGAAACTTCTCCCTTAAAAATTTATTTCGACTTGAAATGAAACCAAAGTAATAGTAATAATGTCATATTTTTTAATGCAAAAGGGGATATTTACTTGATCGGAACAAGTGTTTTCAAGTAAGATTTCCTATGAGTTTATCGCGTTTTGTTTCGGTTTACAGTGACGAAATCTTGAATGAGTAGAGAATATAATCTCATACTTAACTTAAAAAAAATGAAAATTGTAAATATCCCCTTTTGTGTGTACATATGATAATCTGCATCAGAATGGAGATTTTTAAGGAAAATCTATCACCAGAGGGAGTTTTAAATAAAATCCGTGGATTTTCCATAATCACCAATGCCAAGGAATACAATCAAATCAAAGATCTTCCACTTCCCAGCAAACATTGCGAAGCCAATGCGAATCGCAAAAATATCACAAAATGAAACACAAATTTCGCTAGTGAATTCAAATAAGATATGAAAGCGATACTTCGAGCGGGAGCAAATATTGACAGAACATTGTATCATATTGGCGTTATCACTACGAATCCACTTTGCCTTTCTTTTTTGAGAAAATGTGATAAATATAAATGTATCCAAAGTGGATATTAATCTACTGTGGTAGCGATAACTTTAGAAATTCGCAAATGATCTTGTTCCATTACATTGGTGGAATCACTTCGGCTTTGCTTTGCTTCGCTTCCTACATAATCCAGTCTCCTATAAATATAGCCTCTCATTTTGCCCTTAATGTTAATTAAATGTAATCTGTAGAGTAACGAAAGAATACTTTTTAAATAATATTTTATTTTAATTCTCCTATCATCAATTTTATAAAAATATCTGACAAAGTTTGCACATTGTATTCTGTTTTTATAGAAAGGGTCTGGAATACGATGTCTGCGGTAAGGTGGGGATGACTGGAAACCATTTGCTTCCTGGGTAGCTAAGGGAAATCCAGTGGCGCGCTACGTTCTCCCACTCTAGCGCCGTGATCGTCTCGATGCGGTACTAGTGACAAGGCGCGCTTCTGGTACTTTGGCTAGCGTCAGTTTCGGTGTTGTCTTCTTCTTTTTAGGTCGTCCTCGTGTTGAGGTACTTCAATGCTGCTTCCATTATAGCGCCCGAGAGCTGATGTATAATATCGGTCGATTGGGACTCCATAGTTGCTATGTCGTAAGTGACGGCTCCCACCTTCTTCAGAATCACGAACAGGCCATCCTTCTTAGGTGCAAATTTAAAGCCAAACTTGTTTGCGGCTTTACTGAGGGTATGAGCACGTAGCCACACCATGTTGCTGGGCTGATAACCAGGATCGGACGTCTTCGTTTGTCAGCTTGTCGTTGATTTCGCTCTTGAACCTTGTGAGTGATATCCTTGGCATCACGTAGAACATCACTAAGCCCTAAGAGATATGGCGTCATCTGGTCCACAAAATTCTCACTTTGAACTATTGATCGAAGGTCGTGATGGACGTCATCGGGTGTGCGTAATTCTCTACCGAATGTTAGATAGGCAGCTGTACGCCCAGTGCTTTCACATTGAGCAGTGTTAATGGCAAATCGTATTGCCGGGAGTTTATCTAGCCAGGTAGTATGATTGTTTCCAATTAAGATGGCTAACTGCGTTTTCAAATCCCTATTTTTGCATTCTACGGGGTTTGCCTGTGGGTGATAGACGGGGGTAAATGCCTGCTGAATATCCAAACAATATGTAAGATGCTGCATTATTCTAGAAATTAACTGTACTCCATTATCGCTGATCATTCTTCGAACGACTCCATATCGTAGGAAGAATTCATTGAGGAGGGTATGAGCGCAAGCTTCAGCAGTTGCTTCCTGAAGTGCATAAAGCTCAACCCATCCACTAGCAATATCTTCTGCTATCAGAATCCAACGACTTCTATCTGGAGAAATGGGTAAAGTAATTTCATCAGGTATGTACCGTTGTAGGACTCCATTTGTCATGAGATATCCTTAATTGCTCCATCGGATAGATTTTTCGTTGGGGCTAGCATCTTCTAAGCAGTCGATGATTTCTTTAAGCGTTTCATCCTGAAGTTGCTTTTGTCGGACCTCTGTGGCATTTCTATGCGGTAGGTTTATTTGGGTACTACAGATGTTGCATGTTACCGTAGAATGTTTACTGCATGGTGGTCGAGACAAACTAGCGACGACTACATTTCTTCTTCATGGTGAATAATATATGATTGGAGGGATAACGCCCATCTTGCCAATCTGCCAGTTGGATACTTAAGCGACATCAACCACTTTAAAGGCTGATGATCTGTAATTATAGTTGTATGCATTCCTTCAATATAACCACCGAATTTGCTAATGGCCCATACTATTGCTAGGGCCTCCCTCTCGGTAGTGGAATAGTTTTTTTCTACTGATGTCAGAAGCCGACTGGCGTATTCTATTGGGTTCTCTTCTAAGCTCTCGCTCTGGATTAAAACTCCTCCAATAGCATAACTACTTGCATCCGTTTTTATTATGAATGACGAGTTATTACCAGCTTGCTTAAGTACTGGAGCTGATGTCAGAAGCATTTTTAAGAAGTCGAACGCTGATTGTTGCGAACGCACATGTAATGTTTATTATGTATGTCGGCGTATGCAATAAAAGACTTTTGGTCAACGTACGGCGCTCGTATATCGAATCTATTGCTACCAATACAGCTAAGCAAACACTAAACAGGAAATGACATTCCCATGTTCAAAATTCTTTTGACATTCTTGAGAATATTCCATGGGATTTATTCTTCGGACTGGAAAATTTCTGAAGAATATCTGATGAAAGTCTGACGACTTGGATACTAGGGTTACTTCAACTGCAATGCATTTACCTTTCTATCGGACCACTCAAAGGACTCCTGATGGGCAATATACAATATTTTAGAATTCCGCGCGTTTTTATTGTGTAAAATAATGAAATATTAAAATTTATTTAGTCTACATAGATCCTTTGCTCACAGAAAAGAAATAATATTATTACTTGTATCTGCTTTTATAATTATATTGATCCCTCACTATATGGAATGTTCTAAATGGTCTTATGTAGTTATTGTTTAAAATTCCATTTAGTATCTCAGGCAACTCTGAAGGCTAAAATTTTTTCCACTTATTTATAAAACCTGTTGAGATGCTTGCATACGATCTTTTGCAATGTCCCCTACGGACAGATGCAAAGTTGTTAAATTTAGCTCAGGAGAGGGTGGGGGTCCATAATACCTTCGAAGAGAAGGTTAGGGCGCCAGGTGGTTTTCTCACAGGGCGGTTTAACCACGAAACCGATAAGTGTAAAAAGAAGAAATAAATGTCCCAAGAATTAAATTTAATTTCTATAATTTTATTTGGGCAAAAAAACATTGTTTAAAAGAAAAATTCACTTTCCTAATAATTATTATATATACGAATTTAGATCTAGGACATTATAATCGGGTTGCCAACCCGCCACACCGAAAAAAGTAAAATATGCATAAATAAAAGGAAACATCTATAAAGGGTACTTATCTGCACTTATTCGCTCTCCATGTGCTCCTCTGATTTTATCTTTTTTTTCGGGTCTACTACCCCGGCCGTATCTGCCACTATCCTACTTCCGACCAATAATCCAATTTTCTTGTTTTTTTTTTTTGTTTTGTTTTAATTTTAATTTAACTTTTTAATTCGTAATTTCGTATACCTGCGCTCACTTGTTACTTGTTCTGCCTCAGCCAGAAGTGTGAATATTGTCAACTTAACGGACTTCCCGTCAGATCTAGCGGATTAGTGTGAGGGAAAACGGATGACGGATTTTTTAGCGGAACGGATTTTTCGACGAAATCATGAGATTTTTATTCAATTGTGGCCTTAATGGCTGAACTGAACTGAATATTTTTACAAATTAAGGAGTATCGGGTGAAAATGCTGTACGTTCCACCACCGCTAATCCTGATAAAGTCGCGTGTGAATAACAAATTCCCATCACAAATTTAGTGATATCTACCTCTGTATTTATTTCTTGTAAAAACCAAGCATATTTTTCTGTTTTACTGCTACTTCAAATTATTGGCACTTTCAGCATTTTTGCAAAATACAATAAAATATATATGTTATTATAGTTATGATACATTCTATTTTAAGAAACTATTTTAACCGATTTTATTAACGGAAAAAAAGTTAGTCTAGTGGATTTTTGACGGAATTTTACTATGAATTCAACGGAACTTCAAAATTATTATTGGCAACACCTCTGCCCGCCAAAAACAATGCCATGCCTTATTTCCTGCTTTTAGTTTTAGCAGCGCCAAACTCGACAAAATTATACGGATGATGATTTGGTCAATTGGCTCTAATGCTGATCTCGCCGGCGATTTTAATTATTTTTATAGCAGCTTTTAACTATTTTCC
The DNA here is from genome assembly GCA_963924295.1 of Dioctria rufipes. NCBI lineage: Eukaryota > Metazoa > Arthropoda > Insecta > Diptera > Asilidae > Dioctria > Dioctria rufipes. The sequence goes on from OZ002742.1 coordinate 20,270,753, forward strand.
TGCTAGTTCGATAGATCATTTTAATTGTCAATTATAATTATTATTTTAACATTTTATGCTCACTTTTCCTTTTAATAGTTTGTTTTACCAGGCTTTAGACATTTTCCAGTTTAACATTTCATTTTAATTAAAGATTATAATTAATGTTTTATCACTTGGTGGCTTAAAGTTCATTCAAACTCACGATGTACATATTATATTGTCTTGTGGAGATTAAATGTGCTCTTAAACTGTCTTTAATTTATTTTATTTTATTTATTTTTATTTTATTTATTTTACTTATTGATTTATTCATATAGTGTATTATACTTTTTCCTTCCTAACAAATTTCGTTGTAATTTATTTATTACTTATGCATTTTATTTTGTCACCCAGTCTTCGTTAGGAAAGTTTTAGATAAGACCGAAATACTTTTCTTGTACAATTTATGTGAAATGAATTCGAATCTTCCTTTATAAGAACACCTCGAAGGCATGTTCAGTACAAATATACTATATTGGGCACACTTCAAAATATCAAATACGCATAGCGGATTGGCAAAACCGAATATACGTTCAGAAAAAACAATAAAACTACTACTAGTAAATATTAACTACTGATGTTTAACATAACAAAATTACTATTGATAATAAGTAATAATGCTAGTACTGCTAGCTAAGGTGAGCATATATTATCTACAAAACAAAGTATTACCTACTAATACAACGTTAGTGATCAAAAGTGCCAACGATTAAATTACTACAGGAATGCATATTCAGAATTATTTTAAACATCGAAAAGTTAGCAAAGTTAACTACATAATGCTAATGCCCATAATTTAGAATATATGTACACATATCTGGCAAGGAAGTATTACTATACTATTCACGCTATAGGTGAAACTGAATGCTTCAATAGTAGCGACTAATATTTTGGATATATGTACATATATCTTACAAAGGACTCGAATTCTGATTATCCTCCGCTGACACGAACTTCCCAGGTTCGTTATTTCGCTTTGCATCAATTTTATAGTAGATATGATCGTTGATATATCCCGTGAGCTTCATGAACCCCAACATAGTTTCCCATGATTGTGACCATAGGCCTTAGTCAGATGGCCATCGATTAAATATTTCGTTACGGGGATCCCACCTTTCATCTCCAAGGTATACTTTTAGCAGTAATGATGACAGTGGCCGTTTCCACTGGTAAAGGATAGCGTATCCTCGACTGAAGGTTATCTCCCCAGTGATTTATCCTGAAAAAAAAAATCTAAAAGCATCAAAAGCTCTAAACGAGGTGGCCTTTAAAAAAAAAACTGCTATATCTGCTCCACATATCCCCCCGGGGCTATTACACTTTTATGTATTTATGGGGTCCATTTAGCTACACCCCGCCAATCGTGACCCGGCAAAACTGAATTTGAAGAAATTATGTGCTAAGTATGTGCTAAAAAAAAAATAGGTTAATCAGCTTTTTTTTTAATAAAAAGGTTTAAATCGCCGTCCGGAGAAAAGAGTAGTCCGAAGCTGTTTGAACAGTGTGGAAAACCATAACGTACTACATACAATGAGGCTTTAACGGTGGCCATACAACCTGTACTTTTTAAGATACAAAGTTACTGTTACTCCGAAATGGTTGGGGCAAAGGGAATACACCGCACAGTGCCATACAATTTTTTTTTCATGGTGAGTATTATCACCTCCTTTTGTATGGAACTCTGAGCCAGAAACACCTTGTATTTTACTAACTATCTTCTACGAAACGATTTACGTAATTATAGTCTCTCGCAAAAAAAAGAATCTAATTTTGTTGTAATTATCCTAAACATATTTAGAGTCTAACGAAGTGAATATCCCACTATAACTGATTAATTTATAACTTAACTTTTCGTTAAACAACTTGTTCTTTTTTTTTGTTTCTTGTACTTCACATAAATAAAACATCGACAAAACAAACTGTGGTACTTTTTTATTTATAAAGTTTCACACACACACAAAAAAAACAACAATAAAAGAATTGAACGTCCTTAGAAGCATTCCTTAACATTTTCAAACTTCTATTCAAAGCAGTCTTCTGACATTCAAGTCCATTTCCTTTAATGAATTACATCAGTGGGGCCGGTAGTCTAATAGTGGAACTGATTTATGAGCCATTAGGGGGAATATTAAAGAATGTAAAAATCGTCATTTCAATCCATGAATTGCTCGTAACCATTGAAATGCGGCAGACTGAGACTGTGTTCTTCTTAGTGTTTGCGAACAGAGCTTTAAACGAACGCATGTTACAAAACATTTCAAGGATTGTTAAGCTGGCAATAAAAATTTTACAGTTGATATGATGGTCTTTCAGGATATTTTTCTTTATCATTTATATAAAGTGCTCGTATGGTATATGTACTAAAGTGCTAACGATTATTTGTGGTAATGTGGAGAAGGAACGTGCTTTCATAGAAGGCCAACAGATAATTATGGATGTTTTATGTATGTAAACTACACAAGAAAAAATCATTGTGCGTTACCTTTTGCTAAATTATCTTCCTTTCGGAATATTAAGTATTTGTTTAAATTTCTATATAACTAGTTGCGAATATTTATGGTTAATGAATATAGAACGGCAACAATCATATTACTTTTAGTCCCTTTTTGCGAAATAGATTACAGCCCAATTTATCTTATTAATTTTTTTATATTAGTAAACCAAACTCAGAGGACACCCTATTATGCAAGGCATAATATGGCAGGAAAAACATAGGGAAAGGATTAAGGGATATGAGAAAAGTGGCGGAGGTACCGTTGTATAACGCTCTTAAGCTTTCGCAAATTGTATGCCGGAGGAAAGATAGAAGATGGTAGACTGTTCCGCATTCGCACACAGTTCGGGATTAAAAAGCATAGCACAAAAGAATGTGCGTGGTTTGCGGGAATTATTCTACAGCGGATCAGACTAGATATTTCATCAGAACATTGACCCGTGCATGTAGCGATGAAGAAGCGAAAGGCATTCAACATTGCGGCTGTGCTCGAGCGAGTCGATATGACAAGTAATTGCCACATTGCTAATGAGCTTGAAGGCTCCTTTGTAGACAATATCTAATGAAACTGAAGGCTGTGCGATCAGCCCCGGCCCATATATGGGAATTGTATTCCATTCTAGGACTGACGTAGGACTTGCATAGAGGAGCACTAGATTTGTGAGTATTTTTACAGACAAAAGTTTAATCAATCTTATTTCTCAAGTACAATGACACTACAAACGGAAAGCTCACCCTGACCAATTTAATTTATCTAAAATAAGAAAATATACTTTAAAAAAATAGTTGGTAGATATCTGACTTTATAGGGGCAAGGAAAGTCTCCACCGGGAAGGCATTATAAGGTGACCAAATCCAAGAAAGGCGTGCACCAATTATTGCCACCTCTTGGCTAAGCTTTGTAGCTAAAATCTACATATAAAAAGTTACTAGAAGTAGCTAAATTTCAAAAATTTATGTCTAAAAAATGGCTAAGATAGTTTTGTACTATAACCTTAACGACATCTTCTTTCCCCAACAATTTTAAAGAACTCTTAACTGTTATTATTGAATAAGATGTCTGCAAATTCATTCTATTCCGTAGTTTAGATTTCATCAAGTTTATCAATCTGAACAGTACATCTTCTGTACTCGAACCCTATCTTTAGCAGTAAAATAGCTAACGCAGAAAGTTCATTAAATTGATTTTTGTCAGCAGCATCTTTATATTTAGATACCTTGATCCAAAAAAGGCTTGTATTATTGACGTTTTCCCACTTCATAAAATTAGTTTTATTCCATTGTGTTAAGATCTTGTCAAAAATTTCTTTTTCGGTCCCCACAACTTTCGCAATTCTATTATTTCTTTACCATTAATAACTTTAAAGACTTCTACTACATTTAATACTGCAATATTTTTCAATATTTCAATATTTGTAGGTAGCTTTAGTTGCAGCTCTTCTATTAATTTCAATGTAAAATCGTGGCATCGGGAGCGTACAATGTTTTCTTCCTCAGCCGTCATACTAGTTTTTCGAAAAGAAGGCTCAAAGCTATAACCCAGGTATGGTGACGGATTTATATGATATTTAACGGCTGAGGAAAATAAGTCAATCCGACGTAAATTGTTGAAATCAGGATTTTTTCACAAAGCGATTTAATTAAGACGTAAGGCAAGTTAAAAGTTTTGAGGGATCAATTTTATCCCCTTCGAATAATTTCACAGCTACTTGTACTTCAGAAACAGCACTTTTTAAGTAAATTAAATAAAGTCGATTTGTTAGGTCCTTGTACATTGAGTGTAAAATATAACAATTCTCTTTCTCATGACTCAATTGAAAATGTAACGATAATTTATCCCACTGCCAACGAGTATCAAATACTTATAAAATCTTAAGTGTCTCTTTTCCACTTTTATGCTCCTTGATTTATTTCAACTTAATAACTCAACCCAGTATTTAATCTTCGTGGAAAAAATTTCGGTATAGCCAAAATTTCCCTTACGATACCTACCGATTTCACACATTTTTTGCTATACACAATTTTTTCCTCAGTACAGAAATTAAAAAAAGGTCCGTTCTAGTTTGACGCTTACGGTTTCGCTACTTTTCCCATGTATATATTTAACAACAATAGTACCTTCTAATCCCGTCCATCCATAGCATACAAATATTTGGATAGAAAGCTGGAAAAGTTCTTAAAAATATCTGTAATAAAAAAATGGCTTTTGGAAAAAAAGTGGCTAAAAAAGTGGCTAATAGCTAAAAGTAAAAAAATGTGGCCAAATGCTTTAAAACGTGTCTAAATCTAACTACAAAGTGCCTAAATTGGCAACACTAAGTATACTCATCATTAATGAAACCAATTCATGTAAGAATCTCCTGGAGCTATAGTAGTTGAGCCCCCAACCGGCGAGAGTATATTAATAGAGCAATCTCTTGAACAGCTGTTCAATACACCCTTTTTGCCAGTGTTTAAAGAACGACAGTGAACCACTACACCCTTATTCACCAGTGTGTGTAAAACAATGTCAAAGTATAAATAAGGATAAGTAGAGTAGAGACAGAGGCGAATCAAATAGGAAATTTTTTGTGTTTTTTAGAATGAAACAAGTAATTTCATATACCTTCGTCTTTTGCATGAATGGGGAAAAGAGCTTGGCTTGGCTATGCATTATTGTAGTACGACTGAGACAACGAGCTAAAAACAAAAATCGAGAGAACTTAGGATTACCCGAACGACAAAATCTTATTAAATCCCTGAAAGTTATATTAAACTATTCATAATAATGTACTTCGGGCCACACTATCGCCCTCTTTTAAGAAAAAGATAAATTTCGCTTTAGCCAAGATGCTGAAAGGAGATGTAAAATTTCTCTCAAATAAAATTTTCTTTTTTCCCCAAAATATCAGAGAATTCAGCATGAGTTTCTCCCACTTAATCTCTTCAGAGCAAAACGAATGTAAACAGAAGCACGTGCTGCTCAAATTGTATAGAAAGTACACTAACAAATATTGGCTATGCTATAAAAAACATTGGACATTTCTCATAAGATTTCACAGAAAACCGGTTTTCACAAAAGCGGGGGAACATTTTTTGAGAGTAAAAAATGAAATCTCCGCCCCTTCTCATTTATTTATGAAAATGAAACATTTGCCATTCCGTTTCGTTGAATGTAATCTTCGCTTTCATATTTTTTGTTTTATTCGTAAAATGTTCAAAGATGGTTTGATGTTTTTTTATTTTTTATCTTTTTTCCTTCCTTTTCTCCCCGTGTATATTTTAATGGAAAACAATCGAAACACTCTTCTGTGTCCCTTCCTTTAGTTATTTATTCTTTGACAACGTACTCGGTTATTGAAAAATGTAAACATTTCTCCTTCAGAAAAAACAAGTACCTATATTTCTCTTTGTCACACACATGCTCAATTACCTTAAATGCTACATGCAATTCTTTCTGCCAAAATTTGTATTCATTTTTTATTTTATTTTTTTCAAATGACGCCTACTCTGATGGGTAATATCATTATATTGAAAAGCTGTTCAAGAGATTTCTCTTGTTCGAATATGCTCGTCGCTCCTGGGTATCACTGACATAAATATAAAATGGGCTGAGGTGATGATACTACTGAAATTGCTTACATTATTTGATATTATTGTGGGATCACTTTTCTATAGTTGTCTCTTATTGGTTTAACTACTTTATTCCGCTGAACTTCAAATAATAAATTCTATACAAAATCCTCCATAGTCCAGTTTCAGTTCAGTGGTTTTCCAAATGAATATATAGAATAGAAATAGATGGCAATACAGTATTTGTTATCCTTTCTCTGTCCCCCATACCTACTTTTAGGGACAGGGAAACAAAAATTGCTTAATTTTATTTCTCTTTTAAAATCAAGTTTAAAAAATATTTGATGTAGTAGAAGATAAGATTCCAAGAATAGAAATAATTTCGAATGCATCTGTAATTTGTTGAACTTTTAATATGAATAGTAAAGCGAAAGCAAAACTTGAAATTAAGATAATTGTCACACCCCTGCCAACAAAAGTTGACCTATACGAAAAAGAAAATCAGGCAGTCCATGTAATATATGTATGTCAGTGCTGGGCATACCAAATTTAAACAAATAGCTAACTAGCTGTTTCAATTTTACCTACCTCTAGTCCATAGGTCCAATTATCTATCATTCTAATTATCTATCATGCTAAAGGAAAATTGTTATGCTAATGCTATATATTATGACACATAGTCTGCCATGAATTATGTCATGCAGGCCATACTTTGCGTTCTGCATATCAAGTGTTCAGTGAAAGTTTACAACTGATACAAATATAAATTTTGTAAATCGATAGGAAATCATAGGAAGCTTAGTCAATTCTAATTAGGTGGATATGGTAAATTATGTACAGAGGAACAAGAAGAAATACATTATTATCCATTATCCATCGACTATCTTTTGGTACTCCTTTTGGAGTCATCCAATTTTTGCACTTTAAAAATGTTAAAAGCTCGACTGATATTATTTTCGGTTTCAAGCAAAACTTTTACGTGCTTAAGCACTTTTATTGCTCAAAGTTATTTTGTTTTTTTGTAGACCATTAATTTATTTCGTGGATGGTTGATTTGAAAAAGTATGGTATGTAGTATTGTATGTGATCTCTTGACATCTCGGTATGGGCACCTTTGACACTATTTCCTTATTCTTGATTCAAGAATTAAATTTAACTTAATAACAAGCGACATGACGTGACTTTTAAGAACATGAGCTAATTAAATTACGCCAGTTAAGAGAGAAAGTTTTAAAGCAAAGTGACGTGTGGTGATTTCCTTCACAGAAAATTCGATTACGTCAATTTTGTTTTACATAGAAGTGCGTAAAATTAATTGAAATTTAAAATAAGTTAATACGTAAAGTAAATTTAAGTATTGTCATGCTTCTCAGCAAGATCTAACCATTCTTCGTACTAGTATACCTACAGTGATGGAAATTTACATAAAAACAACATAAATATATTCTTTATAGAACATATAGAGCATAAAAATAGTTTTTACTTTTTAGTAACCAATAGTAGCTCCCTTCTATTTGATTAATTGGAACATGCGTCGCGACATTGACTAGATCAAATTCCCTAACTCATTTTATGGAATCAGCGACCATGTTTATTTTATTGCAACTTTTAATTGGTTAATGTTGCGAAATTGAGATCCATTGGCATAAACACACCCCTTGCAATAATCCCCCAGAGAGTCTCAATTGGATTAATATCTGGACTGGACTCCTTGAAAGACAATCGAGTTTCGCGATTTGCTTTTCGGCGAGCCACAGGCTAACTTTCTTCGCAGTGTCAATAACGGCATTGTTCTGCTGGAAAATCAGGCCGTGCCGCATATTTCCTCAGCGCGGTTTTTTTTATTTGCAGAAAATCGAGCCCAAAGCATAACACTGCTCCCGCCGAAATTGCTGCTCATGCTGACCTTTTCCTGAAGCTTCTTATCATGGCAATAATACTAAAAATCATTTGGGCCGTCCAAGTTAAACTTCTTTTCGACAGTGAAAAAAGCTTTTCGCCTTTCTATTGTCCAACTCATGTGGTTTTCGGAAAATTTTAATCTGGCTTCTTTATGTGCTACACTTAGAGGTGGCTTTCTGAAGAATTCTTGAATTCCATATGCGGATTTTCATTCACTATTTGTGATGAAAATAATTTGTTTGTTGCCGCTTCACGGAAGATTGAAAAAGTTTGGCTGATAAAACATAAAATTTGTTTTTTTTTTCTTAAACATCTGAAGTAAATATGACTATTTTCTCAGTAAAATTTTTAGTTTATCCTGTTTCCCAGCATTTTATTAATCATTGGAGCAAAAATCTTGTTTTAAAGTGGAATAAATTAAGTTTTTCGGTTTATATTTTTTCGGTTCTTGTTTTTCATGTGAAATTGCTTTAACAACCAAGAAAACATTTTAAACTATAATGTTTTTATATAAATTTCCACCAAAATGATGCAAATATTCAGTAATGCATTCAAATAATAAATGTGGAGAGGAACAATTATATCAGATAGATAAAAAGTCATACTGGTAAGAGTCTGATGTATATGATCTAAATAAATAAAAAACCTACGGTGTTGCCAACAAAAATGCAATATCAAATTATTTACGAGACATCATGGCTGTGTTCAACTTTTGGCTAGAGTTGGCTAGAGCTGGCTATAGCCAGAATGGCTGTAGCTAGGGCTCTTATTTGTGTGAGTAAATGTCAAACTTCCATAAATTGTTTCAATTTCATTGTAAGAATTATGTCGAGTAATAAAAGTAAATTAGTTGCAATAGAGACTATAATTAAAGATTGGATTGATTTCCTATAAAATAAGTGAAATCTATATTAATAAATTATTTAATCACAGCCACTGACATGTATAACATGGACTGACTACGTTAATGGAAATGCACTGCAAAAAGTGGGCTCACTTTTATATTGCTGACTCTTTCGGTCTAAGCACCAAGTACCAACTGAGGAGAACTGTAAACAACAAATAAATAAATGGGTCCGTCGAAATAAATGTTTTTATATTAATTATTTAGGGTTATTACTGATAAAATTGTTTTACCAAAGACAATATATTCATAAGATATGAAGCAGAAGTTCGAAACGTTATATTATAATCACTTTTCGAGCTGCGCGCTTATTTTTTCAACTTCCCGCCAATGATTTTTTCAATGTTGGCACCGGCGTAGGAACTTTTATTGACATAAGCAATTGAGCCCACATGAAATAGAAAGTTAATCAGTCCATATTATATATGTCAGTGATCACAGCACAAAATGTTCAACATCACCGTCCTTGTCTGTTAATAATGGCACATTATTTTCTATATAGTTTCACCTTTGGTATCCACACAGTAATAAAATTGAGACATTTTTTTTGTTTACTTGACATCAACAACTAAACAAACAAACGTCAAGCTACTTTGGCTTCACCTCCAGAGCACTAACCAATTTGGCTATAGCTGGCTACAGCCAAGAGTTGAACAATAAATTCTGACAATTGAACTCACATATCCATATATGATTTTTCATCATTTATAGCTCTTATTTTTGGCTCATAATTGGCTATAGCCAACAACTGAACGACTCATTCTGGCTATAGCCAGCTCTAGCCGGCTCTAGCCAAAAGTTGAACACAGCCCATGTTGTTTTTATATAAATTACCACACCTACTCTGTTCTCTATGACTTTCTTCGCTAAAAAATACGGAGACAACAATCGAAATATTCTGGCTACATTCCACATAAACAAACAGGGACACAATCCAATGAGAGGAAATTAATTTGTCATCGATGAACATTACGCAAATCAAATGTAATTAAATTAAGTCATCTTTTCAGTTGAATGTATCTTTTAAACGAGCCAAATTAACCAATATTTCAATAGGTATCCAATCTTATAATCATAATATCTTTACCTAGTCAAAATCAAGAACGGCAACACACATACTCAGAATTGCAGTTGGTACGCATAGCCGTTAAGGTCAATGTACTATTGTTGCTATACGCAGTGTAGAGTTATTTGTTGGTGCCAACCGCAATTCAGAGGCAATATAAGCTGCAGGCCAACTTGAATCTTTCTCTTTTTTTGCATCCAGCACTTAGTGATAATAATCGGAATCGACTTAGATAGTGGTAACAACATAGGATTATTAAAAAATTTACTTTATTTTGGGTAACGACTAGAATAAAGAATACTAACATAATAGCTTTATCTTGGGTAATGATTGAGATAAAGATACATATTCTGGGTATCAACTGGAATAAAGAGTACTAACTCAATAACTTTATATTGGGTAACGACTGAGATAAAGTTAGTTATTCTGGGTAGCGACTAAAATAAATACTACTAATACGACTTTGCTTTTTGGGTCTCGACTGAAGTGAAGTATCTTGTTCCGGGGAATGACTAGAATAAAATCAGTACTAACACACAAACTTTATTTTGGGTCTTGACTGAAGTGAAGTATCTTGTTCCGGGGCACGACTAGAACAAGATAATCACTAACTATCTATTTACCAACGCCATAAAGTCGATTCCACATTTTAGACTGGTGAGTACGTTTTTGATTAACCATTTTATTACATATTTAGTTTTACAAATCACACTTAAATATATTGATGCACATATCTGCATATCTTAGTGAACTCTCTAAGATATTATCTGAAATTAGCATAAGTTTTTAGTTAAGTTGATATATACCTGAAATTTTGTTTATTAACTTACCTAATTGAAAGTGTAATTCTCTTAAGTTAGATTAGTGATCGCGAAATTTGGAATCGTGTATTAAAATTATACGCATTGTGAAATAAACCAATAACTTTAAATATTCATCGGCGTTATCATTTATAGTCCCATCCTCATATTTTTTTGAGTGTTCTCATTTGCCCAATGAGAACACCTTTATCTAACAAAAAAGCTTTTCAAGAGTATTTCGAGACTTTTTCAAATCTTTTAAAAGTCTTTCTTTATGTTTTTATTTAAATATAGGGTCCGCCAAATAACTTTTTTTTTAAACAGGGCGCAAAACATCGAGTGTAGCTTCGGCTGTGTGGCACGTAGCGCCGTCCTGTTGAAACCAAATGTTGCCAATATCCTCCTCTTCAATTTTCCTGAACAAAAATTCGTTCAACTTGGCCCGATAACGATTGCCATTGACTGTAACGGCCACTCCTTGCTCATTTTCGAAGAAAAATGGCCCAATTATGCCTCTGGACCAAAATCCGCACCAAACAGTGACTCGTTTTGGGTGTATCGGCTTTTCAATGTATGCGTGCGGGTTTTCTGTGCCCCAAATGCGACAATTTTGCTTGTTTACATACCCGCCAAGATCAAAATGAGCTTCATCCGAAAAGATGATTTTTTTGGCAAAATCGGCATCTTCTGTAAGTCGATCGCAGGCCCACTCAGCGAAGCGAAAACGCATTGGATGGTCAGTTGGCTTCAACTCCTGAACCAATTGGACTTTGTATGGCGTCATACCAAGATCTTTATGCAAAATTCGTCTCAATGATGTCTCCGAAATGTTCAATTGTTGAGAACGACGGTGAATTGATGTTGATGGCGCTTCACGCACACTTTCTGCCACACAATCAATATTCTCGGGTGTACGCACTGTTTTTGACTTTTCACGCTTTGGTTTATCGATGAGGATGCCAGTTTCTTTCACTTTTTTCACAAGATAACGAACATACGGAGCTGACGGTGCTTCTCTTCTTCCAAAATCTGTACGCAATTTTGGCACACATTCTGCAACATTACCATGATTTTCAAAGTAATGTCGCAATATTTCCCAGCGTTGTTCAAGCGTATACACAACCATATTCGTTCAGCGGAAGAATAAAACTAATTATCTGTCAAATCAGACATGAGCTAAGTGTTACCATTCACGAAATAAGCACTAGTTGAAAAAAAAAACGTTAGATGGCGGACCCTTTATAAGCAGTCTTTACAGTCTGATGTAAAAAACAAGTAAAAAAGCTAGAATTGGTCTAAGACCAATTCTTAGGATACCCTAGATGAATGCCCGTATTAAATTTCGTATGGTCACCGATCTATTCAAGTATTGATTTTGAAGTTGTTTTTCGCATATATTTCTAGAACGGTTTGTCGCACAGACAAAATGATTATAACCAATTTTATAGGATTTCGTATTCTGCAGAAGTTTTTAGTACCATAAAAATGTCTTGGACTGATCGTTTTCAAAGTATACGTAAAAAACCGAAATTTTTATATGGCAACACCAAGAAAGAGTTGCCCGATTTAGTCCATTTTTGACATTTTATTTGCTAATGTAGTAAAAACATCATGTGCGAAATTTCAGCTCTCTACGTCGACGCGTTCTCAGGCAGTGACCAAATATATAGCGGAAAACGAAATTTTTATATGGCAACCCCACGAAGGAGTTGCCCGATTTGGCTCATTTTCGAACTTAATTTTACTTTTTTTTTTTAAAGTCTGTATACAAAATTTCAGCTCTCTAAGTGTACGCGTTCTCAAGTTATCGTGCGCACAGACGGACGGACGGACGGACGGACGGACATGCAAAAATCGAAATAACTTTTAATATTATGAATGGGTGTCCAATCCATTTTGCTCTACCATCATTATTTCGAGGTGTTACAAACGGAATGACAAACTTAGTATACCCCTATGATTTCATCTAGGGTATAAAAAAAGCCTCTTCCGCTGGTTATAACATTTTAATCGATTTGATCATATACATATAAACTTAACATAAGTCCAAACTCTGTCTGTCTGTCCTAGAGTGACTTTTTTTGTTTAATTAAAAGGAAATTAAAAAAAAATAACAAAAGAATTAAATGAAATAAAAACAAGTAAAGCTTAGAATTAGTCTAAGAGCAATAAATATGATACCCTATATGAATGTCCGGATAAAATCGATTAAAATGTTATAAACAGCAGAAGAGGCTTTTTATTTTTTAATCAGACCGTAAATACTACATATATTTAAATAATAAACATAAATAAAGACTTTTAAAAAGTTTTTTATAAAATAAAAGTCTCAGAAGACTTTTAAAATGATTTTTATAAAATAAAAGACTTTTAAAAAGACTTTTATGAGATAAATATCTCGAAAACCTCTTAAATAATATTTTTGTATAACAGTTAAAAATAAGAGTTAAAAATAATGGTTATTGAGGAAGTCTTAAAAATAAAACTTGCAAATATTTATTATTTTGAAATTCTTATTTCTTATAATTTTGTTTAATTCTTATGGAATAAAAGTTAATAATAACTCGTATTCTAGAGACTTTTTGGATAAAATCATAAAAGTTTCAAGCTCTGGATGTTACATCAAATTAAAGTCATCTGATTTTTCTGTGTCAAAAACGCAAGTACTTAAAATGAAATTATTAAAAATGGTGGAAGAAAAAGGCAAAATAAACGCAAATATTGGGTGTATGGTGCGTTATATATTAATATACACTTATTAATATAGTCGAGATTTTTTAATGGCTGAAGAAGAACTAACTATCATTCATAATAAATGGTAAAGGACGATATCTAACTATCATTCATAATAAATGGTAAAGGACGATATCTAACTATCAATCATGATCAGTAATAAAATTGAGTCATCATTCATGATAAACGATGAAGTCCAGGAAGCCCAACGCCTCCTGGAAGGTGGGTTATATTCCGTGTATGGAGGAAAGAAGCCATGCTAATATCGATTGTAAATTGAAAATTTAAACTTCAAGAATTGATTGGACGAAGCGTTTCGTATTGGCAGAGACCTTCATACTCTTCAATACGGCCATCACACATACCATCTTTTCCAATTTACGACGAATTTTCTTTCCAAGAAACACTTTACACTAATTCTGAAACAAAATTTCGTTCACTCATTTTTAATATTTTAAACTAACCCGACTTAATTAGTTTGCAAATATAATATTTACTGATGTATGTAAAAGTCAGTAACATGCAGGTCACTTGCTGATTTTCAGCAGATCAAGTATCACATCAGTACATCACTACCCCTTACAATGTGGCATGCCTCATCAGTACACCAGCATATCAGTGGCTTGGTGTGGCACTTGCCTAAAGGGCCTATACTAAGTTTGTCATTCCGTTTATAACACATCGAAATAATGATGGCAGAGCAAAATGGATTAAAAGTTATTTTGATTTTTGCATTCTGTCTTTCCGTCTGTCCGTCCGTCCGTCCTCACGATAACTCGAGAACGCGTTCACTTAGAGAGCTGAAATTTTGCACAGAAAAAAGTAAATTTAAGTTCGAAAATGGACCGAATCGGGCAACTCCTTCGCAGGGTTTCCATACAATAATTTATTTTTTCACTATATATTTGGTCACTGCCTGAGAACGTGTCAACCTAGAGAGTTGAAATTTGGTACATGGTACTTTCATAGCAATAGTAATTAGTAATTCAAAAATTGACTAAATTGGGTAACTCCTTCTTGGGGTTGGCGTATAAAAAATTTTATTTCTTACATATATTGTGAAAACGATCAGTCCTAGACGTTTTTATTGTACTAAAAAGTTCTTCAGAATATGAAATCCTATGAAATTTTTTAAAATCATTTTCGCCCCTTCAAAAATCAATCTTGCGGGGATGGTTGAGCGAACATTTATATGGGGTATCTTAAAAATTGTTCTTAGACCACCAATTCTAGCTTTTTTACCTGTTTTTATGAATTTGCTTACGGAATAGAATATGATGCTATAACATAGCCTTAGCAGGACAGGAAGAAGAGTTAAGAAATTGAGAATTATTGGATTCGCGAAATTTTGCGACCGAATTTGGGTGTGGGTGTGAGCTCGGGCTAGAGAGAGAGCTCTACAAGGGATCACGTTTAAGATTTCGTTAGAGCAATAGAAATATAAATAGTAATAAGAGAGATATAGATATCCGGCATTACGCCGGTGCTCAAGGGATTCATATAATGAGTTTTGTTTAGGTTTAAAGCAAGCTTTTGTTAAACTAGCCAATTAGACACCCGTCCGAAGCCACTAGTAACTAAAAATAATAGTATGTATATTTGTGCTTTATGCTTAAACAACTGAACTATGTCATCGGCAAAAGCTACAGCTTACTCCTCCATTCCATTGATATCTAATCCACAAAAATCATTAATATAGGTAAGAAAAAGTATTGGACCCAGAACTGTTCCTTGGGGTATTCCACATTTAACTATTAACATATGACTTAAAAAATTTTCTATTTGTACGACTATTGCATAAGTTATAACGAAAGAATGAAAGTTCTGAATCGCGTATTCTTATTTATACCAGTTTATCCAGAAGCTTACCATGATTCACTGTATCATAGGCCTTTTTAGGTCTAAGAATATTACCAAAACTATCTTACTTTTATAGATTAGTTAAAAAAATTTGATAACATCCTATAAGGCATTTTTAGTGCTGGACTTGTCTTTAAACCCGTATTAATTATCAGCTATAATATTATTGCAATTAATGTAAAACATGAGTCTATTTTTAATACATTTTTCTAGTAGCTACTTGAGATAAATGAAATTGATTTCTAGTTGTTGCGAATAAATCTGTCATCGAGTTCATAAGGTATAATAACTGCGGAGGAAAGTACCTTGCTGCTGATACAAATTGAAAACATGATATAAAGAGAGTTATGTAATATGTCAATATTCTTAAAATTACATGAATGGAATTATCTAAATCAGGAGCTTTACTTAATTTCAACCCTAGTACGAGTATATGGTAATATATTTCTTCAGTAGTATGACGGAAGGGAAGCATAAATCAATCTCTACTTCATTCGCTATTTTTCGGTTGACGACATTCTCAATACCACAATTCACCACGTTTGAGATACATTCACCCACCGACCGAGTTAAAATGTACATTAAATTCTGATGCTATATCTGCAGGGTTCTTTGATGTAGTTACATTAGTTTTTATTTGTTATCACGTTTACTCTTATAAATTAATTCATTAATTTTAGCCCATAGTTTGTTAGGGTCATCTAAAATCTTTCCTATAAAAACTTATAAAATGCTCCAATTCTCGTTTTTCTTAAAGTAGGTATACATCCACTAAGTGATACTTACTAGACTCAAATTCACGTTTTTTTCCACCAACAGAAAGAAAATTATGTATTTCAATATTGGTCGTGTAAAAAATGGCACCAATCTCAGCGTTGATTTCGCGACCAAAATCTCAACAAGATGTCAAATCACTCTATGTACTTAAAAAATCTCTGAAACATCAACATGAAAGATTATCGAATACAAACACACACCCTGACAAAATAAAATTTATATCTTCTTAATAATAAATATATCTGTATAAGCAAAATATACATAAATCATAGTCCTTGAAATTCAACCCTATTCCAATTTCAAAAAGAGCGAAAAAAAGGAAATCATTTGCTTCTCACGTTTCTATAAATCTCGTAAATTGACAAGAAAAATATTTTCCTCTTGAACCAATAATATAAATTCTTAGATCTTGCCGTAGGGAAATTCTGCGCACGTTTTTCACCCGGAAGTCGTACTTTATGAACCTGACCTACCCACACTGCTATGCTACTAATCCACAAAGCTATTTAATAGATTCTCCTGGGCTAATGCCACAATAAAATGTTGTGTTACCACAATCAAGATTTATCTTTTCGCCGTTTAATACCAAGACTATAAAATCTTTTTTTTTTTTTTTTGTCTGTGTAGAGATTATGTAAAACATTCATGGAATTAGTTTCTGTGGAAATCGTAGGAATTGAGTAGGTGGCGTGCTGAGAATTTCGTAATAAATCACTCACAACTTGGATGGATATGGTCATGTCAGAGAAATGGTTTGATTTGAGACATATTTAAAACTGAAGGACTGTCTTCTATAAATCTCAAACAAATTCACATTTTTAACTCTAGTTTTTAGTAATAAATGGGACAAGATAAAGCCAAGGGAAGCTGAAGAAAGTAACATTACTGACTTTGCATAGATATTGAACGAGCGAAAAGAACTAAGTTATACACGTAAAATTGGGTGCTAAAAATAAACTAAAAGAAAACAACATGCAGCCAATTATCGACCAAGCTCATTACCTCTGATGGAACCTTAGAACATATAACAAACAGGAATGTAGGTATCGTATAAAATTCGTATACATGATTGAAGCCGAAAGCTCCTGATAATATCTGAAAGGGGTAAGTGATAACAAAGGACGGAAAATTCAGAACAAATGTGATGCAAGTACAAAAAAAAACAATTTCCAAGTTGGGTGATAAATGAAATAAATGAGTAAATGGGAATGCCCACGGAAAGACATCCCGAGAAAGTTTTGGAATTTGAAGGAAAGTACACCACCCGCTAGTACTCGGCGAGACCTTTAATTTTATATGCAACATGTCGTATTTAAACAACCCCCTCCCCACCAAGGATTCTTATCCCCCACCATAAAAGTATGTAGAGAAAAATTTTCTTCTACACATTGTAGCTGGCAAAGAACTGATGCGAACAATGAAATCCGTTTTCCGATCGGACATAACCCTACTGAGTTAGAGATGATCTAAGATGCGAAAAACCTAGCACCTCAGTTCGAAAAAAGAGAGGGAAAAACTAATAAAGTGAGTATGGAAATGGCCATAAATAGCCATTTAAGCCTCCGAGTATAGGAGTGTGGGTACTCAAACTTCTTCTCAGGGCCTAGATTTTCCAAAATGTACTAGATCAAGCTTTGACCGCCCCCCTCCCCGCCCTAGGACTCCCCGATTAATTGAAATAAATATTGTTAATAAAATCGTTTAAGACAAGTTCAACATTAATATTGTACCGTCTTCACTTATTTTAGCTTATCAGCATTCCTGTTCGGTACACAGATATTCTAAGGATGTGACTCTTATCCTTCTTGTAGCATTTTAGACAATTATTAAGCATTTAGTATAAATGAATGTTTAGCTTAACCAACATCAAGATTAAATTTGACTAAATTCTACCGACTCCAATAAAAACGGCATCTAATTAGTACCGAAAAATAGATGAACCATCTGATACAATTGTGTCTCCAAGTCCATGGAATCCTTTAATTAAATCATAACAGACGTAGAAACTGTGAAATAAAGTTCCATCACGTTCGCATACTGTGTACATTCTCTAGACCTAGCGATCAATTTACGACAGCTGTTTAAGATACACTAAATAATATTACAGGAGCTTTAAATCTATGTCTGTGCCTTTGAAATTAATTGATGAAATAACTATAAATTACTATACTCGTTATCTCCCCTAATCTATCCCTATAGTCCATCTACGGAGGCGTACATGTCCTTAACACCGCCAAACACATTGTGAAGCAAACATGTTATGAGGCCACTACTGCGAATTCATTCGTATCCCAATTATGCAGAATTTACATAGTGGGTTAAATCTTTCTGTTGCCCATAACCTCAATTATATCCTTGTGAACAGCATAAGAAGGCAATAATTAATCTCTGTAATTTCAGTATTAAATCCAATTAACTCGAACTTTAGTGAAATTTTCGTACCTGATAAAATCTTATTCTAAACTAAATTCCGGCCTGATTCTGTCCCAGATCCAATTCCTGGAGCTCCTGTCCTGAAATCAGTCAATAGGGTGAGATGCACGGAAGGGAAAAATGTATTGAAACTCTCCTATGGACAAAGTAACCAAGTAATTTACTGCGATTGCTCATCTAATCGGGTGTTACAAAAATAGATAAGTCATCCACATAACGGAACATAAAAGGTTTAATGCTGGTGGATAGAAGACGAAGCGCATACATGTATATATGTATGTATCTTCAATATCCGACTAAGGTTGGGCAACAGTGATTCTATAGCAACATCATGAAGGAAGGTGACATGTGGCACCTCTGTTTTAAATTCAAGAAAATGAAATACTCTCTATTTTTATCAAATGCTTTTTGCTCATAGGGGGAAATAATTGCCATTGATGGACGAGGTCACCAGTGCTGTAGGCTCAGAACACAGTTGGATATAATAATCGTAAATATGTTTTAAGAATTCCATTCCGTTAAGGATTCCCAGGTGAATATTACCAATTCTTATGATAGCCTAGATGAATGCCTGTATAAAATTTTATAAGGTCACCGATCTATGCAAGTTGAATTTTTGAAGTTGTTTTTCGCATGTATTTCTAGAACGGTTTGTCGTACTGAAAAATTGATTATAACCAATTTTATAGGATTTCGTATTCTGAAGAAGTTTTTAGTACAATAAAAATATCGTGGGCTATTCATTTTCAAAGTATACGTAAAAAGCCTATATGGCAACACCACGAACGAGTTGCCCGATTTAATCCATTTTTGAAATTTTCTTTGCTAGTACAATGAAAACACCATGTACCAAATTTCAGCTCTCTACGTCGACGCGTTCTCAGGTAGTGTCCAAATATATAGTGGAAAACGAAATTTTTGTATGGCAACCCCACGAAGGAGTTGCCCGATTTGTCACATTTTCGAACTTAATTTTACTTTTTTTTTTAAGTCTGTGTATAAAATTTCAGCTCTCTAAGTATGGGCGTTCTCGAATTATAGTGCGCACAGACGGACGGACAGACAGACGGACGCACATGCAAAAATCAAAATAACTTTTAATACATATTATGCGTGGGTGTCCAATCCATTTTGCTCCACGATCATTATTTCGAGGTATTACAAACGGAATGACAAACTTAGTATACCCTATAGATTTCATCTAGGGTATAATAATGAAATATATATGTGTTAGATGAGGGTTGAGGGGTGGTGGAGGAGGAGGGATGGTGATGCATTGAAAAAGTGGGAGGGTGGCAACAGAGTGGAGAACTCCTCCCGTCAGGGTTAGGAGAAAAGGAACTGGAAAACGAAAAGAGAATGGATATACAAAGGTGAGGTAGTTAAGGAAAAAGATATGAAGGCAGAAAAACTAGGTGAAAGAGAGATGTGGTGAAGATGGAACAAAAATTAGATGAAAGAGAGGTCAAAGAGATCAATTCCTGCATTTCTTACAGACTCTAAACCTAATGTCACTAACAACTTTCCAACTTATTTTAATGCAGCCAGTCCCTCGTTAGTAGATCTTTTTTTGGTGACTAATAGAGATAAGGTATACTATCGCATAATCAACTTGATCCACCCAGCACAACATTCTCTTCCAAAGCTACGATATACCAGTTAATCAAGAACCATCTTCTCTCGTTACTCCTACCGTGATTTTAACAGCATTGATGAAAGTTATTTATTTGAGGAATGTTTTGACCTACCTTGGGATGACACATTTGTGTGTGATTCAGTAAACAATCAAGTTGAGATCCTCTCCTCCCTTATTTATTACCTCTATTCAAAATATCTACCTATTAAAAGAAAAAGCAAGCCTGTTTGCAGGGGTTGTTCGTGGTTTTCACCTCGTATTCGATCTCTCATTTCTGAGCGTGAATACCTATACCAACGGTGGAGGCATACTCAGTCTGATGAGGCACGAGTTTTATATATATGTCCGCAACAAGGTGAGCAAAACGACAATATTTCAGCCTCAAAATTGACCAGAATCTCAGCTTAGGCCTAAAGTTTTGTGGTGAAATTTGCACCATGTAGGTGTCTGTGGAGGTAAAAGGAACAAAACTACTCGTGATTTAAATCCCGAAGACTTAAACATATTTTTTACGTCTATCAGCTCTGCCCACAGTGGCAATCAGTTGGCTGCTTCTTATATATAAGCTGGTAATCCGATAAGAGATATCTGATCTAATACCAATACCAACTGCTTCTACTTTCGTGGAACCGACTACAATGAGGTTGTGGATGCTGTGAATTCAATTAAGTCTGAGGCAGCTGGGCCTGACAATCTTCTACCTAGGATCATTAAGCTTTTATTTCCCCTTATTGGTAAATTCGATTTGCCTATAGTGAACTCATGCATTACATCATCCTGTTTTCCAGCCGCCTGGAAGATGGCAACAGTTCTTCCTATTGGAAAGAATTCTTCTCCTGAAATACCAGCTGACTTCCGCCCAATAGGTTTATTATGTTTCATATCCAAAGTCTTAGAAAATCTTTTGTATAAGCAGACAGCCGAATTTGTCGAGGCCAATAATTTTCTTGCAGGTTGTCAATCGGTTTTCCGACGCTTGCACAGCTGTGAGACTGCAGTTCTGAAGGTGACCTCTGATTTGAGGAAGCCTTTGGATCAGACGAGTTTAGTGTTTTGGTACTTCTGGACTTCTCGAAAGCTTTCGACAGTGTGGACCATTGTATTCTTCTCCAGAAACTTGGTGCTTCTTTTAATTTTAGTAGTTCTGCCATCGCTCTGGCAGGGATTTCTTGGCAGACCGCCGCCAACGAGTATATATTGATAATAATTCATCCTCTGCACTGCCTTCACTTTGTGGGGTGCTTCAAGGTTCAATTCTGGGACCTATGCTATTCAGCTTATTTATCAATTAACTGCCAGATGAAGTTCAAGATATATAGATTCACTTATATGCCGATGATGTACAACTCTATTTAAGCCGGTCGATCGGTCTTCTTGAAGACTGTATTGAACGTATAAATTGTGATTTGGAAAGAATTAACACCTGGACCAAATGTAATCATGTGATACTAAATCCTACTGAGTCTCATTGTATTAAATTTTACAAGAACGATTTAATTGAAATCCCACCAGTGACTTTAAATAATGTTTCGCTGCCTATTGTAAATAAAGTTGAAACGCTTGGAGTTGTCTTGAATCAACACATGAAATGTTGTTATTACATTAAAGCCATGGTCAGCAATGTTTAAGCAGGGCTGTGATATCTATGGCTTTCATGGGATCTGCTATCTGTTAGCATGCGCTAACAATTAATTAAAGCTTTAGCCTTGCCCCACTTCACCTATGGCAGAAATGTGTTTTCCATGCTGGATAGCATCTGTGCCAGGAAAGTCACAGTGGCATTCAACGACTGTATTCGGTTTGTTTTTGGGCTACGAAGATTTGATCACGTTTCGGCCTCCTTTCGCGTTTGCTCGGATGCTCCTTGGCTACATATTTGAAAGGCGAGCTTTGGTTTTCTTATATTCTCTACTTAGCTCGAACAAACCAGGGTACTTACGCGAATTATTTTAATTTACAACGTCACAACGTAACAGGAGCATATTGATTCCACGATTTCACAAGTCCTGCATGGAAGGCTCTTATCTTGATCAAACAGCTCATTTATGGAATAATCTTCCGTTAAATGTTCAGAGTGTTGGCACTGTCGGCGCGTTTAAGAGATGCATTGATACATACATAATTTAAAACTATTATTTTCTCTTTCATGCTTTCTCGATACATTCGGGAGACATGGCGAAAGATGCGATTAAGACTGGTTTTCTCTTTTGTGCTCGCCATACAAAAACTATACTTTGTGAACTCTCAAAAACGATAGACATAAACAAGATTAAGGTAATTGCTGCTGAAAACATTTCCTTTCCTCGCAGCAGCCGAGTTGAACTCAACCTCAGAATGATGGTTAATTAGAGGATCTAACATGCAGTTAAAATCAATGTCTAATATCGGTAACTGTGGCGTGTAATTTAAGGGGTGCCCCATAGTCCCCATAGTAGAAAAGTCTCTATCAACAACAGAAGGGAAAGCCCACTTTTCATATAAACTTAGGCCAGCATGAATAGAGATAGGATATGTCTTAAACAATGCATTATGGTACTCTGAACTTATTTTATTAACAATGTCAATTTCAATTAAGCGTGGGAAAGCTTTGGCGATCGAATGTAGCTTGGGCGACTTTCTTGAGTGAAAAGGTCGACTTTTCTACTTCCCGTGATTGTGCGGAATCGGAGCGACGTGAAAAATGACTTTCTATGAGAAAAATTTTCACAACAGAACAATAATGGCCATGAATGAAAGAACTGCGAAAATATATGCAAAATGTAGTAACAGGGGTGTATGTCCGGCTGTTTCAGCGTCAAAAACGTTCCAAAAAACTTTTCTGAATCGAGAAAAAAGTACACCACCCGATCTTACTCGGTGAGACCTTTACTTTGATATGCAACATGTCGTATTAGAATACCCCACCTCCACCGGAGGTTCCTCCCCTACAGTAAAAGTATACAGGGATAAATTACCTTCTACGAATAGTAGCTTGCAATAAGCTGAGTCAAACAGTGAAACCCGTTTTCCGATAGGACATAACCCTACGAATTAGTGCCAATCTAAGTTGCGAAAAATCTGGTACCTCAGTTCGAATAAAAAGGAGGGAAATACTTAAAAAGTAAGTATGGGTATTTCTATTTAAGCCTCCGAATATAAGAGTGTGGGTACTCAAACTTCTTCTCAGGACCTAAGGAATTTGATTCTGTACTAGATTTTCCCAAATGTACCACATCAAACTTTTAACCCTCCCATCCCAAGCTTTCTCCTCCGAAACCTTCCTCCGCTTAATTGAAATAAACATTGTTAATAAAATATATTCAGAGTATCATAAAACTTCATTTAAAATACTGTCATGTGGTCGGGCCTAAAATAGGCCTTCTCCTTTTAACTGCTCAAAAGAGACGAGATTAGATTTGCCGACTTTATCAATGCTCAATATTGTATCTCCTCCAGTGTAGTGTTGAGCAAAGGGTTAAAGACTTCGACGAAAAATATAAATTACTACGAACCGTCAAACAGAGCCTTATAAGTAGGATGATGCAATGTTTCCCGATAATAACTTTTCGATCACAGACATAAATTGGATTTATATACTTACATACCAGTTAAGCCTCGTTCCCATAATAATTGTCCCAACTTGTTCGGCAACATGTGAATTTGTTCAGTGCCAACTTGTAAACTAAACTTAACATGTGTTTCCATCTAAATGCTCCATATAACTTGTTGGCTTAACTTCTTACAATTATTACTTGAGAATCAAATCGCCATGGATTAGCAGATGTTATCAGCATTTGTTTTGCGTTTGTTATATGTGCCGGAAGTTATGTGAGTTTAAGTAAAATGAAAAAAGTGCAACGTAAAGGTTAAATTTGGGGAATTCGTAGCGTGAAATCGAATGATCTTATCACCCTTTAATGGCAGATTATCTACTTCAAATTGAATTTGAAGCGTTTTGCGAATATCAATAATGGTCTTTGAAAATTATATTACATCTGGTTGCGCCAATTATCATTAAAAAGGAAGATACCAATTTTCGAAAATTTGTATCACCAGCAGCGAGCAGATGACTACAATTCTTAGCTAATGGCGATAGTTAGTCTAATTTAATGTATCATCAGCGAATTTTTAAGTCTACTGCAAATATCTAGATCTATACCAAATGTTTGCAGTACTTTGTGTTCTCTCCAATATCTTTGGGCTATATGTGTCTGGATTGTCACATAGCGTTTTCAATTATACAGAATGTTGCCAACTTTTTTCAAAACTTGTTGGATAAGAAAATTTGTATTAATGGAAACGATACTTTACATTTACATATATATACGATATACGAGAATTCTCGAATCCTTTTCCTCCAGCCTATTCAAATTGTGTCTTAATTTCATTATATGTATAACTATTCAGCTATTATCTCTAAATTTCTTTCATTCCCCTACACAGTATTTCAATCTGGCTTTCAGTCCCAAAGAAATTATTAATGTTTTGCTTCCCAAATTGCCATACTATCATTTCAAATATCCACATAAAGGGTATAAGTACGGATATAAAGGCAAACTTATTCTGTTGTATAATTACACCCTTCGTAAGTATATTGTAACAAAAACAATCCCTCACTCTAAAAGTCAACATGAATTGACATCACAAATAGAAGTCCTTCTACTTTGATAAGATGCCAACTGCAGCTCAAATATTTCAAACGATCTCAAGAAATCTGCTGCAGATATTGGCAATTCAACTATTCAGAAAATAGCATCAACATACCAAGGAGCCCCATTACAATAGATGGCAGCACTTTGCCAACTGATAACAACAGTATTATAACAAATGGCAACAACAAAGTATGAATTATCATCAGCCAATCAGTCTCAATCTGAGTGGTTTTGTATTTTCAGAAAAATTCGGAGAGACAACTTTTCTCTTGACAGCCATCATAATTTGGTAAAGAAGCCACTATGCAATAACAAAATCAGGATTGTAATTAAGCGCTGTTGTTGACAGCTTTTCAGAATTCAGGAGAGAAGCAGCTTAAGGCAATATTACAATAGAACATAGTTTGAATCAGTATGCAACCATCGAAACTCCTCAGTGAAATGAAAGAATTGAATGCAGCTGTAGTTTTGGTATTTTGGAAACGGAAATTGCCTGCAGAAATGTAGATCTCTTTACAAATGCGAAAGCACGCTAAAATATTCGGAAAAAAAATAGAATCGATTGTTCTTCCTATAAGCTTTTTCTACATATCTCCTGTACGTTATCACGAGATTGTGAAAATGGAATAAAGTTGACAAGGTTAAGTGGGGTAAGTGTGAGTATACACAGAGTATTGGTGTGTTCGATTCTCAGAAACAAAATATTTTATTTGGAATGAATCCTGAGAAAAAGTCCCATTATATTGCCTGCCATTCTGTTTTCCGTCCCGATAAATTGATGTTTTTCTGAACCCTCTAAAAAACAAGGGAAGAAATTTCAACAGTTGCTGCTTTTGAGCGACATGTAAATCTCAGTCGATCGTAAACTGTCTTGCCTTTTTGTAGTGTGCAGTTTTGTTATTAAAAGTATTTTGTGAGAGAATGATATCAAGGAAGAAAAAAATGGATACACAATATTGCCCCTAATAAAAAAGTCATCCGGGCAAATATGTACGCCTATACACAATTATGCCGCACTTTGTTCTCAAAGGCTATTTATTTTGTCAGGATCATGGTTGGAAAATTTAAACAAGAAAAGGATGCATACATCAGGTGAACTATATAAATATTAGAAAGGTTTCCTTAAGTAAGGCAATTCAGAAATAAAAAGGGGCCCAATTATATTGAGAGCACTTCTAATAAAATACCTATTTCAAAAATCATGTCCGTAGGAGGGTTAAAAGTACAATCCGAAGAAAACCAAGTTCTTTGAATGGAGAATGAAAAGAATGTAGAAGAATTTTTGAAACCTATGAAGAAATGAAACTGGGATCTGAGCAGAAAAAAAAGGTCTTGAAAATGATGTTAGACTACGTGACAAAATATGACACTCAGGCTCCTATTAAAAATAGATGCGTGGATCTTTTGTAATCTATGAATATTTCGCGGACTTGTTAAAAGATACTTTAGGAAACAAACCAGAACAAATATTTAAATTAGACAAGACAATTTTGTGCTCAGACACGTCTAAAACCAAAAGTTTTGACCAAAAAACGAATCAATTCTCACGAACAGTAATGCGTCAGGCAATTTGAAATTACCTCCACTACTAATTGTTTCCAAAGGTTCAAATATGTTTAATTTTAATAAAACTTTTTGGCAGACACTGTTTGATCCGAAGCACTGACATGTATATAAATGAACTGCTCGTTGAACCAAAAATGCATGAACACCACTTTCATGTTCTTGTCTCTTTCCCACTGACATGTATATAAATGGACTGCTTGTTGAACCCAAAATGCATGAAAGCAAATGGCACCACTTTCATATTCCTGTCTCTTTCCGTGAGAGCATACTTTCCCACTGAACTGTAAGGATTAGGAACGAGAAATTGCTTGTAAAAATCCTTGATAAAAACACTTTCTTCGACTAATAATTAAAATTTGACAATACAAATAGTCCCAAATACTTTTGTGGTAAATTCGGTACATCACACGGACATGCATATAAGTAAATTCGAAAATAATTTAAATATAGCGCCGATTTACGACAGTTGGTAGCCGTGACAGTGAGAGCATACTTTTTGAAATCAAAACTGGTTCCACACGAAACAGAATATCAGTCAGTCCATTTATATACATGTCAGTGATCCGAAGTGATAACAATTGAAACCAAAGGTTGCTTAGACGAAGATATTTTTATAAAAAAACACGTTTTTGAAAAGCTCCACCTGAACATCTCGTTCAATTGATCCACTTCACGCTCGGGATTTTTTTTCAAGAAATTGTCCAATACGAATCATTTTTTTTTTATTGCTTTTTAAAAATCTATGTATAATTGGAAAAGGTGTTTTTAAAAACTAATTATAAAATTAGCAAACTATATTCTTATAAAAACATTTTATTAGCATTGATGAAGTCAGGGGAAGTAAGTTCAGAGGTCGCCCGACGACCCAAACCATTGTTACGTCACAGGATACAAGGATGTTCACTTTTGAATTTTGAAAACCTTTGAAGTAAAAAATATATTTATTTGGATTGATCACAAATTGAAAACAACCATTCCTAATTTACTGAATGGTATAGACGAAAACATGGCATAGCCCATAATGCTACATCGCATTGGAGGCAATAATATTGAGTCTCTTTTCTGACCTTTTTTTCCATTGGCGTCCCTTTACTTGGCACAAAAAAAACATGCCTTACGTTGAGATTCTTTTTTTGGAGTTGGCGGTAAAAAATCTGCATAATAATCTCGAAATTTTCTTGGATTACCCTGCAATGATGGTCTTCCCTGGGGCGTAATTTCAATACTAGGAGAGTATGTTTCAACGATTTTTTCCCTCACAATTTCTGTAAAAAATGCATGTCATCATAATTTAAATCCTGCTGACAAGGTATGATTGTCCGGGCTGTCAAGTGCTTGTAACGTTACACGAATCAACTCTTAAAACGGGAAAAATAAAGTGTTAATATTTATGTAAATTTATTCCACTGGATCCATTGAAAATGTTGCAATAAATATAATATGAATTTCTTACCATAAATATACATTGAATTTGTTAGTTTAAAGCTCATTTCAGGGAAATCAGTTCGAATCAAAACAAAGTGCCACGATAGTTTTATCGATAAATGCAAAATAAAACTGAAATACCTATAATTAGCACCCTTAATTGATTATTTAAGATCTTTTTATTATTTCTATAGTGAAATTTGTTAGTGATAATGGTAATTTAGAAGGCAAATTTGCAATGTATCATAGTGTAAAAAGTGGGGTTAGTGGCAAATTAAAATATAGAATACAATTCTAGTAATCTTCTTTCAATTTATCTTTATGTTTAGAAAGTAAAATGGTACTTATTTTAAGATTTTACATGGATCCAGTAGAATAAATTTTCTTAAATATTAAACTTTATATTTTTCACTTTTTAAGAAACACGTCATGCGAACCGACTAACACAGAAAATGGCGAATCTATGGTGCCGGATAATCATATCTTGTTAGTCTGTACTTATATCGTGGCAAAAAGTGAAACCAGCATAAAATAAGCTTTTTATGTTGCGAGCGATTTGTGCTGCCACAAAGTAAGAAAAATATTTACAGAAGGGAAATTGTTATGGATAAAGGAAATTATTTATTGCAATAAATATGTAATTAGCTTGATAATTCATAGTAATATTTTAAGCTAATAACAAAAATTGTATGCTTTAACAATTATTTTTAACACGAAATAGGTTTTTATTAATTTAAAAAAAAAGAAAAATCTTCTAGAAGATTAAATTATGATCTTATATCGTAGCATTATTCAGGTATTTGGATTAACACATAGATACTTGACCGATGGATAGATAATTCACCTTTCAACCTGGGATGTGAAAGTGGTGGCAATATTCTGGCTATAGCAACCAAATTTATAATAAAACGAAACAATGGCTTAGGTATTCTGACATCAGGGTATTAACTATTTTGCTCCTTTAATTTGGAAATTATAATGTATTTGTCGTCGACAATTATTCCAATATAATTATTTTATATTACTCCAATACTCATTCATTCATTTTTTATGATGCCAAAACAGCCACTCCTACAGAAAAATTAAGAATCTTACAGAAACTCTGCTTACCTTCATTTTTCTGACTATCTAATAATATAATAATCGTTCAAGGTTGACAACATCGTCACTCAGAAGAATGTTTTTTTCGCTTATTCAGAAAGTTTAAAAATTGGAAGGTATTAATAACTTTAAAAGTTCTATGCCCACCACATACATAAATTCTTGCAGTTCTTACTTTGATTCAAGGAAACTACACAGAATAGAGAGAATTTTCACAGTATTTATTTCTCAAATTTAAAAGGAATAACATGAAATAAAAATTCGGTAAATTACATATGAAGCATTGTTTTAAATTTGAAACGAGAAAAACGTATGTACTTAAAATAGCAACAATTTACTTAAGAACTGCGAACAGAATTAATTTTTAAAATAAAATTGAAAATTTCCCTTCATTTTAGCGACATAATGGTAACTCTATTTATGTAATATCCAGCAACATGACAGTATTTTGGGATGTTTTGCCCCTCTGGCCCCACAGTTATGCTGGCTTCAAAAATTTTGTACGGGAAAGGCCTGCTGCTAGCAGTCTATATTACTGAAGTCTGTGTTTAACCCTGAAAAGGAGAGTTCCGTTGAGAGGGAGCTTGACGAGAATTATTTTTTCGTGGTCGATTTTATTTTACAGGCTCTAGGCAGAGAGTGTGATTCTAACGACAGCCTGAAACAGAAAATATATTTATATTCAACAGTCTATAACAGAAAATATATTGAAGATATGAATAAAATGAATTATAACTTTTTTATAGAGAATTTAATAAGCTTTAATTTTTATTCTAACTTTCATCGCGATCGGATCAACGATTACAGAGATATTCTAAAAAACTGGATTTCAGAATTTTTTTTATTTCAAAATAGAGGATTGAACCTTGGAGGTAGAGTTCAGGACTTTTACTATCTTCAAAAATAAGCCCAAATAAGGGTCTCCATTAATTTATAGCTTTTTACCCGCTATTTTTTCTAATTTATCTAATTTGACTGGACTAATAGCAGACTTTTGGAAATGATAAAAGTATTTCTAATTTTACCAAATATGAAGACTACTAAATTATTATTATTTTTTTAAATTTCTCATTTTCTTATATCTTTCTGGAATGCATATAAAAATACAGAGCTTAACGTGAGCTTTTCACATTTTCCCTTTACTTTATCCGTATTAGCTTCATTCCAAATATTCAGTCGTAGTACACAACTACCGGAAACTAATGAAAAAGTGTTTACGCATAGCTAACATTATCCAAAAATATATAAAAAATATTTCTGATACCTACGCATTCCAACTAATATACTTGTGAGATTTCACTAGATTCAAGTATACAATTCAAATTATAAAACTATTTAATATACAGCGTGTTTCGAAATAAATGGACAATATTTTAGTGGTACAAAAAATTTTATGGGTGGTGATTGTGCAAAGTGAGCCATCTTTTCGCGGTATAAGGGGAGGGTAAATTTTAATGATCTTACTTTCTCCCCTTAACACCATGTAATACTCTTATTATATGTACACCCTATAAATATAAATAATACGAAATGCTAACTAACCATCTTAACACTCAACCAGCTCCCTACTCCTCTTGTGGCTGGAATTAGAGTGTAACATTGTTACAGGCAGTGGAAGATTCAGGAGTGGCGATCATGACGCCCCGCTAAGTTTGAAGAAAAAAATATTTAATTAATTGAGTTATTTGAAAAAATATATTTATTATTCTAATTTATATAAATCAACTTTCAAAAAATTTTTAACTTAAAAAAATTAAAATTTATTTCAATAAATATTATTTTATACATGTGACGTATGTGTATAGGTTTTTATCAAAATTTCAGTTTGGGACCAGTAATTTGGGTGATCCAAATCTCTTGAGAAACACTTCCCAAGCCACGAAACAGGCTCCCTCACTACCACATCAGAGCCCTTAGTCCTAACTGCTGACATTCTAAAATATTTGCAGCGTTCTTGTGTAAAACCACTGACATGTATAATATGGAACTGACTACATCCATAGAAATACACTGCAAAAAGTGGGCTCACTTCTATATAGCATTCTCTATCGGTCTAAGCAGCAATTACCAACTGAGAGAGAATTGTAAGCAACAAATAATAAAGTGGATTCGTCGAAATAAATACTTTTAGATTAATTATTTGGGTTAAGGGACAAAAAGTGTTTTACCAAAGGCAATATATGTATTCATAGATACTCAACAGAAACTCGAAAGGTTTTATTAAAATCACTTTTCAACTTCCGACAATGGTTTTTTCTATGTTGGCACCGAAATAAAAACCATTTTTGACACACAAAATTGTACCCCCATAAATTAGCATATCGAGCAGCCCATATTATATATGCCAGTGTGTAAAATTGAAAAAAGTTTGCTTTGAATGACTCCTGCAGTTTGCACCTTAAACTAGTATTTTATTTAAAAAACAATTTTTTTCTAAAAAAGTATACAAAAAAAAAAAGAAAAAAAGACACATATCATCCCACACCTCTTAATGCGGAAACCTTCCTAGTACTGCAGTACTGCTGCGATGGCTAAACTAAGCGACTTATGGCGTTGGATGTTTTTTTTTCTGCTCAATTTAAGTTGTGAGATGTGAGCCCTCCCCCCTAATTTCAATGCTAGACCCGCGTCTGTTACAGGTAGTTAAGGGACCAAACAAACCAATTCCCGAATGACGTATTTTACATTCGGTTGTATATCTTGACCCGTACTGCTATCACCATCTAAAATATTTCCCATGTCAATAAATGCCAAAATGTACATAATAATTTCTTGAAATTAACCCAACCCAAACACCTGAACTTTCTTTTATAAAAATTATATACAAATCACGTAACCTGCCTGCCAAAAAGGATGAGCATAAGACTTTTTGGTCCAACTAATTCCATCAATGCTTTTTTCAGATATTGTAATTCACATGAAAAGGACACTTTTCATTTGAAAAGAGTTTCAATGAATAAATTCATTTTGCCATTTTGTAAGAGATAAAAATTCACTTAACGTAGAGGGGAAACGTCAGTCCGAAATTCATTCTCGTAAACATGAATGAAAAGCTTAAAATCTCCTAAATGACGTACAGTTGTATATTAGAATAAGCTTTTCAAAACTTCTCCGCCTTATTTATGGCTCTTTCAGTTTTCACAGCACTAAACTAAATTAAACTAAACTAAACTAACTACATACTAATACCTATTATGTAATACATAAAGAGTTCCTGTGAGTGATAGGAACTGTCATATTCGTTTAACATGTGCGACTAGTGTCGCGATTCTTAGCAACAAAAAAATAGTTTCACACGACCGCAACTAAAAGAAATACATATTTCAATTATAAGTACGTTAAGAATAATACATAGACGTGCAGTTTTTTGTGTACTCGAATATTGTAATGGAGTTATAAGAAACTGTTAGCCCTTCATTTAGTTTTAAAAAAGTTCAAGAAAAAAGGAAAAAGGTTTCGGGTATACAGCCTTTACTAATTGCCCGTCTTTTAAAGGGATATTTCACACAATCTTCGAGAAGCTCCTTAAAGATGAGAGTAGGTAAATTTAAATCTTATATTCGAATGTCCATAAGATCTTTCAACGATTAATTAATAGCTGTGTTCTTTTGTGCATCTTGTTCTACAACTTCCATATACTGGAGTGAACAAATTGTTCTTTCGATTGAAGCGAACTATTTGAACTGTTCGCTTCATTTAAATATTTCTATGAAAATGTATGAGGCGTTATTTTGTGTATCTTTTATTCTGCTCTGTTCTGCGGACACAATGAGTACAATTTTTCAGTATACAAAGCAAAATTGCAAAGCGCAAAGATCCTTCACGTGGAAATTATTTTGCGACTGTCGCAACTTCGTGTAAACTGACTACTTTCTTTTCCATATTATGCTAACAGTTGTGCGACAAATTGGCATTAGGGCAGTCGCGCGAATTTAGCAGCAGCTTGCGACAGAAAATTTGAGTGTATTATTCAAACGCATGTAATGCTAAAATAGCGCAACATGCAATCGTGCGACAGCTGCGTGAAACGGTACTAATGTCTAATATCGAATTCATTTCAACGAGCTCTAGACAGGTGTAGTGGATCTTTACGTGTTTTATTTTTTATTTGGAATAACAAAAACCCATAAAGCTCCGCTCCACTGGCGTAGAACTTTGTTTGATAAGAAGAATTCGATTTAAGTTCAATTGCTGAAAACCTGGGTGAGACTCGATTAAGCTTTCTCTATATACACACACAGTACGAACTTCGACTATATATTTTTTACAATAAATCTTTTCAGATCATAATTACCTACTTAAAACCCCTTATTTGTGACTATCTACTTTATATAAACTTTTGAATAATAATAATCATTAGCGGCTAATGAGTGATTAGTTAATTATTCATTAGGAGTGCTGTGTATCTAAGGTAAGGCTCTTAATGTTCTGTTTATAAAAAATTTGCTAGATTACATGTATGTTTCTCATTCCCTGCTTGAGCACATTCTCGTTTACACCCCCTCAAGAAATGTGAATTTGCTTTTCATGTAATCTTAAACTGTTCCACTTGTACAGCAAATCTTATCCGTTTAAAGTAATATGAAACTTTTTTTGACTATTTATATTATTTATATCATTAATGTAATTTTTTTTTTATTATATTTAGATTAGGTAAGAGGGGTGGCGCCAGATGACTAGCCTGCATCACTTGGACCTCTAGTGGGTCCATTGTGCCCGTAGATCTCATGGGATAACCTTTCGAGCCGCAGATTCATCCTGCCCTCCTTAGGAAACTCAGGATTTATCTAAGATTTTTAACCTAGAACCATCTTGCTTCTCTCAGAAAACTCAGGATATATTTAAATTCTACACTTTGCAGCTCCTCTAGCTACCCAATACCCCACCTCTTTTATTCATCACAGTGGGGCACTCGCAAAGCACGTTCTGGACGGATACGATTTCCTCCGAGTTCTTATAGCTTCTGCAGAAATCTTTCGCCGCTATACCCAGACTTCTAGCACGGCCCCTATGGCCCAGTGACCCAAAATAACCCCTACTAGCTTTCTGGTATTTGTCCTGCTGCTTTTAAGCAGTTCTCTTGTCAGGTATCCCTACTGATCCACCGGAGGCTTGCCTTTTGATAGGCGCCACTAACGATTTCCTCTTTTAAAGCTCCATTGGGATCATAACAAAAGGTACTGCTGCAGAGCTATCCTATTCGGAGTCCTTTTTGGCCACCTTATCAGCCATCTCGTTGCCTGAGCTATCCGTATGGCCACGTATCCACCATATGGCCACCTTGTGCCTTATAGTCAATTCCTCAAGACAGGTCTTGCATAGCTGCACCAATTTTGATTTTACCAGCACAACATCCTGCGCCTTGATGGCTGCCTGGCTATGAGTATATATGCAGATGTGCCGTGAAGGCTCTCTGCACATGGATACCAATATGGCTGCCTGATAAATCACTACGAGCTCTGCCTGAAAAACACTCCATTTGTCAGGCAGTCTATAAGACTCGTGCCACTGGAGATCTCTGGAGTACACTCCAACCCATGGGTCTGCACTCGTCTTGGATTCTCTTCGCAGTCACTCCTTCGCAGTCACTCACCATTGGTGACTGGCCGCGGGCCGTATTCAAAGCAGAGTTTTCGTAATATCACCACCGATGAGTGACAGACCGATGAGTGACAGATCGAAAGAGAAGGTATGAGAAAACAAATCAATCCGGAATGTAAGCTACAACGACTAGACTAGCATGGAATAAATCGATGACACATCGGATAGGGGAAGACGTCACGAGAGACCAAAAGCAGTTCTACTCTCGGGTCATTAACCTGACGGACACAAAGTTCGACCAGGCAAAATAAAAATTACTCAACAAAGATTTAAAGTACAATTCTAACAAAAAAATCAAAACAGATGATCTCGAATACTTAGCAGCGCAGACAGAGGTTGCAATTAGAACAATAGGAAATAGGAATGATGCAGAATTAACGAGGTTACAGTGCAGAAAAATTATGGAGAAAGAGCATACGGAAGCAATAGGTAAGGTCAATAGATCAAATGATAATGAAACAAACTTAGTTAGGCGAATTACAAAATAACTAGTTGACATGAAATTGATAATACAAAAAGCAGACAAATGAAATACTTGTGTAATTATGAAGAAAGAGGATTATCTTCAGAAAGTTGAGAATTTTATTATAGAAAATAAATTTACTAAACTTAACAAAGACTCAACTAAGAAATTTAATTGCAATATAAGGCTTAGCTTAGAAAACAGTAAAAATATTTCAGACAATAACAGAATTTGGCTGTTAAAAGAAATGAACCCTCAAGCACCTAAACTCACGGGGTACATAAAATTACATAAAGAAAACAATCCAATAAGGCCGGTCGATTCCAATATTCAGAGTCCCACGTATAAGGAATCAAAAAAAAAAAGTTAGCTACTCAAAGAAATTTTACCAAACTTTTAATTACACAATAAAAAACTCATACGATCTCATTAATAAAATTAAAAATATCGAATTATCCAGTAATTACAAACTTGTTTCGTTTGACGTAAATTTTTTACAAACATACCGGTACCTGAATGTTTCTCTATAGTCTGTGATATTATTGATAATACAGATCTGACCACAATACAAAAAATTGAATTAAAAAGATTGATTGGTTTAATTTTAAATTATAATTATTTTAAATTTAATGGAGAATTTTATAAACAGGACGAAGGTCTGGCAATGGGAAATCCTCTCTCTCCATTGCTGACTGACATATTTATTAATTTTATAGAAACCAAAAATTTTAAAATATGACTCCAGTTTGGTAAAAATGTACGTTATTGGTACAGATATGTAGATTGATATGTTGTGTCTTTGGAAAGGCACAATATGTCAGCTAGAGAAATTTGTCACACTCATAAACAAGATACACCATAAGATACAGTTTACATATGAACTTGAAACCGACAATGCTATAAATTTCTTAGATTTAACAATATTAAACAAAAATAATAAACATGAATTTTATGTATATAGAAAGGAAACTTACACAGATACGGTTATCCCTAAAACCGATGTACCAAAGGGATAAAAAGAGGAAATAGATATAATTAAACAAATAGCAATTAGTAACGGTTATCTTGAAAAAGAAATTCACAAACTAATAGAGAAACATGAAACAAAAAATACAATAAGAAACGCAACAGGTTTGATACCGGATACTAAAGATACCCAAGCCAGATGAGTATGTTTAGCATACAAAGGAAAACTATCAGAGAAAATCGCAAGAGAATTGGGAAAACATAATATTAAGGTAGGCTTCAAAAACCCAGTGAGTTTAGGATATAAAATAATTAAAGTAAAGGACAAAACTGAGGTTCTAAAGAAAAATAGAGTTTATAAATTAAAATGTACGACATGTGAAGGTGTTTACATAGGTCAAACAGGCCGTAAGTTTAAGGAAAGAATTAGGGAACATTTTAATATGAACATGAGAACACAAACATAGTTCAAATGAAGAGGACGAAATTTTTATATAGAAAAGAAAGGGAAGTTGTTAGATTGCTTAGAAAACCTAGAGATAGAGAGAGCTAAATTAAATTATACACATACGCTTAACGAATTCATGGAATATAACTCTCCATTGCTGTTACCATTGATAGGTTAGTCTGTAGAAATTGCATTAATCTGCTGAGGATGATACAAACAGTCGAAACTGCGGTATAGATATAAGTAAAGTATTTTTATATTTTTATTTGTGGAAGACAACACCAAATAAATAAAAGAAGCAAAAAAGGTGGAAAATTTGTGTTTTTTATTGCTTCTTACACGTTGGGTACTTGATAGTCTGTTTCTTCCCTGCAATCACTACAGTCTATCTTCTGGAGTATATTGGTGCCGTCCACCAGACCGTGGAGCCGTAGCAGAGGATGGGCCGAACTATGGTTGTATACATCCAACGTACCATCCTGGGTTTTTTTCCCAGTTTCGCCAAATATTCTTGTGCATGTGTAAAAGGCCACACTGGTTTTCTTAACGCGTTCTTCTAGATTAACCTTCCAGCTCAGCTTGGAATCGAGGACGATTCCCAAATACTTCGCTTCGCTGGAGAGAGTAAGCTCCTCTCCACCCAGCCTTGGAAATCTAAAACTTTGTAGCCGCTTCCTTCTTGTAAATAGAACCAGCTTCGTCTTCGAGGAGTTTACCCTCAATCCACTCTTATTGGCCCAGTTTCCAGCTTTAGCAGCGCATACCCGAGCCTTTCACTAATAGTTGAGAGAAATTTGCCAGTTACCAGGATGCATATGTCATCCGCATAGGCAACTGCATTAAAGCCCTCTCTCTCTCTAACTTAATGAGGATTTTATCCCTTACCAGTAGCCACAGGAGTGGTGATAGCACCCCCCCCCCTACGGTGTATTTCTATAGACTGCTCTTCTCATAGTAGCGTCACCTTATTAGGAGCTAATATTTCTACTGAAAAGCACTGAGTTGATCCAGTCACATAGACCCTTATCAACTCCCACCCTTCTCAGTTGATTATATATAACCTCCGTGTTCACGTTATTGAAAGCCTCCTCAATATCCAGGAAAGAACCTAGAGTGTACTCCTCATATTCAAGGGATTTCTCAACAACGAACACCATTGCATGTTGTGCCGACTCTACCGATTTCCCTTTTGTATAGGCATGCTGGCTACCACTACCACCCTACCATACACTTATAATGTGTACTTCTATTATGCTCTCCAGGACCTTCAGCATGAAGGAAGAGAGACTAATAGGTGTAAAGTCCTTTGCCTCGATGTGGCCTGTTCTGCCTGCTTTCGGAATGAAGATTATCCTCAGTTCCTGCTAAGCCCTGGGCCTGGGCAAGAAAAAGAGCCTCAGAGTCTGCCACATTAGAAATTATTTAAAATAGGAAGTTCTGAATAACTATGTTCTGATAAATCGTCACTAGTCATGGTATTATGTACCTTAGTGCCCTCTGAAGCATAATGGGCCTTAATCCATCAACCGCCGACGCCTTAAGGGGTTAAAAGAACGAACCGCACATTTTATCGCTTTTCCACTAACTATAGAGCTGATCACCTCCTTTTTTCCGTCGTTTAGGTGCCATTCTTAAGAACTCGACACTGACGGAACTATCTCCCCACTGCCCGGAAAGTGGGCGTCAAGCGCTCCGTTCTCCCCTTTATGAAGGACAGAGTACTAGGTCTTTACGAAGTACTTTCCGAAGTCTGGACGCTTCTGTCTTAGACTCTATTGACTCGCAAAAGTTCCTCCATGAAGATCTCTTTGCCAGCCTTAACACCTTCTTAAATGCTCTTAGACCGTCCTTATAGCGGGGCCAGTCTACCTGATCTCCACTGCCCTTGGCTGCATTAAACAACCTTTGCGATTTTTTCTTAAGCTTACCCAGTACCGCATTCCACCATGGTGGCTTCGATTTTCCACTAGATCTGCTTATGGGGCAAGCTTCCCGGAATGTTTCGTTTAACGCCTCGGTGGCAGTATTGATAGCAGCATCCACCGCTGACCCTGTGATAAATATTCCTGAAAACTTTAACAGGCCTCGCAGCAAATACAACCTCGCAGAGTATCCAAGCGTGGTCTGATAAAGACGCCTGGTCAACACTCTCCAGTTGCGTACTACGAAGTTCTCCGAACAGGTGACGAGGCTTAGGTCTAAGACCGCACTCCTGTTTATATTTACTTCAAGCAAAAGAAAAATTCAGAAATAAGAGAGGTTTTTGATGGCGACGACGATCTTGTTTCAATATCGAAAATATATTTGAACAGATAGACCAAGAGTATCAAATGTCTTCTACTTTCGATAATTTTTCTGAAGCCATCATGGATATTACAGCTGATCGGAATACAGTAAGTAATAGATATGTGCGATTCTTCATGATGATTTTTTCTATACTGGAAGGAAGCAACCCATAAATATTTCAACAATTGTAGACACAATCTCGCGAAATAAGTGCCATTTGCTTCAATAAATAAGGTGTGGAAAGTACGACATTGTTGCGGCCCAATTTTTATGATACGAGATGTAAGGAAAAGTTTGTGTGTAGATATTATTTTACGTTTAATTGAAAGTGTTCTAGGTAATATTGGACATTAGATACGTTTTGACAATATTATTTTGATAATATCCAATTTCTTTTAAAACTTAACGATTTTTTAATATACATAGGAACTGAAACCCTGCAGAAAAACTCTTAAAATCTGAGAGTCCTTATTTTAATAATAAAAAAAAAAACAAATATTTTCACTACCGGTCCGAGTTTTTGTACATAACATACATAGGTTTCTTCATTTAGCGAATCTCTGCGACAAAAAAAAACTGCATAAAACATTTTCATACAATGGGTTTTAACTCAGTATGTCACAAAAATTTTAAGATGAGTATAATGTTACACTTCTTAAACGTTTTGCTCCGTAGATGAAAAGGAGGCTTATCTGATACTATGGACTCCAGTAAAATATCCCCTAGATCTCTAATATCACATCTGTATATGTCGTAGAGATTTGACGTAACTCAACACTTCATGAAAAGTCTAGGCACTTCAACAAATGTTGGCAGATAGTGTAACAGTTCTCGCTTAATGAGTTTTTACGCGAAGGAATTTTAATCATTTCAAGAAATGCTACAAGCCTTTACGCCGATAGTGCAATACCACCCGATATAACCAAATACTAGGAGAGTCATATGAGCGGTGAAGGGGAGGCCGCACCCAGACCTACGACACACACACACACACTACTTACAACAACAGATCGGATGTACCAATGGCAAAGTTTCCGGTAACATTTCGATGGCAAGTGGCGTTCCTCAAGGTTCAATTTTTGGTCCCCGTCTGTTTCGATAGTATGTAAATGACTTGATCCGTACTAGTTAAGTTTACGAAATTCACCTATTTATGGGTTTTATTTCTATCAAATCCCGTTTTAAATTCTTACGTTTTATTATTAGTTTAATATTAAATTGAATGCTTTATTGCTTAATTTCATCTTCGCTTTATAAGTATAGGAGTAAGAG
Organism: Dioctria rufipes; assembly: GCA_963924295.1. NCBI lineage: Eukaryota > Metazoa > Arthropoda > Insecta > Diptera > Asilidae > Dioctria > Dioctria rufipes. The sequence goes on from OZ002742.1 coordinate 20,310,690, forward strand.
ATTATCACCTTTGTATGTATTTTATATACAGCTCCAGCAATTAGAATTTTTTTTTTTTTTTTGCTTTTTCCAAGGCAACCTCAATTTACACGAAATTTTCTGAATTTCTTTTATATCCAGCAGTAATAAATTTGTATCTTTCCCTTTCACGTTCCGAGCAGAAAAAAAATAAATAACACAGATTACCTTTAAAAATTCTCTTATACGCAATAACCTTCATAAAGCGTGTGTCGCATACGTTTACAAATACACACACCCGTAGATATTATCATGAGTATGTAAACAAGACCTTGAATTGGTTGTTCTGGTGTAAGAATCAATTCTTCCCATCATCGATGAGACTGGGGTATATTTTGCGGAAATTAGATTTGGCCGTAAATCAATGTCACGTGTTACGAAATAAAAGTAAACACCTTATATACACACATCATCCCCATTTCATTAGACTCTTATATGAAAGACTCAAGTTTGATGAAAGCTTTCCGTCATCTATCACAAGAATAATAATTTTCTGGAGGCTTTATACATTCCCCTGGACCGTATTTCGTTGTGTCGCATCTTAAGCCAATTTCAGAATCACTCAGAAAAGTAAAATGGAAAATTTCTCGGAAGCTGAAAAGCGTGATAAGATTCCTAGAAGATTTTTTAGAAGACGTAGCTGATATTTGTATAACACCAAATGATATACTTTTGGATATTGGATATGAAAATAACATGCTACACACACGTGCTACAAGAAGAGTACCTACAAACCATTTTCGACTTTTTAAACTTAACTAAAACTGGGATCGCTCGTAGAACATTGTTGAGAACAAAGTTTGTTACAGGATTGAAATTGAAACGTAAAGTCTTCTATTGAGCAAAAAGCCTTTTCTATTTAAGTCCCAAAATGCAAATTGGAAAAATAAGGTAGGTATGTAAATTTGCATCATATCCTCGGAAGATTTTCATGGGTGCTAACTGCCAAACCAATACAAAACGTGTGAATTGGCAATGGATAGCTTTAGTGTAATATAAATATGGCAGGAGCTGGTTGACTTTAAAGTGTTAAAATGCTGCTTTGTGTACATATTGCTAACTATAAATGTAAAATAGATAGTTAAATGCCCACGTAGGATAATAATATGCAGGGTTTCACGCCCATATGGTATAATCTTTTATATGGTGATACCATACATCAGCATGTAAACAAAAGGGGTCCCCTCTCCCAACCTCCAGATATAAAATGTTTGTTTTTTCTCATAACCTCCAAAAAGTGAAGGCTGTTGATTACGTACATATAACTCCTGAAATATTATAAGCTAAATGAATGCAGCTTTCTTTATTCATAGTCACTTTTATATATACTTTCCTTTAGATATACTTACACAATTCTCTTCATTCAAAATTTTGATATCGTTCACTTGAATTTATGAGTATGATGAAAGTTTTTTGTGGATTTAAAAAAAAAATATGTTACGTATACCATTGAAAAGTTTATTGAAGAGTCGCTTTATCACAACGGATTCATATCGAAAATTCCTATGACTTCTATTTTGAGAAAATAAAGCTTAACAGATACACAGAAATTTAGTTATAATTAATATTTGGATATGTCGCTTCAGCATTTTAAGCAATAAATTGCGAGTTCTTTATTGAAATAACTCTATAGAACCAAGTATTGCAGCCATAATTGTAAAAAAAAAACATGCATTTCACAAAAGCTTTTGTATGTGTCAGATATGATTATAATTTTGAAAAAAAACATTTACTAAACACGAAATTTCCCATAGTCATGGTCTCTTCTCAACTTCTAAAACGAGTCTTTCTATGCCCAGCATACTAAGTAAAAACAAAACACAAACACCAACAATTTTTGATATTTTTTCCAACACGGTTATGTCTTTTTCAATATGCCACATGCAGCTTTTTACTCAAAGAAATCAAATATTTCACTGCGACTACCCTGCCATTTCAGGTAACATTTTCTATCATCGAAAGCCGATCAACCTATTTTGGTAAAAATTACGTAAACTGGCCTTAAAAATTTAACCTTTAACTTTTGAGGTAAATTATGAAGAAAATATTACTTAAAAATTCCTCACATTGGGACTTCAAAGTAATATTAACCTTGAAGGTAATTCTAACTTATTAAAAATGACGTAATAATTCCTTTTTAATTTCCCTCATAGGATTGAAGACAAATAGAGAAATAAATAGGGAGAATTTCCTAAATATGTGGCAAATATCCTTGATTTTATTTTAAATTTAACTTAAAATTTGTAGTTGTAAATCACCGTCTTATCTACATTTATTTTTCCCCGCCACTGTGCATCTACATACATCAGCACATATAACCAACAGACGACATCATTATTTAAAGACCTCCCACTCCAAGTTCCTGTGAAATCAATATCCCCAGATTATAAATAGAGCACGATGTGATCATTCTGATCATTCTGGAGACTGGAATGAGTCTTTGCAGATCTTTGCACCCTAGAGGTCCAAACTGTCAAATCTAAGAGAGAACTTACTTTTTTGTATATTCAATATAAATATATTTGTGTAACAAGAATAATAAAATTGTTTCTTTAATTTTGTTGTTTTTAAGAAAATGTATATAGACTTTGAAGTTGGTTCTATATATTCCCAAATTCAAAGCAAGATAATGTAAATATTCTCAAAGTCCGAATTCCCAAAGAAGTTCCGCTCCAGGTAAATTAGACTAAATAGGGCACATTATAAGCAAATTCCCTGGTAGTTCAAATTAGGTAATTCTGCATTCAACGGCAAGTGAAACAAAAAAATTATATCATCTTCCTTTTTTATACCCTAGAAGTTTGTCATTCCATTTGTAATGCATAGAATCAATGCAAGTCGAGTAAAATGAATTGGATACCCACGCATAATATTTTTTTTTTATATCAGTCCGAATGTTGTTTTTTAGGTATAACATTGTTGCTTCATATAGACTTTTCAAATAACCTCGAAGAGAATAATCTACACAGTAAAAAAAAAAAATCCGTAAAGTGTGTGGCAACAATTTGTGCCCCAAAGCTTAGGTAGTAAAACGTAGATTAGGTTCCTATCCCTAAAATGCAGGTAGGTTTTTTTCCCTAAAATGTAGGAAATATTACAATTCTGTTGGTTTTTTTTTCCCTAAAATGTAGGGAATACTCCCAACTACTACACGACTACATGTTTAAAAAACATAAGAATGATCTAAATAGCTCATTTCTCATGCACCAATAGAACCATATATTTTTTTTTTTTTCATTAAACATATATGTATTATGGATGTTAGTGCTGACTTGTTTTCAAAAGCAATGTGTAAATTATATTAACGAAAATATATTTGTAAGTGCTCCATAAAAAAATGTAGCATAATACCAAATTTATTGAATGTTCTCTTCGTTATATCCGAGAAAAATCAACATTTCGCGGAATTTTACGTGCTATATAGGCTTTCTGGTGCCAAATACCTAAATTAGTTGAATATTCCATTGATTTGGGGAAATTAAACTGATTTTCCCTTTCTATCAGAGAAAATTACATTTATTTTCAGGAAAAAAAAGTGTCTTAAATTTAGGGAAGTGCCCTACTTTTTTTACAGTGTACTTGACAATTTTTATAAAATGAAGAATGAAAATATGTGAGAAGAAGAAAAATTTATGTAAAGTCAACTTAAAATGTACGTTTAATTTACCTAATCAGTCGTTGCCTTTAGTTACGTCGAATAAAAATTGCACGGAAAAGTCTGATCACATATTATCAATCAAAAATGTTTTTTTTTGTTTTTTTTTTTATTTAGTCTTCTGGTTTAACTCCAAATTTTGAAACTGGACAGATTTCCCTATACGTATAATAATATAATCCCTCCTGTTGCTATATTGTCAGAAATTTAAAAATACTACTCCTATAAACTACCAACCTAAAAAGTATACTTTTTGAGGCCAGCCATTCCCTTTAACTCAAATTTGTCTATTTATATATTTCTTTACTATTTTCGACACTCTCGTAGACCCACTTTTCGTCATCACAGGTCCACAGGTTCATGTCGTGTGAAAATAGAATCTGACAAAATTTGAACCGGAAATTTCCATGGAAAACCGGGAAAATCGGGAAAAATCATTTGAAAATTTGGTACAAATTTGATTAGTGATAAATCCGTTTCAGGAAAAATGCAGAGTTTTCCGATTTTTCCGAAAAAAATTCCGGAATTTTCCGACTTTTCCGGAAAATTTTCCGGTAAAAAAGTTTTCTAAATTATGCAGGATCAAGTTCCCTATCAACTGGCATCATTACTATCTCTCCGATAATGGTGAAAACTTGCAGAAAAAATCGAGGAAAATTCATGTAAAACGCTTTTCCTGAGTGACCAAGGAAGCGTTTGAGCGTTTTGCAACCTAAGACAAAGTTGTAAAGCGAAATGAGTTGCATAAAGTTGCTTTTGTGGAAAACTCCATGGAAACCCCGGAAAAGCGTGAAAATCATCGATATGATTAGTGATAAATCTGTTTCAGGAAAAATGAAGAATATTTTCCAATTAAGTTAACGTGAAAAAAGCAGAAAATAAAATAAGTAAAAAACGAGTTTTCAAACAAAACTGAGGCCAAATCGCATGAAAAAGTAGAAAATAAACTTTTCTTCACACACAGAGGTGGACTCAGATTTTATTCGCTGACAATCACCGATATATTTCAGTAAGATCAATCAGAGGTAATAAGTGAATTGATTCATGAAGAGAAAGAATATTCAAGAGAAATTTCAGAGGTGGACTCAGATTTTTTGATTGGGACATTTCTCTTGAATATTCTTGCTCTTCATGAATCAAATCACTTATTACCTCTGATTGATCTTACTGAAATATATCGGTGATTGTCAGCGAATAAAATCTGAGTCCACCTCTGTGTGTGAAGAAAGGTTTATTTTCTACTTTTTCATGCGACTTGGCCTCAGTTTTGTTTGAAAACTCGTTTTTTACTTATTTTATATTTATTTAATAAGAAAAATGATAATCTAATTTTTTTTAACACTCAAATAAACTTGTTTTTTGTTAAATAATTTTTTCCAAATTATAATTTTAACATTTTTTCTATTAAATGTCCCATTCCAGCCAGAGCTACCATTTCTGATTAATTTTCGGTTAAAATCTGAAAGTTAAAACAATTCGATAAAATTACTGAAAATATAAAATTCAAAACAAACTTTTATATCCAACCAGATTTCTCGAAAATTCATTTGCAATTTCATGTATCCTAAAAAGAAAAGAAAAAATTGAATATTCCCCACATCTTACCCTAATAATATTACTAGTCGCATTCCATACAGCACTGATTTGAATTCAGATCAAGTTAAAATCCTACAACACTTGTTGTCACACTTTGTTGTCAGCTTATGTGTATCACAACCATCCTGAACGTACTATGACAAATTTTCAATATAAATTCAAGGCCACCATTCCAAAGAATTTAAGTAAGTACCAGAGGATTTTCTTTAAAAAAAACGGGTAGCAACATAACATTTTCGCTATAAATACATTTTTCAGAGAGTAACAACCCATTCAAGTACGTGTAGTTGTAATTCGTGTAATTCATTTCAATTTAATCTCAGAGGATAACTCCTTTTAGCGCAAATCACCATTCTTCATCCTCAGCATATTTCTCGCACGCGGTAAATAACCAAGCATTTCTTGACATTAAGTATTATGGAAATTCGTTGTAGGTATAAAGTCCATAAACTGACAATTTTTCCACATGTTAATTTTCAATGGTATAAACCACCAATCATTCACCAACAACACCATCATCATCCACACTTTTGGGCCAACAACAAGTTATGTGTTCACATTCTAGCATCAATTCATGGGCAAATAAATCCATTCTTTCAAAACGGGATGAATGATGCTGTAGAAGCTGATTCATCTCATCGACATAAGTATTTACATCCATAAGCTTACTTTACACAGATTCGGTGAATACAGCACAATTCGTTGCCTATATCAAAAAGGTTTTATTTGTTAAGCCTCTTAATTTAATTCAATTCATGTTTTCTTCTTACAGAAATATTTTCATTAAAATTATTCAACTTGAAATGAAGTAAGAAAAAAAACGAGGGACGACATATTCAACTGTGTTAATGTGGGGCTACTTAAAATTGAAGGAGATAAGTTCTATTTTTTTTTTAATTTAAGAAGATAAATTCTGTTTAAGTTACATTTGTCAATTATAATGGAATGATTGGAATTAGAGAATTAATTTAACTTATTGAAAATAAAACTCAAACTAGGTACCTCTGCTGCCTCTTTCAACTTACTAAGCTGTTTTCAGGTGGTATCCAATAAAATAAATAAAAGAACTAATTCTGCAGAGTAATTAATTTAATTGCTTCAGAGTGGAAAATCTGTTTAATATACGTGCGTTGAATAAATGAATTCGAAGCCTACTTTCGATTAATTATGTTTGTCATTAGTTACTATGCTATGGCAGGATTATCCCAATGATCACACAATTTGAGAAAAATTTTCAGATTTTTAGTCAGATACGTTGGGTTAGATTAGATTTAATCTCAAACTGGTCCGAAAAACTGTAATTCTGGCTTGGGAAATTTAATTACATTAATTATATGCGATTGCGTAAGATTTATTGTCAATACTCTAGCTAGAAATAATAAAGATGTTCTTTTGATTTGAAATGTGATCGAAAGTTTTGATTTGCAATATTTTAAAAACTTATCACAAGTCAGTGATAAGATGCTGTTTGGATTTTTTTTAGAAACGTACACTTCTGATAGAATAGAACACGTCGTCGGTTCGTAAAGTCAACTTTCATGGGACCAAACATCGTCAGCTTAAGGTGGGTGTACCACTCAAATCTTAAAAAATACGAAAAGTTAATACAACTTTGAGTCAAATTTGTGGTACTAAATAACGTAATAATGGTACTTGAGTATGGACGATCTTGAAGTAAAAGAGGAAGTGACGGAGAGTAAAAAAGTTTTGGTTACTAATATATTTTCGTTTGCAATTTTTTAGAGAGGAATAACTAACAAAATGATGATATTATTGTAAAGAAAGTTCAATTTGTAACAAAGATCGGACCTTTTTCTGTTTATTTTGAAAAACTCAAATTGTTTAGTGCAATGATAAAGGAAATAAAGTCAAATAGTATTAACCATGGTAACGAGAAAAATTTCTTGTTTTTACATATTTTGCATACAATTTGGCGTTTTTAATTCATTTCATCACCGTCAGATGGAATGATGTGCTTTCGGAAAGCATTCACTTGATTTGAAAGCTCTGCGGGCTGTAGTCTGCATGCTCGGAAAGTGCTGAGACAACTTACAACTAGATGTGAAAAACTCCATATAAATCCGGATCACTTTTTGAAGGTATATGTGTGTAGATTTCGCGGAATATTTTAAGTATTATCATTGGTAATTTCTTATTTTTACTTGGGAGGCGAGAGATGTTTTTGGTAGTTCTATTTATAATCTATTTCTTTCTAATTGTGAGTGACTATTATTTAATTATGGGACGTGTTAGTAAAATTCGATCCAATCATATTAGGAAATAAGGAAGAGAAAACTGAATATTGCTAGGTATGTAAATTTGTGTATATGAAAACGGATTAATTCTATAAGGCCGTTAAACTGAAATTCAATCAATTTTGTGAATAAGCTATCTTTGGTTTTAATAAAAATTTATAGGAAGGTTGGCGATATTGAAAATAGTATTTTTTTCTTGTGATCCATTTATGACCGAGATACGATCTTTTGAAATTTGAAAAATGTGGCAAATTGTGCTTAGTAGATGTAACTTTAAAACTTTATATCTCAGAATATACTCATCGCATCTCTCTTTATTTTGGGATTCTTTGAAATTTGCAAGAAAAATTAATAAAGGTAATTTTTCTAAAAATTTGGATATTTCGGTTATTTTCGAATATTTCAAAATGTGCAATCCCAATAATTTTTATTTTTTTTTTTAATCCCTAATGGATTTTAGTGAACCTGTAGAAAGGAGAAAATGGAACTTCTTAAAGTCTGGATGGAGTTATTTTTTTAAATATACATATGCAAGCATGCGGTAAATAAGTAGAATAAAGTATGCCAATATATTCCTTGAAGTGTCCAGATAACACTTTTCTTGAGACTCGTCTTCCTAAATTCACTGTTTTTCTCTCAAATTTAAGATTTCCAATAGTGATTTTTTGGCTGTTTTGCACTTTCAGGAAAACTGTTTCAACATTTTCTTTCATAGCTGTTTAATTTGACAATATTTATTCTTGATTCTTTTTTTCCATTTGAAGGAATTTATTTATAAACTTATTGCAGTGAGAGGTGTTTTAGACAATTTAACTTTCCTATTTTTCATAAAGTTTTTTAAAACGAAAATTCGGAGCCGGAACTCCAATTTTTTGACTATATCTTAATCTGCAATCTAATGGATTATCTTTCTAGCGACTATAACTTAAAGGGTCGTGTAGCATATGAACTGTTCTCAAAATAAGTATTAAAGTACTTAACTGGAATCTAAGCCGTGAGTTTAAATAGACATAACATATATATGTTTTTTTCATTTATCTATATCTTTTAAGTATGTTCAATTTTTTAGCGAAATTACATAGTCAATAGTTCTTTCGTACTAATTGCTTCTATTGTTACTAGCACTACTTTAAATGTGGACATACGAGAAATCGGTGCACACCCTTATCTTTGCTTTATTGCTAAGCTTACACAAACATAATGTGTCACCGTCAGAATTTTCCAGTTACATTAACTCCGAATATGCAAATCTTGTCGAAATTATGTTCTTTAAAAATGAAAAATTTTATGCGAACAAAATTGAGGATTTAGATAGAGATAAAATTGTATATAGTCATACACTAAAATTGAATTGGAAATTGTACCAGACATAACTCAACCTGAACTTTCTGTTGATAAATTCAAATCTATCTCTCGAATGTAGTTCTTTGGTTATCTATGTAGTTAATAAAATGGCAAAACTGACAAAATCTGTACATCGCCAAAATTATATGGTAGATTACAACTCAGAATTCTCAGAAGAGTTTTATCTGATGACCAACTGCAGTGAAATAAAATTTTCGCAAGCAATAAATGGTGCCAGACAAATTACAAGGAAAAGTGTCTGGCCAGCAGCACAGAGCGCATACTTTCGTTCGCACCTTGCCTGCTCCTCACGCAGAATCATTTTATAAGTTCCAAAAAAATCCTATGAAAAATCCTACAGACAAATGTCAAATTTTGCCATGCCTACGCGATCCTACTGCTGTGCAAATGCCCGAAATGCTTTGGAGTTGCACACGAATACCACAGCATCATATAGCTTTGCATGTACATATAGTGATTTGTTTCAATTTTCAAATTGCATACTTTAATGCATGCTTTTGAGAACAAAAATCGTGAGCTTTTTTTGGTGGTAACTCCCCTTAATGCAAAAACAAGATAACTCAATTTTTCTAGTTTTGGAAAAATGTGCATTAAAATTTTCGAAGACATATACCTAGCCCAATAGGACTTAGCCTATTTTTGACACACTCGCTGAACAGAGTTGAATGCAGGTCGGCACACTACTTCGCCTCAGCTAATGGCGGAGAGTGTGGGGTCAGTTCCACAAAAACCTGCCGCTATCACACATACAATATCCAAAATAAATTCGTGCTTGTCAACAATGAGTACGTTTAGAACGCAGCTATTTAGGAGTAGTTTTACGTAAGTCGACTTACGTAGGACTAATCCGGCTGCCATATTAAAGCTTTGACAGTTGTCAAATTTGTCAAATCTGCCTACTTCTTCACGAGAAAAGGAGAAATAATATTTTAGTTTTGTGCATGCGGTGTGCACAAGAGAATAGAGTATAAGAAAAGAATTAAATTTTCCAAATTTCTAATTTTTTTACCATCCATTATGGACGGAATACTTTCTTCAATAAGTTAATAGTCTATAAAAGAATTTTTCCCGCCCTCTTACTACTCATTTTCTTTAAAACAAAATAACAATTCTCTCTATGAATGAATATAACGCATTCAAGTTTGTAAACAATTCCTTATCTGAGGTTTATGTCTACGTTTAATACTAACTTTTGTAGGTCAATACCGCATCAAATACCGGATTACAGTAGGACTAGTTTTACGTAATGCGGCATGTTTACACCACTTCATATTAGTTCTACGTAAGTTGACTTACGTAAAACTAGTTCTAAATGGCACGGTTTAAATGGACTCAATGCAGCACGCACATCCTGTCCTGAAGGGACCTTTAAGGCTGAAACAGAATACTTTACTTCGCGGCAAAATGTTAGAGAACATGTGTTCCCTATTGTGCATCACGCATTGAACGCGGCGAAATTTTTTGCCGCGAGTCATTTCTAATCCTAAATTTCCTGCTGACTTTCAATGGTACCGACAAAAAAATTATATTCGAGGTAGGCAACTTCTCATGAAAATATGTAGTACCAATATAAGAGTGCTGGTATATACCCTGCTGTGCTCTTATTGCAATCTGTGTCACAGAACAATTTCACCGTTCAACTTGCCGCGATGTCGCGCTGTGCACTAAAGTGTAATCTGTTTAATTCTGTACACCACTTACCTTGTAGTATTGTGAGGACACAAATGGAATGTCCTCATTGCTATTCCACGATCTCCCTTCGACATTGCCGGCACCTGTATGCAATGTCCCTAATAAACCTGTAATGTACCGGAGGAGCTGACCTATACGACCTTCATGTTCGATGAGGGCTTCGGGAGACTGAGGAAAAGGAAAAATCTTTTAGCACTTCATCACGTTAAAAAGAATACTGTTTTGTAATATTACCACGTTTCAACCGAAGCTTTGCTAATCATATACCAAAAATCGATTCTTTTGATTATCATAAATCACAGATCTATCTGTTTTGATCTCTACTGACAGTTTGATTCTTTTTACTTGAGTACTATTTCTTCGTGAATCTGGGAAGGCGTCCAGAAAACCCAAGTACTAGTATCTATCTATCTATCTAAATCTAACGGAAATCGTATAGAACAACTTTTTCTCGCGTCTTTTTAAATTTATTGGAATATTTGTCGATTTCTGGGTTTGTCTTACTGAAATCTTAGCTTTTTATGCAAAAAACTCGAACGACGAACTCCAATCAAGCAATGACTGCACGGTAAATGAACGCTCTATCTCTTAAATCTTTATGCTTCGTGAGGTCTTATTTAATAACGCAAATAATTAAAAATAATTGATTAAATCATGATAAGTATTAAATATGTTATGCCTTCATCACACCATGTTTTCTCAAACGCCAATACTTGCATTTATATAATAAAATCACGACAGGTAAAATTTCACACAGATTGAAGGCAGATGATTTTGATAGTGTTAACAGGTGCTGAGTGAAGCCCTCACCTGACATTTTGACTGACAGAGGTATACATATATACCTGTATATAAGTATGCAATTTTCCGCTTGTCTTCCCTCAAATTTAAAAAAAACATATATCAATATTTTCGTATTGCAACACTTACAGTTTATCTTCCTTGTTCAGATTTCCATCGAACAGGCGCCTCCAGGATGTTTCGCTTGTTTCTGTATGGAGTATATACATACATCCTACATATATAGTTGCATAAATTCGCTTAAGTTTGGTGGTGTTCTTATCGTTTTCTTTTATATCCTTTTCTTTTGGATGAAGCCCATGTAAAGCTATTTGTTTGTTTTTCTTGAGAGGGACGATTGGGCCCTCTCCCTGCTTAGTATAGATATTGCGTTTTTAGGCTCGATGCCACAATTAAAGGACCCTACTCACAGGAGTACTACCCTACATTATCTAGAAAGAAAATTTTTATTATTTAAGAATTTTACTAATGTCAGCCGATATGATCACTGCCACATAGATGTCAGTAGTAGTCAGAGTAAACATGTAGCATACTGCACCGTATACTCTGCGACCAACACAACATGGGAATCTACTCTTTATATGCATAGAACACTTGTCAAATTTTGCCAGTTAGAATATATTTGAAGCAAAGAGGCGCCATCGGCACACGTGACTCAAAAACACATAAAATGGAGTGATCTTGTTTTTGCAGAAAGCTGAACATATGAAAATCACAGGATCAAAGTTCTTAACTGTATGGAGAGGATATTTTGCACCTTCAATTCATATTTTTCAATCAGAGCCTTTCCCTCATGGATGCCAATTAAGATATGTTACATTGGAATACCAGAAATATAATACCCTTTATCACTTTTCCTGTTCATCCAGCTTTAATCTCCATTTTCAACCGATTTTTCTGATTCAATATGATGCAAAGCACAGCATGGCAGAAAGGAGATAGGCAAAGTATTAGGGGACATGAGGAGAGTGGCGGAGGTGCTGATGTAAGTCACTATTGAATCTTCGCAAATTGTAAGCCGGAGGAAACACAAAAGATGGTAGACTGTTTCCTATTCGCACAGTTCAGGATAAAAGAGTATTGTGGAATTTTACTCTACGACCAAAAGTGTTTTGAATTGCTTTATGGATGTAGTGATAAAGGAGAAAAAGGCATCCGATTTTACGACAGTGCTCGTGCGAGTCTATGTAACAAGTTATTGCCTCAACGCCAATGAGCTTTAATGCTCTGTTTTGAACAATATTTAATGACGATAAGGTTGTGGGCTGATCCCCCGCTTAGACGTGGGGATTGTGTTCCATTCTAGGTCTGATATAGACCTTGTAGAGGAGTACTAGTTTTTGCAGGTCTGAAATATTTCTTAAACCTTTTTAAAAAATGCAAGACATTTCGATGCTTCTTTGGCAACACAGAAGATGTAATTTGTCCAGCTTAACTTACCGAAAATATTAATGCCAAGAATGCATAAAGACGGCGTATCGGAAATCAGTGCTCCATTAAAAGAAACGGGAGTGGAAAAATTATGATCTTATTTTAAACGGATAAAACAGCTTTGGGAATTAGATGCATTGAATTCGACGCGATTCACTTTATCCCAAGCAAAGTATTATAAAGGTCGATATCGATTGATCTAATCACCATTCACTGTGAAGTCCACCAGAGTTCCAAATGAGTAGAAGAAATAAAAAGTACTTTCATCAGCGGAGCTATGAAAGGTGATTGAAAGTAAGGAAAAGCAGATCATCAATGAAAATCAAAAGGACAGACGGAGAGATAACATATTCTTGGGACACCCCGTATCTAATAGGGTAAGAATCAAATATAACGCCATCTATTAGATAATAAAATATAAAACTTTCAATCTATAATAGAACAAGAGTGAGAGAGACCAAATGCTTTAAATTTGGCTAAAATGCCAGGATGTCAAACTCTACCAAGAACCTTTTAAATATCTATGCAGTCGTCATCAAAATTGTGAAGTCTACGGCTCCAACGTGCCTAAGAAAAATCAGCAAGTCTCTAGATGAGCGTCCAGTACGGAAGCCATATTGGCAATAGTTAATATGTTGACTGGTACCTAAATACTTCATCAATTTGGAGTTAATGATTCAAAAACCTTCGAAAGTATCGAAATGATTGCAATTAGTCGATAACTTGATGGATCGCTATCCTTCCTTTCTTGGAAATAGACATGGGCTAATTTCCAAGCATTTGGAAAGTTATCTGTCGGAAAAGGCAAATCACTTTAAAAATTTATGTTATCAAAACGAAGCTGAGGCACCATCACAATTTTTGGCATAGGGATAGATAATGCTTCTGGCTTCAAAATAAAAATACAAAACAAAAGAGTTTTCCAGACCCGCTATTTCCATAGTAAATAATACTATATTTTTATAATTCTATTACTAATGTATTTTTTATGCTAAGTATATAGCATTTAGTTTCATTTGGCATTTAAATCAGAAAAATCAGTTGCACCGTTCTCGAAATATGATTCTGTAAAAATGGCGTTACACCGTAAAATTACGAAATTTCTACCGTCCTAGGGGGGCATAGTACAGGAAAACAAAAATATATGAATGAGCTATTTTTGCATTCCATACAAATTGTGAAAGTTTCATCTAAATTGGAGATATAAAGAACTCCGCGTTTTTAACATAAGTTGAAGAAAATTGTTCAGCACTCAAACGGTTAAGCATAGACTTTAAATTTCTTCTGGTTATGCTAGCTCTGAATGTAGTATATGGCAATAGTTTTCTATCAAATTAATTTGTTAACCTGATTTTGTTTCATTCCTGAAAGGAACTTAAAACGTCTTTCAAACTAGGCTGTTACACCCCGCTTGGGCAAATACCGCTAAATATCCAACATTACTATGAACTACATATTCGATAGTGTAAAACAAGACAGTCTTTTTCCTTTGTAAATGCATCCGGACAATCTGGAATAAACAAGAATTGAACGAGTAATAAAGCTAGAATTGATAGAAAAACGCATTAACAGATAACATGTGCGTGCTCGCAATTCCCGCCAAGACATCACAAGATGTCAATGCGGAACAGTGCTAGAGCAATCAGTCACCGGAAAACGTGGTCGATCCTGTAGTATAGGGTCTAAAGTTACCATACATACCTGAAAACAAAGAAAACTAGATTAGTTAACGAATCGTGCATTAAAATATATATAGTTTAGCAAACCAAACGTTTGAAAGATTGGGAAAAACTTCTGATGAGCCCCACGGCCGGGGCGAAACTAGTTAAGTAAAGCAAAATAGGTGCCTACACGTCCATTTCTCCCTTAATAAGTCTCTATAATAGTTTTGTTCAAACGTATATAATCTGCAAGCTAGTGCAAAATCTTATTATACCCTGATGGGCTCCATAAGGGAGAATACAACACCCCTATGGTATTTTAATTAAACAACGAGACCCGAATTAAGCTTTCAAACTAAACTAGACAGAGACTGCATAAAACACAACATAAAAAGATACAAGACACATCATGCACAGCTTAATGCGGAAACTTTTCACTGCAGTGGCAAAACTAAATGACTTATGGCGCTGAACTAGTGGTACCCCACCTTTCGTACAACGCCTCATCATACTGCTGCAGGAAAATTTCTTGGACACAGATCAGACGAAACTAGCACATGCAATTTTTTTACAAAATTTAATATTTTAATAATTCTTTTTACAGAGAACTGGAAGAAACCACTGCGTTTGGGCTGCCCTTATTGGTCAATATATGTGTGTACTAATACTTCTGAACGATAATGCAAGACTCCATGCAATATGGAGTCCTTCTTCTCCTCTCTCATTCGTCAACAGAACTTTAGAATTTGGACAAACATCTACGCAAATGGTGGATCGTCAACTGAGACTTCTGTAATGTTATCCTTCGATTAATTTTTGGATTATAAAAATTACGAATTTGTCAAAAATAAAATTCTTCCACTATCATTACCAATTTCAGCTCAAAATTCTTTTTAGACTCCGGTCAAGAAATAAAAGAATTTCGTTGTAAACTATAATGACTTCAAAATGATATTTACAGACATGCACTGAAATGAATATACATTTCAAACATACTTAAAGAACGCGAAATTGAATTTATTAAAATAAAAACTCTTGGAATTTCATATTTCTATTAAATTCCGACATTATTTGTACAATGAACTCTGCTGCCAGACAACGTGACAGCATTCCTTCTGGTATTCTTCTTGTGGCACATTTTAAATTCCATTTTTTTCATAAAAACTATCAAGGACAACGCCATGGAATGACTCTACCAACAGCAATTGGTGTTGATATATAATAAGGTAAGTATCCTTTAGACATACAGGTGCAATGGGAATCAGAAAAATAAAATGATGTAACGAAGGACGAGAAATAAAGGAATAAAATTAGATGTCTGCATTGAATCCTAGAAAAAACCAGACATGTCCAATTTATTTTCTCTGGCCAGAATGTGCTTTTGAATTATTTATTTTTTAAAAGGTGAGACTATGGGAATTTTGTTATAATGCGTCGCATTTGTATGAGAATTACTGTTATTAGCAATAGCAATCATAAATAATAGGAGTAGTAAATAAATAAGAAAAGCAGTAATTAGCTGTCGGAAGAGCTGCAGTTGCAAAACACACTATTTACTATTTTATAATACAATTTGTGTCGAACATTCACTAGATAACTAAGCACTCTAATTGTTATTATTCTAATTGTTATTATATTAAAATTAATACCAAGTTCTCGAAAGGCTCTGTATAGAACGGACACAAGAATTTTAAAAAATGTGTAAAAGTTAAAAAACAAGTGGATAGGTATCTTATACAATTTCTATACATGAATGAATCTAATAAGCCCTGATAATATCTCGAAGGGTAAGTGAAAACAAAGGACGAAAAAAGCAGAACATATGAGAAGGAAGCACACACAAAAAACAAACAAGTGATAAATGAATGACAGCGTGTAGAAATATCACCAAATTTACACCCTTATTAAAATAACCTTGACTGCTCCTGTGAGTTATATATTTACAGATCAATATTGAAGTATTGTGCGGAAGGACGGATAACGGTTGACCCTTAGGTCATGCTCACACATAACATTTTTTGTTGTTGCTTTCCTATAGCTGCGGAATAGGGAAATTGAGCACAAAAATTATATAATGAAATAATCTTATTTCTGAATCTTTTTTGTCCAATTCGTCAATGCGACCATAATAATTGGAAAGTAAATAGGACTGTTCGCAGTAATTTTTACAGAAAGACTTTCTGGGTAAAAACTTACTCGAGAACATCAAAAGGTAGGCAACCGAGTATGCTGTAACTTCATTAAAGATATTATAAGAAGGCTAATCATCGGTGAGTCAATTGGGACACCAGGGGCCGGATACTGTAACTCGGAGAGTTTGGGAGATGAGAACTTTCGTGTTCCCCGATTAAAATTCCCTAACTCTCCATTCGAGATTCTTTAACATACTTGGGGAGTTAGGGAAAACGTGAACAGTGTCGCAATATTGAAAGACGGCTAACTCTATGTGGGAGGGTTGTAAGAGCAATGGGTTTTTTTACTACGTATTTACAGTTTAAACAAAATTAGATATTACTCTTTAAGATTTTTTACCGGGGCAAACTAATATTGGTTTAAGAAGGATTTTTTTTTTGTATTCTCCGGTATATAGCAAAAGTTAAAAAAAAAATTATTTATTATTTCATCACACAACCCATTTGATTTTGGGTGATGAGTTTCAAGTTTTGGTTATGACTCATCCACAGGTCCCAAATAGCGAAATTGAATGACTTGAAAAACAAATGAAAAAATAGCACAAAGAAAACAAATGAAAAAATGAAAAAAACCAAAAATTTGAGAAAAATAGAAAAAAAAATGCTTATTAAAAAAATTTAAAAACCATATTCATTCGAAACGAATCGTACCTGTGGACGCCCGCAGTGGGCTGAATCCAAAAAAATGCCTTCTTGAACAAATATTACAGTTTAAAGTACAAAAATATAGGTGGATAATTTCAGGGGGGGTTGGGGGGGACCCCTCATTTGGTCGCATGGCCTATGCCCCACAGGGTGCCCCAACCACAATTTTAAATCTAAATAATCTAATCTAATGAATTTCACGCAAAAATTCAAATCAATTCAAACTCTAGTAATTGCTGTTCTACTTTTTTAAATATTACATAAATTAAATAGAATCAACTTAAAACCAACACCAGTACAGCTCTATTTCACTAAATTATCTTATTTAATTATGTATCTTTTTTTTATAAAACAATTCCCCCAAAAAGTAAATTTGTTAAAAAACAGCTTTAATATTTTTGATAAGAAAAAAATTGTATACGATATTATTTACTACTAGCTTTATAAATTGATACTCTGCTCTGCTTGTTATCCCTGATAACAGTTAAGATCTCTTTGCATAAATATAGATAAATATCTAACATATGTACACTTCTAAAGAGTATTATATAGCGCCTATTGTGCTATATAGATATGTTTGTATGACTAGAGCTTATCTGCTCAGGCAATTAAAGATAGCTTGGCGTTATGTTATGATTATGACAACCATTTGAAAAAAAAATTCTTTTATTTTTTTTTTTTCAAAGATACGATTGTATATTTAGTGGCCGCGTTTTAAGCCTTAAAATGTCTCCGAAACTGAATACTTTATTTGTTTACGGTTGCTATACACAAGTCTGTAATATATTTTTCTTAGTTAAAATTATGATATTACAGCTAAGATTAATATGAAATTGATACTTTTAGTTTTTAATTCATGTTGAGAAATTTGAAAACAAAATCTTCATAGGCTACAATGTACCTATCTCTACAAACAGGTAACTATACAAACTGTGTAATAATTTCAAAAGCAAATAATTCTTCATTAGTGCAGTTAGTGCCGCAGTTGTATTTATTGTACTAATCTACGCTGCGCACGCATGTCTATTAACTGAATCATTCGCAACCATACGATTTACTGGCATAGGCTTATCAACAGACTCCCGAGAAAGCTAAAGCTAATAAAAACTAATAAAAGTAGTAAACAGGTATAGAATTTGAAAATATAATTTCATGGAGACATTTGTGTTTACTTCAAACCTAACTAAAAATAAACTTTTCGAACAAGAGCACTAAGAATTGGCTTAAAAGCTAAAAGATCTAAGATGATTCAAAGTGCAATTGAGTAGTATCAAAAGTGTGTGGTTGTGTAGTGGCTTGAAAGTTGAGGAGAATACAGATGAGAAGAGAGAGATATTTTGTAATTGTATTTGTATAGTGTAGAATTGTAGTGATTGATTATTAAAAAATCGCTACACTACTGCTTTCCCCAGATCTCTCTATCTCTCTCTGCAGAGAGCTTCGGATTCGGGTGAATGGAAATAATTTCACGCATTTAAGTGTAATAATCAACCGGCATTCTTCCATGTAGAATTTACACAGATTACACAGTAGTCCTCCTAACTTTCAGTGATAGCAGATCAGCATTTAGCACACGACAGTCGCGCACAATGGTTGATAATTTCGTTATTTTAGATTGTGATACTGGAACCGATGACGCATGGGCACTTTTAATGTTAATAAAAGCCGAAAAATTAAAAAATTATAAGATTCTCGGTGTGACTTGTGTAAGTGGTAATACGACTGTTGACAATGCAACGCTTAATACACTTCGGATATTGAGTACAGTGGATCGCACAGATGTGAGTACATACTATAATTACAATAAATTTTAAATAAAGCTATATAAAATGTAATTGACGACAATGAAGAAGGTATTGTTATCATTGTTTTTTTTTTTTTTTATAAAAGATTCCAGTTTTCAAAGGAGCTCATGGACCAATATTTTGTGAAAGACGAGTATCACATTTTCATGGAAAAGATGGATTAGGAGATTGTGCGTATAAAGAAAAAGCTGATCCTAATCAGATTCAAAAGAAACATGCGGTAAATGCGATGTATGATCTTGTGTGTGAGGTAAGTAATTAAATTATGTTTTTTTTTTTTGTAAATTCAAATTTATTCTGTTTCAGCATCCTAAGAAAGTAACGCTGATTCTTATAGGACCATTGACTAATGTTGCCCTATGTTTAAATATGTATCCAGATTTTGCGCAAAAAGTTAAAGATGTTTACATTATGGGCGGTAACACAAAAGGTAAGTAAATCTATGTATGTAATTTTAAAGCTATACGAGATCTATCTAATGTGTCGGTTTGTTTGTTTGTTTGTTTAAAGCCGAATACAGATTAAATGAAAAAATGTTGCCTAAAAAGTTTGTCAGGGCGGCTTTAAGCTTAGTTGAAACTTAACATAAGTCATGGAATATAAACGAGTACATATATTATTTGTATTACAACGAGCATCATTGAAAAATCGAATTGGTTTATATTTATATGTATATTTATATTTGCATGCCATACGATTATATACGAACAGAAAATAAGAAAAATATACATAATCGTTATGCAAACTAGGATTGTTTTATGATCGTTAAGGTGAAGCTTCACGGCAAAAGACTGACCTCCAGAGACCATATATCGTAGATACTTGATGTAACTCAGCACTACATGAAAATTCTAGGCACTTCATGAAATGTACACAAGCAGATAGTGTAAAAGTTTGCGTTTAATGAATTTTTCATGAAGGACTACAATTGTCATCTCCAGGTCTCCGGAGACTATTTGTGTTCTGGTCAGTTAAGTGTAGAACTACTCAGAAAAGAAAAGGAATAAATTGGAGTGAGTGTGACAAATTGTTACAAAGAAATTAATAATAAAAATTAATAATTAATCAAATGGATTTAGGGCAGAAAATTTGTTTCCTCAATAGAGTTCTAATTATTTTTGAAAATAAAAAAAAAAATCACACATATTTATTGTGTTTATCCCGTAAAATTTGTACACCAAGGATATATTTTTTAAGCCTTTTCACTTTTTCCATAACATAAAAATATTAATAACTTTTGAGATAATTCTCCGTAGCAATCTCTTCCTTGACAATTAACAAAGATCTCTGGAAATCTCTAAAGACAAAACTTCAAATTTCGTGTATACACATTTTTTGTTAAGATCTCCGAAGAACTAATTTTTTGATCTCCAAAGACAAAGGTATCTTGCCATGTAAACATTTCACAGATTTTAATCTCTGTAAACCGGAGAGCTGACATCAATTTTGTATGTTTATTAGCCGACACATATTAATTTACAACAGCAGACTTGTGTTGAAAAATATTCCAAAATTATGCATTAGATTTGTTGTCTAAACATCTTGGAATTGATTTCTCTTGTTAGGTATTTTTATGTAGGTTATCACAAACACAAGAGGTTAACACTTTTTCATCATTTTATTATTTTATAAAACACTTTTCTAAATATTTAGTACTGCTAATACATTGTAATCATTTTTATTTTCAAATATTAAACACTATTTGTTGAGTATCTATATTTCTACACTAGATTTTATATAGAACAGATAAATGGATCACTCTTTATCAATCGCACTCAACTTCCGCACAAATTCACGGCCCGCTTATTACCCGCTTCGTCTTAATTCAAAACTAATACTCATCAATCAGACTCCAATACAATACCTCGCATTGAGGGTCACTCAAAATTCTTCCAATCATGAATTCTGACCAATATTCGATTTGCGCGATATTGAGAAATTTCAAAGTGCAAAGCTTGTAATTAATTAATATTTTAGTTTATCTGGGTCACAATTCGCATTCCCTATCAATTGAAAATGCAAATAAATGTGAATGACCCTAAATATGCCAAGCTTGCAATTTAATTTAATTTAGTTTATTTTGTTTATTTTCGCCAAGGCTAGGTCGTGAATTTGTGGATAATTACTTTCTTTACACTCTCTGCTTAAAATGCGGAAAGCACAGATATTATGGAGCATTATTAATGAAATGGTGCAAAATTTACACTCTATTTATTATAGAGAATATAGTTGTAATCAGTTCACAATTTAACGACAACAGCAAAGTGGACAATATATTTCAATGCAAACATGTAATTTCGAAATCAGCTGTTTATCAAATTCAAAAATAGTTCGTATCGGTTTGTGAAAAAGCTTTCATAAAGCCACAGATAAGCATACAGATTACCAAGCTAAAAGCTGAGACAACTTACAACTATATATGAAAATCTCCATATGAACCCGGATCACTTTTTGAAAGCTCTTTAACTTTTTATTCAACCAAAGAAAGCTATCATTGCGAAGAATTTATGTGGCATAATACAGCAAGAGAGAGAGAGAATGTATAGAGCTTTCTATTAGAGAGCCATTAGCTCGTTTTAATTGGACCGTATTTTTATGAGGTTTTGCACATCTAGATGTAAAGTTGTCTCAGCTAAAGGTAAAAAAGTCTCATAGCCGACAGACCATAGCTGACAAAGAGCTTTCTTCTCAAGTAGCAAAATTCTCTCACGTCACAATGATTGAGCTAAAGCTTTTTTACATTCTCTCTCATATTTCATATACCACCTGCTGCATTGCATTCCGAAATGTTTCGTCTAGGGTGTGGGGTGCTATAGTATGCTAACTGGCCTTTCGGCTGTGATTTAAGATTTCGTGCATATCCGTAACCCCCGGAATCTAAAAGCCATGAACAAAGTCGAAACAAGAGAGCAGCGGGCTGGTCAGCAAGCGACATCCACAGTCTTCTAGCCTTGTCTTACTGCAGGAGTTTTTCATATAAAAGTTGCTTGTATTTTGTTCAAACGCTATAATTTCCATAAATTTGTTCTACATGCTATTTTTTTTTTTTTTAACTATTAGAAAGAAAACATAATTGGCTGCAATTTGTTTTAGCTTCATTTTGCTGTGGGAGCGACAAGTTTGGGCTTTAGCACCTGTTTAACATGAAATTTTAGTTTTTCCTTCATGACGAGTATACAAAAAGCAGTGAGAGTGAGCTCTTACTGCATGCTGTACCCGGCACGGAACACGATATCGAATCGTATTGACGACCCGTCAGTGGTTCGCTAGCTCGACTTTCTTTCGAAGTTCTTGTATGTGTTGGTAGTTCGTTTTAGATTCGATTTTTTTTAACAGTACGATTTCTCTCGCAAAGTGTTTTGCAAATGACAAGTAAATACGATATCAAATAAATAAATAATACTCACCTAGTAAAACTTCACTTTGCACTTCACTCAATAAAATCTGAACTTAGAATGCCGGCGAAGAACCATTTCATGAATAAAAAATATTTGCTTTAACGAATTTTTCGGAAATTAACATGAGTCGAATCGTAGGTAACTTCGTATATAGCAAACAAATCGAAGAAATTTCGAGCTACGAACGATGCAACTATTTCAAATTTTCCGAAATTTCGGCATGCTTGAAATCGTTGTTTATGGTAAAAAAAAATCAAAGATATTTCGAACTACTACCGATTCATCTACTTCGAATTCTCGGAAATTATGGCATGCTGCTACAAACTTCGTTTATGTTTAAAAAATCGAAGAGATGTCGAGCTACGAGCGTTTTCTCTATTTCAAATTCATTTCGCTATTTCGAAATTTCGTCCAATTGGTTGCAGGATCCCAAGCCATGAAACAGAAATCTTTCTAAAATTTTCTATATTGATACTTATGGAAAAGTGCCAAACATTGACTTTATATATGCTATAGAGCCTAAACTACTATTCATACAGGAAAATAGTCTGCTAGTAATTTAAAGCTTGGTTCCTTACCTTCCCAAAGACTACACTTCCTATATACCTTACTTAAGAAAATAATAAAAAAAATTTGAGTACAAACTAACCTTACCAATTTACGCTCAATACCTCTCAGCTGAGTGATAATTACATGTGTGTATGTGCAGCAGAAGTCCGAATCTGTAGGCTTCGATATCATCAGCCCACTGCATCCCATGACGGCACAGCGACATTGCAATGATTACTCAGCTGAGAATTTTTGTTTGAGGAATTCTAGTCTTTTGGTTAAGATAAATTTTTTTAAATAATTTTGTTAGGAAAGGTATGAAAATTTTATTACAATTCGAAAGATAAGAAAGCAGGCTTAAGATTATCAGAACACCATTTTTCTGTATTAATATCAGTTTAGGTCGGAGGAGCTATTCAAATCAAACTTTTGTCAGTTTTACATAAGAACACTGCAAATATTTTAGAATGTAAGGACTCCGTTGGGCCTTGCATGTGGTAGAAAGGAAGTCTAGTTCATGGCTTGTGAAGTATTCTCGAGGGTTTTGCCACCACGCATGCTAAAATGGTTCGATTCTGGTACTGTACTGAGTTGCACTGCACTGGAGCCTGTTGAATTTTTGTATTCTGCTGCTAATTTGTCATTCTATTGTGAGTTTGCTCTGAAAGCGTTTGGTAGATTTTTATTAAGAAATACGAGTTTTTAAATATTTTCTGGTTTTTTTCCTTTTTGTTATAACCCAGTTTATACAGGTCAATATGCTGACTCTGCCGCACGAAATCTGTAGGTAAGACGATGGTTCATTGCTGCCCCCAACCATCGTCTTACTAACAAGTTCCAATTCATTTAACTCAAAAATTTCACAATTAATCGCGGCAGTACACTTTGACAGAGCAGATGACAATTCAACTTAAATATGTATTTGTAACACCGAGAAAATATCCAGTGCAAAGTAGGGGAAGTCAGTGCTGCTTGAAAAAGTTCAACACTTGTGTTGCACTGTCCATCGTAATCGACATTAGTTTCCCGTGATTTTATAATAGAGCCTTTCGATTATCTTCTGTTGATTTTTTTATTATTTTCGTTTTTATCTGGACTGGAACACCTCTGTACTTTTCTTTATTTATCCGATTGTTTTCTGTTTGTTTGAATTTAGATTCTGAGAACGACCTTTGCCTTCCCTTGGTTATTGAAGTTATTATTTTCACTTGGACTGGAATAATTGCGAACTTTTCCATTTTTTGAGCTTAAATTTAAGAACGGCCTTTTGTTTTGAAGATTGAGATTGGATTTTACAACATTCTTTAAATTTTTTTGAAGATCTACAATATCTGCTTGAAGTGTTCATTGTTTAGCCGATTTAACAATATGTCGTGGAATAGGACAAAATGCATTATAAGTTGCTTGGTAGATAGTTTCAGGGAAGGTTGTAATGCAGCTTTTCCCCTATGATATACCCTAGGTGAAATTATACGTTTTGTCATTCCGTTTTTAGTCAATAAGAGTTCGTTCAGAAAGGTACACAAATACGAAATTTCAAATCGGTCAATAGGCATCTATTCTTCAGATATATTATTGTTACGAGTGTGGCCTTAATTCGTTATTTAAAACTTTACAATATTTCAGATATAACTCACAAGTTTTTCTTTTATTTAACTAAGTATACTGTTTACTTTTACAAATTCACAAACAATCGCAAACGACTCTACTTTAATTATCGCTAGTACTGTACTTCCAATGTTTGAAATCCAAATAGTTTACTACATACATTCACTTCACACTCTGAGATAAGACTGGCTCCTCTTGGCGGTAACAAGTGTCGTATTGATATTCTACAAATTTTCCTGGAAACCTGCCGTTTTCGAAACATCGATTCTCTGAACCTAAAGCTGTTTATGTCCGTACTTTATAGATGTCGCTTGCCCTTTTCTGTGACACAATTCTCTGTACTTAATTAGTCATTTCATACAAAGTACGTAGATGTCACTTGTCCTTTTTCTATGGCACGTAACAAAACATATATTTAATGAAGTGAGTGTATTTGTTAATCATAACCACTTTTTATTTCACTACACGAAATCTTTGTTATAATCAAGATTCGTAAATAACGATTATTTTCTAAATTCTCATGAACAAAATCACACAGAAATATTTATCGGATTAAAATCTTTTCTACACCTACTTGCAACTATTGTTTGGCTCTGTTAATTGGTATTGGAACTACAAAATTTTTTATCAATAATATAAAAATCATAGTAAACCAATTATATTTCATTTCTAATAGAAAAGTCGGAAGGAAACGGTTATATTTTACATACATAGGGTTTCACAGTCCTTTCGAAATGCTCATGAAAGATTTTTATTTTATTTTAATTCATCAATAATCGTTATGAAATGATTAATATTTTTCCCATCACGAATAAAAATCATTTTCTGATATTTATTTTTCCTGATCACATATAAAAATCACATCTTGATTTTTATTATTTTTGATCACGAATAATAATCATGAAGTGATTTTTATTTTTTTGGTCTACAAATAAAAATCACCAAGTAATTTTTATTATTCTAATCATGAACTATTTACAGCTCTATATAAAATAATAGGTGCTAGTGTACAGATGTTCAGATGAGTAACGACAAATTTAATTTTTGTAAAAATTATCACAGTGTACTTTTATTTTATATCAACTGAAAAGGAAGAAAATCACTAGGTGATTTTTATTTGTCGACCAGAAAAATAAAACACACTTCATGATTTTTATTGTTAATCAAGGTAAATAAAGATCAAGATGTGATTTTTATATGTGATCAGGAAAATTAAAAATCAGCAAATTTTGTGATGGGAAAAATATTAATCATCTCATAACGATTATTGATGACTTAAAAAGATAAAAATCTTTCATAAGCATTTCGCAAGGACGGAAACCCTATGGAAGTAAAGTTTAACCGTTTCGTTGGGACCTTTAAAGTAAAAAATCATATATAAACTCATTCAACAATGAGTTTTACAATAAAACTTATAACCGTTACAATCAACAACAAAAACAACAATATTTTTTATAATCAAAACACAAATTGAAAATTTTATATTTTTCTCTTTGTAGGAATTGGAAATGCTACAAGAAGTGCAGAATTCAATTTCTATTCAGATCCTGAAGCTGCTTTCATTGTTCTCAATAAAATCCCATGTCCAATCACGATACTACCATGGGAGACTTGTCTGGATGATAATATTGATATTTCACTGGTACGAATCATCAAGCTATTTAGCGTAGTTTAATAAGATCTTAAAATTTTATCCGAAAAATTTGTATTTCAAGGATTGGAGATTTGAAATTTTGGGCTCAGCAAACAACAGAATAACAAATATCTTAAATCCTGCTGAGAAAAACGTTTATGAGCCGATCAAAAGGCTTTGGATACCATGTGATGCTATTCTCACTGCAGTTTTCCTTTTCCCTGTTAGAGTTGTGAAAAAAGAAACATTCTGGCATGCGACGGTAGAAATTCACGGAACATACACAAGAGGTCAAATGGTATTGGACCATTTGAAGGATCAGAAAAACAAAGAAAATGTTCGAGTAATAGAAAAAGTTGATATTGAAGAATTTAAGGATATCGCTTTGTGGACTGTGAATCAACCATCTGATGAGTAGTTTTTAGATTTAAAGTGCATATACTAAAGGATGTACATACAAACATATATTTCTTAATTAAAGTTTCCTTTGCCTTTAATACGATATAAATTCAGAATTAATTAGAACAAATTTTAAATTATTTTTCAGCCGCCATTGGATAAACATTTTGAGTACAAAATTTCGAATGTAAATTAATAAAAACAATTGATAGAGAAAAATTGAATAAAAATTGCACGCAAAAGCCCAAATCAAAAATTAAAGAAAGAACAATGGTGAAAACAGTAGAATTTATAACGTGTACCCAAAACCCTTCAAAAACGCAAAATTGAAAAACTAAACTAAAGGGTTTTCCAATAAGAGGTGTTATTTTGATATTCAAAGAAAAATGCCATTTTTTGAGATAAATCATCGGATCTTTATTTCATTATAAAGAGGAAGGTATGCCGTTAATAATGGAAAATAATATCAGCCAAATGACCACCACGACCACGCCTACAGGACCATATACTTTTCATGAAATTTTCCATAACCAAATCGCAAAGTGGCTGCCCTATGTCCTCGATAGCCTCACGAATTCCATCTTTGAGGTCTTGAAACGACGCTGGGCTTCTCTTTCACGTGGCCCCAAAGGAAGAAGTCGCAAGGTGTTAAGTCACAAGAACTCGGTGGCCAATTGTGATCACCTCTTCGAGAGTTAACACGGTCCGGAAACTTTTCCCGTAAAAGATCAATGGTTTCGTTGCTTGTATGGCACGTAGCGCCGTCTTGTTGAAAGTGAACGTTGTCCAGATCAATACCATCCAATTCCGTCCATAAAAAATCATTAATCATCTGTCGATAGCGCAATCCATTCACCGTAACTGTTGCTCCAGCCTCATTTTCGAAAAAGTAAGGTCCAATGACCCCGCGGGACCATAAACCGCACCAAACAGTCACACGTAGAGGCTGTTCACTCAAGATGAGTTTTCGATGGAATTCCGGATCATTTTCATGCATTTCAAGGACCCAATCAGCAAAAACTCGACGTTGTTGAACTTTAAAAGCCTTAAAACCTAAATCTTTATGCAAAATACGGTGTAATGACGTTTGTGGAATGCCTAATTCCAAAGAACGACGAGGAATGGACAAACCTGGGTTTTCTTCAACACTTTCGCCTACATCAGCAATATTCTCGGCTATTCTTGAGCGACGTGCACGGGTTTTATTCTTCACATCACTAACTTGTCGCGACAGCTCCAATTTTTCTAACAATTTATGTATTGCGGTCCGACAAGGTGCTTCACGACGACCCAAAAATGTTCGAATTTTACGAACCGTCTCTGCCACATTTTCACCATTTTTATAGTGAATTTTAATAATTTCAATGCGTTGTTGAATCGTGTATCGTTCCATTTTTATTAATGGCGTAGTTTCTACTTGTCAAATGTCAAAAAATGACAGCTCCAAAAGTGACATCTACCGCAATAGCGGGCTAATTAAAATAACACCTCTTATTGGAAAACCCGTTAGTCGTAATGGGGCGGATTTTAAACTATATGCAACACAGAATTAAGAAACGAATGTTTCGTGTAAAAACCATGCAAACCATGAACATGGTTTTTGACAGAGGCACCAAGTAGGATGAACTAGGATATAAGCTCAGGAGGGCATATATAGAAGTAATTTAAAGCACTTTGGCTTATACAGAAAGGGTTTGCCACCTCCTAGTAACCACAATTCCGATGTCCCCACATTTTTCAAACAATTCTACAAAAATATTGGACGGAATTCAAATATTTATCCAAAAAATTCGAACACAGAACGATGTCTTTACTTGTTCCGAAGTTTTGCCTTGCTCTATTTTACAATTCCTGGGAAAATCTAACGAATTTCCTAAGAATTTTTATATGAGATAAAAATTGGAAAAACAGTGGACAATTTTGGACAATATTTAAAACTCTTCTTTGATTTGTCCATTATTTTTCTAAAGAATTCCGTATATGAAAACATATGGAGAATGTGTGAACATACTGCAGAAAAAGTAGAAATTGAATTCTTCACTTTGTCCAAAGAAATCCCCATACTCTTTCCTTGATTAGAAAAACAGCGGGCAACTACCGGATAAAATTTTTGATAAATTTACCGTTCTTTTTATTTTATCAACTCTTTCTTTTTATTTGTTGGAAGAAGTGTGAATTAATTGTGGAACTGAACATGCTATGGATATTCTTCAGAATGAATCTGCAATTTGTTTTGCTATGAAACTGAACGGTGTCGTGAAATCTTATGCATTTAGTGTTGCGTTCTTGTGAGTGAAGTGAGTTTCGTATTGGGATCAAATTTGGTAAATTGCTACATATTTATATAGTGATAAAATTTAATGTTGTAGCTCGATAGGTATAATTAAAAGCTCACCTTTTCCTATTAAATATATTAAAAAGTGAAATGTTGTGTTATTTACAATTTGTCGTGTGTGTGGTGAAATAATATTTAGGCAATTATTTTGTTGAATGCACAAAGAGTAAAAGAAATTTTCTTTTTTCATATATGAAATAAATGTAGTGTAATTATATCTTTACTTTGTCCAAAGAAATGTCCGTACCTACTCTTTAATCTGAGCGAAAAATTTAATATCATCAGCATAAGTTAATACTTTGCAGTGCCTCACAATAGACACAATTTCGTCAATAGATAGAATGAAAAACAACGGCCCAAGTGACTCCCTTGAGATACGCCGGACGAAGCTTTTAGGACTCTAGAGATGGAATGACGGATTAATATTTTCCATTTTAAAGAGTATCACCTGTGGTATCACGGAGTGAGATAACTTGTCGAACGCTTTACTAAAGTCAGTATAAATACAAACTGTCTGTTAGCCTTTTGCAAACCCACCAACGGTATCCGAGACAAATTCCAACAAGTTAGTGATTGTAGACCTGCCCGAGATAAATCCATGCAGGCTAAAGAAAGCAAATTCTTGCAGGAAATTGATAGCTGAGAGTAAATGATAGATTCGAATAATTTAGGCATACAAGATAATTTTGCAATAGGCCTATAGTTAGAAATTTCACTCTTAATACCTTTTTTGTGGGTAGGTATGATAAAAGAATTTTTCCATAGCTGTGGGAAGCAACCTCTATTGAGCGATTTTCAGAAAATAATTCTCAGCGGAGCTGCAAAGGCATGACTTAAAGACGGCTGGAGGGAACCCATCAGGACCCGTCGTGAAGTCATTTGGAAACCCATTAATGATCGAGTATATCCTCTCTCGCAATTGTAGGGATAGTGAATGAAACGTTATGAGAATCGTTCATATGACTGAGGTTGTCATTTCGAGGAAGGAAATTTGACGAAGAAAATGCATTGTCAAAAAATGAAGTAAACATATTGCAAATTTCGGGTAAATCATCACTAGCAGAATCTTTGGGGTAGTTGTCCGTTTTTATCTTCATATTAATAAACTTAAAAAAGATACGTGGATCACGAAATAATTTCGCACGCATGCTGCGATTATTATTCGTCATAAAGTGTGGAGGAAAGTTCTTTGAACTCATTATAGGATGTGAGAAAATTGTTGTGACTTATAATGCCTTTGTCACTCATATAACTTTTCCACAATTTATTCTTTCTATTTGAACCATGGCGGAAATGTTTTAGAGGACCGCTGTCGCTCGCGGGGAGCGTGAGAGGAAAATAAATCGAAAAGAATTATGTAAAATTTAGAGACGTCTTCGTCAACACTATTCCTAAACAGTAATGTGTTGAAATCAATAGAGGTAAGTCTACTAGAAAGTTCCGAAAAGTAAGCCTTTCTAAAATTGAAGAAGTATTGTGTTTCATCACAATTAGTAATGTTTTCCGTTTCAAAGCAATATGAAATTAGTAGAGGGGGGTAATATTTGTCAAGAGTAGACATTATAACTGCGCTAGGTTCGATTAATATGTTACCCGCGTCAGTACAGAAAACCAGGTCCAACTGCCTAACTATGTCATTCTTTACATTACTGATTTGGCTGAGACCAAGAGATGACATAATGTCCAGGAATAGTGATTCCTTTGTTGACAAGTTATTAAGAGGAAGAAGTTGATCTCTGCTTTATTCGTCTCCAGTAGTTTTATGCTTACAATAAGAAAATTATTCAAACCTCCACTTCATTCCCTTTTGAAAATTAAATTGTCGAGAATATCTTTCAATTTACAGAATCTCCTTGTGTTTATGAGGTTGGTTGGTGCAATAAATAATCAATTTTTTGCTCCTTTTTCCCGAATGGGGGCGTTCCAACGAGAAAGTATGGAAACTCATGGCGCTAGTGTCGCGCCTCCATACGATGTTTGGCTTTGCTATTTACCGTATGGGGTCGTTCCAATGGGAAACTATGGAAACTCAGGGCGCTAGTGTCGCTGGTTTGAAAGTTAGAAAAAAAATTGCTGCCAAAAAATTCGATAGAAAATCCGAGTCCTCACCCAACTAAAATTTGATTCGTAACACGGAATAGACCACTTCAAAAATCTTATCAACAAAAAATGGCCACAAACGTCAATTCAGTGTGAAGCTGTGTGTTGTATGTTATCTGCTCTCTTCAATTTCATTGCGGGCATCTCACTATTTTTATTTGCGATTCACTATATTTATTATATAATAAGTGCAATAAGTGGAAATACAATGCAGTCGGACGATGCCAAGTATATTAAAAAGTGCGTTATTATTATTATTATTGTGGTTTGTGATCTCATCAGGGCGCACTGTTTACAAATTGAATTTTTGCTTACAGGCGATGGAAAGGAGGCACTATTGAGCCCCATCCAACAGATAAGGCGCTTATTGTTAATTATCAGCTAGAAGCGGCAGTTTTCGGTGAACCAGACAATCCTATGCTTGAGGAAAAGAAGGTAAGAAATTCATATTCTCAGGGTTTCTGTATTTATCGATTTTTCAAAAACTTTGCCTATGACTCATCATTGAGAACTTGCGTAAAAATTACCGCCGTATTTGGGTTTTTATTAATAAAAGCAACCTTCAAGGTGTTTACTGAACTCTCAAGATTGTCTATTGCTGCATGTTTGCAATCGTAGCCAGACCATTAGGCGTATATTTACAAAACTCAACAAATTATTATAAAGCAATAGTATTTGGCTGGCTATTGTGGTTTAAGGTTGAATTCATTACTTCCAAGGTATACTGTACGCACTTCCGGCAGGGGGTTCCATTCCTCTTCAGATTTCTTTTAGTTGTCAGAGGTCATTTTAAATTTATCCATAGGAAGATGATTTTGCTTATAATCAATATTTTTTTCCTTATCACTAGGCGTATTTAATTATTTATTTATTTATATTGGAAACTCCCATGGTAACATCAATGGTTCCATACAGTCTGATTCTACTCACAAATTTGTTTACTTCCCATCAGCTGTTCTAGGGAAACTTTCTACCATTCTCCGGGTATTCGTACCTATATAGTTTATATTTTAAAAGATACTTTACATTAATTTCATTGCGCACGATCCAATTCAGTGAATGATATGATAAGACTACATAAGAGCAAGAGATTAGTTCGAAATAAAAACGTAATGACCTCATATCTCTATCGGGAAGTTATGATTAGCTGACATAGCAAAAGTTTCAGAATACAGTCGATATAAATTTAATTCATTTTGAAACAAGCACCTTGTATTTATTTCGGTTTCATATAAGTCTTATTACTACACTTGTGTAACGTTCAGAGTAGTTCGATTAATATCAAATTTATTTAAATTTAACTTTAACTATTTAACAAGATCAAGTATTTCCAAAAGCAGATTTGGTTTGAGCAATATTAGTTTAATACCAGAGCGGTTATCGTGTACAACAATTTATGGAAATGAAAAGGAACAGCAAATTATTTGTTTGCTCACAAGTCTATTTGTGAAATTACAAGTTAGACACTTATTGCTGAAATTAGATAACACAATTTTCCAGTGATTGCGGTTAATTGTCAAAAAAAAGTACCATCATAATGTCTTTGATTTCTGAAAAGGTGTACGAAGCATTTACGTCCGTCTAATCTTGCGCTCCTTTACAAATTCTATTTCAGACATAGGGCCAACCTACACGCTTCATGATGAAGCGGGAATATTTTTCTCCTTTTGTACCTAGACGTACCAGCACGATAAGTTTTCTCCGCGATAGTTCCTTATCTGATTACCGAGTTTAATTGTGTACACACACAAATGTTGTAGGAATAAACTCGTTTATACCTTTACGTCTTTCAAACTCAAGGAACAAAGAATCTGATGGGCTGGCATAGTACCTATACCACATTATGAATCACTTGACTCTTACAAAATTTACATTCAAAATCTTTTTTAATAGCAATGAAGAAAAATTTGTACATTTCAGATGATACCATCTTGTACATTTATCGCATCCAACATTTTTCAAACTGTCATCCTCTACGTCGCTTATGATATCCTCTTGACAGGGAGCACATTTCACCTTAGCAGATAAAGATAAATCTCTTGGAAATTTACTTTTTTATTTCTAGAATTTTTCTTTGTAACCATCAGTAATATCCTTTTTAAACGCTCTTCTCTTCGTTGTCTGACTTCAATGTTATTGTTTCTACTGCTCTTTGAACTCGTGAATTTTTCTCTATTCTTTAGAAGAAACCTACTTGGAGTATGGGTAGTATTCGGTGGA
Organism: Dioctria rufipes; assembly: GCA_963924295.1. Classification (NCBI taxonomy): domain Eukaryota; kingdom Metazoa; phylum Arthropoda; class Insecta; order Diptera; family Asilidae; genus Dioctria; species Dioctria rufipes. The sequence goes on from OZ002742.1 coordinate 20,344,048, forward strand.
AGAGCATACAAAATTATCCCATTGTTATCGCATTCATGGAATATATTACTCTTCATCCACCCTGTCCCCGAACGTCCCATAAACCAATGAGAAAAAACGCTTTGCACCAATTCTTTTTAGGTCGTAAAACAGGAAACACAACTACCGAAAGTAATGTTTTTCCACTTGCTGAGAAAGACAGAAAAAGTTTTTTTTTTTTTTTATATATAATACAACGTCTACTCCCTTTCGGAACAAGCACTCTTCTAGTTTTCAATAAAACTATCTAATTCGTCCAACCATTTTTTTTATACTTCCTTTGTAATTACGATTTTCTTTTATGATACAATTTGGCGTACGAAAAGAAATTTCAGGGTGTCTTTATAACGAAACCCAGGTTCTCCCTGGCCGTCCTTGTTTGAAAGAAGTTCTTCTTTTGTCATCATTTACAATTAGCTGGACAGTATTAACAAAGTCTTTAGAACTAAGTAAAAAGTTACATTTGTTCAGTTTGGTACACATAACAATTCTTTTCTCTTCCGCTTCTGAGAGAACAGTTGAAGGTCCAGATTTTCCAACACCTTCTGGTAACTGTCTATAAATTTATCTTCAAGCGTCGATCTGGGAATTCCGTACATTTTGCTGATTCGCCTTATTGATGATTTCTTCTTTTTACTTTCCTGAATCCCCTTTTGCCGTGCTTCCCCTGTTAGCCTTTTTCGATAGATATAACATTTTTAAGCCAGATAATAAAAAATACCTACACTTTTCTTTACAATCAGTTTTAGGATACCTAACCAATTATTACTTACCTATTTGGTATACCTCGTCTAGTTAAGAAATGTTCGATCTTTCACGCATGTGCTTGCCACCACAGAACTGACTATTGAACATGAAGATTTTGTCATGCCATTGCAGAATGTGTATGAAACCGTTATGTGTGCACATAGAAAAGGTTTCAAAGAACGCAAATTAAATAAGAAACGAGCTCTTATGAACTGAAGGTGGCCGGTAATAGATGCATTTACTCTAACACGAAAAAATTCAAAATAAATTTGCTCATTAGAAAATATTCAAGTTATCAACTAACTGCGCTGATCCCTTCGGGAAAAAGACATTGTTAGATGCTAGATGAGCAGTTTTTTTTACTTTTCTATTCCATTCACAACTTTATGCAAAACAATTTAATACCGGTAACGTAAGTTTTCACTTGATTGACACTACCATCATTGAAAGAATTTTGAATTTAGTCGAAGTGACCCGTAGAACTTATCATTTCGTACCTATAACTAGTATCAAAAATACTGAAACGACTGGTATAATAAAAATTTATTTTCTGCCATAATTATAAACAATACTAGTTTTAGTAATGAAGAGCTACCAAAGCAGTAGAGTCGTGATAATAATCATAATATGTTTCTAAAAATTTTGAGTAACCTGATGAGCCATCGAGATTATTTTGAACAAGTTCCATCGAACAGCAATCCCAATTATATCCAAAACCATAAATATAACCGTCAAGTTCACAAAAATTAGATATGTAGACATCATTTGTTAAACTAACTTCATCGAAAAATTTGTTTACGCGCGTGTCAAAGATGTTTCTTGTATCAGGAAAATAGCAGTAGATGTTAGGACCGACTGATACACAGTTGCAGCATGAACTGATCTTGGGTAAATTACTGTTAATAACACTCCATTCGTTTTCTCGAGAATCTAAAATTTGTATCTTATTATCTCCAATCGCATATAATAAACCATTCACTATAGTTAATCCAAAGTTACTAATTTTTGATATCATATCTGGACCGCTATACCATTTCTCGTTACCAATTTCAAATATTTCCACAGTGTTGCTATTAATTCCACCGCACGCATAGATTTTGTTATTAAAATAAGAACACGCATGATTTTCTTTCGAGCTTTTCATGGATGGAAGCTTTTGCCACTGCTCTGAAATAGGTTCCAGCCATTCACAAGACATAGAACCTTCTCCTCCGCATATAAAAAAATTATTGTCGAATGTTGTATAGCCAAAAAATTGTGGCAGTTGTTTTTCCTTTGTAATTGGAGTGCTGTCTTTTCCAAGCTCTTTGAACATTTGATTAAAACCAAAACCAAGTAATCTTCGAGCTTCAGAAATGTTAACTCTATTGCTAAGCGCTTTATCTTTGTCTTCCTGCAATATTTGTTTACTTGTAGTTTCAATTTTATCGTCTTGCAATATTTGTTTATTTGTAATTAGTTTCGCAATCTGTTTTAAAAAATCAGCATCTTCCAGTAATTGTTCATTACCGAAAATTCTTTCAACAAGAAAATCCCGATTCAATTTAGAGAAACTTAGTAAATCGATAACTTGTGTAAATACTTGAGGAAATGTAATTGCGTCAGAGACTTTACCTGTAGTCCATTTCCAAACATTCTCAAAGATCGTTTGTTCGTCAGATTGTAAATGTAAACTAGCCTCGGCAAGCAGAAATCTCATCTCTTCGATAGTGAAGTCATTAAGCAGTTCTTTCTGGAAAAGATCACCAGCCTTGCCGACAATGTACGCTAAACATTTATTTTCTACGCCATTAATGAAGTTGTCTCTAGCTAATCGCCAATATCTCACGCAGGTATGATTGTTGATATTCTCAACAAGAATTGATGAACAGATCTCAATTAACTCTTGGAGCTGAAATATTACCGCATATTTAATAATTTTTTCAATATCTTCGATTTTCTCCTGAAGTTCATTGGTGTAAATGAAGAAAATTATTTTTTCTAAAACGACGCCAGTTATATCCGGCAATAAAATGCAGTCCTGGTACATCTCTTTCATTGGAGTTGTTAGTAAATCTTCAAAGTAGTTACTTGCAGAGGATACAACAACTTTGTGTACTTTAATTTCGAAGCCATCATCACTTTTTAAAGTTAAATCACAAAATTTATTCTCTTGACGCAATTTATACAGATGCTGTGACTTATTGTTTTGGAAACTTTCCAGTAAAGATTGTTTAGGATTAGATAATAGTTCTTCTACTGGTGTCGCCATTATTTTGATGGCCTGAAAAAAGAATAGCGAAATTGTAATGATTTTCTCCTTTATTTCAAGCTAGCTTTTATACCTTGATTGATTGCAAGTTGAACCAATTCTTCAGAATAAAAAAGAAAAGATTTTTCACAGCACTTATTTTATTTCACATCCAAAATGAGTAAACAACAAACCGTATTGCACCGGCGCAGTAGACAAATGAAAATTGGCGTCGCTTTCGTTCGCTTCACTATCTGACTGACATTTCTACGCGGTTACTGACAGTGATGCCAACTAGACGCTTGTGAAAATCCCTGAGTTTCGGTAGAAAAAATCCCTAGAATTCCCTAAATAATTGGCTTACCCGGGGATTACATCTGCAAGTACAGCTTGCATGCACGTGTAATCCAACTGCCATGCAACTTTCAACGAACTTGCATGGTGAAAAAATATAGCAGCTGGGATATTTGCATTACATCATTTATGCAAGTTGTACTTGCAGGTGTAACCCTAGGGTAAAGGTAGAGACAGCCATAGCTAACATAGGGGAGGATATTGGCACTTCTTACGTTTGCCTGGGTTGGGCCTTAAGCCTGATTCAGATTGCTCGACAGCGGCAGCAGCAGCAGCAGCAACGCAAAAAACAGTTTTGCTGTCGAGTGTATCAGATTGCATTACAGCAGCACAAGTCAGCGAGCAGAATATTATGACATTTCTCAGCAACATTACCACTTTTTTTTAATTCTATGGAAATTTTTTGTAAGAACTTCTTGATTTTTCATATAAAAATTGTTTGTTTTTTTACTAAGGATATAAATTTTTCCTCCATTTTCCCTACATGAAAAATTAACTCTACAGCTTGGTATGACAGCAATCGCTGCCTATGGAGACAGTAACAGCAAATTTAGAATTTGAGATGACTCGACAGCACGACGTTTTTGCTGCTGTCACTCAATCAGCTGATCGCTCTCAACCAATGAAAACGATTTGCTGTTGCTATTGCTGCCGCTGTCGTGGCAATCTAATTCATACTTTAGATTGAAATTTTAAACGCGAGACTAGCGTCACGTACGATGAGTTGGAAAGAATATACTATCAGATTGGAATTTTGAATTTTTTGTTATAAATTACCTCACATTTATGCAAATTACACAATAAACATTTCTCAAATTCCTTTTTTCTCTTCAGAAATAAGAAAACAATCTAAAACAAATCAGGCAGCAGTACAATTTCTCAAGTGCTGGGTTAAATTGAACGCGTACGCGACGGAAAATAGAAATTCGTCCGATTTTTGCGTCGCGAGCGTCGCGTGAGGTGGTGATCTAACACTCCCTATACACAAGCATACATTCGATATTACCTATCAACACGAGTTACGCGTTTGAAATTTTCATTCTGACTCCAGCTTAAAGGCTGGAACAGAATGTGGTGCTGGAGCGGACGCCGCATTATTTCGATGGACTTTACTAGATCAAAATTTTTCATTTTGATTCTTTCCAAAAAAAAAAACCGCTTCGCAATGACAAATGTCAAAATTGGCGCCCGCTAAAACTTAAAATTTGGCAAAAGTGCGCTACAGCCCTAGCTACGCATTATGTTGCAATCATACAAAAAAAGGTACTGTTATATTTTGACAGTTTGCGCCACAGCGCCAGCGCAACATTTTGTTTCCCACTTAAGGTTCGCTATGCAGAAGCTATCAAACGTCGGCTGAGTCGAACTCGTAGGGTCCCTTGATGAATGACACGTACACGTTGCCGTACTTCAAAGTTATGCCACTTTCTGTGGCTTAGATACACTCGGCGGGGGGTGGGGGACCGTCGATTGCCAATTACGCCATATGATACAAACCTTGCATCACAGGTGCTGCATGCTGCGCCGATTCTGAATTGGCCTTGAATGCATCGATTTTATTTAACCAAGAATCAATTGATCTTTTAAATTAATTTGTATATTTGATTTAAATTTTGTTTTATAATTTTAAGTACAATACAATACAAAAACGCTTTATTGAAGGACCCTTGCCAAGGCCACGTCCATAAACGGTGGGTGCATAGATCGGCAGTAGTTGCTTAATTATAAGCAGATACATTAGCAAAATAACAAAAAAGAATGTAATTAGCAAACATTTAAAGTTGAGCAGGTACCCAAGTAGGTAGAGATTACACATCTAACAGCCAGTATTCTGGAGATTTGCACTTAGTAAATTTGTTGTACCTAATCAGTTCTTTTAATGAATAAATAAGATAGATAGATATGCAGCAACACCACAAAACAAGAAAGAAGCGTTGCGTGAAAAGCAATCAATTTTCTTGTCTGGGCTAGGTTAAAGGGGTGCCTCCAAGGAAGACATTGCTTGCTTCACTTAGACGACTGACAGGTGACAGATTCAAAGAAATCTATCCTTCTAGGAGTAGCCCTGGATCTACTATAATTCTCTAACGAAACTCAGAATGCATGAAAGCTCTTTACCTCAGAAGATTTCCAGCTACGACAGAAACCATTAAACTCTAGACGCAGCCTCCAAACATGATTACCCGTAACACCCCTAGTAGTTTCCTGGTGTCATCTCTGGTCATCCATAGAAGCTCCAATGTTTTTTCTTATTGTACACAGGTCATAATTGCCTCACAATACCTGTACTTGTCTTCCACCCATCTGTAAAAATAGAGTTGCCTGCTGTTACAAATCCCTCGTTCCGCTCCCAGTCGATTCTAGTGGGTATCAATATATTGAACCCTCCCGTGAAGTTTAGGGTAGGAACTTGGGAAGCTGTTACTACATTGACATCAATATACTGCATTGATGATGATTGATTATCCGAAGGATATTTGAATGTACAAACTATCTCGCCTTCCACTAACCCATTGCTTTTAACCTGACTGCGCCGGCAGTAGCTATACCCCTACAGTAGAGGTCCATTAACAACAGATCGAGAATTACTTCCAAAGGCACCCTGACGCGCCGCTCTTTGGATTTTTGACAACTCATCCAGATTATATTTCTTCTTGAGTACCGTTCACTAGATTATGGAGCCGTAACACAAGATTGATTTTACTATTCCTGTGTACATCCATCGTAGTACTTTCAGTTTAAGGCTAACGCCAAAGATTACATGTGAAATATCTCGGAAAGTGTAAGTTTCCCTGAAAAATAATTGTGATATTTGTGATTTGCGAGCGAATTGTAAATTATTCACAAAGTTTGAACAAAATCGGTTACAGTGGTCGATTCCTGACTTATGCCGATAGAATTTATTTAGATGTTTTTTGCATTACTTATATAATCGAATAATTACAAAATGTTTGTCAAACTCAGGGGAAAGGGGCCACTAGATAAAGACTGAAAGAAATTCAGATATGGTCTAGAGACGCACTGATAAGACTTTTAGGTTGGTGTCATTTAAAGGTCATCAACAGTTTATTACTGTAAGCTTTTAGAATTTTCAGAATTGTCAAAAAGTCACCATGTGTGTAACATTTTAATTTTGCTAAGGTGATGTCGTTATCGTTGCTAAGGTTTTCATACATGGGGCAGTGAAATTTATTCCCATATTTGAATGGGATTTTCAATTCATCCTAACTTCGTCACAACCTTATAGGCTCTACTAAGCCTAATCTATTTCGAGAGATGTAATAAAAATTTCTTTTCAGGAATGCCAAAGAATAATTCGTCTGAAGTCCCTAAATTCGAAAACAGATCCTGCAATGCTGGCAAAAGAGGTTGTCGAAAAATGCGACTTGATACATAGATCTCAATTGTCTGAAGTAGAACAAATTATTTACTATCTAAAAAATAGAAAAGATAATACGGGAAGTGGTAAGAAATCTTTCAGTGAAAAATAGTGCCTATGACTTGTGACGTTGTTGTTCTTTATTTCTTTTCTAGATATTGCAGATAATAATAGTCAACGGTCGGCTTCTAGGACTTCAGCAAAGTCCAGCCCTCCAGATGCTTCAATTAGAAATATTGATGAATACGTTGAATTGCTGTATGAAGACTTAGCAGAACGAATTAGAGGCTCATCTTTAATTTTAAAAGTTGCTAGAAATCCTGACAATTTAGAAGAATTAGAGAAAAATGGTAAAATAAGGCTTTTTACGTTACAAAAAAAAAACAAATGTTATTCCCCATTTTTTTTACAATTACAGAGGCTGCACTTAGTGCCCTATCCAGAGTGCTTAGAGAGGATTGGAGAAAAAGTCTTGATCTATCCACAAATATTATTTATATATTTTTTTGTTTTTCTACATACACCAAATTTCATCCTGTGATCGTGCAGTACAAAGTAAAAATAACACGAATACTTAAGGCCTTTTTCTTATACAATATTTCTCTTATTTTCACACCAACAGATAGGTTCCTTGTGCATGGACGTCATAGACTATGAGCTAAGACGTTATGAAAGCATGCGGAATGAACTTGATGTTAGAAAGAATCCAACCGATAATAATAAAGAGAAATTGAATAGAAGTTCTGAAGACGTTTTAGATATTATGAATGAAGAGAAACCAAAAGAGGTAAAATTGAAAAAACAAATTTTTTAATTATAGTTAAAAACAAAAATTATATATTCTCTTTAGATGGAACCCCCCCGACGTAGAATTCCAGAATTGAAACAACGGCCTAAATCTGGAAATTGGTCAAGTTTTCATGGTAGTATGTCTGCATCATTGGTAAAAAGTCAAATCCTAAACAACAGCTACCATGATCAGTTATCTGCAGAAACGTCTACTGATATTAAATCAAATAGTGCTGAATCCTTAAATCGTAATGATCCTAAAGTTAAGAAAGAGGAATACGATCGACTTAATAAACAATTAAAAATCTTCGCTAAAAAACAAGAGCAACTTCTTCGCGTTGCATTCTATTTGCTTTTAAATGTCGCTGAAAATGTCAAATTAGAGGAGAAAATGCGACGAAAAAATATTGTTAAGATGCTCGTAAAGGCGCTGGATCGCCAAAATATTGATCTTTTAGTATTAATCGTAACATTTCTGAAGAAATTATCAATAGTAAGCGATAACAAAGATGAAATGTATGAATTGAATGTAATCGAAAAATTGCCACGACTTTTACAAAGCGGCCACCCAGATCTTATTCAAGTCACATTGAAATTGATTTTTAATCTTTCTTTTGATGGTGGGCTACGATCTAAAATGATTCGAGCCGGTTTCCTACCAAAACTTGTAACATATTTAAGTGATGAAAAACATCATGGAATTGTAGTGAAAATTCTTTATCACTTCAGCTTAGATGATAAGGTAAGGATTTAGATTCAAAATTGTGAATTTTAGAAGTGGTTAAAAACAAAACAAAAAATTGGGAGCTTAAAATTATCTGCTTCTACCTTACCCAAGATAGAAATTAACATTAGAGCATACTTTTGCGTGGAAATGACTAATAATGTTATTAATTAGTCTTGAATTAACAACCCGGAACTAGATGAAGACAATTCTAAACTGTAGCCGTGAAACAGCTATCTTCTAACTAACTCAAACCACCGCAATCAAACTTCTCATGAAGCCAAATTAAACAATATGTTGTTTTTCTCTTGTGCATGCAGAATCATCAAGTGTCGCTTCCAAGTTTTTGACATGGTATCTCAGGCGGTGGTGCCTACAAAATTAGATTCGTTCTAAGCCTTACCTTATCCTTGTTAAACCTGTGCGCAGTGTTTTCTTTTCCCTTTGGAAGGACTCTTTTATATTCTCGCAAAGCCTGATTTGTGTCGATAGGTGGAGAACTACAGAACAGCTCAGGATCAAAAACTGATAGAGCGCGTTCGTGCACAGACTATAGTCGTAGACAGGCGAAAGTCAATGAAGTCAAATGTCATAGTTGTGTTACTTGATTATCTTTGACTATGCATGATGAGCATAGTCACAAATAATCAATTTTATAGCTCATTGACTGACTGGCCGATGAATTTATAATGACAAGGTAGGATGTAATCTTGTTGCTCGTGCTTCTATGATGAGCTATTACTAAGATAGGGTTTATATAAATGGTTTCAAGACATTTATATTCAAAGGCTAAAGCTGAGGTCCGAATTGCTAGGCACGGATAACATCTTACTTAATTGTACCTTGCACATAGCACTTCAGAACCATTTGAAGTACAGTAGAAAGAATTGCAGATTATACTACACCCACGAAATAAATTTCATTCATGATTTAGTCTGGTGGAATTAGCACAGGCATAAGACTTCTAACGTTTTCATCTGTATCTGTCGCCTTCATTCCAAGATCCCGAGTTTCATTCATGTCTTGTTTCTTCAACAACCTGTAGCCTACAAATAGTTTCCAAAATCTTTCTTTGTTCATTTGCCGTGTTTTTACAGAAAAACAACGTTTTGTGCCACTTGTAAAAATTTAACATTTTTATTTTGCATTGAAGCAGTTAATTTCAAACCCATTTTTCCCCCCGTTTTTTAACCACCTTATTATGAATATAGATAGTCTCTTTCTTTAACTTGACAACTGCCTTTATTTTTCAGGTCAAATCAATGTTTACGTACACGGAATGTGTTCCTCTTGTAACCGACTGTCTCATTCTAAATCTTAATAAAAAAGTTGACTTGGATCTAATTGCGCTATGCATAAATCTTGCCCTAAATAAACGTAATGCTCAAATTATGGTTGAAAGGAACCGACTGCACAACTTAATGGATAGAGCGTTTAAGTATCAAGACTCACTTCTTATGAAATTAATTCGAAATATTTCACAACACGAGAATCTACGAAGTTATTTTATTGATTTCGTTGGTGATCTGGCTCAAGTTATAACAGTCTCCAAAGATGATGAATTTATTGTGGAATGTATTGGAATTCTTGGAAATCTTTCACTACCAGATTTAGATTACTCACAGATTCTGCACAATTTCAATTTAATTCCATGGTTGAAAAACGTTCTCATCCCAGGAAATATGTCTGATGATTTGGTTCTGGATACTGTTGTATTTCTTGGTACTTGCAGCTGTGACGAATCTTGTGCTATGCTCCTGTGTAGAGCAAACGTGATACTATCATTAATTGAGCTGCTAAAAGCAAAACAGGAGGATGATGAAATTGTTTTGCAAATTGTTTTCGTTTTTCAGCAAATTCTTCGAAATGAAAGCACCCGAGATTATATGATCAGAGAGACAGGTAGTATCAGTAAGATCTAGTTGTAGGACTGATGTTTTATCTATAAAAGTAAATTCATTTTTCATTTAGAGTCACCAGCTTACTTGATTGATTTAATGCACGATAAAAATCCCGAAATACGAAAAGTTTGCGATTATTGTTTGGATATAATTGCAATAACCGACTCTGAATGGGCTTCCCGCATAAAAGTATGATCAGAGAACATTTTATCACTGTTATTTCTTCATCCACTTATTATTATCTTTTTTAATAAAGCTTGAAAAATTCCGAAATCACAACGCTCAATGGCTAAATATGGTTGAATCACAGCAAGATCAGGATGATGGACAAGACTATGGAAATATGGATGATGAAGATAGCGATTTGCCTCCTTATTTAACATCAGATTATCTAGATCGATGTGAATTATACAATTCTGGAGAAGATAATGAAAGTAACAATAGGGCAAGCCCATCCTCATCAAATTGTAGCCGCCCAGTAAGCAGGTACTAAAAACTCGATTTTTTATTATCAAATCGTAATGTAATTTTGCATACACGAACAACAATGTAATTGTTTTTCTTATTTAGCTATCGACGCAGTCAAGATCTAGATGATCTTGATGCAATGACCTCAAGTTCTAAATCACAACTCTCCAGCCAAGGAGACAATAATTACTTTTTCAAATCGAACAAATCGCTTGATACAGAAGGCTTACCAGAAGATATTTTGGTGACTTAATACTGCGAAGAAATTTTCTTTACGAAAATGTATTCGTGCTTTTAATCAGCATTTAGATGTATTTATTATTTATAAATGAAACAAAAACTATACTTAACGCTAAAGATAAAACACAAAGTGTACCCATTTCGTTTCAAGTCTCAGTTCTAGTCCCTTATTTATGTGATATTTTTTTCTATTAACATTGTTTTGATACGACCCTCGGTGAGGGCGAACAGATATGTATGTTTTAACACTATATAAGCTTCATTATATGAATCCAGATTATGTTTTAACACATTTTAATTATTATAAAATTGTTTAGAGAACACTTTTATTTAATAAAGGTACAAAAAAAATTGTATTTATTCAGTAATGCGACATGAGTTTTAATTCAATTCAATAACTTGGTGATGGACGATTTATGGAACTATAGCTCAATTTAGCTCTGAGACGTTGATTTTGAAAGTAGGGTAAGTCTTTTTGGGTATATTATTTTTAGTTTCTTCTTCTTAAATTTACATTATCTTGAACTACAAAACACACAAACGTTGGTTGTTAGATCTTATAAATATTGTAAAATTTATTTAAGCTAAAATATTTCAATGCAGGCAGTCCTCGCTTTTTTTACGGCAGGTTACGGTCCAAAAATGTTTGACGTGAAACGAACCATTTTTATACATATTGTCAAAGAATTGGTAAGATAAAGCCAGAGTTTACCTAGTAGTTGTTGTCAAGGGTAAATGAGAAATTTCGGGGATGTCGTACAGGTGGGTGAACCAGCCTATGTACGAAAAAGAACAGTGCAGGTACTCATTCCAAGTTGAGATTTAGTGGAACTCAGAGCTAAAGTGTGATATTAAAGACAGATTGAGTGCTACTGTTTGTTAGTTAAGATTTAATTAGTTTAATTTAGTTTAATTAATCGAATGAGTGCTGTAATTGATAATGTGTAATAGGGATCATGTGCGACTGAGCTTACGCGGCATAGTGCCCATGCCAGTGTACGCCACGGTATTTTCATGTACTCGACCTCTGCCCACGTCGGTTTGTAACAAGGCGGCATTAGGGGCTGACGCGAGAGGTAGATTCATAATATTGCATTTTTATTAGAATGAATCATCCTCTCGGAAGAACCCTTCTTACCTAACTTCGTCTGTGTACGCCACCGCGGTATGGGTTAATTGGGTTTCCCCCAAGAATGTGTGCCCGGGTGAAGTGTGTGAATGGCTAGTGTAGTAACTGAATAATCTTCACTCATATATTGTTTTTCCTTTATTTTTACAGAGGATACGTGCTACCAGGTGTGTTCTATGTAGTAAATAAAGAAAACAATCAGAAAGTCAAAGTATATTTCATTTAAAAGAGTAGACCCTCAGACGTGTAATTTTACCTTTCGTGTTTTAATATCTATATAAAATTATCTAGTGAGATTCTTAGGTATAAAAAAAGCAACCCTTACCAGAAGAAATAAACATGTTTTATTATTAAAAGGCATCGCAAAATAACGGTGACGCAATCACCATCTCGCGTTATTCCGTTAATATTTCCATTACAGCTTGTAGAACGTTAAAAACTTCAAATAAGTTTGTCCAAGTCAGTTAATTCACCTCGCTATTAGAAGTGTGGGCAAGCTAACACCTTTTGATTCTTTTTGAGTTCCACAAAATCCTCTTCAGTCAATTCTTACGACGTTTACAAGCCAAACTTTTTCCAAACTCCTTTTAAGTTGACTTCTTCCTATAACGTAGCTATATTGTTTAAACCGTCCAAAATGTTGAAATTTTTCCAGAATGTCAGATGTATTCCGAGCCGGAAGATTCTCGTATTATAAAAAGGCAATAGAGTATAAACTAAGTATTAAGTTTCCCGTAAGCCATTGTTCCAGTAACCCAAGTTTTTGATTAGATTTCCAAGTGATCAGGAAGAGTACCTTTTCATTTGCATTCATTGTGACCAAAATGTATCCTCAATAAGAACGAAAAGAACATAATCGAAAATATCCTTTTTTGAAATGTTTACTATACCACAAGCTCGGCTTATGGCGGGTAACTTTTGTTATTAGGAGATTTTAATGATGCCTGTACTTTCATTTTAATTTTATTTGCAGATTTCAAAATTGTAGTTGAAATGTATCTTTAATAAGGACGAAAAGAACATTTAGAAATGCTACGGAACCTTCATTATTAGGACTTTTCCGATATCTCCACACATTTTCGAGTTGTGTTCATCATTTGTATTGAAAGATCGGAACATTTCGTTTTGAATTTGCTGAAACATCTTCCGCCATATTGTAGGAAAGAAATGATATAGTTGTTGTTTGTGTCGACATTTGAACTTTTTACGTGATTTTGTAGTTGCCCTCCATTTACATATGAAGGGTATAAATTACTTTATGACCGTATATAACATATCTTGTCTTTGATATATCGTGTGAAACGTGACCTGTCACCAACTAGAATCTAGTACCTAATTACAGGACTCCTAGCTTTGTCACGTTTCAATTGAATACGATTCAGCAAACAATCCATTGTGATGAAATCAGAACAGCAGGTAAATTTCTTTTCGCAATTCCTAGATTTTAGTCATGACTCTCTCTAGATACTCCAAAATTATAAGTATTGAGACCGTAAGCAGATTCAGGAAAGCAAGTAGGCAAGCATCAGGTAGCAATAGTAAATCTACGTTTAAAGCAATGAAAACTTACGATCCCAATGAGGACTGAAACATTCGTGAAAGCAAGCAACATCTGCTGCTACAGTGTTTTCGCCATTAAATCATTTGTGCTGCTCACTTTTGCGAAATTTCTAATTTTGTTGCCTGATTTCCCAGCAGTATAAATAATGTAATCCGAAACAGTAGAGCACTCTTATCTCAGGTTTAATTCAAAAGTGGATAAGGAAAGTTTTTTATTCTATATATATATATTATATATATTTATTATTTATCGAACATCGAACAAATTTCTAGCACAAAGGAGTTTCAGAGTTACATGGAAACAATTGGCACCCCGTTTTGTCAGGGTTGTAATAAATTTCAAACTGGTAAAAAGACGAGACAAAAATTTCTCAACTTTAAATAAATATATAAATTTATTTCAGAGATTAATAAAAGTGGACAAAAAAGTGGGAATCATAAACGTTTGGCAGTAATTCAAACTTAAAAAAAAACAAAGGGGGCAGTATCAGCACAACATCTTGTCCACTTTTATCCAAATATTCAGAGTACAAAAGAATAAATCACCCAATTTTGTGCTACGAGGACGATTCTTCCTTGTCTACCATCACTTCTAAATCTTCACGACATCGAGGCACATATAGTGTAACACAAGTACATTCCCATATGTTTTGAGGATATCGTTCCAAATTATTCCACATTTTTGTCTCTAAATCATAGCACTGGATAACAGATGAAGCTCTGTCGAAAATGGCATCTGAATGCAAACCACCGATCACATATATTTTTCCACTAACAGCTACAATCCCTGCATGGTATTTGGCTGTGGGAACATTTGTTTCCACTTGCCATGTTTTCGTAACGAAATCAAACACATCAATCGTTTCAGCGAGATTTCGGGTTTCCGTATTAAGATCTTCATACCATCCACCGCACACATACAATTTATCCCAGATAACTAGCATAACGTGATCTGCTCGAGGTGTCAACATTGCTGGAAGTTCCTCCCACTGTTCATGGCATATATTGAATCTCCAAAATGATGAGAGTATCCTTTGTCTGTCTAATCCACCTGTGAAAAGAATAAACATGTTTAAAAAATAAAATAAAAGAGATCTTGCAATGCTTATCTTACCAGAGATGTATAAGGAACGCTTATATGCACAACCAGCATGTTGTGTTCGATTTTCTGTAAGAGCGGGAATATATTCCCACATGTCGGTGTTTGCATTGTATCGTTCGCAATTAGAAACGTGGACATCCTGAGGCCAAAAAGCTTCTTCATTTTCATTGATTTCACTAACGCCTCCCACAGCGTACAAGCAATTATCAATCGCATTCAAAGAGAAACGGCATCGATCTTGTTGCATAGGCGCTATCGTATTCCATCTATTTTTCGTTGGACAATAACGAAATCCAAAAGGATGAATATACTCTTTCAAGCAAACATTATAACAGCCTCCAACAACATAGAGATCATTACCAAGCACTGTTGACCCATAGTTACACTGTTCCACATGTGGAATAACAGTTAAATTATGCCATTTTTTTCTACTTGGCAAATAGTAGGTAATTTTATTAGTGATTCCTTCAATTCCAAATCCTCCAATTTTCACAAGAGCAAGTTCCATACCACGTGAATTCGTCAGGACATCTTCATCTGTTCCCATTTCTTCAATAAACGCATTTGAGTTCTGTGGATGTAGTAAAAATTTTTGCTTTGATAAAATCATCTTTGCAGAATAATAAATCTTATTTCCAACTGCGCAAAAGGGCCGCATGGCTCGATCAAGTTCAGCTGGCTGGATTTTCGTAAATCTTACTCGTTGTAATAATTTTTGTGTAATTTCTATGTCAACATCGTGAGCAACAATCCAGTGCAGTACGATATGTAAGACCGTTGCCTCTGAACAATCTACTGGATAATCACAGCCAAGTAAATGCTCAAATTGCTCCCAAGTAAATCGATTTATTTCACTGGATAGAGAAAACTCCTTCAATCGGGAGCACATAAATTTGTAGGTTTTTTCCTTAAGCTTTTCTAAAGAGTAAATATCTGCTATTGTTACGATATCGACACAATTTTCCAAATCTATTTGATTTTCTAAGTAATTGGAGCATGCTCCCACAACAGCATCCATTTGTACATAACTGGCAGCGGACAATATGTCTTGGACATTGTTTCGATTTATTTCTAGCCTAGAGGTATACGCGTATTTTATCAACAATTCTATTCCTTTAGCTGTAACACCTTTTAAATAAATTTCACTTTGATTGGCTTCTTTCATGGCATCTGTGAACATTGCACGAAAGTAATCACTGCAAGCTGCAAGTACTGCTCGGTGGGCCTGAAAAGTGTAATATTTGATTAGATTTCAAGCAATTTTGATGGAAATTTCAAATGGAATCAAAAATATTTTAATAGTAAATCCAGGCAAAGTTACAAGGTTGGTTTAAAAACTATTTGGAATCATCTAAAGAGAAAGCATACCATAGGCCGTACGATTCGATCAACACTTTTAAGAAACTCATTAACCATCTTAAATAATAAAATTATCTGCTGAATTCTTACACTACCTTTTATATTATAAACTTAGGTAATTTTGCTTTAAAGACATAAATGATGATTTTTAATTGGTATATGCTGAGCTATTAGAATACTGCAATCCTCTGACATCAATGACATGGGTGTTGACTTAATTACATCTTCCCACTTTAAAGTTCATGGCTGTACTTCCCTCAAATAAAAATTATTGCAACTCAAGCGCTCTGGTAGTAGATTGCACTTAATTTTAAACCTCTCTAGTTACTTTTTTACATACCAACATCTTCCACATGTTTTATTTTAATGAAATCCACTCGTGATCAAACATTGATACTCGTTCGTAGAGCTAACAACAAACAACTTTTCGCTGTTACCAGTTATAAATTAATTAAATTACAACTAAATATAAGCAACAAACTAATTTTGATCCAAGTTTGGACATACTTTTGGCGGTATACCTAATCATTCGAGTCGTTCTTAACACGAATTTAATGCTAAAGTTCATAGAATTTTCTTACATTTTTCATTCGTCTATACATACAGTGTTTCCTCCATGGTGATCCATACAGCCGGCAGTGATAGTACTCACCAAGTCAAACAAAATATTGTATGGCAGGAGGATAAGATAATATTTATTAGCGTGATAACTATTAAGATAACATCTGATTCACAACATTCAAAATTGTTTTATACTTAATTAAAATACATACTATACATATATTATTAAATATTTAGCTTGCAATATATAATCGTTAATATTTTAAATTTTTTTATACTACTTTCTATCTTAATTTCATTGGGAAGACTATTAAACATCTGTAGGCCTTTATGCATCAGCTAATTTTGTGTCCTCATCCTGCGCGCGTAGGGTAGTCTGAAGTTGTCAGCATTCCTTAGGTTGTATGGTTGTTCCTCACTAACATATCTCAAATTATTTGCTAGATAGTTTGGCATGAGCTTATACTTGATTTTAAACACAGTAATCAGGACAATATATGATATTCTCTGTCTAACATTCATGCATTTCAAAGACTCAAGCATACTATTTAGGAGGAGGGGGCATATCAACCGTTTCGGACTTACAGGGTGATTAAGAAATTATGCTAGGTTTTTACATCTTAAAAAGTACAGGGTGTACGGTCACCGTCTAAACGTGATTATATGCAGAGTTTCATGGCCCTTCCAACGACTCCGCAACCGTACTCCTCTCCCCTCAGTAGTTATTGTGGTCTAAACTAAAATTTTCGGATTTTGTTACCTTTTTTTACTTAGATCTCTATTATTTTTTTTTTTTTTTTTTTGCAAAAAGCTCGTTAACATAGCTTTTTTTATAAAACCTGTAAACTGTAGATTCTCCTCTTTAATTTGTCGCTACACCCTATGTGCTATATGCAGCCGTTAAAGAATTATTAGCTTATAACCTATTCTCAAATCTATTATTTGCAAAGATAATTTTGTCCCTTAGTGACTGAAAATCGTAATTAAAAAAAGACAAGATAAAAAGGTAAATTAAATTTCGTATGGTCACCGGATCTTTGCAAGTTTGATTTTTGAAGTGGTTTTTCGCATATATTTCTAGAACGGCTCGTCGGACAGACAAAATTATTATAACCAATTTTATAGGATTTCATATTCTGAAGAAGTTTTTAGTACAATAAAAATGTTTAGGACTGATCGTTTTCACAGGATATGTAAAACAACCTAAATTTTTATATGGCAACACCAATGTCGACGCGTTCTCAGGCAGTGTCCAAATATATAGTGGAAAACGAAATTTTTGTATGGCCACCCCACGAAGGAGTTGCCCGATTTGTCTCATTTTCGAACATAATTTTACATTTATTTTTTAAAGTCCGTGTACAAAATTTCAGCTTTCTTATGGTGAATTCTTTTCACCTGAACTGAACTGTAACTCGTGTGTTTTCTTCAACACACTGACACAGAACTGGTTCATGCCAACGTATTGTCTTTTCACAGCAATTCTATGTTCGGTTTCTGCCAAGTTTTGAACTTTCTTGTCCCATGAAAATTTGTGGTTACGGTTCGGAACTAAACGTCAAATCGAAAGTATTTGTAATTAAAGTGTGGATGTGTGGACATTTTGTGAAAATACAATTATTTTATTGAAGTGGTTTATTTTTTTATTAAAATCATATGGGACGAACATTTTCGGATATTCTACTTTCTTGCATTCTTTTCAGCTCAGCTTATCCCTGTTCAGAACAGGGCTAAATTCAGTGTAGATCTGACAGATTCTGGTTCAGTTCAGTGCCTGTTTGGTTTTTTTGAAAATAATTCACCATAAGTGAACGCTTTCTCGAGTTATCGTGCGCACAGGCGGTACAAATGGAATGACAAACTTAGCATACCCTTAGATTTCATCAAGGGTATAAAAATCGCCTAATTTCGGTATGACCCGAATCGGTTATGAGCTAATAACACTTTAATGGCTACAGATAGCACATAGGGTGCAATACGTCAAATTAAATAGGAAAGCTTACAGTTTATAGTTTTTATAAAAAAAATATGTTAAGGACCTTTTTACAAAAAAAAAAATAGATGTCTAAGTAAAACAAAGGCAAAAAATCCGAAATTTTTAGTTTAGACCACAATACTTCCTGAGCGCCATGCAGTTCTGCATACAACCAGCTTTAGACGGTGACCGTACACCTCGTACTTAAAAAGTACAGGATGTTTTGGGAAATCCTAACATAATTTCTTAATCATCCTGTAACTTCGAAACGGTTGATATGCCCCCGTCCCCTGCCATACATTTTTGTTTGTCTAGGTGAGTACTATCATCTCCCCAGCTATGGACCACCATGGAGGAAACACCATGTATAGTTTTACATGTTCGATTGAACAAAGTTCCAAAACACGGCTCCTTATATTCGGTTTTAGCTCCACAGCAAGTTTGCTCATTTCCATTTATCTTGCTGACAGGTCTTTAATTGTCATCAGTGATGACAATCGCTCAACCCCCAGGCCAATCTCTTCGGGGGTTAGGTAATTTTAAATACCATCTGTACGCAGATGATCTTCAGGTATTACCTCCCATCTCTAATTGAATCGCTCAATGTAATGACATATCTGGTTGGTATCGAACCAGGGGATTGGTTTAACGCCCCCCCCCCCCCTTATGAAAAATAGGTTGTTTTCGGAATATCTTCGAAATATGATCTCATAGATGGCAGAGGCTCAACAATATAAAATAAGAGGAGCGTCGAAGAACTTCAGACTACAATTATACAATAGAATACACAGAATTCATTAGTTATGAGTTTCAAGAAATTTAATGAATTAAAAAGTGATCTAAATTTTAAGTGTTTTAAGAAAGGTTGTGTGCAATATATTAAAATAGAACAATATAGTACATTTTAAAATACATATATTTATAAGCTTGTAAGTGATAGGTGACGATGTTGTATAGCGTAAATCTTGCTAATAAATTATTATTATTTTTGTATTATTAATTACTCGCTCGCGCATTGGCTTTTCCATAACCAGATCATCCCTCTTTCAACCAGCCATGTTAGAAATCTTGGCTTTCTCCAACTCGCTTGACGGCCTCAGGTGAGCAAAATCTGCTCCAAGATTTACTATGGCCTTCGTTTCTTATCCTTGATATCATCCCTCATCATGCCGCACTTCTTTTATGCTGACGCTGCAATGTATCCTCTATATACCACTGAAATCGTTAAACTTAATTGAGCGGCTTTGGCGACACTCTGGCGTTTCACAGGTGCTACGATCCCTTACAAAACTCTTCGAATTCAGTGTTAAACTTTATCCATCCACAAGATAGGTGGAACTTACTTCCTGAGTATATCAGCCAAATGTAGTCATGAAGTAATCTCAACAATTCCAGATTGGTCCTTCACCGAGCGTTCACCCGATTTGGGTAAAATGGTATATTTGGTGAGGGACCTTCCTTTGGATTCTCCTGCCGGAATACACCAGGAAAACGTACTCATCTAAACAGTTCAAGGATACTCTGCTGCATCTCATTAATCCTTAAGGTTTTCTAACTCTAGTCTCATTCTAATCTTATTCTAGTCATTATTATAGTTCATAGTCTTTATTGTTTAGTATTATGTTTAATTCTATAATTCTGATTTTGAGGCTTATTTTGCTATCAAGTTCTGTACTTATGATCATCTGATTTGTTTGCGGTTCATTTAATCTTTTTTCATATACGCTTGCTGTCACCACATATAACGCGCGCGTTCATTTTTCCCGTGGTTTTTTCCAATGTAAGTTTTCCGAGCAACAAAAGGAACAAAATGTTGATAGTCTATTCCAACCGATATTTTCATTTATGTTTCTTGTTCGATTCGCCTAGCATTGTAACATTGTAACGTAGAGCGGCCCATTGTGTTACCCTGCCAAAATCCCTTTCACCAAAACCTTCCTGTCCTCTTAATGAAGCGCATCAGGTCTTGGTGAGGAAGATTTTTCAGTTGATCTATAGATAGAAAGGCAGACCACAGAGTATTCAGCCTGCTCCGTGCGAAGGCCGGACACGCACACAAAATGTTAGGCTGTTTCAGACTCTCCCTCTAGGCAGGACAGATACTCAGGGCTGTCAACAACTCCCATCCTTGTTAGATAAGCGTGAAGTGAGCTATGGCCGGTGATGATGCCAACCACAGTTCTACATTGTTTCCTTCCAAGCCCCATAAGAAAATCGGAGATATTCCTACTGGGTCCATCAAGAAAGTTTTATGCACCTACAAGTACTCAAGTTCTCTCATCTCTGCTGATGCTTCCTATGAACATCTGCTTTGATGAGAGACCCGATACTTGAGGTGGCAACGCCTACGGCGGGTTCCGGTCCAAGGAACGGAGAATCAGAGCCAACGCTAGCTAAAAGGTCAGCGCTGTCATTCCCCATGATCCCAATGTGACCAAGAACCCACTAAAGACACACCTTGTAGTGGATATACAGCTTATCCACAGACGATCTGCAATCCCCCAGTAACTTTGATGTTATCTGAGCGCAACTTAGAGCCATCAAGCTACAATGTTTAGTTTAATCTCTTATTATCTCTGTTCTTATCCTCTAAGATCTCATAGCTCATAACCAAGTTTTAAATATCTGCTAACGCTTAATTAATGCCTAATTTTATAATTTTTACTTTGATATCACTTTGCTCTTATGGTCATTCAATTTATGTTACTATATATAATACTTCCTGTAGTTATTCTATACCGTATTTTATTTTGTTCATCTTATTTTACTTTAAGCTCTCTAAAAATTTTCTAACTCACTATTATCTCTAGTACTAATATGATTTCTGCCGCAATGAGATAAGTTGATATTTCCAATTATCTCTTTCCTACTCAATGTACATAACGTTGTAATATTGCACCACAAGCAGAGCAGAGATTGTTTAATAAACGCTTTTCATTCTCTTCCTAATATAGTTCGATATCAAACTATACGTGAATTACATATATGCTGGATCGAGACTTCTCCATTGAGTGAAGGCAATCTTTTCGCTAGAATTGTTGGCTCTTCTTAACTATATGTGTCCAAACCCATATCTTTACCCAATTATAAATTTCTTATTAACAAATAGCCAATGTTCAATTTGTAATCTAATTCTTGCTACTCAAAATTTAGATCACGCACTATAATAACCTGTTCTTACCTTAAATTTTTGTCCTTCAACTACCAAAGAAATATCCAACAGTTTATCACAACATCTTAGCTCATTCAAACCATTTAGCAAAACGCTGGAATGAGCCAAAGATTCAAAGTGAGTATTTGGATTTGATGGTAGAATTGTCCACTCAAGACCACCCCCAGTCATCTTCACTTTCAGCTCAAATTGGCTTTTAAATAAAGAAAGTCAATTGGTGTCAGGGACTATATAACTAGCATTATCCTTTAAGTACAAGAAAATCCTTTTCTACGTTTGCATAAATAAAATGAAAACAAAGCGTTCAGATCCAAAATTCTATTGAGCTCATATGCCCTAGATTTATTCCAAAGACAAAATGTGTGTCAAACGTAAACAAATGATCGACATACACCCATGCGTTAATTTAAAGTATATAAACAGTTGTAGACGCGTTATCTGTATTGCTTTTGAGGGTCAAGAATTTTGCTTATCACAAAAATTTTTATCAATCCGGAAAAAAAGGAAAGCTTGAGCGAGCACTCCTCTAAACGTGACGTTCGCGTTGACAAGATCAAATTGATTATTTGAAAATTGGAAGAATGAAAGATGAAAATAAAAAGGTGTGGAGGGGAGGCGAACGCAAGGAATTATAAACAGCTCTACCTTATCATATAACTTTACCTCTATTCATGTTGCTTCTCAATTTTAAATAAACGATTTCAGAATGTTTAAAAAAAATATTTAATTAATTTTATATTTTTTCCAACTAAAATTTACTATCATTAGGTGTATTATTTTTGATTAAACTATTGTTATATTAGTCTAAATTGGCTATAGTTATAAGCGTATTTCTATGATGCAGGTAATGCAGGATTTTTCAAATGTCTTATAGAATCCTTCTCCTTGCTTTAATTTTTGACTTTTCACAAAGCGCGGTTTTGTCGTCCCGTCTGTCATATTTGGTTTGGTTGCGATGCGACTACAGTTAAATTAACATTTTTATAAAAAATTTAAATGTTTTTCTAAAATAAATTGAATGTAAAAAAGTCATTTACATAATTTTGAAGCATGAAAACATGTTAAACTTTCGAATATTAGCGATCAAATAGTTTTAGTTACAGTAGCATTTTCTGTTAATATATTTTTCCAACAACCAAACTAACATCTCCACGTTTTTATAAATACAATGGTTTCCCTTCAAAATTTATCAAGTTACCCGGCACCCGGAAAAGTTCCAGTCTGTGAGAAAGATGGAAGGTTGTGTACGGTTCCAATACGAGAAATCACAGGAAACACTTACGTTGTGAGTTGCAAATACTTTTAATTTAAAAAATTTCATAAGCCTAATTAAAAATAGCCATGAGAAAAGTATCTGAATTTCAGTTGGAATTCTACCCAGAAATCAATGTAAATAGAGAAATGTTTGGTTCATCCACATCAAGATCAGTTGATCACTGGAGAACGGTTATGGTTCCTGTAGATGAGCATGTAATTAAGAGGATAACAAGGACCTTCTTTGAGAGTGGACTTACAGAAGCATTGAATGAGGCACGAAATCCTCAGACTGCAGCTCGTAATATTTTCATTAGTTCTATAGCCGAGTACATGTTTCGAACTGTAGAATTTATTAAAAAACTTAAATTTATGGTTATGCCACATCTAAAGGAGGAAGGAGTAGCTAGTATTGCTAAGTACTCTGAGATAAGGTAGATACTGTGATTAATTTTACTAATTTTTATGAAACTTATTGACATTTTTAAGAGATTGGACAAAGAGCTACATAAGATGCTTAGAATGGCATCCAAACTGTTTTAAGATTGCTGTTGCTGGTTCTGATGATGTTATCAGGATCTACACAGATGAACCAGCTATTGTTCCAATTTTAAAGGTAATTTATGCTTTTTCTGATTTATGGTAGATAGTTTATTAGCTCCTGTAATAATTTTTAGTGTGCAGAACAGAAGTGTATTACTTCTATGGCCTGGAGACCATTCACTGCAGGAGAAATAGCTGTTGGATGTCAGAGTGGAGTTTGTCTTTGGACTATGGATAATAATTTGCATATTACTCGGCCTCTCTCACAAGCAGCTTTACTGAAGCAGTAAGTGTAATATACCCAAAACGTGTTTGCTTTTATGCTTCATAAGCTAAAATGAACTGAGCAATAATAAGCTACGTACTGTTGGCAATAATTTGTTTCGTGGGTTTTTGGTAAGGTCCTTCCTAGAAAATAAACATTTAAGAGGGCCAGGTATGAATCTTAGTGCAAGGCAGCTTTTTGAAAGACATTCTTCTCTTTACAGCTACTGCAGCTCTTGAGATTTTACTTTATCTGCCACCCATCTATCTGGCCACTTAGAGAGTAAGGTTGAAGTTGATTTAATTACAAATAATAGGGTTTTTTTTCTGAAAGGGAGCAATTCAGAGTTATGTCTTCTATTCGATGCTGTAGTAGCAAAATTCTCGAACCCAGGTTCTTTAACTTTAAAGATAACTTCCATTCTGCCCTGCAGGTGTTCAAGATTGAAGATACGTATGATATTGGAGTCCGTTTTTTTAATCCCGTGATACTTTGACTTTTGCCCAAGGAAAGTTATATCGCTATCATCTCATCACTATTTAAATTGTGAGTACTTCAAAGAAAAGATTTTAATGCCAGTTCGGGGTCATAATTTTCTGCATTCAAACATGAAATTTGACTCTATTGGCCAGTTATATTTTTTCCTTAATGGATTTATAGGATGGCTTTCAACCTTTGATTGTCATTTTAATTGCAGAATATGAACCTTAGTTCCCAGATAAGAAAAAGTCATTTCCTATAAAAAATTCTGCAGAATTGTATGCTAGTCTCCGGTACAATTCTTGTCCAAGTTAAAGCTGCGAACTGCCCATATTTTGAGCGAGTGAATTTTCTACTAATCTTATCTTCTGAATTTGGTCAGAAGGCTCAGGTTAGATCGTTTATTAATATCCACTTTTTCCCGATGATAACAATGTGTTCAGATAAGTTTTTAATTATTCGCTTGTTCCAAAATACTTTTAATATTGTAATGCTGGATTTAATTCCCAGCTAATAAGATTCCTTAGCTTATAAAACTAATAAAAAAAAAAAAAACCAGACATTAAGAATAAATGTTTTCAGTCCAAATCACAGTCCAGTAACATCAGTTCAATGGAGCCCAAATGGATGCTTATTGGCTACTTCAAGCATCAGTGATACAGACATCCTTATTTGGGACGTAGATCAGTGTGAATCTTCACCGCTTAAACGTGTTGGACCTACTTGTTCGCTCCTTAAGTGGTCACCAGACGGATCATATTTATTTTCGGCAACAGCGGGAAATGTATTTCGTGTCTGGACAACAAATGATTGGACTGCCGAACGATGGACAATTCTTCGTGGTTACATACAGTCTGCAACGTGGTCTCCTTGTGGTACATTTCTTTTATTCGTTACATCAGAGGAATCAGTTCTGTACAAGTTACAATTTGTGGAAGAACAACTTTTTGCTAGTAAGTATTGGTTTTCTGTTGCAATGTATTTTTCGGGCATTTCACGCTATTTGTGCGTTTTTCAATATTTAAGAACGTCACAAGCGTATAAATTGCCTAAAAAAAATTTATGGCAAGCTACAGGTGAAATGGTAATTAAGATTCTTCTCATTTTGTATAATGCTGCCAACATTTTTCATAAAAATTTTATGTACGTATTAATAATATTATACTTTCAGCTTCTAGTTTATCGAAACAAGCCTTACCAATTGCGGATCTATCGAAGGTATGCATAGGCTACAGAGAAGTGGGTGGCAGTCCACAAGCTGTTTCATGGGATCCAAACGGTCATTACTTGGCAATAATTTTCAAAGATAGTCCATGTGTTGCTATTTTTGGCACATCGGTTAATAAACACTGCCTAAGCATATCACCGTCATGCTTTCTTACTGGAATTGGTACTGAGTATCCGTCATACATAAGTTTCCAAAGTAAAAATCGCAGGAATTCCGATAGTGTTCTTACAATAGGATGGTCAAGTGGGCGAATTCAATATTTCCCTTTCGTAAATATGTAGTTGAAAATTAATAAATGTTTTTACTTTTTTTTTTGTAAAGAAACCTGGTTTCCCTTTAAGATAGTAAGAACGAGCTAACACTTACGGGAGAGGGCCCCTTGTAGGTCTAGCCGGAGAGTTATCTAACCAAATACGACTGTGTTGGCCCAAGCCGAAATGTTAGAAGTACATAAGGTGTTTTGGTGCAATCTCGATTTCTTTGAGGGATGCTTCCGCTGCACCAAGGCGAGCAAACTCGTCCACCTTTTCATTTCAGCTTATCTCGCTGTGACCTTGTAGCCATAGGACGAGTATCTCATTACACGGAGAAAGAATTAAAAATTGAATTAAAAATACGATCAAATTTTTTGTTTCTGTGCGTCGAAACTGTTTTTTTTTTTTTTTTTCGTAAATACAACTTAATATAATAATTACGCTCATCAATGGTAATTTTACTCATTGAATTGCGTATTGCATGAGACGAAAGTATATAAATGATTTTACTCGCAACTTTGAACTCAAATCAGTGAAATGATCGAGGTACTAATTGGATGAGAGTGTTTTGATATCCTAGATGAAATCATAGAGTATACCAAGTTTGCCATTCCGTTTGTAATGCACAGAAACAATGCTGGTAGACCACACATGCATAATATTAAAAGTTATTTTTATTTTTGCATTTCCGTCTGCCTGTCTGCCCATTCTCACAACTCGAGAACGCGTTCACTTAGAATGCTGAAATTAAGCAAAAGGGCTTTCTAAAAAAAAAAAAAATTAAATTAAGCTCAAAAATGAAACAAATCCGGCCACTCCTTCGTAGGATTGCCATACAAAAATTTCGCATTTCACTATATATTTGGACACTGCCAAAATTTTGTACACAGCATTTTCATAAAAGTAGTACATAAAATTTCTTTTCATTTTTAAAATTACAAACGGGTGCCTACCGATATATCTACAGGAGAGAATTAGGAAGATAACAGATGTTCAGCCATATAACTTGAGAGGAGCAGATGTGAATATTTGATTAGGCTTATTTAATAGAAATAGGACACAAAATTCACTAATATATAAAGAATTTCAAAAATTTAACGAACTACCATTAGAAATAAAAAGAGAAAGTAATTTTAAGATTTTTAAGAGAAAATGTGTGCAATATGTGAAGGATATCGCTGTTTAAGGAATTGGAATGTAACTAAAGAATTATGTTAATAAAAAGTATTATTTGTACTAATAAGTAATTATCTTATCTTTACTTATTTTAACTATTATTTTCATCTAAGGTATAATATTATTGGTGTTAGACAAATAATAACTTTTTCTCTTGGTACAAGTATAATTCAGAAAAATTTTCGATGATTTGAATAAAAATAGTTTTGTGGAATCATTTTATTATTGAAATAGTTTTAATGATTGTTAGTAATATAATGTGTTCTCTCAACTTCTAGGATAATCATAATTCTTAAGAGCACAAATTATAGTATTCAAAAATCTGTTGCTCTAAAGTCTAAACTGTATCAAAACGATGACCATTTCAAGTGCCATAGAAAAAAATATACAATTGAATTGATTATTTAATTCGAATAAACCGAATACGATTATCCTTAATTCCTTGTACGAATCTCTTATTAGCATGGAGGCTTGCACACAAGTATATTTTAAAAATTTGTGATTTGTTAATCGCAATGTCTGCCACTAATAGAAGAAAGATTATATCAAGAGCGGTATTGACTAAATATATAAAAGTATTTGACAAATAATATAAAGAAGTGGCGTAGTTTACATAAGGGAAATATGCGAACGGCACAAAAGTTGCTAGATTAAACTACATGATAAAACCTAATTGAATTTGGAAAACACTCCTGAATGCAATTGCAGTTTGATATATTTTTGTATACAGCATAGAAGAATCTTCAGTCTTGTCGATAATAGTTTTTAATTGCAGCACGTTACTTGTTTTTACTGGTTCCTGTGTGAAAATTGCTTCAGCTTCTCTAAGCAAGCGTGCTAAATGTAATAAATTTTTTTCATATAATGCACTTATTGCCATGAATCCAATAAATAACAATATTATCCACGATATATAATAAGTAATTGTTTCAGTAGCAAGAAAATAGTAAAGAGTGGGAAATTGTCCAAGATGTTATAAAGCATTGTGACTAATGACCATTAACGTTACAAATCTTTTATCAAAAATATTATTGTCATTCGTTTTTTGGCACAATTCACGGGAAATAATTGAAACTTGATTAACGATTGCGATAAATTGTTTTTCTTTAATTATTAGTACGATTATACTTGAAA
Source organism: Dioctria rufipes (assembly GCA_963924295.1). NCBI lineage: Eukaryota > Metazoa > Arthropoda > Insecta > Diptera > Asilidae > Dioctria > Dioctria rufipes. The sequence continues at coordinate 20,372,090 of OZ002742.1, forward strand.
TAAATATTAAACCTATATTTATGTAATGTATTTTTCCCATGATCATTTCCAAATTGCTGGCCAACATTTTATAACCATAGTATTTCCAAACAGCAAATGGACTCCGTTAAAATGAAAATTCCAGAAAGTAGATAAAATTTTATGCGAGTGCTAGATTTGCAAACTGTATTGAGTTTTCGATCATATGTGAAACGTATAATACCGAACAATTTTGCCAAGAGATAGAATAATAAAATTATCTTAAGAGATATATTATAAGCACTCCATGAAATTTTCTTTTTAACGAGTGCCCTTTCCACATTCACAAATAACTGTGCGTGTTCGTCGAGGAGAACAATTTAATTTCCTTAAAAGCTTAATTTTTTTAAATTTAATGTTTTTCCTAAAAAATAGCGTTTAATGTATATTAGTCCAGATTGATTTTCATGCAAGAGACAATTAGATGTATCGGAGATAGATCTAGGTGATAAGACTAAAAAAATCGAATGAATTTGATTAAAAGATTGAAGTTCGCGGTGAATTAATAATTCCACTTGCACATCAAACACAAGAATCGAAAAAATTTAAACCGAAAAACTCAATTTATTCCACTTTAAAACAAGATTTTTGCTCCAGTGATTACTAAAATCATGGGAAATAGAATAAACTAATAAAGTAGTATATTTATCTCAGATTTTTACGAAAAACACCACTTTTATGTTTTATCGGTCGAATTTCTCCGCTGAAAAAATATAACGGTTTTGTTTATCTTAAAAATTTGAATCCCATTTTCTTGGAATTTATATATGATTGGAGCAGAAATCTTGTTTTAAAGTGGAATAAATTGGGAATTAGAAAATGTTTATTTTTTATGCAGAGACATAAAATTGCAAAATCAACGGAATGTCATGGTATTATTGATACGCCTTTAATCGATTCAATCTTTCCCTTTAGGATTAGCTTGAGAATTGTGTTATGTATATGGACTTTTGCACTTCATATTAAAAAATTGTAATTTGACCATATTAACAGAAATACGCCAATAACCAATGCTAATATTAATTCTATAACAAAGTTTTGGACCTAACCCAAAAATGAAGGAATAAATACATTAAAAAAGATTAAATTTTACACATTTTGTAAGATTCAAAGAATTTTTGCTGTATGAGCTAACAGTACTTTTTGGAAACTTGAATGTCCAGTGTATGAAAATTTTGTTGAACCAGGTTAAACAACAAAGTTTTAAAGCAAATCTACTTTTATGCTTAGTAGTTGTGGTAGTAGTACAATTAATATTGGACCTCTGGTCCCCGTTATTCATATAAAATTCTTTCTTTTTCGTAGACAACGTTGTGACAATTTGCTAACTAACAGGCGGGACAAGCTCTTAACTTTTTGGTCAAACCAGTATTTAGCTGCGTAGCTTATATGTTTATGCCTATCTTAAGTATTTTACGTTAATATTCGATCACCCGCGGTTTAGTGTTCTTTACAGTTGCTAAATACCTATCCACATTTTGTAAATTCTTTTCCTTTTTCTTCTATTTTGTTTTTGGATTATTCTATTTATATGACCCGAAGCTCATACAATTGGATTTACGAGTAGTTTATCATCATCCGCGCACCGATCATAAAATTCGACGACAAGAGGGCTATGCCACAGTATATATCATACAGTAGAATAGCTTAGAACTAACTTCTGAAAAGTGAATTTTAGAATTTCAATTAAAAAAACATAACCTTAAAATTTCTCCCACTAGAGGGAACTATTAAGTATGATACGGACATAAATGGGCGAACAGTAGCTAGCTGCACGACCGTTGACGGAAGTATTAGTTTTATGTATGTACACATATCGGCAATCGGCGACAAATGTATTGTTCCATTACTAAACAGCTGTTTGACGGTAAAGTGGTGTCATTTTGCCTCTTTCCCTCTAGTAAAAGTTTAAGAATGCCATCAGTTCTCTTTCTTCCACTTTAGATTTACATAGGAATCCATGTATTAAAAATTGACTAGTGTGTTAGTTAAAACTGTTGAAAGAGAAAGTATAGTCTCTTTATAGAAGCATCCTACTCACTTGACAGTTTTGACAGAGCTGGGCTACTGTATGATATATACTGTGGCTATGCGTTCGACATTTCTGCTTCATTTAATTGCCATTGTTTATTTACTTGACTAAATTATGTCAGCCATACAAAGGCAACGCCAAGAAATATTGTCAGAAAACAAATGGGGTACTAGAAAAATTCTTAAGATTTAAAAAATTATAAATTTAAATATTTTGCGATATAATGGGATCTCTTCTATTCAATTTCCTCAATACTTACTAAAGTTTCAACCACTAAATTATGTACCCTGTTATGGAACTTGACTTGAAGTGAGGGACGGAGGACGTGAAGTCCTATCTGTCAGCAGTATGAGTTGGTAGTTCACTCCGTGATAGCTTGTTAACCGGGTCGGCACGCTAGCACCTTGGCTATTGACGGAGAGTGCGGGGTGGGACAATGTTGCCCGCAGTTCGGGTAGGTTATGTATGTGCTGCGTTCGGAAGTAAGTAGACTCATCCAATGGTCACGACTCGGCGACACTCGAGATTTGCGTTGATTAGTTCAAAGAAGAGTACGTGTGATAACGTAAGTGCCATTGGAACTTAAACAGCAACACAACGTGACTCCCATATGATAACTCACGGTAAGTTCTATGCGAATTATATTTTATTTAACAAAAATGATGTTCACTAATATTCGATTTTATTTATTTCAGGTGTTCCCTCCGACAGAATAACACTCGGTACGTTCAATAGGAATTTATATTTTATTCGACAAAATCAGTAGGCACTAATACTTCATTTTATCTCATTTAGGTATTCCTCCGATAGGACAAGACCGAATAAAGTCAACCTCGAAGTATATTTTATTCAACGACACTAATAAACACAACTTTTTATATTAATTCGTTCAGGTGCTCCTCTGATGGGATGACTCGGTAGAGCCACTCACTGCGCAAATCCATTAACTCCATAAAAGAAAAGGTGGGAAATATTGAAATGTATTAATGTCATGTAGTCTTTCATGACAAGTTTTTATGTCCGTTGAATAATAAATACGTTTTTTTCACAATAATTGTATAAAAATGTATCAATGGAGTTAATCGATTTGTGCAGTGCGCGGCTCATATATTGTTCGTTTACGACTGTAAGAATGTTGATATTTTTGGATGGTTAAAATATTGCTAGTGTCTTTGCGAAATGTGATTTTCGTAATATTTTTGACTAACTTACTAAACGTTATTTTCTTTTCTCTCAGGGGCTCCTTTTATATAGTGCGTACTGTAAGCGGGGCTCACACGTGTGGTGTGAGTTAATGCGGCTTTCACGCCTGCGATTTGTGAGTCCCGGTCCCTTTGCCGAAAAATAATAATTATAACTTGGCAACCTAATTTGACTTAATTGGGGTTATTACTGAAATCTTAAAAAATACCAAAATTTGCTACGACTTTGCGTCAAATCTGTGCGTATTATCATGATCAAAATTGCACACAGTTTGAGAAAAGGAATAAACTTGGGTAATGACGTATCAAAAATTAAGATTTCGGCGTTTTATATGTAATTAGCTTTAGAAAACTTCCAATCCATAAAATTTTGCAAAGTTTAGTACAAAATAACGTAACTTGAGTATGGAAGATCTTGAAGTGGAACAGGAAGAGAAAACTAGTAAAAAAGTTTTGGTTACTAATAAATTTTGGTTTGAAAGTTGCTATTTTCAGAGACGAATATTATCACATTATTGGAAAGAAAGTTGAATTTGTAACAAAGATCGAACCATTTTGTTTATTTTGAAAAACTCAAGTTGTTTAGTGCAATGATAAAGGAAATAAAGTCAATAGTTAACCATAGTAACGACAAAAATTTCATGTTTTTTTCATCGCCGTCAGATGGGATTATGTGGTTTCGCAAAGTATTCACTTGTTTTGAAAGCTCTGCGGCGGGCTGTATAGTGTGCAGGCTCGGAAAGTGTATGCCACCATTTTCTGCATTAGGTGTATGAGCGTAGATTTCGCGGAATATTTTAAGTTTTATCATTGGTAATATCTTATTTTTGCTTGAGAGCCGAGAATATATTTTGGCAGTTCTATTTATAATTGTGAGTAACTATTATGGGACCTATTAGTAAAATTCTGTCCAATAATATTATGGAAAACTAAATATTGCTAGCTATATATGTGTATATGAAATATATAATCTTATAAGCCGTTACACAGAAAATCGACCAACTTTGTGTAATTTTTTTTCTTATTTTGATGAAATTTTACTGGAAGGTTGGCAATATTGAAAATAGCAATTTTTGGTTGCGATCCATTTATGACCGAGATATGGTCTTTTGAAAAATGTGGGAAATTTTACTTAGTAGATGTAACTTTATCATCGTATCTCCATGAAATAAACGTTATTTATTTTGGGAAGCTTTCGAGGTTTCCGAGAAAAATTAATCAGTCATTTTTCTGAAAGTTTACATTCAAGGATAATGGATATTTCGGTTATCCTTGAATATCTCAAAATGTGCAGTCCCGATATTTTTTTATTTTATTGTATGGATCTTAATCCCTATTGGGTTTTAGTGAAACTGTGGAAAGGAGAAAATGGTTGTTGGTAAAGTCAAATCTAACTCTTTAAAGTAGTTCTTTGGTTATCATGGTAAAACAGACATAGTGTGAACATTGCCAAAATTATATGAAACATTACAACTCAGTTTTATTTGATGAGCGGTTTACAAGGAAAAGTGTCTGGCCAGCAGCACAGAGCGCATATATTACGTTCGCCCCTTGCCTGCTCCTCACGCAGAATCATTTTATAAGTTCCAAAAAAAATTCTATGAAAAATCCTACAGACAAATCTAAAATCTCCCATGCCTATGCGATCCTAAGCTGCGCGATTGTGGATTGATGCCGACACAGAAGTAAATTTTTGGGGTCATTTCCCCTATTCGTTGTAACATTCCTTTTTCCTTGATTGCTGCTTGCTTGTAAACTGATTTTCTTGGTTTTAATAAAATAACTTTGCACTACATGTAAGTGCGTTTTCTATTTTCAACCTCACCCCTTCATCTTCCAACACCACAGAATGACTTTCAATATGTCCGCCTGACTTCTTCTGTCATACGTCGACATTTTTCTCGGTCCAACTCTTTAGATGATGAAATTATAGGATATAATAAGTTTATCATTCCGTTTGTAACACAGAGAAATAATAATGGCAGAGCAAAATGGATTGGACACTCACAGATAATATTAATAGTTATTTTGTTTTTTGCATGTCAGTCCTCACGATAACTCAAGAGCGCGTGTACTTCACTGACTTATAACAATGGACTGAGCGATTTGCTATTTCATGTGGCACAAAAAATATTGTGTTTCTGTATATCACCGTTAGAGCACCCTTTAAAACGATTACATAAAAAACATGTAAAACTCAACCAGTCAGATGAAATTTTACACCCGAAAATCGAAATTAAAAAAATGTATTTTCTTGTGTCCAAGTGATATTTTAATCGTTTATAAGGAATTAAACTCATTCCGACTTTAATTTTCAAAATTTATTCTTAACTGAATCCTGCTTATGGGCAAGAGAGACGGAGCATGGTAAACACTATCTTTACCTTATTCCTTTTGAAGTGATTGCATCTGTAGCCAACATAAAAACATCAAATGGCATAAGCAAATGTTCCCGAATGCAATATTTTGTGTTGGTAGCTCCAACACTGCCATAGGGCGAAAGAGAGAACTATAAAACTTGTGCCATGCTTTCTTATAGGAAAATGGCAATACGCTCAGTCCATTGTTATAAGTCAGTGGTGTACTTACACAGTCTTTAAAAAAAAAAAAAAAAATAAATTTAAGTTCGAAAATGGGACAAATCAGGTAACTCTTTCGTGAGGTTGCCATACAAAAATTTCGTTTTCCTATATATTTGAACACTGCGTCAAAGTAGAGAGTTTACATTTTGTACACAGCGTTTTCATAAAAATAGTAAATATAATTTTGAAAGAAGGGCTAAATCGGGCAGCCCCTTCTTGGTGTTGCCATATAAAAATTTAGGTTTTTTACGTACACTGTGAAAACGATCTACGATCTAGACGCTTTTATTGTACTGAAAAATTCTTTAGAATATAAAATTGCTTTTAATTAATTTTACTGTCCGTCGAACCTTTCTAGAAATATATACGAAAAACCATTTTAAAAATCAAACTTGCATAGATGGGTGACCGTACGAAATTACATACGGACATTTATCTAGCGCATTACGTAATCTTTTCGCCTGGAATTGATGGCTAAGAGCCTTGATTATCTACCTGCAGTATACGCCTGACATATTGCTATAAGACTTACATGGCCATTCTTAAGTTCACTTAAACACAAGTCTATAAAAAACATGTAAAAAGAATCGCAATTGCCTAACACTGATATTTTTATTCATACCCTGCCATTTTTCCAACAAGACCTTCATTACAAGTAGATTTATAATTTCTCTTTTCACTTTTTATACAGAATTTTTATCACATATACAATTAAAAAAAAAAACAACAAATAAATTTTACGTGGGCAATATAGCAACAACAATTTAACAAAGCTGTGAGAATGAACATAAAATATTTTCTAACGTCCACATGTATATTATTATATGTCTCCAAAAAAGTAGCCCAGAGCTAAAGCAGCCTTAAGTCTTACAGAAGCTTGTTCATCTTTTAGTAGAATTGCTAATTTATGACCGACAGCTTCTGCATGTTGATTATGCACTTGTAGAAAATTATGTAAAATTCCTGAATAGAAAAAAATATATAATTTAAAAACAAAAATTCAAAAAAATTAACACTTACCAATTATTACAGCCGCATTACCACGAATCTCAGGCCAGTGACTTTTTAGGAATGGTATGCAAGATTCAATAAAATCTTGTACATGTTCAGAAAGCTCATCGCCCTGCAATTAAATTTAACTTTACCAAATTCGAAAAATTCATTGAAGACTTACAATTAATTTAACAAAATCGACAACAAACACACTGTAATTGAGCTGCCCATGTTCCAATAAATGCTTCTGTGCCATTTCATTCACTTTTGGTGCATTCATTAAGGCGCAAACTTTTCTTAATGTTACTTTACATGCCTGAAAATTAAGAAATTTTGTATTTTAAATACTTATGATTTCCTTGTATTATATAAATAACACAGGTTATTGTAGGGATTTTTTTTTATTTGCTAAAATCTCAACACAAGTGAATTCAATATTTAAAGAGTTTGCATTCGAATTCTTTCACTTAATATAATGGAAATCTTACCACCAGACAACTCGAACACATCGATTTAAATTAAAATCCAAGCCAGACCCAAAAATCGATAAAATAGTTTTACCAGAGCCGTGAATAGTAGCTTACATTGCATATCCCATTCGTGTTGTATTTGAAATCGTATCTGATAGAGCTTTTTGCGCGAATGATTTTTCTCCTTTAAAAGCTTGTTACTCTTAAATTTGTTGATCTTTTGACAAATAATGGGTGAATAAGAATTTTGATTATCTCCTTACTATTTACGGCTCTGGTTTTACTAAACAAAAGTAATTATATAGTCTAGTCTAGAAGCTAGTGAACATTTGTTCCACATGGTAGCGCTAAAAATATAACGTTTCTCTGTAGAATATACAGGTCAGACAAATCATGGTGTGTGCCCATGATACATAGATAAACAGGTATGGCCGATTCGAGAGGAACTTTTTACGTTACTACGTCATTTGAACACAAATGTCATTTCCAGCGAATTCATTTCGAGTTTTTCTGAAATACGTTTAAATCACTTCGGGAAAAGTAATTAGTTGTGTTCTTTTGTGTACCTTGTTCTAGAACTCCCATATACTGGAGAGAACAAATTGTTCTGCCGATTGAAGCGAAATATTTGTACTGCTCGCTTCATTTTATTCTTTCTATGAAAATGTATGAGGCATTTTTTTGTGTATCTTTTGTTCTGCTCTGTTCTGCGGACACAAGAGGACACAGCTATTTTGTGCTAGTGGGAAAGCAAAGAAATTTCCAAAGAGAAAATTTTTTTCACTTTGATGAGGACGATTGAAATTGAAACGAGCAAATTTGCGACATTTGTCATCAAAGGCAAGCAACCAAACAGATAATTCGGCCATACTTGTAATCTTTGTATCATGGTCTGTGCCAATCTCGAAAGTTGCAGAGTGGTGCACACTCCGTAAACATGTAAAAAACAGTAGGGCAACGTGAAAAAAACTATGAGAATATGTAACTTTTGCTGATATATACGCGCGCTCAATCCCAGGCAGAAGTAATCACTGCAATTCGATTGGTGTCCAACGGTAAAACAGCTGGATTAACCCTTGTGTACACAAACAAAAATGCATACATGCATACCCACCCAGCTACCCTGGTAGCCAGGTATAATTTGTATGATAGATGTAAGAATCCGTAGGAAATTTCCAGTAAACAGTAAACAATGTAGCCGACATGACAATGCTACGGAAGGATCGAGCACTCAAGACAACGTTTTACGTGGTAAAGATGGCCCTATATGGAGTCCAAACCTTACCAACGTTAAAACTTTAAGCCATAATATTATTCGACAAACAGCAAACCAAATTCGCTCAACGACCCTTCTTTCTGCTTACGACATCTTCAAATGTATTTTTAATGACGCAATGTGCAACATAATTATAAAGGACACGAATAGGAAGGCAAGCAGCGTTTATGATCAGCACAATAGTGAATATCCAGAAATGCCACCAAAAGTTTGGAAGATTGTAACTGCAAAAGAATTTGATTTCTATTTAGGGATTCTTAGAACTGCAGGTGTACCCATGTCTTTCTAATAACGAACATATAATGGAGCTATGGAAAACTATAGCCTATCCTTTATACCATGTCAATATGGGAGTGAATCGTTTTTGTTTAATAACATGCTTCTTACGATTTCTGCAGCCCGAATACTTCGTCTGGAAAATGATAAAGAGGCCGTAATATCAGAAATATTTCTGCTCTTGAGTAAGAACTTGCGTTCCCAAAATGTGCCATCAGAATGTGTTGTTGTTGATGAGCAACTCTTCATATACAGGCAGAGCAGGATTCACACAATACATGCCATTTAAAAGTTTGGTGGGTTGCGATGCTTCAAATTCATACCCAATTACTGGCAAAATATATACAGGGAAGCAGTTATCAGGCAGAGAAGTTAATCAAGGAGAGCGCGTGGTGAAAGACCTGTGCATGAGATTCAAAAGAAGCGACAGGAACATTGTAGCTGAGATCTGTTTTACATCACTCTCACTGCACGTTTAAGTCGTAGATTCTTTCTATTGTCGGCACGTTACAGACAAACAAGCCGTATATATACCTAAAGAAATACTACCATCTGAGTCGCGGGATATATTTTCGTCACGAGTTTCTTTCAGTGATGACAAAATCGGGCAACCCCTTGTTCTTGTTGTCATATAAAAGTTTAGGATTTTGACGTATACTACTGTGAAAACGATAAGTGCTATACAGTTTTAATGTACTCAAAAGTTCTTCAGAATATGAAATCCTATAAAATTGGTTATAATAATTTTTTCTGTCCGACGAACCGTTGTAGAAATATATGCGAAAACCCCATGAAGAAAACTATTCAATCTATTATCTCGGTTTGTTTATAATAAAGGCGTTGATTGTTGGGTTTAAAACTTTCGCGGATTGTAAAGAGTACCAATTTATTCAGGAAATGGGGACTTTGTAGTCGATTCGTCAGATGGAAATTAATTTTAAAGGAATATGATTGCTAAGTTGGCCATTGTTCGAGAATCATATTTACCATAGAGATGGAGGAACACAGAAAAGCAATACGGACGTATGTTAAAGGTCACAACTACTTGCAAAAAAATCGCAAGTAATTAGTGAAAATGGAGCTCGTGAGTATAAGTATAGACGACTTAGTTGTGGTCAAGAAGACGCACTTCAGGAGAAGTAAAATCCTAAGTTCATGGGGCTTATAAAGTTTTGAGAAGAAATACAGTGATACGATAAAAAATAAGTAGCCTGTTATGAAAAATCAAATATGATATCTTCTGTCGTTAATAATATGGACATAATTTAGGTTGATATCACTGACATGTATATAAATGGACTAACTGATGCCTTGGTTCATGTGGCACCAGTTTTGATTTCAGAGAGTATGCTCTCATTGTCAATGCTCCAAACTGTCGTAAACTGGTGCTATATTTAAATTATTTGGGAAATTATAATACTAATATGCATGTCAGTGGGATTTACCGAATTTACCGCAAAAGTATTTGGGACTATTTATATTGTTAAATTTTAATTATGAGTCGAAGTGTTTTTTACAAGGCATTTTCGGTAGCAAAGTTTTGATTACCAAGTTACCAGTTCTGGAAATACCGCTGAACCTTAAGCAATCTCTCGTTCCCAATCGTTATAGTTCAATGGGAAAGTATGCTCTCACGGAAAGAGACAGGAATATGAAAGTGATGCCAGTACATGTCATAACTCAAGTAGCTAAATACAAAGACTTGGATGCAGAATCTGACATGATCTTAATTAATCTAAAAAGAAAAACTCTACTTACCCGAACAATAACTACATCGGTTTCACTTAAATGCAAAAGTAATGAAAAAAAATTCGCAAATAGTTGTTCTCGAAGAGCTTCTGAAGAGCACATTGGAGAAAGACTACCATCAGAAAGGCTTTCCATTTTTGATTCACATAAATCTCCAAAAAGTAGGATGGCAGCTTCTCTGATCTCTGTAGAGGGGTTCTCAAAGAATGGACGAATTCTTATTGCCAGAGAAATGTGAAAAGATTCAACACGATCACTGGGAAGTGATTGTAGTACTCTAGAGAGACCACGTTTACTTTCTAGTGGTATATTTATCAGACATTCACTGTAAATGAATAAAAAAAAAAGACAACCAAAATTATCATTAAAAAACAACATTATTTTTAAGTATACCAATAAAACTCACCTATTGTAATCATCTATACCTTTTAAAAGAGATGTAATAGCTGTTTCTGAATATTTGTCAATATCATGCTCAGTCAAATTTCCAACAAATGCTAAGCCTCTAATGCACAGGCCACGAACAACAGCATTTGGATCACTTAAAGCTGAACTTAGATGTAACATGATAACTGAAGAAATTTCTCCAGACGGTTTTAGAGGTACCAACTATAAAAAACAAAAAGTATGATAAAATTGTAAATTTGTAAATTTTAACTATACACTTACCTGTGAATATAATCCAATTGAAGCTATTCTCTGTCCATCATATGGGCTGGCAACATATTTACTCAGGGCAGTAACAATTTGTTTCATTACGCTTGAGGAAATCGTGAATTGATTAACAATTCCAACTGCCATTGGAGTCAAAATGTCTATGAAATTTAGTAAATCCGTACTTAAAGCCAATTGTGGACATACAGAAAGAACGGTCTCTATTTGCTCCATTTCCAAATTATTTAGGAATGCTTTGAATGTATCCAAAACAATTTGACAAGGAATTAATTTAACAGCATCCTTGTTTGGAACGAATCCGTATTTTGTTTTTCCATTTGAACCTTGTGTCTTATTGTTGGAAGATTGTTTCGACGTTAGCATTGGAGGCGCCAGATTAGTGTATGTTGCCAATGATGTTAAAAGCATCGTGAATAGTTCAGGAAACTTATGCTTTAATTCCTGTTGGTAGTTATTAATATAAATATCATTAAATGAACCTAATTTTATTGTTTGTTTGTTTTTACATACAGTTTTAATATCCTGACAAGGAAAAATTTCTTTAAGAGCACAGAATATAGTAAAAGGCTGTGCAGTTGCAATTTTTTGTCTGTCGTCTTTCACATCACTCGGCTCGTATAAACAAGATGCTGACAATATTCCTAAGAAATTGTCTAAAATAGTTCCAATTAATTCCAAATCAATGCAAATCGTTTGCCAATATTCAATGACGGAGCTAAATATAGAAAAATATTGAAATAAAATTTAAACTATAGGGAAATGTTGTGTTCATACTCATCAAAAGGTATAGGTTGTGCCAGCATTTCACTACAAACTAATTTGGGATGATGTTTTGTCAATGCAACCAATGCCTTTATAACTCCTGTTTTAGCCCTTGCAATATCGCAGTGGCTGACTGCCTAAAAAAAATTTATAATTTTAATACGAATGCTTCCATTACTAATAGCTACTAGGACATTCAATGATAATCTTTGGTGAAAAGATTTTATTTTCAACTATTAGAATACAGTTTCAAGCTGCCAAAGAAATTACCGTCTGGGAGATGCTTAGTTTATAATATTCAATACTAATATTGTCACTCCGAAAATTTTATTGTAAGACATATGGCTTTATCTTAGTCTTTCTGCATGGGGCAAAACTACAGCCAACTTCATCGTGAAGCTCCGACTCGAAAAATAAGCAGTGTTCTTTTGTGTCCGCAGAACAGGGCAGAACAAAAGATACATAAAAGAACGCCTCTTACATTTTCATAGAAGATTTATAAATGAAGCGAACAGAACAAATAGTTCGCTTCAATCGACACAACAATTTGTTCTCTTCAGTATATGGGAGTTCTAGAACAAGGTACACAACAAGGTACACAAAAGAACACAGGTATAGTATATCCTTTCGCGGAACTGTAAATAACAAATTTTTTCATAGTTCGAATATTGTGCCAAAAAAGAGTATTTGCGGGGAATTTTACTGTATTATTTTTTTCGAAAAAAATCTGCAGCAGTCTTGTGGAGACTTACGGCGACCGTGCTCTGTCGGAAACAACATGCAGATATTGGTTTTAGACGCTTATTAAATAACGATTTTGATGTTAAAGATGCACAACGCTCTGGCACTCCAAAAGGTTTGCAGATGAAGACCTATGTCAGCCGCAAAATGAACATGCAGAATCATTAGGAGTTGATCTCACAACAGTTGGCAATTGATTAAAAGGAAAGTTTTTTTTTGCATCGTATCGTGACTGGCAATGAAAAGTCGATACATTACGATAGCCCGAAGCGTAGAAATTCATGGGGTAAGGCCGGCCATGCATCAATATCGACGGCTAAGTCAAATATCCTTGGATCCAAGCTCATGAACTATATTTGGTGGGATCTAGGAGCTGCTACTTGGAAACGCTCAAATGGGAAGTCCCTACCACCTGCCGTATTCACCAGGTATTGCTCTTTCGATTACCAGATTACTCAGATCGATGATTCATGGCTGAGCAGCAGGCATATGCTGCCAGAAACATGGGAGAAAGTAGTAGCCAGCTATGGACAAAACTTTCAATTACATGTTCTGTACTAAATTTTTAAAATAAAGGATTCATTTTCACGAAACACCTATTCATGTCCTCAATAACTTCTACATTCTACGAGTACTATTGCGAATAAATTATGAAATTTGTTGTTGATGTCTATCTCTTTCCTGGAAAATTATTATATTAATGCGAGGGCATTAACCAGTCGTCCTATAGTGTGATGGACACCTTTTTGAAGTACCACAAAACGGGTTAGGTCCAAGAAAGGTTTCATTTTTTTCTTTTTTTGCCAGGCGGACTATACACTCATCTATTACCTTTAATAAGGACAATCTTGTTTTTACTTTTCACTAATTATTTAATTACAGTCAGGTAAAAGAAGTACCTTTAAAGTCAACTGATCCCGCTTTCCACTCCAAACGAATCGCAATGCTCTATGGCATACACTTTTGTTTGGAAAACGTTTTTAACGTGAGCTTGTTAACTTGAAGTGTTCAACATCGCTGGAAGCTCAAATTCGATTTTTTTCAGGTGTAACGATGCTGCGGTTAGTTGAAAGCATAGATAATGTTAAAAAAATAGAGCAGTAAATAATCCCGTTCTATGGAAACATTTAATAAGTACATGCGATACAAACAAAATGATCGATTCTAAGCTCGTTAGCTCCGAAAAAATTCGTTACTAATTTCCCTACGGTTAGTTTGAATTGCTGTGAATCGATAGAATTTCTTCTGGCGAGGTGACGGAAGCGCAGCATACCTAAATAACTGATGTGCGGTTTGTGCTGCAAAATATAAATTAAAAAAAAAATGCCATTCGTATAGCTCTGACACAAATAAGGTACCGCTACATTCTTTCTAGTTGTATTTTTTAATTTCTTTGTAGTTTTGTTTTTAGGTAGGAGTAGGCCAAATGTAGATGATTATGAATAATTTGTCTTCATTTTTTCTTTGTGGTTTCAATTATAATGCCCTCGAGTGTAGGGCTATCCATTTTAATTTTCTTCACCCTATTTGGGTTGTTACCGACTGTTGGCGCATGACAACCAGAGTTTTCAGTGATCTGGGGGGTGATTCTGATCTCTTTGTCGTAGCTTAGGCGTATATTTTAGTCTACAATTTTTCGTACTTCCACATTCATTTTGATTTATCATTTTCATCAACCACAAAATAAACTAAAATGAATTTGAAATGAATTAATGTCAGAATACACGCCTAAAAGTACGACAAATTAGTCAACTGCTCCCGAGGTTGTGACAAAAATTGTATACTATGGTAAATGCATTATCTACATCAACTTAAAACAATACAAATGCTTAAAATCGCAAAATATTTTTGAATTTGTTATGTGATGTGTCAGTTTCAGTTCATTCTACGTAATGCAAGGCTTGCTGAACTGTATAAAAACACGAAAAAATCAGTAGAAAAGTTCATTTCATTTAGGCGTATATTTTGACATTAAAATACGACAAAAGATCAGAGTCAGCCTGCTGTTTTTTCAAAATAAACCTCTGAAATGGTTAAGGCAAAAGATGGAACTACATAAGTTAGGCTTCGGGAGGAGAAAATAAATAGTTATATTGGAAAGATAGTATGCGAAGAGTTCGAATGGACTCTATTAAAAACCTAAGCGCTAAATACGTTATTCACTACTGAACCTATATGAATTTTGAGCGACCGAATTCTCTTTCGGCTTTGTTCTTTTTTTAATGGTAATGTTTCTATTTTGTTTCGGAGACTAAACTTGTTTTTCTTAGCTGCTTTATAAGCTCTTATTGTAGTTGAAATTATCGCATTTCTTCTTGATGAGTTATTTACACCCTTAACTTTTTTGCGATATTGTTACTTCAGATCATCATTTCTTTCGTGCAGGAGTTTGCGCTTGAGTTCTATTTTTTATTTGAATATTGCCTTTTGTATCGTTAAGTATTCATTTTTTTATTGGATTTGTTCCTAAGAATTTTTATTCCACCTTACGCGGACTTTTATCTCATGCTCTCTTGACACTGATTCATTCCCAGGAATGAGTTTTATTAACACGATTCGATCATAAAAACTTAATTTCGAGTGAGTGTTTCATAAATTTAGTTTTATATCACAAAAGAGTTAAATTGTGGCGTAATGATAGACTAAATGTACATAATAATCACAATACGTCAATGATGTGGTAAAACCTAGGCACATACGGTTTGCATTCAAAATATTTCAGTAGCATTCTCGTCCTCTTAATTCTTCTCTATAAAAAAAAAAAAAAAAACATAAAACTACTTCTCACCTCTAAACTGTCTTTAACTAATTCAGGAATTGCATGAAATAGCTCTGCACCCTTTTGCTGGACAAAGAATTTCAAGACGACTGATGCACCAATCGCAGAACTATGTTCAGGATCATTTAAACAAAATAAAAGCGTCTTACTAAACAAAACAAAATTAATTACTAAATTACTATTTAAAAAAAAAAAAAACCCAAAAGTTTACCAAAATTGCAAATACTGAAAATTAGAAACACGCAAAGCAATTATCCGAGCTATTTCTCCAGCCAATTTATAAATTTCCTTTGGATCATCTGTGATAATATCATCACGAACACGTTCCATGTCTTTAACCCAATCTACACTGTTGTCAGCTATAGTAAGAGTTTCGTAGATATTTGAGATTTCTAATACTTTCTGTAGAATATCCACTGATGTCTGTCGTACAGTTGCATTTGAATCTATGCATCTAGAATATATTAATTTTAGGGTAATTATCTTTCTATTATCCATCTATAAAAATATTTTAACTTACCTGGGAACAATTTTTCCCAACATTTGACCGGTTTGATTAAATTTCGAAGGCGCTTCACAGCCAATTTTCATGGATTTAATATAAACTTCGAGAGCACTATTTATTACATGTCCAGCACATATTCGAACCTCACTGTTATTATCCTTAATCCAGCATTCAACTATTGATATAACATCATCTAGGCATGCAGGACTTGGATCACTTTCAATTATTACTTTAACAAAATGATTAAGCTCTGGCAAAGATAGATTTATATACTGCGCCAAAAAACTATTTCGTTCATCTTCTTCGTGAGAATCGAATTTAGCTTTTAAATTCTGGGCACAACAAAATAAATTTCTTGATGATAGATCCAAGAGGCTAGAAAATGCCATTGTTTCGTCACTTTCTATTTTAATTAAATTAGTAGCAAGTTTAAGAATGTTGGGAAAAAGTGGTAAATTATCAAATGGATGCTCAATTGGAATTGCTAAAATTTGCTTCAAAATTTCATTCCTTGATTTTAATTCACATCGTAAGTCTTTTGATTTGATAAATTGATTGCAAATATTAAGTAAGGTATTTAAAATAACTTTCTTCATGGTTTGGTCCTTGGTATCAGTCAATTGCCGCAATAGAAAATTGATCATTGTATCATCGATTTCTCTTAGAGATTCTGATGCATTTGCATTCTCAATCATATGACCATAGGCTTCAAATACGAGCAAATTAATTTTGTAATTTTCACTCTCTTTGGCAGAGTCCTTAATAAAGTGTAAATTAAAGAAACCACCATGACTTTTGCGAACTCCCAATAATGCTAAAGCTTGAAGTTTCTTGAGAACAATATTTAAATGCCTTCTTGAAGTGTATCCCAAAGCTTTTGATGCATCCACTAGTTTGTGTTCGTAATCAGAATTTGGAGCGTGCTTATCCAATTTTTCATGCTTAGCGATATTAATAATCAAATCAATTTTCGCCTCAATTATCTGAACGTCAGAAATGTGACACAAGCTCAATCCTAATGTTTTCAAAAGCATTCCTCTTTCGGTGGTGAGTGTCGGTATAGTAAATTCATGTGGTGGTAATTGGACAGGATACAAAACAAAATGTTCTGTTAACTTCTCGATGAGTTTATCAGCGAAACTATTATCCTTAATACATTCAATAGTTTGCGTTATAAACTCGAGTAGATTGTCTAGAAAAAGTTTCTCTTTGTCATCTTTACCATTACAGATAAGCAATTCAGATATTTTTTGTTCCCATTGTTCATCCAAGTCGGCACTTATATTCGGATAGTAATATTTTAAGAACAATAAAATATTCGATATTCTTTCAACTTCTTTATAATTACCCATAAGAGTTACGCAACGAGCGTAAATTGCTTCTGGGCTAGGAGCATAAAGTTTGGACTTGTTTTCATCGTCGTCTCCACCTCCTGTTGGATTACATTCAAATTCAATTTGTGAATTTTTCGCAAATAGACTGCCTAAACATTTCATTATAATGCTGCAAACGTCGGTATAATCAAGAAGAACAAAATAATTTAATAGTTCCCTTTTAAGTAGTTCATCCATTGTGCCGACGGTTGAGGATAACATAAACAAAGATTTCTGACATGTTTGCATAAAATTATTATAATCCTCAGCCGTTCCATGTTCACTATTCGGTTTACTATATTTGCATGAATATCGCATTATAAACCAAACGAACTCTTTCTCTTTTATATATGATTTCTGAGCAAGAGCCACGACCGTCTTAAGTAGTGTACACTTCATTTTTATAGACTTCTCAATTAAAATCATTTGCTTAAGGACATTAAGGATATCTCCTTCTAAATTAGGTCCAATAAATTCACATGATGTATTCGTTAAATGAGCGAGTACTAGCAAAGCTTTAATACGTTCTCTTTCATTGTTATTCTTCAAATGAATCAAAAGCATTTCCATAATTTTCCCTGCATATATTTCAGCCAGTAAATGAAAACATCTGAGAACTTCATAGTGTCCTTTAACAGTTTGTGGTTTCTCATAGTCAGGGTATACACATACCAAGTCAAAAAGACTTGTTATAAGAGCATCTGCAATATGATCCAAGGATGATGGTTGCACATGAACATTGGTCTTAAGAACTGATGCTAGAAACTGTGTTACTGAATTCCGATCAATAGAACGGCGATTCAGGCTCATAATTGTTGCTATTAACTTTGAGGTTTGATCTTGAATTTTATCTACTGGCAGCAAAGGATACATGCTAGATAAGGCCTGTAAAATATCTACACAAACTTTAGGTTCACGATTATGTAACCACTGATTTAGAAAAACATCATAAGCAACCGAAATTTCAGTGGTACATGATTGGTCAATATCTGGTGACAGTGCAGTGTCGGTGCCTGTTTCTAATAAAGCCTCACAAAATTTACCGATAGCTGCAAAATATTTAAAAAAAATTATTATAAATTTAAAATTATTATGATAGAACTTTTAATTACCAAAAGCATGCGCCTGTTTTACATGATCTAATTTTATAGAACCCAAATTGGGTAGAAGCGTTCCTAGTATAGTTTTTATATATGGTGTACCGCCTGGTACGTTTGTTACAGCCAACGTTCCCATGCAGTGCATAATCATAAAATGAGTAACTGTACCTTCTTTAGTGTGATTAATTAAAGCTTCCATTACCTTAAAATTAAAATATTTAACTTTTATCTTTCTTCTGTAAGTTTACGAATACAATTACCATATCGCAATGATGTCTACCAATTGCTACCAAAGCTTCAAGAGCAGGAGTTTGAATTCCAGGTGAGTGATCATTTGATCTCGTCAATTCATCGATTACTAAACTGATGACTTTTTCAAGCGTATCTCTTTTAATATCAGCACTTTTTACAACACTTTCAATCACTCTGGAGTGAAGTAACATAATTAAGAGAGAATTTTAAGAAAATTATTTTGTGTATAACTTACCTAAGAAGCATTGACATCGCCTGCTCATTTAATTTTGAATGTTTTGATCTGTAATCAGTTATCACTAAAAGTGCTTCATCAGGTCTTTTTTCCACTATTTTTATCAAGGATCCCTCTATAGCATTTCTAACATGCTCATCTTTGTCATTGATGCATTCAAAGAGATGATTTATGGCATCTGTAATACAAATTAACACTTATAAGTTTCTAATAGTAAAAACCATAAAATTTTTGTTTATAGACCAGTTAAAGGCACTCCAATATTCTGGACCTTGTACGAACTCTTTCGAAAATGTAGAATGAACTTTGAAACTGAAGACATGATGATTGTGTGTAGAAAGACTCAAAACTACAGCGAGTATGAAGAGATAAAGTTATAATAATGTTGTGTGAAGTGTAAAATTTAAACAGTGCACGCTAGCTCTTTGTATTCGCTTAAAATTATGGTTACAAAAATTATTCTCAGGATAGTGTTTAGCGTTGGATATGTTTAAGAAATGGTAAAAAAATAAGGGTTACATTGTGGGTAGAGAGGTAATTTTTGAACGAGGATTTTGAGGTTCTTAAATTTTAAATTTGTAGTGGCATTTTTTTGTTTTGTTTTATATACATTAGTAAATTTTTACTTATTTTATGTACTTTTGAGACCAGCAAGAGAATTAATTATTATTCATAGAATGTGGTGTAAGTAGGGTTAATGACCCGGTGTTCCAGCTGATTTCAAAGAAAACTCATGCTGTTTTTAAGGCATATTTTATTTTCTCAAAATTCCAATATTTCGGTCTTGGGTGTAAACCATAATCAAGGCTAAACAAAGTTAAAGCTATAAATCAAAATTAATTATGCAAAACTAATATGATAAAAGTGATTTTACCTGAGAATTTGGTATATGTTAAAAAAGGCAAGAAAACATCAATGGATTATTGAAAATCCTCGTCAAACATTTAAAATTTTAAAATTCTTTAAAAATTGAAAAAGAGGCAACTATAAATAGGTAAAACTTACTAGAAAGATCTGAGATAAAAACAACAAAACATATATTCCGAAAAAAGATCTATCACAATAAATAATGCACAACAATCATATTAAAAAGATTAAATAAATAAATAAACAATTAGGCTGAATAAATAATTATACAATTAATTTACCAAAAATTGCAATAAGTTAGAGAACTGAGAAAAACAAACCAATTAAAATTTGGAAAATGGAGCTTAACGGACTAACGAGACATGTGGAAGAGTGTTAAGTGTATCCCGCCAATGGTGGCTGAAATATCAGATTGAGTATGTGCATGCGTTAATTGAGTTTTTGTAGTGTGCGTGAATGTATGTGTGTCAACCTTAAAATTTGTTGTGTTGAGCTTCCTTGACTGTATATAGAGGGCCTCTATGTTTTCCTCTTCCTCCAATTTAGCTCTGCGAATACGAATGATCAGCTGATGTCAAAAAAATTTCCTGAACTCCCTCGAATGCAAAAACAATTGAAAGAGGAATTGCTGAAAATAACAATTTTTCTGAACTCCCCCGTATACATAGAAAACAAGTGAAAGAGAAATTTATAAAAACTTCATGTTCGTGCGCGATGCTCAGTCGCTGTTCTGTGCGCGACCTCTCCCATCTCCGCTCATCTCCCTTTCCCATCATTTTCGTGCGCGGCGCGCAAAAACTACACCGTCTAAGCTACCTCATGTAGGATTTTGGTGTCTTCTAAATCAAAAGTGTGTGTGTTTTTAATTGTATACGATAAACAGCCTGTGCTGTAATTACGTTCATCTTTTTGTCGGTGACTGTCATTCTGTGTGAGTTTAGCTGTTCTATTATAATCATTTTTGTGTTCACGCATGCGTATCTTTAATTATTATTCGCTGCTCATGGCAATTATATCACCGTTTAAAGAACGACGACAATGGGATGAATTTCCTCACAAGCGATGAAGTACTATTCTATCTTGACAATAAGAATGAGACTGGATATATTCAATATATTTCGTATAAGGAAAGACTAAGTCAAATTGCCGTTTTTACGCACGTATCTAACCCAAAAAGGTTAATAATCTGGATTGGAATAACAGCTATGATCTTGCACTACCGTTATTCATTAAAAGCAAAGATCGTTCAAGTGTGTTACCAGCAGTACGTTTTGCCGCATATAACAAAAAAAGCCCATCGTTTTTTTTCTGTGAATCATTTTATTTTTCACCAGGAGAGGACAGCACAACTGTGGAAAGAACTCTTGGTATTAGTAAGTATTCCCAACTGCACAACAGACATGTCACTATAGGTGTATTTGTAATACCTACACAACACGTGAAATGGGTTTGATTTTTGATACAAAATTTCTCTCCAAAGTGTAGCACAATTGTAGAGTTTGGGCCATCCCACACGAGTGTTCTTGATGCAGTATGCAAACCGGTTTTCTTGGGAAAAATGTAAAAGAAGCAAAAAAATATCTCTCCAAAATGTAGAGATATTATTTTGCTTCCTTTACCAGAAAACCGGTTTGCATACTGCATCATGAATACTCATGCTAATCGGTCCATCCCACATAGTATTACTGATGCAGTATGCAAACAGGTATGCCATGGACTAACCGCCCAAAAATGAAGAAAAAAGATCGCCCAAAAGGCGCCGAAATGTTTGTTTTTAATAAGGGTGAATTTCTGATAAAGGGGTTGCTATTTGATTAGTTTTTAACGATTTAATCGATCGTAGATTGCATTATACTAGAAAAAGTATATCCGCGCGATACTTTTCTTTACAAAAAAATTGCCGCCAAATCAAAAAAATTGACGCTCCTGGCCCGAATTTTCGTTTTAAAAAATTTATAAAAAATAGAAATATTAAATTTTTTAAAACTGCTTTCAATGCAATAAGTTGATAACTAAGCTCCCTTAAAATGAAAAAAAAAATATTATCAATTTAAAAAGTTATGAAAGAAATATTGAAACGGTTTTAGTGACAGTCCACCCAACACCACACCAACAGCCAAAAAATCAATATTCTCGATTTGAGCGGCTGTAAACAATACTAAATCTCACTGATATTTTGCATAGAAGTTTGAAATTACATTATATAACAAATTCTAAATGAACATTTTAATACATATACAAATCCATACATTTTTGGGCCACCCTTACCTAATGTATATATATATGCTTTTTGTTTTTGTTGTGAACTGAACATTTTATGAACAAATATAAAATATTACCTTTATTAAATTCCAAAGTTTTTTTTTTTTTAGTGAGAATGACATGTCCAAGAATCATTTAATATGAATAAAACACATTTTCCATATTTTTCATATTTAGATTTTTAAATAAATCTTTATACATATATCCACCACCAGCTTTTGGACAACTGTGTTCACTGTAGTGTAGACAGCAGGCAGTTCAAAGCTTCATTGCTGTCCTTATGAGATCGTCCTGCACTACTAAGAGAAACATGCAGTATGCTCTAAAAATTTCTTTACGATACTTTGATTTTCGGCTACAAATCCAGTAACTGACCAGTACCTCGGTAGGCACTTGGCTTTCAAACATTGCAACCGTTTCTATTTAGTTAGAATGAGATATGCAAGGATCATTTATTGTGAATAAAACCCATTTTATTTTATATCATTAAATAGAGCCCAAAAAGCGTAGAAAAAATAGTGTCACGTCCAATTGGGCGCTTTTCATGAAAACCGAAGTGCAGATTTTGTAAAAAGATAGCCCAATTTGCGGGAAAGCGGCCAATCTGGCATCACTGGACGCACTATTGCTGATAAAAAAATTAAATGGTAAAGAAGAAAAAATAAATAACTCATCACATTTCTTCCGCTCATTCTTACATTTCATTCCCTGAAGTTTATGAATTTCATGGCAATATATCAAGAATAAAACTCTACAAAAATAAAATCGAGATTAATATTTAGAAGGTGGTTGAGTTGAGCGCTAGTTAAAGTAAGTAACATGTTGATTGTCTTCGTAAAAAAAAAAGTCTAAAAAATGTTAGTGCAGTTATCTCGAAAACAGTTAAAATTATACTGGGTGCGTTCACTACCAACGAAATAGTGACTGCTTGTTGAGGATGAGTCACTACCAAGCGCTCACTCCGCACTTTGAATATACCAAATAGTCGACTACATTCGACTACGGCCAGGAGAGTAGTCGAGCGTAGTCAACAACGGCTACGCAAAGTGGTAGTGAATGCGCTCAATGATTAAACAGAAAGCTTATTTTATATTAAAGTGTCGTCAATAAACATAAGGAAAAAGCATTTATCTACTATATTGGAAAACAATAGACCAAAGAATGATCTTGCTCTCAGAGTACGCCCTTTAAAAGAATCTATCATTAATTCAATAGAAGTATACATACTTCCGGTCTAAAAACTGATTTCTTTTTTTCTAACTAAAGATGTTCACTTCACCGGAATGTTATTACACGTGCATTCAACATTTATTTGAGGGAGACAGAATATTTTTAAGATTTTTTGGAGGATCAACACACAAGGTAAAAATATAACTGGCATTATTACTGGATAACAATCTTTACGCCCATTTATGAATGATCACGATTTCCAACATCTGCTGGAGATAACACTATACTTCTTAAATACGTCTCGCACAAAATAAAAAATAGGATTGCGGATCTTTACGGTTCATCAAGCTGTACAGCAAGGTCCTATAAGTGAACCAGGGGGAAAAGTATAAAATAGACCCCGTATAGATAGAATCTGTTGTCTTCACGTTGTAACCTAACTTCTACCTTTTTGATAGTTCAATTCAAGAAATAATTTTTATTTAAATTCACAATACTCCAAAAAACAACTATAATTATCCATTTAACTCATTGTTCCACTATGTTTAAATTTTTTGTTTTGTTGGAATTGTCTTTGTTATAATCTTGAGTTTGTTTCTCTATGCCTATACGCGGCTTTTAGGAGTACATAAAAAAAATACTTTAATTTTGAATTTATTTTTTGATTCGATATTAATTATTTCATGTTTCCCCGGTTACCTAGGGAAATATTATAAATCAAATCAAATCAAATCAAATCAAAGTGTATTTATTTATAAACCCCTGCTTAAAGCAGCGTATAACGCTGGGTTCTACGATATTACAGAGTATGACAAACAGTTTATATAATCACAGCTATAATCCACAATACTGTTTGATAATGACTCCAATCTTAATAACTGTGATATAATCAATTATTTAATTATATCATGAATTATCGCATTGCACGATTTCAGATCAAACCAAACCTTTTCTCATATATTAAAAATAATCAGCACATTTAAAGAGCTCGGCAAATATAAAGCAACTATTGGCGAGCACTTGTTTGCATATTTTTTTGCGGTAATTACAAAGAAATGATTCATTTTGCTAAATGATCCGAAGAGATAAAATTCAATCTTCTTAACACGCTTAAGTGCGCAACTAGCAATTGTGAAATTTAATAAGGTGCACATTCACTTTGACCTAAATTTTCCTCTCAATCCAATTTTTCTATAGACATTTAATACAATACCCTTTTCCATCTATTTTAAGCACAAATTAATTAGCTCTTACACGTAAAAAGGTCACACAAATTTGTCTTATCCTGCCTGTTTCATACTGACTATAAATTCTTCTGATAAGATAGGATGGGATGGACTTTTGTCTATCTTTGGTGAATATCAGTAAAAATTTTAGAAATTGTGAAATTAAGATTACAGTAAATCAAGAAAAAGAGGCATCATAATAATACGAATATAAATTTCTTTACCTTCCAGAGTAGAATTTTTATCTCCAATTTGTTCCATTATTGTATGATTCTTATGCACTAATAACCATTGCAAAAAAGTTTTTTACCTAAACGAACAGATTTCCTAACAAAGGCAAAAAAATACTAATTTGTGGGTGGAAACTTAGAAACCCAAATGTACACGTTTTGTCTCAAATAGTTATTTAAAGTGTTTGTTATTATTCGATTAAAAGCAAAGCAGTCAGCTGTGTATTGTATTTGCGTTGCTGGCTGTCAGTCAGCATAAAATGCCATAACACACGGAAAATATGGTAGTGCCATATATAAACAATATTGAAAGTGAAAAACCTTGGTTATATGAAAGCATTTAAGCTTTCTTTAATTTCGAATTAAAATTTATTAAACTTAGTTGTGATATAGATATACACATCCTTCAAATACAAACAACTTTATTAACACTCTGGTTAGGCCAAGGCCACCAACGGAAAAGTATGCTGTTTTTCTTGAGGATATAGATAATTTACAAACAAATTATTTATTTTGTTAGGAAAATTTATGGCGGTCTCTAGATCTATTTGAAACCGTTGAATCCAGACTGTTTATTTACAGATGTAAACTAATTTTAAAATATTTTAAATGTCTGCGAAAGTACTGATAGTCCTTATAAAATAAATTATAGATCAATTAAATCTAAAATTGGAAGTGAGAATGTTTTTGTGTAGTTTTGAAAATTTCTATATAACCGTTACTGTTGCACATTAATTTTTATTTGCTTCATGTTGCTCTTATGTTATTTTGCTTCTTACTCTACGAAAAATAAATTAAAAATTGTTTCTACAATGTGTGAATTTTAGATCAAAGGTGCAAAATTCTGAAAAATTACGTGTTCACGAAATTCTGAAATTGAATTAACTTTCAAATAAATATTCATTATCATACGGGGTATACTGGATAAATTTTGTGTAGGATATGATAGGGAATGTCAAGAGCAAGTCATTTAGTAAATGAGAAATTAATAAAAAATAATATCTGCAGATAGATAATCCTTGGAATTTTCTAATAGTCCTCAATTTTTATCCTTATCGCCTGTTTTTTTAAATTATTGCTCAGCAGAGTGAAAATTGGAAGGGTTTAAATATGGCAGATATGACTTAAAACAAATATTTGAACTTTTTCTAGCTTGATTGGTACAAAATACATCCATATAGTCATCGATAAAAAACGAGTTTTAATCTGTCACAATCTTATCACTTTTTCATTTTTCTGAAAATTGGCTAGTTTACAACTTCGTTTGGAAGAGTTAAAAAATTCCAAATTTTTCGAATGTATTGGGACAATTTTATTGAGAATTATTCTTAAATCTACTTAATATATTTTTCCATAAATTTCTTATGAAACTCGGATCGTAATGAATCATTTATAAAATGCGATTTTTTCTCTGGTTCAGTACGAGCACAATTCTTGAAGACAACATCATCATCCCATCGTCTTTTAACCTACAAATGTAAATTTTATTTTAAACAATCTGGACATTTTAAAATAAAGCCTTTTCCCAACTCTGTCGAAACAACAATCCATTTAAATCGACAGAATTAAAAATAGGCCTGATTCCGTTTTACCTTTAAGTCACTTTTCGCATTGGAAGTATAATTCAAAAGTGGATTTCCTGAAAGAATGTTCTCCATTCGAATCCTTTCTTCTTCCTGTTTCTTTTCTTTATCCTTTTTAGCTGCATCTTGTGCCCGTTCATGTTTAATTTTATTCAATTCTGCCAAAAGAGCAGCAGTATCGTCATCAGAATCATCATCTTCTGAGGTCTCAGCATCAGCTGCATCGTCAGCATCTAAATTAGCGGCAGGAATCTGTATCAAGAGAATTAATTATATTTATGTATAATGCAATAAACGCAGTGCATCTACCTGATCTATTTTTGGTCTTTTGTTACTGCTGTTATTGGCTTCAATTGCTTTTCGAACAATTGGTGGAAGAGTTTTACTTGGTCGAACCTCGCGTTCACGTTCCTCTAATTCTTTACGGAAATCACGGCTTCTTAGTTCATCTGTTGTTCCCTGGCCTGGTTCCCTTTAAATATGACAAGAAAAAATAATTTTGGGGAAAGGAAAATGAAAACATTGTAAAACTTACCTATATTTTAACTTTGTGTGGCCTGGCAAATCTCGACTTGAGTATTGTTTACTCAATGCACTCAAATCTTTTTCTCCTCTTCCACTTCCACCACGTGCTGGATCAAATGTTGGCCTAGCTGCTGTTGTCATTTTTGTTGTTAGTTATGAAATCTTTTAACTATTTTTAAGAATTCTCAATATTTTAAACGAATTTCATACGCAATTCTAAAAACTCCGTTTGCGTCTTTGACAGTTGACTGATTGATATTTGATAGATGATTGTTGCTTGAAAAAGAAAATGGCGAATGATAATGCATTTACCTTTCCATATGAGAATGTGGCGGCGCTAGTATAACTAAGAATATAATATCTTTATCGCTTCATTTAGTAATTTAAAAATTTTGATTATGTTAAAAAATAATCGCGACAAATTTATAGAAGTTTGATGTTTGAACGAGATCCAAGCTACTTTTATAAAAAAGTACCGGAGAGTAAGCATATAAATCAAAGTAAGAAGTGAGTTTTGTACAGCTCTTGTACCTGAAAATTCAATAATTTTTGTAAATATACATACTTACATACACTTTTTTCATTTCAATTCTGTTTGCAATCAATAGTTTTGTCTGCATAACCAGTTTAAAATAAGATTTTAGTTCTTTATAAAGAGCTTCAATATAATTTCGACTGTATAATCAGTTGATTACAGTAGCCGTATTTAATGGCTTTTATTGATTCTTCTGGGGCTATGGTTGCGGGTACCAATCCAAGCAAAAAAGGAGGGACGGAGGTGCGGTCCCATCCTCTATTCAACTTCCAGAATGGGAAGGCTTTTGATAGACTCTACTTATACACATTCCACTAAAAATTTCTCATATTTTCGTAGAAATAAAGTTTTTTCGAATGGGCGAATTGTAGTATGCCGTTTCATTTTAAATTAAAACATTATAAGCGTATAGTACCTACAGCCGTGAAGAAAAGTTTTTCGACAAAATTATAGGTATGTCCTGTTTTTGAATATTTTGAGTGGGGGTGCCACAGTGAATTTCTACCTGATTGAATCAATTCACCCTTTGAAACTCATGCCAATGAAAGTACTTATTAATAAAAAAAAAAAAAATAGAAAATTTCTTAACAAAAGGGAAGAAAGGAAAATAAATAAATACATTTCAGTTCAAAATGATTTCTCTGTTGTTTAATATGATTAGCGTATGGGACATTGTCAAGATCTAAGAAAACTGGCATTAGGATTTGAGCATTAGTTATAGTTCTATGAAGTTCTGGATAGTTTATATCTCACAAATACTGGCATATTGCAACAATAACACATGACATATGAAAATTTCTTAAAAGTGTGTAGACCTCACGTTAGGACTTATAACTTCGGAAATTCCTACACTAGCTATAATACTTCCCTTTTAATTTTATTCTCTACTAATGAAATACGTTAGCAACCTGTTATAAATACATATAATTTTGAGGACAATTGCTAGGAAACTTAGACTTTTGTATACATCTTTTTGGTTGGTTACTATCAGTACGTTTACATGAATACTTGAAGTATACTTGAAGTATACTTGAAGTATGCTTGAAGTAATCAAAATATCATGAAAACGCTCATTCAACGCGTAAATTTCAACTTAAGTAATTGGAAAATTAAATTCAAGAAAAATTCAAGTTAAGTAATTGGAATTACTTCAATCAACCGCCATACCTGAACTTCAAGTGGATTTCAAGTCAAGTACTCAAGTATTCATGTACACATACTGTATGTTCCCTATAGATCGTAAGCAAAAGGTATCTGAGAATCTTCGTTCAGAATTTATGAAACACCATATGTAACTTCCAAGATGCCTTTACAATTTGTAGGTACGTCATGATGGCTGAAGTAAGTATATATTGCCAACAGCAATGACAAAACTGGAATTAACTACATACATTATTCCGACCACAGCGACAGCAACAGAATTTTTTGATAAATTTGTAGTACAATTTTAATAAATTAATGAAGAATTTTAATTTATAAAGCTTAAAAGTAGCCATTAAAATGATTTTGCCTTTCGACTACATGCAAAAATTTAGTTTATTAATTGCATTTATTTTAATTAAAAATAAATATTAATTTCTTCAAGTTATCACTCTCCTAAGTATAATTACATTAGAATTTTGGCATCAATGGAACAGCAACAGCATATTTCGAATTAGTGCTAACGTTGCTGATGCTGCTTTTTCACTTCTAGATACTCTTGGCAACAATTTTCTGGTATTTTCAAAGACAGTCTCAACTACCTCACTCCTTATTTGAAATGCTGTAAAGTCGAAATTTCAGGATTTGTACCATAACCTTCAAAATTTATCAAAAATATTTTTTTGTGAAATATTATATACAGGGTGTTTCCCCTTAGGAGGTCCATAGAGCGGGAGGTGATAGTACTCACCTAGACGAACCAAAAATTGTATGGCAGGTGGGGGGGCAATATCAACCGTTTAGGAGTTACAGGGTGATTCATAAAAAATGCTAGGTTTTTACAAAACACCCTGTATCTTAAAAACTACAGGGCGTATGGTCACAGTTAAGGGCTCATTGTAAGCAGAACTTCATGGCCTTTCCAACTCTTTAACGGATACAGATAGCACATAGGGTATAATAGGTCAAATTAAAGAGGAGGCTCCACAGTTTACAGTTTTTTTAAAAAAAAGTTATGTTAACGACCGTTTTGCAAAAATAATAGAGGTCAAAGTAAAAAAAAGGAAAGAAAATCCGAAATTTTTAGTTTAGATCTTCATAACTTCTGAGGGGAGAGGGGTACGGAGCTGGTTGAGCTGTCGTTGGAAAGGCCATGAAGTTCTGCTTACAATGAGCCCTTAACTGTGACCATACGCCCTGTAGTTTTTAAGTTTTTGTAAAAACCTAGCATTTTTTATGAATCACCCTGTAACTCCTAAACGGTTGATATTGCCCCCCACCTGCCATACAATTTTTGGTTCGTCTAGGTGAGTACTATCACCTCCCGCTCTATGGACCTCCTAAGGGGAAACACCCTGTATATGTACCTACTTATATAACAATATTGCTATTTATTAAGAATATAATGCTTCAAGCTTCTGATTTAGTTAGACTTACAATACTACATGACGAAAATGCAGCTCTTAAATATAGAAACAGTTTTCAGTTTTCATCTTTAAGGATGATGAACTTGAAAACTCGGAATAATTTATAGCATCCAGCTGCACTTTTGTAATTTCGTGTCATAACTTAAATTGTTCTTTCAAATCTCACTTTATTTTAGGGATCCTTTTGCCCTTTATTCGAGCAATCCACTAAAATGGCGACCGAATTTCCCATATGACTAACTATACCTAACTACACATATAATTTAGTTGCTATCTACCCGCAATTGCATATTGGTTCCATGCAGGCAAAGAAGCCGATTGGGAATGATTTCTTTATCTGTTTCAATTGTTCGCAAACACGTAACACTTACCCCCAATTATATTATCCAAAGGTATTCTAAGGACTCCTTAAAAATAAATTAAGTAACACAATATAGAAAAAGCTTTAATAACATCCCTAATAAAAAAAAAACAATAACTAAACACCAAAAAGAATTCGCACAGCATCGGGGCATCCATTAAACGAAGTGTCTCAAAATTTTCAGTACATGAATTTTGCGGCTGGAATTGTCTGCGGCCAAACTATATTGCGGTTAAGTTGGGGCCATTCAATGGGTTTGGTTTTGTGGCATCCTTCCGAAGCTATTAGCTATGGAAATATATCGTTTCTCTTGCAGGTAATAAAAGTGCATTTTGAGTTCTTTTTTTAGAGAATAATGTATTTTCTATCGTAAACTGTAATGATTTTATTATTAGCTATTTGTTTTTCTTTTATGTGAAAAATGTGAAGTGTACATAATATATACCTACATAAATATGTGTTTTACATGCAGTAGATACACAGGTTAGAATGAGCTGTATTATTTTGTGTCTCCTGCACTGGTGCAATCATACATTTAAGAATGCAAGCCACACTGTAGGTAGAGTGTGTAGTGCAATATTGCCTACACGACTGAATATATATCAAAAGGGGTCACTAAAATTACTAAAAAATGCGTTGGTTTTATACGACTTTTTTTGGAACTTACTCAAATTAATATATTTTCTTTTTAATTAACGTTTTAGATACAACTACCTACCTCCTCCACCTTTCATAGATCCCAGATAAAATTTTTGACATACATATGTGTGTGGAAGCTGCTATATTTGGTTATAAGGCTGAACTACAATAGAAGTTAATAACTTTACGAATTTGAACGAGACTGAGGTTTACTTACGAAAAATTCATATTTTTAGCTTAAATACATATATATCACATTCCGTACGAGTTATTATCTTGATATTTAATGTTTTCAATTTTAAAAAGTGGTAAAAGTGAAAAAATTAACAAATGGAAGTTGATTTAATTGAAGATTTGTGCTTTCTATTAATTCGCAGTACCATTTTTATTCCATTTTAATTTTTATATTGCACTTTTAATCATTTAGTAATAATTTAATTGTTTGGACCACTGACATATATAAAATGGACTGCTGATACTACTGAAATTGCTTACATTATTTGACATTATTATGGGATCACTTTTCTAGAGTTGTCCCTTTTTGGTTTAACTACTTTATTCTGCTGAAGTTCAAATAATAAATTCTATACAAAGTCCACCATAGTTCAGTTTCAGTTCAGTGATTTTCCAAATGAATATACAGAATAGAAATAGGCAGATAAAAATTGCTTAAATTTATTTCTTAAAAAATCAAGTTTAAAAAATATTTGATGTTGTAGGAGATAAGCTTCCAAGAATAGAAATAAGTATCTGTAATTTGTTGAACTTTTAATATGAATATTAAAGCGAAAGTAAAACTGAAATTAAGATATGAATATGAAATAGAAAATCAGGCAGTCCATGTTATATACATATGTCAGTGTTTTGGACACATCGCGTTCTTACGGAATGAGCGATTCTTAGCGCACCATACTTACGGAAAATTGGATCTTTAAACTTAACGAAAGTTCCCCTCACACGAGTTAAAGTTAATTTGTGTATGATTGTTAAATTAAAGGGCTCCTTCGCTTTACATTAGTAAATGTACTTACGTATACGTCTATTGTAGTTCAGCCTTATGTGAGGCGTTATTTTGTAGCAGCAGTGCAATGAATTGGATAGCGTGCAAAAAGAACACAGCTGACATTTGTTTTATCTTTATTTCAGTTGCTATTATTAGATGAAATCAATTATATTAAGTTTATCATAATGATGATAGAGCATCATGAATTGGACACCTACACATCATATTCAAAGTTCTTTCGATGTTTGCATGTCTGTCTGTTCTCCTATCTGTCTGTCTGGCCGTCCTGACGTATATTGTGAAAATGATCAGTCCTAGACGTTGTTATTGTCCTGAAAAGTTCTTCAGAATATGAAATCCTATTATGAAAATGGGTTTTAGTAATTTTTACTGTTCGCCGAATCGAATAGTAATATATGCGAAGAATTACTTCAACAATCAAACTTGCACAGAGAGGTGACCATACGAAATACATACGAGCATTCATCTAGGCCCTAGGTT
Organism: Dioctria rufipes; assembly: GCA_963924295.1. Lineage (NCBI taxonomy): Eukaryota > Metazoa > Arthropoda > Insecta > Diptera > Asilidae > Dioctria > Dioctria rufipes. The sequence goes on from OZ002742.1 coordinate 20,404,579, forward strand.
ATCATAAGAATTGGTTAATAGCCCAATTCTACCTGTTTTACTTGTTTTTACTTTTTAAATAACTTTTGGCAACTCACTAACCCTTAACTAAATAACTTTATATGTTCAGAGCGACGTTCGTGGGGAAATAGTTTTAAGATAGTAGTAGAAGTAGTTTTTTTTTTGATTTGGAATGAGTGAATGGAGAGATTTCTGAGGGGGGTATAAAAAATAATTTTTTTCGGCTTGTTGGGGCTAACTACACCCCTTGGGGTTATTCAATTTGTGCCTTGTGTGATATCAAATTAAAGCTCTTGTTGAGTGCTATTAAATGGCATTCTGATTTTCTTCTGTAATGAGCTTTATAACAGACTTTTCTAACCCAAATATCGTTAAACTGCGTGATTTTCGATTTTCGGGGGCGTAGGTTAGTGTGGGGCCTGAATTTTTTTCAAACGCCTTAGCATAATGTTTAACATATTTCATGGGAGCATTTCAATTTTCCATATGTTTAACCGTTATATGAGTTTTGATGTGAAATAAATATTTCCAGTTTTTTCATGTAAACTTTTTTTAACATGGAGGTACTTACAAGTTCGATAATCTTCTAAATTACTGATTACAGAGAAAAGATAATTACCCCGCAACGTTCGCAAGAGAACGTAGATGCAAATTAATATGCAAATGTTAGATAGATTATGTACCGTTATATGGGTTTTAGAGAAAATGTAATGACTAAAAAGTACAAAATAACATATATTAAAAAAACTTTTAATATAAATAACTTCCGCAAATAAATTGCAGCACTAAAAAATAATTTTTTTTTTCATTGTAAAATAAGAAATGCTACAACTCAGATTAAATCTTATTAAAAGTTTGGGCATCCATAACTATAATCACAATTGTCTAACTGCAACTCATGCCCAAACTGAGTTCTAGAATTTCTTATCTTGCAATGAAACTTTCCTTGTGTATATCACTGAGAAAGAAAAAAAATATTTTTTATCCTTTAGTGCAATTTATTTATGACAGTTATTATTTTTAAAAGTTTTTTTTTTAATATTTTATTATTGTTGCTATTATAAACTGCAACAGAAAAATTTCGATACATCTGAACCACCCGGAAAATGCATTAAAACTAAATTTAATAATGCCATTAAAGGTTGCTGGATTCTGCTATATTGTAGGAAAATGTTCCACAAACGGCAAACACTTTTAAAATCAAGCATTACGCAGGTAGGTGGACCGATTTGCTCATATTTTTTATACCACATTTGAAATCAATAGAGCGTGTATACTAACTTTTGTCAATCCGATTGTGTAGATATAATGATGGTAGATACTGCAAATTGTTTGCACATTTGCATTTAAATTTTTATATATTCTTCATTTGTCTGCACGATAGCTCTAGAACGGCTTGAGTAAGTTGACAATGGACTAAATAGGGTTGCCATATAAAATGTAGGCTATGTAAGGCTATGAAATTGGCTATGGATAAATGGCGAAAACAACATTATTAATGGCGGAACGAGCACAAAGGGCGGCTATATTACGGATATTCATCTAAAAGAATGTCTGCGCACATTCCATATCACATCTCCACAATTTAATGACTGGATCAGTCAAATATTATTAGGGTAGGTAAAACGAGATTTTACACGTAAGTGAAAAACATATGGTGACGTAGAAAGAAAACAAATAAAAATTAATTCACGAAAGAAAAATCAATTAATTTGGCAAATGCAATAAACTATTTAAGTATAGAAAAACAAGTTTTGTATTTATGCATTACTAACCTTATACTATGTTGCGTTCTTTCTAACCATGGGTGTAATTCACCCACAACTTATATTCACCAAAAACCAGGAACCATAACATTAAAATTTCAGAATAAAGTAATTTTAAGGAAATACAACAAAACTGCTATTATATAAAAGTAAGAGAGAAATAAACCTACTATGATTACATATCCATATGAAGTCTGTTGAATTTGTTTGACAGTTTGATTTTAGAATATTATTTCAAATTGGTTGGATTACACCCATAGGTCAGTAATGCAGGGTTATAATTAGTTTGCGCAAGTAAAGGTAGAATTACAGTGAAATTACGTTTTTTACCGTTTTTGTAAATATATATTACGTTTTTTTATTTAACATAATTAATTAAATATAAATAAATATAACTTCACGACTGTACTTTTCTCGAAGAAACGGGCACGAACCCTTGCCGCATGTATACATTTACGGAAACCTTTTGTAGCGACCATTCTTTTTCCTCTAGAAATATATTAGACCCAACGTGACAGGAGGTATTATGTACAAACATTTTTAGAAAAATTCATTTAGACTAAACCAACCAAGCCCCAGATTGAAATCCCATTAATTTCATTGCTGAAATAGTCATAAAGACTATTATTGGATTAAAATCAACTTACTGGTACTAAAATCGTATGGATTGCTTTTACGGCCATCTTTCATACTAAAATGCCTTTAGAAATTATATCTACGGTGCATAGCAATACTCATCGCACTGTTTGTATCTACTTATTTACTTTGACTAATTCTTCATTTCGAGGTTTCCCACGTTGAAATTTTCCACTATTCATAATTTTATATTTCTCCCGAAAGGGTATGGGACATTTCATGTGTCCTTCAAATTCATATTTCACTTGGAAAATTGATGGTTCGCTATTTTCGAACTACCCTCCACTTACATTACTTTGGAGTGTCATTCAATACATGAAAAATTTGCATCTATACGTTGGAGATTCTAAACTGTTTGGCATGGCTTACTAACTGTGCTAACCGATTTCAATGTACCTAGTCTTCCAAGCCTTTCTGCGTGCTTCATTCAATTCACTGAATAGATATATGAGCTACGGTTGCCACCAGTGAATGAAATTATAGTGGATTTAATGTTAAGAGATCCATAGATTTCCTGATTGGGTGGTAAATTTAAAAGATAAATTTATATAGGTACATGTTTTTTATACGTTCCCACTAGGCGTTTCAAAATATATTTATAAATGATCTTATGGAAGTGCAAAGCAACTATTCCACTTAATTTTACAATTACTTTACATATGCATGTTTAATATAATGCTCTAGACACACAGCCTATAATGATTCATTATAAACTGCAAACACACAGCCATGTCTTTAATTAAGTAGTACTGTCAAACTGGTCTTGTTTTTATTTATTTTATTTTTCAATTTAACAATTTACAAATGAGAAAGACATTATATTAAAAAGAACATTGATAATATAATTTGTGATTTGCATTTTTTTCCATTTCTTCTTCTTATTTTTCAAATCGGCAGATACACAGCGGAGCTCCAGATTGATATTATATGCCAAATCTAGCACATTTTTCCTCATTATAGCTATAATGAAGGAAGAAAACACTTCATTATCATCTGATTTTCGAGCTATAATGACGTACACTATGTGACTCACGGCATTTTAATGAATAGTTTGTACTAATGATTCATTACATCGTGCTGTGTGTCTAGGGTATAACTTTCAAAACCCGTATTTAAATTTCTTTCAGTAAGTCCTTAAAGTATCACACTTTTATCGCTTTTATCGCTTTTATTATTGATTTGCAGCTAGAGAATTTTGAAAGAAAAGATGGATCTATGCCGCAAATTTCATGTAGGAAGTATTAAGCATAATATATTGCTGTTATCAAATAGGCATCGAACAAACATAACCACAGAACCATAGAAGCTCCAACAGATACTATGGCCAAGAGATTTTCTTTTGAAAGAGGTTACAAGGTTACAACCATTAATGAAAGAAGCCAGATACAGAGGACTCAAGCTTCCGCAACGGGCTCAAGTCTGGTATACTGACGGATCCCGGAAGGACGGGAAAACAGGCGCAGGGTTGGTTGAACCAGAAGTTGGTTGGAGCTCAGGAAAGCCTAAATAAGGGTTGTAAGCACTCCAACAACTACATCTATTCAGGTTGCCAAGCTCCGCTCCTAGCTCTTTTCTGCAAAGCCTTTGAGTCGAAACTAGTCTGGAGCTGTCGAAACTCCAAGTACTGTTTGGTTTGGGTGCCTGGACACGAAGGAGTGGATGGAAATGAAAAAGCGGACGAACTGGCTAAACCCGGAGCTGAATATCCGTATACTGGTCCCTACCCGATATTTGGCCTACCAAAAAGCGACTTTAGGAGGGAACTGCTTAAGTGGGAAAACAGGCAACTGGATCTCCTGTGCAGTAGCGCGCCGGGTATGAGACAGGCGAAGAAATTCTTCAATTCCTCTCATCTCCAGATGCGCCAACTTATTGGACTTAGCGGACAGTCGCTCACACTATTTGCTAACGCAGTCACTGGTCATGACCCATTCCGTCACTTCCTGAAGAAGATAGGCAAATCCGACAGTGAAATGTGTCGACTGTGCGAAGAGGAAGATGAAGCCTCGATGCATGTTATACTATGTGAGTGCCCAGCACTTGCAGGTCTAAGGCTGCAAATCATTGGAGGAGTACTTGTCTCTCCGGATAATGTCTGCAATCTAACCACAAAAGCAATAATCGAGCTCGTTAAAAGGCTCGAGTTTGACTAACCACTCTAGGGGAAGGCAAATAAGATCAACTATGGTCGCGATGTCCGTAAGATCCTGGAGGCTTAGTCGCCCCTACTTTTAGCATTAACATTAACATTACTTTCCATAAATTCAATTCTCAATTATCGTTCAGAGAAATATGTATAAGCGCTTAAACCCGGCTTGTTGCGAATGAGCTTGAGTATTTTCCTAAAGGGTTTCACCTAAGTAAAGAATTAGGTAGGTAAAAGTAAATGCTAACAATTCTTTTATTCAGAAAAAAACTCAAAATATTCATTTTTAGGGCTCCGTACCTACCTCAAAAGGAAAAAACCGGAACTTTTATAAGATCGATCTTGCATCCGTCAGTCTGTTTGTCACAGACTCGCACATATTTCGACATTTAAAGATTATGAAAGAAACATACAGGGTGTCCCAGACTAACATGACTATATTTTGCCAAATGATTCCTCTCATTCAGACAAGTAAATTATATGGAGGAGGGGGGCAAAATGTCATCCTACCGAATCACAGGGTGATTAGTAAAATATGCCTTTTTTTCATTTAACATCCCATATCTTGGAAAGTACAGGGTATACGATCTATTTTAAGACGGCATTGTATGCAGAACCTTAAAGTCTTTCCTATGAATTTTCAACCACCCCCGCAGCCTTCTCCCGTTCCACTATATATCCTTAAAAATGCCCCAATTAACATACAGTTTTGTTACAAAATGTCGAAAGGCCAGAGTCTTATGTTCTATCTGTGATTGTTATTAGCTCTTAATCTAACGGCGTCAAAAAACCAAAATTAATAAAAATTTGGTTTATTTTTCCAATATTTTTTAAATTAAATTTTTTTTTATATCTTTGGAAAGCCCCATTTAATACCATTAATTTGAAATATCGCATAAGAGAATCGAGTGACCCGATCCCAAGTAATCAGAATATTAAACAAGTAAAAAAGCTAGAATTGATCTAAGACCAATTCTTATGATGACCTAATAGATGTATACCTGTATGTAATTTCGTATGGTCATCCATCAGTGCAAGTTTGATCGTTGAAGTGGTTTTTCGCATTTATTTTTAGACAGTAAAAATAATTATAACCAATTTCATATGATTTCATATTAGATTTTTTCCAGTACAATAAAAATGACTAGGAGTGATTGTTTTCATAGTAGACGTAAAAAACCAAAATTTTTATATGACAACACCAAGAAGGGGTCACCCGACTTAGTCTATTTTGAAAATTTCATTTATTATTGCTATGAAAACATAATCTTACAAATTTCAGTTTTCTACGTTGACGCGTTTTCAGGCAGTGTCCAAATAGGTCCGACAAGGTGCTTCACGACGACTCAAAAATGTTCGAGTTTTACGAACCGTCTCTGCCACATTTTCACCATTTTTATAGTGAATTTTAATAATTTCAATGCGTTGTTGAATTGTGTATCGTTCCATTTTTTGTTAATGGCGTAGTTTCTACTTGTCAAATGTCAAAAAATGACAGCTTCAAAAGTGACATCTACCGAAATAGCGGGCTAATTAAAATAACACCTCTTATTGGAAAACCCTTTATATAGTAAAAAAACGAAATTCTTGTATGGTAATCCTACGAGGGTGATGTCCGATTGGTCCCATTTTCGAACTTGAATTTACTTTTTTTTTATCGGGGTGCAAAATTTCAGCTGTCTAAGTCAATGCGTTCTCGAGTTATCATGAGGACATTTAAAAATCAAAAAATAAGTTCCTAATTTATGCGTAGATGTTCAACCCATTTAGCTCTACTAGCATTATTTCTGTGCGTTACAAACGGAATGACAAACTTAGTATGATTTCCTCAGGAGTATAAAAACACGAGAACAGTGAAAACATTAAAAAATTTGAGTCACCCTATATGCATAACCTCAGATCGGCAGGCTAAACAAAAAAATATCGGTCGAGTATTTTTTAATACCTACTTTACTAAGTCTGAAATTTTCATCTAAATTGGAGGGGTTCGGGACTGAAAATTGATTATTTTGATCGTTTTGGTATGGAATTGCTGTATATAATATAAACGTATATAAAACAAGTTAAAATACGTTTAGGGTACATAGTGGATCATCGTCATCGACCTGAGAAATTTCGCCCGGCAGCTTGTAGTATTTCGCTTTGACTAAAACTTTTTTGTAATTTTGTGAAGAAAGACAAATAAATATGATTACTTTTCAGAAGCTGAAAACCAAAATCACTGGGAGACCATTTTTCAGTATGATTGATAGTTTAGGTATTAGAGCAATTATAGGAGCACGGTATATAACTTAAGTAAGAGTACGTTAGGGTTAGGGTGAAATAGAGAGAGAGGCTGTTGCATAGCTTGAGAATTATCTCTCGGGGGCTTTGAGCAACTATTTATATGAAGAGGAAGGTATGCCGTTAATAATGGAACATAACTTCAGCCAAATGACCACCACGACCACGCCTACAGGACCATATCCTTTTCATGAAATTTTCCATAACCAAATCGCAAAGTGGCTACCCTATGTCCTCGATAGCCTCACGAATTCCATCTTTGAGATCTTGACTCGACGCTGGGCTGTTGGCGTAGACCTTCTCTTTCACGTGACCCCAAAGGAAGAAGTCGCAAGGTGTTAAGTCACAAGATCTCGGTGGTCAATTATGATCACCTCTTCGAGAGATAACACGGTCCGGTAACTTTTCCCGTAAAAGACCAATGGTTTCGTTGCTTGTATGGCACGTACCGCCGTCTTGTTGAAAGTAAACGTTGTCCAGATCAATACCATCCAATTCCGGCCGTAAAAAATCATTAATCATCTGTCGATAGCTCAATCCATTCACCGTAACTGTTGCTCCAGCCTCATTTTCGAAAAAGTAAGGTCCAATGACCCCGCGGGACCATAAACCGCACCAAACAGTCACACGTTGAGGATAGAGAGGCTTTTCAACAATAACTCTTGGCTTTTCCGAGCCCCAGATGGGACAATTTTGCTTGTTGATGAAGCCATCGAGGTGGAAATGGGCCTCATCACTCAAGATGAGTTTTCGATGGAATTCCGGATCATTTTCATGCATTTCAAGGACCCAATCAGCAAAGACTCGACGTTGTTGATGATCGGCCGGCTTGAGTTATTGTGTTAACTGAACTTTATAAGCCTTAAGACCCAAATCTTTATGCAAAATACGGTGTAATGACGTTTGTGGAATGCCTAATTCCAAAGAACGACGAGGAATGGACAAACCTGGGTTTTCTTCAACACTTTCGGCTACAGCAGCAATATTCTCGCCTGTTCTTGAGCGACGTGCACGGGTTTTATTCTTCACATCACTAACTTGTCCCGACAGCTCGAATTTTTCTACCAATTTCTGTATTGCGATCCGACAAGGTGCTTCACGACGACCCAAAAATATTCGAGTTTTACGAACCGTCTCTGCCACATTTTCACCATTTTTATAGTTAATTTTATTAATTTCAATGCGTTGTTGAATCGTGTATCGTTCCATTTTTATTAATGGCGTAGTTTCTACTTGCAAATGTCAAAAAATGACAGCTCAAAAAGTGACATCTACCGAAATAGCGGGCTAATTAAAATAACACCTCTTGTTGGAAAACCCTTTACTATTGTGCGCATATTTACTACCACCATATACTTACCTAATAGTTCCCTAAATATGGGTGAAATTTAGATTTTGTATATGGGCTCTAAGAAAACGTCGATAGACATCACTGAAAGGTTAATTTTTCTATTAGTTTGGCTTGGATGATGCGAGTTCTACTATGGTGTGGGAGCTATAAACAATTTTTTAGAAATTTTGATCAGATTACATACTAAAAAGCTAATTATTTTGCTTGCACCGATAAATTGTCTTCATTTAGCATCATAATTCAAGATGATTGAAAAAAAAAACTCTATATACGATAATAAAATATCTTTTATTCTAGCCTTAATCTTACGACATGAATGAACTCCTAAATTCAAACCGATGAACGATGATCGACGGAATGAACTAGCTCACCTTCATATTTATCTATAATTTAAAGAATTTTTTCCCAAGTCATTCAAGACTTTTTTATGCTGAACAAACCGCAGTAGGAAGGATTGCAACTGTGCTCTGTAGTACCTTACCTATCATTTTTCTTATGTTATTTTTTCTCTTGTTCTTATAGTCGAGATCTATAAATTCAGAAATTTATGTATTTTCTATAAACATGTCTGCAATGACTTAGGCTTCAAATAACATGCGCGCAGATATTTAGATTACCAAATACCCCGTGGAGACGTAGTAAATGTAATTTTATTTAATTGAAACAAAGCGCAGTAAAGTAGGAATGTTGTGTCACCAGTGGACCGAATAATTGCTCTGACATCTTAAACCGAAGAGATATCGAATTATCCATTGAAGGCTGCAGGCAGGCATTAGATATAGTGTACACACAAATATACTAGCTAGCTATATAGTCAGCCTCCTAGCAATCACCTTGCGGTGAAGTACTTTCTATGCTATATTATAATAGCACAACTGTGACTTTAATCAGGTGATATAACTATAACTACACAAAGGTTAAATTATTATCTCAATACTGTGATTTGAACTTTCCTTTGTGCTCTTTTTTTCTTTCTATCTATCTATTTTTATATCGTGTACCAACATACTTTTACTCCAGCAACAAAGTGTCGAAGACTTCATCCATAGTGCAATTGAACCTTTTGCTAATTTTCTACCCTTTCGGATGGGAATAATATAAGCGGAGCGGGTTGCGGTTACAGTTTTAAGTCACTAATAATAAAACATGGAAAATATCACTTTGCGGTTGCTTTTTCATTCGAGAGGGAAATATTATTATTATTAACTGCTATTAGAGAACTGTGACGCTGAGTGCGAATTTAGAGCAAAAACTTTGCTTAGTCGCGATCGACATTATTTGGGGATCGTAAAGTTTTTTACACCTCATGAAATGCAATCGATTGACAGATTTATGATCCCACCTCGAGCAGCTATTTGAAACAAACCCAGAATATTTTTACGATCTACATAAAAGATGATATGCGGTTTGTTGAGAGCATTCGGAATCTCTTGAGAATTATTAAAAATTTTCGTGTTTTTATTTTGATGTTTTTGATTGTTTCGCGAGTCTATGCTTTCTATGCAAAATTTATGTAAGTACGTCGTAGGTATATCCTATTGCACCTAGAAAATTGTGAAAGTACAGATCGAAGTTTATTATGTGTTGTTTTGGATGGTGCATTGATAGTAAACAATGGTATTAATTTATTTATTTAAGTGGTAGTTGACATTAAGAATTTGTTATTTTTGAGACAACAGAAATATTAAACTTTTGAGGGTAGAGCTTTTTGTATGCCTTGCGGCTGATTTAAATTATTGAGCTTTTTCCATCAGGCAAGTAACAAATTATTCTCCCAAGTAGAGTATATTTAGAATTTTGGCAATCAAAGTATGCGGAAGGACGAGTTAATCCAAAGTAACATGGAAGAGCATAGTCCTAGAAACTACAGATTTGATAGATACCTTCATTTCCTCAAAAAAGTTCTACAAAAACTTCGAGTTTCCTTAACAAAATTTGCGATTTCTGAAAAAAAAAAAACAATAATATGTAGTTTGTTCTTCTTCTACCGATTGTGTGTATATCAAGAACCCAGTTTGGATCATGTGGGTACTCTGTAGAAAGCCTCAATCATTACTCTGTAAGATCTGCAAAAAATATTTATACAGATAATAACTTTTAAGGGTAAAAGAGGGTCAAATGTCCTGACCCCCAAATATTAAACAGATATTTACTTTCCTGAAAGTTCCCCGAAGCCTCAAATAGGTTCCTGTTATGTACGTTGAAATAGGTAGCCAGTCTTCATATATTCATCAGTTGTATAGTGGCGCAAAACTACATAGAAACCAATACAGGCACAACTCAAAAAACTACAAAGATTGACCTGTGTGGGAGTATTTTGTGCTATAAAAAATATCACGAAGAAGATTTCTCGTCTAACAGACTCAAATTTATTGAAAATAATTTGAATTTCTATGGTAGGCGATCAGAGATAACCATACCGATGAGACCTCTCTGATCGCTGGGTCGAAAAGTTCAATCATTCTTTTGCATATAAAAAATATCCTTACTGCAAGTCAAGAGATATTATTAAACCTACCACAGTCTTTAGCCTAGTGGGGCCCTGGGCACTTTAGGATATGGGGCACCCCGACAGAAATTATTTTCTAAAATACTTTGGGTTATAAACAGGAATAATAACATAAAGTATGTTAAGGCCTGTAGCGCACTGGACAAAAAGTCTCCAGTCACGTAACTGTTTTGTCACCATCGTCATTTCCATTGTCTCTAATATAAAAGCGCGCATGACAGCAAGGTGATTTTTTGGTTCCTCCGGCTAGCAACTTTTGGGTGACGAAACTATTACCGTGCCTTTTATGTGAATGTGCAACCACTGGTAACATTTTTGTCGTCATAGTGTGAGAGGAGGATATGAATAACAATTAAAAAAGCTAGAATCGGTCTAAGACCAATTTAGAATTGGTCTAAGACCAGTTTAGAATTAGTCTAAGACCAATTTTTATGATACCCTAGATGGCTGCCCGTATGAAATTTCATATGAGACCCATCTGTGCAAGTTCGATTTTTGAAGTGGTGTTTCGCATAAATTTCCAAAACGGTTCGTCGGACAGAAAAAATGATTATAACCAATTTTAGAGGATTTCATATTCTGAAGAACTTTTCTGCAGATTAGAAACATCTAGGATTATGTTTGCCATTGTTATGAACTCTGTGTTATAACTTGTGTACAAAATTTCAGCTGTCTACGTTAACCCGTTCTCATGTCCAAATATGTAGTGAAAAACGAAATATTAATATGGCAACCCTATAAAAGAGTTACCCGATTTGTCCAAATTTCGAATGTATTTTTTTATTTAAAGCCCATGTGCAAAATTTCAGCTCTCTAGTACAAGCGTTCTCGAGTTATCGTGCGGACGGAGGGACAGACGGATGGACAAACGGATGAACAAACAGACAAAAATCAAAATAAATTTTAATGTTATGCTTGAGTGTCCAATTCATTTTATTCTACCATCATTATTTGATATCATCTAGGATACAAAAATATGGGGGGAAATATCCATGAAAGTGTTTACAAACATTCCAGTTACAGTAAGTCTCTCTTCGGGTATATGTACATGATGATCGCGCATATTGGTACTTTGATAAGTTATAGCAGGTCTCAAAATCTGTACTAAACCATCAAAGCTTTCAACACTCATACGCAAATATCCAAAGAGTTTTCAGGATAGGATCGCAGTTCATCAAACATTAAGTGAAGTTTTTCTTTAAACCGCTCCAAATTGAAAGGACCTAATATCGTTGATATTTTCTATATCCTTATGACAAATACACATATCATAGCTGCCTCCGCGAAATTTATATTGATGAATGGTGATATAAAACATGAAGTTTTTGGAGTAACAATTACTCAGGCTGTAAACACAGTCACTATACGTTATTTTGTATGAAAATTTGTTGCCATGTATAGAAGTTTGAATAAATCGCACGGTCTATTTGAATAGCCAAACTTTAACAGCTAAACTAACTTGTAATAGGTTGTGTTACTGGTTGAAGAATTGGTCATTGGTTGGTCCACTATTGCAGGGACTGGGACCCAATTAGCCCATGCGTAAAGATGTAATTGCTACCACCTGTACACTTGAACATACAAAAAGATGCTAGGTTGACAACCCACTGACTTCTCATTGACTGCTGAAGATGAAGAGTGGAGGAAAATAGCTCACCCTGAATTAGTGGTATATCTAAAAAACACGCATCTTAACAATTTGCGTTAATGGACAATACAACACAAAAACAGAACTCTGACATCCAATTCAATAAATTCGGAGTCAAACAAACACGAATTTGAAAAAAAGAGCTCTCTTATGGTATACAGATGGTTCCTAGATTAACGAGGGGTTAGGGACTGGAGTATATAGTGAAAGATTCAAAGGCGACGTATAGGCCAGCTTCCACGCAACCAATACTGTTTTCCAAGCAGAAATCGTCGCCAAGGAGCTCTTCATCAGACAAACCATAAGATAAAATGCATATAGGATCCACAGCATCTTATATTATCTGACAGTAAAGTCACAATATTAGCTCTCGGATCGAATTGTTTTGAATCAAAGTTGGTATGGAACTATGTGTAAGAGCTAATAGTAATAAAATTAACGAACTTAAAAACAGATACTCTAATTTGGGTGCCTAGCCATAGCAACATTACAGACAACGAGAAGGCAGACCAGTTGGCCAAAACCCGATTAAAATTGAGCTTAGTCAATTTGATACCTATCTGTGGTATCCCAACAACAGTAACCAAGCAAAAATTATCGGACTAGGTAACAACCTAAGTCGACCTTTACTGGAGAGAAAGTAAGGGTTGCCGACAATCAAAGCTATTCCAGGAAAATCACTCCAAAGCAAGAACGGAATAAGCGCTGTTTGGTCACCAAACAAGCTATTTTCGTCACTCGACTCCAACTAGATATTGACTAGTTGTCAATGGATGACACGCATGGCTCTATTCGGATAATCAGATATTCACAGCTGGACTGTAATGAGCTTTTGAGCTTTCGTGCTATATAAACGCGAGCACGGAGCTGAAGATCAGTCAGTTTTCCTCTGACCATCCAAGGAACAAATCTAGGACTCTGACCTAGACTTTACCTAGAATTCGAGCACTTCGAGCCGAATTCAAGTTTCCTCCTCCAAAACCCACCAGGATATTGACCTGGACACTTCCTAAATCCATAACGGCCTGAACATTGATCAGGTCTCCCACACTCCCGTGAAGTTCTCACAAATATTAATATGGAATTTCACTAGTAGTATAAGCAGATAAAGTAAATTTAAGCTATTCCGGTGTGGTAGTTGAGAAAGGTGATCTCACTACCCACACATTTTTTCCTTCGTATTAAAAGTAATTTTTTCTTCTTCTTCTAATTTCAGCTCAAGATAAAATAATTAATTTTTTGCAGCAAGGATGCATTTCTAAATGTCCTTTTGAAAATTATGCCACCTGTGACTGTAACTCCGAATGGGCATTCATTTTCTACTTTGCGTAGTCTCAAAATCTATTTTAGGCTCGATGCAATTCTTTATGATTTTTTCTGTACCTTGGCGTATCGATTTATTGAAACAAAGAAAAAGAAAATTTGTATATGTATTGAACATATTTTTTGTACAAATTTGTCATTAAGCGGTACCATGATATTAATTAAAGTATTTAAGTTTGTAGTTCTCTATCTTAAAACACCTTCCTTCGAAAAATCCTGCACACGGGCTTGGTGGGTGTTCATTTAGAAATAACCCTTCGTCATTTAGCTCAAACAAACATTTTAAAACGTTCCATTTTGAAAGCCATCGTGAATTACAATATACAAAAGGAGGGGTTTATGAACACTCCCCATATCCTTGCGTAATTCGGTAAAAAGTCTGCTATTTCATGGACGAAATTTTATAAAGTTTCCAACCTTGACACATTCTTCCAAAGTTATGCTTAAATTTAAAGTTTTACCGCCAACGCTTGTCTGTGGATACTACAGTGCACCAATACACAATTAATGGCTAATTCTTGAATTTGTTTCAACCGACCTTTATGACAGCCTGCCACGCAGCACATGCCCCGCCGCTACTTAGCCCAATATACTTCATCCAATCAATACCGTGACCAGTGACAAAATCATTGGTAAGCTTAAAAATATCATCTGAGGTCGTTCTTGTCGCTAGTCTTTTTCAATATATCTGATAAAACACAATAGATTTGAATTATCCTCGATGAAAGCACAGATTTCATATGCAGTAGATGGTCATCGAATTAGAAACTTTGTGAAATTTCAATACTTTGATTAATTTTACAGTAAAAAACAAGTACCTCAGTATAAGCATTTATATTTATTTAAAGTTTATAATATGTGCGTTCAAAATGCGTCTTTATAATTAATATTTTGTATTTCTCCCTTTACAATAGCTACTGCTTTTATACGATCTGGCATACTTTCAATGCATTTTTGAATCATGGATTCAATATCCTTGTCATTTCTCCAGATATCCTCGATTATCTTTTTCAATATTTCTATCGTTGAATTTGAAAAGCTATAAACTTTGGATTTTAGAATAGCCCAGCTTTTCTCAATCGGGTTTAAATCCGGTGAGTTTCCACATGCCCAGCAGTTCTCAATTGGCTTTAAATCCGGTGAGTTTCCACACCAGGGAACTAAAGAAATTTCATGCTTCGCGAGATAGTTTTTAATGGATTTTGCGGTATGGCAGAGAGCGCTATTTTGGGTATTCAAATATTCCATATGAGGTCTGAGAACATTATCCAAAACTATTTTGTACTGATCTTGTCGCATTGTTCCCGTAACAAAATAGAGAGGACCCGGACCCTTTCCTGATATGCAGCTCCAAATCATGACTGTTGGTGGCTTGACTATTCTGAGTAAATAGTTCGCCTCATATTTCTCTGAAGGTCTCCTTCTGATATAAAGACTCCCTTCAGTTACAGCTTCTAGGCGGCATTCATCACTGAAGATAACCTAAAAGTTTAATAAATTTTGTGGGTTTTTAAAAAGGCATGAAAACTTGTTGCTCAGCTGAATTGGTAAACTTGCCTTTTTCCGTTCGTCAACTGTGAAGTTCTTATGTTGTTTCACCCACTGGACGCCTGCTGTATATTAAATTCGTTTCGTACAAGCCGCGACGTAATGTCCTAGCCGATATCTCTACTCCTTACTCAGTGAGTGAGAGTTTTTTTTTATTGCCTTATGTGATGCTCTGCGATGCAATAAAGCTGTTGAAATCATTTTTCGGTCGGTTCTTGAGGTTGTTTTTGTTGCAGTTTTATCGATGACTTATGCCTGGAGGGATATTTTCCTTAACATTTTTTTAATATTTTAGAGACCGTGGCACAAGAAACCTTCGTTATATGGGCTATTTCCTGTTGATTTAGTTTACCGCTGGTAATTAATGATGAAATCACATCCTTTTTTTCACTGCTTATGTCTTTTTTGCGATCCATTATAAAAAAAAATTAGTTTAAACGGAACAACAAACTAAATACAAATCAACACGTTCAATTAATGCAAACAGGTCAGCGGCTGAATACCAAGTGTTGAACTTAGTGGATAAAATTAATGTAAGCAACGACATAAGGAAGGATATTTTTACCTACCTTCCTACCTTCGAAAAAAAGGTTTTATGATACGCATTATGTAGTCGGGTACATGAACGATAACTTAGTGTACAAAGATTTTACCTAAAAACTAAAGAAATTGAGAAAAATTCTCAATATTGGAAAGATAAAAATTGTTTGCAAAAGTTTCTAATTCGATGGCCACCTACTGTACCTTGCAAGGAAAAAAACTTGATTTTTTTTACATTAGCAACTAATTCTTCTTCTAAATGTTTCGCAACATCGTTAATTCTCCCGTTAACTGTATTATTTGATAATGGCATCGCTAAAAATAAACATTTTTCCTTTATTCCGCATAAATTATTTGCGACAACATTTAAAGCGGGAACTATTAATTTTCCCCCAGTATATATAATTGGAACACTGTATTTGTATACTATCTTTGTAACTTTTTAAATAAATAAATAAATAAATAAACAGTATTGCCTTATTTTTTCATTATTATCTTTTTATTATTTCTTGTCTTTGGCTTTTTATATGTTCTTATCTTGGGTTTGCTGAAATTTTTACTAAATTTTTTTTTCTACCTTCTCCCGATTTTCTTTAACAAAATTACGATGGACTCTCATCAGATATGATCCGGTCAGCGTTTCCTCTCCCATAGATCTGCACTCTTCGAAGCATATTGAATGATTGTTCTACGGTGGCCGTAGTGCGTAGGATTGTCCTCAAAATCGTACACTGAAAAAACTTCGGAATAATAAAAACACATTTTTACCCACTGAGTAACTGGGGTATATAAGGAAATGCAAAAATAATATTAAAGATATAACTTGGATATTTTCAAAATAAAATGGTAGCTATACATATTTTAGGATAATTATCTAGATTCTCTTTAAAATTGATTTCAGAGAAATTATAACTTTTTCTTAGTCTGAACCCAGCGTGATACTTTCTTTTTGTTCAATATACAGCTGCCTCCATGTCCTTAGCTGGGTACGTCCTTATCCCATCAGATCTTCATTCCTACTTTGCATGAGTATAGGTAATTGAACATAAAAGTGAAAAAAATTCTTAGTTTTTTAAAATGTTGACAGTTTTATCGCATCTTATACATAACACACGTTTTTATAAACTTAATCTTACAAATAGATTTGTTTCACAATTTAATTAATTTACCTGCAACATCATGCCAGATGCAGGTTTGCTGGTGATAGGAGCAACATTAATAAAATTATGAATCATAAAAAGACATTTATCTAAAAAAACAACTTAAGGCCGATTCACATCGCCGCGATAGCAATTGCGATAACGATAGCGATAAACTAGCTACACAATTCCTTTCACATCAACGCGATAGATCACAGCAATAATAAGCTGTGTGTACTATTTTGACTTATTTTTTCAATTTGAAAAAGTGTGTCTTACTGACCATCGTTGATATCGAATATAAAAAATTTTTATATATCGACGTTGAAAGATATGGAAAATGTAGTGACGTAGATGTTTTAAATGTTTCAGCAATAGAGATGAAATTTGAATACGGTTTGCACCAAATGTTTGCCTGATCAATATCAAAGAACACCTCATACCTCGATTGTCAATTAAGGACTCCGTTTGATGCGTCCTTTCGCAACAAGGTATGCTCGATAAGAACCTCAAAAAGGTCAGTACTTACAATACTTAAATTTACACAGGCTTATAAGTAGATAATTGAAAACGCCTTTGGAATTTTGGCGCCAAATAGAGAATTTTTGTCAATCCTACTGCAACACAGCCTGAACCAACTATTAAAATTGTTCGAGCTCTTCATAGTTTTTTACAAACCGCGAATGAGAACGATAATTACTACACTCAACATTTATAGCCCTCTTAATAAAAAAAAAAGGGGGGGGGGTTGGTAAATTTTGAAGTTAATGGAAGAAGACCAACGGAAAAAATTTTTCCAAATCCAACCAGGTTTTTGTACTTGCACTATAACCTCACTTCGTTTAAAACTTCCCACTTTTATTCTAGGCTAGATTTATCCTCTAGGGAAGGGCACGATAAATCAATTCTGGTCGCGGTGTCCCAGTGTCCAGGTCACCAATACTCTTAAGCTAACCCAACCTATATTCAACTTCTTGGCAATATAAACCCCCGTACTTTGTCCTTTTTTCTATTATTTTTATAATGTTTTAAATTCAGATCATATATAATTGGGTATTCCTTTATATCATTTTAATTCATTTTTCAACACCCACGTGAATTTGCACTATCCACTTTGATCTCACAGCTCGCGATAGATCACTAAAATTGTGCATGCTGTGATAGACATTTGAATCGCTGGTCAAACGCTGAAGAAATTCTTTGTATCGCTGTGATATATCGCGTTGGAGTAAGTGTTTAGATTGAAAACTATGTGTAGCGATCTATCGCTGTTGCTTCGTTTTCGCTATTGCTACGTTATCGCAATCACTATCGCGGCGATGTGAATCGGCATTAAAGAAGCGTTTGGACGGTTTTCCCACATCAAAATTTTAAAAGATTGTTTGAACGAAATAGGAACCAAGAGCTGGTTGTATATTTCTTTGAGTTATGATCATTTGATACCAAAATTTTTTTGATTTTTCGAATATCATATACGGCTTACTATTGATGTCCAAATTCGCATGATAGAGGGTAGAATAAGATATCAAATCCTGACACAAATATCTTCCGCAAACATTTCAATATTGCAGCTGAACCACCTAAATTTCTTTACCAACACTAGTGGTTGATGGATTCATGGGCCGTTAGTTTGAATTGTAGCAGCACCAATGAAAAGTTGAGATGATCACACACTGAAAATCAATTGATATGTTGCAATATGTTTGTTGGATATTCAGCGCCCTCCTTAGATCGTAGATTAAGTTAAAACAATTGTCAGTCAAGTTGATATAGGGACATCTAGCGGCATATCTCACATAAAATTTAAAGTAGATTATTTCGTTCTAAGCAGGAATATCTCAACGCTTCACAGTGGGATTCAAACTCATGACCCATTAGCTGAGTGTTTCTCAACCTTTTTTGATTGACGGCACACTAAAATATCTGGAATTTTTTGCGGAACACCTAAAAATAAAAAAATATAAAAAAACAAAACAAATTATTTTTTTTTTTCGAACAAATTAAATGAAAATAAGGTTTCAAAGCCGCCAGACAACTTCGCATTTCATCGTCAACTTTTAAAAGTTTTTGCCGGTTTTTGTTTTTAATTGATTTCTGTCAATGATGAAAATCCAAATTCAAAAATCCATAAGGACAGAAAATGCTGAAAAATTTTAATGGCTTTCAAGCTGATTTGAGGGTAGAAATTTTTGGCCAAAACTCATCCAAATTATTCTCGTAGAATGTTGAACGGCAAAAGTTATCATTTCTCAAATCAATGAGCTGTTCTTTTTCTGTTATTGTCAAATTTGGTATCTTGAAAATTACAAATGGGTAACCATTAATATTCTGTGACTGAAAACGAAGGAAAGTAGCATTTAAGTGAGATTTGAAATTTTTTAAGGGTATTTATAATCTCGTCTGCAATTTTCTTTTTCGATTTAGATTTATTGGCACCTGGAAGCAATAAAAATTTCATTTTGATATTTTGGATTTTCACAATGCTAATTTTTCTTCAAATGACATCAATTTTGACGTTGATGTGATGATATTCTCAGATGGTCCTAGAAGAATTAAGTTCAGCTTTTCAAACAAGTTCGAGAGAAATTGAACTTTATTAAGCTATAAAATTTCATCATCATGAAGACAAAATTCAAAAGGTGCTTTTCGACACCTAAGAACAAAATGACTTCCGCTTTCACCAGTATGAGTCCTTTTAAAACCTAAAGCCAACGCACTACGGTGTGATCTAAAAGAGTTTTGTAGTCGGAGTCCATTGCGTCGTATAGCTTAGAGAAAATCCGGGATTTTGATTGATTGATTGAAGCAGAGGTTTGGGACCTTTTTCATGGTCCCCCGAACGAAGGCCAAGTCAAGGCCCATTGTTCGCCCTCTAGACCCATGAGCGATCGCTCATAGGTCCCAACCGGATGCTCTAATAAACTTCAGTATTGGCTCCCAGCCCTCCTTGCCGGCATCATATAACTCGTCCAGGAGGTGTGAGCCAAGAATTCTGTAACGCATTCCTGAGAGTGCCGGGCAGGGACATAGAAAGTGGGTCACTGTTTCGGACTCCTCTCCGCAACCCCTGCATATAGGATCATCAACAAGTCTCATCCTGTGAAGGTGGTCCCTGAGAGAGGAGTGCCCTGTGAGAATGGACACCAGAGTTCTCAGGGTTGGCTTGTTGAGTTTTAGGAGCTTATTCGTTTGATTTGGGTTTGGTATACCCCACAGTTCTGTTGTCCTACCCGTCGGATCTTCAAACCAAAGGCGACTGTAGGGTTTTAATTAAAATACGGATTTTGATGAAATTAACCACTTGGATTACTTGGTTCATAACAGTCGACATGAGTGTGGAGTTAACGATTGTGAAACAAGAGATTCTCATGATGAATTATGCAGTAGACGCTTATAATATTTGTATTTTCTTGGTGCACAAATGTGATAAATCTTTTTTTGTTTCCCAACATTATGGGTATTCGTCTGTCCAAACACCAACACAGTTTTTCCATACCAAACTAAATTTTGAAATATTTTCTTTAACAAGCTCATAAATGGCTTTTCCTGTCGTTGTGATTTTCAAATCTTTGCAGAAAAGATACTCATTCAAAAATTTTTCATCTTTAACAAATCGAATAAAAGCAAGAAGCTATGATTTTCCACTGATATCTATCTGTTGATTCATTAATCTGAAGTGCCCACAGTTTACAGTCCTGCGATTCGAAATGCTCGAAAATTTCTTTTTTCAAGTCTGAAGACAACTCTTCGATTCTGTGTGATAACAAAAATTAAGTTTAAAATTACTTTTTTTTTTTATAAAAAACCGTTGGGGCAATTATAAATACTATTTAAAAGTTACAAAACCCATTCAAGTTTAATTGTTCGCCGGAAAATCTTGTGGCATATTTAAAAATCTCCCTCGGCACACTGGTGTTCCATGGCACACAGGTTGAGAAACGCTGATTAGTTAATAATGTGACAGATTAAAAAAAAAACAGCATTGGGGATATAACCGCATCCTTCAAGTTTGCTATTTTAGATTTAATTAAAAATAAATAAAAAACAAAGTACATATACAAGAAACAGTTTTTTTTATTACAACTAACTATACGTAAATATCTATATTTCTTAAAGAAATCTCTGTACGTGTGTATTATATCACTTCACTTAAAAGTACACATGCATTCCATTCGATAAAAAACTAATTTAAAGCCTCTTTGCCATGCAAAAACAACATTCTGCACGGGTGAAAATTACTAATATTAATTATATCATGAATTCCAACTATATCAGTAGGGTCTCCAAACACTGCCAGGATCACCGACAACATCCTCCTCCCGATGTTCTTGTTGTTGATCTGATTCGGGTTGGGTTTGATTGTGATCACTTCCATCTGCTGCTATCATATTGATTTCATGATCTGAGGTTCCGATACCGATTTCAATACCAGATCGGCTACCCGATATCGAACTTATCGTTAGAGCATTCTCCGGTCCAAGATACTGCTCCAATTTATCTGTTCCATGGAGATGTAAGTGTATTTGATTTTGATTAACTGTTGAGTATAATTGAGGATAGAGTACCATCGTTGGAGCTGTATGTCCAGGATATTGTGCTTGAGTTGCACAACTTCCATACTGATAATTGTTATATCCATTCGACCAGTTATTGTATGATGAATATGCGGAATTTAGAGGTTCTATTTCTTGCTTTGTAGATCCATATGTTGGACTACAGACTGGCGGTTGGACAGGAACTATTGCACTTGATGATGCCCCTGCAGGTGAAATGCCTGTATGATGATAATCGGTTGGTGAACAAAACGGTTGCATCTCTGGAAGTACGGTAGGAAGATGAAAATTTGAATGATGATCTACTGGATTCGATGATTCATAACTATACGCATGGGTATTTGATGGCAAAGAAGAATATGTGGCATATGAAGGTGTTGTTGTACTTGGCGTATATCCCGTCCATTCGGCGGCTCCCATTAAATTATGTTCTGTAAATAAAAAAAACAAAAAAAAAACGGTAACTATAATTATTTTCTTGTTTGCATAATATTTATGAGGAGTAATTTCAATGAATTGCTGTCAATTTAAAGCTAATTTAACGACAACGCCTAATAATTATCGACATAAATTTTATACAGAAACAGGAACGATGCTGAAAGACAGCTTATTTGCACTTGTATACAGAGGATAGACTTTGGTTCGCCTTTACTACCCTGTTATCAGGGGTGGTAGTTTTTCAGTAACAGGCAAACGTGCAGGGTATATAAAATTTTAATTAGATAATTATTAAGTTGTTGTTTATTTGTAAGCGAATGGATAGCAGGACTAAAGCTTTTTGTTATTGTGGAATAGTGGTGTGCGGTTTTAAAAGGGACGTTTAGCACTTTACAATTAGTTCAAACCCCTATTGATTATCACTTTATTGCTGTCAACCGTTTGTACAGTGCCAGTGGGGAATGCAAGAAGTCAATTAGTCTAGACAGTGAATGATAAAAACATTAAAATGTCTAATAAGTCTTCTATAATAGCGATTAAGTGAAGTATTTTGTGTGTCTTGCCCTCTAAAGATCTCCCTTCTAAGTTCAGTTTTTATGTATAGTAAATAATAATAGGACTCACACCTGATGGCATAATTCGTTAGCTTAAGGAGGGTAAATTTGTTTGGAATAAAATAATTTTTTAATATAATCTCATTTATTTTACTAATTCGACTACATTTACTAAGTATTACTGTTAATATTCTTCCATATATGGTCTTCCCACATTATTATTAAAACACATTTGTCAAAAAATTTATTTGGCCTCTATGAAAGATGGAGGATGAACGTAGGCAAAGATAACCGAAAATTTCCATAGATACATTTATGTATTTTTAAGCATAACGAAAGTCCTTCAATAAAGGATATACTCAAAACTTCCAGTTTTAAAGTTTCCACTCGACATTAGAATCCGGAAAGTAAAATTTTACGGCCCGTTTTTCCTCGTTTGTAAAACTCACGAATAAAAACGAAATTTTGCTACATAATTAGAAATGGACAATCAAGCAGGTCCCCAAATTGTTAATACCCTTATAAACCATAAATATTCAATTGAAAATAAATTGATGTGATCCATACAGATTTCACGAAAGCCTTTGATAAGATTAATCATACACTTTTGGTTCATATTTGGTTGGCCATATACAGTTCATGAAAATTGGTAACTGTAAGTCTCAGGTCATTCATGTGTGGTCAGGCGTACCACAAGGAAGCCATTTGGGTCCTATTCTGTTTATTCGTTTCATCAACGATATTATCTCCTGTTTTTCATTTGCTAATTGCCTTCTTTTTGCAGATGATTTAAAGCTTTTTATGACTACAAATACCTTTAGTGATTGCATGGAGCTTTAACAGGATTTGAATAGTCTGGAAACTTGGTGTGTGGCAAATTTATTCGAACTAAATGCCTCTAAATGCAAAGCTATGTCGTTTTACCATTTGTAACTTCACATATCCTTTCGTTATAGTGTCAGACAGACCTTCAAGTATAACTGATCACAGTGTAATATTTGATAAGAAAATATCGTTTAAAGAGCATCTCGATTATGTTACATCTAAAGCTTTTCAGTTGCTAGGATTTTTAAAGAGGCAGACAGGTGAATTTAAAGATTACTTAATATTAAAATCTCTGCATTTTTCATTAGTACGGTCGATTTTAGAATACAGATCCGTTATATGTATGCATACTCAAATAATTCATATTAAACGTATTGAGCGGATTCAAAGAAAATTGGACCATGATGTACTTAGTTGTAGGATTTCATGTCCAGAATTGCTATCTTCAATTTCCTTCTATGTATGTGCCTCAAAGATATATTCGTCCTAGACGTTTATTGGTCTGCTAAGCTTTATAGATTTGTAATATAGTTTAGTTTTTGAAAATAACTTTTGATTTGATTATTTATTTTGATGAATTCAGTAACTTACATTTGTATAAATTCTTGTAATCTGTAGGATTTATTCCGTAGATTGAAATAAACGAAAAAAAAAGCAGCCTGCAATATCTGAATAATTTGTGACAAAGTGTAAAATAAATTGTTGTCGACTAGAAAACTAAAGAGTTATTCCTCCTAAAGTGTGGGATTAGAAGGAGTAGGAGGAAAAAGAAGGAAAGAATTGAAACTAGCGAGCAATTCAATTTCCATTCTTCCGTTCTATTGTGAGTCCCCGTTGCATTTACTCCCTTTCTAGGTTCAGACTATCAATAAAGTGTAGAACCATTCTGGAATTGACGTAGGTTGGTGGAGGAAAAGCATGTTCGAGGTGGAGTAGTCGCCGCCTAGCCAATGCTTCGCAGTTGCAGAGCAAGTGCTCCGAGCTTTCGTGAGCATCCTGACAGAAACGGCAAGATGAAGTCTCAGTCAAGACCAGCATGTTTAGGTAATACCTTAAGGGGGCAATGGCCTGTGAAGAGCTCAGTAATCATTTAGAGCTCTGTTGTCGATAAACTTTTTTGCCTGACGGAGTCCTTGTAGCCTTTCCCAGTACAGGGATTTTTATTTATTCTCCCACTCGGTTAGGGCAGCTCTGAGGTAACACTTTGAAGTGCCACAAAATGGCTCTATTCCGAAAAACTTAGTTTCCGCTCCTCTTTTGGCTAGGCCATCAGCAATTACATTGCCTTTGTGGCCCTCATGTCCAGATACCCACATAAGGATAACTTTGCTTCTCCTTGATAGGTTTTTGAGGGTTTTTAGATATTCCCGGACTATCCCTGACTTGACAGTGTAGGTCTTTGAGGCCTTGAGGGCAGCTTGACTGTCCGAGAGGATATTAATGGTTGAGTCACTTATGGCTCTTTTAATGAAGATATTGGCACATTCTATTATGGCCAATACCTCGGCTTGGAATACGGTAGGAGTAGGGCCCAGAGCCTTTGATATATGGCATTTGTTCATTCATTCAGTTGTGACATTTCAGTTGTGAGATTTCTCATGTATGTAGAAGTGTGCGTTTCTCGGTGTAATATTCCCGATTTTTCGGGTGTAGCACCAAGCTTATCTGACGTACACTTTTTCTCAGCAGTGTAGGTCAATGCAACGATTTCGGTTTAACACTGCAAGAAAAGTGTAACACTTCTGCTAGAAAACGTGATCAATGGATATCGGTATGAGTAAGATTCAAATGACTCATCACTTACTGATAACATTCAAAACAAAAATAATATTTTTGTTTAGTGGCATTTGGTAAAATGTCTAGTGTTTATTAGATAAGTGATATAATTAAAGATGCGATTAAGTGACAAAGACAATAATGTTCACGGACCTTTTTTTTACACTTAAAATGAATAAATGTCCATTTCCACGGCTCTAATTAAATGTCCATAAAAACTCGCTCTGCGCGAATCGCTTACGACACGAGAATAGCTCGCTTCTCTTAATATACAAGAAATATATAACACTACTAATACAAATATATTGTGGGCATTTAACTTCGTTTTAACATCAATTTCGGTTCGGCTTAGAATTTAAAGCAATTCGCTATTGAAAAAGAATCTGGGGTTGATAAGTCGAGAATCATGATCCTTTTACTACGCTGGTAGTCTGTTTTCCGTTCGATATCGAGTTCGATCTCGAAGTTTAAGCCAGAGATTACGATTGCAAATCGTTTTCGAATCATGATGCTTGCAGGAAAGGTTATTATATTTTCAGTAGTGGTGGTCCTAACTTTTGATAGCTGGATTATTCTGGAGTTTTTTGAAAAATACCAGAGCATTAAATTCGGGTATTAAATAAGCCGAGCCCTAAATTTTAACGTATTCAAAACTTTTCTTCCATGAAATGACGGTCCCAACTTAATTGACGTGCAATACTTGAAACTAGACACAGGCAAAACCCAATCTCTTTTATTGACAGTATGAAGCTAGGCTCCACTTTCCCTGCCAGTTCTTACCTTCACCAATACTTATCTACACGGTCTCTGTCTAGTCTGTTTAAAGCTGTGTAAATAATTTTTCATTTCATTATTTACCTTGTTTTCAGTTTTTGAGTTATCTTGAAGTTTTTTTTTAGGTTTCATAATCTATCTTGAGTTGTCCTTATAATCCACATCCGTCTGTCTGTGATAGTATTTATGTACAGGAGGAGTAAGTAACAACGATCGTCAAAATGTGATCGGTAGTATAGATCTATCCTTTCAGAAGTTGGACCCCTATTCTTCCAGTATTTCTTTCATGTCGTTTATCATCATGATACATGGAATATTTCTTAATTATTCGTTAATACAGTCCTTGCTTGTCTACTAAGACCGAAAAGCCAATATCAGAAAAAGAAATAACATATTACGTTTTCCTCGACTCAATTGACTACACAATGGCTTGGATAAACACTATGCTGAAAAGCCGTAAAATAAATACATACTCGTATTTCACTAGGAATTTTATATGCTACAAGCATTCAAGCATTTTTTGACAGGAAATATGGTTTTAGGCCCGGTCATACATAGAAGCGGGACCGAAAATGACTGGTATTTTGATAATTTTAAACAAAAAAACCTGGGTTAAATTATGATCGTGCAATTTAGTGGAATATACCACTTCTTCTTCTTATTTTTTCAAGCCGAACTGCATTTTGTCAAACATTTTGTCGGCACTACGGCGCGGCAACGGCATAAGGGGAGTCATCAGAAGTTCAATTGCTCATTGATTCACTATAGTTGTGCGTTGACATCGTGTGCGTGTCGACATCTTCTTAACTACTGGGAATCCTAGAAGTTTTCATTTCCTATTCTGCGAAATTTGGACCATTTTGTCTACGCCGTCCCCCAATACAAGTCAACGTTCAGAAGGCTTTTTCAGCTCTAAAAATCATTTTAAATGATCTCCGTTGTTTCTCACTAGGAGGTCAATAAGGTATGTTAACGACCGTTTTACAAAAAAATAGTAGTAAAAAATTCAGAAATTTTTAGTTTAGACAACCATAAATCTTTATGGGATCTTTATATGAAGTTCTGCATACAATGAGCTCTTAACTGTGACCGTACGCCCTGTAGTTTTAAGATACAGGGTGTTTTGTGAAACACTGTAACTCTTAAACGGTTGATATGGGCGCTCCCCCTGCCATACAATTTTTGGTTCGCCTAGGTGAGTACTAGTGGGAAACACCCTGTATTATTTGTCCGGTTAAATTCTTTATAAAAAAATAAATAAATAAAAAATTATTTTTCAAACAGTTTTTTACGACACTCCTCAATTGGCTAAAAAATTTAAAAGAGTTCTTTCATAATTTCAAATTGGCTTCTCTTATTTGCTCGAAAAATATAGCCAGCCTTGAAACCTGCTATTTTCACCTAGAAAAATTAATTTTTATCAAAAAAGAGTATCCAAGCTCTTTTGCGCTTGCTTTTCTAGCTTCAAAACTTTTATCGGTTAGGAATATACGTAGTACATAAGCTATTTTCGCAAAAAGTCATAACTGATTCGGTCCCTGCATATAAGGCACTTACACCCACCAATTTAACTATGCTTTAGGAGGTGAATCAATGTATCTACAAAGACTTATATATGTTGGTGGCCAGCTCATTATAAAATTGAGCTTCAAGCCATATTGGTGGCGATTTGAAGCAATACAAGTTGCTTGTTCCAAGGGTTTCAATGTCCAAAATAATAATAATCTTTGGGATGTATAATTTTCAGCAAATTCTGTACAGAGAATCGAAAAAGTAGTAAGTTTTTGTAAGTTTGAGATTGGAAATTCTTATACGGTGCCAATAAATTTTAGAAAGGTAAGTGTTTGCGGATGGTTTTTTTTTTATTTGCTTTTGAATGCAGAGTGTCAAATCAAAACTCTTGAATATTGCAAATTTCGAACTTTTTAGAAACTTGGAAAGAAAAAATATTTAACTGCAGAGAAAATTGCAGCGAACCTGGCATTAATAAAAAGTGTAAAGCATTCTCTTTGGGGAATCATTAGGTTGGAGAGCACTAGTCATTCCAGCATTGTGAAATGTGTGAAGAAATAACGAAATGATAAAGTGTGGATATCGTCAGTGGTATTGCATAACCGCGAGATTAACAATATAATAACCGCGTAACTGCATAGAGTATAGTAAAATTATAATTTCGCAGTTAATGGTAACACGTATGTAGTCCACTGACATGTATATAAATGGACTGACTGATCTCCTGTTACGCTGTATTTAAATTATTTGGGAATTTACTTATATATGCAATGCCAGTGGGATTTACAGAATTTACCACAAAAGTATTTGGGACTATTTGTATTGTTAAATTTTAATTATAAGGCGAAGGAAGTGTTTTTTACAAGGTTTTGGTTGGAAATACCGCTAAATCGTAACAGTTCAGTAGGAAAAGTGGTGCCATTTGCTGTCATGCATTTTTGGTTCAACGAGCAGTCCATTTATATACATGTCAATGATTAGCCACACAACTTGTTTTGTCAACATCATATCTAAAATCCAAATATATGATATTTCTCGTCCTATTTCTAATTAATATATGTCATTGAATATGGTTGTTATAGCAACAGCATATTTACAACGAGAATGATTAGATAAGGAAAAGCCTCAGTAGTAATAATTATGGCATTATAATAAAAAAAAAGAAAAATTTTAATGTCGGCTGAAAATTTTACTTTAACGTTTTTAGTGAATTACAAGCTGCGGGAAGGTACTTCACCAACACAATAGTATAATGTTCCTAATTTATACAAAGGTGTTTCCGCCTAGGAGGTCAATAGAACAGGAGGTGATGGTATTCACCTAGCCAAACAAAAAATTATATGGCGGAGGAGGGGCCATATACACCGTTTAAGAGTTACAGGGTGATTAAGGAAAAAAGCTAGTTTTTTCACAAAACACCCTGTATCTTAAAAAGTACAGGGCATATGGTCACAGTTAACAGCTCATTGTACGCAGAACTTTATGGCTTTTCCAACGACTGCTCAACCAATCCCGCACTCCTCTCCTCTTAAGAGTTATGGTTGTCTAAACTAAAAATTTCGGATTTTCTTACCCGTTTTTTTTACTTTGATCTCTAATTTTTTTGCAAAAAGGTCGGTAACATAATTTTTTTTTTATAAAAACTACAAACTGTAGATTCTCCTCTTTAATTTTTATGTGCTATCTGTAGTTATTAGCTCTTAACCTATTCTCAACGATAATTTGTTCCCTTAGTAACTGAAAACACGTCATTTAAAAAAAATATCGTCCAATTTCGGTGTGACCTGAAGGTTATGAGCTAATGTCCTCTATTGCTGAATCCGCCGCCCGGTAGTTGAGAATTTGCCAGTTTGTGATTATCGAAAACGTTCGAAGTAAAAAAATCAAGTTTACCTTGATTATTAAAAACAAGTGAATCGAATCCTGATACTTGATTGTGGCAGTTTCGCCGGCTGATTGAAAAATCGCCTCGTGAAAGGGAAATGAATCTTACTTGCGGCGGGAATCATTAATCCATCGGATTGAGCAATACCGGCCAATAACTGTTTAACGGGTACAGTTAGGACATAGGGTGTAATAGATCGAATTAAAGAAAAGAGTCTACATTTTACAGTTTTTATAAAAAAATGTTATGTTAATGACACCTTTGCAAAAATAATAGAGGTCAAATTAAAAAAAAAAAGGTAAGAAAATCCGAAATTTTTAGTTTAGACCACAATAAATCCTGAGAGGAGACCCGAGATGGTTGAGTAGTTGTTGGAAAGGTCATCAAGTTCTGTATACAATGATTTCTTAACTTTGACCGTACGCGCTGTACTTTTTAAGATACCCTCCCCCCACATGCAATTTTTTGGAGGAAACACCCTGTATACAAGTCGAAAAATGTAGCGATACAAGTTCCGATACAAATGTCGATACAAATCCCGTAACTAGTATCTAACGAAACGTACCTTAAGATAGCTTCCTTTATTAATTCAAATAGTAGGTACAAAATGTTACTGTCACAGGATAATTTTAGACCTTTTTCTAAATTTTTTTAAACCGTCCACTCATGACAGAAGGATTTTCTCTTTGAGAACCGCGTACGATATCATAATCACATCCCTTCAAATTCCTCAACTATTAAAATGTCATTACGATTGTAAATATCCTAAAATCAAAATTATTGCCACAATTTACCTCAACTCCTCAATGTGTGTGTTCTTTTTCTCTACCAGACACGCATTAAGCGGGGAATTATCAATTGCAAATGTAAAATTCAAATTTTTTTTCTCATCTGGGAAAACCCAAATTTACTAGAAAAATTTTGACGCACTCACCTGAACAGGTGAGTTAACGAGCTTTACCTCCCTCGTGTACACAATTGTAATTTTTGTAATTAGCATGCAAATCGCGTGCTTCAGATTTATTCTGATAATGGTAAAAGTAAATGGTCAGACCAGTGTCAAGTGACCACCGACCATCGACCAGACCACAGCAGACAATATAATGGCAAAAAGAAAAAAAAGTATACAAACAAAACAGCTAGATATAATAGATATTGTCTTATGTCGCAGTCCCGTGAGCAGGCAACTTTTCGGCGCTTCTTATCGACTTCTCTAGATATAAATGCTCAGAGGAGACTACACCAATCACACACGTATCACCGTAATTCTGAGAATTTCTCCAAACGGCCTCCACACCACCGCCCATGACTCAGCTGTTGATCAATATATTTTTAAGTCATTGATGGCCTTCCACCAAGCGCGCTTTTTCCAAACAAAAATATCTTCGTTATCTTTGCCTTTGATGTCGAGTTAATCAGTTTTAACCTGGAGACCTAGAGCCGAGCCAGTCATTTTTCTCGTTTGATTTGATACCTCTAATAAGAAACTAAATTTCTTGGGCAAACATTTTGATCATCGTTAACAGGTACACACTCAGGTAGTCAGTCAGGTGGTTATTGTTGATGGTGGTCGTGGTGATCATCCGGAAATGCTTTCGGGGCGGACAACGAGTTCTGTTCTGTAATCTTTGCAGGCCTCCGAAATTAGTCGAGAAATGATTGAAAGTGGCCACACAAGTTTCCGTTTATGGGGATTTGATTGTTTTCCGGTGATGGTGATGATGGTAACACAACGCAATGCGCCGAAACGATGCAAACGGTGGATGAGATCAAAATTACTATACTAACTAACTACATACTACCTATATCCCCCCTATCCTACATCCTACCTTCTTCGTTTCCGATCAGATCTTCTTTCGGATGAATCCTGAATGAAATTGCCTTTAATTGCGGTTTAGGGACACACTTCTTGCTGACAAGTTAATTACATAACGCGCGAATGTGTAAACAAACCGTGAAAATAGCGCGAAATTTATAAAAAATTAACACGTCTTCTTTGCAGTTTTAGTTATCGTGAGGAGAGCTTATAAAAAAAAAAAAGAAAAGAAATTCCACATCAAGTTCAGATGCTATTTTTATGAGAATTTTTCCGGTTCGGATTACTATGTATAGTTTGTTAACTGGAATCGGTACATTTACCTTGTCGCGAAAAATTTAGAGGTAAAAAAAAAAGGAAAAAAAAAGAGAAGCGAAGATGATTCACAAAAATATTTACGCTTAGTGAATGGCTTGGTTTTGGGGACTCGTTAAAATGTTTTACATCATCAATTTATAGGTTAATGGAAATTATTAGCAATTTTAATAAAATCGTGGCATTTAAGAGAAATTTAGGTGTTTTTTTTTGCTTTTAGTTTAACAGTGATTTGTCATAACGTTAATCTAATTAGATATTGTCCGTCGGGCTTATACCTTATGAGGAACATCCAGGGAAAGCGTGTAGAAGTAGATCTTTGATGTCTTCATGATCATTGAAACTTAGAGAAGAGTAAAATTTTCGTTGGACTTTTTCCTTCCCCGGTTTGAGGAAGAAGATCTCTTTATCAATCGGAATGGGAGCAACCAAAAGTACCAAGTATCTACGTCTTCCCCAACAACAATTGTTGGAAAGGAATTTTTCTTGGGTCACTGTGACATTCATCGTCTTGTCGAAGTATAGGTGTCAGCAGACGAAGTTGTTCCATAGCTTTCATGCTGTTGGTGCTTTTATTGTATCCATCGAAAACTATGAAAGCGTTTGAACCGTAATTTTAATAACTTTGTACATAACCAATATAATTTGAACAAATCGAATCGAAAGATTCATTCTGATTCAACACAACTCGATATAAAAAAAATCAAAACGCTTACGGGAAAGGGCCGGATAGTGGTAAAGAAAATAAGTGTCCGTTTCGGATTCCTCTCCGCAGCCTATGCATACAGGATTGTCAACAAGTCCCATCCTGTGTCGACTCTTTGGAAATGAGTGTCAGTAAAAACTGACACCAGGGTTCTCTTGTTTGGCTTGTTGAGTTCCAATAGCTTTTTAATTAATTTTGGGTTAGGTTTACCCCACAGCTCCTTTATAGTTGTAGTAGCTGAATACGACTGTGTTGGCCTAAGACGAAATGTTAGAGTTAAGATGGTATGGTACAACGTCGCATGTTTAGAGGGATACCTCCAAGGCTGCATCAAGGCGAGCAAGCTCGTCCGCCTTTTCAGTTCAGTTTATATGGCTGTGACCTGGTACCCATAGGACGGATACCTCATTGCACGAAGAAAGAGAATTCATGGCGGTTTTATACTCCTGCACCATTTGCTCGCACAAATGAAGCAATCTCTTTGCGCATGAACAATTTTCTTGTTTTGATTACACTGTCCCTTGCTCATTCTTTTCAAGTCAAGTAATGTATTGGATTATCTTCATTAAAATTTCCATAAGCACAGTGAAAAACTCCGAATCTTGTACATAATATCATTTTTATGATGAGGAGCCTAAGCGGTATAATAGCTAGTACGCGTGCGCGATTTAACGGCTCGGGCTCGCGAGCAAGAGTGCTGCAAGTAATTTCTTTTTGGTCACGCTCGCGAATTGCAACAGATTTTTTTTTCTACCACTACCAAGCAAAGTCTTCATTACTAGTGTTAAATAGTTACTATAGTTGTACACCTTTGTAACTTCATTACTACGAGCTCGAGAATATCCAAGGTTCGATGCCCAGATTTGGGAATCTATAAGACTACTATGACTAGTTGAAATTCAAACCACAGACACAGAGTCAGTTACGAAAATTGAGCTACCTGGCCATTTTATTAGAATTAACAGCTACTCACAATGATTTGTGGGCCAACATTTTTAATTCATCAAAATATGCGATAATACTGTGAATTTTTCCAAAAAATTTAGTGCCCCCTTATTGTGGTGTCCCAGACGGCGCGCCTCAGTTACCTCATCTTTGCTACGCCACTGACCAAATTTCCCATACAAATACCTACTTTTTAACAAAAGCAAGTATGAATTATATAGTAGCAAGATTTCTCATTAATTTTTATGACGAACCGTTTTAGAAATAGACCCGAAGAACCACTTTGGGAACCAAGCTTGCACAGGTGGGTGACTATATGAAAAAAAATACATAGGATATGGTGAGAATTGGTCTAACAAGAGAGGGTCTATACTCGTTATCACCGATTTCGTCCAAATTCACAGTATAAGTAGGGCTTGACTAGAAATGAAAGTGACACGATTGGGAGCTCCAGATGACCAAACTAAACCGAAATAATGCATAATGTGGGCGAGCTCGGGTATTTGTAGGCCCCTTGGAAAATGCTCAAATTGTCGCGGTTAAATTGCAACAGAATTTAAACGAAAGTGCCAAATTCATTCAGGTAAAATGCCAACCACATAGGATGCATGTGCATTTTCGATTCTGCAAGTCGCATTTCCGTGCGTTTTCAAAGATCGCCGGTAGATGGCGAAAAGTGGGTATGCAAAATTTTTATAGATTTAATTTTTTTTATATAGGTAAATGATATCCGATCTTCTTGAAATTTTTTCCAGATAATCTCTTAGTAAAACTGCATAAAACAAAAAACAAAAAAATCGAATTATTATTATATTATATGTTGTAGAAAAACATTTCGTAATTAATTTTTCAGACAGAATTTTGGCCGTCGAAAATTAAATTTTGCTACTTATCAGAAGGGGAGGGAAAATATGTTCAAAAAATCAGAAAAACAAATCACAAAATACTAGCAAAAAGA
Organism: Dioctria rufipes; assembly: GCA_963924295.1. Classification (NCBI taxonomy): domain Eukaryota; kingdom Metazoa; phylum Arthropoda; class Insecta; order Diptera; family Asilidae; genus Dioctria; species Dioctria rufipes. The sequence continues at coordinate 20,438,525 of OZ002742.1, forward strand.
ATTTTGCAAATTGGATAATATTTACCCCACCTCCCTCAGAGCACCCGAATTCGGGAAATGAAAGACTTTTTCCAGTTGGTGTATATGAATGACCTTTTGACATTGAATTTTTTATCCGATTTTGATGAGATTGTGTACGAATATCCTAAACAGATGATAGAATATAAAATAAATACCCCCACACCTGAAAAATATTTTTTTTTTAAATATAATAATATATATGTAAGTAACCTACCATGGGTTACCACTCAGTAACCCGCTGCCGTACGAATATCGTAATAGTTTCAAAAAATCATAAAAAACTCACAATGAACTTAGCAAGAAGAGTTTCGAAAATAGGTTGGAATCTGGCCGAGAGATATAGGTGGTAGCCTTACAGTATATGCTGTTAATTAATGTAAGTTGAAAGTAATTAGTAAACCTTATTTTGGAAAATGCTCCTAAACTAATTGGGGTAATGACTTATGGTTTTCTGTATATGAAATATAACAGATTATAGATAATTGTAACGAAAAGAAAGTGACTTAAATCGGTGATGACGAGTAGGGACCCTTTCCTTGTAAGTAAGACTAATTAAGAAATGTGCATGCATGCCCAGTTTTAAGAAAATTGAGCCGGTGGTCAAAAATTTATTGCAACATTTAATTTGACCATTTCAAAGTTCTTTTTTTCTGTATTTGTTGAGACTCCAATTTTTGAATATGCAGACAGAGGAAAATTTACTTACTTCGATGTGCTTGCATACACTAGCTTTCATCAAAATTATAGATTTTTCTATCGGAACATCGCAAATATAATTTGAAAATAATTCTTTTCTTCCATTTACCTCTAATCTCACTTCAAACTTGGATTTAAATCCAGATGCTTGCAACTCTCTTGAATCTCTTATTTTCAGCACATTATTTCTTCGATCGTGTTATAGTTTTCATTGAACGCAAACTAAAAAAAGCAAAAAAAAAAATGTCCAGTTATCCAGGTACCTCCTCAATATTAATTAGTTTTCACGCATCTGTAGGTACCCTCATTACTTAACAACAATAGGCGTGAATTTGGGAACAGTTTAAAATGGGCGAGAATCCGAGAATAACACCTGATAAAATTGCCCAAAGGCACGCATACCACCTGCAGCAATCAATTGGATTTCAGATTTCTTTTTAGTGCTTCGCATAGAAATAAACAACAAAAGTGTGCGCGGCAAGTTTGACTACCTCTCCATACTACTGTTGTTGTAGTTGTTGTTCCTGTTATTACTTAGTAGTCACGCAATTCTCTCTTGTTCATTGAAATATAATCTAATTCGGCTTAGTAATCTTTAGGTCGGCTTACCTCTGGGTAAAGGAACAGCATGTCAAAAGCTATAATTATTTGCTTCTTGAAATTTTTTTATTGACCGCCGCCATCTCCATCCTACAACATTTTCGAACATGTTGCATATAATTGCAACGTTATGCAACAGATTGATTCAACTGAATTTACTGATTGTGCTGCGCTTACCGGATTTTCTGTAGAAACAGAAGCTGTGACAGACAGGCTGTCAGGTAAAATATCTTGAACAGGACTTTATCGTAATTTTATTTAAAATGAAAAGAATACAGAAAATAATAAAATGAAAAAAACATGGTGATCTTTGCGGTATTATGTAAGTAGAAGAGTATAAAGTGCAGAGGTATGAGGAAGGGAAGCGGTGTTATTATTTACATAATTATGTCTCACAGGATATACAGGAAGTTCTGTTGTAATATTTAAAGAAAAAATTTTTCAAGCTTGAGAGTAAAAGTTTCGTCCACCTAAAAGAATGTTTGTTAATATTACTAAGCTTTTGTTATTGTGGGGCAGATCTAACTAAAACGAAACGAGCCATTGGGGCGCTACAAGCCGACCCTGAGAAATCTAGTGTCAATTCACTCGTCATCCATGGGAAATGTATAGCTGCGAAGAGTGCACTAAGACTTAAAGAATCGGGCTGCTGGATAACAGCAAATCTTGGTAACAGCAGAATACTAAATATCTGTCCTGCAGACTGTAGACGGGGAGCTACGAATTACATTGTCCCAAGAATAAACTTTGAGAAAGCGTTCTCATCAACTAGCATTACTAACACAGAGAAGGGATGGTAATCGCGTGGCAAATGACTCTTATATATGCGTCCTTACGGAGGGCTCTAAAATGGATGTGGGAGTGGCAAGCGTGGTAGTACTCAGCACTCTCTCAAATACAGGAATTATACCGGCTATAGCCAGTATACTGGACCATTGTAGTGTGTTCCAGGCGGAGGTCCTGGCCATTTGAAAAGCAGCAAGGCCGCAACCTATGACGTTTCTAGCAATCGAATCTTTAGGATTTGTATTGAAAGCCCAGCTGCAATTAAAGCTTTGGACTCGAGCACCATTAGATCGCGACTAGTGCAATGGTGTCGCTGTGAGCTCGGGAAACTGGGCGCAAACCACAGAGTTATTTTCTGCTGGGTGCCTGGTCACAGTGACATACCTGGAAACAAGGCAGCGGATACTGTGGTCAGAAAGGATTCTGTTATGAATATATGTCTAGCGGACGAACCCATAGGTTGTGAAGAGAATCAGTGAAGAGGATTCTAGATTTACAGGCCTGTAAGCTGGCAAATTGATGAGATGAGGAGAACTGACTTCATGTGCGATTTCAAGACAGCTTTGGCTTAAGATTTGTCCTGTGAAGACTGAATCATTTGTGAGGAGGGAGGAACCGGACACTGCCTCTTTGGCAAACATGCAGAGTGCATACAAGCTCTATATAGTGACTTCTGCAGAAGCTGTATGGACGACGAAAAGATATAGAGCGCTCAGCACCTGCTATATGAATGCCCTAACCTTGCTAAGCGTAGAAGGAATACGGTTGGTAGCTACTTTTTTTTTGCCAACTAGGGGAATTGGGGAATTAGGTTGTTGAATTAGGTTAGGTTTCATCGCATCCCCTAGCTCTTAATATATCTTTTTCAGGCAGAGTTCCAATATAGTGGAATCACTATGGACTATAGATAGTCTAAGTGTGGATCGATCACTGGACCGCTTCAAAAGAAGAATGATTTTCTAACGCCGGAATCCCTTTGTTGCCTGAAAGATGGGAGTTTGAATAAAATACAATGTACCTACCGTTACTTTTCAATTGAGAATATATACGAGTTACATACAAGTAAGTACAATTTGGGGCGGGTGTCTACTTTCCTGAGCCTGATTTTGGAATGGAGTATTTACTTGGAAGACACACCACTGTCTTCCAGGCTGAAGTCTTTGCCATCTCAATGGGCAGCGAAGTTAGCCCTTGATATGCAAATCAAGGGGATTGAAATTGCTATCCTTTCGGATAGTCATGCAGCTTTGATGGCTCTGAGTGGCCCTCGAATAACGTCTAAGTTATTGGGGGATTGCAGGTCGTCAGTGTATAAGTTGTGTATTTACAACAAAGTGTCCCTCGTGTGGGTTCCTGGTCACATCGGGATCATGAGGAATGAAAGGGCTGACCTTTTAGCTAGTTTTGGCTCCGATTCTCCGTTCCTTGGACCGGAGCCCACCGTAGACGTTGCCACCTCGAGTATCCGCTCTTTCATAAAAGCGGATGTTCATAGGAAGCATCAGGAGAGATGGGAGAACCTGAGTACTTGTAGGTGTACAAAATTGTTTCTTGATGGGCTCAATGGGAATATCTCTGATTTTCTCATGGAGCTCGGAAGGAAACAATATAGAACTGTGGTTGGCATCATCATCGGCCACAGCTGACTTCACGCTCATCTAACAAGGATGGGAGTTGTTGACAGCCCTGAGTGTCTGTCCTGCCTGGAGGGAGAGCCTGAGACAACCGAACAGTTTTTTGTGAGTGTCCGGCCTTCGCCCGAAGCAGACTGGATACTCTAGGGTCAGCCTTTCTATCTGGTATATGAGCTGAAAAACCTTCCTCACCAAGTGAATACGTTTCTAGCAGGTCAGCACAATGGGCCGCTATGGCTTCCGTGCTTGGGATAGGTTTCTCCTGCCTCTTAAAAAAAAAGTACAAATTGAAATCTTCGAATCGCTTTTCATGATTAAAGATAAAAAAATGAGATCGTTTTTTCTATCTCACTGACGAAAGCTTGCAAATTGACTAACTTCTCGATAATTTTTTTTCATGCTCCTTTTCCAATTGTGTAAAGAAATATGTAAGGAGAGAAAAGAAAACGATCACAATTACTGCATAATTCACTGGCATTAAAATCGGCATAGTAAAATTAAGCAAGAATTGGATCTCGATAATGATTCCAGTTATATATGTATGGCAAAGTAGTTATAGATGCCATTAGTAAAATTCATCGATCGGGAGTTAACGCCTAGCAAAAGAAAGGCAAAAATGTGCAGCAGCATTGCACACGGCGAGATATAAAGAAACGAAAATCCATTCCTTTGACGAGGGAATGCAATGCAGCAGATATCAGTAAGCAGGTAACTCAATCAGTCCGGCAAAGTGTATATTTACCGATTGGAAAAAAAATTGTTTTGCCGCGATATTAATTTCATCGGCCTCGCATTATTCACCACGTCAATCGCTGGAGCGAAAAATAATTCTTGTTACGACAAAGGCACAACTTCGACTGGCATAGGCCTCCATTCAGGTGAGGGGAGGCCAAACAGGTAAATATATAAGAACCAACTATGCTCTGTATAACTGAACTAAACTTACCTCCCAACAGTTCACACTGCCAAGGAATCAGTTCAGCATGCAGCATTCATTAAAGTGCGGGTAAAGGCGTGTGTTTTTTTTTTGTTAGGTTAGGAGCAATTCGCGTATTTGATTACAACCGAGATGTAGTCCTGAGCTGAGCACTGGCACGTTTTAAATGCAAATCAAGTTTGCAACTCACTTCACTTCCTATCCTACTACACGTCCATGTACCTACTAACTATAGGAGGTGCTCACTCGCTCTCTATATACTACGACTAGTGCTCCTGGTCAGATTGCACTTACCAGTTTTAATATGTTCCTAGCGAATGCACTTGCTGCTGGAGTTTTTGGGAAAATCCATTTTTAACGGATGTCAGTGGTTTCCATTACAGCCATTGTCTGCTGTAAATTTGACAAGCCTCGTCATGTTAATTTTGTTTTTAATTTATTTTAATAAATGGTTTCTGCGATATTATTCTTCTTCTTTCACGACGAAGTTGTTCTTTCTGAGATACGTTTTTTTTTAAACAAGTTCTTAATCAGGAGCTTTTACCTGCAGGCATCCCCTATTTATAGAGATAAATTCAGATGAAGGAAATTTTCTCGATATAGGTACCCTTGGTAAAAAAAAAGAAACTATTGTAGTTAGTTGGACTAAATGTGAAATGTTCTGATCTTTCTAGACGCGGAGTTCAGTTGAAGAATAGGGAACTTCTGTTTAGTGATACGAACCGTGAAATGAGTACTCCGAGCTCAATAGATTCAACGTTGATGAATTTGTATTTTATCGTAAGAACATGAATGGGAGAATGAAGCGTGAGAGCTTTATTGCTCAGAGAATTCAATTTAGAGGTTCTTTGATTTATGGGATCAACAAGAAGATAATAAGGTCCTTTTTTTGTACAAGGGAGGAAAACTCTCAATTATTAATTTTCTTTTTGTCCATGCAGTCATATTTGGCAAAAATTGATATCATCCCATTTGGCCTTTTCTTATATGACAGATTTTGGTTTACTCTACGATTTCTTGTTTGATGCGATTTTTAATAAAATTGCTTTTCTCGAGGTGGTACTGCATCCTTATAGACAAGAGAGCGTGTAAAATTCAGCTATATACTTTCTTCTTCTTTTTATATCAATGTCGATCCTGTTTGATTGATTGATTGAAAATTAAGGTTGAGACCCCTTGCGGGAGCTCTGAAACGTAGGTCATAAAAGGCCCATTGTTCACCCTACAGACTTATGAGCAGTTGCTCATAGGTTCCAACGCTCTTACGAATTTAAGTATTGGCTTCCAGTCCTCTTTGCCGGCTTCGTGCAGCTCGTCCAGGAGGGGTGAACCAAGGAATCTGTAACGCTTTCCCGAGAGAGCTGAAGAGTGACAAATAAAATGAGTCACTGTCTCGAGTTCCTCTCTGCATTCCCTACATATAGGGTCAGCAACAAGCCCCATCCTGAGCCAAGGGTTCCCAATGAGAACAGATATCAGGGTTCTTAAGGTTGGTTTGTTTAGCCCCAGTAGCTTTTTCGTTTCTTTTGTGTTAGGTCTACCCCATACAGCTCCATTGTAGTTCTACCTGAAGGATCATCTAGAAATAAAGTGTTTTGGTGCAATCCTAATTATGGAGGAGGATATCTCCGAGGTTGCAACATGACGAGCAAGTTCGTCCGCCTTTTCATTTCTGCTAATGTCGCTGTGACCTTGCACCCAAAGTACCAGTACTCTATTATTCCCGGAAAGAGAGTTCAGGGTAGTTTTACATTCCAATGGAAGTGTGGAGTTTGTAAAAGGTTTGGACAAGGCCTTGACAGCTGCCTGTCTGAGAGAGCAGATTACAATCACCTTGTCCTCAGTGTATGAGTTAAACAGATGGCTTAACTTCCTAGGTACGATGGACTGCACGATTTCGATGATGGATTCATATGGGACTCTTGTACCAGTATGAATTCAGCTCTGATTGATATGTAGCCTCAGCACTACGATTGACGCCCCTTCTTCACATGTATATGCATGGGTTGTATGTTGATGATGACATCAAGATCCCCAGAGCTGGTTGATTTGAGAGCGCCTCTTACACTAAGGAAGCATAATCTTTTGATCTTCTCCAATATCTTACGATGGTTGGCGAACTCCATTGCCTTCCATCATACCACAGAACCGTACGTAAACATGCGTTGGATGATGTTAGTGTACATCCATTGGATCATTCGATCCTGTTCATCTTGTCAAAAGTTCTTCGTTTGATATATCTACTTGATAGGTTTTTTGTTTTAATTTGGCGTAAACACCTATTTACAAAGGCTTACAGTTAACATGTTGTGAATTGGGTGAGCATCCATGACTAGGAGCCATACGTTTTTATATAGTGTTTCCTATTACAGTGGCTATATTGTGTAAAATTCGTGTACGTCTGATAAGATTTTTGGGGGGGGGGGGGGGGATGACAAGAGGGGTGGGTTATGTATTTGTTGTCAGTTCGAAATTTTTGACATTTCTAAATTTATTTGAATTTTATTTTTTTAGTGATTTTTCTTAAAGAAGCAATAAAAAGTCATTTATATATACTCAATAACACTGAGAAACAGTAGTGAAGTGTTTGTGTATGACATTCTATATAATCAAGACTCCGGAGTCTCGAATTATGGTGAAGAAGTGCACTGTGCTGTGCTGCAGAAATAACCGGAGTTATTGCCATAGTAAATTATTTTTTAGGCAAGTTTAATTGTTTCAAATAAATTAGAAGTGAAATAGTTTTAAAAATAAACAACAGTGACAATAAAATTGAACCTTTTCCAATGCCAGTTTGTATGATTACAATTGAATTGTTGACGATGGTTTAGGGTTGTTTATATTATGTCAGCCATACAAAGGCAACGACAAGAAATATTATCAGCAAATAAATGCGGCACTAGGAAATTTTTTAAAAATTCAAAAAATTATAAAATTATAAATTTAAAAATTATTTTAAAAATTTTGCGATATAATTGGATCTCTTCTATTGAATTTATTCAATACTTAATAAAGTTTCAACCACTAAATTATGTGCCCACTTTGAAAATATCGTAGTTTACTACATCAATGACTAAAACGAAAACAGCGGTGCGATTCTACTACACAAAGAAAAATGCTTAAGTTTTCTTCCTCATAGCCTATCCTTTTTGTTATATAATCTAAGCCTGAGAGAGGCCAAGCCAGAGGCTTGCTTGGATGTGTTTCTGCCTTAAACATAAAAAAACATCGAAAAACTTATGGACAATAATAGACTTAAATTATTCGTCTCAATGTGTAGAATGTACTTTTTAGCTCACGTTGTACTAAACGTGTCCGATGATTCTGCTAATTTATTGAGTCACCTTAGAAATTCAGATGGTTTTCGGAGATGCCGATTTATAGATTAAATTAGATTGGAAGATCTTGCGCTATGATTGGCCACGAAGGTAGTAACATAATTTTTTTGCATGTATATCACGTTTAGTAAATCTTTTTTAAATTTTCAAAAAAACACAACAACAAATTGTCTGATTTTGGCTACACAAATATTATTTTTGTGTCAATTTGGATAAGTAATTTACCAGCTTGCGAAATTTCTTATTAAATGTTTTTTTTTCAATTTTTTTAAACATTTTTTTCTTTTTCTTTTTACTTTTGGAAATTCTATACAAACTGCCAAGATTGACTGAATTGGCAAAAAATTGGTTTCCAATCACTTTTCGATCATCCAAATGTAATGTAATCATTTCTGGTATGAATATTGCGATATTTTTAATTTTTATAATTTATAAAACAAATGGCCTACTGCAAATTGATATCGACCCTTCATTTACAAGAATAATTTTTATATAATTTTTATATAATCTACCCAAAAAACTTACTCATTCATCTCTCTAACTAAAACTTATGAATTAAGCCAGAGTAAAAAAAAAAAGTTGGCCAAATATTGTTCGACAATAAACAATTTCTGCGCATTCAATGCTTTTACAATGTATGAGAATATTTTCATAAAGGTACCCGAATACAGCGGATAAAAGCCATCCTAATTCATAACTGATAAATTTAGATCTTGGTTACCTAAATATGATAAACAGTAATTTATTACAGAATCACAAAATCCTAAGGAACTATAATTTTGTAAAACTAAATTTGCATTTAATTGTAGCCCATTAATGGCATTTCTCAGAGCCACATGTCAAATGAATACAATGAAAATAATATCTAATTAATAGGACTTCATTTGGTTTCCCTTCATCATAGCAAATACTTAACATATATAGGTACATACCGAACCCAACCCAAGAAATCCTAGAATTTCAATGCAAAAATTCTGACAAGTCGTCCAGACATGCGCGAGTAAGTTATATGCAAAGTTTATTAATCTCATGTTACCAGTTTGTAACTTTACCTACTCGGCTTGCGTATGGTATTTTTATATAAAAGAGAGCTCTTATAGACTGAGTACAAAAAAAAAGTGGAAAACCTATTTTCCAGGTGATGATGCCCAGCGTTTGTATCATTGTGTAATGTGTGCATAAAGAGTGCGCCGCACCACTATTCATTATATTGAAAGAAGAAAAAAAGTGCGCTTCCACACGACGTTACACGTACGCGCAGAAGAACATGATAACGTGGATCAAATGATTCTTCAATATCTTTCAGATAGCAGATAAATAGATAATGTAAACTGAGAGATGGCGTTCCCGTTCCAATTTCAATCGAGCAAACTCATGTATCCAATAGCAATGTTTTGTGCTGAAATCTGAGCGCGATTGCCATTTATTTGCTTTTTTGGTTTCAGTTAATTTCACTGTGTGGCTTCATGAGCTAATAACTTCTATCAAAATGCTTAATTGTCTATCAAAGTGGTAATTCACGGATTGTTATTTGTTAAACATAATAAAGGAGCGGCATAATTATGGTCACCTTGATAACCAGTAGTCATTGCGGTATCGATATCGAATAATTGGAGGTGAATTTTGGTCGAAGGTGTTTTAGTATAGATCAGGGTTTATGTAGTTAGTAATAAATGAAGGTAGGAAATTTAAGGGTGGACTTTTATTTGAATTAATAAAACGATTTCTTATGGAGAAAATTATGTTACCTTGTATACCGTCACTGGGCACTGTCTCCTCAGCGGTCATCTACACAGGATGGGGGACTTGTTGATGATCCTGTATGCAGAGGACGGACAGAGGAATCCCGAACGGGGCCTTACTTTCTTTGTCACTGTCCGGTTCTCTTAGAAAAGCGTTACAGATTCTTTGGCTCGCACCTCCTGGACAAACTGCATAAAGCCGGTAAGGAGGGTTGGGGCCCAATATTCAATTTTATAAGAGCGTCCGTTTGGGACCTACATATGAGCAACTGCACATAAGTCTAGAGGGTGAACAATGGGCCTTGTTATGACCTACGTTCCAGCGACCCCTTCGGGGTCTCAACTTCTCTTCAATCTATCTATCCATACACTGAATTCATATGCTAATGACAGGCAATTGCAGGAACAAGCAACCCTTTTATAAGGGTACATCTTTATTCAACAGATTCGTCAAAAAGTTCATCCTATAAATAAGTGTTGTCCTCCCCTATACGAGAATGGCAACTTAAATGGTTCATGAGATTCTACCTATTATGGTTCATGAGATACAGCCCAGTGACGGACGGACGGACATCGGAGGCTTAGTAATAGGTTTCTCCTGTTTTTACCCTTTGGGTACGGAACTATAAAAAAAAAAAATAAGAAATAAATGAAAATCACTAAAAAAAAAAGAAACTATAAAAGCTAAAAATCAATCACTGTAAAAAATGTACAAATTGTTGCCACAAGGAATATTCCCTAAAATTTAGGAGGAGAAAATTTAATTTTAGGGATTATTCCTTACTTTTTAGGGAATGATCCCTGCATTTTAGGGAATGTGCCTTACACTTTTAGGGAAAAATACCAAAGCTTTGTGTCAACAATTTGTGCAATTTTTACAGTGTAAGAAACAATAATTTACAAGATGGTACTCACCGCGCGACAGTAAAGAAATACTGAAAATTTACGTAATAATGAGATTCATTCGAAGCGAATCGAACCTGTATACGCCACGCAGTGGGCTGAAAAATAAAGAAGAAAAGGAAGAAGAAGAAGCGTTTCGTGTCAGCAGAAAACCTTACACTCATCGGTGCAGCTTGGCTGTCACGGCACTTCACACACAAGCGTAGCTTATGTGAAATGCTAACTAGTAAATTCTTGAGATATGTAACTATATTATGTAGTAAAATGAATAAATAAATAAACAAAAGATAAAAAAATGAAAATAAATTACCGCCAAACTAAATAAATAAATACACCCTAAAGTTACAATTACAAATTACTTGCTTGCATCTGAAAATGGTAGTTCACCCCATTCCCTCAAAATCTTTAATACGAACTTCACATAAAATTAAAATATACTAGAATTTCTTATTTAATAGTACAGGGCGGTCTTGACTAATTTTTAGTCACATAGTTTAAGTGCCGGTCATTTTGATATTACATGACTCCTAGCAGTTGTCATTCAGCCACGTAGCAGTAAGAAGTTTTCTAATGAACCATGTGATTTGCAGAAATGGGGATATTATATATATGTATGGCCAGAAAGATCCCTAGATTCATATTATAATTGTTTTTTAAAATTATCCTGCTTTTCTGTAATAATAAAAAATAGGAAAAAAAAGGAAATTTATCAAATTTCAAAGAACAACTTTCATAGAAACACAAACCGAAAGTTTTACTGCTCATTGTCATTTCAACTTTACCAAGATTTTCCAAGATTTAGCCAGATATTCATAGTAGAAATATTATTTGGCTAGTTAAAAGACTTTCACACTCAATTACCCGTAACCACAAAAGAGTACATGTCTTAAGTTAACATTAAAATAGTTACCAAAATTCTTTTTCTCTTGCTAGTTTCTACCGAAGATTTCATACCAGAGACCACAGGAACAAACCTATTATTTAGTGATAAAATTTTACTTGAAAGTAAAAAATCTCTAAATATCCGCCAAGTTTAATAAAAAATTGCTAATTTAGATATAAACTGATAAGTAGACATTTTTAAGATACTGAAAATCACACTAAATTTAGCAGGAACCCGATAATTTGACAACACTGTCCGGAGATCTTGCAACACTGGAATATTGAACGTAAATCAGTTTCATTTACATATTCCAGTATAACTCAGCCTTGAGATTTTACAATGTTTTACATACTTAATATTCATATAGGTATATAGTAAATTTAACAAATATTTTCCTACAGTGTGTTTGTTTTTTGTACATATTTTTTAATACGTAACCTATGTAAGCTCGTAATAAAACAAGAGCCGATGGAAACTTTCGTAAACACTGGAACACCCACACTGACCAGACCAGACTATTATGACGCATTTAAAAATTTTAAAATAAAAACATTAACGAAAAATAAAAAATATTAACTAAAAAAATTTCGATTGCAAATTTGCGAGACTGTGTAATAAAATATACATGGAATGTTTACATAAGTATAAAATTGCCACTAGACGCATTGTTTTTGACTATTTTATATTTCTTTTAAAACTTGAAAAATATTTTGTATCCAAAGCTCAACGCTTTGATCACAGAAATAACCTCTAAGGGGAATAACAACTAACCTACTCCCCAAGTATAGAATTTTAATACATTTTTTTTTTGTTATTTATATATATACTTACAAACATTTGTATATATATTATACAGATCTATTTGGACAAGGTCCACCAAAGATAATGCATAATTGCGCCAAATCATTGAAAAGAATTGATTTATGGAGAAATTGGACAATAGACGGCTAGGGGCAGGATTCAAAATATCTGAATTAGGCTAGTTATAAGGGAACGAAGAAAAAAAACAAAAAAATAAAACCCACGATCAATTGTCCTTTATGGAATAGATTTAATCTAATGTCATCAACGAGGTGGTACGAACCTAATAAATATTTAGGCACAGGATTAAAGACAGTCTTCTGATAGGACTTTAACTGACTACACGATCACTGATGGCTAAAAAATCATAGAGTGTTCTACGATTAGTGAACTTAACAACTGACCAGCTGTGGATAGGTCAAGGTGAGAGAAGAAAAAAATTGTAAGGTTGCCAGAGGGTAAATCCCCCGGATATTTAGGTGGCTTAATAATTCTTCATCGTTTATGAATCACCCTTTAATTTTTGAGCTTTTTAAATCGATATACTCCATCAAGTCCCATGCTACTGGTTTTGATGAAATAAATCTTCGTTTTCTCAAGATATTACTGCCTTACATTTTTCCTTATATTCGGCAAATCTTGAACACTTGTCTCACTACATTCTCACTTCCCAGAAGTATGGAAAATAGCTAATGTTATTCCTGTCGCTAAAAAAATATCTCCTACAGAGCTGTCACACTATCGTCCCATCAGCATCCTCAATTTTCTTGCCAAAGTCTTGGAAAAGCTTATTCGAGCCCAGATTGAAAATTACGTGTCATATAATGATCTTCTGGCGAAATATCAGTCTGGTTTTCGGGCACGACACAGTTGTGAATCTGCATTGCTCAAGGTCACTACGGACTTGCGATCGGCTCTAGATGTGGGAGATCTTGGTGTGCTGGTTTTGTTGGACTTCTTTAGGGCATTTGATTGCGTTGTGCTTGAGAAATTACTGCGTAAGTTGGTTGCTTGTATGCAATTTTATGATCTGCGACTTGAATGTGCCAATACACCTCCAGTACTAAAACTGATACAGGTATTGACATGCGGTTTTTTTCCAGAGGGTAGTAGGGACATTAATAAGGAGCAATAAATTTGGGTTACAGGGAAGAAAGTTTTTGAAATAAATAACGGTATTTATGAAATTTGTGTGTAAAAAAAATTTTTGGAAATATTTGAGAATAATTTAAAGATTCTTAATTAAAAAATACGGGGCAATACACCAGCTACTATTCTTGACTATTTAATAAGTCAACAATAACCAAAATCTATAGAGTGGTTCAAAAGTTATACTCATTTATTCCCATCAGGGTTCACGAATATTGGCGACATCTTCAACTGGTCACAACTCCTAAAGGAAGGTTTTAGGGGGGGGGGGGTCATCCTGTAGATAGTACCTACTCTAAAAATAAACAAATTTAGCTCCCACTACTATACAAACGAAAAAAGTGAATGTAGGTTTTTAGAGCAAACTAGTCGCTTTCTCGTAAACTTTAACTATATAATTGAGGGGCTGAAAAGCAGAGGAGTACAAGTAACATTTTGTTAAAAATTGAGATAAGTGCATAAATGCAAACTAGATATACCCAAAAATGTTTGTAACAAAGGGATATCACTAAATTCCTATCCTGTGCTGTTTTATATAGCAGCCGTTATATTAACGACTTTCAACGAGGCTTTTTTGTTCAGAGGCAAAAAGGTACAAGTATTCACTCTGAACACGAATTATAAATAAACATAAAATATAAACTCAAATTAAAGTAATCATAGCCTCAATAACCAACAACGACACAAATAATGACTAAAATCAAAACTTTCGGCTTGTCGCGTTTTCATTGTCACTGTCACTGTTATTTGCTGCCGCTGTATAAAGGACTACTTCACGTAAAATTATTTGCGCCTTCTTTTACCATTTTTCACACCATTGCCCTGTCGGTTGCGCTCCCCTAATTTAGATTATTGGTTAGATTGAAATTAAATTTTTGCTTTTGTTTTCAAAAGTTTTTTCACCTTAAAAATGCCGGTGTGCCCCAGGGTTCCGTTATCTCTCCATCTCTCTTCTTAATTTTCATTAATGATCTGCTTTCCCTTACTTTAAAACACATCCATAGTTTTGTCGATGACAGTACCCTTGATTTCCCTTACCTACCTACCTTTGACACTTTTGGGGACTCCAGATCATTTCCTCTGGAGATGCTTTTTGTTTATCCCGAACTGTATGAATGTGGATAAGTCTACCATTTTCTGTCATTTCTTGGGGTTACAATTTTACATAACTGTACTTCAGTAACTACATCACCATCATCATGATCTCTAATCCTTTCCATATCTCCTTCCTCCTATGCTGTGCTTTTTTCATCATAGAGCATCTCCTGGTTAATAGAAAACAAAAAGCCTAAAGGTCTGTTTTGTTATTGTTTATGTTTTCGTTCTCCAATAAAGATAAGGAAATTTTATTCTGCTCTAGTTTGATTAAAATCAGTTGCTATAGTTATGTTTTGTCGTTTTTCACTTTATTGCGTCCCTAGAAAATGCCATACATTTCTCTTCACCGGTTTAAATTACTTCTAATTACTTACTAATTAAAGTTTAACTAACCTTGATCCGCTTATGTCATAGGATCTTGGTATTCACAATAATTGCTTTAATTTCAAAATAAAAACGCTTGCAAAAGTACTGCCATTAAAATCTTGTCCTATGGCCTAACACAT
Source organism: Dioctria rufipes (assembly GCA_963924295.1). Taxonomy (NCBI): domain Eukaryota; kingdom Metazoa; phylum Arthropoda; class Insecta; order Diptera; family Asilidae; genus Dioctria; species Dioctria rufipes. The sequence continues at coordinate 20,453,619 of OZ002742.1, forward strand.
TCCCTATATACGATTGAAAAAATATTTTTAATCGTCGAACTTTGTGCTAAGCTATGCAACGAGGAACGACGAACCACAAACGCCAATTTATCACTTGAATATTGTTTAAAACTGTATATAAGCTAGCGGCGGAAAACCACAAAAATTTCTGAAGGAAAAATGCAAGAACAAAAAAAAAAATAAATAAAAATTAAAAACTCCATCCAGCAGGGCAGGTCTCTCTTCTAATCACGAAAAGAAGTGTGTGACCACAGAAATTTTGGCGAAAATTGATTAGTTTTATGGTCGCATCCGGTAAAGTGCGTGGTTTTGTATGGCCGCGTACATTACAGTTTGCAGCGTGCGTTTATATTACCTACATAGATTTGCTTCTGCTTGCAAAACATCATACGGAAGTTTTCATTTTCGTGCAGAGATACTTTACAGGAAAGGATAAACTAACTATATGCACTTATACACTCACTCACTTACTGTGTTCAGTCTGCTAATTTATTTCCGACAATTAGGTACACTCAGTTTCTAGTGATTATTTTTTGACCTATGAACCTGATTAGCGGCTGATGAACGCCACTCAAACAAGGTGATTTGTTGTCCAATGCTGAGATGCACCGCACTAATTAATTTCATTCATCGACGGAAGGTGGAAGAATTTCTCTCTGCATTTTGTTGTTGAAGAGGTTTTTTTTTCTGTTAGCCTTTTATTTTATTCTTTGCAGTTGGTGTGGTGTCTACCGAGACAATTTGTTTTATTATTCATTTTTTTAGTATGGATTTTGAATAGAATAAAATTTAATATAAATAAAATTAATGTGAAAGGCATTGTAATTTTTTTCAAATAAAATATTGAATAGTGTGATGAGTGGTGGTTTCTTAGCGCCATCTGTAATGGAATTAATACTGACTTACCCCTATTCTATATAAAAGATTTTTCAGAAATCTGTTCAATTTAGCAAGTAAGAAATGTTAGCAGAATTAGTATTCTACTTAAATGTTCTTGGTAAAATTTTAATTTTAAGAGATTAAGAGGCTTTGGAGAATCTCAACACTCCTTTTTCAGTCAGCTCAGCTATTAAAGACAATTGGTAACTTCACTTTACACAAAGAAGTGTGATATAAATAAACTTAAAATTTCTACTGCTTCCAGTGGATGTAATTCATCATACTCCGGAGGAGCGATGATGGCAATATGTGTGCACTTTATACATCCTCAAGTATGATAGAATCTGAAATCTACAATGAAATTTTGTAATTGTTTTTTTTTTTCACTTTTGCAGATTTTCATGAAATTTGCGTGGAAATGTCATATTTTACTCGAATTCCATACTAAGCTTTAACATCGCAATATATCCAATTATCCTAGATATCGAAGGCTGGCTTAAATTGAGGATATTATTACGTCCAACCGGATTTGGTTATGAACCTGCAGCAACAAATATTAAGTTATGCTAAAACTTTAAAGTGGAGTGGTGTCATCGAGTAATGGAGATTATCGTAAGGCTGTGTCCTTTCAATCAATTTAAAGGCCAGAAATTTTGACATTCTGAAATTGTTTATGAATACAGCCTCAAAAATAGCAAATAGTTATGAGCTAATATAACTGTTTAACGGTGACAGTTGGGATATAGGTATAATAGGCTAAATTAAAGAGGTGAGTCCACAGTTTAAAATTTTTATAAAAAAAAAGTTATGTTAACTACCTTTTTGTAAAAAATGGGGTCAAACTAAAAAAAAAAGTAAGAAAATCCGAATTTTGCTTTTTTAGACCATAGCCCAGTCGGGTTAGTAAAGAAAAAAGTTTTACCTTGCAAAAATTCTCGCCAGCAATTTTATTGCTCTAACGTTTAATTTTTATTTTTGTTCAAGAAGGCATTTTTTTTGGATTCTCCGGTATATAGCAAAAGCTAAAAAAGAATTTTTTTTATTTGTTATTTCATCACACAACCCCTTTGATTTTGAGTGACAAGTTTCAAGTCTTGGTTTCGACTCATGAACAGATCCCAAATAGCGAAAATGAGTGACTTGAAAAACAAATGAAAAAATAGAACAAAGAAAAGAAATGAAAAAATGAAAAAACCAAAAAATTGAGACTTTTTTTTTATTTGTTATTTCATCACACAACCCATTTGATTTTGGGTGACAAGTTTCAAGTCTTGGTTTTGACTCGTCAATTTTTTATTTTTTTTTATTTTTCTCAATTTTTGGGTTTTTCTCGTTTTTTCATTTCTTTTCTTGGTTCTATTTTTTCATTTGTTTTTCAAGTCACTCAATTCCGCTATTTGGGACCTGTCCAAGAATTGAAACTTGTCAACCAAAATCAAATGGGTTGTGTGATGAAATAACAAATAAAAAAATTTTTTTAGCCTTTTATATATACCGGAGAATAAAAAAAAATGCCTTGCCCTGGTAAAAAATCTTAAAGAGTAATCTCTAATTATTTTTCTAACGTTTAGGGAGGGTCACTAATAGCTTTATTGCTCTAAACTTTAAGGAATAGTCCAAAATGGCAACCAAATTCCGCCGGTGTGTTAGCCGCCATCTTGAATTTAAGGGGAATGATTTTTGCTCAATATCTGGGGCATTTTCAACAAAAATGGAAAGCACTTAAGTTGTAATAAATTTGATTGTCTACAACTTTAGTCTTAAAATTTTTAACGTGCGATCGATATTTTTCGAATTAAGCGGGAAAAAAATAGTAAACTATACTTATCTCGTTTATTATTAACTTTAGAATATAAATGTACAGGAACAATTTTGATCCCTACTTTTTTCCTAAAATAAATATTTGAGGTCTTCCTTTGCCATACAAGTTTTTATTTTTCTAGGTGAGTACTATCACCTCCTGTTCTATGGACCACCTACGTGGAAATAGCCTGTATAAACATGCAACTTTACAGCATTTCTATTCAAAATTTCGTGTATTTCGAACAAAGCAATTACTCTGACTATTACCCCTTCCATTAAAGGGAGTAGAGGTAAGAGATTTAAGCGCACCTCAAACAGGTCCTCTTAAGTTAAGAAATATTTCACTTTCATTTGCTAGAATGCCAAGTTCCTTAACAAAAAATCTCCACTAAAGTTAGAGATCAGCTGACTTCTAACATTTCTTAACTCTTTACGCAGAATACCAATTTCGGCTAACGGGTTTTGACAACCCAGTTAAGAGACCAAGAGTTCTTAACTTTCATCTAGAATCGAGGGATTAATTTTAAGATAGGTACGACACTGAAGTGACGGATTAATTGATTTGACGTTTAGGGGAGGTAGCATGCCCAATGTTGGCATTAAAAATAAAAATTTTTGGAATTCTGTTGAGATTATTTAAAATTCTGTTACAATTACTTTTTTCCGTCAATAAAATCGGTCAAAATAATTTCTTAAAAATAAACAGTAAAATTTATATTTTTTTGTATTTTTTATAACTCTGTAAATTAATCAACATACATTCTAACTTTCCAGGGTGTTTGGCCGTTAAGCATGCATGATCTGTAGAGGTCAAAGGTTAACTACATAGCTTTGAATTATTTCAACTATATTAATAGCTTTATCTGGCAAATTACAGGTTTAAAAAGTTTTTCCATGTCGTTTTGTCGTCTTGATTTCCCTCCTTTCTTAAGACTAAAATCACTTTTCACCTCACCTTTGCGAACCTTTAATACATTTATACATGAGAGTAAATCTATTTTCCGCAACTCTCTGTGAGTAAGTCTCGAAACAAACAGGACAATACATGTACAGGGTGTTTTCGGCTCAGATGTCCATGAGAAAGGGGGTGATAGTCTCACCTAGTTCACCGAAGAAGGTAGAAAATATTTCATTGGTAAACAAGACTATGGCAACTTTTTTTTTTGTTTTTTGTTTTTAAGATAGACATGTCAACACAGTTGTAACTGTAGATGGCTTTTAGAAAATTATTTTTAAAATTTTGATAAATTAAGCTATAATAAAAAAAAAACTGAAAAAAACATTTCGAACAATTACACCGCTGCGACAGCGATAATCATAGCCGATAGCGATAATTATGTCGATAGACTATCGACACAATTATTTTCACACCAAAGCGATAGATCACAGTGATTGTGATACATACATATAGACGCCTGAACCAAATAAAGGCTTTTGAGGACGGATATCGGGACAAATTACAGTTTTGTATTGGGTTGCATTAATGGTACCCGGTTACCATTAAATGTCCATTCTACACATATATACTGGCTCGACTTATTTTTCCAATTTGAAAAAGTTTGAAATTATTTTACTGGCCATCGTTGATCTCGAATATAAATTTTTATAAAAAGTAGTGCCGCAGGAGTTCGAAGATGTTCAAACTATACCAACCGAGAAATGTTTGCTTGATTAAAATTACAGAACATTTCTTATCTCGACCGCCGATTGAGGATTCCCTTCGAAATATTATTTGATGCGTCTTTTCGCCTTTTCGCATTAAGGTATGCTCGACAAGACTCTCAGAAAGATCAGTACAATACTTAAAGGGGAATGCCTATTTTAGGCTCGACATCAACAGACATGAGAGATAAATATATTAAATGATGCATTATGACACTCTGAATATATTTTATTAACAATGTTTATTTTAATTAAGTGGAGGACGTCTTGCGGGGGGGAGTCTGGGGGGAGTCAAAGTTTTATCTAGTACATTTTGGAAAATCTAATACAGAATCGAATTCCTTAGGTCCTAAGAACAAGTTTGAGTACCCACACTCTTATACTCGGAGGTTTAAATAGCCATCCCCATACTCACTTCTTTAATATTTCCCTTTTTTTATTCGACCTTAGGTACTAGATTTTTTGCAGTTTTGATCGGCTCTAACTTGGAAGGGTTATGTTCTAATTACTGGCTACAATTCGTAGAAGAAAATTTTTCGCTGCATACTTTTACGATGGCGGGTAGGAAACCCCATCGGGGAAAGGGGGGGAGGTAGGTGGTTCCAATACGGCATGTTGCATATCAAATTAAAGGTTTCGGCGAGTATTATCGGATGGTATACTTTTCTCGATACAGAAAACTTTCTCGGGACGTTTTTGCCGCCGGAAAACCCATTTACTTGCATTTAGATCACATACACCTCAGCTACTACATTTGCAGTTCATTTTTCCATCGCCATTAGTGGTCTGTTAGTTGGTAGTTTTCCACGACGTACCAATTTCGCACAATCACGAGCAGTAGAAAAGTCAACTTTTTCATCCAAGAAAATTGCTCAAGCTATATTCGATTGCCAAAGCTTTCGACCGTTAATTGAATTAAACATTGTTAATAAAATATGTTCAAAGTATCATAATTCATCGTTTAAGACATCTCTAATGTCTGTTGATGTCGGGCCTAAAGTTGTATCAAAAGTGTGCATTCCCAGTTTACCCAGCCTGATAAGTAGATCATTGAAAACACGTTCGGAATTTCGACGCAAAATGAAAATTTGTTGTCAATCCAATTGCAACACAGCCTGAGACAAATATTAAAATTGTTCAAGTCCCATACGTTCTTCATATATTTTTACAAACCACGAACTTAACCTGTATTCAACTCCTTTGTCCTTTTTTTCTAATATTTTTGTAATGTTTTAAATTCAGATCATACAAAATTGGGTATATTCCTTTATAAAGGTTTTAATTATTTTTCAACACCCACTTCAATTTGCATTATCTATTTTCTCCTCACAGCTCGCGATAGACGACTCAAATTGTGCATGGTGCGATTGACATTTCAATCGCTGATTAAATGCTACAGAAATTCTTTGTATTGCTGTGATCTATCGCTTTGGTGTGAACATTTGCATTGAAAAATATGTGTACCGATCTAATTCGGTCGCTTCATTATCGCAGTCGCTTCGTTATTGCAATCGCAATCAGAATCGCAATTTCGGTGGTGTGAATCAGATTTTATTGAAAACCAATTCCAAAACATTTTAGCTTTCTTTAAATCTTCAAACCCCCCTTTCATTTTCTAGGCTCACATTCGGTAAACTTATCTATAAAACATCATTTCAATAAACATCTACTAAACTCCCATAACTATTCTAGAATTAAATTTGTATTTATACTTGACAAAAATTCGATCAATTCCATCTCATCTAAACTCATTACGTTCAACCTTCATTAGTACCCATAAAGGTGAAGAATCATGATCTTCGACGTTGTAAATTGCATCATCACCATCACGGTTGATCTCTTCTTCTCCCATATATACCTACTCCATACTTACCTAAATAATTTTCAAAACAGATCCACAGTAAAATGCAACTACTTGAAACATCACGTACATTATGAAGAATATCGTATCGGGGTCTGAGTCCGACAACAAAATGCCCCCAGAGTTCATAAGCCTGCACAATAATATTATAGCAAACAGTATAATGATTTTGTTTGAACTTATACCAAACGGACGACGAAGCGGTGCGGCGGTGGTGGTGGAGGCGGCGGCAGTACAGGCAGCGTTCCGCTTCCCCATTTATATTTACATTTCCAGATCTCGTTTTCAATTTTCCGGCCATTATTAACTTCTGACTTGATGCAGATTAACCTGCGCAAACCACGATTGAGTGTCTCTGGCATGTAATCATGTTTGACCGACCAGCCACGGATGAGCCCCGAACAGGAGCGAAACAAGTAAGTACGGGGCATGCAAATTCCAAATTTAAATCAATTCAAAAAAGATTGTTGATTTTATATTGCTACCAACACTTTGTTGTGGTTTCACACCCTGTGGTGATTATGTGGTGATTTGTTGTTTTTGCTGTTGTTGTCATAATATGTGGTGTAGTGTACCTATATGTCATATTGGTGTATTTTAGTGTAACGAGTTTTATAGAGATTTTGAAACTTTTTTTTTTCCCGCAAACTAAGAATTCAGCTAGGTTCATTTGTATCAGTGAAGGGAAATTGATTGATTTTTAAGAGATTTTTACTGAATTTGTATTCAGTTATTGTCGTGAATATAGAAATAGAAAACTAAAGCACAATTAACACACTTTAAATCTTCAGATAATACTTTATTAGTCATTACCATGGCATCGGAATAACTGAAATAGGAACATCTGAAAGTAGGTCCATTCGACTTAAGAGAGGTGAGAAATTATATTCAGCCTTTAACCAGAGATGGAATCGTTTATGTTGAATTAAAAAAAATTTGATAACCCTTTGCACTCGAAAGGTTTTTCATCAACGTAAGTGGCAACTTTCGAGCAAAATGTTAAGGGTCATAGCCACTAGCAGCTCTTTCATATAATCCATTGAAGTTTTGAAGGTTTCTATATACCGCAAGAATCATTGCACTAAATTTCAGTAGAAAATTTAACAATTTGAATATTTTTTATTTACACATACATACAAAGTGTGTAGTTAGACATTAAGTGTTTCAATTAATAGATCCTCGATTTAAATCGTGAAGCGATAATTTGGACTATTTTTCTTCTTCTTCTTGCAACTATATTTTTATTGGGCATCAATCAGTGCTTCAATTAGCGTTATTGCTTGCAGGAAGTTGAAAATACTTCCGAAACTTCTCGATCTCTTTGTAGGTCTTTGCTCTGAAAATTTATTTCTGATCGCTACTTTCCCCGATAGTTAGTCTATTAATTCTATCACTTTACGTCCCAATAAACTGAATTCTAGTGTATTTACTTTCAGTGCAATTTTGCACGTATACGTGGAATTTTGTACCAGTTTTCAAAGTCTAAAATTACAAAATTATAGTAATGCAGTATAGGAATACCCTAGGAATTAAAATGATAAAATCATGCGTCACCTTTCCATATGAAATCATATAAAAATAAAATACAATTAGGGAGTGTGAGGTAGAAATTAACTTTATTGGTTGTTATGAAAAAATTTTGCTACAGGAAAAACAATTTTTAGCGCATGCGTACAATATTAGGTAATACCGCTAACAATCAGTGAATTCCAGTCAAGCAGTATGAGGGAAGTGTACCAGAATCATTCACGTCCCAGATGAGCTATTGCTTCAAAAAACTCGTCAGTGAAGTTTCTTCTTAGTAGACTATTTAACCAAAACAATTTGTCTCTTCATGGGTTTGTCGCTAGTAGTATGTAATCAATTCGACGAAAAACCTGATGATGCAAAGCTTATATGCATTGTTTTGAAATTTGTATATAAAAATTCATACGTTCCTAGAATTAATAGTTCTCTTGACTCACCAACGAGCTGCTTGTATTATCTGATGACAGTATGCCATTTGTAACAGATTGCATAGTCTTTGATCGCCTTACCACAACAGTCTAAAAAAGAGTTTCAACAGTTGTCTTGAGATTGACCAGAATAGTAGGATGGATGAAATAGAGTAAAGACTAATTGATTTGTTATTTGTTTACTAAATCGTGTATCACTTAAAGTTAAACGTATCCGTCTGAGCAAATATCCTTGGTTTCCCCATAAATTCGTTCTCTAATTGAGGAAAGGAAGTCTTATATCGTAAGTGGAAACGACTTAAAACTCACACTCTAATAAGCAAGCCAGTAATAAAGTTAGTTCTGCATTAAGAAAGCTAAGCGCGTTTTTTACTCCTCTAAATTTGATTCCAGCTTACCCTCCAAAATTTTATGGGGCAACTGAAGAAGGGCATCTTTTTATAAGAATGACGGCTCTAAATGTCCTTTTGATCAAGAAATAAATCGGCTCTTTACTCAGGGATTTTGCTTCTTTATACCAGTCAGCAAGTGTAAATTACTTCTCGTTCTGCTGTATTGACTATGTTGAACTGTATCATGCTGTACACTCTATCTATGTTGCGACTGGTTTTGATGAACTTAATCCCTGTTTTATTAAGCTGATATTATCATCAATTTCTCCATACATTCTGCACGTTATGAATACCTGTTTAATGTCTTCCTATTTTCCAAACATTTGGAAAGTGCCTAAAGTTCTACCAATACGCAAAAAAGCATCTCCAACTGATTTGGCCGACTATCGACCAATTAGCATTCTTACTTTTCCCTTGGTAAAGTCTTTTAAAAAAAATTATGAAAACCCAGATTGTGAAATATATAGCGGGCAATAATCTCCGGACGAAAATTCAGTCTGGTTTTCGTGAAAAACACAATTGCGAAACTGCTCTACTCAAGGTTTATCAGATTTGCGGTCGAATCTTGATAAGGTTGATATTGATGGGTTGGGTACTTTGGATTTTTCTAAAGCATTAGACAGCGGTGTGCATTCCAAACAACTCCGTAAATTATTTTCGAATTTTTACTTTTCTTCACCTGCCGTACAGTTTATATCTAATTTCCTCTCAAACAGATCTCAATTGGTAATTTTTGATGATATTGCATCCGCGCTGATGCCCTTGTCATGTGGTGTTCTGCAAGGCTCAATATTAGGTCCTATCGTGTTTGGCCTCTTTATTAATGTTCTTAGTGATATTGTCCATAACATTAATCTACATCTCTATGCAACCGATGTTCAATTATAATCGAGAAGGCCTCTTGGACTCATTGAGGACTGTATTAATAGATTAAATGTTGACCTATCCGAAATGTGCAACGGTTCTAAAGATAGTCAGCTCCTCCTCAATGCCAGTAAATCTCAATATGTAGCCCTGTATAGCTCGGATCTTGATATTGATAGTCTTCCTTCTATTATTCTTAATAATGTAAGACTACTTTTTGCTGATTGCATGTCAAATGTGGGAATGAAACTGAACACCAGGCTGAAATGCTGTAGTTTAGCCACCGCAGTACTGCAGTGAGGTACTAGGAAGGTTTCCGCATTAGCCGGTGTGGCATTTTTTAATAGAATATTAGTTTAAGGTTCAACTTGCAGAGGAGTTATTCAAACCAAACTTATCTGAATTTTACACACTGGCATATATAACATGGACTGATCGATATGCTAATTCATGCGGGTATAATTTTTTGTGTCAAAAATAGTTCTTACGTTGGGGCCAATATTGAAAAACCAAAACTTTTCGAATTTCTGTTGAGTATCTATGAATATATTGCTTTTGGTAAAACACTTTTTCTCACTTAATACAAATAATTAATATAAAAGTATTTATTTCGGCGAACCCACTTATTTAATTGTATTTTAGAATGTTAAGAGTTAAGCCTAAGTTAGGGATCTGATGTGATAGTGAGGAAGTCTCTTTCGTGGTTTGTGAAGTGTTTCTCGAGGATTTTGGATCACCAAAAGTTGGATTCTGAAACTCAAATTCTGAGAAAAGAATAAAAATATTTTGTATAATTTTTTAAGTTGAATTATATAAATAAAACAAAATATATTTTTTCAAATAATTCAATTGATTAAATATTTTTTACTTTAATTTTTTAGAGGGGCATCATGACCCCGGTGCCCCCGCTCCCCTGAATCCGTCACTGGCTGTGATCACATTAAGACCACAGTTGGTGGTTAGGGTATTTCTAATATTCCACTTTACTTACGGAGGCCTCATCTTCCTTAAACTCGACTAGGTTTGAAAAGGAAAACTTGAAGTTGTCTTCAACAATTGCACACGCTTCGTCTTCGGTCTACGTAGGTCTACACACTTCACGCTTTACAGATTATCGATTTTTGGCTGTTCCCTAGACACATATCTGAAGAGAAATGTCCTCGTGTTTGTGCATAATCTCATTCACAATTGTGTGCCTGAGTATATTTTTATAACAATATACGATTTTCGCATTCCCAGAGAGGAAGTAGCATCCTAATTCATTCCACGTTTCTATTCATCCATTTTGGAGGGATCTTACTCTGTCTACTACGTCGCGTAACCTCTGTCAATGAATTTAAAATACAGTTGTACAAAAATTTCTATTAAAACTATTATTTTCTGCTTTTTATTTTATATTTTTTACTTACTTGTTTCTTTTATTTTCTTTAATCTTTAGTTTTTAATTCTTATTTTATCGTTTTTTTTTTTGTTTTAATTTGTTAGATTAGGTAGTTTACTGTTACATTTTTTATTTTCTCCGGAATTATAATAAATTGCACTTAAATATAAGATTATGAATCTTGGGTACAATTTTATAAATAAATGATATGATAGAAGAAATGGTAATTAGATACGTTTTGAAATGGAGATCAGGTTCATATCATGCCTTTTCGCGGCAATCAACACTTTTAGTTAGGCTAATTGTCGGCATCAACCCCAGGAGAAAACCAAATGACATTCTTCGGAATCATATACTATAGTGAATGAGCCCTTTGGTTCCTATCCACATGGAAAGTTAGATAGAGCGACAGTCTGTCTACTATAGAACCGGTAGAACTAATAGTTTATACCCAGTGAGGAACGACGATTGACTTTATCTAGGAAATGCTGTAGTAAACATTTCTGGGTAGTAAACTGAAGTCAGCGTATTCAAAATATTCAAGTACCATAAAAATATAAAAAATAATAAAAATTAGTGATATGATCACGTAGCTGTCGGGAAGTTAACTGTGAATGATTACAGAATTATAATTATATAAAAAATAAATTTTACTTTTGGTTACATTAAATTTTAAGAAATACTATGAAATTTTTTTAAAGCAGAAAAAACATGATTTCCATATTTTGGTCCTTCGGGCCGGATCGAAAATTACGTGTGATATTATATTTTGTCTTTTCATACCTTCAACTACTTCGATTCTATTTAAGTGTTTTTCTACTTTTACTAACTTTCCAAATAATATATTAGGTCATAAAAATTAAGGGATCGATGATTCAGCAAGCTGTTGTATCCACTTAAACTTTTATGGGCATGGCACGTATATATTTTATTACGCTAAGTCGCCTACGCATATAAATTTCATACCTACAAAAACATAATTTCTTCGCATGAAAAAAATAATATTTGCATTATCATAGAAAAACTGGTGAGAGCCGAATTGCATCAATTTGTGTGGTAAAAAGAAAAACTTTAAAAGACATCCAACAATTCATAATACAATGAAGTTGAAAAACATTAAAATTAAAGATCTTAAAGATAAAATGAAATAAAAAATAAAATAAATAAATAAATAAAACATAAAAACTGCATGCATCTCGGTCGTGTAAAGAATAAACTTTTAGAATGAGCAAAAAACCGCTTTTGCTTAAAAATGTAATTCATTTAGTTTGAAGATAATTTTGAGTTTAGGAGTTTTTCTAAAAATTTTGAATTGTGTTTTGTTTTTTGTCCTATAATTTATACAGTTAGAGTCTGTGTACGCCTAATCCTCCAAAAATAGAAGGGTTGCGAAAAAAACATTTTAATGTTTTGAAAAGCTTTGAGGGATGAATACATTTTTTCCTAACATAGTATAATGAACTGCGAGATACATAGTCAATTCTGCTCCTGACACAGGCACTATGCCGATCACAGGTACACTTAAGGTGAAAGAGACACAAAGAGAAGCCGCCTAGAATTGGGTTTAAAAGTAAAAAGGTAAGGATAAGATTTTTATGAGTTGAATAAATGGAGTCGATAGCTCAGAGCGGAATGTCAAAGGTCATGTAGTGCTGTAGATCTGGCAGTGAGGTGATAGAAATACAAAAATCAATCGATCGTTTTCATAATAATAGCATAGAAAAATTTTGATTTTAAATATTTAAAAAATAAAAATTTAATTCAAAACATGATTTAACAAAAAACAATCGAACAAGCTAGAATTGCCCTAAGATCAGTTCTTATGATACCTAGTAGATAAACGGCCCGTATGTATTTTGTATGGTCATGCAAGTTTGATCTTCGAAGTAGTTTTTCGCATATATTTTTAGAACGGTCCGTCGAACTGTAAAAATGATTATAACTAATTTCATATTGTGAAAAACTTTTCAGCACAATAAATATGTCTAGGACTGATCGTTTTTACACTATACGTAAAAAACCTAAATTTTTATATGGCAACCGGTTGCCCAATTTAGTTCATTTTTAAAATTTTATTTACTGTTTTTATGTGCACAAAATTTAAATCTCTACATTGACGCGTTCTCAGGCAGTGTCCAAATATTAGTGTAAACCGAAATTTTTGTATGGCAACACTAGGAAAGAGTTGCCCGACTGGTCCCACTATCGAACTTAAGTTTACTTTTTTTAAAGCCGTGTGCAACATTTTAGCTTTCTAATGGCGGATTTACATTACTCGACAATGCGATTTTACTGAGAAAGTTGTGGCATTTCATCAATTTGTTAATTGCATAAAATAGCTGGACGTTTATTGTGAAGTTCAAAATCGGATAAAAAAAGGCACTATTTTCAAGAACAATACAGATACAGAATACAATAGAGAATACAAAATATTCCCTTTAAAATTTTGACACATTCCATAATTAAAAATTTTTTAAAAAAATTTATAATAACTTTATAAAAAAATTTTTAACAATTTTTTAAAAAATGTTTAAAGATTTTTAATAAACTTTGACACATTCCAGCTGATGTGCTGTGACTTTCTTCAATTTTTTTTTTAATTTGTGTGCGTGTAAACAATTATATTCGTAACCGGTTGTAGTTATATGTATGAGTTTGCTGCCATAATAGCAAAATTTACTGCCATAAAATATACTTCTGGCTAGAACTTTTTATGGCTAATTATGGCAGTAAAAATTTCCCCTTCGTCGGAGAATTTAACATTTAACTTAGTAAAATTTTGCTGGATTATCTTTTGTCCTTATCGTTCTAAAGTATTTTCAGATAAGGGGAAACTACTTACTCTGTTTTCTAGCATTGTTCGAGTAATGTAAATCAGCCATAAGTACATTCGTTCTCGAGTAAAGGTCGATGCACACTTAACAGACAGGCATCGACATTTTTCGTGCACATATGTATGACAATAGTTTTTATGGTCGTTGGATAATAAATGTTTTTTTACAAGAAATGTTCCCTACTTTTTCTTTTATGGAGTTAATCGATTTGTGCAGTGAGCGGCTCATATAACGACATAAAATGCAAAGGAAACTTTCAGTTAAGGCAGGTACGCGAACAACTATAAAAAAGTGATCCCGTGTTAACTCTGCAACTAGAGCAGCAACCGACAAATGCCGGTCTGCTTTCTAGCCACCGATAGTGACCGGCAATGAAGTTGCCGTTTCGTGCCGGTCTCTGCCGATTCCGACTGATGTGAATTAGCTAACTTGTTTTCATAGAAAAATATTTTGCCGGTCTGTACCGATTCATGCTGTGTCGGTAAGTGTGCATCGACCTTTATCGTGAGGACGAGCAGACGGACGAACGAATAGGCAAAAAACAAAAAAATATTATGCGTGGGTGGGGTGGGGTCCAATCCATTTTGCTCTACTCTCATTAGTTCTATGTGTTACAAACGGAGTGAAAAACTTTTAGTATAGCTACCCTATGATTTCATCACCTAGGTATAAAAATAAAAAAGCTTGAATGAAATTTCATTCACCTATTCTATCTTCATTTATCTAATCACTATAAACTTCCATCGGAAACTAATATCACACACACACACACACACCGAGTAAGTCAATTGAAAATTAATTAGCCACGAAAGCAGAAGTGCATACAGGAAACGAACTGTTGACAAGCGGCCGAAGTGCAATTTTGTAATCATAACTTCATTACGGGAAATAGAACAAAACGAGGAGCACATTAGTTGGCAGTGGTAGATCGAACAGCAGCACTGACTAAATTCTAATCCTAAAAGTAGGTACTATGAATGAGGATGTGCTTGCAGCCGTAACGAGTGCAGACTTTTCCATTTTAAAGCAAATTCGAAAATGCAGCTGACCAACCGACCGACGCGCAAATTGCGTTTTATTAATTAATGTCCGCTATTGATTGAATATTATGACACGCACTCCCCCAAAAATGAGCAATGGAACATATATTACAAAACAACATATTTACATACCGTGGATATTCTATCTACCTATGTACAAATATTGATGCATAACACATGTAAACGTAGGTAGGATACCTTGAAATGGAAAACGTACAAGAAATGATATGAGGCTTGCACTATACGGAAATTACCAACCATTGGATGGTAATCGCAGTGAACCTTTCTCACACTTCTGCTGATGATGAAATATGTATACAGGTACCCGATATAGGTTCCTACCTGTTGTTTGCCGAAGGGGATCAGAAGAATTTAAGAAAATTACGGGAAAAAGATCTACCACCGGATGTTAAACAATATTGAAACATTGAACGTGCCGTGCCATACTGTACCATGATTGGCTTGTTACTTACTGTCTACGCATTATCGCTGATTATATTGTTGATAATTTGCGCTGACGTTTATATTGGATGACTGCATTCAAGATTTCGCTTTCCTCTTTCCTGTACAAGAAGAGTTTAAGAAATTTTCAAATGTGAAAATGTAATTAGGTTTTTGTGTGTGTGTTTTTTTTAGGTGTATATTCGGTAATAGAATTTTTTCGAATACTTATTTAAAAATTTAGACACCTTCAGATGGATGTGTGTTTCGTGTTTTAAAGTCCACAAAGATTGCTAACAGTCCTAGTTAAAGATTTTTGCTTTTGCGGTAAAGTCATTCAGCTACTCACCCTTTAGCCTGAAACACATTCACTGCAGTAACTTCGACTTTGCAGTAGCCGTTGCAGTAAAGTCGACTTCACTGCACATGTGTGCCACATTAACTGCAGCGCCTTCATTTTGACAGCCTATTTGACATTTTCTGAAGTTTGTTTGCGGAGCAGTATAAAAATTTAAAAAATTTTAATATCTAAAAAAATTGTAATAAGGTGTATAACATTTTTGTACAAAAATATGAACGAAATCGAATTCGTTATTGTTGTATGTGCTGCTTATTTAGCATACATAAAAATAATTGATTTTGCATTTAATACGCGAACTATTTGGACACAAGAAATCAATACTGCTGAAGAGTGAGAATTGCGAGGATTTTTTAATACAATTTTCAAAGTATTTAAAGAGAAAGATGACCACAGATTGAAAACATTTTATTTTTCTTATTTTTCCAGCAATGCACTTTACAATTCTTTAAGTTGTCA
Organism: Dioctria rufipes; assembly: GCA_963924295.1. Taxonomy (NCBI): domain Eukaryota; kingdom Metazoa; phylum Arthropoda; class Insecta; order Diptera; family Asilidae; genus Dioctria; species Dioctria rufipes. The sequence goes on from OZ002742.1 coordinate 20,469,548, forward strand.
GTACTGTAAAAATTGCAGCAACTTTGAAATTTCTCAAAGTCGAAGTTGAAGTCGCATTCACTGCTGCTGCAACCGAATTTATTGTGGCAGCTTAAAGTTCAACCAATTAAGATACCATGTGAAGTCGATGAATTCAAAGTTGAAGTCAGTGAATGTGTTTCAGGCTTTTAACTATCCACCCCTACCAAAAGACTCAGAACAAGAAAAAAAAAATGTAAAATAAGCCTCTAAGAAAAAGAGAGTTGATATTTGGTACATGGTGTTTCCATAGCAATAGTAAAAAAAATTCAAAAGTGGACTAAATCAGGCAACCCCTTCTTGGTGTTCCATGAGTTTTTATACATTTTGAGACTAACTGAGAACACGTCGACGTAGAGAGCTGAAAAATTGTGCACAGCGTTATCATAAAAATAGTCGGTAAAATTTCAAAAATGGACTAAATCGGGCGACCCCTTCTTAGTATTGCCATACAAAACTTTGATTTTTAACTATATATTTGGACACTGCCTGAGAACGCGTCGACGTAGAGAGTTCAAATTTTTGTACACGGAGTTTTCATAGAAATTGCAAATACAAGTTCAAAAATGAACTAAATCAAGCAACCCCTCTTAGAGTTGCCACACAGAACTTTGGGCTTTCACTTTATTTAACTTTTATTTTCATCTAGCTGTGTTAGACCTTTTCTCTTCTTATACATTTGAATTTCAAACAAATTTAATTTTTCGAACTGAATAAAATGACGTCTACAGTCCGCCATATTTGTTTTTTCTTCGATTAACCAATAGGCCCTATTCTGTGGGTAAAATTTTATCATTTTATGTTATGCCTTAAAATAAAATAATTCCCTAAAATCCTATTCTGTACCAGAAATTTTATTTTATTTTATGCATCGTAACATAAAATATTTCCTGTTATGGAGCATAACATAAAAGAACCTAAGCAGCACATTTTAAAGGTATTTTGATATATTTTATGAAAATAACGTACGTCAATTAAGATTTGTTGTGCGAAAGTAGTTTTCATTAAAAACTAAAATGTCCACCGCCATACATAAAAATTACAATTTTGTCAGAAATTGTAGAAATTTGCACTTGGTGCGGTATGGTAAAATATAAAAAGGTTTATTATATTTGTCTAGGTTTTAATTTTATCTAGAAGAGATCATAGGATACGATATCTTCGCGATTTCTACGATCCATGTGAGCTGGCCAACCTTAGGCTTCAAAAGTTTTTCCGACTGGATAATTAATAAATTTCTTATATTGTGATTTGTAAACTATTTTTGCAAACTTATAAATAATTCTAATTTATACCCAAAATGTTTCGTTGTAACAAACACTTATAGAGTAACTACAGCCTCATACCGGAAAGACATCCATTCCGTTCACTTTGAGTTAGGAATCTCAAAGTGAACAGAATGGATGTCTTTCATCTCCAGTCAGGAGTTTTCACATTTTAGCACTTTTATAGTCAAGTATCTCAAGAGCTATTAAGAAAGCAACTGCTTTCATAAATGATTATTTAGTGGGTAATTTGATAGAGTATCACACAAATGTAAATTTACCAGCTGTTCAAAAAGTAATAGAAAACATAGCGGAATGTACTAAAATTTTATGTTACGTGTTCATAAAAGAATTCATAAAATAATTTTATGGAATTACAACAGAATACGAATTTTTAAAATATTTTATTTTCATTTTATGAAGAAGGGATTTTATCGCCACAAAATAATATAAAATAATATTTTATGAAAAATTACAGAATAGGGCCCAATGACAGGATCAAGATGAAACGTTTTATACTTTTTCCATGAAAATCAGTACTATGCTGAATCTCTGTATTCCAGGCAAAATAAAAAAAAATTATAATCTATATACACTGTGTTTGACAAATAAGTAGGATGGAGTATGAAAATTTATTCCTTTTAGTGTTATGATCACACTTTTTCCCTAGACCCCCTTCTAAAATCATACCTTCCCACTCAAATTTATGATATAAAGTTTGTTTTTCTGTTCGGAAGGAAATGTACTCACTTAAATACTCATAAGTACTTTCAAGAATACTGAAGGATCAAGCTTGAACTCTCATTCGAAAGAGGATTTTCCATCCTTTCGAACAATATGCAATACGTCACGATTTGTGACCAAACAAGTGAGTTATCGAGACTTAAATTTGAATTCTTGAAAAAAAAAATCCATACTAATTTGTTGTGTTATACTTAATCCCGTAAAATGTATACTTCAAGGACACATTTTTGTTTTCTTGTCAATTATTAACAGTCCTTTAAATAAAAAGAAGTACTACCGAAATATCTGCTTCCGTTTAAAACTGGGTGTTAACAACAGAGTTAAGCTCTATGTTGGGTGCTTGATCACAGTGACATATGTACTTGGAAATGAGACAGCTCATTCTCTGGCCAGGAAGGATTCCGCTATGAATATACGTCTAGCGGAGGATTCCATACGACGGTCCCTAGAATCAGTGAGGATGATTCCAGATGTATAGGCAAGCTGTCAAATTGCAGATGGGGAGGACTGACCCCTTGCGCGATTTCAAGACAGCTGTGGCCCGAGATATGTCATAGAAAGACTAAATCTCTGCTCAGAAGGAACCGGAATGATGTGCGTAATCTTATTGCAGTTATCACAGGACACTGTATTTTTGGCAAACATGCAGAGCGCATGTAAGCTCTAAACAATGATTTCTGTAGAAGCTGTATGGACAAGGAAGACGTTGAGAGCGTTCAACACCTACTGTGTGAATCTTGCTGATCTTGGTAGCTACTTTTTCTGGGAAATGAGGGAATTAGCAGATAAGGAGTTGGGGAATCTGGTAAGGGTCATTAACTCTTGCGGCTGATTTCAGAGCACCTAAACTAACCAAATCAACTCTATCGACAATGCCGCCACGTTGCTAGATGGACGGAAGATAGCTCATTCTGCCTTTAAATTGGTCCTAAATCTAATGCAGGTCGAGGCACCTCTAATTGCTACAGATATAAGGGCAAACGAGAGCGTGTTGGGCGGTAAGAAAAATTTTTTAACAGGAGAATTACCAATCGTAAATACGAGCCGATGAAGCGAGGTCATGTTTGAAGTTTTTATATTCAAAAGCTTGCACTAAGAAAAAAAATATATGAGAGTCTGGTTATTTTCCAGCGATATTGGTGGAACAGATACACACTTGATGGTAAATTAAATTTCTCATTAAATATGGCTACAATGGTGACATCAATCATAGAGCAGACTGCCAAAGTATACCCCAACATAGCGAATATTAAGACGCAACCCATAGATTGGTTATACGAGAGGGTGCCATATAACTACAAAAAATTACAAAACAGCTCTGTTATAAATGATTTTTTGTTGAAGTCCTACAAAGACAGTGCAATATAAGTCTGTGGACTCCGTACTAGTAAACTGATGATGAACTAGATATTATCTTAAGGTATTCCTGAATACCCTTAACCCAGTTGTGCTACCTATTAAGAAACCTAAAACCTGCCACAAGACTGCAGTTCAAGATTCTTCATCGAAATATTGTCAAGGCCATAGTACGAATACCGTTGATACACTCAGAGTATTATTTTGAGGTCAAAAGACTGCAGTTCTCCTGAAAGTTTGCTATGCAATTACGATTGATAAATTTCGGGGGTAGTCGTTGAAAGTAGCCCGAATAGACCTAAGAGAGCCCGTGCTTTCACACGGGCAATACTATGCAGCCTATTCTGAGTGAATTCAGTGAAAGGCATTACGGCAAATGTAGTTTATAAAGAGGTCCTTTACTACCATCTTTAAAATTATACATACATTTTTCTCTTTTTACTTAGCTACCCCACACAATGGGTGATATTTGGAAGAAAAATGGGTTCCATTTTTAATGTAGATATCGAAAATACAGCTTAATACGAATAAAATTATTTTTTGTGAAAGAACCGTTGTCGAAAACTGAGCCTACGTCTGTTATATGAATGTCGTGTACATCGGTAACGAAGAAGAAGAGGCAATTTTTCTCTCGTGCTGATGAGTTATGTAAAAAAGACAAAAAAAGTATAATTTAAGCTCTAGATGAATTCGCCACACTTGAGGGAAAAAATAAGTAAGTGCATAAAGACAAATTAGTGTAAGTCCATAAAGGAATGAAAATATGCATATTTTAGAGAATAAAATAATCAAGACAGGGTTCTATTATTCGCCCACATTGAACATAGCTTTCTCTTCCCTTTTAGCCGCTAGGGCTGCGAGCATACTTGCGGCGACGCATCTGTAGTCGTACGTTTCCGAACTCTTGACCAATCCTTGTATAAACCTGGACAAATTTATTTCAAAATTCGCCCGTCTAGTAATACTTCGCTGAACGTAGGAGAGTTAGGCTAGGTGCACTTTGATTTCAATGTAAAAATAAAAACAATGAAAATAATAATTCCTATGTCAACTGTTGATTGGGGAAGTCGAAATAGAACAAAAAAGAGGAAAAAAAATATGAAAGGTATCAATTTTCATATCGCGTTTAAAAGAAAGGAAATAAAACACAACTCCGTGGGGAAATTTTCAACGTTGACTGCTTGACTTCTTTTATAGACCGCTAGATACGGAGTCACATGATCATGAGCTAACAGGTGATCTGGTGCGAAAACGGTTGAGCTCCCTCCCGAAGTATCAATCATAACGGAAGTTTCCGTGGCTATCAAGCCGACTAAGGGTTGGCTCGCGGCAGGATTCCAAGCACACTCGAGTCGCAGCCGACAAGACGACATAAGTTTGGTTTGTTACAGACTGCCCAGGAGTGAACTCTACCAACAGCATCAATGCTGCCACTCTACCTGTATACCATCGCTTTCTTCGTGGTGTAACATCCGTTCGAGCTGTCATTGGGACAGCCTGGACTGAAGAAATTGAAGTGGCACGACGTCACTGCAGCCTTATTGCATGAGCTTAAAATTGTGGTAAGAAGTAATTTGTCACGAGAATTCATGAGTTGCGGAGTGTAGGAAATAAAGGGGCAAGATGGCCTATTCGGGTATTCTGTTTGCGAATAGCGGCAATCAACGCTAAGAAGTTTTCTGAACTCTCCCTGTAAAAATCGTTCCTATCTTCAGACTGATTCAGCCGTCATTCAAAAAAATGTAAAAACCGGCCAGTCGATATTGCTTCAGCCTGTATGAAATTCTGTGACCTTTATAACAAACAGTGGCGGTTTCAGAGTGTCATTTTAAGTTTTGTTTATGAGAAACAGTATTAAGAATGTAGTTTTTCATTCAAAATACAGTTATTAATTATATGTTCGAGTTCTCTTTTGGAGCAAAATGAACTAGTTTCCACGGGACAAGAAGGACTAGTGGTCCGTCTTGCCCCTTTACGTATCAATGAAATTTTTCTAATATGTACCTACAGTATGGTTCGCATACTTATAAATTATAAACTGGTCGAAATGAAACGTGGACAGACTTCCATACAGAAGGATATAGCCGCTAATAATAATAAGATAATAGAGTATTAAAGCGACAGCAAGTTTTTCCAAGTGCCCCAAAACAACTCTTATTCGAAAAGTAACGGACACACCGAACAACATTATTAGTGGTTTTAAAAAGACAGTATTATATCCAGCTGACCCCAATGTCTTTGGCGATGAAGGCTTTATCGTTGCTAAGATTACGCACATAACTGTGACACCCGAACACGCATAGTAGATGAGTCTCCCACTAACAGTGTAACTTCCACGCAAAAGCACGTAATACGAGATATACCGACAAATACTTCTGCAGCCGGTCTTCGGATTCTTCTTTTATTTCCAACACCCGAGTACATTTATTCTAATATCACCAAAAGTAATAGTACAACGACTTCTGAAAGTCTCTGGTACCGCAACCATAAGAAAAAATAAAAGAACAAAAGCTAAAGCATTGACATCAAGCTCATAATTAAAAACATCCGTAAAATCCATTCGCTAATTTTATAACTTTTTACTTTTGTTTTAGAGTCCATTTTATCTCTTGGAAAATTCATTTTTGCCCTACTAGTGGTTTTTTTGCAGTCCTCTGTAAAATAACTTTAATATAAAAAAAAAAACAGTTTGCATTCAAAAATTTTATATTGTAAACAAAACACGAATGCAAATTTCTAAATAGCTTTGGCGGCCATTTCGTGCATAAATCTAGATTTAATTGGATTAATTTCTTAGATTGTCCGTTTTGCCCCTCTCTCCCCTATGTACTGAAGATGAAAATCAAAAGAATAGCACTTATAGTCGTCATTTTAGGGGTTTAACCTCGGAATTCAACATAATAAGCTGTAAGTTCGTAAAAACTTTTATTTTGACATCCTAAAAATTGTCTCAAAACCTACCGACTGTAGGGTGTCCGCAACTATAAAATCCTAGGGGTCAAAGGTCAGGTTTTCGCTATTTTTATCTATTATAAATATTGTAGAGGAATAAATTCTCTACAACTTTTGTTTTGAAACTTTTTCTGTACGTTGAACTGTTTTTCAGATAGAGGGCAGTGAGCGCGCAGTGTTTTTCTATGTCGAGTATTATTCAAGCTCAATCGGTAGTCTCGATCAAATATGTGTCCTTTAATGTTTAAAAATTGTTAATAAATATATAATTATAAATCATTTTTATTTTTTATTAACTTTTTCATTATATTTTATAACTTTTCTCATTAATTAAGTTTCTATTAATTTTATTACACTTACCTGCTGGTGTAAGTAAAAAATGATTGAGGGAAATAAACATATTCATTATATTTTAATTTTAGTCAAATTTATACTAATTACTTCCTAAATAACAAAAAGAACAAAAATTTATTTTTAATACTTGTTTTTATTTGAAAATATCGTTCTACACATTTAATTTACGATCGTTGAAGTTAAAGAAATAGATTGATCACGAGAGCTACAACTTCTAATTTTAAATTTCTTCATCTTCTTCTTCTTCTTCGTCTTCTGGTTGCTGTAAAATTTCGGATTCATCCTCATTTTCGTCTTCAATGACATTTGTTTCCAGGTCCTCCATAATTTCGGGATCAAATATACCATCTTCATTGACATCACTTTGATATGGTGAAGCATTGAGACAAGCTTGCCCATTACACTGGCCACAAGCTAGAGAGCACTGTAACCCCGCTTTCCTGCATCCACATCGCGAACCACAACCACTCTTACAGTTGCAAAAAATAGTGTTAAGCAATTCCTCTGGAGCTGGTGGTAAAATTGTTGTAATTGGCTCCAGGTATTCATTACGCATTACCCAGCCCCAGTCCTGAGGTTCCAAATCATGCCCCAACCAAGTACGAACTTGATAATAAACACGATTGAAGTGTTGGTGAGCTGCTCCACTTGTTGGTGGCAGATTTGATAACTGCACAGGTTTATTCTGCTTTGTAGACTTGACGAAATGTGCATAACGTAGACGGTCGATACTGTCTGCAAATTTTGGAGCGTTATAGATTGCCAACAAAACTTGTGTTCCACTCTCAAATAATCCTTGAACCGAACCGTTTTCTTCCTCAAAAGCTGCAGCAAGTTGATCCAAATTTGGAAGCTTCTCAAGTGTTCTTAAAAAAGTTTTTTTCCCTTTTTTAAAGAATGCGGAAGTTGTGTCACAGCCACTTACTGCGTGCAAAAACATAATGTGTTGTTTACAACGAGGATATTTGTCAAAACTTTTCGAAGAGTATATTTCTGTTTTTACATTTCCTTTGCCAACTTTTTTAAAGAAAATTTCTTGTTGATGAAATAGTGTACGCCCAATTAAAATGACAAGTAAATCTATATCTTCTCCTATTATAACTGTGGGTTTTTCAGGTTTAGATTCTTCAATAGCTGTTTCAACAATAAGAACATCAGCATCATCTCTGGCTTGTTTAGCAGTGATATTAACAATTTGTAATTTTTCAATTAGCATATTAATGAGCTTTTTTTTATTACTTCGAGATGATAGGAATTTTTCTTGGCTAATTGGTACAACCGTTCTTTCGTCGAAACAAACTTCGTTTGTTTTTGAAATTGCAGCAGTTCTTCTTTGTTGTTCCATTGCTTTTATGTTTTTACTGTTATCTGAATATCCGTCAAATACAACAATAGTTGTTGAACTATAATGCCTTTGTAAATACTTAACGTATTTATCTAAAATGATAGAAAAAGTATCTTCTTTACTCCATACAACGCGATGCAGAAGAAATCCGCCGTCAATTATAAATGTCGCATTAGTTTCATTGAGATTAAAAGCTATGGGTGTCATATTGTCATACAAGGACGATTTTGTTGTCTTTCTCATACCATCATTATCAAAAATATAGAAAAACACTGCGCGCTCACTGCCCTCTATCTGAAAAACAGTTCAACGTACAGAAAAAGTTTCAAAACAAAAGTTGTAGAGAATTTATTCCTCTACAATATTTATAATAGATAAAAATAGCGAAAACCTGATAGGAACCGAGATATTTGCGAAAAACATGCAAAAAGTCAATTTTTTGACCTTTGACCCCTAGGATTTTATAGTTGCGGACACCCTACAGTCGGTAGGTTTTGAGACAATTTTTAGGATGTCAAAATAAAAGTTCTTACGAACTCACAGCTTATTATGTTGAATTCCGAGATTTTGCTTGTATTTTGGCTAAAATAACTGGACTATTATACCTATAACGTATAACTGATATATTTTAAAAATCCAATATTCGCTGCGAGCTTCTCTGTCTTCTTCCTCCTGCTGTTTCTCCATTTGAAAAAATAAATAAAAATAAAAGCAATATATGAAAATCCATTTTATATTCTATGATGCAAAATTGACCTAAAATGGAATACAAATCTCACACCTTATTAAATAAAGACTTTTCAGGGCAGGAAATTGACGTGCCTCCGCCCAGTGGATCTCCAAACGAGCGTTTGATCGATAACCAAGTTAAGCCGAATTCCCTCCATCCATACGCTAATCCATCCTCTGGACAGTATAGTTTCGGTTCTAGAAGCTCTCAAGCCACGGTCACTCCAAGCTACAATCAAGCCTAAGCAAGACTTATCGACAAACACGAAACTTCCGCCGGAAATCTGGTCGATTGTGGACGTCTCACGTCAAGAATTGCCAATCCGCCAAATACTCCTATCGGAGCAGTAAACTACAGCCATTTTAAAATTTACTACAGTTTTTTTTTTTAATAATTTGCTCTTATGTCATCTAAAAGGCAATAAAATTTCACCAATAAAAACATAAACATCGGCCATAGATTACAAAACCCAATGACATTGGCATTAATAACTACTAAAATTAGTTTTATAAAAGAAAAAATCCTTTAGAAAAATTCACACAAAATTTCATTGGCACAAAATAAAAAAAAAAAAAAACGAAATTTCCACATGCATTTTTTGCCGATCTGCTTTCCATATTTTTATAAGTTTCCCATAAAAACTGTTTCACTTTTTTGCTACAAAGGAAAAATTATGTACAAACTCAAAAAAAAAACTAAATGCTTTTGTTATTTGCACAGGAATTCTACAATTCAATAAAGCTCATCTTTCTTTATACCTTACTAATAAAAGTGAATCCTTTAAGCGGAAACTTCCTTAAATCACATCAAAACATCTGAAGGGATTCGAAGTACTGACGACAAAGTCATTAAGGTCTAAGTAATAAGAACATTCTCTCCGAGGATAATTAATCTAAATATGCGAGTGATGATGAAACTCCTGCAGGGTTCTGCTAATTTGAACATGTTACACGGAAGGTCGCGACATCTCGTATCTTACTTAAATCAAATCTTTCAATATAAACAAAGCAGACTGTGGGAAGGAGGAGGAGGAGGGTTGAAATGGGGTTGAGGAATTTTCTGACAGAGGATAAACTTCCCAATCATCTTGATAATATAATGAAAATATACTTTTGCCTCATTGAAAGCCACCACACTTTACTTACATTTCGTGTCGACCTTTGTTTTTCACTTTGCATCTAGTATATGACACGGGGTTCGATGGTATTTTATTTTTATACAAAAACTTTCCGTTCTCGCCTATTTCGTTGATGTGTTTACAAAACGCTGTGTTTGACATATTTTATTATTAATTATTCTCAAAAGAAGTACATTACTGGGTCGCTGTCACAATGTCACTTTTAGATGATGAGAAATAAATTTCACTTGTGAGTTGGTGATGGTGATGTGGGGATATCAGCTAACTATATTAAAACGACTTGGCGATAAGATATTTGTGTATATGTAGCAGATATTGATTGTATCTTGATGAAAATGAATTTTTAATTTTCATGAATTTTATTTAGGATTAAAAATAATAAAGGAAAAAAAACTCTTGTTTTTTTAAATGTGAGTAGAATTGGATATGAAAATTGATTGGTTTTGATTAATTCAAAAAATATATCTTGACTACTTCCCATACAGCAGAAAATTACCCAGACACATCCCATTCTTGTCCCATAGATCACATAGCTTACCCGGGTAAAGAGGAAGTATTCGCAGTATGTAATACTTAGGACCTTATTTCTATGAGTTATTCCCTGGGATATTCCACAACTACTCTCTATAGGAATATTCTCAGTATTTTACGGGATGTGCAGGACAATCTTGGGACAATCATGGTAAGGTCGTTTTCCCCCTTCCACAAAATTTATTTTGGTATGTTCTCTGGTTCTCGTGGTTCGCTTAGTTTTCTGGTGAAAGCACTTGATTTGTTGCTTGGTATGCTTCCGTGTATCGTTTTTGGAGAACAAAAACACAACAGCAAAATATGTATGGAAAGAAGCCATATGAAAACTGCGTTGTTTAAGGGGTAATATGACTTTTTTCACTTCTTTTTTTGCTTAAGTACTCCTTAAAGTATCCAAGAATGATAAAAAAAAGTAGATTATAAGAGTAAAAAGCTTTTAGGGGGGGGGGGGAAGTCGTTTTCACGAGCGTGGTCGACAAAATTAATTGTTTTTCGACTGCGGCGTTTGGGGTATTTATTATTCTTTATATAAATTATACCGACACATATTAGTTTCCAGCTTTTAATTTTGACTAATAGATGTCTCTCCTGCTCCAATTTTAAAACTGAGCAAACAGCTGTTTGTAGAAAGTCCGTTACAACACGCAATAGTTACTGTTTGATTTCTCTCATTAAAATTATACTACTTGAAACTTTAAACGCGTTTTTCTCGAAACCATGTTTTTCAAACTGGGCATACCAGTAGCTTCCTCAATTTTTTTCCGATTGACTTGAATTTTTAACTGCAACTTTAAAACAATATTTTCTAGTAAACGTCGTAGGATTTTTTTTTGATAAATTGGTTTTTATAGATTTTATAAGTGATTTTCGGCCGATTTTTTCGAAAAAACAAGAAAAAAAGTTCCAATTGACGTATTTTTTTTTAATCAATTTTTCGAAAAATTCTTCGAAGTTCACTAGATTTTGGACTATATTTTAAGAAACTTTTTGGGTTTTTGTTCCAGATTAAAAATTTTGACCTGTAGCGGTACGCCCATGTTGACCGTCCGAGATATTTCTATTCCTTGCGTGCGCTGGTATGGCTCCATTTTGTATCATAAAATTAAAATTAAATATGTTTTTTTAAAGACTATATAGTACTTTCATATGCACAGAACCTCATATCTCTATCCCTTTCCTATCGTTCGTGATACGTCTCAAAATATCAGGTGCAATTTAGTGAACACAAGGTGATATTACCTCTCAACCAGCTACATGCATGAAACTATATTAGAATTCTATTCGCTTCTGCAATATCTTCTTGTTTTGGCAAAGTTTGTTAGTTGCTATAGTTGTACATTTCAGAGCGTAAGTTTTTGGTCGAGATTCGAGAGTCGGGATTTGAGAGTCGAGATTCGAGAGTCGAGATTCCAGTCGAGATTCGAAAGTCGAGATTCAAGACTCGGGCTTCGAGAGTTGAGGTTTGAGAGTCGGGGTTTGAGAGTTGAGGTTTGCGAATCGAGATTTGAGAGTCGAAACGCAATAGTCGAGATTCGAACGTCTATATTCGAGAGTGTTGATTCGTGAGTTGAGATTCGAGAGAGAAAACTCAAGGAGGCGAGATACAGGATTCGAGAGTCGAGAGAGTGTATAGAATTGATGAGTAAAAACTTAAAATAAATAAATTTTGAAAATAAAATGCATTAAAAAGTAAAAAAAAAGCAAATAATAAATTAATAAATTTTCTTCCGACAAATTGCAATAGAGTTCATTCAAAATTAGTTTTAGGGCTGAAAAAGCCCTCTCAACGCTGATTTGTGTTGACGGGGACGGCCGGCATGGACAATATGGGCCAAATTTCGTAGAACAGGAAATGAGTACTTTTGGGATTCCCATTAATTAAGAAGATCGGCATCGATGTCGACACATGATGTCAACGCACAACTACAGTGAAACAATGAAGCCATTTGAACATCTGATGACTTACCTTATGCCGTTAAAAAAAGTTCAGTTTCAAACGTTTTACAGGAATCGAAACGGGTCTCATTTTGGTGTATTCCACTAAATTGCACGATTTTAATTTATTCCAGCTTTTTCATTTAAAATTTTCAAAATACCAGTTATTTTCGGTCCCTGCTAACAATGCAATTCAGATTAAATGGATTCAAGCTTAAATAAACTGAATCTCTGATGTTTGAAACAATTTATATCTAATATACTTTGGTAAAATTTTTAAAACAACGCAAATTTATTTCATCATAATTTAAATAGTATTTGCCGCAGAACGATTTTGCGAGCTGCAGAATTTTTGTATATGTATTTAATACCTATACCTACTATAAAATAATTAAAAAGATTAAGTAGCAAAAGGTAGAACGAAATTTTGACCGTTTTTAGCTTGCTTCTCCTAAAGATTGAATCCATTTCAAGCTAAAAATGACCAATCGGACATTTCACCTGAACCAGGGGTGACACATATCGAAGATTTATTGCCTACTTATAGCCCAGCAGCTGAACACTGTATCTCGACCGTTTTAGCTGCACTAGATGTTGAAAACACTGAGGACTTGCAAGACCTAAGTACTACTCAAGGATAACTCTACAGCAGCGGCTTCATAAATGGTGGAAATGAAGCCCTGTGAGGAATTGGTTACTACAGCTTTGAATCATCCAGAGGACGAAGCTTTTACAATAAAAGAGTCCGTCCAATAATTACCACAAATCGGGAATATCCAACAGATCCAAACTTGTATTGAGACATACCCATAGCACTTGATCTAATTCGTGTTCTATTTGAATTAGGCCCTTGTCAGCCTTTCCTTAAAGACAGTTTTAAAAATGTTCCAAAAGATAAAGCTAGACGTCATGTAAGCACTAAATACTTGAATATTCTCTATCTATGAACGATTCTAAAAATTGTGAGTTCGATTCCCATATGGGAAAAATAAATAAGAATCGAAAAAATTTACAATTTGTACCTTTCATCGCTACTGGTTAATGCCAGCTGAAAGCAATTGTGGCTTAATAGCCTAGATAAAATTAATAAATGCGTCTCGTTAGCTGAGAGGTAAGAGTAGTTGTCCGGAAAGCGGAAGGTCCCGGCTTCAAACCCCGGACGAGGTGGTTGATTTTTCCTCTTGTATTTATGATTTAATTTAGAATCGTCAAAAATAAAAGTTCTTAAAATTCTTCTATTCTCCATTAAAAGTGTATTAAAATTCATGATTGCAAATGAAATGTGCTATATTGACTTTGCGACCGATCTGAAAGATCTGCAGATTGAAATTAATTAAGTCCTACCTGCGATCTATAATGGGTGAAGACAGATTGTCTGGGTTAGCATTACTTTTCATTGAAAGACAGTTGGCTACTGAAGTGGATTATAATATGGTTATAGATAATTTTGCAAGAATGAAATCTAAACGAAATAGGCTGTTATAGTTGCCTCCTTTATTTATAATTCATATATGCTCGCACATACATATTTATATTAATTTTATTTTGAAATAATAGAATTTTGTTATGTTTTCCTTTAATATAAAATATAAACATATGCTTATGTTTGAACTACTTGAAGCTGGAGGTCTATATTTTTCTTTAAAATATGAAATGAAGGCGCCTTTTTTAACTGCTTGCTCCCCCAAATATTTAAACCTAGATACGCCTCTAATGCTGTCTAAACTGTCTTACACACATTCACATTATATAGTTTGATAAAAAAAAAGGAAGTTTGAGGCTTCATAGACATAGAATAAAAATTAGAATCCAGTATAAGGTAAACGACCTCCCCCTATACCTAAACTCTATTAAAATACAACGAAATATAAAAAAATTTACGAGATATGTATAAGAAAAAGTTACGGAAAGAAATTTAAAAATTGTTTCCACAATGAGTGTACTTTTCGTGTTGAAAAAAAAAAAAGAGAAAACATCTGTAATTACGGTAATTTTTCAATAATAATCAATCAACAAAGAAATTCATCTATCTCGAGATTTGTTTCTTTCACTCAACCATTCCACGATCAAGTAATTTTTATGTGTTCAAAAAACAAGAAGAAACGAAGAGCAAAAATATGTATAAAAGAAAAAAAAACCAACAACACCAATCAAGCACTCACCTTGTATTTGTGGTGCATTAGGCTTATAGCCTTGGCAGTCAGGATTTATTGTACTATTTGAAGAATGATTACTACCTAATGGTGCTAATGATGAAACTGGTGCTTTCCTCCTTAACGATTCCAGTTCTCGAAAATGACTTGTAAATGGAGCATCTAAAAATGGACGTTGACCTAAACCTAAAGCACGAAATTGATGACCACCTGGTGGACCTGAAATTATAAAAAGAGGAAAAAAAAATAGTTTTTAAAATTTTTATTAATTTAATTGTGAATTTAAACAATTTTAATGTTTGTTTTCTTTAATTGTAAAATATTAAAAAGGTGCTCTGCTTAAAAATTAGATTTAATTTCTGTTTAATCTTTCAATCAGATCAAAACCGTCATTGGCCAGAAACGGGATTCTCGTGACTTGATTTCGAAATATTGTATGTACGAGATTTGTCCAATAAATACGGGAACTGAGGTCATAAGAACTTTATTTTACAAAATTTAAGATACATCAATATTCCCCCTATTTGTAGCAATGCACTTGTACTATCTCCGTTTTCACTGTTCAAAGCATGCCTGGAAGTCTTCAGAAGTCAGGCTTCTCAGCTGCCACGTCGCTATATGTTTTACGTTTTCAAATTGTCCAGGTGTCGTTCCCGAATGACATTTTTATATTTTTATCGACTTCGTACTTGAACAACCATAACTCGTTCGCAGTGATGACATTTTCAAGGAAACCGGAAGTTTGAGCGGAGTTTTTCAGTCGGTGAAGCACTCGACTTTCCTCAGTTTTTGGTCAGGTATCAGCAACTTTGGGTCGATTTTTGCACACAATTTTCAGCATCCGGACAGTGAATCGGCTATCGAAAGGCATAGGAGACTTAACTTTTTGATGTTTTCATCGGTACGATGGTCGTCCTCCCCTGGTATCACCCTTCCAGTCTTCACTGCCCTCACTAAAATACTTGATCCATTTGAAAGGAGCTCTTTTCTTTAGTGCGTTCTCTCTATAAACACTCAACATTTCATGAATTTCCTGTGAGTTTTTTCAAAGTTTCACTAAAAATTTGATATTGACTCACTATTCCATCTGCTCATCAATCTCCATAGTCGACAAGAACAAAAAAGAGGTACCACAAAAAAGAATCCTAAATTCACTTGTACGCTTTTATTGACAGTCTAACAGTCACTGCCGCTTCACTGGATCCCCCGCCAATATATTAGCCAGGGTCCATGACCAAGCATCATCTCAGTTCGCGTATTTACCGAACAGACTACGTATATGAAATTTTGTCACTATGTGCAAAGTGTGAGTGGTTTACAAAATTATACTTCAGAAATTTGAAAATTTTTGTATGCCAACCCTGCGATGGTGTTGCTCGATTTCATGCATATTCACGCCTACATCTATATGATATTATAAAAACACCGTGTACAAAATTTCAACTCTATCTAAACGACTTCAAAACAATGTCCAAATTAATAGAGTAAATCAAAATGGCAACACTATACGAAGGAGTTACCTGATTTTACAGACAGACAGATGGACGTGCATACATTTATCGAGATTGTTCCTGATTCTATACGTGCATTAATTTGTATGTTTGTACCATAGTTTTTCTATGCGTCATATGATCGAACCTTAGTACCTAACTTAACTATATCCTGTGATTTCATTCAGGGAGGGTCCAGGGTGTAAAAATTGATGTGGAAACGTGGATGTTTTATCAAACTATTTGATACTCTAATTAATTTTATTTTGTAATTAGTTTCCACTCAAATTGCTTGTAAATAATTTACGTTTATGAAGTAGAGGTGAAAAACTAAGAAAATATAAAAACAATACAATCACTGCGCCTTCTATTTGTCATAGAAGATTTAAATGAACCAAAAAATAACAACAAACATCTTTTAAACTCATATAGATGTTTTTTATGCGGACATATCTAAGGCATTTGATACAATCAATCACAATATAGACACAGATAAGAGATTGGGCTTTGATTCTAGCAGTATACCTCTGGTTTCAATCATATCTCTAGAATCAACATCTTACTGTTGTAATTATTGGTTTCTCATCGAACCTATACACCAAACCCCGGGGGTACCCCAAGGCTCGATTCTTGGCCCGCTTCTCTTATTATTATACGTTAACGATCTTCCCAATAAACTTTGTTCTTTCTTTTTTAACCTGATGACACTAAAATTTACAGAGTAATAAATGATCTGTCCGACTGCCAGCATCTGCATAACGAACGACATCTAGAAGCCAATCTTTTGGTGTAATAAAAATCAATTGTCCTTAAATGTGGACAAATGCAAATGTATTTCTTTTACAAGAAAACAAACTACATTATACAGGGAATATAAACTGGACACTATCCCCATCAACCGTGTTTCAGAAATTAATGACTTAGGAGTACAATTTGACAGTAACCTATTGTTTGACTCGTATCATTAATAAAACTTTTAAAACTTTGAGGTTTGTATTAAGGTGCAGTGCACTAGGGCTTTTAAGCAGCTCTCTACTCATAAAACTATGTATATTAACCCTAGTTAGATCCATATTAGAATACCCTTCCCCAATCCTGAATCCTTTCTATACGACGTACAAAAATAAAATCGAGAGTGTCCAGCGTAGATTCACTGGCTTATATGAATATTATGGCGACAGATTCGCTAGATACTATATGAAAGCTTTAAAAGCACGGATTTATTGCACGGCTCTATTGATTCTTCTCAGTTATTGTCCAAATTAAAAATCAGCTTTCCTAGCCGTTTAATTCGGTAGCTACTTATGTTTGACATAGATCCACCCAGCACCAAACTGGAATCACGTCACCTTCAGTTATGATTCAAAAGGCCCACAATTCCTTAATGATCTCAATATACTCAGTGACAGCTTTGGGTCCTTTAAATGCAACCTCTTGGCTGAAGTTGGTGTTCTAGATAATTTCTCCATTATAAACTGATATGCCTAATCTTCACTTTTATCTGCTTGCTTCCTTCTCTTCCATTATTCTGTGTATTATTATCGCTTTGCGTTCAATGCCCCCTCTACTTTACTTTACCTTACATTTTACTTTTTTAAACTTATTTTTATTGTTATTCTTAGTCGCGTTAATTTACTTTTCATTCTTTATTTTGCTTAAGATTTGATTTTGTTTTTGATATTTAGTAATATTAGTAATATTTATTTTCTTAATTGAATTTTTCGACTTTCTTTATAGTATGTAGCCTGTAGTTTTTATTCTTATTATTATTATTTCATTTATATTATTATTTTTCACTGAAATTATTATTTATTATCCTTTATATCTAATTTTAAGTTGCTTATGTATATCTTTTTCTCCCTTTGAAGCAGGGCCGGATCTATGGTGAGGGGGGGGGGGCACGCGGGGGCATTTGTTCCAGGAGCTAGTTTTAAGGGGCCGGCAATACGTCGAACTTCTGAACCCATAACTAAACGAGAAAAAATCTAATGACAAGAATTGGACAATTTTTCAGACCATACTTAACATTTCAGTCTTCTTTTCGGAATCTAAAAGCCTCTTTGCTGATATCATACTTCCGATTGTGCTTATACTTACACAGTCAATCAGTTTACTGTCTATTAAATTTAAGTCTGTAAGCCTCTGTACCTTTGTATCATATGAAATGAATTCAAAAATTGTACAAATGTGGCTGGCAACCCTATGTTTCCCATCATCCATCAATCCTACTTCGAATGTAGACAGAATATACAGAATATAAGACAGTAGGAACAAGCACAGAGTTACCAGGAAATTATTTTTATGCCAGCTAATTTATACCCTTTTTGGGCCAGAGTTAAGGCCTTTGAGTCCGAATAAAAAATCGGATAAAACCTTTTAACCTGAACGGCAGTTTGCCAGATTTTTCTATCCAGAGGTTTTTTTAAACAGTCTCAAATTTTAGTAGTTTTAGCAGAGAAGATTCATATTGAATAGTGGCAAAAATAAAAAACTAATCTCTAACATAATTAAATTTTTAATTTATTATCCTTGTGTTAATAATACCGGAGACAGACTTGCAATTTCAATATTGCATTTTGCGCTCAACCGCAAGTCTATCTCTATATACTGAGAAACAACTCGGTATACCTACGCTCGGTAGAACATTGGAACTCAATATGGAAATTGCGAAAAACATACCCGGTATACGAGTTTATTGAAATATGACCCTAGTTATAAACCATAATCATTTAATACACGAACCTTTTAGAACCGAATTTAATACTGCAATATTGGGAACAACTTTTTCTATCTCCATTGCGATGGCAAGGAGACTTCAGCTTGGAAGACAGTGGTGTGCCTTCCAAGTGAGTACTCCAAACCAATATCAGGTTGAAGAAAGTAAACATCAGCATCGGCTCTCTCATTAATGAGTGATCGGGGAAGCCACGATAACGCGCTTCCCTCAAACCACGATTCCTTTTCAGGAAAATCCACAGAAGTGCGAAGCCCAAAATGAAGGTCTGGTACATCGCATCAAGTGGCTTGCGGGCCAGAGGGTATTTCCGTTCCAGCTCACACGCCAATGAGCAATTGGAAGAACCAGTCCAGGCGTAATATTTTGGGTACTTACTTTCCACATTATTTTTTCCTGTAATTTTTGTAGCTTTTTGTTTCTTATTGTAAAAAACAAAATACTTCCATCACCGATATTCAAGAAAATAATTCATTGAAATCTATTAGGAACACGAGGAATGAACTTAAGAAATTTCATTTAAATCCTTAGTTTTCTCACAAAATTACCAGAATAACTGCATTTTCCAACAGGACGCAATTTACAAAATAATTGAAAAGATAACATTAAAAAAAAAATCGCACTCACATTTCACAATTCATTCAAAATTGAATCAATTTAATTTTAATTTTAAAAATTCATAAAAATTAAAATAATGCTTAAAATCGGTGTAATATTTAATAAACTCCATTAAAAATCCCAGCTACATTGTCACCATTTTATTGTCCCTTTAGTAGCAGTAGTAGTCGGACTTCAGTAGCATATTGGGCATAATATGTCCCGGATCCCACTCCTCAGGGCATTTGTATGCACATAGCTAGACATCAGGATGGACAATTGTATACTATTCAGGTATCTGCAGATGCAAGAAATAGCACTCTAAATGCCTCTAGAATGGCATGCCATTGCCATACCAAAGCAGAGTACATATTATGTAGAGATAGAGGCCAGTATAGATGTAGTGCAAAATGTAACGAAATGAATAGCCTATAACACTGGGCAGTCCAGTCCTTCCGTATAATGTTTTCTGGATTCACCGTATATACGACAGACAGCAACATCTGTTAATGATTTGGCCTAATTAATCGCGAGTTGGTCATGGTGCTCCTGTTGCAGTCACACAAGACATATTCACATATTCCCGTGCATTCCGTGTACCTCTTCTTATTCAGGGGGGGCTTTTAGTGACTTCACTTTTGAATGTTCTTGTGCTTGTTCACCCTATGATAGGATCAACTTTCTGCCTGTGATGAGCCGAACAGTAATTTAAATGTTAAACAAATTGTGGAGCAGTGGAACAGCAGGCATCAGAAGAGGTATTCTACAGGATCCGGTACTATGGAAATCGGAGTAGTACCTATGCTTTTCCTTGTATACGTATAGTAGAGATATGGATGATCCTGAATACCAAAAATGGGAAGAGAATTTAGTGAAAATTTTAGTGAATGTAAACGCACATCCGTAGATGACAGACAGGATGGACACAGAGATGTTTTGTTGTGTTTTAGATTTTAGAGAATTTTTTTTCAGAGGATAAAGGAAAAAATACGACAAAAAATTGAATATAAGATTTTTTTTGTATAAGTTTAATAAGAGTTGAGTAAACATAAGAATTTAAAGATACGTTTAGACCACGTGACTTGCATCATTTAAAATTGTCATCTACCTTGAATTTGTTAGGTTTAAAATTACTGCTAGCTGTCAATGTCAACTAAAGTAAGTGTTAAAATTGTTAAAAAATGAATTTGTGTGAATAACAAACACAAAAATTTAGATAAACAAAGTAGTAGGAATAGGAAGTGACTTTTGAAAATATCCCACAATGATTTAATTTTTTGTTTTTATATTGTTAAGCCAAGCTTAGGAAATACCCTATGATGCAAAGTACAGCATGGCAGGACAGAGATAGGGAAGGGATTAGAGCATATGAGGAAAACGGAGCAGGGCGCTGATGTATGATACTCTTGATTCTTCGCAAATTGTAAGCCCCAGGAAAAACAGAAGATGGTAGACTATTCCACATTCGCACAGTTCGGTATAAGAAAGCATCATGGAATCTTACTGTTCGGCCGAAAGCATTCTGAAGGGTGCAAGGATGTGCGCGAATTGCAGGGCAAGTAATGCGTGCAGGAATTAATCTACAAGGGATCAGACTAAATATTTCATCAGAATATTAACTATGCATGTAGCGATAAGGGGCGAAAGACATCCAACATTGCGATGGTGCTCGATTCAGTGACAAGTATGACAGTTATTTCCAAATCGCCAATAAGCTTGAAGGCTCTATTTTGGATAATATTCAATGAAGCTAAGGCTGTGGGACCAGTCCCGGCCCAGATATGGGAAT
Source organism: Dioctria rufipes (assembly GCA_963924295.1). Classification (NCBI taxonomy): domain Eukaryota; kingdom Metazoa; phylum Arthropoda; class Insecta; order Diptera; family Asilidae; genus Dioctria; species Dioctria rufipes. The sequence goes on from OZ002742.1 coordinate 20,490,679, forward strand.
TGTTAGCCATTCTAGGATTGATATAGGACTTGTAGCAGAGTACTAGATACGACGGGCTAAAATATTTCCTACACCTTTTCAGAAATCCAAGACGTTTCGATGCTTTTTCGGCAACAGGTTGTCTGTCCAGCTGAATTTACTGGAAATATTAATGCCAAAAATGCTTAGTGACGATGAATCGGAAGTTAATGCTTCGTCAAAGGAAACGAGAGTAGTTAAGTGGTGATATTGTTTTAAAGAGATGATGGGTCTTACATGCATTGATTATGACGCGATTTGCTTTGCCTCAAGCGAGGATATTGTCAAGATCTTTATCCAATGATTTAATCATGCAATCCTGTTTGACACATGCGGCATTCCCATAGTAGTTCGCAAGAGTATCAAAGGAGTAAGCGAAACCAAGGATACTGTCATCGGCAAAGCTATGGATGAGCTTGAAAATAAGGGAAAGCAGATCATTCATGAAAATTAGAAATAGACGGAGAGAAAACAGAGTCCTGGGGCACACCGGTATTTATACGGTGAAACTCAGATGTCACGCCATCTAATACAACACGAACTCGGCGACTAGATAGAAAACTTTCAATCCATAATAGAAGAGAAGGGGGGAAACCAAGTACCTGCTTTAATTTTTGGCTAAAATGGCAGAATACTAGATTCTATCGAAAACCCTTGAAATAAATATAATCATATCCATATCAGCAAAATTGTAGGGATGACGGGTTCAACGTTCCGTAAGAAAAGTCAGCAAGTCTCAAGATGAGAGTCCAACCTGGAAGCCATATTGGCGATCGCTGATGAGCTTATTTGTCATTTGATAATGATTTTGCGTTATGAAGATCTGAAAGAAGTCCAAAATTTCACTAGGAATAGTAAAGAACCTAAAACAATTAAAACTTTGGTAAGTGAAATGAGATTGGAAATTGTAGAATGGGATATATAAAGGTAGGTAAAATATGAAATTAGAAGAAAGTTTTAAATGCTTTGAATAAAACAATTTTTAGTATAAACTGAAATAAAACCTTTTAAAAACCTTTGAGTCTCAAAAAGAATACTGACGAGACTGACTATTGATTGGTGATTGATTATTTATCAATCAAACAAATTTTACCATATTACCATAATGTGTGTCATTCAGAAGTTACAGGCTCATCTATAAAAACTATATGCCTACAAATTTTTAAGTTAATAGTAGCGGAAGTGTAAAGTCTGATAAGACCATTTTAAGAAGAAAGCATGATCAGTTAAGTTCCCATCAGAAGAAATTGTCAGTAACATGTCATGCAATCCTACTTCAATTTCTTTAAATGTGACTCAACCTGTAAGCTCATTCGCAGTCAATTACTTAACCCGTGACAAAATCACTTGCGGCAGCATCTATTTCTACAATCTCGGCACGAGAAAGCGTATCTGGTTATGAGTCCTTAATGCTCAACCTGAGATAGACATTGATGTGAATAATACTATCGATTGTGGTTTTCCAAATCAAATTGGGTTTTGTGATATAACGTAAAGATTTTAGTTGTGACCCCCCCAGGCTACAGGTCTGGATACGCGCCTGCTCCATGATGCACATGTTTATTTCAAGGATCATATTAACAAACCTTGACAAAAATAACGCTACTCATTTGTAACGTTAAACACATCTGGTGTATACAAGTCTTCTTTTATGTGGTCTACAAAAATCGCAGAGGTTATCAAGTGGAAATTCATTCGATTTACCCTTCATGGACTACATTGGAATAATTTTGATATCTTACCACCATACACAGAAGAAAAAATTCCCTAAAGTGAGTGGCAACCCTTTGTGCCACAAACCTTAAGTATATTTTGATAAGATTAGGGAAAGCTTGACCTTGAAAAACATAGATTAGGTCTTTATCCCCAAAATGTAGGAAATTTTCAAATTTTGTTTTTTTTTTGTTCCTAAAATGTACGGAATATTCTTTACTATGTTTATAGCTACATCTTTAAAAAACATATGAATGAACTGAATAGTTCATTTCTAATGTGCCATATACTACCATATATGTTTTCTCATTAAAACTTATAGGCAGTATGGACGTTAGTGCTGGTGGCGCGCTGAGCAAGCTGAAACTAAATAGTGAACAAGTAAAAAACCTAAAATTGGTCTAAGACCAATTCTTATGATATCCTAGGCCTAGATGAATGCCCGTATGAAATTTCGTATGGTCACCCATTTGAACAATTTTGATCTTTGCAGTGGTTTTTTTTAAATTTTTATATGGCAACACCAAGAATAGGTTGCCCGATTTATTAAATTTTTTTAATTGTTTTTTTTTTGCTAATACTATGAAAACACCACGTACCAAATTTCAGCTCTCTATGTTGTCGGGTTCTCAGGCAGTGTCCAAATATATAGTGGAAAACGAAACTTTTGTATGGCAACCCCACGAAGGAGTTGACTAATTTATCTCATTTTCGAACCTCATTTTACTTCTTTTTATTTTTAAGTCCGTGTAAAAAAATTCAGCTCTCTAAGTACACGCGTTCTCGATCTCGAGTTATCGTGCGCACGGACGGACAGACAGATGGACATGCAAAAATCAAAATAACTTTTAATTTTGTGCGTGAGTGTCCAATCTATTTTTCTCTACTAGCATTATTTGTGTGTGTTACAAACGGAATGACTAACTAAGGATATCCTTCAGATTTCATCTAGGGTATAAAAACATTATATGATTTGCTTTCAAAAGCAATGTGTGAATTATATTTGTAAGTGTTCTATAAACAATTTAGAATAATGCCAAATTTATGGAATATTCTCTTCCTTATATCTGAGGAAGCTTAAAATTTCGAAAATTTTGCGTGCCAAATGTTCCATTGATTTTAGGGGAATTAAACTGATTTTCCCTTTCTATCAGAGAAAATGACATTTATTTTTCGGAAAAAATGTGTTTTAACTTAGAAAATTGTCCTGCTTTTTTCTTTTTTTTTAGAGTGTAGGAAGGCTTAAATTCTCTCGAGAATAGACTAAACATTTTCAGAGTTGTTTTTGCTTCTGAAGGGTGACAATTTGCCCTGAGCTCTTAAATACTTTTAATACATTCTGTTTCAGTAAGCTCTTTGGGAAATCACCACTTCTTCTTCTTCCTTGCTCCTCAACATACTTAACACTAATTATTGTATGCAAGAGCAAATTTCATCAATATTTTGTCTCTTTAATTGTCACTTTTCTTCCACTGAACTGACTTTCATCTTTTTTTAATGCTTTTTATATAAAACTTATCTTTGATGAAGTTATAATAAAAATATTAAAAAAATAAATAAATAAAAATAATTTAATTTACTTTGTTACCTTCAGTTACCTTCAGATCAGTCTATGGCCAATATTGTCATCATACACACGCTCAACAGGTCGCTCACTCATCACCAACATACAAATTTATAAATGATCGATTTTCCTGGAGCAATAATTATTCACCAAAAGTTTCTCTGTTGAATATGAGGCAACCTTTTAGGGTTACATTGTAACTCTCAATGTGGGCCAACAAAAGTCCAAAAGTTGTCCAATTTTCTAATCGAAGGAAGGTACCTTCCATTTCCTTCCTCACACGCAACAATGTCGGAAGAGGAACCTTAAAGTAACATTTTTGAAGTAGGGCTTATCTGTCGCGCCGGCCGGGCCGACCGTTCTGAGCACAGATGCAACCCAATGTCATTAGTACTTTTGGTGCTACCAATTCGGGGCGTTTATTATTAGCAGCCGACATAATTCAAGTGCCACCATGTGGCTGATATGTCCAGGGCAGGCTAGTGAGTCTCTGTCTGTGGATGAAAATTTTCCTTAGCATCGGTCTGTTCGGTACACTCGGCTCGTTCCATGAGCAGCAACTCCTGCGGAAATTGTTCTGTGTGCACAGTGCATAGAGTGCAATGCAATTTAGTCGCCCCGGTGTATAAGAGTGGATTTGGGTTTAATGTCGTGTCAAAGAATTTTAGGGGTTTTGGCAGATATCTTACACGCACTGCCTGTGTCAAAACATATGACATGTGTTAGTACCTGTTACTTCTGGTACCTTGGTGTCTGAGCTTTGGACTCTCTCTCTAGGTAGGTAAGGTAAATTTACTCGAGTTGGACAGTATCAGGTTCATCCGTCAATATGTGTATTCACATGTGTTGCGGTTTAGAACAATTATACAATTTCACTCTTTCATTCATTCTTTCATTTCTTTCCCTAATTAAAGTAAGATTTTCGTTGTTTTTCACTTTTTGAGTGAAAGTAAAATGTTTTTTGTTCGGACAAATTGGAATAAAGACGCAACAACACTGGACAGTATCTTGCTTCTTGGTAAATACTGAGACCACCACAAATTATATATAATTGCTTTTCTGAAGAAAAAATTGATAATTTTTATAATATTCGCAATTATACGATGAAGAGGTACCCCCATCTGGACTTATATTGTCTGTGTCTCCCCTAAGAATGTATTTTTTTCGTTCTTCTTCCTTATTAACTATATATTATACTCTCTATATACTACAACTACTCACTAGTTTTGGATCTGGGCTCTCTTGGTCCATCCACTGTTACTTTAATTGCTTTACCATAAGTGGCCACCTGCGGTGGACTTGTTGACACTGTAATCGTCAGGGTGAAGCTTTTACCTGCAAAAAAAAAAAAACAGAAAGCAAAGAAAGTTTTTAAGTTTAATTAGGAAGCAGCAAATAAAATAAGAAAAGATATTTCTCTACACTTGTATTAGTAAAACATAAATCAGAAGTGAACTTATATAAATTTAACAAATCAGAACCACGAAAATCTTGTCATGTCGTTTGATCTTTTCGCAGATCATAAGTTTTACGAGCTCATTATTGGTTACAGGAATTAATTTTAATGGGCAATTAGGATCGATTCTGTGGAAACCAAATTTTAACTATGACTTGCATAGATATTTTAGGGTAGCCGCCAATAAGTATAATTTATTAGCTGCCAGTTTATATGCGAATACATTCTTATATTTGGCAGATTTAAATGATCGGTTGATTTTTGAGATGGGTTCATGCATACCTATGTATGTTATGTAGAAATATGTATATAAATCCGAATATAAGACGACCTTTTAAGTGATGAACTATTCGTGATGTTCATCACTGGAAGAAACAATGTTGCCTTCACGCCTTATTTGATTGATTTACTACAATGCTGGGAATTCGGAAGGATATAAATTGATTTTTATTAGATTTTTATTACTACGGGGATTATGAAGGAAAAAAATAAATAAATTTTATGAATGGAGTTAATAGAATAAAAGCTGTGGGCTCTAACTTTGAGTTCATTTGATATTTTTTTTTTTCGTGTCCGTCTTCTTTGCTTCTTTGCTGAAAAATGTTCACAAAATAATAAAAGAAAAAAAAAACTGACCGTGAAGCTTGAAATCCAAAGTAGAATAGGTTGTCATGTCACAGACGAATTATTATCAAAAATCTTATATCTGGCAATGCTCTTGAATGTATACATAATAATGGCGGATTTTCTGTAATTAAGTAGATATAAAATAATTAACGCCGCAAAAACGCGAAATCGGCATTCGAAAATAGAAAAACTATGTTTTGTTTGTAAATTAATAGAAGAGTGATGATGGTGTTTTAAGAATATTTCAAAGGAAGGAAATTCGAAAGAAAATCTGAAGGAATTTAGAAAACAAGGTGAATTGATGAAGAAGGTAACTACCATTCTAACTTCTTAATACCCGGAAACGAATGGAATTTGTTGTACTGCATGTAGGTAAGCTTCAGAGAAAACGGCAATCGAGACAACGAAAAAAATAAGCAGAAACTTTTAGCAGAGACGGCGAGGATACAAATTAGACTTATTATTGATACGACGATGGAAATACAGACAGAACTCCGTTTGTTTATAAGCCAAAGGAATTGTGTTGATATATGATCGAAAAGTGTACCAATCAGTGATGGGAACCTGCCAAATTAAGCTAGCAAAGGGGAATGCCCATTTTAGGCCCGACACCTCCAGACATGAGAGATGTCTTAAATGATGCATTTTGATACTCTGAATATATTTTATTAACAATGTTTATTTCAATTAAGTATGGAAGCCTGGGAGGGGGAGGGGGGGGATTAAAATTTAATCTAGTGCATTTTGGAAAATCTAGTACATAGTCGAACTCCTTAGGTATTGAGAAGAAGTTTGAGTACCCACACTCCTATACGCGGAGTAAATAGCTATTTATAGCCAACCCCATACTCCCTTTTTTAGTATTTCCCTCTTTTTTATTTGTACTGAGTTACTAGATTTTTCACACTTTACATCGGCTTTAATTCGGTAGGGTTATGTCCGATCGGAGAGCCACTGTTTGCCTCAGCTCATTGCCAGCTACAATTCGTAGAAGAAAATTTTTCTCTGAATACTTTTACCGATTAAGGAAACTTTCTCGGGACGTTGTTGCCGCCAAAAAACCTATTTTCATGCACTTGGGTCACACATACCTCAGCTACTACATTTCGCATATATTTATGCAGTTTCATTTTTGTTATAGGAAGTCATTTTTCACGACTCACCAGTTCCGCGAGATCATGAGAAGTAAAAATGTCCACTTTTTCTTCCAAGAAAGTCGCTGAAGTTATATCCGACTACCAAAGCTTTCCCCCGCTGAATTCAAATAAACATTGTTAATAAAATATGTTCAGAGTATCGTAATGCATCGTTTAAAACATCTCTCATGTCTAGAGGAGTCAGGCCTAAAGTTGTATGAGAATTGGGCATTCCCATTTAAGAATAAAAGTTAGCAAAATCGCCAAAAAGTAAGCAAAGTGACTACAGAGTAGGTACAGATAAATATAAATGAATATAATTCTAGAGGACAACAAAGAACAAAGTAGAATTGGTCTACGACCATTTTTTACGACACCTCAAACCAGGGGTAGTTCAACTTTTTATATCTATCGTCTACTTCTGAATCTTTGTTGATAGTAAAATTTTCGTACCGTCGTCCACCGATTCCATAGTAACTTAATTTAGCGCACCTGCATACTCGTAAATTTTCAATGGAGGCTTAGTAAAAAATATGTAGTTAAATTTAACTTTTTATTATACCGGGTGTCCGCCGGGAAGGTATACTACTTTGTTTGTTTATAATTTTTGATTAAATGAAAGATAATGGATCTTATATTGATAAATGTTTCATTTAATGTCGGCAATTATGTATGGAATACAATATTAGATAAATGTCCGCCTCTGTTAGCCTCACAAATGTGAGCCCTTTTGAGCACATTTTTCATTACATTCTCACACATTTCACGCGGTATTTCATTAATTTCATCACGAATATTTTGTTTGAGTTGCTCAAGCGTTTCTGGTTTGTTTGCATAAACCTTGCTTTTCAGATATCCCCACAAAAAGAAGTCCGGAGCAGTCAAATCAGGCGACCGTGGAGGCCAATCAACATCACCATTTCTTGAAATAACTTGTTGTGGAAAGAGGTCTCGCAGTAATTCCATTGTAATCCTGGCTGTATGCGATGTGGCACCGTCTTGTTGATACCACATGTTAACCAATCCCAAAGCATGCAGTGGTGGCGTTAAAAAGCTTCCAATCATATCACGATATCGCTCCCCATTCACAGTTACCGTTACGCCGTTTTCATTTTCATAGAAGTAAGGTCCAATGATACCTCCTGACCAAATTGCACACCAGACTGTCACTTTTAATGGATGCAAAGGTGACTGATGAATAATTTGATGGTTTTCCACTGCCCAGAACCAACTATTCTGTTAATTCACATATCCATTCAAATGAAAATGTGCCTCGTCACTCATTATGATTTTTTCATGAAAATCGGGGTTGTCATGGGCGAGCTGTAACATCCTATTGGCATATGTACGGCGGCGTAATTGGTCTTGTGGAAGAAGCTCTTGTGTCAACTGAATCTTAAATGCAAAACAAATGCAAATCCTTGTACAAAATTGTGGCCAAAGTTGTTCTTTGAAGACCAAGCTCCTGAGCACGGCGTCGAATTGAGGTTGTTGGATTGTTTTGAACACTTTCTTGAGCAGCAGTAATGTTTTCAGCCGATCTTGCAGTACGTTGTGGTACATGCTTGGGCCTATCACCTACAGACCCTCTTTCTTCGAAATCATTCACTACACGATAAATAGTGCGTTTAGTTGGCACGTTGTTTCTGCCAAAAATTTCACGTAACTTTCTCATCGTCACAGTAATCGATGATTGATTTTGATAAAATGTTTTAACGATTAAAACACGTTGTGTTATCGAATATTTTTCCATAATAAATTTGCCACGTGCCTACTTCACGACTGCCAAATATGAACTGTCAAGACTAATGTTTACCAAAATGGCGGCAAAACAAAGTAGTATACCTTCCCGGCGAACACATAGTATATTATTATACTTTGGATAACAGCAAAGAGTTAACTTTTATTTTTAAAAGCTTTCTCTAGAACTTTAATATTTTCGATTTAAAAATATGTATTCCTCTGGAACGTTTATATTTTTAACTACAAATATAAATCTTTCTGTGCAAGATTTCAAAGAACTTATGTATATAATCAAGAAGAGATTTATCCGTAAAAGTTTCTTTAGAAGAGATAATTTTGAAACATTTAATATAACTGTTCTGGGATTGTTTGTGTCAGTAATCTTCAAGGGTCTCAAAAACGATTTAAGAAAAAAAAATTATATAGAAGGGATATTTATGGTTCTTTTGTTTTTATTAAAGACTAATAGTAGATAATTAACAGACAAATAAAAATAATGTACCTAATTCAGAGTACCTATCAAAATATTTTGTAATATTTTGTTACCTAAATTATAACGGTAATCGTTTAAAATATATTTTAGGACAGAGAAGGGCCGTTCTACGCTAACTTGTCTAGCTGGCACAGCATGTAAAAAGTTCTCTAATTTATATACATAGATTTTGATAACTGTATTTCAACTTGTTCCAATAATCCGGTAAATTAGTGTTTTGCTGGCTTAAAATTGTCAATGGCTTTGTATGCTATCGCAACAATAGGATGTTGCAGGGCTTCTGAATCGGAATCTTGGTCGAGGGCTCCAAACTTTCAAGAAATATTTCAAGGAGTGAAACATCTGCCAAAGTTTCAGTGGCTAAAGAAGATAGTGTAGGTATTGGGGATTCGTTTATAAAGGGTTTTCCAATAAGAGGTGTTATTTTGATATTCAAAGAAAAATGCCATTTTTTGAGATAAATGATTGGATCCTTATTTCATTATAAAGAGGAAGGTATGCCGTTAATAATGGAAAATAACATCAGCCAAATGACCACCACGACCACGCCTACAGGACCATATCCTTTTCATGAAATTTTCCATAACCAAATCGCAAAGTTCCTGCCCTATGTCTTCGATAGCCTCACGAATTCCATCTTTGAGGTCTTGATTCGACGCTGGGCGTAGACCTTCTCTTTCACGTGGCCCCAAAGGAAGAAGTCGCAAGGTGTTAAGTCACAAGATCTCGGTGGCCAATTGTGATCACCTCTTCGAGAGATAACACGGTCCAGAAACTTTTCCCGTAAAAGATCAATGGTTTCGTTGCTTGTATGGCACGTAGCGCCGTCTTGTTGAAAGTAAACGTTGTCCAGATCAATACCATCCAATTCCGGCCATAAAAAATCATTAATCATCTGTCGATATCGCAATCCATTCACGTAACTGTTGCTCCAGCCTCATTTTCGAAAAAGTAAGGTCCAATGACCCCGCGGGACCATAAACCGCACCAAACAGTCACACGTTGAGGATAGAGAGACTTTTCAACAATAACTCTTGGGTTTTCCGAGCCCCAGATGCGACAATTTTGCTTGTTGACGAAGCCATCGAGGTGGAAATGGGCCTCATCACTCAAGATGAGTTTTCAATGGAATTCCGGATCATTTTCATGCATTTTAAGGACCCAATCAGCAAAGACTCGACGTTGTTGATGATCGGCCGGCTTGAGTTCTTGTGTTAACTGAACTTTATAAGCCTTAAGACCCAAATCTTTATGCAAAATACGGTGTAATGACGTTTGTGGAATGCCTAATTCCAAAGAACGACGAGGAATGGACAAACCTGGGTTTTCTTCAACACTTTCGGCTACAGCAGCAATATTCTCGGCTGTTCTTGTGCGACGTGCACGGGTTTTATTCTTCACATCACTAACTGGTCCCGACAGCTCGAATTTTTCTACCAATTTCTGTATTGCGGTCCGACAAGGTGCTTCACGACGACCCAAAAATGTTCGAGTTTTACGAACCGTCTCTGCCACATTTTCACCATTTTTATAGTGAATTTTTATTAATTTCAATGCGTTGCTGAATCGTGTATCGTTCCATTTTTATTAATGGCGTAGTTTCTACTTATCAAATGTCAAAAAATGACAGCTCCAAAGGTGACATCTGCCGAAATAGTGGGCTAATTAAAATAACACCTCTTATTGGAAAACCCTTTACTAGGTGGAACATCTGAGCAATTCAAGTTTTCTTCTTGTTCTTTATTAAGTGATATCATTGAGAAATTAACTTTCTTTAAATGATTTCTTGCTGATTCTTTCTGCTCGTTATTTAGAAGTCGACTAATTCGAGGATCTAAGAAAATTTCTTAAATTATAATCTCATTGTTCAGCAATTTAGTCTCTCTAAATTTCAAGGCTTCCTTAAGTTTTCTAGCATTGCCACCCTCCATGATCTCAATAGTTATTTTGAGCTCCATCCAGCTTATGTAAAAATCACCCAAAAGTATCTGGCTGTTAACTGAAGACTATGTGCTGCACAATGTACAGATTGAAATTTCACAATTTTTTATTGATTTTACTGTAGATTACTAAATATCAAAATTGAAATCCCGGCAGTGAAAAGATAAACTTTCTCAAAACGTGTTGATTTAATTTGGAGTTCAAAATAAAATAACAGAAAGAAGATTATTTTTTTCTTCTTTATTTGATATGTCCTCTTTCATAAGAAAAATATTTAATTTTTGGGAGATAAAAATTTTCACAAAAGAGGAACACTTATTTTTTAGAACTCTAAATTATAAATTCCAAATGGAACATTTATGCTCGCAGATTTATGTAAAAAAGTTCCAGTATAACCGGTAAACTAGAAGAGATTGAAAAAGTTGTATACATAGAAAATTGAAATTTATGGATGGAAAATTTGAGAAAATATAACGACATTTCGAAGTAACATCATTGAATGTCTTGTTACTATTACTAATTGTTACTGTGTTACGCACTCTTGCTGCGCGCAATCGCTACCCCGGCTAGTGATGGAGAAAGGGTGGGACTTAAACACCTTTGGGCGCCACGTGGTTATTAGAGTCCACGAACTCGAGAATAGAATATAAAAAAATAAAAAAAAATCGTTTGCACTAAAAACGTTATAATTCGTAATCGCATAGAGAACCAAATCTTAATTCGGAATCGAGCCTTAATGCTAATTAAATTTCTTCACAAAGATTAGAAAGAAAAAAAAATATATCCAACAAAGGCTTTCGCCGGCGAGGCAAGGTAGCGCGAAACATCGATTGATTATTGATCACAGAATTGATATATGTATTTCATGTATAAATATATATTAAATTGAAACAATTAATTAAATGGGGTAGGTACTTATCTTCGCTATTAAAAGAACTGCTTTTTTTTGTGTACATGCAGACGATGATCTATGCGAATTGATCCCAGCTTAATCTTCCCTGAGCACGTTCTTCCATTTATCTGCAGCTGCCTTTTCCTTACTCAAGCTTTTCCTCTGATTCTCTTTTGCTATTTTCAATCTTTTAATCCTTATTTTTCTTTTTATTTCTAACTTCCAAATTTTTAACTATTATCTTCATTAACTCTTATTTTCTTCGACACTGATACTTCTTTATTCACTGACTGACTTGTAATGGCCGACCGCTTCACCTACCAAAGCTTCTTTTTTCATAGCCCCCTATTTTCTACTTCCGACCCTTATTTCTAGCAGCTTCTTGCATTTTATTACATCAAGGTTGTTCTAGCAAGTGGCCTAAATAATTGGCTCAGTTCGAGGAATAGTTTTGATTGCTTTTTGAATTTGAAATTTTCAAATATTTATTTTCGGGTCGAACGTGCTTTATAAGTATTATGCTTTGGGCTACGGTCGGTCCAATAAGTTTGAAGTTGAGTAAGGAAAATTGTCGCTTTCATATTTAGTGATAATTTATGTTTACGTAATGTTGATAGTGATGCTGAGGGAAGACTGAACGAGGTATGTCAAGCTATTTTAATACCGATTTTACACATATAGAAGATAAATACCACCTTTTCCTTTTCAGTGTTCTTGGCCCGGACTTCGCACCGTACCCTACCTGCCTTACATCATCTTGACAGTGCAGTGGTAAGTAAATTTTAATTTACTAATTTAAATATTTTAAATTCAACTTAGTACTACTTAATCCTAATTACAGGTGTGCAGAATCCAACGGCGATTTAAAATATATTCGACAAAACAACGTGGAGGGATTTAAATCAACCTAACCCTCTAAGATTACGGGAAACTTCCTCAAATTGTTTCGAGAAAGGATAGATCTCTATCCATCCTGCAGGTATGGTAGATGTGGCTGAATGTATATCACATGACTGTCCTTTGTATCCTTATTCGTTCCCAGGCCAATGAGTATCGCAGTCTCATTACGATATCATTTTTAAGAGCTGGATTGAAGCATCTCATCTTTCAGAAAGTGCATATAAGTGTATAAAGGTAATTTGACTTGTTTCCCATCATAATCTGTAAATAAAATTAAAATTCCTTGCAGAATCAATCAAATTGAATACTGTTGGACATCACGGGACAACACATCAAGGTACATAACACTCGAATCCATTATTTCAATATCTTTAATATTTCTTTTTCTTTCAGGTCACCACACCATTTTTATTATGATTTCGACACATAACAATTGTTCAATTTTAAATTTGAAGAAATATTATTTTCGTTTTTTTTTTTTATTATTTGGATGTACACTGATGTATGTATAAATAAATAAAAATCAATAAAAGTAATAAAAATGGTAGTGTCTGTAATATTAATTAAAATCTAACAGACTTTTTTCAATCTACCAGACTTTTTAGTTTTAATCTACCATACTTTATATTTTGGAAGTGACAACGTTGATACATATCGATGGCTTAATTATCAGATGGGTGTATTTACAAAAATGAAAAAATGGTATCAGAAGGATATTTCAGCTACTACCTTCTTATTATATTTACAACACGGTCAGACATAAGCAAAGAGAACTTCAAAGTTAACTCAAAATGGGCAAAATTGTAGTTACACCCTTCTGACATTAATCCATCGATATGCACCCCGCTCTTTTTAGTGAGTCTTATGTCAATTTCGATGAGGCTCCAGGCGAAGCTACACGGCGATAGGCTTTGGTCTCCAGAAACCAATATTTTGGTCTCTGGAAACGCAGAGACCCGTGTTATGTGTTCTGGTCAATTAAGTATAGGTCTACTCGGAAAGGAAAAGGAATAAAGTGAAATGAGTTTGACAAACTGTTAAAAAGAAATTAATAAAAAAATATAATGGTTTTAGGGCATACAATTTTTTTTCGTCAATAGAGTTCCGCTTATACCCCGTAAAATTTGTACACCAAAGATATATTTTTTCTTAAATCTCTGGAGATCTTTAGAGGTAGACACTAAACTTCAAATTTTGTGTATACACTTCGGAGACGTGTCTTTAGAGACCTTTTTTATTATGGTCTCCGGAGACACTAATTTTTGGGTCTCCAGAGAAAAAAAAATCTATTGCCGTGTAAAAATTTCGGAGATTTTTTTAGTCTCTGTAAATCGGAAAATGGAGACCAAAAGTTTATCACCGGGTATCTTTACCTTCAGTGTTATACTTTTCCTGGAAGTGGAGCACTGAAGCCTATATCGAATATATTTCTGTCATAGTCACTGTATTTGTGTACACACGTATTATATATAGAGAGAACTGTCAAACGTAATCAATGTTCATTATTGCTATATAGAAAAAAATCCTTCTTATACTTTATAAAAATAACCAAAATAAAATTGTTTTTAATTCATTTAAATTAAAAATTTCACAAATAATCATGACAGCCCACTTTGACAGAACAAATGACAATTGAACATAAACTTCAATATGTGTTTGTAACACCGAGAAAAAATCCACTTCGGTCCCAGCCTTCGAGCTGGTAACAACTCAATAAAATTAAATACTCCAAAATGGAGCTTACCACTATAGTGAACAAGTTTAATTATATTTAATCACTCCAAAATGGAGCTAAAAAATAATTCAAACAAATATAACTAATATAACTAATTTTCTAAAAGTTTTAACTACATAACCCAATTTAAACAAAAAAATAAAAAACAACTACAACTACGAGTATAATATAAATCAGCACGGACGCGTAGCATCGCTAACACAACCTCACAATAGTGTGAAAACTTTTAATTGGTCCCCCAACTACTATTATCATCCCACTTTTTGGCGTTATACCTCGTAAGGTCGAGCCAGGGAGAGAAAACTCCAGCTTCCAATTAGTGGAGCCCAAAGTTTTGTCTCCAAACCAATAGATGAAGAAGAAGAAGAGAAAAAATTCAATGCAAATTAGAGGAAGTTCAGTGCAAACCTATTATTGCATGCATGACCTCCCTGAAACCATTAAGTACTGTAATATACATCTTTATGCCGATGATGTACAATTATACTTCAGTCGGCCTATAGGTCTGATCGAAGATTGTGTCGACCGCATAAACTCGGATCTGCATAGAGTTGTTAGTTGGGCAGAAGACAATCACTTAGTATTAAACCCCACTAAATCACATGCAATGGCAATATATAGGCAGAGCTTGGACATAACCGATATTCCCCCTATTGCTTTGAACTCTGTCAATTTGACGTATGTCAATACGGTTAAAAGCCTTGGAGTTCTTCTTAATACTTCAATGAGTTGCTGTGACCAAGTCAATAGTACCGTTGCTAAAATTTACATGGGACTTCGACGGCTGTGGTTGTCTGCTGATGTACTGCACAGATCTATGCGTATGAGGCTTGTAAAAATATTACTCCAACCTTATTTTACAGCAGGTTGTTTAGTATTCCCGCATTTAGATTCCACATGCGCTCGAAAGTTAAATGTAGCTTTTAATGACTGCACGAGATTTATATTTGGGATGAGACGTTATGACCACATCTCACCTGTTCGGTATGCTTTGTCCGGTTGCTCCTTAAATACGATGCTCATCCGCAAACAAATTATCTTTTTACACAAGCTAATTTACAACAAAAAACCATTATATCTCAGTGACGAACTGAATTTCATGCATTCTTCAAGAAATTTAAACATCTCTATTCCACGTCATAGATATTCCATATATGAAAACTCCTACTTTGTTCAAGTTGTACGTATTTGGAACTCAATTCCAGCGGTTATTCAGAGGACGAGCGATGCGAGAGTTTTTAAGAGGCTTATTTTTCAGTATTTGCCACTTGATGGTTGATTTTGTGGTTTTTTTTTTGGTCTGGTTTTTCCAGCAGTCTTGCTATGAATGTGAATGTAATTTCGTTTAATTTAATTTAATTTATTTCTTTTTCTTCAATTTTTATTATGTTTGATTTTCTTTTCTTTTCATTCATTCATTATAATTATATAAAAATATTTGTTCTATCTCTTTTTTTTCTCTTTCTCTTTTTGATTTTTATTGTAATATTGAATTTGAATTGAATTTTATATTTTTAAATTATTTATAAATATTGTTTTGCTTACAATTATGTAGGATAGGTGTAGATACTTCCTCTTTAGTTTAGTACGGAAAAAGATTTTGTTATCTTGTTGTACAATCCCCGAATAAAATTAATTGAATTGAATTGAATTGAACTTCTGCTATAAAAATGGTCCCATCGAACGTATTCAATGCTGCACTGTGCTAGAAAAGTGCATGCGTTACACTGAAGTTCCATCAAAATTGACATTAGATGCGCGGTGATAACGAAAAAATATATAAAATAAAACCAATCTGTAGGCGTGTAAATAGAGCACAACTGGGATAAAAAATGAATTTCCGAGGAGTCCTACAGCAGTTGAGCGGATGTTATTAGTTCAAGATAAATTTTCCCTTTTTTAGAGACAGCACTGTTTTAGGTCCGCCGGTAAATGTGCCAGCTTGCAGCGGCTCCTCTCACAGTAGTCGGGTTATCATGGGACAACTTGACTGTCGGGTCATAAGGACGACTTGGTTTGTTTCTGAATATTTCAAGTTCACATGTTACATAGCCCCAATCAGGCTGATTACGTCGCTGATGATGCAACCTTTATTAGGTCAGATGATCAGGTGAATCCATTAATAGATTTGGCTTCCAAAACATCAAGCAACCTGGTTGAATTCACTCTACAGTTTGGAATTTCAAGATCCCAACTTCCGCAATCTGTTGACAGTTACCCCCGCACCGCAAATAAATACTCACTACTAGTAGTAATTGGGACAATTTGTCACAGAAAAACTAGCTCGATCAGACCAGAGATTACTTTTACTTTAATTAAAATCTTCGATTTCGAATCACTGATCGAAGGCCTAAGTTTGAGCAATTTAATCATAGTGAAAAACGAAAAGAACTAGAAAAACTATTGCTCATGGCTTTCATTCTTGAACTTGATGTTCAGACATCGCAACGCAAATTTGCCATTTACCATCAGAAATCGATTGAACATGAAATAATCAATTTATCTATGTATAAATAAAAAAAAATAAAACTTTCCCTTATAATGTAAAAAAAAAAACTTTATTCCATATACACCAGCCTGGGGATAATCGTAATACTCTGTGTATTATGAGCACAGCATTAACATAGCCATTAAATATAAAAAACTACTTTGCGGAAAATTACCTGGGGTATACGATAAGTACCGAACACCTGAACTGAACAATAACAGTAGCAACCACAAAAAGTACTGACCGCGGTGTAATAGCTGATCATTACCTCTCCGTTTACGTTCATAAGTCCGCCCTCTCGTTTGCCTAGTTCTACGTGTCTATAATTAACAAGATTTAGTCTGCAACAAAAGACGCACACAAAAATGAAAAACGACACTCTCTGTCTGTCTGTCTCGATGAAAATACGCCACTCACTACTGCAAAAAGATGGTCAAGAAGATGGACGAGCTGAAAAATCGTCATTAAATCTCAGGCACATAATTTCGGCTGCCAACGGCCAAAAGTAAATTAGATTTATTGGACAATTAATAATTATCAGTTTGGTACTCAGGTCGTATAGCGTTCTGCTACCACTATTGCATCACCATTATTCGCTGACATTGATTGGTTCCATCGGACATCAGAGCGTTCGCAACAGCGCAAAGAAGCACCACCGGGAACCAGTCGAAAGATATGTGGGGGACCTGAGACATGCGACTATACTTAATGCCATCCGCGTGTGGTGTATGGAGTAGAGATGCAAGTCGTTAAAGTGAATAAGTTGCCGTGAACCATCTCATCCCATATATTTCAAGTTTGGTCGCGGTCTTCATGTATAGAATGAGTTTGAAATCCAATAGCGCTTACCGCGAACAGATTTCAAAGATCCCATTTTGTTGCAGCTAGAAGTTTTCTTTTTTTTTTTTCTGTTTCCTTTTTGCATAAATCTATATACTACCTACATAAGAAACCTACAGGCAACAATTCAATTTTCTAGAGAAGCTAAGCTATTATTCATTATCGCTATTATGTCACTAAATGGAATTCCATTCATTCAGGATTTGGTGTGTTCTGATATAGACAAAATTGAAAAATACCATCGGTCAGACATTTATAGCTTACCCCCCATTTCGTTTCGATGGACGGATGGAAGATGGTCGCAATTGAGACATCATTCAATAGCAGAATTATTATTATTATTTCAATGGAACCCTACTGAGATGAATGCAAATCTAAATCATGGGGACTGATTTAACCGATGCTTTGAGGATAGAATGTTACTTACAAAGCATTGTCAAATTCACATCCTGCAAATGCATTTGAGAGAAGGATTCATGAACATATGATTCAGGTATATAGTCGCAGGAGAAGTTCATTTGTGTGAATGTGGATGACACGTAATGTCATCCTTAAATTGTGTTACACTTCTGAGAGATGCATTTAAAACGTATGAAATATTGTGGTGCATTTTTTTCGAGTATCATTCTGCTTAAAATTTGTATTCACAGATAATTTTTTCAACAATTTTTTTACATCTAAAAGTACGCTTTCGCAATTTCGTTTGGATTTTGGTTTCCATTCAAAATTTTCATTTAAAATAAAATTACAAAATTTGTTAAAATATATTATGAAAATAAATAAAAAATACCAACTAATTTGAAAAGTGTCAGAGAAGCCTGCATTTGGTAATTAGTGAGGTGAATAAAGAAAAATAAGTCACCGGATCCACCAAGATGACGTGTACCACAAGGGTCTATCTTGGAACCATTTCTTTTTATTGAGCACTCTAATAATTATCTCGTTGAAATATGGGAATTTAAGTTTGTACATTTTAAGATTATTCCGCTTTCGAAATTATTGTCTGAACTTTGCCAGTATGTATCAAGAGTATGGTCCAGCGCTACACTGATCTTTATATCTAAGTCACCAAAATTTTGGAAAAAAGAGATTGTTTTTAAATCCTTGAAAGTAGTTCATTCAAACAATATCTACCACGATACAAAAAAAAAAATTTTGTTTGAGTAGACCAAACTCACCCTCATAAAAAATAAAAGTAAAAATATTCATAATCTTTGACTGCGGACATATGTGCGGGTCGTCACAAGGATCTAACATTCAATTTCGTCCAGCTGAAGACTTAGTTTAAAATGAAAAGAAAATCCAACTGATATTTTCCCGAGATTTTTGAAAATAATTATTTCGGTTATAATATGAGCACGTGTAAAAGCTTATTAACACTATTCATCAGGTTTACGATAGTCAATCGTCCATCAAAATATTCCTTGTTCCTTCCATGCTTCCATTTCGAGGCTTGACGTGGATAGGTGAAGGAAAGATCTCTGATAGAATTACAAAAAACACAAGTGAAAAGGCTAGAATTGGTCTGAGACGAATTCTTATGATACCCTAGATCAGGGGTGTCCAACCTTTCAGCTTCCCTGGGCCGCATTGGAAGCAGACGAGTTATATTGGGCCACACATAAAATATTATACGAACCCTAAAGATATTTAATGAACAAAAACAAGGAATATACATACATACTTATCTAACCATTTTAAGTAATTTAAGCTTCATTAATTCATAAATTTTTTATTATAAAATTTAAGAAATAGCAACATGAAATTGATGTGATATTTGACATTGTTTTTGAGACAATAATGCTTCGATATTTGTCGATCGAAGTTGATGCAACTCTCAGTGAGTTCTCAAGGTGCTCATAAGTTATTTTGCTGCTATTTTTATTCTTTGTGTGCTTCATCTTAGAAAATAGCTGCTCACAAATGTAGGTGCTTCCATAGTTTCAGTTTCATTACGAAAGCCGTTACAGTTTGAGGCATAGTTGTATTTCACTTTGAAGACGCAAATTTAGCTCATTAAAATGAGTTGTCAAGTCTACTAAAAAAAAGGCAAAATCTGTGAGCCTGTTTTCATCACCAAGTTCTGGCACAGATTTTATTCTTGATTCCATAAATGACTTGATTTCATTTCGCAAAACATAAAATCTTTTCAACATTTTACCCCGACTTAACCATCTTACTTCCGAAAAATAAATAATGTCCCCAATGTCTTCAGTGTTAATTTGACTAAGTACAATTGCACATTGAAAACTTTCTTTGGCTATATTGCGCAATTGTACATTTATTATGTCGAGAAGTAACTACTCCCATGAAAATGTTATATAGATAAAGAAAATGTTTTATAAAATTAATTGAGAAAGTATTTAAGTATGAGATTTGTTGAGCCGCATTCAAAGCCGTGCTGGGCCACATGCGGCCCGCGGGCCGCGGGTTGGACACGCCTGCCCTAGATGAATGCCCGTATGCTGATTGTCCCCCAATACGACTATACCCAGCGGAAAATGTGACGAGCGCTTGCAAAGGGAAAGGCTTCCACACCATAGCCAGAAAATATCTCTTTGGAAGCCTCTCTTAACATACCCAAACGAATCTTTCCGGAAGCAGACCTCTTCACTAATTTGAGGCTTATTCATGAAATGATGACTCACATGCATCTGAAAGAAGAAGATGAAGAAGAATTTTCATTCTTGACTAGTTACTTGAAGTGTGTGGCTCCGTTTAATCAATTAATTGTTGACAATATTGTTTTTATCATTTTGTTTGCATTCAGAACACACAAAAACTGAAATCTTGAATAAAGCTTTTCCTTGATTTCTCCTGCATTCACTATAAGTACTCCAAGAGTGCTTCCCTAGAATCTGAAAGTGAGCGTTGCCGTCTGCAGATATACAGCACACGTTAATAATATATGAACGAGGATAAGGTGGGAAAACGCTCAGAGCTTCCGAAGAAGTGCTCTTACACTCGTCTTACAGCACTTCTATTTCCCACTGGATATTAAAAAAAAAACAATCCAGAGAAAAATGGATTTTGGTGTCTCAAAGTACCCGCAAAGAATTTTAAATCGCGCATAATGTTGCCAATATAGAAGAGAATAGAAGAGATGCTATGAACTGATTAAGCTCTTATTTAAAATAAAAATGGCCGTTCTTTGATAAAAAAATGGACATATTTTGAAATCGTAATTATTAAGTCTTGGAAATGGAACCACTCTCCGGCGAGGATTCCTACCCCTCACCATAAAAAAGAAAAATCTCTTCCACGAATTGTGGCCGGAAAATAGCTGAGACGAACAGAGAAACCAGTTTACCGAACGGACTTAACCCTATCTAAGATTAGAAAAAACTAGTATTCTAGTTCAGAAGCAATAGAAGTACTAAAAAAGTGATATGGATTAATTATAAAAAGTTGCGCAATATTACCTCTTCAGTCATTCGTAAGACTAAGAACGAATTTATGCGAAAGAGACTTGACATTTCTCTTCCAGCTCGTAAATTATGGCAAAATATTCGCAACTTAGGTCTAACCAAAAATAATGTCAGTTGTGATGTTGATCCTGATCACCTCAACGCAAATTTTATTGAAAATTTTCCGTCTTCCTCCTCTAGTACTATATTTGCTTTTTCCATGCCTGAACTAGTTGACCATGATGTGGATCTCGATAAGCCAACCTTTTCTTATCATTTTATCTCGATAGTTGATGTTATTATAGCATTTAAAAATATTAAGTCTAATGCCATTGGTTTTGAGGGTGTTGATCCAAAATTCATTAGAATTATTTTGCCATTCATTATAAAACCTGTAAATCATATTTTTAATACTATTTTTACCACTTCCAACTTCCCTTCCTTATGGAAGTCCAGCCACGTTACTCCTATTCCAAAGGTATGTATACCTTCTGTGCCTGCCGATTATAGACTAATTAATATTTTACCTTTCTTTTCTAAGGTGCTGGAAAAAATTATGTCAACACAGATTACCAGTTTTATTGAGAAGAACAAACTTCTGTCAGACTTCCAATCTGGTTTTCGGGCAAAACATAGCACTGTATCCTCCCTTTTGTACCTTGCTGAAAGAATTCGCCGTAGTATTGAAAATAAAGAAGTAGCGATACTTGCACTGCTTGACTTTTCGAAAGCTTTTGACTCTGTAGACTTTTCTATACTCTTGGATAAGCTTATTTCTCGTCATCAATTTAGCTTTGTTGCTGTTAAGTTAGTTCATAATTACTTAAACCGTAATCAGACCGTAACGTGTGAATCTCGTCATTCTGCTGCTCTGCTGCTCTAAAGTAACATCAGGCGTCCCACAAGGCTCTGTCCCTGGACCCCTACTTTTCTCAATATACGTTAATGATCTACAGATATGTACCTCTGAATACCATACCCAGCTTTATGCTGATGATATGTAGATTTCCCTTTCTGTTCCCGTTTCACTTATCTCTATGGGCATTGAGAAATTAAATATAAATCTTGCAGAAATTGGTTATTGGGCTTCATTAAATAAACTTAACTTAAGTCCTGCCAAATCTCAAGTCATGGTAGTTTACCATCGTAATATAGACACCTTTGTTCTCCCTCCAGTAATTATCAATAGTACAGTAATTCCTTTTTCCTCTAAGGTTAAGAATTTGGGTATCGTATTTAATTCTAGGATGACTTGGGCTGATCATATCTCAAGTTTAACTGGTAAGGTTTATGCTTCTTTAAAAGCTCTTTGACGGCACGCAGCATACACGCCTTTCAAAATTCCTCTTAGACTTGTTAAAACACTTATACTCCCAGGATGTTCCTTGGATATATATTTACAATATCGTATTTGTTTAATGATCCATAAAGTGATCCATGGCCGATGTCCGGATTACTTATTAAATTATTTTCAGTTTTTATCATCTAGTAGAATCAGACAACTATTGATTCCTACCCAAAAGTTACTGCGCAGCTCGAGATCTTTCCCTGTTCCTGGTGTTAGAGTATGGAATGCTGTCGATATTCGCTTCATTGTGAATGCTCGTAACTTCAAATCCAAGTGCTACATGCAAATTTCTATCGTTTTGATTTTACTATTGTTATCATCTCTGTTTTCTTTTTCTTTTTATTTGCTTAGATTTTCTTTCATTTTCTCATATCTTAATTGTCGCTAGTATTTTGTTTTTTTCCTTTACACTGTAAAATTTTGTTTCTTATTTACGAATTTGATTAGGCACACATAAAAGAGTATTATGTAACTCACTTGTACTTGTTAATAAATAATTATTATTATTATTACTTAATTGTAGTAGTGATCGCAGATCAAAGCGTCGCAGGTTATATGCATATTTTACAGCAGCGTTAAATGCAACGTTCAAACGATACGACAATGAAGAGTCCAGTTTGCAGTAAACAATATCGCCATAAGTTATTATAGGAATGATCAAGGATCTTACAAGTGATAGTCGTATGTCAAAAGGTGTAAAGTGGGTGGAGTAATACAATCACTTACGCGTACCACCATATACTCGTCCGGAGACATCCTTTATTTGGTCATTCCATGTCATAGTTTGGTTGAAAATAACGACAAGATTTCTTACCGTCTTTTCATATTGTAACGTTGAGCTGCCTAAATTGATACGAGGAAAATATGACGTATCCAAGATATTCTTGTGAATAACCAAACACTTGCACTTCTCAGTATTCAAATCCAATTTATTACATATGAACCAAGAAAGTATTGCCTGAAGATGAGAGGCCGAGAGATATAAATTTGTACGTCGTCAGCATACAGATGTATATTAACGTGACTGATAACTTCTGTTATATCATTAATGTACATAGAAAATAGTAGAGGTGCTAGTATTGAACCCTGGGGGATACCTCTATTAAGACATAAAAACTCTATAAAAAGCGTTCACCAATATTCATTCTTTGAGATTAATGTACTAAAAAACTTTTAATAAATTTAACCGATCTGTAACTAAACGCAAATTTCAAACTTAATTTGCGACAGAAAATTCCATGATCCACCTTATCAAAGGCTTTTGAAAAATCTAATTATGTTAGGAAAGATACCTCAGTATTGTCAAGGTTATACCGAAGATCATCAGCAACGCTTTCATACAGCTGTGTTTGGCTCGAAATCCGGATTGTGAAGCAGAAAGAATATTGTGAGACTCAAGAAAAACTGCCATTTGATCAGCAATGATTCTGTCAAAGCCCTTAGATAAACAAGGTAATATAATGATTGGACGGAGATCCTCAATCTGACAAAGTTTTGCTTTCTTGGATATGGGGATAACATTCGCTTGCTTCTATATAGGTGGGAATTGAGATCTCATAAGGCAGGCGTATAGGTGTCAGTGATAGCTGATAATGCAAAATAAATAATTATTTTCAAAAATTTCAATGAGATCCCGTCCACTCCGATCGCATAGGAATTGATGCTACTTAAAGCCTTAAGAGTTTCCAATTCGTTGACACAACTAAAATCGAACCTATTACTAGTTCCAATCGACTCACGAGGACATTGAAGTGATAGAGTCAGGAACGTTGCAGCTTGAGGACTGGACAAAATAATCATTGCAATCATTTGGATCAAAATTTATAGATTCCTTACCAGATTTGTAAATACCACATTCTTTTAAGTTTTTCCATAAAACTCTTGCTGGTAAATTCAGATCTAATTTAGTGGCATAATAATTCGATTTGGTTCACTTAATAGACGCTGTGATAGCATTTCTTAGAAGACGGAATCGCTCCCACAGTAATGGACTTCTTATCGTTTTCCACCTTTGAGATACTTTGTTCCGTGCTGAAATAAGCCTCTTAATTTCTATTGAAAACCAAGGGCAGTTACGTTTACGCAACCTGATTTTACAGGATACATATTTATCAAAAACATAATTTCCTGCATTTTCGATAAAGGCAACCTTATCCTGAATTGAATTGAAAATTGAACTGAGTTGAAATGTGAACATTTTACAACTCTTCTAAAAAGGCTATTCCTTCAGGAAAACCAACCAAGTCTAATTTTAATAAAACTTTTTCAAACAGATCCTATTTTGCGCACCAACGTGGAATAGCGTTAAAGAAATTTTTAGTTCATCCAACACGTTATTCGTACTCAGTAGGTAATGTGTATGTATTGGTGGTTCTACCATATTCATATATTTTATAAACATAAATGAACGCAAACTGCAGTCTCATCGAACTAAATACATTTAAATAACAAATCACCGGATTGTTACTGACCACGATTCAATGGCCAGCCTCAACATATGTCTTCAGCCGCCAAATAAACAACCCCATACTGAACATAATAAGTGGATTCTACATAGGTTTTTTTGCCGCCGCCACCGCCGCGCCGAACTCGCCCCATTCCAGAGATGGAAAATCATCCACGTCGCCACCACGCGACAGCAACAACTGGCAACTTTATTAAATATGGTAATGGACTGTCTTTGCTGCTGCTGGCATATTTAGCCCACGTGGTCCACCAGTATCCAAACATAAAGTGTAGCAATATCCCTCCCGAACCAGTAGTATCACCCGTAACATGTTGAGAACCGCGTACATACATAAACATATATATGGCGTCCGCATGGAAAATTTTTGGCATTTAAATTTGAATTCTTCATCAGGATTCAGGACTTTATTCACACAGTGTCACAAACTGATAGCTTTCCATTGTTAGCCTCCAGCAGAGAATAGGCTAATGAGCTGAGAGGGAGGAAGGACAAGCCTCACCCCATCATTGCATTTCATATTGCGGGACATATTACCTTTAAGGACATTTAATGAGTGAAAAAAAAATCCGTTGAAGGGTCTATTTATGATTAACAAGGATATCAACAAGTCACTCTCACAAATAACATTACGCAAATAAATCTGTTATGTGAGTGAAATCACAAAATCGTCGTCAACCCACCCAAAATGTGTCACTCACTCACTGCCTTTCTTAGTTTCAATTTCCAACCACCCTATACTACCTACCAACCCCACTTAGCTATCGCTATAAACTGGAAAATGTGATGTCCGCTTGTCATTGCCCAGCCCATTTTATCCTGCCGAGCCGCTAAATGACCTCCAAGCTCCAAACTTCAGTTTGTTTTTAAATTGGTCCCTTTGACGACTGCAAACGGCAGATGGGATTTAATTTTTATTCTTGTCGGGCTCGGGAATTTACTCCCTGTTATCCTGGCGCGTCAGGCAGGAATTGATGGCCATCGCAAATAGAATTCCAGGCTCATGTTGTGGTAGTTTAAATGAGTGAATTTGTATCCTGGTCCTGCGTTTACCTGTATACTGTGCCATGCTTTTTGTGTCCCGGATTGTCGGTTTGTTTTTGCTTCAGCTGAGGTTTTGCGGTTGACTCTCGAGGTCTGTTTATGTGGTGCATTTGTAACGCAAGAGTTGAGTTTAAACTTAGCGAAAAGGGAGTGGTTTACTTATTGCGAGCGCTTAGTTAAAATGTTCTTTGCAGGTATTTATAAAGTTCTTATGTTTCTATATAAGAATATCGATTTCTGAAAGGATTTACCTTGTTACCATTTATATATGAGAGAAGCTTATTTACCTGTAGGTTATAAGAAGCTTTCTCAATGAGGGTGGTATAGTGTGGTAGGTGAGGTGGTAGTATTTAACTTATGGGAGTCAAGTAGAATGAGAATCGTTTGTAGATTAATTTATACCATTTTGATTATCTGTAATTTTACTTTACGGCTAATTTACCGTATCTGGGAGGGGAGGAGATTTATTTTTTCTAATAATATATAAAAAGAATTTGTTTATAGGGTAAATATTATTTTATGAAAGTTAGTAAAAAAAAAAACTCTATCTCTACAGCTGTGTCTATATATTTTTGTCCTGAGAAAGATTACACTCAAAGAAAAGTTATGTAGATTCGCATAGGTGTAGTAACTATATTATGGTTATCCCAACTACATATAGTTATGAATTCCTAAAAAATAGACAAACATCTTATTATTTAGCTGTTGCATTTATTTTATAGTTTTATGTGGATGAGACAACTATAAGAAAGTAGATGGATGATATTTTTTGCAATGTAATCTTGTAACGGGGATAAAGGAAATTTTTGTAACTATATTTGATAGTTACTAACACTTCCAATTTATATAAAGTTAGAGGAGGCAATTAAAATATTCAACAATATATTTGCGCTTTTTAAAAGATGTTCTGTAATGGAAATTTCTATATGCAGTTAAAGAAATGTTAGAGAAATATAAATAAAATAAAATTTGTGTGAATATGTCAATGGAGGGCTACTCTTGGATTTGGATGGGACTTTCATATATTGTGATACAGTTTAATGTGTTGAATATGGATTTATAGTTAAAATTTGTCACCAATATTAATAAGAGGTCAAAAGTCATATAGTTAAGACTCATCTAAGACACATAAAACATTAGTCCACTACTACGCAACTAAAAACTTAGGTGTAAGCAACTATATTCATGGTTGCTTGTGAATATAATAGGTATTTAAGCATAGTTGCTAGTGACTATTATATAGTTACTGATAACCATCATTATAGCGGCAATAATAAAATTAACTTAGAAAGCATATCAGTGTATTCAGTGGAGTCGAATTGTTGTGAAGTGAAATGTAAGAGTAAAAAAAATCATTTTAGTAAATAAATTGTAAACTGTAAGTAGGATCTGTTTAAATTATTGAAGTGAAGTGATATATGTATTAAAAATAAAATTATTTTTATGTATACCTACAAAAAACACACAATATTTGCACTTGCACTTCAGAATACAACAAACAATTCCTAGCATGATGTGAAAAGATGGATATAAACTTGTAAATAAAATTAGCTTAATTCTTTAATTCAAACAATTTAATTTAATTTTGTAGTACATATTTATGAAAAAGAACAGGAGTCTTTTTCACAATAATGTAAAAATTGTTCATTATTTAATTTAAAGATAAATTAAAAAATTTCGAATACTAAGTAATCTAATTTTATTTGTAATCCGCAGACTTACCCAGCGAATTTTGGAAAAGTCCAAATGAAAAAAAAAATAATTCAACCAAAACTGATATTAATTAATTCTTAATTATATTTAACAGTTGAAAAGAACATATTTTTACCAATTAGAATAAGCTCTAGTAGGCATATTTTTGTTTGCCTAGTAATTAAAATATCCGAGTAATGAATATTTTTAATCACGAGGTAAATAAAATATGATTGCTAGATCGACCTAATTTTATAGTTATGATGTCTAAATTAAGAGATGATAGCAGCTACAATAAATGTAGTTGCTAGTACTTAACTTCCAAGGTGTGTTGTCTGAAAAATAAGACGCAAGCAACTACAATATAGAAGAATGTGTACGAATGTAGTTGCTGATGACTATAACTTAGACACTATCAAGTTTAATACAGTTGATTATAACTATATTTATAGCTAAACACAACTGCATAATAGTCGCAACCAACAGAATAATTAGTTGCAGACATTACCAATATAGTTTTGACATCAAATTAGTTTTGTCGCACGAAACTATATTATTGTCAATATATAGTAGTAGTTACGCTATGATTTCCACTTATAGTCGTGAAATCTAAAAGCGTTATAACAAAAATAGTTATGAAAACTATAAACCATGTATAGATTTTAGAACTAATGCTAATAGTCCAGGTGTCAAATTTTTATAGCTGTTTGAAATTATAGTCGTGGCATATAGATTATTCTTACAAATAACCGTTATTCTTCGTTTTTATCCTTAAATTGAGTACCCAATTGACTTAGTAAAACTTCATGGCTTCTTGCTTTTTAAGATTGCCTATATACATAGATACCTACGTCCAGGGTACGTAAATGTTCGCTCGCGAGCCGCTCTCGAAAATTGCTTTGTAAAATAGCTCACGCCCGCGAGCCGGATCCCAAAAATTTTTCTTCTTTGTAAGAAGATGGACGCCTGATTTTAATAATTCTTTTACTTTAAGGGCCTTGTATCTTACTTTTATGCGACCTCTTATGCTATCCCCGTTTGGTGTCCTTTTTATGATACTCATCTAAGGCGCTTGGAATCTGCACAGAGGAGATTTATTCGCTTCGCACTTAGACGTCCACGAACTTTAAGGAATGAACTCGTATGCCTTGTTATATGTACCTCATCATCGCACCAACTACGGTTAAAATGAGCCTATATGCTCTATGTTGAGAGCCCTCAATGACCACTCAGACCGCATTGATTATGGCTTAACTTCGACAAAGTTGGAAGGTCTACTTTTTTTTATAAACATGTTACTGTGTTAGTTTTATAACTTATTATTCTAGTTTTATTTTATTTTGTTTATCCTTTTTTTTTAAATTGTTTATTGTTTTTATTTTTTATTTACATTTAATGATTTTTGCTTTTTTATGGTCTTGTGTTTGTTTTATTTTTTATTTCGCTTTCTATTCTTTTTTTTTGTGTAATAGTCAGGTGCAGTGGCGTCACTAGGGTTGGTGTCACCCAGTGCGGTAGCTCATGATGGCACTCCCCTCACGACTCCCCACAGACCTCCTCCCAGTCCGCCAGTGACAAATAACGGAAACATACAGAGTCCTTAGTAACGTTTATAAACATAGGTCCTATATTTACAAAGGCAATAGAAGAAAAAATTAATTCAAGATCGATTGGTAAAAGATTGTAAGAAGTTAAGAACTAAGAACTACCTAGAAAATAAGTTACTTTTTTATTATTTTAACATTAACTTGTATGTCATATTAAATCTCGACTAAATCAAAACTTTCTTTCCTGGCCTTTAGAGCTGCAAACTTGTTATTTACTTCATCGAAATCAACTCCTTTCGCCAAATTGCTTTCAATTGATAATATTGCAAGATCAGAAAGCCTTGACTGTCCCATGGTAGATCGCAAATAGTTCTTTATAAACTTTAGCTTTGAAAAACTCCTCCCACATGAAGCCGCAGACACACAGATCGTAAGAAATAATTGTAGGCTCACTGAGAGATATAGGAGATATTCTAGGAAGTCCCATTCAGCTATGAATTTCAAAACGTCAAGCTTTCTTTTTTTCTTCTTTCAGAGTTAGTCCAGCATCTCTCGTCTTGTTACCTGTCATCCTCTTCTTGAACCTGCCTGCTCTACAAGATGATTGCCTGCTCATACATACAGACAGACACTTAGTACTGGTAAAAAATCGATGTTCTGCTGTGCTAAATTTGTCTTAAAATGAGTCAAACTTAGTCAAACAAACTGAGCGCACAATACGTAACACATGGGTCTTGACGTATTGTCGTATTGACGTATATTGTCGCGTATAATTGGAATGTAACAACAACTATTTCCACGCTACGTCGCGTTATAGTAAAAACTTTGCAATCGAGGAGCAGGGTCTAGATATTGTTTGATTTCAATTTTATTTTGGATTTCATCCTTTTGTGTCATAATGCTTCACATGAAATCACTGGAGTTGCAGCTATCGAAAAAAAAAATTTACGAACCGCCCTGATTTTGGTGTCACCCCTTGTGATGGTGTCACCCGGTGCGGTCCGCACCCCCCGCACCCCCCTAGTGACGCCACTGGTCAGGTGGAGTTTTGTCCTGTTGGCTCCGATAAATAAAACAATAATTTTTTAGTGAATTTAAACTGCATTTATGACTGCTTTTTGAATATTGCCCAAACACAATTTGCAATTCAGGGAGAAGAGCACATGTTTTCAAGTTGATTTAATGCACGCGAGGTGGAATACAAATATCAGGAAAAACAGTACGTACAAGCTCTTAATAAAACGCACACGAATTCGGATAGGTTGACTTCGTCTTGGATTCGGACAAGCCCTTATATCAAAATTCAGTAGATCAATTACGACTGTTAGCTGATAAAGTTTGCACAGAACCATAATTGCTTGAACTCGACTCGCTCTTAATCGATCCATAACATCCCCAACAAAGAGATTTACATTGGGAAAAATAACAGAAATTATATTCAAGGAAAAAAATGATAATTTGATAACAAAGAATGTTCTTGCAGTAATTCCTTTGTGATAAAAGCTCGCTCTAGAAGCAAAAACCAGGTTATGTAATTGATCACATCTATTTGCTCCGCCTGATAAGTATATGTTCGTACCAGTTGTAAAATGTGACAACGCTTCCCTTTATTTCATTGTAGACCTTTACTATTTAAGGTTTTTATCTTGGTCTTCTCTCGTATTTTCTCGTGACGCAAAATGTTAAGAAGTAAAACGCACTAATTTTTCATTGAAACGTATGCCAAATGCCACAAGTGTCGATTTATTTCTATTACCGAACAGAAAATTTGAGGAGCTCAATTCCAAATTCATGTGACGTGAGAAAGGTTATATATCGTCTTTTTGGATACTTTATCAAGAATCAAGTGTAGGACGCGCTGACCTTGATTCTTCTCCGGCTTACAATTTCGATATTTATATGACAATCAGAACCAGCTTGACACAAGCTCGTTGTAGTGACACGTTTAATAAAATAAACGGTCAACAATATACATGCTTTTCATCACTTAGTCGGTGTTAATATTAGTATGTTAAACTAAACATAAACCAAACACAATGCAACAAATAATTTAAGTATTATATGGGCGTTTTTTTGAAACATGCTTAGAAACGTCAACATGCTCAGTCATGTTATTAACAATATCTAGTGCACATGTGATTAATGGGTTCGTGCATGCAAAATTTGGATCTTGAGGAGTTAACACGCAACAGAGGTAGCCTTCTCAAATTGTGCCTACTATCACGGAAAGAGAATTTGTCAAGTAACAACGGAAAATCAACATTCGCGTTTAAAAGTTGATGCCCAAAAGTTACATCGGCAACCATGCAACGTTTCTCAAGTGAGTGCATATTTAAAAGCTTCAAGCGATCCCCATAGGGTGGAAGAATTATTGACTTACTCCATGGTAGATGCCTGAGAGCAAATCGTAGGAAGTTGCGCTGAACAGACTCGATACGGTCGATGTGTGTATCGTAAAATAAAGACCAGACCTGGGTAGCGTATTCAAGAACTCACCTCACAAAGCAAAGCAAGTGACGTATAAACGCAATGTTATGGTGGGATTTGAGAGCTCTCGAGACCAACGTTTTATAAAGCGTAGCAGAGAACTACTCTGTGATACCATATAGTTTATGTGGGACATAAAAAAGTCAATCTTTGGTCCGATTTGATACCCAAGTTACAGAGCGAACCCACAAGGTTAATCGAGGAAATTTGTCTATATTGAATACCAAACTTTTGCTATTGCACCAATCGTAAAGTTTGTGAAGTTCACTCTGTACCTGGTCACAATCGTTAACAGATTAAATCTGAGTGAAAAGTTTAACGTCGTCAGCATAAAAGAAGATTTTACAGTGCCTTACAGCAGAAACAATGTCGTCAATAGATAGAATAAGAAACAATGGACCTAAATGACTACTTTGAGGTACCCCAGACAAAGTCCTCAAACTCTTGAAATAGAATGGTGGAAATAGATTTGGTATGTTCTGTTATCTAAATAAGACTCTGTCCATTTTAGAAATGTTGGGCGAATCCCATACATTTTCATTTTAAAGAGTATCACGGAGTGAGATAACTTGTCGAAGGCTTTACTAAAGTCTGTATAAATACAAACTATATGGTAGCCTTTTGCAAGTCCGCTAAAGGTTTCCGAAACAAATTCCAAGAAGTTAGTATTTGTAGACCTGCTCGAAATTAACCTATGTTGGTTTGAAGAGAGAAAATTCTTGTAGGAAATTGGTAGCTGAATGTAAATGATAGATTCGAATAATTTGGGCATGCAAGATAATTTTGCAATAGGCTTATAGTTAGATAATTCATTTTTAGAAGCTTTTTTATGGATAGGATTTTTTCTACAATTGCGGAAAACAACCACTATCAAGCGATTTTTGGAATAATTCACAGTATATACTTGCAAGGACTATGCAGAACTAATTTCAACATCACAAAGCTCCTATAATTTCCATGTTTTGATAGTATATAATCCGTATATTGTTTGAATAGGTAACGTTCACGGTATATAAATAGTTGTTCAGCAACGTCATATTTTCTCTGTTTCCGAAGAAACATCGAAATGTTTTGGATTTCTAAAAAGGTGTAAGAAATATTTCACCCCGTCAAATCTAGCATTCCTCTATAACCTCTATATCAGACCTACAATGATATACAATTCCCATATTTGGGCTGGAGTTAACCGTACAGCCTTAGCTACATTAGATGCTGTTCAAAAAAGATCCGTCACGATCATTGACGATGTGCCAATAACTTGTCATAAGGAGTCTGGCGACCACCTTCGTTCCTGTATTTATACATGCATAGTCAATGTTTTGATGAAATATCTAGTCTGATCCCTTGTAGTATTGATTCTTACACGTACACACAGCTACAAAAATGCTCTGTTAAAAGTAACCTCTGATATTACGGTAGCCTTTGATCAAGATTTCCTAACTATACTTGTTCTTCTCGACTTTAGTAAAGTGTTTGACTCTGTCGATTATACTTGCCTTCTGTACAAAGTTGCAAGCAATTTTAACTTTTCCCCATCTGCTGTTAATCTCATTGGGAAGTCATCAAGGTATACAACATAATATCGCAGTTTCGCTCTACTGAATGTGGTGTTCCCCAAGGCTCGATTCTTGGCCCTTTCCTATTCAGTCGATTTAAATGATTTTCCAAATGCTGTCCTGGATGTGTCTATTCATCTCTATGCCAATGATGTGCAGGTTTACGTCAATAGACCAATTGGATTACAAGAGGACTGCGTTGTTCATATAAATGAGGATTTGCATCGTATCTCTGAGTGGTCTATTGAAAATGGGTTGTTCTTTAATGCCAATAAGTCGATCTGTATATCAATCGATAGAATACATCAGATATGTCTCCTGTTCTACTTAATAATGTTATCTTACCGTATCAAAACTTAGTCAGAAATCTAGGAGTTGAGCTGAATGCCAAATTTTCCTGCTGTAGTCATATCAGCAATATAATTTGCAGAATGTATGGGTCTCTGCGCCAGTTATGGGTCCATGGGTATTTTCTGTGAACTGACATACTCATGAAATTAGTAAGAACATTTATTATACCTCATTTTATGTACGGTAAAATATTATTCCCAAAGTTAGTCTCAGTGTGCCGTAGAAAACTTACAGTAGCTTTTAATGACTCTATTCGATTTGTCTTTTAACTACCGCGTAGTTCCCATATCTCATTCCATTCAAGTTCTGTTATTGGTCAGTCACTAGATACTCATCTTGAGTATTGTGATTTGTTTTTTTTTTTTGCATAAATTACTATTTAATAAGTGTACTGAATATCTCTACAAGAAATTGCGATTTATTTATTCATCTAGCGGATTTCTTTTTCCTCGATGTAACTCACATTATGGTAGTGAACGCTCTTATTTTGTTCAAATCCTACGTAAGTGAAATCTTCTGCCATCTGACCTACGAGCTGTGGGCTCTAACAGAGAATTTTTTAAACGATCAAAGTCTTTTACTTCTAATTAGTGCACATCCTGGTTCGTCCTTATTTCTAACTAATTATTCATGTGTCCATTATTATTAGATCTTAATTTTTCCTTTTCATTTTTCTTATTTGATTGTTTTGATTTTTATTATTATTAATATTTTTTTTTCGTTCCTTTCATACATATTTGTATTTATCCTCTGTAGTTAAGCCATAGTGTATAACTCTGCTTGCTATTTGGCCTTAAGATTTTCATTTTATTAAATGTATATCTTTAGTATTTAATGGTTATTCTGCATAATTATATTCCACTATTAGCAAGGTTATATAATCTTTATACACCAATAAATGAATTATTTTATCTTATTTTATCTTACTCGCACTAAGAACCGCGTAAATCCTTCTACAGTGATGCTTTTTTATTTCGAACCGTGCGAATGTGGAACAGTTTTCCATCTTTTGCCTTTTTAGAGCCTACAATCCTCCTCGTCTAGATTACACAGAGAACAGATTGCGCTGCCTTCACGCCTAAAGGGAATGGCGTTCAAATTTATAAGACCACCTCTATACCTACAAATTATATTAATTTTTTTAATGGAATACTCATCACAGAAGTAGCTATATTCATTCAAGTACTCCAGTTTACTGTACAGCTCATGTCGTAGAGAACCCCTTGCTTTATCAGTAGCTCTTTGTTTTATTTTGTGTTCTTCCCTTTCTAAAAGATCAGACAAAATATTTCGCATGCCGTCATACCCGCATGTGTGATCCAATAAATTTAGCTCAACGTTATGAGAGCTTGCTAATTCCTGCCAGGACTGGTACCAAAATACATGGTCGCGAACAGCCCTCCAGGCTAGTTGATAAGGAAGCCTATGTGGAGCGAGGCGGAACAAGAACTTTAACATATAATCAAAGTGGCACTTCAATGTGTATATATAAATATGAGATAAGCCAAACTCAAGATCTAACATGTAGTTAGGTGTATTTTGAGGTAACCGAAGCAATTTCTTTACAAAAAATCTCAGTAAACTTTCAACAATATCGCTTTGTAGAAACCCCCACACTTGAGCTCCATAGCAAAGCACTGCCCTTGAGACAGAGTTAAATAGAGCGATCTTGTTAGATGGTGTAACTTCATCTTTTCCAATAAAATTTTTCCAGGTCACATTCATCGCAACTTTAGCAGATTCCAATCTATTCTTAAAATTGGAGGTTAAGGCAAGTTTTGGTGTCAATGTAATACCCAAGTAAGAATACTTTGTGACAATCTCTATCTCTGTGTTCATATAAACCCAATATTCATTAGTCTTTCTCGGACCATTCCCGTGTTGGAAGATCATGACCTTAGACTTCTCCAAGTTGACAACTAGGCTCCATAACCTGCAGTATTCATGGAGATTATTAATCATACGCTGTAGTTTGCACGGATCATCAGCCAGTATGACAATGTCATCAGCATATTTTAGCACTTTTAAGCTAATATCACCAAGAGTAAGACCAACTTCCATAGAGTCTTCCAGGCCATTAATAAATAGCGCAAACAAAAGCGGGCTCAGAATACAACCTTGTTTAACCCCCGATCTGGTATGAAAACCTGTCGACAGAAAAGTGCACCGCGGTCTATTGTGTCAAATGCTGCCTTGAAATCCACGAAGAAGGCGCAAACTTTCTTTATATTGAGTAAAAAAAAAACTATACTGTATATGCGAATCAAGGGTCACTAACCCCATATATCCATTTCTGCGATTATTCAATAAAGTTTTATTACCATCACCAACAAATTGAAAAGCATATTTCTAGAATTGACTACTTTTTAAATACTTCCATTACAAACGACCATAATTAATTTTATTACTTAACTTAAACAATACAAACGAATTTCCAGACTTCTAATTTGTAAGTATAGAAATTAAAACAAACAATGGAAAATACAACAATTTTGCACTGAATACGAAAGAATTCCATAATGGCAACCAAATAAACAAAATAAAATTCCTTGACAGTAAAAACATTTCTCTACAAAAGTCTACACAGTGAAAAAAAAAATAAAAATAAAAAACAAAAAATATTCAAAATAAAGTGAAAAAACAAATGTCTTCAACCAGCTCGGCACAAGAAGGGGTTCGTTCAAAATAACAATGACAGCTCAGCTGAGATGATCTCTCCCATCATAGAATGGGATGCGCGCAATTAATATCTGTGGAGTGAGTATAAGCGCACTGAGCAGGGCACAGTATATGTGAATGAATACCTGGTATGGCACTAATAACCCTTTTCTGTAATCCAACAAAGCGGATGAACTTATTTATGGCGCGTGTCAGGCGAATTCTTTTATCGGACTGATTGAGATCATTTATCTCCGGAGCCTTTCATGACGAGGTCATTAGGAGGAAAATCAAACTCTTCAAAGCAACCGTAACGCGACCTAAAGAGCCTGCTAATGTGACGAGTCTTCAAAAATAAAAGACCTTCGACTTGACGGTAATTTCGAGAGCAACTAGATAAAAGCTAAAATCCTATTAAACAATGAAGAGCCCGCGTTGTCGGAGTGATTTCAGGAGTTTAATGAACTCACCTCTCACGTGATTTACTTTTCAATTTTGGAAAATTCAGCTTTCTATTGATGATTGTTTTTGTTGTTGTTTTTGTTGGCAGGTGAGCAATTTGAATTGTATTGAAATGGAATGATGAGGACACCCGCTCATACCATCATGTAACCATTTAGAATTATTAACTGCATTAAGCTGGAAAAAAAAGTATTATTTAACTAAATATAAGAGGGGGAGCGGTAGATAATCTTTTTCTTTACTAATTCAATTAATGATAGTGAGAAAAACATTTTCATCGACGACGTTTACCTGAAGGGTGATTCTGAATCTTGTCATACTTTTTGTCATATATTTTTGACATATATTTTGACATTTCACCATAATTTTGTCGTATATCTGCTTTCACCATAGCTTCTTATGTTTTACCATAAAATAAACTAAAATGAATGCGCAGTGAATAAACGTTAAAGTATAAGACAAAAAAATACAATAAATTTGTCAACTGTACCCGAGGTTGTGATAAAAGTATCGAACTGAGGTAAATGAATGCTCAACACTTTACTTACAGCATCACAAGTGATCAAACCTTAGAGCATATAACTAAAGGAAGTAAGGTGTAAGGGAAACTCGGTATTTAGGTCAAAGGGTGGAAAGGCAAGAAGAATTTAATCAAGTTTAACCAAGGTTTAACCAAGGTAACTTGGTATTAGTCAATTGTATCAATTCGAATTAAACGTCAGATTCGTGTTTTTGTCATTGAAAAAATAACTAATAAGGAAGCGAGATACCGTGCGAATACAGTGTATGTGTTTAAGCAATTCAATGACAGTAGGATCAATGATCGAAGGGAGGGGGGGGGGGAATGATAAGAGGGCCTACTGCCTATTGTGCGTCAGTTCAACATTTCTGACATTTCATAATTTATAAAATTGTAATTGCTGCTTAAATTATGTCAGTCATACAAAGGCAACGCCAAGAAATATTATCTGAAACTAAGGGGGCGCTAAAAATTTGTTTATTTTACATAGCAATTTGGATTATAAAATAATGTCCCCCTTCAAAATGTCAGGATGTCAGGATCATTACAGCACACTAATACATTTCGCTAAGTGACTTAGGCTTTCATCCGATATGCCCTTTCCTTATTAGTTATTTATTCAATGGTTTTTGCGCCTGGTTTTTTTGTTTTGTGTGTTACTGAAATTAAAAAACTTTAAATTGTTCCGTTAATTGTGTTAATTTTAAATAAAAATATACGAAGTGATAATTTAGTGATTAAGCCTTGCACTTAAATTAAATTAATTACGGGAAGGCATTTTTCAGGAAAGTGGAAGTCCTGAAATTAAATTAGAAAATTTCTTTTCCGTAAATACGTGCAAAAGAAGTGAAAAAAAGGGAAGGGAAACAAAAATATCAAGATAAGTGTTCGAAATATTTCTTTGTTTATGTTTTTGTGTTTCCAACTTTTGTTTTTTTTTGTTGTTCAATGTATCAGTGGCAGCTCACGATTTTGTTTTATTTTAAATAATTACGCCAAATCCCCCTTCAAACATATTTCAGATTTACTACTTCCATGAGCATAACAATTACATAAACAGAATTCCATCACTAGTGGGAAATGCCGGAGTTTTTCTAGCTTATTGTGATTCGTAGTTATCCAGGGTGTTTCCTCTTAGGAGGCAAGAGGCAGGGGCGGATCCAGGATTCTTATGAGGAGGGGGTGCATCTATGGTTTAAAAACGGTATAAGCTGGAAACAGTTCAAAAGTTCGAAGACACTCGCAAATATCAAATGCACAAAATATATCATTTAGAACAGATAAACTACTACTGTCAACGAAAAAAGTTACTCAATGTTATACTTTTGCCATCCGCGAAATTCAAACGAGGTGTTAAATTAAATATTTTGTCTTGATTTGTAAATGGTGAAAGTCTAGCGCTTCCGAATCATCCATTTTGGTTAGTAAAAATAACGAAATACAGCTTGTTCAAATTCACGAATTAATCATAAATGATGTAAGGTGTTATAAATTTTAAGCAAATTAAAATAATTTAATAAAACACTTGGCAATTTATGTTCCACTTTATAAATGTATTTGTCATTTTATTAAAAAAACAAAAAATTAAAGCCGACGCGTTCGATCAGAACATTATCAAGGCTAAACGACTACTAATTATCAATTTTGATTGTGCTGGCTAGATGCTCTGAGAGCTAATTTTAACAATAACAGGATCTATCAGTAGTACTAGTACTAGTACTTTTCTAGTTAATGACCAAATTCAGTAATAGAAGCCCTCTGCTAGACACTGTTATTGTTAAAATTAGCTCTCAGAGCCTCTAGCCAGCACTATCAAAATTGATAATTAGTAGTCGTTTAGCCTTGATAATGTTCTGATCGAACGAAACGCGTCGGCTTTAATTTTTTGTTTTTTTAATAAAATGACAAATACATTTATAAAGTGGAACATAAATTGCCAAGTGTTTTTTTTTTAATTATTTAAATTTGCTTTAAATTTATAACACCTTACATTATGTGTAACATGTTTCACCAAGTGCCCACACAAAGTAGAATAAATATAATTAAATAATCATAAATTTTAGCTTTGCAAAATACAAGAATTAAAGCGCTACGTACTTTATGTCTATTTAAAATATAGCAGCCACAAAACAGGCGCATTGCAGAACTTGTATATATACAGCTTCATAGAAAAGTTAAGAATGTTTGACTAATAAGCCAAGCTCAAAATAAACCCTATGATGCAAAGCACAACAGGGTAGGACCGACATAGGGAAAGGAGCGAAAGGCATCTAACATTGCGGCGGCGCTCGACTGAGTCGATATGACAAGTTATTGCCAATTCGCCAATGATCTTGAAGGCTGTAAAAGCTAAAGCTAAGCGACCAGTCCCGGTCCAGATAAGGGAATTGTATTGCATTCTAGGTCTAATGTAGGACTTGTAGAGGAGCGCTAGATTCGATGGGCTGAAACATTTCTTACACCTTATCAGAAATCCAAAACATTTCGATGCCAAGAATGCATAATGACGGTGTACTCCATCAAAAGAAATTGGACTATGGAAGAGTTATGATCCTATTTTAAAGAGATTCGACGCGGTCATGAAACAATGATCTAATCATGCAAACTCGATTAACAGATGTGGCATTCACTCTGGAGTCCCAAACAAAATCAAAAGGTGCTGTGATAGAAAAAACTATGGATAGGATTAAAAGTAAGGGAAAGCAGATCATTAAAGAAAATTAAACAGAGGGATGGAGAGAGGCCTGGGAACATCGCCATTTAGATGGTGAGGTTCTGGTCAAACGCCACCTAGTACAACCGGTATTGGGCGATCAGATAACAACTAAAAGGGCTGGATGCCAGAATATATCAAAGACCTTTTCTATAGGCTTCGACAGCGACGATCTTAAGTGGAGCAAATGTCAAGCCGCTTGCCATAAATGCTGCGTTCTTAAACGTATCAAAAAATTTTATATTTTCTACTAAAAGAGCAGTAGAATAGATTTTGTTAGAAAAACTTTCAGAAAATCTATTGCAATATTTTTTCAGTGGTCTTCAGGGAGG
Source organism: Dioctria rufipes (assembly GCA_963924295.1). NCBI lineage: Eukaryota > Metazoa > Arthropoda > Insecta > Diptera > Asilidae > Dioctria > Dioctria rufipes. The sequence goes on from OZ002742.1 coordinate 20,530,806, forward strand.
GGCGCGCACCATCCGCGTTGGAGCCGCTACTGGCAGATCGTGATAGTATTCACCTAGAAAAGCAAAAAAAAAATTTTCGCAGGTGGGGGGGGGCAATATCAACCGTTTAGGAGTTACAGGCTGATTATGAAAAAAATCTAGTTTTCCACAAAACACCCTCTATTTTAAAAAGTACTGGGCACATGGTCACAGTTAAGAGCTCATTGTATGCAAAGCTTCATGGCCTTTCCAACAACTGCTCAACCAGCCCCATACTTGCCTCCTCTCAGGAGTTACGGGAGTCTAAACGAAATATTTCGGATTTTTTTCTTTTTTGTTTTTACTTTGACCTCTATTTTTTTTTGCAATACGATCGTTAAAATAAGTTTTTTTCTTTTATAAAAACTATAAACTGTAGACTCTCCTCTTTAATTTGACCTAGTCTGCCTAGTTTTGAGCTATAACTCTTTAACGGCTGCAGATAGCCTAAGTATAATAGGTCAAATTAAAGAGGAGAGTCTACAGTTTATAGTTTTTATAAAAAAAAAACTTATTTTAACGATCGTTTTGCAAAAAAAAAAATAGAGGTCAAAGTAGATTTTTTTCCTAATCAGCCTGTAACTCCTAAACGGTTGATATTGTCCCCCCCTGTCTGTTCTAAGGATCAAACTTAAAATTTAATTTTTTTTGGAATGTCAAGTGTCATTTTTAGTTTATTCTATATCATGAAAGGCTTGCTGTACTTAATAAAAACATAAAAGAAGCAGAAGACAAGCTCATTCGACTTTATCGTATATTTTAACATTTAGGTATTCGTCTTAAAAAAAAAATCAGAATCACCTTCTTGGGCTGTACTCATATGAACTCGTAATAGATGACTGCCGCCAATACTACATATTAATGCTTGAATTTAAAAATGAAATGGTGAGGATCAGTTGTCACGGCTCCTTTTTTTCTTATTCAAATGGGATGGGAAATTACCTGAACGCGAAGATCAAGGCAATTCAAGCAAGGTTTCTGACCTATTCCGTTTACTTGCTCAGACTTTCCTAACCTATTGATGAAGTGCAGTAAATCCTTGTGACGAAAGTTTTTTATTTATTTTCCAGTAAATGAATAGATCCCATTGCATAGAATTTGTTCGCCTCAAGTCCCCTTCTTCTAGACTAAATGGAGATTTTGGCATATCAAAAACGCACGTTTTAAAATGAATGAATAGACTGAGTTCTATGAGCAACTATATATCAGTGCCGGGTGTAGGAAATTTTTGCGGGGGGGGGGGGTAGTTTCCGTCCCTCTGACAACAATCTTTATTTGGGGCAAATTTTTTTAGAGTTCGAGGTGATACTAGGCACCATATGTATATGATAGATGACCTATTATGCAGGGTGTTTCCCACTAGGAGGTCAATAGATCGGGAGGTGATAGTACTCACCTAGACGAACCAAAAATTGTATGGCAGGGGGGGGGGCATACCAACCGTTTAGGCGTTACAGGGTGATTAAGAAAAAAAGCTAGTTTTTGACAAAACGCCCTGTATCTTAAAAACTACAGGGCGTACGGTCACACTTAAGAGCTCTTTGTATGGAGAACTTCATGGCCTTTTCAACGACTGCTCAATTAGCCCCATACCCATCAAGAATTATGGTTGTCTAAACTAAAAATTTCGGATTTTCTTACCTTTTTTTTTTGTTTAATTTAACCTCTATTATTTTTGCAACAAGGTCGTTAACATGACTTTTTTTTATAAAAACTATAAACTCTAGACCTTCCTCCTTAGGCTGTGAGCAAAAACTAAGAGCTTGCCCCAACATACTAAACTTTTCCTTATAAGCGACAGATGCCACCCCTATCATTGGATATGCATTTCAGGCAGGCTAATTCCCACGATATAGTAGACAAAAACAATACAAGAAACTGCAGCATAGCGTCATATAATAGTTCATGTGAATAGTTATGTGGAAGGAAGGAAATCCCATACTCCCAAAAGAAGTGAAGAGGGCACCGTTAACCTGCCATTTAAGAGTTTCAATGGATCATATACAGTACTGTAGGCCTTGTTCGTGTATTAAATACACAATAACAAAAACAAAGACGGACATATCCTCCAATTTGACCAAATTCTTTAAAATCATCATAGCTTTGGAAGCCACTGAACCAAAGTTTTTCCTTTCATACCCTTATGGCCTTGTAAAGATCGAACCATATTATAAATGGATTCAGTACGTGTGAAACCAATCCAAGTTAGACAATTACCCGCTCAGATCGGTTTATCTTGACGATAGATTTTATTGGGCGTACAGGAATTCAGATTAGGATCCCTGCAATACTCAAAGCTTATTCAATTTCCAAATCTTTCAGTTAAGCATTATTTCTGAGGAACGTAGAGTGCTAAGGATTATAGGTTTGATATATTATTTGTTTTTTTTTTTTTTTTTATGGAAAATATTTTGTCTTATAAGATGAGAAAGAAATGAGCGGACTATATAGAGTTCAAATAGACCTCCATATGTTCCAAGTTTGGAATGTTTACGTAAGTCACAATATTATTATGGAGGGCTCTAAAAGTGACTCAGTGATTGAGACTCAGCTAGTAATGATGATGGTAAACTTTTGGGGCTATGGATTAGATTAAGACAATTTCTGAAAATAATCAAAAATGATTGAAAATTATTTCAATCCTTCCTTAATTTATACAATATGTAAGATCGACCACTAGTTGGCCACAGTTAATTGAAAGGGTTCAATTCCAATAAATATACAACAGTTCGTCATGCCTTTAATTCTGTATAAAAGGCACAAATATTTCCAAGATATAATTTAATCCTTTCATAATGCCATTCCAATTTTCTACCTTTTATGCTTTGAAATTTTTATAAAAAATTTCGTGACAGACAGATCTTTTTTAATATAAAACAAAAAATTCTTTCATATTTTTCTTTTTTCTTAAATTTTTTTCTTATGGCTAACGTCATATTATCAAGGTAAAGTGTGCCCTCAACCAAACAACAACGGTCAGAATAACCTCATGAATCGATTAGCAGCAACATTAACCCTTTCATGCAAGCATAACACAGTGCGTGCTTGGAGTAGGTACAGCAACAAATGTCCATCAATAAAGTATAGAGAAGCACGTGTTAACCCGCAGGCTGCACAAATATTTCTGCACACACAAAAAAATAAAATAAATAAATTATACAATCAACGACTCACATACCTACGTACAACAGATGCAGATGGCTAAACAGATACAGTGCAAGAATTTACGCCATATTGTGACAGAAAAACAAAAAAAATTTTTGAATCCTTAAACTTAATTCTTACCTCTTCCACTTCGACCGACAAATCTAAGATCGTTAAATTTTGCTACTTGATTCTTCATTACCGCTGTGCAATTCCTTAGTTCTGCACAGTAGTTTTCATCATTACCCGCTCGAACTGTAACAATTGTTCCATCACCGACGTCCACCAGAGCTACCACCTTGAATGCCACCGGAAGTGTCTTATTCGATCTCCAGTGATTCGGAAGAGCTGAACACAAGAAGTAAGGGCTTCCTGTCCGCACTGAAAATTGAGAAAATACGATAAATCTGTGCCCAAAATTTTTGTCACCAAAAACTAACTAACAATAAAATTGAAATCTACGACAAAAAAAAAAGACTCAGACTCGTGGCTATCTTCGCTTGCTGCGTTGTTATTGTTGTTGTATATTCTCTCCAAGGCAAGGTGGACACGCGTGTGAATAATTTCACGAAAGGATTGGAGTCCTATTTTTTTTTTTACCCCAATAATGCGATCACATATTTCAACAAGTTTGGAAGTATCAAGTGTCGTCTTTTTAAGGGATATCATTTACATTCCCGTTTTTTTGTTTTTTGTATTGTTGTTTTTTCAACACAGCAGCGATCCAGGGAGAGATAAAGGAAAAAAATTGCGAAAAAGATATTAATAACGAACGTAATGAAACCTTATAGAAAACTTATGTTCGGCACGAAGGTAAGTATAGTAAAGGAGTTGAATTTATTTCGTTTTCCACATTTTTTTTATCCTTTCTCTCTCTCAAGGGAAAAATGAGCCTACTACAGTAATTATGATGATGTTCATATTATTATTATGCTTCTGTGGATTCAAGTACGGAATTGGACAAGGTCGTAACTGCAGTACAGATGCATTTCATTAGGTTGAAATTAAAATAAAATACATATCAAAAAGTCTTTATACAATTCAATTAAATTTTTGAATTTGTAGGTATATAATCTGGCTGTGCACCTCATACATACAAAGATCTCTTCAATTTTCATTCGGCAAGTGCACCTAAGTTCAGATCTTTAGACGTTTTGAAAATCGATTTGTGCTACATTTACTCGCGTTTCAAACTCATTTTTTTCATTGGGAACAAATCTATATTCATTAGTAAGGTACTAGCCGTACACGCTACTATTATTATTATAAGCGGGAGGTGGGTACGGGAGACCTGACCTCTATGCACTATGACCTAAAAGCTATTTTGTGCTCTATGCCTCTACCGAATTAAGTCTAGTCCATGTTCCTCTTTTTCGTAAGATTATTATTTCCTTCAGTTTTCGGACATCTGATGGGGTACACGAATCCCTTACCTTCTCAGATATTGGAGTCTTTGGAGAGTAACTTTTCGTTCCAGAATCCGCGGTTATCATCTGTGGTTTTTCCCATACACTTAAGCGTGTACTTAAGTAGGCGATGATCCAGTCATTAGACCAGAGAATAGGCTGACCTGGTGTTTACTACAGTTGATAATTTTTTTTTTAATCTTTGCATTTAATTGGGAAGTTATTGAGTTTTTTCTCGTGTCTTAGTACAGGAAAGCTCTTCCATTTTATCTGGAGAATTTTTTTTAGTCAGTTTGTCAGCAAACTTATTATCTTCATGACCTCGTGTCCTGGTACCCACCTAAAGGATTGATTTGATAGTAGATAGATAGGATATCCCTGCAGTTCCAAACCAGTTTTGAAGTGAAGGCAATGCAATTTAGTGCCTTTATTGCGGTTTGTCTGTCGGAGTTTATATATGTATGTACATAAATGCGTGCGTGCTGATATCCTCTTTGTAGATTAACACAGATGTCCGTTTCTATGGATTATTTATTATTATAATTATTATTCACATGGGAGATGTGGACAGAAATTCCGTCTATCATCTATAGTCACTGCGACCTGTAATATCTTTTGTGTTACTGACATTACTTCTAATTGCTCTAGGACGCCCATACGAACTTGAGGTCTTTTATAAAACTTATAACGCTTTTGGGTGCCTTCTTTGCAATTTGATCTTGCGATGAGAATGCCTTTTCTAGTTGCTTTAGACTTATAGAGCCAACGGCTTCATAATCACAGACAACGTGTTCAACAATTTCGTCGTCTTCCATACAGGTCTCTCCATCAATCTTACCTTTCTTCTTAAGATGCTATCTGAGTGGGTATATAATGCCCAGTAAGTAGGCCCGGTATTAGCCTTAATTCTTTCCCGGCTGAGCATGAGGAATACTGTTGCAAATAATGCATTTTTTCACTTGTCTCAGCCCTGGGTTGTTTTTCCAATGTTCCATTTTAATTTTGTCCTCCCAAAGTATAATTTATGCCGGAAAGTGGCTCTTTAGATGTCAGCAAATAGGTTCAGTGCCAATAAACAGATATTTGGCTTCTTCCTTTGCAAAGCGGCTTACAATCATATTGCCTTAATGCCTTCATGTCCTGAAACCCAAATCAGCGTAATTCGATGGCGTAAATTTTTGCTAGAAAAATACTTGGGTAGGATCATAGGGCATAATGCAACTTACAGCTCCGTCCATAGACTCACCATACTTTCTTTCTTTGATCCGTTTATGTACCAGAGGAGTGATGCGCGTTGGAATTGCGATCCACTGTTCATTCACTGAGTTATCACAATATGGATATTTTTGTATATTGAGTGTTGCCAAATTTTTGCGATAATAATATTATGGGAAATTTTAAATCTATGTGAGTATTAAGGTATTAACAAAATTAGAGATTACTCTTTAAGATTTTTTACCGGAGCAAACTTACATTTGTACAAGGAGGCATTTTTTTGGATTCTCCGGTATATAGCAAAAGCTAAAAAAAAATTTTTTTATTTGTTATTTCATCACACAACCCATTTGATTTTGGGTGACAAGTTTCAAGTCTTAGTTTTGATTCATCAACAGGTCCCAAATAGCGAAACTGAATGACTTGAAAAACAAATGAAAAAATAGAACAAGGAAAAGAAATGAAAAAACCTAAAAATTGAGAAAAATAGAAGAAAAAAAAATTTACGAGTCAAAACCAAGACTTAAACTTGTCACCCAAAATCAAATGGGTTGTGTGATGAAATAACAAATAAAAAAAAATTTTTAGCCTTTTGCTATATACCGGAGAATCCAAAAAAATGCGTTGTTGAACAAATAGAAGGTATTAAGGTACATTAGTTTTTGATCAAAATATCTAAGGAGAGAAGAAAGATCATTAAAAATAATCCTCGCTGTGGAATGGATGTAGACCATCGAAATCAATCAACTATCAAATGATAGTCAATGCTTAAAAAATTGTACAAAGTAACTGCAGACAAATAGTGGAGACAGCTAACATTTCGTTTGGATCAGCTTAATTAATTCCCACCTATCATATAAATCCTGTCGAAGCATTCTTCGCGTTGGGTACCAAAACGTTGCGATCAGAGAACTTTGATGCAACGAACCATACGCCATTTTGAATATAAGATCGCAAAAAATACAAATAGTTTTTTACTCACAAATTCTCACATGAAATGAGACGTGGGTTTATCATTCCTTATAGATTTCCCCGTAAAATCTTGTAAAAGCAGCACAAATTGCGTGGGTTGTAAATAAATAAATAAATAAGTTTCATTGTTTATGAAATTATGATTAATTTTTTGAAGATAATGACAACACTGGTTTTATGGCCCATGTCGAGATTTTAGTGGATAAAACTTGAAATTCAACACCTTCAAAAGAAGCAGTTCTTAAGGGCTCAGATGGGTACAGGGCGCAATTTTAGAGTCTTATTTTCCGACCCCTCTTTGTACTGGTGACACTTATGTTCTCCTTCCATAGCCAAATCCTGGGTGCACTACTGATTCAACCATATGCCAGACCCTATTTAATGATGCAGATGCACCACACTAAATAACGTGTGTAATAAAAATTTTCACTAAAATCTATACTAAAACTTTTTATTTATGAGAAACAAGGCCTTTAAACTAAATAATGACCAAATTAAATTTTTGTTGCTTAAAATATGTAAGCGGAACACTGTGGAGGTGACTACGTGATGATCGTCATGATCTTCATTTGAAGACTTGTAAAGTTCAAGTGACTAAAAAAATAAAGTCATCAGTTGATTATCATGATTTGCATCGGATTTTCGCTAATTGGAGACTTTGGAGTAGTGTTGGAAGTCGATCTAGGTTTAGAGGAGGACAAAAATCATCTTTTCGAATAAAGCGTATTTCTAACTTAGTGGACAAACAATACAGTAAATAATTTGGGTAATGAAAATTCTTAATTGATTCAATAGAATAATTCCTTGTGGAATTCTTAATAGATTCACGAATTTTTTTCTCATTTTTAAAAAAAATCACCGTTTCGTGTGGTTTCTGGGCTCAAGACGTGATCCGTTTTTTTTTTTATTAATTGTTTTATTGTTTTTTTTTTTTTTTTTTGTGTTGTGCTTAAAATAGCATTTACATCGCAGTACTGTGAATGATGACTGCTCTATAGGAATATGATACCGGTTTAGTTTTGGCTTAAACTGAATGTTTTCTTTTAACAAGAACATCCAACACGCACCATTAAAAATTTACCACGGTCGAAAATTGGGTCTCAAGAATGCATTCAACCAGACAACATTTAATTAATATAATTTTTAAAAAAAATATTGACATCAATTGAGGGGCGTTTTTTTAAAAGTCGATATGCTTAAGGCAAGATCTATTTTATTTTAACTTCAAATTCATCCGATAGATTACAGATTGTTCATAAATCCAATTATAATCTGCCGGTCAATTGTGGATACATTCATGCACAGCTACATACATTGTGGCCGGCATATGACAGGAGAAGGACAAGAGAGCTGCTTAATGGCAACAGAACAAACACCAGAAATCTAGTAGGGGTCCTTACAGGTCACTGAGCCATAAGTGACCATGCTCGAAGACTGGGGATAGCGACGAACGATTTCTGCAGGTGCTATAAGGACGCGGAGGAAATCAAATCCGTCCAACACGTGCTTTGCGAATGTCCTGCTCTGATGAATAAAAGAAGTAGGCTACTGGGTAGCTACTTCTTTTCAAGTCTAGGCGAGCTGCAAAGCAAGGAATTTAGATGTGTCCTGAGTTTTCTGAGAGAAGCAGGATGGATCTAGGTAAATAGTCTTGGAAATATCTTGAGTTCCCTAAAGGAAGCAAGATTGATCTGGGTCGGTTTGAAAAGGTTATCTCATGGGGCCTAGGATCACAATAGACCCACTAGAGGTTAAGTGATGCGGCACCCCTCTTACCTAACCTAACCTAACCTAATGTAGTGCTAGACTAAGTTTTTTATGCCATTTTTATTTCATTGGAGAGCTTTTTAAGTAGCTATATTTCAACTAAATATAATATTGTTTGAAATTTAAATTAATTTCCGGAATAAGCACATTAATTTTAGTGGCTGCGAAATGGATCAATGATTACTATCATGAGCCAACTTGCGTGAACTGGTGGCCGCAAATTTGAGCTGCATTTTTTTACCTGGTCCCAAATTGCGGCCTACAAGCAGCTTTTCATTAATTAGTCTGATTTAATATATTGCATACATATAAGGAAATATGGAAGGATTTACTGCTACAACACTAAATGAAATATTGTCAGACATTCCAAAAAGAAATTTTTCTATTAGAACAACAAATAAAATATTCCAAAAAACATCATTACAGGATAAAGTGTCTGAAAGATATCCTGAGGGCGTAGGATAGTTAAGTGGTGTAAGGCATTCGCCAAATGTGGATTTCCATTAAGTCCTAATAGGACTCGCACACATAGGGTTCCGTACCATCGTACAAGATTTAACAACATGAACATGTACCTTTTATTTTATTATAATTTTTTTCATTATTTGTTGTTATAGCAGTTTTAGTATTACTCACTCTGTGAAAATTTCAACTGGCTACCTATTACGGTTCATGAGATACAGATGGACAGCGGAGTCTTAGTAGGGGTACATAACCCAAAGAATGAGTAAGGCATCCTTCAAAAATGGTCGACCAGGGCAAAAATGGTATGACATTTGCTTGAAATGCTCTTGTTTTAAAGAGATGAGATAGCTTTGGATCTTAGGCGCATGGAATTCGACGCGATCACTTTGCATAAGCGAGGATATTGTCAAAATCGTTGTTCAATGATCTAATCATTCAATCTTATTTAACATATGTGACAATACCTCAAAGTCCGGAAGAGTGTCAAGGGAGGAAGCGAAATCAAGGAACTGTCATCGGCAGCAAAACTATGGATGGGATTGAAAGTAAGGGAAAGCAGATTATTAATGAAAAATAAGAGCAAAGACGGATAGATAATAGAGCCCTGGGGCATACCGGCATTTATAGGGTGAGCTTTAGATGAACACCATTTTAGCGACCAGGGGCCGGATTCACTAACTCGGAGAGTTGTGGAGATAGAGCTCTTTTGCCACTTAACTCTCCACTCGGAATTCTGTAACTCGGGGAATTTGTATTAAGAATTACCAAACTCTCTAATCCACTCTCGGTTAGTTGTGAAGAAGTAAGAAAAATATTTCTTAACTGACAGTATTGTCTGCTTTTATTGTCCATTGTGAAGGTACCTATGTACCTAGGATTTTGAATTATGGATTCACTGCATATCCTGACTACGTTTGCAAAAACAAATTATGGAAATCCTTGTAATACTTACAGAGAAATAAGGATTTTGCTGATTCAAGGTACCCGCTAAAAATTGTAATTTACGCGAAAATGATCAATTTGGTCGTCTTCCAGTACAGAAGAGATGCTATAAAAATTTAAAATATGCACGTTAAAACTTGTGAGTAGGATGAAATCACATCTAAATCTAGTATTTTAGTCCGATAAATGGTTTTGGAACTAACTGCAAAAAAAACTGAATCAGTCCTTCTTAAGATGAAAAAATGGGCGTTTTGTGGTACAAAAATTGCCATATTTTCAACTCATCATTATGAAGAACTGGTAAGTCGTGGAAATTCACTTTTCAGAAGAAAAATGTTCACAACAAAGTACTAATGAATGTGAAACAAAGAACGGAAGAAATATATGCAAAATATAAGAACTGGGGTGTATATGACCAGAGTGCAAAAAATCCGTCTTTCGGCGGTAAAAAGTCAGTTATGAAGTAAAAATGATCAAAACAAAAGTACACCACTCCATTACCTGCTTCTCCCTCTTTAATTTGATATCAAACATGACGTATTTTGGATAACCCGCAATGAGAGGTGGTACGTCCCCCATCCCCAAAAGCCCCAACCACAAAAATTGTTCTATATCTATATTTTTGTACTCTAGACCCTAAATTCGAAGCAAAAAACCCCAATGCTCTACGACCCTCCCACACAGAGTTAGCCGTCCTTCAATATTGCGATACTTCTCAAGTTTTCCCTAACTCCCAAAGTATTTTAGAGAATCGCAAATGGAGAGTTAGGGAGTTTTAATCTGGGAAAACGAAAATTCTCATCTCCCAAACTCCCAAACTCTCTGAGTTACAGAATCCGGCCCCAGACCAAAAACTGTCAATCCATAACAAAAAATTGAGAGGAGAGACCAAGAGCTTCAAACTTGGCTAAAAACTGTATTGAACTAAATATGGTTTTAAGGCAAAATTTGCTTTATTATTCTAATTTATAAAACGCTTGATTTTTTAATTTAATGAAATTTAAAAGATGCTGTTATGTAAAACAACCCAATTTGAATTGAATTAGTTTTTATCTGAGGTATGTTATGTTACTGTAAATTTTAACACAACTTATTATTTTTTAATGGCTTTTCAAATCAGGAATAACGAAAACGCAATAAAGTCGTATCTTTCAAAACGACATTTATTTAAGACACCCATATAAAAGTAGTTTTTATAACTTTTTTTAACCTGAACTCTAATTGGCTCCAACTGACTTAGACTGGACGCAAACTGGTGATTTCCGCATATACTGATATTTTCAATTACAATGCAGAGTTTTTAGTTTTTAATTTAAATTAAAAAATAAATATTTAGCTTACTATTGTAACTACTACAAAAATTTAAACAACGACATTAAGTAAATTCTATTAAGAACCCACCCTTCTTGTAAGGATGGCATTTCCTTAAATGGACGCGGAATTGGTGCGTTTACCCTATGGTAGTAGGTATGTAACATTGCTTCTTAAAGATATAGTAACTACAGTTTATAAAAACTATTACCTATACCCTACATTGTAGGGCATATTCCCTACATTTTAGGGGAAAAAACCTATCTTCATTTTAGGGATAAAAACCCAATCTACGTTTTCTAAATTGGAGCTTTCCCTAATCTTATCGAAAAATATCTAAGCTTTGTGGCACAAATTGTTGCCAATTACTTTAGGGAAAATTTTGTTACTGTGTACTCTAATGCTTCTCCTGAAATTCAAATTCAAATTTATTTCTTTAAGATACTACAAGACAGAGCTGGGCAGGTACCAAAGAAAAAGTGGCCTGAGTACTACTGCAGCGTAAGTACAAGTACTTAGTACGGCATGTATGAAAAGTACTTGTAACTAAGTACTAATAAATAAATACCTTTTGAAAACTATAGTATGTATAGTAACCAGTGGCTACTATTTATAGTTTTTCATAGCTTTCGGTGGATCAAGTAGAGTAAAACTTTCACCTCTCCTTGCTACACTCACAAAAACTATTAGAGGTTCGTCCTAGCACCCATTATCGCCTCCAATAATGCATAACTATTCTAAGGAAAAAATTTACAGTAAATTTCTAAGAAAAAATTGAGGCCTTCCCTACATCAGTTCGAGGGATCGTAGATCTTATATTGGAGCGGGGCATTGCTTGCTTACCCTTGATTATGTCCACTGACATATATAATATGGACTGCCAACGTTTCTAGTTCACGTGGGCACAATTGCTTGTGTCAAAAAGAGTTCTTACGTCGGTAAAATCATTGGCGGGAAGTTGAAAAAGTGAGCACGCAACTCGAAAAGTGATTTTAATAAAACATTTAGAAATTTTTCTGGGTATCTAATGAATACATTGTCTTTGATAAAACAGTTTTTGTTAGTAATAACCCTAAAAGATTAAATTAAAAACATTTATTTCAACGAATCCACTAATTTATTTGTTGTTTTCAGTTCTCTCTCAGTTGGTACTTGGTGCTTAGGCCAAAAGAGTCAGCAATATAGAAGTAAGCCCACTTTTTGCAATCCATATTATACATGTCAGTCATCAAGTCGAGGCATCATCGATTTCATATTTGCGCGAGACGTTACTGGTTTTTGTTCTACTTGTCCAGTCTTCTGTGTAAGCTATTAGTTTGTCTAAGGTTCTGCTTTGATGCGTGAGTGCGGCACATGCTTTGACAGTTCTTTGCGTGCTTCAAAACTCAACAAAAAAGGAGTTGCGCTAGAGATTGTGTTTGCTTTTCCACGAAGAGTTAGATATTTGTAGGTACTTAATAGACTCAGAAATACTTAAGTAAAAATCTTGGTACTTAAGTACAAAACTAAGTCTTAAGTACAAGTAATTAAACGCAACTACTTCTGTTCAAGTACTAAGTAGGGGCATTCCAAAAGTATTGAGTAATAAGTCTTAAGTAACGAAAGTGTACTTTAAGCAGTACTTAAGTCTTTTTTTACTTTAAGTATTGCCCACCTCTGCTACAAGATTACAATCTTTTATCAGCATCGTTTAAAGTAAAATGGTTTACTATAAGGGAAAAATGGAAGCTTTAACTAAACATAAAACTACAAACACAGACGGATAATTGATTTTTCTAATCAAGATAATTCAGGATCAAAAATTAAATTAAACTATATATCTAAAAGCGTACATTACAAAGTGATACTACTAAAACAACTTAAGACACAAAAAAAAAAAAAATATGCTAATCTATACAAAAATATGTCACTGCGAGAAAAAAAGTCAATTAAGGAAATCTGTTACAAGTTTCCTGAATGTCCCGATTATGGGGCAATAGATTCCACAGACAGACGAGTTAGTTGAACAATGTTAAAATCCTCATAAATAGCAGTACGAAATCGTGGTATCGAGGGTTTATAACCCCTGGTTGATCGAAGAAGGCGGACTATACTACTTAGATAATGGTGTTGAGAGTTAACCAATAGATTATACAATGGATAAAGAAGAATTTTAAGAACTTTTATTTTTAACGATTCTTAATCAAATTAATAAATACAAGAAGAAAACCGCCTCGTCCGGGGTTTAAAACCGGGACCTTCCGCTTGCCGGGCACTGCTCTTACCACTGAGCTAACGAGACAGATGATTTTCCCTTTTGCATTTATCAATTTGTTACTAGCCTACTAAGCCACGATTTGCTTTCAGCTGGCATTAACCAGTAACGATGAAAGCGAACAAATAAATTGTAAATTCAATTTTTATTTATTTTTTCCCGAACGGGAATCGAACCTACACTTGTTAGAATCAGTCAATGGACGAGGCGGTTGTTTTTTCTTCTTGTATTTATTAGTTTGATTTAGAATCGTTAAAAATAAAAGTTCTTAAAATTCTTCTTCATCCATCATTGACTGATTCTAATAAGTGTAGGTTCGATTCCTGTCCGGGAATAAATAACATTATAGAAGAAAAATAAGACTCTTCCTTTTACATAAGTGTCCCAGTGAACAGCCAAGTAGCGTGAAATTAAGGTGGGATACATGGTCGAATCTGTATAACCCAAATATGAATCTAACATAGTCATTAAAAACGACATTTAACTTTCTACTGCAGTAAGAGTCAAGTTTTGGGAAGGTAAGATAATCAAATGTAAAGTGCTGTAATAGCAGTGACTTAATGAAGTGGCAGCACATTTTCAGCGAGCGAAAGCATGCTAGCATGTCATTTTTAAGTTAAGAATAACGCCTAAATTGGGAACTTTGTTCTCATAAGGAATTGGGATTCCATTCAACATTATTGCAGGCAAGGCCGACGAGTCAATGGTCAACGAAGAGAAGGCAATGCATTTAGATTTTCTTGGGTTAAGTTTCAGATTATTTACCTTAGACCAGTTATAGCTCTCATTCAGATCGTCGGTCATTCGAGCCACAAATTGTCCTATTGGACGACTTAAATAGACCTATACATGGTCAGTGTAAATGTGAATATCAACATCATGTATTACCTGAGGAAAATCATTGATGTACTGGCTGAAAAAGAAAGGTCCCAGGACAGATCCCTATGGGACGTCGCTGCCAAGGGTAGAAAGAACACTTAATTTTATCCAACACTACTTATTTATTTTCTCATATTGACTTTTGAAAAACCCTACTCAATTGCTCTTCAAAATAAAATAAAGATTACTTGATAATCACTTGTAGTTATCACTGACCAGCTTATTGGTAACTATTTACTGAACAGATCAACCAGAAACCATGGATATATGTGTCGACGCATCAATGGAAAGACTAATTTTAATTAAAAAAAAAAAAAACAATCAGTTACACACAAATTAGGATTACTCCAACTCGTTATAGGAGGCTTGAAGGGATGGGGATTATTCGAATAAATTTTTATTTGATTTTCAATTTATTTTATATTATTCGCAAATAATTGGCACTCATTATTCGATTATCAAATAATTACCCGTTCTTTATGGAATAATTATAAAATTACTAAAATTCTTTTTAAACTTTAAATTCCAAATGAACGAAAAAATCTTGACTGTAGTTTGCTAAGTATGAAACACCTTGCAATATGAAAGAAATGCGTGTAGCAAAAAATATGTACGTGAAACCTCTCTAAAGTGGACAGGAATGAGACCAAGACATATCATCCGTTTAGCGGGATGTCCGTTATTGGGGGTGTCAAAAAATAAACACCAAGAATGCTATGCATAGATAGATACATATTGCTATATACTACATACATACTTATTTGAACCAAGTTAGAGCAAAAAAAAATATATAAAGAAAGAATTATTGTTTAATTCTTAACATTACACTTTTGCACTTTTGCACTTTTTATGAAGGAACATACTTTTCAGTTATATATGTATGTATGAAAGTATTTATTAGAAATCATCCATTCCGCTTTGTATCCCCGAAGTCCTAATCACATTTTCGTAATGTGTCCGAAAACTTGAAATCATTTCAAGAGCCTCGTAGTCCTACTATTTTTAGACCAAATTTTGTAAGGACTGACTGACATACTTTATAGGACTTTTTGTGGGAATGAATAGCATTTTCTGCTACAGCTTCTGGTAGCTTTCATTATCACTTTCAATATGAACTGCCTCCTTTAGAATTGACTCGTGCTCAGTATAATAGTCCAGTTATCTTTCGACAATTTTTTTTGTTTTAACTCTTACTAATTTCCGAATTTATTTTTTTTTTTTTGGTTATGAAATAATATCGATAACTATTTTTAATTCTACTCAATAATAAGTATTAGAAGAATTTGAATACCGAGCTCGTTTTTAATATCGCTTAATAGAATTTATATAACAGAAATCGTGTCGACCAGTGTAATTCTTGTGGATCAACACAAAAAAGTAATTTCAAATTGAAGGAATGGATAACAAATAAAATAAAAATCGAAAAATAGTCTTATTATTATTGACAAGAATTATAAAAGTTGATTGATAACTCTTATTGCACAACCAAAATAAATAAGTTGTGAAATAATAATAATAAAAATAAGTCGAGAAATAACTTAATTTATTAAGAAGAATTTAAAAAACTATCGATAACTCTTATTTCATAACCAAAAAGAAGAAATTTAGTAGTAATGGTTATCGGATAACAAAAACAACAAAAAAAAAACAAAAAATTAATCAAAAAATAACCATTAAACTGCAATTTATATTTTATAGGTTATACTTTTTTAAATTACTCCAGAAATAGAAATTTCTATTCATTTAAAGATCCGATAATTATTTTTATATGATTTTTTTGTTTGAAAACTCTAAAATAACGGTTATTTTCACTCCCTGGTAAAAAGCTATGGATAAAGAAAGCACTGAGAGCTTTATAAAAAGTTTTTCCTATAAACACTTCATACTTCTTCCATACTTATTAAAGCATAACTCTAATATGGCGATCAAATTGTACTAAACAAAGCCAACATACGTCACATAGAAAAGTGACATAACTCAAAATTTATCAGTTTTGAGTTAATTACACCGTGAGATTCGCAAGCTTCGATTCTATCGTTTGGTGAAATCGGCATATTTCTATCTAATTTTTTTTTTTGCCGGTAGATAGCGATAGTGTCACTTTTATTTTACTTAAGAACAGAGTTATTCTTCATAGAACAGTGATGATATTCATTAGCATTACAAATGTAAATATGTTTTCGACATTTTAACAGTATTATTTTAAGTTATGTCACTTTTCCACAAAACGGCATTTATTTCTTAAAAATTTTATTTTGAGTTATGACATTTTTCCACAAAATTCGAAGTACGGAATTTAATTCTTAAAAATTGTATTTTGAGTTGTGCCACTTTAAAAACACAAAATTGTAAAAATATTTATTTAAGCCTAGTACGAAGTTCGAGTAACGGTATGGAGTTCAGGTAAAAAGTGACATTTCCGTACAAATTTTACCGCTGGTAAAATCCCAAGCAAAAATTTTACTGAGGTCTTTACTAGTCCAGTACGGAGTTCATTAGTAAAAAGTGCCATTTTTTCTATAAGGTAGATGACGTTTTCTAAGTCTCCACTAATTTTACTGAACATTTTAATGTGCGAAACATTAAAATGCTGGTAAAACATTGACATTTCTTCGATTATTCACAAAGCGAGTTTATTTGGTTTTTCCCGTGGATTTCCTTGACGACGATACACACTTAGACCTGCCGTAGGAACAATCTCGTCGGCGATATGATGATATATATCACTCAACATTTTTAAAACTATTTCCGATTAATTGTGATTTTAACAGCTATCACTTCATTTACTCTACATAAAACTTACGTCAACTTTTTACCAGGGTTAAAATTTACCATAGCATTTTAATGCTAGTAAAAAGTTAACGTAAATTTTGTGTGGAAAAAACGAAGTGACAACTGTTAAAATCACAATTAATCAGAAATATTTTTAAAAATGTGAAGTTATTGTTATTTATAATGGATATAAATCATCATATCGACGACGAGATTGTTCCTTGGTCTAAGTGTGTATCGTCGTCAAAGAAATCCATAGGAAAAACAAAATAATAATCTTTGTCAACAATCAAAGAAATGTCAACATTTTCCCAGCATTTTAATGTTCAGGAAAATAAGTGGAGACATACAAACCGCCATCTATCTTAAAATACAGAAATATTCACTTTTTACCAGTGAACTCCGTACTGCACTAGTAAAATTATTAGTAAGATTTTTGCTTGCGATTTTACCAGGGCTAAAGTTTGTATGGAAATGTCACATTTTACTCAAACTCGATACTAGGCTTTAGCAATGAAGAAAAGCGACACAACTTAAGAGCTTGCGGGATTAACAGCTAACATCGCCAACTGCCGTAACAAAAATTTAAAAATTCTTTTATATTAATTTTCAGAAATAAATTTATTAACAAATTTAAGAGTTCAGACTATTTTTAGCAAACAATTACTAGGTTAAGCCTAGTATCGAGTTCGGGCATAGTAAAATTTAATGCGGTCGCCAAATTTTTTATATTAAAATCGCTGGTAAAATTTTGACGTATGTTAATTTGGAGAAAACAAAGTGACAGATGTTTATTATAAATTTTATCGCTGAAAAACTTCAAATTAAACTTTTTGCAATTTACAATTAAAAAAGGACTTAATTAATCTGAAAATTTCCAAAAGAAATTAAATCCTTCAATAAATTCAAATAAACGATCTGAAAATTGTCAATAGAAATTAAATCCTTTGATAAATAAAAAAAAAAAAACAATCTGAAATTGTCATAGCAACAGGAAATGTCAAAATTTTACCAGCATTTTAATTCCGCGGCGCATTAAAATGTTCAGTAAAATAAGTACAAACCGCCATCTATCTTAAAATAGAGAAATATTCAGTTTTTATCAGTGAACTCCGTACTACACTAGTAAAATTAGTGCAAAAAAAAATTGCGATCTTACCAGCGGTAAAATTTGTATGGAAATGTCACATTTTACTCAAACTCGATACTAGGCTTTAAGCTAGAATTAATTCTAGTGTTTCGTTTTTTCGCTCTCCTGAAAAAAATTTCTAAACACTTAAGAACAATTATACGAATTGCTTTGAGCATGAAATGTATACAATGGCAACTTCTCTTTTTCAGTTTTATATGTATAAAAGTAAAACCGTGTTATTATTTCCGAATGTAAAATGGCTCTATCTTTGTTAAAATCGTTGTTCGTTGCCTATATGTAGAATATACGCATGTGTTTGTACATTATTATAGAGTTAACAAGGAGCTATAACTAACTTCATAAATGTTTCCAGTGTCAAACGCGCACGTATTTGTCAGTGTTGCCAACTTAACGGATTTCCCGTCAGATCTAGCGGATTATTGTGAGGCAAAACGGGAAAAAAGATATTCTAACGGATGACGGATTTTTTAACGGAACGGATTTTTCAGCGAACTCGTGAGATTTTTATTCAATTGTGGCCTTAATGGCTGAACTGAGTTGAATCTTTTTACAAATTAAGGAGTATCGGGTGAAAATGCTGAACGTTCCACCGCCAATAATCCTGATAACGTCGCATGTGCATAAAAAATTCCCGCCACAAATTTAGTGATATCTACCTCTGTATATATTTCTTGTAAACTAAGCATATTTTTCTGTTTTACTGCTACTTAAAATTATTGGCACTTTCAGCATTTTCAGCCGACACTTCTCATTTGTCTCTGCTTGGAGTGTTTGGCTATAGCCCACTGACATGTATATAAATGGACTGCTCGTTGAACCAAAAATACATGAAAGCAAATGGCACCACTTTCATATTCCTGTCTCTTTCCGTGAAAGCATACTTTCCCACTGAACGTTAACGATTAGCAACGATAAATTGACGTTCAGCGGCATTTCTCACTAAAACAGCCTTGTAAAAAACACTTTCTTCGACTCATAATTAAAATTTACAAATAGTACAACATAGTTTTGTGGTAAATTCGGTAAATCCCACTGATATGCATATAAGTAAATTCCCCAATAATTTAAATATAGCGTCAGTGGTATAGTCCTGTCTCAGCGATCTACTACTATTTTATCGCCACAAAAATCTACTTCGCATACGGACTAATCTATTATAAACAGATAAAGTAATTAATACGGTTGAAGCAATTAGCAATATAGTCAACCGTCGACCCCTACAGCTCCTGCAAGTATAATGGCAACATTACAGCCCGAAAGCACCGAAAGTGACAATGATTTTTGTTTAATTTAGAGTGTTAATTGATTTAATTTCAAAAATACAACACAATATATGTTTTACTATAGTTATAATGCATTCTATTTTAAGAAACTATTTTAACGGATTTTATTGACGGAAAAAAAGTTAGTCTAGCGGATTTCTGACGGAATTTTCCTATGAATTCAACGGAATTTCAAAATTATTATTGGCAACACAATGTTTTGTCCAGATTTTGTGCTTTGCCCCATAAGAGTCTTACAAGTCAATTTACTGCTCCCAACGTTGTTTTACAGATTTCGGTCGAAACAAGAGATGAGTCGAAGTTCCAAGGATGCTGAATAAAGTTTAGCATGGGTATGTCCGGTTGACGTATTTATCCACTAGAGAAATCATGGATCCAATGAGTCGAAGTATTGAGAGTTCTCCGGATGGCACAATATGGATATATTAAATTATAGTTTAAATGTTATTTAAGATAACATTCGTTGCTATTTGTAACAATTAATTATTAATTCACTCAATGTAAACTCTTGATCGCCTCAACTCAAAACAAAGTCCTAATAGTCAAATCCAAAATTTAATCCCATAATTCAAATTTCAAATTGCTGCGAATTCATTAAGTTCAGTGGGTTCAAAAATCGAAATCAATTGATTAGGGCTGACAACCATGATGAGGTAAACAGATCAAGTTCAGAGGAGGTCAGTCAAGTCAGTTTTGGATCTGCTTAGAATTGGAGAGGTACCTAATCAATAATCGGTGGCAATAAGTAGGAAAAAACGTAGAACCAGATAAAGGACGGAGGGCAGTTGTTTTGAGAGTGATCAAGGAGATCCTGTAGTTGAGTATTTTTTAATTGTGGTTTCTCTATTTTATCATATTGTTCTTTGTGGTGATTCCATATTGTTTAACGAAATATAATAACTTAGTTTAATCCAGTGTATATTCTCTCCCTATATATAGGTATATATATTTTATAACAAATCGCGTTCGTTCCACGATCGTTTATTTTTCTTATTCAGCTTTCAAGTCCCCGAGTTTCTTGATTCTCGTGAAAATCTAAAGGTAGAACAAAAATCAAGTGGTGGCACCCATATTTCCAGGATTCAAAGAACCCTGGCCAACTTCACTGAGATATCAGAGAGGATCCAGTATAAATCCTCGTTACGAAGTGGTAAGGGTACCGTAACAGCACTTATTATTATAATCGAATTCTTAAAAAAATGATCAAAAAATTAATTTCAATAAAATTGCGAAGAAATTTCTTGGTCCGCTTATGAGATGCAATTCAACCAAAATTCCAGAAAAATAATATCCGCGTCCGCCTACAAGTGGTGTCCGGTTAAATATTGGGTAAATTACCCATTCATCCCTTTTGGATCCCACTTTTGGAACAATACCTGTCCGTCCGCTCTTAAGAGTGGTCCGCTTACAGGAGGTGCCCGTTAGGAGAGGTATTACTGTATTTGAAATTGGATACCCCAGAAAAGAAATAATTATTCCATGAAGAGACATCAACTAATAACGAATAATTTTTGTAATCAAATAAATTTTTATTCTATTTTGAATTTTATTTAAATTTTTAGCTTTTATTTTTATTTGAGTAAAAACAAAAATGCCCATCTCTGGCTTGAACCTATCCCTTGACCTATTCCCCAAGGAATTAACATCAACAGAAAAATAATTGGAATTGAAAAAAATTCCCTCAACATAATTGTTTTTTTTTTATATATTTTTTAAATTTACTCACGCATGTAAATCACACTTGGTTTGACCTTGTACGCATCTTTACTACTACTCAAAAAATATTGGTGATATACCAACCAAGCCTGCTTAATATTTCTCAAAAATATTATTCTCAATAAATCGGCGCACGCAGGTTTTTCCAAAATTTCAAAAGAAGATTTTAGCACTAAAATTACCGGGGGAATTTTCACGGATACAATTTATATAGTTACCTACTATAAACTCATACTATAAACGATCAGCTGATATATATGTATAGTAGTAGGACAATAGACACATACCTAATTCTCCAGGATATTCTTGTTGAGCTTCTAAAACTAATCGTTCCGTCCACCAAAGATCATGAGATCCTGGCGGTGAACTATTTCCACTATTTCCGGGGGGCTCAACCATGCCCCCCTTATATGAATTTGTGTTCCAATCTGTTGATATGCTGCCAGCCGTTGAGCCGGTATAGACTGCCGTTGCGGTTCCACTCGGCAGATGCATTCGAAAGATAGAATTTTTCGGCGCTATTTTGACCACTTGTATTATTGCACAAAAAAAAAACTCTATAAAAAATACACACACAAACACACCGAAATCAGTCGTCACAGTAAATTTGAGTAATATATGTAAATATATGTCGGAAATTTGTAGCTTTTAATTTATTCATATGCAGCGGGGGATATACAGTAAGTATGAATGGATAATGCGGCTTTCCCCAACACTCACGATGACTATCTTATCTAGCTACCTACCAACAATATTATTTTATTACAACATCATCACAACTTTATACCTAACATCACAGGCGGCGCGAACAATATTATTAGTCACACACGGACTGACCGGACCAGACCATATTTTCGATATCATTTACATTTATGTGCAGCGAAATTACTAATTCGAAATTTTGGGAAAGTGGTCAAGGGCAGCAAATTGAGCCGACGTCGTCGTCGTCCGCTTAATTATTATGGAAGTCTTCACAGAAAATATTCATAAACCGGCCACGAATCGTATAAAACGGTTTCGATGAGATTGAGAGATGTGTGCGTCACTTCACGTCATACATATGCATACGTAACAAAACAAAAGCCGCGGAAGTTTTCTATGATTACCGCCGCGCGCTCACATAAGACTTATAAGACGCAAAGTTCCCATAAGCTTAATCAACAGTAAAAAAAAATGAAAATCACGCTTCTGTGACGTCACGTGGGATTCGCTGTACTATCACACTATGCCATCAAAACCAACCGAACACAACACAACAGAACACAGAATTTGAAATGACCGCGGCGGGCCCGGTAACCAAAACACACGTTGATAGCTTGCTTGCTTACTAGAGTAGGCCCCCAAGAGGTATAGGCTTTTGTTGCACGACTAGCGTAGTAGCGGCTCTGGAAAGCTTTTCCCCAGTTCACACACAACAGGTGCTTACGCGTTCCGTTCAAAAAGTAAACTGATTACAGATACTGCCCTGTGCTGAGTTGAAGTGAAGCTGGTGTGTTGTGGTGTGGTGTGGTGGCTGTGGCTCCATCCATCCACCAAACCAGTCCAGACCAATGCCTATTCAGCTTCATCATTCAGATTCCAGCCTGATTCACAATCAGTTAACAGCAGAGAGCTTAGCACGGATGCTTTTGCAAGATGAGTTTTCTAGAACAGGCATGACTGCACCGTATGAATTGGATGGAGGACTGGGACTGGGTTGTCCCTTGGACACCACAACCTGCCCTGCCTCACACCATACCACACTACATCATCACCACACCACAGCACCATCATGTGTATGGGCTGCTCCTCCAACCCAAACGTTATAAATTTCTTTAAGTTCTTGGGCTTGCCTTGCTGCTGTTGACTTCATTTTGGACGTGTGTTTCTTGAGGTTGATTTTCTTTCTTCTTATTTTATCTGTGCATATCAGAACAGCAGATCTCATGGGCAACAACACCACAGGACAGTTCCCGCCAAGAAAATACTGAATAGCAGCGAAGCAGCGATAAAAAGAAAACAAATGGAAGGCAAAAAGGTGAAGCCCGTGTGATTATTGACTTGCGCAACAGGAGCTGTCTTAAGACTGGAAATGCATTCGGATTCGTTGAGAATTAATTATGGGCGGAGACTGGATGCTGGATTATTCCATGGGCTGCCAGAGTGATTTCTTAATTAACTATAAATATTTTTGTTTTTGTGGGTCATTTGGCAATTTTGTAAAAAGAATTCTATTTGAGGCTTCGTCTCTACTAGTGATAAAACCTTTTGTTATAGGTTTAGGGATCTGCAGACAAAATTTATTTAGGATTTGTCTAATTAAAATTGTCTAGTAGGTAGGTATTTGTGCGAGAAGAATCTAGTTTTGTTACTCAGATTATGTAAGTAGGCAAGGCAAAATATTTATTTTTTTATTTTGTATTTTTAAAGGTATTAAAGTCTGAATTAGTTTTTCTCTGCTAATACTGTTGGCCGGTGGGAAGAATTATGTATTAATAGCTTAACTACAGAGATGAGTGCAATGATTAGTCTGGTCTTGTCCATGGATGAATTAAGTAAGTAAGTGAATTTATTTAGCATATTTTTTACTATTCATTACAAAACTACTCTAAGTCTCCAGCTCTCTTTACCCCTTTTTTTATCTTCTACATTAGTAAACGTATTTAACAAGTAATTTTATCAAATTAAAGATTTTTTTTTTTCTTAAATATTCTAAAATTATTCGTAAGCTTTACATCTAAAGGTAACTTATTAAATATTTGAAAGCCCTTATAGGGTAAGAGTAGGGGAACCCGAGGCCGAGCGGGGTATAGTCCAGCTTTAATTACAATTTGGGAGATTTTGAAAGAAATAACACCATTATTTGTCAATTTGTACGTCTCCCCAGGGTAATACCGTACACTTAAGGGATTAGTCTACTTTGCGCGCTACAAAAAAAGGCTATTTGTATTAATGTTTTTGTTTTTTTTCTTGAAGTTTTTATTATAGGTATTGATATAAAAGTTGTTGGACTTGATAAAACATTTTCGAAATGCAGAGAGAAAATAATTTTATTTCGTATTTTAAACACTTTTATACACAAAAATGATAGCCAAACGTAACGTTTCAAAAAGTAGGCAAGTGAGTTGCGTGAGCCACATCTCTGGAACGAAATATCTGAAATACAAAAATCACATGGAATTAGATTAAGTATAATAGGGAGTTCGTTCAGAACTATACAATAATTAATTTTTATACATAATTAACAAAATGGCGGACTTATTTAACAACAACAAAAAAATCTATTGGCGATATAGCAACAAATAATAAAAATAAAATAAAATTAAAGGGGGCCCCATACAAGAAACGTGATTTTTCGGCGTTTTTTCCTCGTTTTATTCTCCTACTCGCCTACTGTCATTTGAAAAAAAAAAAAAAATACATAGTGTTAAATTTTGTACGATGGTACGGAGTCCTTCGTGCGCGAGTCCGACTCGCACTTGGCCGGTTATTTTGTAGCGCGCAAAGTAGACTAACCCCTTAAGCATTATTAGTTTTTATCTTCAATTTGGAAACTCAAATAAAGCGGGCAATAATTTCATTTTGTGACAAATTTAATTCTCTAGAAAAGCTATTTGAAATATCGAGCCGTTTTAAATTGTAAAACTCATTTATGAAATTGTTACATTGCACGCTATTGTCCGAAGGGCTAGGGTAATACCGTGCACTATTAGGGGCAATACTGTGCAACATTGTTAATAGCAAAGATTGCGTAAAAATAAAAAAATAAATATTCAAAATTTACTTACACATTTTATTTTGGCATTGAAATAAGTAAGATGTAGTGAATTAGCTTATATAAAACTACAAGAAAATCATAAGTCCTTTTCTTGGTGGGTAATAAAATAAACAACAAAATTTATTATATTTCAGTTTTCAGTGGCTTTTATCCGATCGAGTCTATTGTGATTGATAAAAGTCAAAAATAAAATTTTCGGCTATATCACGCCCACTACATTCTGAATGCACCCAACCACTGCAAAATACACATCTAAACCACAGTGCACCTTGCGCGGTATTACCCCGTGACAACATGACGCCACATTTTCAATCTTAACCTAAAAACAAGTGCTAATATTTGATGTTAAAATATAGCCCAGGAAATGAGCTATTCAAATCAGTTAGTTTAAATAAATAAAACATTAATAACATATTCCACTTACCTCAGTTCTAGTAAGTCTTTGATATTATAAGAAAAGTTTATGAAATGATATAAACATCCGTCACAGACACATGCGTAAAGCTGCAAGTTCCCCGACTGTCTCTATCTGTTTCGCATTCTTCCCGCTACGCAGCAGCACTTCATGGCGCTCTCTTTCTCTACAAAGAAACTAAAGCTAAACATAAGTAAATTAATAATTATTATCCAAAATCAATGTCTAAAAAAAGAAAACAAAATCCAATTCTGTCCCACCCCCGGGATACAATAGGAAATATACCCGGGACATAATGGGGTACCAATTATTGGCACAGTTCATGATGAGAAAAAAGCCTATTAATCGGGGATGTACAAATATTATCAGAGGCGGAATGGTATATACCCCATTATGCCCCGACATAACGTTCTTTGAAACACGACTATTATGGCCGGTATATTTGTTAGCCTTGTGTTATCACTAGACTTTTGATTAGACAAAAGTATATTGAAACAAACATGTGAGGTAAATTTCCGACTCTGTTTAGTGTAGCATAACGAACTAAAAACTGTGCCCGTCTCTGTCGTCCATAGCGAGTACAACAACCCTTTCCCATTCCACTCCGGTACCTCGTTTCACCACGGGTTTTCCTACCTATTATCAGCCAACTAACACTTTTTTTGTAATTGATCCTTTATATAACCACAGAGAGTGGCTTTGGGGAAACATGTTATATTTTATATGATAAGTAGGTACACTCCTTGTTTATTTATTTCTATCATTTGCTTTGTGTATTTATTTTCTTAAACATTATTATAATTGAATATTATACAAAATTTCACTTTCATTAGTTTCCGGCCACGAAAATTCTATTTCCGGCCAAGAGCGCTCCAATTACCAGCCAAAAGGAAAACTGCATCAGTTATGCTTTAAAGTACAAAGAAAAGACTAAAAAGTTTTAAAATATATTATTCAGAAAAAACAGTAGTTCATATTCTTAAAGTAAAGCGGAAAACAAAATCACAGAACAAATTAGTAGAAAGTAATTACCAGATGAAGTTAATTAAAGTTTCAAAAAGTGTTTTTATATAATTTTGAAAGTTGTTCTTAAAGTATATAGGCCCGAAGTAGATAAAGTAATCGTCAATTACTTTGTGTTATCAAAAGGATTACATCATTGGGTATCTATATTTAATTAATTAATTAATTTTTGTAATGATATTTGAAATAAATGTATTACGATTATATATAAATAAATTGTATTTGTAATTAAAAAAAAATATATATTTCTTATGGAATCGTCATTGAAAGTTTATAACTTATTTGATTTTGCGAAGTCGATTGTTTATACAAACATTATCATTCGAAATTGAATAGTGTAAACAATTTTGTGTCTTTTTCGAAATAATCCGAAGCTGCATTAAAAATTATTTACCGTTTTATTGGTAGAAATACTGGTCGTAAATCTAGCTTAATAGTTTCTGCAATAGTTGCTAAAGTGTTAGGCTTGTTCAAACAGAACATAAAATTGTTAATCAAAAAGTTGCTACTAAAGCGACGGTTCCAAACTACCGATTGAAATATCATATCTCTGTCACTTGTAATATTTGTTACCCCTTTTTTATATTTTCAAATTATACTTAAAACTAATGTAGGTATAAATTAAAAATCATTATATATATTATTACGAGCGTGGCGTTAGTTCGTTAATTAAAACACAATATTTCGGATATAATTCAAAAGTTCTTTCTTTATTTAACTTTACTGTTTACTCTCACAAATTCACAAACAATTATCAAACCAACTCTTTAGTTATCGCTAGTACTGTACTTCTAATTATCGCAATCCAAATAGTTTACTTCGTTCACTTCACTGTCTGAAATAAGACTCGCCTCCTGGATGTGGGTAGCGCCGTATTTATAATCTACAAAATATACTAGAACCTTCCTAAATATTCCGTTCTTCGAACCCAAAGTTTACTAAGATGTAACTAACCTACAGTTGTTTCAATTTCCAACAGATGTCGCTTGTGTCACTTTGCTGCGCGTAACACTGCCCCCTTCTTAAAATTGTTCGTCCCGAACAACAGGTGGTCCACGATCTTGATGCTCGCAGTATTAACGCAAACGATTTTCCGTTTGCCTCTTGTATGGCACGCTGAATCCTGTATACCATGTTATTATTTCTAGTTTCAACTGCATACGGTCCCTCCCAGTTTTGTGGTAATTTTGGAGAATGTCTTGAGGTTTCGTGCACATCAGCTAACCGTTGTCTGAACTCCGTTACGTAGTCTTCTGGTATCTTTTGTTTGCCTCTGGGTATACCAAACTTGAGGTCGCTAGGTAAGCGCATCTCTCTTCCGAATATGACCTTTGCTGGGGTTTGTCCGGTCGAATTGTAAACAGTTGATATATAAGCCATTAGAAATATAGGAATATGTCGATCCCAGTCGCACTGATTATAGTTGACTACCTTCCTCAGGTGTTCGATTAATGTTCTGTTGAAGCACTCTTCCATGCTTTTAGTTTTCCTTCGTCTCTTATCATCTTTACCATTATTGTCTTTGATTTCTTTGTGCTCAATTTTCTTGCCCTTTTTATCGCCATTGTTATTCTTGTCATTGCCGCCTTTGCGCTTCTTATCATCACCTTTGTCTTTAAATTTTCCGATCTTCATTATACCCTTACCATCTTTTCTTTTTTTTTCATTGTCCTCGTCTGTGGATTTCTTTCCTTTCTCCTTTTTATTTTATCACAGAGGTCGTAGTCATCGGCACCTTTTTCCCCCATGCGTCCGCAATGTTTCCATTTAGGATTGCATGGACGTTGTGAAAAGGCTTCTGCATTTCTGTGGATACATCCTTTGCGGTGTGGGATATCAAAGTCATGAGGTTGCAGTCTAGTCTCTCCACGAATAGCTTGTTCTCTAGCTCGCCATCTTCTTGCTTCTTCTTCTATTGATTGCATTCTACTGCATTTCCAGCATCGAAAGAAACCACGCGAAGGAGTGGTCTCTGATGACGGCATTCTGCTGCGAGTCTGCTGCCTAGCTCGATATCTAGCGCTTCCATTCGTCGGCGTTTTCTGCAGTCCCTTTGGAGGTGTCCCGGCCTATTACAATTCCAACATCGAAGAATACCGCATGAAGGAGTGCTCTGTGATGACTGCATTCTGTTGCAAGTACATTCATCCACCGAAATTTCTTTCACCCGTACTGCACTCCGAGAAGATTATCTAGCAGATTCGTATGCTAATGCATAGGCTAGCGCTTCTGCTTCTGACTTCTTTCCTTCTAGCCTTAGTGCTTGTTGTAAATGTTGATCTGCAATAGCGTTCACAAATGTTTCTGTTGCCACTTCATTAAGGAATTCTGCATTGACGCTAGAGTATGAAAGATAAGCTAATCTTTCCACATCAGCCTGTAGTTGTTGTAGTGATTCTCTATGCTTCTAAATCCTGTTGCGTAACTGCAAGCGATATACTTGCTGCATGTGTTCATCTCCATAACGTTTCTATCGCCTGTACTAATGAAGTGCAATCACGTTGCCTGTCAATCGATATAGTTTGTAATATAGCTCTGACGTGGGACCTCGAAGCAGAGCTGTAGCTTTTTCTGCATCATTCCATCCATTTACTTTGGAAGCTGCCTCGAATTGTCTCTTGAACTATGCCACAAAATTTATCCACCAAATATTGGAGGTTTCATTCTGCCTGCACCGGATATTTCAGTTCCTTCGTGCCGAGGTTGCCGATGCTCCATCCTCTCCAAAACTGCCTTAAAGTTGTCAAGCGTCTCTTAACATTTTGTTGCACTTCTGACACTTGTTGTTAAACTTCCAAAACTTCCTGATGGATTCCTTTAATTTTCACATTTTGTTCGTCTAATGAATTTTTAAGAAAATTCTTCTGTTCTTCCAAACAGGTTTCTAGACAATTCTGCATAGAACTCTTTTGTTCATCCCAACAACAATTATCAAATCAACTCTTTAGTTATCGCTAGTATTATCGCGATCCAAATAGTTTACTTCGTTCGCTTCACTGTCTAAAATAAAACTCCTCCTCCTGGATGTGAGTAGCGCCGTATTTATACTCTACAAAGTATACTAGAACCTTCCTGAATATTCCGTTCTCCGAACACAAAGTTTACTAAGATGTAACTAACCTACAGTTGTTTCCATTTCCAACAGATGTCGCTTGTGTCACTTTGTTGCGCGTAACAATAAAAAAATAAATTAAAATAAATTATTTGTTTTTTATGTATATCCATTTTTCCGAGCGCTAAGGTGGTCCAACACCTTAAGGCAGATGTAATTGAATTTTTTGTTAGTAAGACGTAAGATATCGCGATCGGAAAAAATAAACATTGATTACCGGCAATCATGATCCATCGATCCTTGATACTTTAGTTTGTACTTTGCTCCCTATCAACTGGACCCCGTTTAAATTCAATTTTGATGGAGAATCTTCGAATCCACAGCTGGGCCGTTCTGAAAAATCCCATTTGCCTTTGGATGTATATCTGCATCGTTTACCAGCGCTGTGAGATTAACATCGTGTGAGGTCCATTCTGGAATGCACTACTCATTCCACAATCTGCGGTATAGTTTGCTCTGATATACTACGCGATATTTAGCTCTTGTGCCATCTATGTTATAACTAAGGAGACTTATTATTGTTATAGTTGCTGCTCCTTAGATAGGTATAATTGCTTAGGAAATTTATGATGCTCTAAGTAATTAATCATTAAGATGAAGTCGGTGCTTGTGTACCCCATTGCGTTATAGGATAAGAAATAATATCAAAATTTTGATTTTAGAATAGTTGTAATTTATACAAGGACAAAAGTACCCCAGACTTTCAATTTTGGCATCAGATGCAATTTTAACAACAGTTCGATGTTTAAGTTCATAACGTCGGCAAGTGGCTACTTATTGCAACTAGTCAGTAGGTACATAAGTATTTTTTGTAGATGAATATTTTTTTTTTTTTTTTTTTGGTTTTGCTCTTTTACATTTTTTCACTAATCTGTAATCTAATTACGTTCATGCCTTCTTTTTGCGCGAAATCAATTGTCTTCAATCAATATTAAGCCGCTTTGGTTAGCTAGGAGAAACGGAACATCTCTCCTATGATTTCAGTTTTGAAAATGTAGGAATATTTCAAAATGGTGAGGTTTATACTAGGGCCAAGTTATGATATTTTTGTATGTCATGACCCAAGCTATCATTGCCTCAGGTAAGAATTTGATTCAGTTTTTACAGAACACCCTGTGTATAAAGCAAAATTTTTTTTTTAATTTTTCCCCTCCCTCTGACCATCAGAAATTCTAGTCGTCGTTCCATTTTTTAATACTCGCAGTTAAGTTTCTCACGACATTGAATGCTATTTCAATAACCTTTTACTACACACATAGTTCAGCAGGTATGTTTCTCTTTGAAATATAAAAGTACTGGGGCCTAGCAAGCTTTTGACAGTACGGTAACCATTTTCGATGCATGAGACTAGATTTGTGCCCCTCTGCCAAGGCACACCTAATAATTAGATCATATAACGAAAGCATAGGCTACCTTGTATAAAATTCATTTACGTGTGATAAGCATACTTTTTATGGACACGGGAGGGAAATGACAAGAGGGCTGGGTTTTAGTTCCTGTCAGTTCGATATTTCTGACATTTCTCATTTGTCATGTCTTAGGTCGGGTGTTTTTTTTGTGATTTTGTGAGTGTAAACATTATTAAAAGTCATTTATAATTTTGTAATAGTGAAAACCTGTAGAAATGTTTTTTTTTGTGCAAGAGATTTTATATAATCGAGACTCCGGAGTCTATAATTATAGTGTTGAAGTGCGCTGTGCTGTGCTGCAGAAACAACCGGAGTTATTGCCGTGGGAAGTCGTTTTTCAGACAAGTTTATTTGTTTCAATAATAAATTATGGTGTTTTAAATAAAATATAAGTGCAATTAGTTATAAAAATAAACAGCTGTGGTCATAAAATTTAACGTTTTCCAATGGCGGTTGGCTTACTTACAATTGAATTGTCAGTGGTCACTTACACGATGTCAGTCAAGCAAAGCCAACGTAAAGAAATATTATCAGAAAATAAATGAGCACTAGAAAAACTCTTGAAAATGTAATAAGTTATAAAATAATTATAAAATTATAAACTGAATCGCGGTGACAGGAATTATAAAACTTGTTCAATACTTGATAATGTTTCAACCGCTTAATTATGTGCCCGCTCAGAAAATATCGTAGTTTACGACTTCCATGACTAAGCAAACACATCGAAACGATACTAAGGGTTTTCCAATAAGAGGTGTTATTTTAATTAGCCCGCTATTTCGGTAGATGTCACTTTTGGAGCTGTCATTTTTTTACATTTGACAAGTAGAAACTACGCCATTACACGATTAAACAACGCATTGAAATTATTAAAATTCGCTATAAAAATGGTGAAATTGTGGCAGAGACGGTTCGTAAAACTCGAACATTTTTGGGTCGTCGTGAAGCACCTGGTCGGACCGCAATACAGAAATTGGTAGAAAAATTCGAGCTGTCGGGAGAAGTTAGTGATGTGAAGAATAAAACTCGTGCATGTCGCTCAACAACAGCCGAGAATATTGCTGCTGTAGCCGAAAGTGTTGAAGAAAACCCAGGTTTGTCCATTCCTCGTCGTTCTTTGGAATTAGGCATTCCACAAACGTCATTACACCGTATTTTGCATAAAGTTTTGGGTCTTAAAGCTTATAAAGTTCAGTTAACACAAGAACTCAACCCGGCCGATCATCAACAACGTCGAATCTTTGCTGATTGGGTCCTTGAAATGCATGAAAATGATCCGGAATTCCATCGAAAACTCATCTTGAGTGATGAGGGCCATTCCCACCTCGATGGCTTCGTCAACAAGCAAAATTGTCGCATCTGGGGCTCGGAAAACCCAAGAGTTATTGTTGAAAAGCCTCTCTATCCTCAACGTGTGACTGTTTGGTGCGGTTTATGGTCCCGCGGGGTCATTGGACCTTACTTTATCGAAAATGAGGCTGGAGCAACAGTTACGGTGAATGGATTGCGCTATCGAAAGATCATTAATGATTTTTTATGGCCGGAATTGGATGGTATTGATCTGGACAACGTTTACTTTCAACAAGACGGCGCTACGTGCCATACAAACAACGAAACCATTGATCTTTTACGGAAAAAGTTTCCGGACCGTGTTATCTTTCGAAGAGTTGATCACATTTGGCCACCGAGATCTTGTGACTTAACACCTTGCGACTTCTTCCTTTGGGGCCATGTGAAAGAGAAGGTCTACGCTAACAGCCCAGCGTCGATTCAAGACCTCCTCAAAGATGGAATTCGTGAGGCTATCGAGGACATAGGGCAGCCACTTTGCGATTTGGTTATGGAAAATTTCATGAAAAGGATATGGTCCTGTAGGCGTGGTTGTAGTGGTCATTTGGCTGATGTTATTTTTCATTATTAACGGCATACCTTCCTCTTTAAAATGAAATAAAGATCTGATCATTTGTCTCAAAAAATGGCATTTTTCTTTGAATATCAAAATAACACCTCTTATTGGAAAACCCTTAAGAAAAATGCTTAAGAAGAAAAACTTTCTTCCTCATAGCCTATCCTTTTCGTTATATGATCTAAGTAATTACCACTGGCGCCATTCATTAGTAGACTGGCTTCGCTTCGCTTTTAACGTACCTACTAAAAGTTCTGCCTAATTTTTGTTATAGATTCCACAAACCAATCATTGAAACATAACTAACCAAAACTTCTAATCTGTTTTGATTTCTGTCGTCCTTTGTAGGTAAAACGCACTAGAAATAGTCTCACTTTCCATTTGCAGGTGGAATAGTGACAAATATAGCGCATAGATGGCAGCAAATAAACAGGTATACACAGAATACCGTAGTTATTGACAAAAGCTGTAGTTTCTTGCATCAAACTTAAATATTTATATGTATAGTGCGTTTGCGGCTTTATTTGATTTGTATTTGTGGCTATGGGACCAATATCAGGCTCATTTTTCTAAGCATTCTCAAAAAGGCGGTAACTTCTTACAATTTTAGATATGTAAATTAACCTAAACTACTTATTTTTTTATTCAATTTTATTGTCAGTAATAATCCGGAAATGCTTCGGCGTAGAACAAATAAAATATACATAGAAGACGATGCACTTATCAACAGAAAATATTCATGAATTTGAAATCTGTAGAATACTTGATTCAACCAGAACAATCAATAAAATCGAAACACATTTCATTTTCCAAGTTACAAAGCTAAGTGAAAGCTGCATACTACGCCTATCCGCCTCAAATTCCAATTATCCAATCCACAAGCATATTCTACAGGTCTTTTTGCATAAATCGAAATATTATAGGCACCACCCGGTGAGACTTCTCTTAGTATTACAGAGGTGCTCAGCACCATAAAACCAAACCTGCCTAAATCAGAGACAACAAATTCAATTCGAGTGATTCATTAAAATAATATTTCCGTTTTGAATTAGTTACTTATAAAATCTGCTAATACTCATCCAATAAAAAAATTTAATTTCTTATTTATGTGCGATAGTGTTCGGTCATTAAAGGCGCCAACAAAACGCTTAGTGATCTGATGAGTGCTGGTTCATAAATTGTCGGAAAATGTTTTTTATCTTTTTTTTTTTAATAATATTTATTTGTTTTTGGCTAGTCTGAAAATATATTTACTAAACTACCAACCACACCTCTATCAATTCATGCGATTGACCCAAGATAAGAAACAATTTTTAAGTCAGCCAATGAAATTTTTTCAATCTCATTTCATCACTCACATGCAGGAGGACTAGCGTATCGGAGAAGAACGCCCTGTCGTTCATTATTTTTTTAATTTTTTTAATTAGGAATTCGCATGAGCTACTTTGAAATCAGATATGATTGTGGTAATCTTCTATTTGTGCACCGAATCGGGTTTTCTGGTGCAGTTGATATGAACTATTTTTTCAAGGATGTATTGGAGAATAAAAATTTTATATTTATTTTCGATTAGAATATAATTTATCATTTGCTACTTAACTTTTTTTTTATCATAAGGTGATTAAGCTCATTGGTATGTGCCAATGACTGTGTGTTACTAAGGATTATTACATCACTGTTAATACATGAAATTTTTAAATTAATAAAATTATATAGCTCACATTTTCCTTGTTTAGCTCAGTTTACATGAATATTTTTGGAGCATTTACTAATTACGATTACAAAAAGGACATTGGTCCTTCGCGCCGGATTTATTGAAAAATTTGGCAAATTTGAATTTCCATCAGAAATAGCAGCGAATACACTGGCTTGTCTTAGAGTGATCGATTATACGAAGATAGGAAGTTTTGAGGGAATCAAAATTTTAATCTATGTGTGAAATTAGTGAAATGATATCATTTTAGAAATTTATTATGGTGGTGAAATGATGATTTTCAGAGCATGGACGTTTATGACCATTTCGACGTGTTCTGTCTAAATTCGCAATCTACGAATCAAAGAAATAATTGCAAAGATGAATGAAATTGAATTACGATAGATGTTCCCGAAATGAAAGAATTTCATAGAATTTTGCACAGAAAGTTCTAGTTATTGGGTCGTTTCATATGAAAGATCAGTCTTAAATGAGCGGTTGTTATGACATCTTTGCTTACAGTAAAAATTGAATTTGGTAGATACCTTGATACCTGAATGGATCAATATATCGGTCCTTTTCACTCCCTCCCAGAAATTCTATACGAAATTGCTATTATTTTTTCAATTACCTGTCTAAAAAATCTGAGGCAGATCGAAATTGGAGACGACGAGTGATGAAAATAAAGTTAAACGGAAGGAAATTCTTATTTAGGTACCCAAATAAGCTACGGGAAGAACTGAATTTATGACACCATATTACAGGTGTCAGACATAATTTTTCTTAAATTTGTAAAGTGTAAAAAGATAGATGAGTGCAACGACTATTTCTCGATAAAAACAAAAAGAAAGGGAGTCAGGGAACCCCCGACAGAAGTAAAACTTCAAGTGTTGTGTTATTTCACTCACTTTGTATTGAAAAGAGAGAGTGAGAGATTCAAATAGACACGTAGTAGTATTATAAAGTTTATTTAAAAAGAGTTAAGCTAAAACTAAAGTAAATTTCTTTAAAAACCTTTGACAGCAATTAAAATACATTTATATTATAATTTGCAGGTACAAATAAAAACAATTTTAACTATTTTTTTTTATCAATTTAATACTTCTTTTTACAAAAATAGGTACTTTATAAAAGAAATATAATATAAAAGTAATCTTGGTTATTCATCAACACATTCAACTATTGATAGTGTTGATTCTTTACGTGTATTTTCTATAAAAGTTACAATAGGTTTGTGGTAGGAATAATAGGAAACAAATATAATTGAATTAATTTTATCAATAAATCTCGTGAATACTGCATCAATAGTTGTACCACCTCTAGTTGTAGCTTCATTAGGATCGTTAAGCATAGTTAAATTAAATTTATCTTTTAAAAATTTCAATAATGGTAACGAGGCATCTGTGGCGAAATTTGTGTTAAAATCTCCGCGCAACACTACAAGCCACCAAGCACCCATTGCCGTCCAAATCATACAAATTCTGAAGAACATGTAGGGAAGGCCACAAATTTTTCTTATAAATTTACTGGAAATTTTTTCCATAGAATTCTTATGGATTATTGGAAGACGAGAACGGGTCTACGAGTAAGAAACGAAAGGAGAGGCCATTGGGTATATATATATGCCATTTATGCGTGACGAGCGTGATATTTTTTCTCACTTTCTAACATATGGTCACATCTCTGTCTACCTATACCCTAGGTGTCACTTTTGTTCATGTTCGGTAAAGAAATTTACCTTAGCACAAAAGCCGTAGGTAAGGTTAAGATTGGAAGGGTACTAAATAGAAAAATATTTAAATTCTTTTATGTGGAAATTTAGTAATACTGTACTTGTTTATTTTTTAATAATAAGCTGGGAATTAGAATATTGGTAAATGTTTGCAATCTTTATAAAAGTAAAAGAATTTTAATATATTTTCTTATTATGCATTTACCAAAAATGAAATTTTATGGCAAGTTTTTGGGCAACCGAAGACGGAAATAGGCTTACTGGGGGACCAGGAATCTCAAAAAGTTGTTTTATATTACTAGCGCTCATTATGCTGCTGCTAGTATACAATTTTGGTTCATACTTTCAAAAACCGCGCCAAAATCCCTTGCAAAAACTTTATTTTCCATCCGCCTGCAATACGAATTTTTTATAGTACGTACATATATAAACTTACACATTTTTGAGATTGGCACGAAAATTGTTGTTGATGGGCCTGTCCTTTAGTTTCTTACTCGTAGGAACGGATGCTTGAGCCATTAACAATTCTTATGAGCGTAGACTCGTAGATGAGCAAAAAAGGAGGAGAGTGAACGCCGCGAAGAGGGGGAAAGCCAGGTTTTTGTCACTCATTTCCCCTCTCGCTGCAGTTCACAGCCCAACATAAGAAGTCTTACTTCAAAAAATGGGACCGTTTTTAAATTGAATCAGTATTAAATAGTAGATCTTCTCTGATAACAATGTAATAATGACTGGGATAATACGGAAAAGTTTAAGGCACTAAGCATATATAGCACACAATGATAACCGATAAAGGTACTATATAATTGTAACATTATGATGAACTACTGATATTTTTCGTTTCTACAGTCTGGTGAAACTATCACAGGAGAGATCACTATAGATTATTTGAGGTTATGCCTGGGATATTGCACGCTAACAGCCTTCACTGATAAACTGGCGTATATCGACATTTCTTCCCATGCTTCAAAATTAATCTACAGGAAACTTTCAATTTTAGATATGAACTCCTACACTATCTCCTTTTTTCGCCTAACCATTCAATTACAGTAGACGGCAAGAAGGGTTGAGGCAAGTTATGAATTCTGAATTGGTTCTCACGGTTGCCTTGTTTAATCCCAAAAGCTTTTTTGCTTCATTTGGGTTAGATCTGCCCCACAGCTCCTTTGTAGTACTGTCTACCAAAGGCGACTGTGTTTGCCCAAGCCGAGATATTAGAGGTAAGGTGTTTCGGTGCGATCCCAATTATGAAGGAGCATGCCCCGAGGTTGCACCAAGACGAGCAAGTTTGTCCGTCTTTTTATTTCTACTAATGTGGCTGTGACTTGGCACTCAAGGCACTAGTAGTGACTTCGCACTCAAGGCACTAGTACCTTGTTGTTCCGCGAAGGGGAGTTTAAGGTGGTTTTACATTCCAATACAAGTTTGGAGGTTATAAAAGGTTTGACAGCTGCTTGGCTGTCTGAGCAGATTGGAATCTCCTTATTCTCAATCTGAGTTAAGGAGATATCTTCCCAGTTCAGGATAGCTTTGACTTCCACCTGAAAACCCCTGACATGGCTTTCAATGTGTATGTCAATTTCCATGTCTGCTCCGGTATTTTCTTTCAATATGGAGCTGTCTGTATATACATATGATAAGGTTGTCAATGGTTGAAGCACGGCATGTGACTTCCATTCTGCCCTATCTTGAATTTTCGATTTAAAGTTGCTTTTCAGCATAGTTTCGAGGAGATGATCGCTGTCCCAGTCTATGTTAGGTACGGTGAACTGCACAAATTCAAAGATAGATTCATGTGGGACTCTTGTATCAGCATGAATCCAGGTCTCCTTCTTAACATGTATATGCATGGATTGTATATATATTGAGGATAACCTCAAGAGCCCCAGAGCTGGTTAATATGAGATTGTCGCTTACACTAAGGAGGCATAATTTTTGGATCTTCTCCAATATCTTACGATAGTTGGCGAACTTCATTGCCTGCCAACACACCACAGAACCGGAGTAGGTTAACATGGGTTGGATGACGCTAGTGAACATCCATAGGATCATCCGCGGTTTAAAGTCCCCACTTTTGCTCTATAGATCTGCGGCACATCGCGAAGGCTCTAAGAGCTTTGTTCGGTCTGTCCTCAAGGTGTTCAATATGATACCTAGATATTTTACCCTGTCCTTTAGATCCAAGCGTGTGGAGCCGATAAGGGACAAATTCAATCTGGGAAAGTTCCTTTTCTTAGTAAAGATAGATCTATTTTCAATGGATTGATTGGTCGGATCGCGTTTTGAAACAGTCCGTAGAGTTCAGACTCGTAGCTGCTGGTAACTAAGATCACCAGATCGTCTGCCTAACATACTGCTTTGCAACCCATCCGAGTGAGTGTTAGCAGGAGATCATCCATAATTAGCGTCTACAACAAAGGTGATAAAATACAACTTTTAGAGGTGCCCCTCTTCACTCTTTTTATTATGCTTACCCCGTCTAGTTTGGCTAAGACAGTTCTGTAACCTTTAACATTACATGAACTTCGAAAGGGCTCACCTTGGAAATATCACATGTTTTTTCCCGAGTTGAGTACTTAAATCTGTAATTAGATCGTCACCTCGTTTCAACTTTTAGCACAATTTAAAAATTCAAAAAGTCAGTTTCTTCTGCTGAGTATAGTTTTGACAAATTTCAATTTTCTTTAGATCCTGAACATTTTGTATTTAGTAGAGAAGCCCAATTCGAATTTCAGGATTAAATTAAATTAAATTCATCGCCTTGAAGATAGTATTATATAGTAGGTATCAATGCCATATAGAATAGAATAGAATATATTTCTTTAGTAGTACAAAGATAACAAGATGTTATACGTACAAAGTTAATTGGAATTGCACAAAATTATTAAAATAATCGTGCCACATTAAATTTGGGGAAATACATTAATTTACTAAAAACTAACTTAACTAACTAAGCTTAGCCAAACTAAACTAACAAGTAATTATAAGTTTAAGAACAGACTCTACTTTTATTAGTCTTATTATGAGTAAATGGAGTAAATTTATAGATCTGAGAGAAGAATAGGAAAAGAAAAAAAACATGTATATCAGTTAGAAAATAAAAGAAAAAAAAAGAAAAAAAAGAAAAATTATCAAGTAGCTTTAATAATATGTATCCAAGATGTGCCCCCAATGTTTAGGATAAGTTTAGTGGCAATATTGATTTGTAAAAGATTCCGTTGGATCCTGTTCTCTGTATGTTAGCTGGCAAACGATTCCACAAACGTACGCCCTGGACGAAGTAAGAGCGCTCCCCATAGCGTGATTTACAACGGGGGATCGAAATGTTCATGTGCCGGGATGACTGTAGGAAATTCAATCTCTCAAATAGGTATGAAGGTTTCTCGCTATATATAAGTCTATGAAGGAATTTTAGTCTGTAATTGATTAGATATGTTTCTATCGAATAGCCAAGCAAGGACGTTGCATAAGTAGAGACATGACTATATCGCGGCAATTTGAAGATAAATCGGATTACATCATTGAATGCAACCAAGAGTTTCCTACGACAGACTGAATCGAGAACTGGAAATATCGTACAGCCATATGTGAAATAGGGTAGTAAAAGGGATTTAGCTAGTTTTACTCGTAAGTGATGCATTAAGTTAAGCACTGACATGATCACAGCATGAAAATTTTGAGTTGAGGTGAAACCCTAAACACTTCACAGAATTTACATATACTAGTCTATTGTCGTTCGAATAAATCGGTGGTAAGGTATTCTCATCAATATCACGTCTATAGATCGCCATACAGTTCGATTTATTATGATTAAGAGCTAAGTTATTTTGCTCAGACTAGTCATATACACGTTTGAGATCCTCATTTATCCGACTTATACAATCCTCCACTAAGCCAATTGGTCTACTAAGGTATATTTGAACATCATCAGCGTACAGATGAACGGAGGCATCTACAATAACATCTGGGAGATTATTGATATATAGACTAAAAAGCAGCGGACCAAGTATGGATTCCTGGGGTACGCCACAAGAGAGCGATATACCTCTCGAGGTAACATTATTTGTTTTTACAAATTGGCTACGCCCACTTATAAAACTTTTAATGAAGGTTAATGCCGATGGAGAGAAGAGGAATTTATTACCCAATTTAGCTAGCAATTTCGAGTGATCAATGGAGTCGAACGCTTTACTAAAATCAAGTAGCGTAAGAATAGTCAAATGATCTTCATCAAGGGCCATGTGAATATCCGATGTCACATTCAGCATAGCGGTTTCACAGCTGTGATAAGGACGAAACCCAGATAACTTGTATGGTTTTGACGGAAGATGATTTGCCACGATTACGCAAGACAATTATTTGCATAAGCATTGTGCTATCGATTTTAGAAGAAATATTTTCAATAAGCGTTTAAGGATCCTTATCAGAAACTTGGTATGGACTATTATCACAGCATCCAATAATCTCTGAATTGGATACATTTTCTGATATATTTCTTCACTTCGATATTGTAGCTCATCCATCTCATTCTATATTTTGCTTAATTTATTTCTTAGCTGCTGAAGTATGGTGTAAACCTCCATATCATGCACATTCTGAATAAGTAACTGACGCACACCATTTCTCCATAGTAATTCAAATGTTTCATGGTCACTTACCCAAGAAAAGCTGCCAATTGTACTAACAAACGTAAAAGGTCTAATCCTACTACTTTTGAACCACATTCGAAAGCAATTGTTTATTCGATGATAATACGATAATACCAACCACATCTACCGACATACATTCACCTATCATATATGAAATATTCCAATCATAGATAAAAACAATAACGAGTAAGCTGTGACGGTACACCCTTTAACTGTGATCATATTTCATGCGGTTACTATTGAAAAAAAAACTTGCGTTATCTTTTCGAGTAATTTTTTCATTTTCTTCATTTTATCTATGAATTAAGTAGGCATCTTGGGGTAAATTAATGTCTTATCATTGTTTTTACAGTTGACCACAGAGGAAGCTATAATCCGCAAACATTTTCCGCTACCACACAAATGTGAAAAGTTAATTATAAAACTCGGCACGCATAGGCAAACATTTCTGCTTACCAGTTCCCAACGAAAGGTCTTTAATGCATAAAAAAAAAAACAAAAAAAAATAAAATCCCGATATAAAGTGACGAGTTAATTTAATATGTATAAAGTTTCCTCAGATGCAATTTAGAATCACAGAAGAGGAGATTCCTGCTAGCGCCAGCCGGTCTTATCTCTTATCATTAGATTCCTCATACAAGTTAGTTCAGATCTGGTATGGGAATTCTTTTGATAAGCATTCGAATTTGCTATGGTCTTTTTAGCATGTGAACAGAATTAGTTTTGTCGCTACAATCAGAGTCCGGAAGTCTCACGGTAGAAAAGCCATGAGAAAATAAGCGCTGGGAAAATTTGCGAATTTAGTTGGATTTTTCGTTATCAACAAAAATATGGTAAAAAAAAAACAGCGCGACTGCGGTTATTCTTCCCGAAAAATTTCTTCAATCGTAAGGG
Source organism: Dioctria rufipes (assembly GCA_963924295.1). Classification (NCBI taxonomy): domain Eukaryota; kingdom Metazoa; phylum Arthropoda; class Insecta; order Diptera; family Asilidae; genus Dioctria; species Dioctria rufipes. Next base: position 20,572,693 of record OZ002742.1, read on the forward strand.
TATGTTGAGGCGCGGAAACAAACCAGAATAGCGACGCGTGCAGCTTTACGCAATGAATATTATTTTGATAGGCAAAGATATTGAAATTAACACATCGAGTATGGAAATAGTTCTCCAGATCGTGTTTAAATGAAGATCTATCATTAGCAAATTACAATGCGTCTTCCATTGTGTGTTTAAGTCATTTCGTACTCAGAATTATAGGTAAATATTTCTGATTAAATTTCATCCTGTTTAAGATTGAAGTGAACAGATAAGCGGTAGTTAAAAGTCCTCACAATCTTTGATGCCGAAAGGAAAGTAGTTGATATTTGTGACTTATAGTATAGGTACTTTTGTAGTTGACAAGGAGGTGGAAGTGAACGTTTATATTTAGAGTTTTGCTAATCATTTAATATTAAATAATCAAGGAGGATTTCATTAATTTAAAGTATAATTAGCTGATATTAATATTGGTGGTGTTGGTGTGATATTAAACTTATACTTGAGTGACAGAAATAGTATAAGATAAAAAGTCGGACCCTATTTGGGATGATTTTGGTGGATTTTGTTTAATGATGTTTTTTTTTTCATTCATGTTTACAATGTTCTCAATATCACATCGTTCCGGTGATAAATCCAAATTCAACTGTCCTAGCCTTTACGGCCTCCTAAGTTCATGGCTTGAGTCGGAGTCTACCTATATACAGAAAAATCAAGAAAACTTTAAAAAATTGATAACAAAAAAGATTGTTGCTAAAACAGCAATTGCAATTGATGATAGTGCAAAAGGTATTTCGTGTCAGCAAGAATTTAATAACTCCTCAGTACGGCTTGCTCAAGAAACAACTTTTTTTATATAGTAGTAATGGTGAGGTTTCCATTACCAAATTATATAACTTGTTATATAGACTTGTACTCGAGACCTATTTGTAACCAATAAACCCCTTATAGAGCTTAAATGGAGGATTATATAAAGGTTACCGTGACTTGATTTAGGTAACGTTATATAACTAAAAGTTTTATAAAATGAGTAACCAAAATATTCTGGTTACCTTAATATAACTTCTTATAAAACCCTTATATAACCCAAGGTGCTCTCGATTAATTTATTTTGGTCATAGCAGTTGTTGCGGTAATGTTTCGGTTACCTTTATAAACTTTGTTTATAATGGTGATGGTAACTTTTCCACAACGCTTGAAATTTCTCAGACTGATTACTTTTAGTGATTGAAATCTTAGGGAAATGACTTTTCGTTACCTTTATAAAACAATATAATGCAAATATTTACGAAACCGATGTTGACATAGAATTTCGATATTCTTTTTGTATTGCATTTTTATAATAGGGTTTAATACTATTTACATCTTAGAATTAAAATTTTTCGGCATATACGTGGTGAAATTCAACTGCAATTAAAATTTTATTGTGAATATTATCATAGATACTTCTAAAAAATACAGATCGTTCCAGAAATAAGGAATATTTAATAACTTTAATTAAATATGACAAAATTTAAAATTTTCACTTAGGTGATTTTAATTCATAAAAATAACATATCATAATTTAGAAATGTTATATACCTAAAAAGATGTATTTTCTTCATATAGTACCAATCGAGTCCAGAACAGAAAGACGACGAAAATGCCTACTGAACAAAATCGGCACCAACGCTATTTGTGTTTGTTAAAAAATTGAAAAAATATATGACGTGAAGACGTGAGACCAGAATCCGGTGACACCTAACCAAAAATCATGATACTGTAAGTATAAACCCAAGTGCAATCTAAGTAAGACTTTAGCTTTAGTTAGTCAAAATGTAAAATAGGGAATAGTTTAAATACTGTTAAGCAAGTAATAAGAACAGCTGCCTTAAATTAGCCTGAAATGTCCCCAACATAGTAAATATTATTAAGAATTTGTTTAGCAATAGCCATCAGTGTCGCTAGTTGTGAACGGAGCTTTTCCAAACTAAAATTAATTAAAAATTTTCTTCGTTCCACAATGAGTGATTAAGATTACGAAATCTAGCGATACTGTCAATAGTAAGAGAAATAACCGATAATATAAATTTTGATAACGTTATTCAAGACTTTTGTAATAAAAAAGCAAGAAAAATAAATATATAGGTACCTACGTCAACATATGTTTTATCATTATGTTTACAATCTGTTAAAACAAAATAAATAAATGGTTTTACTCATTTATTTATTTATGTTCACTAATTGTTAATAACCACTCTTGATTTTGATTAAGTTAGAAAGAGCAGCAAATTTGAAACAGCCCCAGGTGGCAAAAGCTCTAGCTACGCCACTGTATACATATATGCACAATTGGCCTTTTCCTAATCAGTTTTCTGTTAGCTCAATCTGATGAATTAGATAAAAGGTGAGTTAAGTAAATAAGGACCAGGATTGTAAAATCTGGTAGTTTGTGGCATCAGTTTAGCTCAAACTGGTGAGCTAGCTCGAATTGGTGAACTAGTTAAAAAGTGATCTAGCTCAAAAATCAGCTAGGTGTATTCTACCAATCGACACAACTAGCTCACTCTGAGCTAACTTTTCTATGCGAGCTAAAATGAGCTTGAAAAGCTCGGCTGAGCTACATAGCTATTTTACATCCCTACGCCAGCCGCCAGCGCTATGCGTGCTTTCCCAGCAAACATAGCTTTTAGTTTTCGCTACGAAAATAAAACGAGTGTTGTGGGAATTCATCCGATTCCGGATAGGAATTTATCGCTATGTCTTAAATAATTCTATATGAAACGGTTGACCAGAGCTCCAAAAGAATTGTCGTTACGATTTCTAGAAGAAAGTAGTGAGAAATTCTGAAAGCTTTATTTACCCCTTCTTTCTGAAAGCTCATTGAACAGCATTGCCAAAATTAGCGCACAATAAAAATTTTAAATTAAGACTTAATTTGAATTGCTGGTGGAAACTTTCCCCATTAGTTTTTATTTTCCTATATTCCACACAAAACAGTACAAAAATGAATAATTAACTTTTTACACAAATATTTATTTTTGTAGAAACCTGGAAAGCAATGTTTATTTTAATCACAACTTTTCCTCTCAAACAAAACAATGCTAACTGTACAATCACTAGGTTTGAAATTGAATTTCATCATATATTTCGACAGTCTGCTAGAAATCGTTACGAAATCGGAATTCAGAATTCACAAAGATTTTTTTGCATAAAAAGCTTCGATTTCAGTAGGACAAATCGCAGAAGTCGTCAAATATTCCAATAAATTCACAAGACGCGAGGAAAAGTTGTTCTATACCATTTCAGTTAGATTTATATAAAATTTTCGGAAAATATTTTTTGATTTACTTTTTCTTTTCCGACAACAGTCCGATTTGTCGGAAAGCTTTGTTTGCTGGATTGGCACGGGTACTCATATAAATAAATAAATGTTATCTGCTAGGTGCGGACATTGTGTGATATATTTGAATATGATATTTGAGTTTGGATGAGAAATAAAATCATTTAGTAAAAACAAAAAGTCATTACATCCCCTGTACGTGAGCCTGACCACCGAAAGATTTCCTTTCTTTCCATTAAAATTGTGTGGTGTTCCTCTAAGCCCCAAGGAATCCTTTTGCTACCAAATTCGTTTACATTTAAACGACAAATAAACTGAAGTGAAATTAAATTAACTTACCTGAATTTTTGGTAACTTAAATTTAATGGATAAAAGATGTAATGCTTTTCTTAAAAATTGAGATGTACTGCATAACCGCAAGACTACTAATGTCACTAAAGTTAAAGTAAAACTTTCAGCAGACATTAAAATTCCTTTCTTTTATTATAATGACAAAATTATTGCTATTGAACTCTAGGTTATAAAGAGAGATGTTATATTTTTGGATTTTAAACATAAAATTGACAAAATAAGTCGTAGTGTCTAAGCTACGTTACAATTAGCTTTGAAATTGGATTTTGTACCTCTGCAGTTACGCGGTTCTGCAGTTACGCGGTTATGCAGTATCACCGATGATTTGTATAAAAGATTTTGGCAATGCAGTCATTCACGAGTTATTGTTCTGAGGATAATGCTTTATGGAAAATCACGTTGTTTTCTATCACAGTTACTAAAATAAAAAATGTCAACGCTTGCATTGCTATTTTATTTTCATAAATCAAGTAAATTTGTAACGGTTTCAACATCTGCGTCAATCGGTAATTTATCAAGAAAGAGAATGCAGCTAATATTACTTTGTCCGCACTTTAAAATAAACATTTTAATAAAATATCTTAAATTGCGCTATTCCAATGCAGGATCCAGCTGCTATTCAAATGCATTGACTTATGCATTTTCAAATCGCCTGAAGAAGGGTCCTCCTAATAATTAATCCAGAAACGAAGCTCTGCAGAGACTTTTGTCTAGTACAATTCTCATTTTTCTTTTGTGCTTGCTTTCTATACACACTGTTCCGTTTTGATGTTTTCTCTTTCCTTTATAATTTTCTCAGAATTCTGTGCAATTTTATTGAATAAATAGTTAAGTTATTTATTCAATGATGCAATTAGAGAAAATAAATGTTTCGCGTTTGCTCTATATTTGCTTGCATGCAATGTTAATCATTGCGTAATGAAATGCATCCCCATACCACATCAGCTGTTTTTTTTTCATTCATAAGCAGCGTAGTTAGCCAGAGAACAGCACAGCTGTTAAGTGCCAAGTGAAGTATTCCTCGTGTTTGTGTGGTTTATTCTAGTTTCGCCTGTTTTTGTTTTGTTGAATTACTTTTGGGCCTTTGTGCGTGCGAAATGTACACAGTCAGTGCAGTAGTGACACGAAAGTTACAAAATATTCAAAATTTTTGTAAAATTAAGCAATGTGCACAGATTCGGTTCAAAGTATATTCCACAAAATCTGAACCGACGATCGAAGGTCACATTTCAATAGGTGATGTAACTAAAGAGTTAAAAGCTGTAAGAAATCCTGAGCTTGTTCCTTTAAGTTATGGTAAGAGTCTTCCACGTAAAATTTGTTACCATACCTCAATAAATTGTACTGAATTTAATTAAGCCTTAAAAATCTTTCTCATTTTTTTAAAAGTTAAAAGAGATAAAGATGGCCAAATGAAACTCACCCAATCAGCTCTGCACCACTTACGATGGATGATGCAAAAAGACAAATTGAAGCAGGACATGTTCTTGTTAGGACATCCTGGTCCATTAAGAAGGACAATTGCCATGCAATATCTAGAATTGACGCAACGAGAATTGGAGTACATTGCCCTGAGTCGAGACACAACAGAAAGTGATTTGAAACAACGGCGAGAAATAAAAAACAAAGAAGCCATCTACTATGATCAGGTAGGTTGATCCGGGGGCGTTGATAAGACTTCTTAAGCGTAATAAAAAAAATCATTTTAGTGTGCAGTTCGTGCTGCTGTTCATGGAAGAATATTAGTTTTGGATGGAGTTGAACACGCTGAAAGAAATGTCCTACCTATTCTTAATAATCTTCTAGAAAATCGAGAAATGCATTTGGAAAATGGAAAATTTTTAATGTCCCCAGAGAGATACGATAAACTTCTTGAAGTACACGAAATATTAGATAGATTTAAAGAGGATAATAACAAAGGAAGAAGTTTTTTTCTTTTAGACTAACAGCAAAGAAGATCTAGATAAATGGGGTCTTATAAGAGTATCTGAAGATTTTCGCGTTATAGCTCTTGGTCTGCCAACAGAAAAATACAAAGGAACACCATTAGATCCTCCTTTTCGTTCAAGATTTCAATCAAAAAGTGTAGCACAATTTTCTTATGAAGTAAATTTCAATTGGTTTTAAAAATGTTATGATGAACAAAAATTGATTAACTTTTCTCAGGAAATATTATCAGAACTCAGGGAAGTCGCACCCAAAGTACAACCCAAAAAGTTGCAAAAACTTATCTCCTTCGCCTTAGCAACTTTGTCATCAGAGTCTTCATCAAATTTACCAGATTTTCCGTTGGACAATTTAAATCTAGCTGCAAAGATGATGGTGAGATTCTTACTGTTTGCGTCTTTTATTTTTATCAAATATACTAATAAAATCCCATTTAATCTCTAGAACTCAAATTCAAATATTTCTATTCACGATGCACTGTGTTTCCTCTATCCGTACAAGTCTACTCTGCCAAAAGAAAATGTAGAGCGAGTGCAAAATTTATTGAATTCATTTGAAATAAAAACAGCCTCCGACAACATAGTCAGGAATATCGAAACTGAGAAGGATAATTTGAATTTGGTAACATTCACTTTAGGAGAAACTATAATTACAGTTCCAGGAGGTGTTAGGCCCTCTGTTTTGGAAGGAAAAGGTTTTGTAGACGTGGACCATCAAAGAAATGTAATGGCGAGTATGGTCCAAATGTTTGCGGTTGGAGATATTTGCCTTTTGGGTGAGTGCAGAATACTTTTGAAGGGTGGGCTGATTTTATTGTTTTTATTGAATTTCTGTTTTGTTTTATAGGACCAAAAGGTGTTGGTAAATCAATTCTCACGAATCAATTAGTAAAACGATTGGGACAATCAATTGAACCCATGGTACTATATGAGGACATGACCTCTCGGGATTTAATACAACAGAGAATATCAACTTCTGATGGAGATACAGTTTGGAGGGATTCGGCATTGGTTAGAGCAGCTAAAAGTGGAACGGTTGCTGTTTTGGATGGTATCAATCGTCTGCATAAAAGTACAGTTACAGTATTACAGAGGTATGTTAAATTAAATAATCTTGTAACCGTTTTCATAAGTAATTTATAAGTTAAGTGAAAAATATTCAAGAGTAAAAGCAGCAAAACGGACATCGAAAACCGAAAAGTTGGAGTAAAAATCTTGTTTTAAAGGGGAATAAATTGATTTTTGGGTTCTTGTTTTTGATGTGCTAGTCCCTTAAGGCGGCTAGGATTGCTTTAAGATATTTAAAAATGCAGATTCCGGCAGAGTTAGGTTGGGGCAAGGGTAAGCTACAAATAAAAAGACTGCTTTTAATAGATAGGACAAATTTTCTGGGGGAATTTAGTCAGTAAGTGAAATTCAATCTTCTACCGGAACTTATAATACCGTTTTCAACAAGCTAGTAAAGGATTGCTGGAAGTCATCGGCATCCAATGTTATTGATTATTGCTATTAAAGGAAGAATATTTGACAGATTCCGTATTATAATGCAAAAATTTAGGGGAATCTTTTCTTTCAATGCTTCCTGAAAGTTCTTTTCGTATAACATCGCCTTAACAAATAATATGGAAGAAATTCTAGACGAGAGTACGAATGTGGCTTCTAGTTCAGGAAATTTTCTTCCTAATAGATCTTCATCGTACACCAAAGAATTAATTTGGCAGTCGTGTCACCTAAAGAATGAGTGTAGGTGGAATATATATGGATATCTGAAATAGAAATAGGTTTGAACAGTCTGCAGGGGCTGGACTACCATGATCATGGAGGGGCACTCGGTTTGCTACAGTAATTTAGGCCGGAATTTATTCTATACTGTCCTGTACGTACGAGGAGTTCTTTAATATAGCTTACTAGTCTAAGCTGGTATTGTAGTGCAGGCGAGAACTGGATGAATTCTTAAGAAATAATTAGGTTGGTATAATTTAGATATCCTTACACCAAGTATTTGCTGAAAGAAAAAGATGGAGAAACTTGATAAGTAAGTAAGTTGATGCCTCTAGTGGTGCCAGAGTAGTTGAAGATACCATATTTGTTCACGGATAAGAGGACTTCACTAAATCGTCCCTGAAAATTGCCTATGGCTACCGTTTTTATCCGATAAATTTGTATTGTCCAAATCACGTCTATGTAAGAAGTTAAAGTGGTCAATAAGACCGATACCAATAAATAATTCTAATTCTTGCAAATTAAATTACTCACATTCAGTTTGATTCATTCTAGAAGTCCTAGAGCCTTCAAAATTTAGTTCAAACACAGAATTTTGATCCAGGGTGCTATCACGCGAAGGCATGAACAGTTTAACAACAGCTGTAACACTGAGATACTTCTGTTTGTAAACCTGATTTCTCTGTTGTATTGAAAATACTTTACTCGATATAAATAGAATCTCTCTAGAGGCATATTTGGTGATATTGGTGATATAATTAGATACGTTTGGTTCTTGATAATGACTGCGATGTTAGGATTGTTGGCATTTTCTAATACGTTGAAGATCGCCAAATATGGCAAACTTTTAAGTAGTCTTTCTTCATCAATCAATTTAGTTTTAATTTTTTTTTTCAGATTAATTCATGATCGGGAATTACAGTTGTGCGACGGAAGTATGTTATTACGCTCTGATAGATATGCAGCACTATTGTCGCAAGGATTTACATCAGAGCAGCTCACAGAAAAGGGAATATTTAAAATTCATGATGCCTTTAGAATAATTGCATTAGCAGAACCTCCAAGCCAAAATTCTGCAAATAGTTGGCTTACTCCGGAGATTTTAAGCCTTTTCCTCTTTCTCGAAGTTCGACCATTGCATCAGAGCGAAGAACACCAAATTATTAAAGAACTTTACGGAAATGTCGATGATAGTATTCAGAAAGTTATCCGGCTTTCTCATATCTTACGTGAATCAACAGATCCAATTTATGAGAATCTCGCTGCAACTCTGTCCACGAGGCAACTGCTTAAAATCGCCCATTGCTTGTCAGTGTATCCATCAGAAGATGATGATTCTTTGAATTCAATATACGGAATGCTTCAGGATGTTTTCTTAGCTAAATTTTTACCAGCTCTTCCTCGTGCTGCTCTAGAGAATGCTATGAAAAAAGCCGGAATAGAGAACCCAAAAGAGAAAACGAAAAAGCGACGAACAATGGAGGTGAAGAATGATACGCTGCGTATTGGAAAGACTGAAATGAAATTAAGCAAAACAGATGCTGAAAGTAAAGTTCCGAGCACTTTATTTTATGAAGTCCCCCAACATGTTGACATGCTGGAACGACTTCTTCAGGTAAATAATATTGAACGACACACTGCATTTACAGAGAAAATATTTAAATATTGTTTTCCTTATTGTTTCAGGATTTCTTGATTGGACATCACTTACTTCTCGTCGGAAATCAAGGTGTTGGGAAGAATAAGTTGGTAGACAAGTTACTTCAACTTATGAACAAACCCAGAGAGTATTTACAACTTCATCGGGACACAACTGTTCATAGTTTAACGGTGCAATCAACTCTGCGGGACGGAATGGTTGTATTCGAAGATAGTCCTTTGGTGAAAGCAGTGAAAAATGGTCATGTTTTGGTTATAGACGAAGTAGACAAAGCTCCAGTTAATGTTACTTGTATCCTAAGAACTTTAGTTGAGGACGGTGAAATGATACTTTCCGATGGACGGAAAATCGTTCCAAATGGAACAGCAAGCTCCAATGATAATCAAGTTATAGAAACTCATCCCAACTTTCGGCTTATCGTGTTAGCTAATCGCCCAGGCTTTCCATTCCTGGGAAATGATTTCTTTGCTTCACTCGGTGATGTATTTAGTTGTCATGCCGTTGATAATCCTTCTCCAGACTCTGAGATTTTCCTTCTTCAACAATACGGTCCGTCAGTTCCGATGCGTACCTTATCAACATTGGTCAATGCATTTGGCGAACTGAGAGCAATGGCAGATGAAGGAATTCTGAACTATCCCTATTCGACACGGGAAGTGGTTAATATTGTAAAGCACTTGGAAAGATTTCCAGATGAGTCTATGTCAGAATTAGTTGGAAACGTGTTCGATTTTGATAAATTTTCACCAGAAACTCTGGAGCAAGTTACAGATGTTCTCATCAAACATGGTTTACCGATTGAAATTTATGCTAAAGATGAATTATTCGCCCAACGTCGTAAGAAAGAAATTCAGTTGAGTATTGATAGAAAGAGCGGTTTAGATGTGTCCAGTCCTAAGCATGGTAAAGAAGATCCAAACAATGAACCTCACGTAGGTGGTAATACTTGGGCTGGTGGAACTGGTGGTCGAGATACTGCTGGGTTAGGTGGAAAAGGAGGACCATATAGGCTTGATGCTGGTCATACTGTACACCAGTTATCAGATGCTGAAAAGAGTGCCGTTCCTGAAGAAGTGAAACGTGCAGCAAGAGAAATGAATCGAAAAGCTTTTGAGGAAAAGCTTAAGGAGATTCGGATGTCTGAGTATGATTATAATATTTATTCGCAATTCAGTCAGCCTATAAGGAAGCAAGTGCAACAGCTTAAAGCCATTTTAAATGCTTTACAGACTAAGAGTAAAGAACGACAATGGCAAAAGTATCAAACATCGGGTGAATTGGATGACACGAGACTTATTGAAGGAATTGCAGGAGAAAAGAATATCTATCGACGGAGAGGTGATGTTAGTCCGTGGTCAGAACAAATTCAAGAAAAGCCGAAGAGATTGAAATTAGTTGTTGATGTTTCTGGATCGATGTACAGGTATGTGTTTGTTTGTACTTTTTTTACTAATTTTACCGTTGTCTTTATCGTTTCTTTTTGCTTCCATCATAATAGCTCTTTCTATTAGTAAAATTAGGCCATATACAAATCCCTTATCGACAATTTTGTACTTCATGGTAGTCGTGGAATTTCCCATGAGCATCCTTTTGGACGACCTGATGCTCTTCACTTAATTATCTCTTACCAGAACGTTTTGACTAATTATATATATATATATATATATTATATTTAAACTATGTGGTGATAATCGGCAACCTTTGCAACCATTGTAACCGTGCTTTCCTCTTGACGTGTAAAAACCAACGTGCTTATAATTCTAGAGTGAACTTGTCAGGGGAACATTTGCTTACACTCAGTTGTTTGCGCCTTTGCTATTTCAAATAGGTACTGGTTTATGGTCTTATTTCTTTAGTCTTTATTTCTTAAGTAGTGCATTCAATACTTTTCTGAACCTTTAAGGTTTCGGTGTTCGTTTGTCTTATTGGCGATATCGCCCATTCCTTGATGGATGTTCATTTTTGTTCTTGAGTTTTTCATTCTTCAAACGCGTAGATTTACTCTTCTCATTTTGGACCTCTTTTTTCTGCAGTAATCTTTCTGTATATTGTCACTGCTGAATACAGTTCGTCTTGGTTTGAAAGCCTTCAACAAATTGTTTTTCCTTAAGTTTTCTACGATGTTTCCTGAAATCTTATTGCGCGGTTCAATTTGTATTTGCATGTTTGCTAGTTTTGTCAGCATATACATTTTATATCCAGTTCGAGGCTTTGATATCTCGTATGGAACATTTTTAATCACTCATATGCATCAGTGATTCTTTAGTTACTGGTAAATTAGTATGTTTCGATCTTCTCAGCAATTTTGGATTAGAAGACGACCTTGTAGTACTTATAGCTGAACTTCAGACTGATTTTGTGTATATTTCTTTAGAAATATCTTCATTGTCTGCATGTAAAGTTCTGTTAGTACATTGAATTGCGCATGATAAGGACTTCATATTTGATGTTAAGGCCCAAATTCTCAAATATTCTTTATTCTCTTGGGTGTGCTCGTTGGCGGACTCAACTATTGTACCATGAGCTGCAATCTATACCTATAACTGGTGATTGATCTCCTTGGTTATCTTGATTTTGGCCGTCTAAATTGGACAAAGTCAAACTCGAAATAGGAGTGGGTCTACGCTGAGAAAACATTTTTTTTATTGAAACAAGAAATATCTGTATCTATGAACTCCCATTTTCTTTAATCAGCAATATCTGCTTGGGCCTCAGCGTTTGAAACCTTCCATAATTACTGAACGATTGAATTAATTATGTGTCATATCCATCCAAAACACTAGATCGCTTGCACGATTTAAGAGGTGTTGTAGACCAAAATGTTCTACTTGAAATTTTTCTGGGATCTTCACTTTCATGGCTTGGGGCACGATGAGCTTTTTCTCCTTAAACCAACTTCATCATGGAATGTCAAGTATGATTTTGCTTTCATCAAAGATTGCTTGTTGATCTCACAGGGCTTAGCCTAATGCTGGCATTTTTTCATGTGTAGCTTTCTGTTATTTGTGTGATTTGTAACAAATGGAATTACAGTTTTTTTGCATTTAAAAATAAAATGATCTGATATAACTTGTTTCAAGAACAACTGAGAATGTGTTAATAATTAGACCAAACTCTTTTTATTTTCGCTGTCATAATTTTTCTTGATGATCTGATCAATACGATCAATGTCTTGGCCATTGAAGTTTATCATTAGACCTCAATTCGGTTTGATGTCCTCTCTTGTCTTTAGATGATTGTCGCTGGGGGATTACAATTTTTGTCTACAGCTCCGCGATATCTGCCTAAAATGTGTAATTCTTCTTGGAGTTAGTTGTTCTTATTGGAGAGTGGGGAACAGTGTAATGAGTTAACCTACTCAACTCATCACCTTCAGGCAAAATTAGCTTAGTTTATTAGAAAATTCCGAATGAGTAACTCACACAGCTGTCTTTAATGGGAATTCATGTGGCATTACTTACATCTTTGGTCAAAGTCCAAAGTCGCAGTCTGTGGACAACTTCAAGGCAATGTAAAATACGTTAAAATTGTTCCAGCTTTGGCAGAATTTGAATCTAAAATTTAAGTACTAAATCGAGGTTGACATTGAAAATCTGTTCGAAGCTCATCTGTGAGGGTTTGTGTATGGATTTGATTATTTCTCCGTTGTACATTGCCTCTATTATGTTGGATTTTGAATATTGCCCATTTCGTTCGGTGCCGAGCTTGGTAAAGTTGTGTTGTTATTTATAGCAAAATTTTGACCAGCGAGATTGGGTGTAATTAACGGGGTCATCTGAGTACAGAAATATCGTGCCATCCTCGTTTGGAGGTTAGTCTGAAAGCTTGAACTATAGTAAAACTAAATTAAAAGTCTGATTCAATTAATGAGTAAGTTTCCACAAAGATAAATGCTGTCGCAACTATTTTTTTCCGGAGTTAAATTTGTGTTGCTGAGGTTTGAATTGTAACTTAAAGGTTTTTTGAAAAAAATCAAAACTTTTTGTTAATATCTTTATGTTTTCAAGTTTTTTCTTAATCTATTCGTCACAAAACATTTTAGTTTGTTCATTGATAATTTAATTACCAACAAGAATTTGATTTGACTTATGCTCATAGGTCTCAACCGGACGCTATTACGAATTTAAGTATTGGTTCCCAGCCCACCTTACCGGCTTCGTGCAGCTCGTCCAGGAGGTGTGAGCCAAGAAATTTGTAACGCTTTCCCGAGAGAGCTGGATAGTGGCAAAGAAAGTGAGTCACTATCTCGGGTTCCTCTCCGCATTCTCCACATATAGGGTCAGCAACAAGCCCCATTCTGTGTAGGTGACCCCTGAGACGAGAGTGCTGAGTGAGAACTGACATCAGGGTTGTCAGAGTTAGCTTGTTTAGCTCCAGTAGCTTTTCGTTTCTTTTGGGTTGGGTCTACCTCACAGTTCCTTTGTAGTTCTACCTGAAGGATCATCTAACCAAAGGCGACTGTGTTGGCAGTCGGCGCAAGCCGAGATGTTAGAAATAAGTTCTTTTGGTGCGATCCAAATTGTGGAGGAGGATATCTCCGAGGTTGCACCAAGATTAGCAAGTTCGTTCGCCTTTTCATTTTCGTTAATTTTGCTGTGACCTGGCACCCAAAAAGTATCAGTACACTGTTGTTTCGAGAAAGGGAGTTCATAGTGGTTTTACATTCCAATACAAAAGAGTTTTGACAAGGCCTTGACAACGGTCTGGCTGTCCAAGCAGATTACAATCTCCTTATTATCAGTGTCTGAGTTATGGAGATGCCTTCCTACCATAAGGATGGCCTTGACTTCCGCCTGGAAAATCGTGAGATGACTTTCAAGGTGTATGGCAATTTCCACGTGAGGCTCCGCGCATAAAACGCCTGTTTCGGTGTTTTCTTCCGATTTGGAACCGTCTGTATATATGAGGGTTTGTTAATGGCTGAAGTACGGGAAGTGATTTCCATTCTGCCCTATCTGAAATTTTTATTTTAAAATTTCTTTTCAGAATAATCTCGAGGGGTGATCGCTGTTCCTGTCTATGTCAGGTGCGGTGAAAAATCTGCGGCACATCACGAAGACTCTGAACTTTGTTCGCTCTGTGCTCAAGGTGTAGTTTCCAACTTAATTTTCTGTCTAATATGATACCTAGATATTTTACCCTGTCCTCCAAGCGTGCGGAGCGTATAGGGGAAATTCAATCTGGGTTCTTTTTCTTAGTAAAGAGGCATAGATCTGTTTTCAATAGGTTGACGCGGAGTCCGAAATCCATAGCCCAGTCTGTGGCTAGTCCGATTGCGTTCTACATCACTCCGCACAGTTCAGTATCGTAGCTACCAGTGACCAAGATCACCAGGTCGTTTGCGTAAAATTACCGCTTTGTATCCCATCCAGGTGAGCAAAGTACTTACATATAACAAGAACTCGTGTTTTAAATAACAGTTTATTTAGGAGAAATTTCAGTTGTAATAGAAGATCGGCGATGACACCAGTGGTCGGACTAGTCGTGTTTCCATAGTGCAAGCGATACTAGCCTGAAGTTTACTATTATTTGTGCGTTTTTCCCTCTGAATATCGAAAGTAAAAACAGACTAGAAAATTTTTCATCACTAAAAGTAGTCTGCACTTTGCACATATGTATGTATTTGCCAGATGTTTAAGACATGAAGTCATGACGCCAGGACTCCAGAGGCGAATGTGTTGTCACACGTTTTATTTGTACCAAGCCAATCGAATTTAGGCTTCTGTTTCGCGAGTAGCAGTTAAGGGTTATCCTTTTTAATGTAATTTTTATTGATGTTTATTTTCGTAAATATAGGCTAAAATGAAATTGAACCTTGGTCTGGTTGATTTTGCCTATAAAAGTGAAAAGATCACATCAAAAGGGAATTTTGGTTCTTATCAGAAGTTGTTTGTATAATTTTTTATGCTGACATTGCGGCGGGTTTAGATGCCACAAAGGATTGCTTTAGCTTTAGTATTTTTTTTGGTTTGTTAGTGATGATTTAGGAGAATTACATGGTTGGTTTAACATAATTCCTAGGCGAAAAGTTCCCTCCGCTACTGATGCTCTCTCCATATACTCTTCAGTGTTGATATTTTTGTAGCCGGCGACTCCTCGGTAGTTTGTTGGATGTTCATCCTTCTCACGGTTGACGTTATATGCCTTCGAATTTTACGATACTCTCCTGGGTCGTTTTGGAAAAATCAGTTTTCAGTTGCATTTACAAAAAAATTTTTTGTCTTTACTCTCACTTTACATCAAACGGCAAAATCACTAAAAATATATTTATTTAACTTGCAGGTTTAATGGATATGACAATCGTTTGGATAGAGAATTGGAAGCCGTTGTGATGGTTATGGAAGCATTTGAAGGCTATGATTCGAAAATTGTGTACGATATAATCGGACACAGTGGAGAGGGTTATAATATTCCATTTGTTAAAGAAAATAATCCTCCGAAGGACGATAAAGAACGTTTAGAGACGCTAAGAATGATGCATGCACATTCACAATTTTGTTGGCCTGGTGACCATACTTTACAGGCTACAACACATGCTATTGAATCTCTTGTAAAAGAAGATAATGACGATTGCATTGTTATCGTTCTTAGTGATGCGAATCTATCAAGATATGGTATACCACCAAAGGAGCTATCTGCAGCAATTATGAAAGGTGAACCAAAAGTCCAGGGATATGTTATCTTCATTGGAAGCTTAAGTAAAGAAGCTGACTTGTAAGTTGTTTGCTTTGATTTTCTTCTATGTGGATGGATTTTATCTATTAATTTTTCCTTATTATATTTCTAGGATAAGTGCACAGATGCCTGCAGGACATAGTTATGTTTGTATGGATTTGACATTACTACCACAAATTTTAAAACAGATTTTCACCTCGTCTTTACTGTGATCATGTTTTCTTGTGTAATAGCGGATTTATGATATCCTGTAAGGGATACGTAGACTATTTTATAAATGCGTAGCTAATTTTTCTATTAGGAAGTTGTTTTAAGTTTAGTAACTTTAGATAGTAAATTTGTTTCTAGTGTATGTAAATAGTATAACCAAAGTCTGTTGTGTAGTAAACTTAAAGAAGACAAACATTTCAAATTATGTGATGCGTCATTTTATTCCATATACGAAAACATTGAGAAATGTCTGCGACTTTTCCCAATGATTACTATCAAACATTGGTAACGGTGACATGTACCAACGGTTGCTTTCAAGGAGGAATTTTCTCCTCATCCCTATATTGTGCTGTTGCCAAAGACAAAAAGTTGCCCGTAGCCAACTATGGTGTAAACTAAGCTAGATGTAGAACCTAAGTCCTAGAATGGTTCTACACTTAGAAAGGGAGTGAATTGAACATGGACTCACAATAAATCTTTTAGGTCGCAGTGAATGCGAGGCCAACGCTAGTAACCTTTCCACAGATCTAATCTAATCTAACTATGATGTAAACAGAGGTTCGACGCAAAATCAAACGTTTTTGGAAGCTTCCAAAATGAGTTGAACATATTTTCGTTTCCAGCGCTTCTTTCGAGTCTACTGGCATAGGCAACCAAAGTAAGCTATGATCGTATTCAGGTATCTTAAGGCATGTATTCATTGAAAAGCGCGAACATCACATGAGTTGCACAATACCTCAATGGAACACCACGCATTCAGGTCGTGAGCTTCTCGGAAGTTTGGGAGAATCTTTGCGACATAGTGTATTCACAACGAAAGAAGGAAACAAAACATGATTGGAACGCAATGCAAATTGCAATTTGGCGGATACATCATGGATGCTGCGTTTAAGCAGAGTGTATGCTGTATGCTCAATTGTACGTCGATGTCATTAAGCTAATTGACGATACAATCCACAAAACTGTCGTGTGTTCACTTTTGTGGATGATTAGAATCAAGATCGCAAGTATACACCGACTACAACTACGTCAATAGGAAACTAAGAAAGATGGGCACGGAAAGCATCTGTATCCAAGTAGATTGCCTTTTTTTTTGTAGACATTTAGTTTCCATCTAGCACGCTAGTTGCGCGCTAGAAACTTTCCGGTGGATATATGTCTTTCCAGTTGCAACTGTTGATTGATGACTATATCAAGTATACAAAGAGTACTATGAATCGTGAAATGATACTTCACATCCAGAATCCAGACAAATTATGCAATGACGACTTTGAATTTTCAAGATTTGTGCAATGAAATGTAAGAAAAGCGGATTTGAAATTGAATCGAGGGCTCAGAATTTAACTGGTACTTAGGAAAAACTAAATGGCAAAACGCAGATGAAGGAATTTGCAGAAAAAAATATGTATTTAAAACAATTTATACTGAAATCTTTTTCTTGTGTAGTCATAATTCGTAAGATCATTTGTTTTGTTGATAACGTCCAAAAATAAGCGCTAGATCACAAATACCCGTGCATGCTAAAATATTAACCCGTCACTGTCCACCAATAAAATATTATTGGTGAAAGGGGAGCCTAGAATTGATGCTTGTTGAGGAAAATTAAGAAAATTCTGATTTAAGCTTTAGGACAGGCCGTGACAGGAAACGCAATGGCGGGTTCAGGTCAAAAGTGCAATAGCAGTGTTTGGTGGTGTTAAGCTAGTATATCAGCGAAGAGGAAGTATAGTAAAAAAACCTTTATTGGATGATTTTTGCTTCCACGAATGTGTTACTATTTTCTCGATTTCTTTTCTTTTACACATATAAAATGATACTCCAGAATTCATGGACTTTTCAACAGTGTCTTTTATTGTGGAGTGATATTTTAGAAACAGTTGTTTACTTGTCTTTGGTCAAAGAAAATTTCGTAGACATTTTCACACACAAAATTAACCATTGAAATCCATTTTTTTTACGATTGGTATAGAAATTTCTAAGCCAAAGATTGAAAAGAACCGGTAGACAAACCTCGGGGCGTTCATGTGAACATATTGATCTCGTATGGGATAGTATTCAAGAAAATTCCAAAACATCCACAAGGAAAAGTGCTATTCAATTGAATATTCCAAGAATAATATTTAGGCGAATTTTAAAAACTTAACCTACATTTATTTTCATTTAAAATCCAATGAAGCAACATGACCCACAGATCGACTACCGATTGGTGTTCGCTCTTTTTACCTGCACCCTGTAAAGTTAGAAATATGGCTCGTAATTTCTCGTAGATGCATGGGGACGAATGGAACAATGCAGTTCTTAGGGGAATTTTCGGCGATCGCTTGGTTTCGACAGGACTACGGTCACCCAGCAATGTAAACCTTATTCAACCTGATTTTTGAGGGTTTATTTAAAAAAAATTCTTCAGAAAATTACACCTCGAAATTTGGCGCAACTCATAACAACAATCACAAGTGAAATCAATAATATTTTACGTACCGCATTGCGATAGGTTTTTCGTTGTATTAGCTCATCCCATAAATAATGCGGTTTTTCAATTGCATGCACTAAAAGTTGGAGTGGAGGGGACAAGCTATTTACACCAACTTGCTATAAAAAGCAGGTACATACTAAATTCATATTGTCTTATAGCCAACCGACAAAATCCAAGACTATTGAGGCCGTTTAAAACAAGGGATAAATAAAACCTACACAAAGTGTGAAATACTTTGGTATCAACACATTCCATGAACTCCTAAGATTCAATGACCATGCTAAAGCGATCATTAACAAGGCCAATTTCGATTTTAGCTCACTCAATTCAATCATAAACTTCTTGCGACGAAATAAGTGCAGAAAATCTCAAGTCAACAACTTGCCGAACCTTCTTATACCAGCAAACTATAAATATTTATCACCCTTGGGGCCTTATACCAGAGCTCGATTCGGTCAAAGTCGAATCGAGTGTTTAAAACCACTTCTCAACGACTGTTTTGCAGTTTTTGCTGTTCAATTTCTTGAAATTTTATTTCAATTTTCCTTCATCTTATATACTCGATTCGATTCTGATCGAATCGAATTCTGGAATTAGGCTCCTGTTTTTAACAACAGCCTGAACCTAGAAGCATCTATCTTCATGATAAAATTAGTTTCTACGACACGAAAGGAGATTACTACCAAGGGTAATGCCAGATATGTCCCAAATGCTCAGAGTGTCTCTGATCTAAGCCACTATTTAGGATTTTTGCAGACCTAAATATCTCAATAACCCACCAACCTATCTCTATCCTTCCTCCTCATAAAAAAACATCTACAATTATTACGACTGATATCGTGCAGCAGCTATAAAGGAAAAAAACGATAACGCAGCTAATATGAAACAACATTAAAAGAAGAGAAGAAAATACGGACACTAAATAAAACTGAAAGTTAAATATAAGCCCCAAAGCCCAGAGAAGACAGTAAAGAATGTTGCGACCATAAATGGTTCCTTAGAAGGAAAAGAATACAATGGAAAATTACAAAAGCGCTTACAGAACTTAATTTTAATTGACACAGTGTTCTTATTATTAGTGCAATTCGATGTTAACAGTTATTTTTTCAAAGTTAAAATAATAGTGACAAAGGAGCATATTCGGCATTTTCTGCTTTATGGATTCAATAAAGACAACAACACAACGGAAGGTACGATAAATATTCACGCAGTATTTGGGGATCGGTCAATAAGCGCAATTCAGTGTCAACGATGGTTCCAGATATTCTCAGCTGGAGACTATAGCCTAGAAGATGCGCCTCGTCTTGAAATATTTGCTGAGATCGATGAGGACATCCTGAAAACTGTCGAGGAACTAGTAGTCAAGCTTGAATTTGATAATTCAACCAGACATCGGCACCGGTATGACATCGGAAAAGTCAATTGGGCCAATGGGTTCCATACACAAACTTTTCAAGTAGGTATAATCTCGCGCACAATGCTGCTGTCACATCTCAGGAATAAACATTTTTGCACCGAATAGTGATTGTTGACCAGGAATGGATTCTCTACGAAAATGGGTAGAGAAAGGAGAAACACTGGGCGCGTTTAGGCGGAGACCAAACCGGTCAAAATTGCTGATTTTTCCTCTGCGTAATGATAAACCATACTGAGGTGGTTGGTACTTTACATGATTGTGACCAAGCGCTTTCAATTCTTCCAAACTGGTTTGGTCTTCGCCTAAATGCGCCCACTGACATCCCACAATAAAGAAGATCTTCAGTCACGTAAGGCTGTGTTACCTGTTTGATGGGATATGAAAGATTTACTTCACTTTGAACTTTTATACACAAACCAAACGACAACCAAGGGTGATCTACTACGAGTAGCTTGAGCGGTTTAAGTTATCGCTAGAAGAAAATCGAACATGTCTCCTTCTAAGGTGAAAAGTGCGCTGCAGAAGTAAAAAAGTATGACCTAATAAATGGTCGTTATTTCCAACATTTACTGTAAGAATAAGTGCACAAATAAATCATTGATACCATTTGGTTTTTTCTATATTTACTTTGAAAATCGACTTGTGTTTTTCGTGGCCTATTCTGTATAATTGACCTTCAAATTTCAACACATCTACGTACCAGTTTACCTTACATAATTTTCGTTGGACCATTAATTCTTCGATTTATTTCTCTAGCGCTTTGCGAATATGGGATATTTCCTATCTACTGATTTTCCTCCGTCATGCAACTCATATACGTTCAGGTACACCGGAATCTCGTTCACTCCCTGCATATCCTCTGATATTCTTACCTTACTTTAATAGAGAAGGGAGAATTTCTAGTTCGCACTTAATTTAAGAGATCATAAAAAACCAATTTCTTTCATAGCTAATAAAAACTATTTTATTTTATCAGTTTTTACATTAATAACTAAGGACCACAGATTATTTGGCTAGAAAAGTTATTTTTAACTTTGGATGGGGAGAGAAAAGACAACTGTAAAATACATTTACACTTTCCAAACTCGTGAAAAACTTTCTTCTAATACTTATCCCCTGAGTTTTAAGTTATTATTATATTTAAAATGAAACTTATTGAAATTATTGCAGATCATTGTATACCTGAACTACACAATGAAATGTAAAATATCTATTTATTCTGACTCAATATTATCCTGTGCCCAACGACCATTATAACACTTATAATGGTGTTAGTTTAGTAACTTGATTCGAAAATAAGTCGGAATAATACAATGATATTAATCTAAGTACAATAAAAATTCTATGCTGAAAACTCAGCAAGACACAATACGTGTATATCAATACGTGACTCTAGAAATGAGTCGTCTGTCACGAAATAGTAAAAATTAAGTCTTATCTCTAGACTTAAATATATGTATGACACTAAAAATCTTATAATCTAAATCACAGCATCAAGAGAGGCTTTCGCTACGAGTGATTTGACGGAATGAATACCCATCCTTCATCATTTTGATCTGGAGGTTCCTCTGTTGATGACTGTTGTTGACCTTGCCCTTGACCTTTTTGTGGTTGAGTGTCAAAAGGTTGCTGTTCATCCACAATATTAGATCTTTGTGCTGCTTGAATTTTTTCCAATTGCTGTTTTAAATCATTGTAAAACTCAAGGAGATCATCCTGAAAGGAAAATAAAAAAAACAAGAATTTTCAAAAGCGACTCGAGGGGATTTTTTTTTTTCATCTCAAATCATACTTTTTCCATAATTTTTTTGATTATCGTCAACTTTTCTTGCTTCTCTTCTGGATTCATTGATGCTAGGATTTTTTCTTTGCGATCTCTAGCATAATACAATTCTGTGTCGACTCTTAAATATTCCTTTGCTAATTTTTGATGCTCCTGGAATATTTCCTGTGAAAGGCGATTATTTGGATCTGGGGATTCTGGTTGTAGTTCTGGATCTAACATTAGATGAAGGCTACTATCTGTATCATCTCCAACATCTGTGCATTCAGAACTTTCTTCAACTGGTGCTGTTTCTGTGACTGTAAGTCGTTCTTTTCCTTCACTTTTTGCTGAAAATATATAATTTTTGTTGTTGTTGGTTATGACATTGTGACAAAAAGTATTAGTAATACATAAATTTAATTGTTTTTATAGTTTATATATTTATAAAATAAATAAAAAAAAAACCCCCGTACTGTATATAATCCAGCAGCTGTGTAAATTCGTTTGATTAGAGATTATTGTTGTGCTTTCACACATCTTGAGAATGGCTGCTGTGAAAGTTTTTTTTATTATTATTGTTTTTCAATTGTTTAGTTTAATTTTCATATCCTGATTTGGCTTTTAATAATTCGAGTTTAATTTTTGACTAATCACCAGAATATAGGATTCATACGCATACAGGATGCTTAATCCTTCCTAGTCAAACATTCGGATAGTTTCACTGTGTAAAATTGTCCCGATGAATTTTATGTTTGGTCCAAAAAATTATGAAGCGTATTTTAGACAATGTAGAATATGAAATAACTGAAAATAACGTAAGAAATAAACTTATAACATGTTAAAAAAAACATCGTGAGTTTCTTGTTCATCAAAAGAATACAGATCAAGTCGACCCATTGTGACGAGGAAGGGTTAAATCTGCGTGACAAGACAAAAAAGTAAAAAGAAAAAATGTTTTATATTTGAGAAGATTATAGTTTTTATTAATCAGTACCAATCCCACCCGTTTGATTAATTTGTGGCCTATTTAAAGAAATTTGGTCTGGTCGGTTACTCTTGATCAGAGTTATAAATCTAATTTTGCGTCTTACATATACAAGGTGTCCCGTAAATGGTGAATTATGCTTGAGGCCTAGTACTGAGATCCGCGATAAACTAAATTTTCATACAAAAATTTAGCGCGCTAAGAGCTATATTGGCGAAAAATTTATCCTGAATTTTATCAACAAGACGCTAAATTTGCATTGGTGCTCTTGATTAGAGGTGGCACCACCTGTAAGTCTCCAAACAATTTAGCTTGAATTTATCGGGCCAGGCCGTTCTTTAGCACGCTAAAAATATTTCCTTTCAGATTTCTGAGAAATGTGAATTAAAAAAAAAATTAACATATTGGAAAAGAGTGAATAAAATAATAAAAATACTTTTTCTTCTTCCTTTTTTAGTATCTCTCATATTTAAGCAATGGCAAAAAAAAAATAACACAAGGTAGTGACTTTGTGAAATTTAAAAAAAGTCCAAATAATTCAAAAACGGTGAGATTTTTACTAAGGTCAACTTTTATATTCTGGTATGATTCACTATTTACGAAACACCCTGCGTAACTTAGTAGCTTTTACCTAATCTGAACCATTCTTGGTTTCCAAGGGAGGATGATAATGTGGCCCTTGCTGGTAGAAAGGTCCACTCGTGTATTAACAAAAATTATCTCATACCATCTAAATTTTATTTGACGTATTAAGTAGGTCAGTTGTAATTTATCAATCTTAAGAACACAACGGAACAGAGAGAAATCTCAAATTTACGCAGTAAAACTGAGGTCAACGCTAGCCGCTTACAATGGGCGCATATTTAATTTAAACTGACGACGAAGTTTAGGTCAAAATTGTGCCAAAAAAAAAAAAAATATTGAGAAAATTATAAAAAAATTTTTTTATGTTTATTTGCTGAGACGATACGGAATAATACAACGTTTATTTTTAGGAACATAAAAGAGAATGACCAGAGCAGTTTTGTTTTAAAACAAACAAAAACTACAAACCCAGTGTACGAATTATTGTTTGTGTTTGTTAAAATCCCTTGGCTTAATTATCCCGTACAGCAACTATTAACTGTACTCAAAATTCTCCAGTTTTCCTTCCCCCATTTTATTACACACTTAATCTGCACAATTATATATCGCAGGAATTTTAGGTTATGTTCATCAGTGCACTTGCGTTACATAATTTCAAATTCTAGCAGACTTACGACGTACAGCTTCAACTGCCTCCGTCATGGCCGTCTCTAGCTACGTGGGTGCTCAGAACACTTTAAGATATGGCGGCATTCTAATAGAAAATATTTTCTTAACTACTCTGAGCTATCAAGAGAAATAATAACGTAAAATAAAATCGCAACCACAATAGGGGAAACACATCGATTGCAAGTTCAAAGGTGAGTAAATTGATTTTCTTTCCAGTCCCAAGAAGAAAAATAACGTAAAGTGACGGTAAGGGGAATCCCCGTCCGAATGTCGTATTTTGAGTAAAAGGAAAGTCCCAATCGTGCGAATCGGTTTAGTTGCTTTGTAAAGCCTAATACTAATGTCCGCGCTTAACAAAATTTTAGCGAGTCTCCAATATCGGGCCATTCTTAAGCCTAGTATTAAGGTCCACGCTAAACTAAATTTTAGCGAGTCTCCAATATCGGACCGTTCTTTAGCACCTAAAATATGACAGCGGGGACTCAGAGAAAAGATATACATATTTTTTTTTTCGGAAATACAACGCGCGATTATAATATTTTTAAAAACAGGTAGTTCAAATTATTTGGAAATATTAAAAATATAAAAATAATATGCATAATGTATGCAATAAAAAAAAATTAACAATGATATTGAAAATACGGCCACGAGAAGAAATCCAATTCATCCGTATTTACTGCAAAGACGTACAAAACTATGTTAACTACAAAACTCCAGTCAACATGTTTTGGAGACTTACTGGTGGTGCCATCTCTAATCAAAACCCAAAAGCCAAGCCTTAGTATTGGTCAGGATGAATGTTCGACAATAGTTCTTAGGTCGCTAAAATTTCATACAAAATTTGACCTTCGTACTACGCTTAATAAAATGATTTAAGGGAATACACTTAGCCAGACAGAGTTACCAGCATTATGTTAATATGGACCAACAATATAAAAATTTTCTCTGATTACTAATTAGAGTTTGGATATTGAAAGTAGACCATGAAAAAAGTGCGGGAAATTTAAAAAATACTGGTGGCGAAACCATTGTCACTATACAATGACAATGACGTTTTTGTTTTGTTACTTTATATGAAAGATTCTTGCTATGTATAGAATTTCGAATAATTCCCATTGGTCTACTTTCATTAGCCAAAATCTAATTTGTAATACGTTGAAAAATTGGTCATTGTTGGTCTATTATCGCGGAGCCCATATGGATAAGGGAGCCCTGGGACAAAGCGTAAAGATGGCACTGGTCTCCGTTCATTGAGAAGTATAAAAAAACAACGGTTTGACATTTCTCTCCGTTACGTTGCCTTGCGTGCATTGTACTGCAGCATTTAAATGGCGCTGATGTTTTATGTAAAATAATAATTACTAACTTCGCAAAAATCAAACGATATTTTTTACTATTGCGTATTTCATTAGTCCATTTTAAGTTGACATATGTAGCGCACTCACTACTCAGTATGCTTTGAGCGAGCAAACACGGCGTTCGGGGAGCTCAGCGTAAGAGCAAGCAAGTATCAGTCGTTTAGCTGCATTGTCCGTGAGACTACGTTGCGTATTTTATTACATTACTCTCGGCGACTATTTTGACCTTGCAATCTTTGGACATTATTACCTCTGTTATATACTTTGAATTAGGCTAGGGAACTGTTTTTCGATCGGAATATAGCAATGGCCTCTACTGCGGATATATACAAGAACACGTAGTTTTGGAGGTTAGTACTTACTTAAATAAACTACAATCAAAAACTTTTAAAAATGTTTTGCTTGACCACCGGGGTGGTATTTATTATTTTAAGAGTTCTCGCTGATTGATATTATTATCATGGATCGTAGTACCATTGCAAAAGGCAAAGTAAGAATTTAAGGACTTACTTACATAAAGGGTTTTCCAATCAGAGGTGTTATTTTGATATTCAAAGAAAAATTCCATTTTTTGAGATAAATGATCGGATCTTTATTTCAGAGGAAGGTATGCCGTTAATAATGGAAAATAACATCAGCTAAATGACCACCACGACCACGCCTACAGGACCATATCCTTTTCATAAAATTTTTCATAACCAAATCGCAAAGTGGCTGCCCTATGTCCTCGATAGCCTCACGAATTCCATCTTTGAGGTCTTGAATCGACGCTGGGCTGTTGGCGTAGACCTTCTCTTTCACGTGGCCTCAAAGGAAGAAGTCGCAAGGTGTTAAGTCACAAGATCTCGGTGGCCAATTGTGATCACCTCTTCGAGAGATAACACGGTCCGGAAACTTTTCCCGTAAAAGATCAATGGTTTCGTTGCTTGTATGGTACGTAGCGCCGTCTTGTTGAAAGTAAACGTTGTCCAGATCAATACCATGCAATTTCGGCCATAAAAAATCATTAATCATCTGTCGATAGCGCAATCCATTCACCGTAACTGTTGCTCCAGCCTCATTTTCGAAAAAGTAAGGTCTAATGACCCCGCGGGACCATAAACCGCACCAAACAGTCACACGTTGAGGATAGAGGCTTTTCAACAATAAGTCTTGGGTTTTCCGAGCCCCACATGCGACAATTTTGCTTGTTGACGAAGCCATCGAGGTGGAAATGGGCCTCATCACTCAAGATGAGTTTTCGATGGAATTCCTGATCATTTTCATGCATTTCAAAGACCCAATCAGCAAAGACTCGACGTTGTTGATGATCGGCCTGCTTGAGTTCTTGTGTTAACTGAACTTTATAAGCCTTAAGACCCAAATCTTTATGCAAAATACGGTGTAATGACGTTTGTGGAATGCCTAATTCCAAAGAACGACGAGGAATGGACAAACCTGGGTTTTCTTCAACACTTTCGGCTACAGCAGCAATATTCTCGGCTGTTCTTGAGCGACGTGCACGGGTTTTATTCTTCACATCACTAACTTGTCCCGACAGCTCGAATTTTTCTACCAATATCTGTATTGCGGTCCGACAAGGTGCTTCACGACGACCCAAAAATGTTCCAGTTTTACGAACCGTCTCTGCCACATTTTCACCATTTTTATAGTGAATTTTAATAATTTCAATGCGTTGTTGAATTGTGAATCGTTCCATTTTTATTAATGGCGTAGTTTCTACTTGTCAAATGTCAAAAAATGACAGCTCCAAAAGTGCCATCTACCGAAATAGCGGGCTAATTAAAATAACACCTCTTATTGGAAAACCCTTTATATATTTATTTATTTATATTCCGATCAGACACTTTCTGATTTTTCTCCTTTTTGTGCTATAAATTTCAAATCCATATTATATTTATATTGTTTTGATTGTGACGTCACGTCTTTGCCAGCGCATTCCGATCCCTCATTAATACTAATCGACAGCCGGCACGACCTCTAGGCCTTCATATTCATTACTACTTACTAGTTTTAGGTGGCGCGAAGTGTGTGTGATCGAAGTTGACAGAGAATTTAAAACGACATTAGACCACATGCCGCCATACCAGAAGTGCAAGAACCTGCAGTATGTTCAAGAACTTCACCCTCCCAAGTACACGAGAACTACAAACACTCCCAGGAATTGTACCAAAGACGCCATCGAATACCAGTGGTGTTCAAGACCCAATTTTTTTGTGAATACAAACAATATATCCACGATGATGCTAGAATATGTGGACATGCCTACATAGGTGTTGTAGATGGCAATAACTGGGATGAGGTTTCTCAATTCTACAATGTTACTCATAAATTAAATGCATGATGACTAAATCGTTATTGGATTTAAAGAGGAGAATCGGTATTTTGGGTTTAGTGGCGGCCCCTGTTTAGTGATATTTGTGGAATAATGAGAATTATTGTACAATGTGGATCTACATAGTCTACACTTTAACGTGAGAGGTAGTACTTTGAGCAACGAGAAGATATTCACTTTTGGACTGGACTTAATGGCGATCAAATCGAACATATGTTGTAGTAAACTCCCTCACTAAGCGAGAGATGGAAATAGCCCCAGAAGAACTGCGCTAGGAATATATCTGACGAAATTACGGATCGGAGTATGACCGATTTGAGAGGAACTTGTTGTGTTGCACCGTCATTTGGAGACAGTGTCATTTCCAGCGAATTTGGAATAAGCTTGCCGAATAATATCAACAGACTTATAATAAAATCGACAGGCGCCATACTTAATATTTGTTGTTTTAAATAAAAAGACCTTTCTAGTGATATAAAAATTATTGCTATTGGAGGTGGTACCGGGTTCCATAAATTTTTTAGCTCATTTTCCTTTTAATGATCTTATATTTAATGAAAAAGTGGATGTGGTCTAATTACATATGTATAAAGGATAACAATTCACATTGAATATATTTGAGAGTAAACTAGTGATAATTTTGATTATTTTGTTGTGCAATGATGCTATTTTCAAATGTGTGATGATTTATTAATTGATTTTCAGATACTTCACCCGTGATAGAAAAAGGAGAGTATGGAGTATGGAGCAAATAGGTTAGGTTAGGTGAGATTAGAGTGGCGGAACCTACCTGGGAATGATATCCCCGTTTTAGGAAGTGCGGTGAAATCAGCCACAGGAGTTAATGAACTTTACCAGGTCCCCCAACTCCTTGTCTGCTAGATCCCTCGATTCACCGAAAAAGTAGCTGCCGAGCGCATTCTTCCTACGCACGGCAAGGTTAAGGCATTCACACAGCAGGTGCTGAACGCTCTCAATCTCTTCCTCATCCATATAGCTTCTGCAGATATCATTGTATTGGGCTTGTATACGCTCTGCATGTTTACTAAAGAGGCAGTGCCCTGTAATAACTGCTATAAGATTACGCACATCGTTACGGCTCCTCCTCAGCAGAGATTTAGTCCTCCTAGGACAAACGTCGGGACAGAGCTGTCTTGAAATCGCACATGTGTTCAATTCTCCCCATCTTGGAAAATATTGTCTATGCCCAGAGCATAGCCCAGATCTAAGGCACATTCCTGCGATACAGCTTTAGCATGGGTAACATTGGAATGGAAACAATGTGTGCATGATGGAGAGGTTATAATAGTTGTATTCTTAGATCTAAAGCGGGCATTCGAGACAGTTGATAGAGAAATACTGGTTAGAAAATTGGTTAAGTACGAGATCAATGGCAAGGCGTTAAGATGGTTTGAATCGTTCTTAAAAGGGAAAAAGCAGCGTACGAAGGTGGGTGATACAAGAACAGCATCGCTAGAGACGAATTTAGGGGTACCACAAGGATCAGTTCTGGGAACGCTACTATTCCTGATTTACATTAATGATATGGGTTATATCTTGAAACATGCTAAACTGGTGCTTTTCGCGGATGACGCGCTATTATATATTACAGCAGAGATTAGGAGGGGTTTGTGAAGTGAAATTACAATCTGATATAGATCGCTTAAATAAATTCAATAAATTCAAATGTGGTTTTATACAATTTGAATATTGTGCTTCAATTTTGTTTACAGCATCAAACAGTTTTAAAAACAAGTAAAAAAGCGGTGATTATTTCTTATAATTATCATTGTTGACCATTTTTAGGTATACAACAATACAAATGTGAAGGAGTCAAAGACATATTTTACAAGTCGAGTTTGAAAAGCAACGCTTCTTTCCTTACCGCCTATATACAATGTGGATGAAAAATTACCAAACGTTGTCGGCAAGAAGGGCAAAAAGTAGAAGGCAGCTTAAACTGCAGGAGAAAGAGGGTCATTACTGGCATTGGTTTGTTGCATAAGTGCAGTTATTAACTTTATACAACTTATGATGATATTTCCCAGTAAAAATTTTTCGGATGTTTTGATGCCATTGGAAAAGCCCTCTTTTTTTTTGGTTTGATAAAGGGTAGAGTGGTTCCAATATTTCGTTGATAAACAAGAAGAAACTTCAGTACTGCTTATCCCTGATGAACGCTACAACTAAGTTAAAACATGAAATTGCAAACATATACCACCAGCGATATAAACAGAAATTAATGGTGTAGGCTGTTTTCTTAATGTCGAAAAAGTAGGACTATTTTCAAGTTTAACGTTTTCGTCATACCGCAATAGACTAAGTTTGTAAGCTGTTAGAAAATTCTATGTGGAACTAGAAAACTACAAATCACCACCCAAGGCAATTGAAGAGGGTATCCATCAGGGCATAATACTTTGAAACCTGTACATACTTCGTTATGCAGATGACTCCTTCCTTGCGTCCAATTTCGATGCATATATTTAGCTAAAAATAACGTCAACATACACCTCAACAAACTCTATTTCTACCACATACACATAAACGTCCAAAAATTCAAACTCATCTATATTCGGAAACGTGCACTAAGCTAGACAAGCTACTAAAGTAAAAACCATAGAGGCTGTCTACAATGCACGAAAATTTAAAACTATATATCCAAAATCAAATGCGTTGGAATCAACTTCCACGAGTTTTCCTAATTCAAGAATTACGCAAAAACCATAACAAAAAGAGGTAAACTTCACCTGCTAAAGTCTGCTCAGCCCGATAATCAATGCTAGGGATGGATTCTGCTTAACATGAACAAAACTGTTGCTCTACAAGCATTTAACTAGATCGGTGGTACTTATACGGTTTTCAACTAAGGCACATAATCTCTTCTACTTTTATTGAATTCGTCGGAATTCTCGAGAGTGAAGTCTCCGAGTTTGCCCCGAGGAAATTTACGACGCAGTCAATAGCGCTCCCATCAAAATCTACATATCTGATACAAATTGTGAGCAATTACGTCAAGAAAGTTCGTATCCACCTGAACTCACTTATTAAACAATCTATCGGATCTTCTTATCCCTCCGGAATTAAAACATCTCTCACCTTTGTTCCTTGTCCTAGATTGAAAATATCTACCACCGAGATGGTAAAATTATTTAGTTTTTACGAGACTAGATGGAAATATTACAAAACGGCCATTCCAAACGAACAAGAGAATATTTCAGAGATCTACTCTGATCGAACCATTCACTTAGGAGCCCTTCATTTTAACGGCGACCCGTAATCCATAAACCTACCTATACCTTCTCTCTCACTCTCTTAATCCACTAATAAACTAATTAACTCCACTCCCAAAGAAGAATGTCATGAATATGAAGGCTGATATAAGCCAACAGCCGCAAAAAAATGATCGAAAATAAACCGAAAAATGTCAACAAAATCAAAAGAACAGTCATGAGCGAGGGGACAAGAGAGGGCATGGACTCAAACTGAGGACCAAAGAAGACAATAGGCTGGCCGAAAATGGACGTAAAGAACTTTACGAAACTGTACGAAATTTTGGTTTACTTACGGATGAGTGAAATTTTAGCCCTAAATAAACATCATATTCCGTAAGGGTTATTATCTTAACATTTAACGTTTTCAATTTTAAGAAGTCGTAGAAACTAAAAATGTAACAAATGAAGGTTGATTTAATTGAAGATTTGTGTCTCTTATGGACATTATATAAAAAAAATATAAGAAGAATCTGAAGAATAATCTGACGAACAATCGGCAGCAGTTCCAGAAGCAAACTTTTCTCTTAGATGGGACCATCTCTTTTCATATTCTTTTTTTATAATAAAATAAAATAATGAGAGTGCTACCGATTTTATTAATATCATTGGATAAAATGATGAGTCCTTACGAAATGAGCGACTCTTATCGCACTTTACTTATGGCAATTTGACATTTAAACTTAACGAAAGTTCCTTACCCATGCTAGAATATATTGTGCTCATGCCTTAAAGTTATTTTTGGTGCGTATGTTTAATTTAAAGGGCACGTTCGCCTTACTTATGAATATGTCTGTTGTGGTTCAGCCTTAATTCAAAATGTGCAAAAACCAAAAAAATTTAACAAATGAAAATTGATTTAATTGATTCTACAAAAGTAAGTTTGCCCAAAAAGAAAGAAGAAGACGTGTACGTCATTGAATAAATAACTAATAAGGAAACGGCATATCGGATGAAAGCCTAAGCCACTTAGCGAAATGTATTAGTGTGCTGTAATGAAATTCTGACATTTTGAAGGGGTACATTTTTTATAATCCAAATTACTATGTAAAATAAACAAATTTTTAGCGCCCCCTTATTTTCAGATAATATTTCTTGGCGTTGCCTTTATATGACTGACATAATTTAGGCAGCAATTACAATTTTATAAATTATGAAATGTCAGAAATGTTGAACTGACGCACAATAGGCCCTCTTGTCATTTCTCCCCTGATCATAGGTCATACTGTCATTGAATTGCTTAAACACGTACCCTGTATTCGGATAGTACCCCGCTTCCTTATTAGTTATTAATTCAATTGTGTACGTACGTTAACAAAAATTTCTTTACGGACGCTTAAAGCTATTTTGGGTACCTATGTTTAATTTAAAGGGCGTGCTCGCCTTACGTAACTATACATCCATTTTGGGGTAGACTAATGGAAGATGAAAAAATTATCCACTTTATACGGAAATGTAAAAATAATTTTTTTGATTTTTCTTTTACTTTTGGGTATGTCAATTTGTGTCAAAATTGACCAGAAGTATCCCTGAAATATTTTTAAGAAGCTTTAAAAAAAAACTTTTAGCTTTATCCCAGAATTTGAGGGTTTTTCTTGCAAAAAAATCCAGTTTTCGGGATTGAGGCGGAATCTGCATCCGGAACATCTGCTTTTCTAACACTCCATGAATTTTAACTGGATTCGGCTTCATCCCGGCATTTGAGGGTGTTTTTTCTAAAAACAAAAATGTGTCTAGTTCTCTAAACCATCCCTGAAAACAATTGGACGAAATTCCGCCGTAGTGCAATGCATTCGAAATAGAGAAAACGCTCGTTGCTCGAAATCTCTTCGATTTCTTTTAACTTAAATGAAGTTTTAGCATCATGCTCTAATTTCCGAGAATTCGAAATAGATGAACCTCTTGTGGCTCGAAATCTCTTCGATTTTTTTTACCATAAACGATGTTTTCAAGCATGCTGAAATTTCCGAGAATTCGAAATAGATGCATCGCCTATAGCTCGAAATTTTTTCGATTTGTTTACTATATATATGTAGAAGTTACGATACGGCTCATGTCAATTTCCGAGGATGTCGTTAAACACATACAAGAACGGGTCGCCAGCACGATTCGATAACGCACGTCGCATGCGAATTCGATTTCTAAGCTTAACTTCATCTAATCGAATTGATTTACTTCGAATTCGATTCGATTTTGAACCGCAATGTTTGTAGGGATGAGTAATATCAAGGTGCTACCGACTACCAGACAACTCCAAGTGGAGATTAGCAGATTTTGTGCTCCTTCTAATTCACACACAGCAATAGCTGCGTTGAAACCGGCGAAAAGTAGAGCACTGCCCATTTTCTATTCAAGTGTCCAGCACTTCTAGAAGACTTCTTCTTCGATGATTTTTTTAAAAAAACCATAACAATTATCTCAATATTTGTCAGAAAAAATTAAAATTTAATTCGAAAAGGGGGGGACATTTTCTACAAGGATGATAATCACTTTAAGTCCGGCGGCACAATAGGCGTAATAGACTGGAACTGGAAAAGAGCGCTTCGTGAGGAACTATTTTTATAAAAGACGGATTAACAGAGAGATTATAGAGAGTGAGTTAAAATCTGTTACACGAAATAGGGTCCGAGAGAGGAGACTTGCATTACACATTATGTAAGCTCAGAATTAAACTGCTTTTTTTTTTTTAAATTTGAATGGCTATAAAATTTAGTATAATTGAACTCCCCTTTCCCTCCTCCTACGACCCTAATTATTAAATACTTAGAGAACTCATAAAAAAGAGAACTCTGACTCCGACATGAAAATTATCAATTAATACTAAAAATTTTCAAATTGCTTTCATTTTTAATAACTTTGTTGTGTTGTAATAAGAGATGAGAGGCAGGACATGATAGAATTATGGAATTTAAGGAGCGAAACCATTCTTTAAGACAACTATTTTGTAGCAGCCTTAGAATGAAAATAAGAAAAAATACCTACAGTTTGGTTAATAATTTTTTCTTCTAAATGAATTGTCGAATTCTCTATGCTTTGTTTTTCTTAGTGCAGTACAATTTCTTCAAATCAGCAAGTTACTTAAAACACAACACCTTTGCCAACTCCAGGTATTGAGACTTGATAAAATTTTTAGTAGTAGATAATATTACATAATTTAGAAAAAAAATGAAACAAAATGAAAAAAAAAAATATTTTTCAAAATAACTTCCAACAACCCCCAAAATAACTAATATTCACCCACTACTAACAACACGATTTGCATTAAATTCAATGAGTAACACACGATCGTAATATGAAAATATGTTGTAATTTGTTATATTCAAAAGTCAGTTTTACTCCTCTCTACTATAAAAGTATAGTTGAAAACGTCGATTCACATTTTATGATCTTTTTACATAACCAAATTAAATTCGGATCAGCTGCATTTTGTTGCTAACGTAATACACTCGACTCGCATAATGTATAAAAGCCAAACCAGGATTTTAAAAATAAACATGTCCTTTTCAACACTAACCGCAATAAAAACAATTTTTTTTCTTTTTTTTTTAATAACTATTCAAAGAGAAAAATAATATCGCAACGCGACATATATGTATGTATGTGTATGCAGTGATATATCAATCAGGCAAAAAAAAAAAACAAAATGGAAATAAATGAAGAAAAGTGACACAGTCGAAAAAGCGATCGCGATCAACAAACTTTCGATTTATAAACAAAACTTCTCGAAAGAATTATTTCTTGAATTCGTAGAATAATTTGGATAATGCTCGCGCGACTAGCTCCCATCGAAGACTAAGCATGAGTTTTCATGTGTCTCTGATGATCACGACGAAAGTTTGATCACGCAGATCACTGATCGGGATCGCGGGCTGGTCGACTCAGGACATAAATTTACGCAATCATCTTCTGCTACTGCTGTTGCGCATTGGCTTACTTTGTGCAATTGTACGGGCATAGAACTTAAGTGCTGATGATAATATGCGAATGCCTGCTAAAGATCCACCAATTATAAAGTGCATTTTCGAAATGTGTAAAGAGATTTGTTCAAAATGATTGACTAATCCCTGGCTAAGATTAAAATATTATTTTTTTATTTTTTATTAGTAAGTAGGTACAATCAGTTTTCATTCAAATAAATCGCTTTCGAGTTGTAGTAATACAAAAGAGATTTTTTATTAATTTTTCAGTTTCCTTAAAAATTTTGTTGCTCACAGGGAAATGCTTTTGACAGATTTATTGAAAACGTAATGGAAAGTGGGTCAGATGAGACTTCGTACTATAGAGTCAGTGCTTTAGTTGGATCTCGAGAAGTTTAATAATCTCCCAGAATTACTCTTTATGTAAACTTAAAAGTGGATTTAGTGTGATGACAATTAATCACTGCTGATTTAGTGTAAACATTCATAAATATGAAATTTGTAGTAGATAGGCCTACTCTCGATCGTAGATACTCTGAATATGTAGTAAAATACTCTGTGAGGTAACAATGAGTGTACAATTTATATAAAAAAAAAATTTTACTCGTTGGGAAAATAAATGATTTGGTCTTGTAGATATTAAAAGATTAAAATTTACACGAAAAAAATTGTGGGATAGAATTTTTTATTTATACATTCTAAAATGATTTCATTCATAAAATCCAGCTAAATAAAATATAATGTGGGTTGAAGTCACTTTTATCCGGATGGAATTTGTGCAAGATATTATGACGTTTTTATTATTCTTTCTCATTTATAGTTTTTTTACAAAAATAATTTGTTGTTTTAAATTTTTACAAAATAATTGGGTTACGTGAATTTATATGAGAGTGGACCTAATTGCTCCGATTTCCCCCAATCAACATTTACCCCGTTCCTATTAAATTTATGTTTTTGCGAATTTCTTATTATCTACGCACCAATATTTTCCTTCATGATTTCAAATCTGGTTTTCGTCCCAAACATAGGTGCACCACAGCCTTATTGAAGGTAGTCAATGAAATTAGAGAAGCAATAGATTTGGATAAATTAATGCTCTACTGGTGCTCCATGACTTTTCTAAAGCATTCGATACTGTGGACTGTGTAGAAAATTCCTTACTAAATTTAATTTTCCATAATCTCAACGAAACTTATTTTTAGTTATCTAACAGAGAGCGCGTTCTCAGACAATGTTTCCAAATGGTAATTAGTCTACTTTTCTTAGAATTAATTCTGGTGTTCCATAAGGCTCGGTTTTGGGACCGCTGCAATTTTTGCATGCTAATTAATGATTTGATGACATCGATGGAAGTATTACATGACGCTAATGAGGTCATTTTGAGGTACTTTAGTACGAAGGACGCTGCTTTTTATAGGGAGAGATGATGAGGTAGCAACTTCGGATGTAAAAGTCTCCGTTATGGAAGGTTCAAATGTTGATAAATAAAATTATATAAATTTATATTGTGTTGAATTTGATCAGTCCGGTTACTTAATACTCTCGTAAAGTAGTATTCTGGATGTGCCCGTAAATATATTGTAGATTTTTCAATTCAAATTTAAACTAAACATTCACAAAACGATATAGGTACAATTACTTTTTAAAACTTCTAATGTAAAGATTGATCTTCAACTGCCTTGGGATGAAGAGGATCATGTGTAAGGCGACGCAAAAAATATCATCCGATTTTCTTTGTCTATAATTTTCTAATTAACGAATAAAAACGATAGGCTGTTTTTTGAAAATGTTTATTTAGACTGATAAGTTTATCGTTTTTCATCAGTTGTGAAAGATGATGTCATTTAAACAAGAGTCTTAATTACATACACCAACTTCATCAAATATTCATGAAGAAAGACGATGATCTGGACAGCCTTAAGCGGGAGATTATATGCCCCGGAAAAAGTTCCTTTGAAAGAGTCACTAATTACTGAATTGCGTGCGGCGTCGCGTGTCACCAATTCGTCCAATTTCGATATAAAAAATTTGTTTAGGCTAGACCACAATTGCCGTATCCGTAAGTAAATTTACTTAAGTGTAGCGAACGCGCCCTTTAAATTTAACGAACGTATACAAATTAACTTTAAGACGTTAGAACTTTCGTTAAGTTTAAATATCAAATTGCAGTTAGGAAAAGTCCGGTAAGAGCCACTCATTCTGTAAGGACGGTGATGTGTCAAACAATAAAATTATTACTAAATAATTAAAAAGTCCAATGGAAAAATTAAAATGGAACAAGAATGGAACTGCGAATTAATAGAAAGCTCAAATCTTCAATTAAATCAACTTCCATTTTTTTTATTTAGGCTAAAAATATCAATTTTCGTAAGTAAACCTCGATCGCGTTAAAATCTTAAATTTCTTTACAGCAATTGTGGTCCAGGATTTTATAATGGCCATTGGTAGTGATTGTTATCGACAGACACCGCGTTAGTTATCATAATTTCTCTCGAAAAAATATGTGGTTAAATCACGTGTTTTGAATAAATATTTACGAAACTTCGACTTTTCGTAGTTGTAAAGGTATATCTGATGAATAATACGAGGATTTTCGGTTTCCCAAAATTTCCCGAATTTTGTTTATTAACCTATCCAGACAGATAAAAATATGCTTCGTCACTCATAATTAATTTAAAGTAAAAATCGTCAATTTTAATATTAAGCTAGAAAACTCTTGGACATCAATCCAAGCATGCGGGATGGTCTATTCACAGTAGCTAGAGAGCTACTTTGTAGTCTTCCAGGACTTTGTCTATCTCGTTTTGTATTAGTTTCTTTCAATTAGAGCCGCTAAACGTCCAAAATTTTTTTTAGTGGATGCCGCATGATTTCGAAACCGTTGACAAAATTAAAACCACTACTGACTAGTCCCTATTATTCCACGTTGTTATACCAATAAAGATTTCGCACATACAAATTCGACACAGCAATCCAAATTCCACTGATATTAGTCGCCATTTTTCATAAATATTATGTTGTTGGGCGCTACAGTTATAATCATGGAAGCATTTGCAATGGGTCCAGGAGTAGGAGAGTAGGGCACATAGAGTATGACAAAATTGCTGAACATCTCCTCTGCGACTGTGAAGAACCTCTTGGTGGTATAAAGCTAAAACATCTATAGAATAAGCATGCCCATCATTACCAGAGGATGTTACAAGGATATGGTCCCAAGAATATTATAGATTTTGTCAAAGACCACAATTTCGTATGGGCGCCTTAGGCACTGTCTCAAAAAATATCTCAGTAGTCGCAGTTTTAGTGACTATGTAGATGAGAGGCGAAATTTATGTCTAGCATAATAATAATAATAAATAAAATAGGACACTTTTTCAAAATAGCTCCCATACTGGTTATCATTGGAGCTCAGAAATGCTCAGAATGATTGCAGGATGATTTGAAGTGGAACATTTGAATGATAATGGATTGGTAGCATGTAGTGGAGGTGACTAATTCTTCCAGGATGAAT
The DNA here is from genome assembly GCA_963924295.1 of Dioctria rufipes. Taxonomy (NCBI): domain Eukaryota; kingdom Metazoa; phylum Arthropoda; class Insecta; order Diptera; family Asilidae; genus Dioctria; species Dioctria rufipes. The sequence continues at coordinate 20,610,845 of OZ002742.1, forward strand.
CTACCCAATGATAACTTTCATTTACTTTAGCAACTTTTTTTTTTACAAACCAAAAAAACTGCAGTAGCTGAATCAATACAGAAAAAATACTTAAAACTTTTCTGATTAATTCTCTTTGATATTGCGAAAACAGTTAACACGTGTAAGAAATTTGCCTTGATTCATTCGAGTAAACATCAAAAAATGTTGATGTTTCGCAAAATATCTTTTCAACTGTAAACATTTTTTCCATTTCCATTCCTTGGAGAAATTCAGTGTTGTGTACCTACACTAAAGGCAGCAGCATACAGATTTTTCTTTAACTACATAAAAAAAAAAAGAACAAAATTAACAAAAAATCAAGAAGACAACACGATTGCAAAGTGCACACTGCGCGCATTCCCAATCCAATTTACTCTGCTCTTCTTGTGATCTGTCAAAAGTTTTTGTTTGCAGTGCTTAATGCTGATTTTGGCGTCTGCAGGTTTTTCTTTATCTATATCTCAGCAGCAGCAGCAGCAACCCCGATTTTCCACCAAGTTCTAAGAAAATAAGTTCACTGAAAATCAAAATCTATTTGCGGCTAATGATTCACACAGGCCTGCCATCTCGCAACTAACACAAATGCGGAAGTTTCATCAATATGTACCGCGCCGCTCTGAACCGACTGAGTCGATTTGGTCGAGCGCAAGCGAGACTTACTAGACGGTTTGACGAAAATCAGTTTCAGAATTAATTTTGAGCTAAATTTGATTTTGCCGAAGGATTGTTTTTTTCATCATCAACATCTTTTTGGGAGATTCATTGGATGATGATGATTACTGCCCATGTTACTATAATTCGCCATAATTATTATTATTGCTGTTGTTGTTTTAGAATATGGCTCTTGAGAGAGGTGCGGTGGCGGAAGCGCGGCTAAAACCTAAGAAATTCGCTGATTGATATTTGTGACGGATTTGAATCATTTTTCCCGACTATCTTAAGTATCTTAACAGTAGTGGCTCGATATAAGCATGTGTGCATGTGTTCTGGTGTAATTAATAAAAAATGCGACTACTGACCTCTGTTGCTCATCCTGTGCCGGAATAAATGCGTTCTGCGTTTGTATATATGACTTAAGATAAAAATAAATTTTGTGTTTAGAGTATTTTCAAAAACGACGTATCGTGAGTGGTGAGTCATTACTTTGGGCTAGCCAGCCAGCTAAGCCAAGCTAACCAACTGTATATACAGAGTAGCGTATCTCGGAAGCAGAGCAAGCGTATGTTGACAATAAAAGATTTCTTTTTTCGTATATATTTGTTTTCCTTTTTCTTTGGTTTTATTTAGCAACTACCGAAATAATCGGTGCTGATTGGTGGGTTTATAGATAATTTATAGTTTTGTAAAAGAGAACATTTTACAATGTAATTACACAATGGAAAATGTTGTATATTATGAGGTAGGAGTTCCAAAAACATTCGTCGTATAATTTATGTGACAGGATCAATCAGAAATTGTTCAATAAATTAGAGGAACATATTAAATTGTTTAAAAGTTTTTGCTTTTTATATGGTCCTTCTTGGTGATGCCATACAAAATTTTGGGTTTTCACTATATATCCTGAGAACACGTCGACGTACAGCGCTGAAATTTTGCACACAGCGATCTCACAAAAATAGGAAAAACAAATTCAGAAATTAAATAAATCGGGCAAACCACTTCTTGGTGTTGCCGTATAAAACCAAGAAAGGGCTGCCGATTTAGTGGTCTACTTTTGAACTTGTATTTGCAGTTTTTATGAAAACGTCGTGTGCAAAATTTCAACGCTGTACGTTGACGCGTTCTCAGGCAGTGTTCAAATATATAATGAAAAACCAAATTTTGTGTGGCAGCACCAAGAAGGAGTCTCCCGATTTAGTCTATTTTTGAACGCGCATTTACTATTGCTATGAAAGCATCACGTAATAAATTTCAGCTCCCTGAGTTGATGCTGTCTCAGGCAGTGTTCAAGTTTATAGTGAAAAACGAAATTTTGTTATGGCAGCACCAAGAAACGGTTGCCCGAGTTAGTCTATTTTTGAACTTGTATTTACCATTGCTATGAAAAATCTTCGTATCAAATTTGAGCTCTCACGAAATATTTGTATGGCAGTCCTATGAAGGAATTGCCTGATTGGTGCCATTTTCGAAACTAAATTTACTTCTAAACAAGTAAAAAAACTAGAATTGGTCTAGACCAATTCTTATGGTACCCTAGATGCAAGGTATATAGAAGACAAGGTATTCTCGACTCGAACCACGTTCCGCCATTTTTGTTAAAACTCTTTTTCCCTTTTTCTTCATTCACTGAAGTACGTCACAGGGCATCAGCTGTAATGTGTCAAAATTCTTTGCGCTTGTACTGCCACTGGTCAGATTTCCTTTTTCTTTTTTATTCATTCACTGAAGTACGTCACAGACTATCAGCTGTTTGATCAGCTGTGATATGTCAAAATTTTAATGGGCATACCTTGTTTCTTCTATATACCTTGCCCTAGATGAATGTCCTTATGAAATTTCGCATTGTCATTTTTCTGTGCAAGTTTGATTTTTGAAGTGGTTTTTCGCATATATTTCTAGAACGGTTCGTCGGACAAAAAAAATGATTATAACCAATTTTATAGGATTTCGTATTCTGAAGAAGTTTTTAGTACAATAAAAATGTCTTGGACTGATCGCTTTCACAGTATACGTAAAAAACCTAAATTTTTATATGCCAACACCAAGAAGGAATTGCCCGATTTTGTCCATTTATGAAATGTTATTTGCTAGTACAATGAAAACACCACGTACCAAATTGCAGCTCTCTACGTCGACGCGTTCTCAGGCAGTGTCCAAATATATAGTGGAAACCGAAATTTTTGTATGGCAACCCCATGAAGGAGTTGCCCGATTTGTCTTATTTTCGAATTTAATTTTACTTTTTTGTTAAAAGTCCTTGTACAAAATTTCAGCTCTCTAAGTACACGTGTTCGCGAGTTATCGTGCGCACGGATGGACGGACGAACAGACGGACATGTAAAAATCAAAATAACTTTTAATTTTATGCGTGGTGTCCAATCCATTTTGCTCTACTATCATTATTTCGAGGTGTTACAAACGGAATGATAAACTTAGTATACCCTTTAGATTTCATCTAGGGTATAAAAAGACCGGTTTCGAGATTGCAGCACTCTAAGCGAAAGCGTTCTCGAGTTATCGTGGTATGACGTTAGTACATATTTTCTCCGTCTTTGTTGCTGTCTGCCACCACTTTCCCACCATCCAATGTGTCTGCCGTTTTTACCATTGATCATGAGATATAATTCTCTGCTGCCACACAAAAAATCAGCTTTTATGAAATAACGTAAGTTAACCGGTTTTTCCTTAGGCCTTCGCGTCCATCCTGCAGAGCACTCCACCACTAATTGGAATCCAGGTATACTTCCGAACAAGTTATCAACGATTTTAAGAGAGTGTGATAAGATGGAAAATTTTGTTTATGAAATAACGTAAATATTTTGGTTGCCAGCTCTTAGTCTATCAGAGATATCGTCAGGTCATTGAGTCTCTTGTATAAGTCAAATCAAAAGAAAAGATTTGTTTATTGTCGTATACCTCAAGCTGGTTCAGTAGGCGTTACGTTTGCTTATTGACAGAGAATGATTACCGTTCATGTCGAAATAGTGAAATATCTTCGACGATTATTAACCTTAAAATACTAAGCATGAGTCAAATTGAATCCTCGCCAAAACTTTTCCTTTTATTTGTATTTCCAATCATCTAAATACAATACAGAGGTAAAAGCTCTCAATATCCACCCCCATATTTACAAGGTTGCTGCTGCTGCGGCTATAAGTGGAATACGGAAGTTTTTAGTCGATTCATATTACTACGTTTCGGGCGTAACCTTTAGGAGTAAAAAAAAAACACGTAATTTGTAGCGTCTGTAGTGATTTACAACTTATTTATAATTTGCGAAAAAAATGGCAAATATAAATTTTTGAAAAGATCACATTCATCACATTTTGAAACAATTGGAAGAAAAAGATAATTTTTCGAGTCGGAAGCTATAAATGAATCTATTTTCAAAATTATGAATCCTGATGTACACGCAGTTATAGTAGCTCCTTCTGATTTCTTTGAATTTTCTTATAGAAATCATTTTTAAGACAAACGAGTTATTAAATTATCATAAAGTCAACAAGATGTCAAAATGGCTATATGCATGATCTACCGCTTTAAAAACAGCAAAACGCGCAGAGTATAAAGAAATATCATAAATTTTTTTTCAGGGATCGAGAAAAGAAGCAAAAGATCTCCTTACTCGCAGCACTCGAAAGAAATAGTAGAATTGCTTATGCAGACATTATTATCAAAATCGTGGGTGATAAACCAAGAATCAACCGAGATATACTTAAATGATGATTGTCAAAACAGGGATCCTATATGGTGCCTAGAAGACAAATTTAAAGGATGTCAGGGAGGATATTTTTATTTTCTGAAGAGATAAAATGGCTTATAAGCAGTTTTAAAGAGTATAAGGTCCCAGGGATATATGGCATATTTCTGGCTCTCTCTAAAAGAAGGAAGAACTAGGGTAGGATATGTGCTGGCATATGTATAATCTTCAAATATGGATAGAAGCTTACTGTTTTATCATAATGCCAGTTGCTAGACTAAGGTATGTAGACCGTTTGAAAAGTTCCCTGGTAGAAATTGCTCACAGTTTCACCTTGTCTATTGCCCCGCAAGGGCAGTTATTATGTAAAGCAATACTAATTTGACTGAAAAGCATCAAGGTGTTTGCAATTCATGAAGAAACATATAGAAAATTAAGTTCGAATGAGCCTCCTGATGAGCATTCATTAAATCTCATCTAAGGGCTCATTGGATATCATGAAACTGCTCCATATATACTAAACCAACAATAAATAAATATTTATTTTTGTTATCACAGTGTCAGATGACATTTCTACTAGGAAAATTTGAATTGATTTTTGTAATTTATTTATTTAAATTTTTAAATTATTTATTTTAAATTAAGTTTTTGATTTGTTTTTCCGCGGAAAGACTGTCGCCCATATGCTGAACAAGACCATATATCCATATCCTTACGCCTGAGGGTCGAATTCGGAAAAATACATGAAATCAATCGTAAAATCATGACACTCATTGATATGGAAAAATATATGAAATCAATCGTAAAATCAAATTCTCATTTATGAACTCACCATGACACTCATTGATATGCTCATTAATAAACTCATCGTGACACTCATTGCTATGCTCATTAATAAGCTCATCTTAAAACTGATTATGTACCCATCGAAGTGTTCATCTAATATTGTAAAATGCACAAAAGAGAAGCAAAGTATATAATATTTCTAAATAAGTGAAATGTAAAATCTCATGCACACTATCTGTGAATAAGTAAACAAATGATTTTTTCCCGGTTTTGATTCAAACCCGAATAAAATTCACTAGTACGTTCATCTGATTGCTTATGAGGTGCTCATTGATGAGCTTATCATGATATGTTTACCAGGGTTCATAGTCTAACATACTTAGAAAGGGCACATGAATGGGTTTTGATTTTAATCATACATATTAATGTTTGTTCTAAAGTTAGAATATCAACTGAATCGGTCAAATATGGGTCTCAAGTTAAAGTAGGTTAAAGCAAGTGCACATTATATTTTAGAAGAAAAGACCACCGAAAGTTTCAATCAATCCACGTATGGAATAACACTTTAAGTGAATCGAACTTTTCGTATATCGGGGTTAAAAAATTGTCATGCTTCTTAAATAAGGCTGATAGAGAGAGAAAGAGAGCTGAAATGATGACCAGCACAGTAAATTACCATCCTACCGTTGATCTTAATGTCTGTGACAGGCAGACAGACTGATACACGAGCGATCTTATAAGGGTTTCGTTTTTTCCTTTTATTCCCAGAAATATCTATTTACCGAACATAAATCATCATCATATAGAATAATGTGCAAGTGCATAACATAGAAGGAAAATGTTGTTGCAATGATAGTTCAGATGAAGCTACAGCTTATAGTGGATTGGACATAAAGGACATATGGCTGGTTTCACAATCCAGGCTATTTCAGTTTCACAGTCAAGGCTTAAGTGACATTACTTGCTTAAGTCAAACTTAACTTAAAACCGTCATCTCAAAGGCTTATGCCTCAGATGTGTCTGTGAAACACATATGGAGATTATTGCTAAATTTACATTTTGCCTAAATATTATAATTTCTGTTATTAAATGAACATACGTGTTTCAAAAGTTAGCTAGTGCGTAAAGTCAGCATTTCATTAGACGCCTGTAGGAAGTAACCAAGCTGTTTGAGACAAAATGAATTATTCATCTGATGTAAATGATATAAGCGATGAAGAAATATAGGGCGTGTATCATTTTGCCGCTATGTAGATCGAACAGATTTTTTAAAATGTTCAGAACATTCTGGAAAAACGATACAAATCCAGTGTGCTCTGAATGTTCTGGTAATTTTTGTTTTTATATTGGCAACACTTATGATTTGTAAAGTATCTTTTGTAAATACAAGATTCTTTATAAAAGTAAGTAAATAATAATAGTAAAGTTATAAAAATAAATATAGAGTTAAGGAAAGGAATTAAAAAAATTATTCATATTTTCAACAGGATTTTTTTGCGTTCTATTGGTATTACTGGCGGATTACTGTAAATGCTCAGAGGTCTACCTTCGATTTGTTTGAGCACTCTGAGCAATAATAAAAATACACGTTCAGAGCGTTCAGAGTACACTGAAAGTAAATAAAATTTACAAGAAATCGGTGTTCAGAGCGTTCAGAGTACTTTGAGTAGAATAAAGATACACACCCATAATATCGCAAAGCGTGAGCCGGGAAAAAAAGCGCGATCGCAACATTTTGAAAAATGGGATTACATTCACAGATAAAAAGTTCGACAGACTGGTAAATAAAGTAAATTATAATATGTACAGTGTGAAATTAAAAATATTATCATTCATAGGAACAGCACTTTGTCACCAGCATGCATGTTATTGTATTTTTTATACCCTAGATGAAATCGAAAGGGTATACTAAGTTTGTCATTCCGTTTGTAAAGCACAGAACTAATGATGGTAGAGTGGATTGGACACCCACGCATAATATTAAAAATTATTTCGAATTTTGCATGTCCGTTCGTCCGCCTGGCCGTCCGGCCGTAAGTCTGTGCGCATGATAACTCGAGACTGCGTTCAGCTAGACAGCTGAAATTTTGTATACGGACTTTAAAAAGTAAAATAAAATTAAGGTCGAAAATGAGACAAATCGGGCAACTCCTTAGTACGGTTGCCATACAAAAATTTCGTTTTTCACTATATATTTGGACACTGCCTGAGAACGCGTCAACATAGGGAGCTGAAATTTGGAACATGGTGTTTTCATAGTAATAGAAAATAAAATTTTAAAATGGATTAAATCGGGCAACCCCTTCTTGGTCTTGCCATATAAAAAATTAGGTTCTTTATGTATACTATGAAAACGATCAGGCCTAGACATTTTTATTGTACTAAAAACTTCTTCAAAATACGAAATCCTATAAAATTGGTTATAATCATATTTCCTGTTCGACGAACCGTTCTAGAAATATATGCGAAAATCAACTTCAAAAATCGAAGTTGCACAGATGGGTGACCATACGAAATTACATACGGACATTCATCTAGAGGGTATCATAAGAATTGGTCTTAGACCAAGTAATAATCTGTGTATTTTTGTTGCAACACAATTTCCGTACGAGCAGTTCTGCTTATTCTCGTATTAAATTCAGCTGCAATATCCTTCCATTCTATTAAATTTTTATATGTAGACACTAATTCTAACAGAACTAAAATTGATGTGTTCTTCTTCATCGTGATTCAGAATGGCAATTTTTCTTTTAAAATTTCACAATTACTCTCGGCTTTCAGCGAGTATCTTATCTACTGAAAATTGCCTCAGATTAATTATTAAAGCTTTAATTTTGCCTCAAATGCACTTAAGACACTGTCAATGCATTTAAGTGAAACACATTGAAACACTTATAGTATGATATTACTCCTTTGTCATTATGATTTATATTCGTGATTTCCACAGTAGAATTTACAGTAATTTTTTTTTAAATTTAGCTCTAAGATGAAACTAGATGTTATAGTAGTCTTTATAGTCAAGGTTACTTAATATTTTCATTTCTTATAATTTAGAAAAACTTTATCTTTATTTTTCTTCTTTTAGTATTGAAACCTCGATCTCTAGCACCTTTATATCTAATGTACAAAAAAGATTATTAACTCTTGTGTACAGTAACCTTAAATAAATATTTCTGTTAACAATTTCTCTAGCTGTTTACAACGAGTATAGTTCAAATGCCTGCGCGTTTATTTCAAGATCATCCCACATCTCTCTATGATGGTTCCGCTTATACCCATTATTTCTGCAGAGAACGACGCATTAGCAAAAAATCTTATACACATGTTGCCATCATTGGAAGTTCCGCCACACTGTTTCAGCTTGTCCACTATCAAGTCAGTCTTCCTTTAAGCCATTCTTTTCTAACTGTGAAAAGTGACTTTTGTTCTCTTCCTGTGCGCTATTTTTGAATGGAGCTTATAGGAAACATAGAGGCGAGTTTCAGAAAAGTGGCGATATTCCAAAATCCAACCCATCTCATTTACCATTTCCACACCTGTTATTAAAATAGTTGGGAGTATGGAGGACTATTTGCTGATCGGAGTATATCCTCGATCTTGCTCGGCTCCGGAGTTTCTTTTTTTAGTTGTAGTATAGATGGCACAAGAACTAGATGTCGCACGACATACTAGAGCAGAGTATACAGATTGTGAAATGGGTAGTGCATTCTGGAATGGACCATAACATGTTTTAGAGTGTGCCGAATAGCAGTTTTGTATACATTTGATCGACTTCAACACTTTAGATACGAAAAAATATGAATCACTCGACGTACACAACATACATATATGTGGTCCATTCCGGAATGTATCACTCAGCCATATAAATTTTGTATACTTTTTTTGTACTTCTTGCGACATCGAGTTGTTGTGCCATCTATATGGTTGTAACCACATAGGTCTACAGTATCTCTACCTAGATGAAGGTTGAAAATGAAATTTTTTTTATTCTTCAACATAAGAATTTAGTTGAAACGGGCTAAACTTTCGAGCGCTCAGCACTGAAGAGTCTCACACAGAAGGTGTCCAAAATGTTTCACTGAATAACTCTTACATTTTTATATCCTTCAGTCATAAAATCGTTGCCTTCTCCACTATACTTTTTTCAATAGCTTTTAGTTTAGTCCACCAGGATCCTATCACTTGTTTACAATTTTTATCAGAACGATTCTCCTTTAAATAGTCTTTGACTTTCTTATCTGAAAAATATCTTTCGTAGTTCAACCTAACGTCTGCTTCAAAAGATGGTGATAATGAAATTGATTTTTTAACCCGACAGATACAATGATTCCATCTCATATCTATACTTCAAAATTTTCAAAATAAAATTTCTTCTCCATTTATACAATATTTTCATTTTTATTGTTTTGAAAAATTGTCTAATAATAAAAGTCTCCTAAAAAATTTAAATAATTGTTTTTAAAAAGCGCAACCAATCATTGTTTGTTTATTTTTCATAGAGTTTCGAAAATTTTTCCAAATCCCTGCTTGCGCTTACTACGAAGGAAGGTGTGCCGCCGAAGATAATTCACTATAAATGAAACTTGTGTCATGTCAATTTTGAGACTAATTTATTCGTTCACCTCATTTACTGAATTAACAGTTTTAATTTATTGCGACAAGTGGTGGTAGTAAAAACGAAAAAAATATATATATATATAATCTTGTAACGTAAACATGAGCTTAAAAACTGTTTGGTGTAGTTATTTTATAGCTCTTTTATTTATATTTAAATGGTTGTCGAGGGTTATTTTTAACTGATGAAGAAATTTCAGCCAATATACTATATATCACTATTTCGGAGATTATATTTGGCTGTTACAATTTAATCCTATAATACCTTTATAATTGAAGACTTTTTGTTTGAATTAAAATTTTATAGTGGGAAGAAAAAATTTGATTGTAAATAAAAAGAAGAGGTTAATAAAGAAATAGATAAACTCTTCACCTCTGTCGTATTATGCGTTTAGGGAATTTTTTTTTTTATAACTATGTAGATAAGGATAGGATAGGTATCAATAGTAAAAATCATGTAACCGAATTGATCTAGTGAGCTTGATCGGGGGTCTTGATATTTACGTGGATCTATGTGTGTTTCAAGTTTTTGTATTACTAAATTATCAAATGATCCTTTTTCCCGCTAAGGTAGGGTTGTTAATGACTGTTCGATATTCTGATATCTGTCAAAGAATTCCAGATGATAGAACAGCTGTCACCCGAACAGGGTCTCCTGATATTGATGGCGTAAACTTTAAGAATTGGAATCGGAAAAGTCATATAACAAAATGGAAAGGATTAGCTTATATCATTCTCAAGTATTTTAGATAAAGGGTTTTCCAATAAGAGGTGTTATTTAATTATTCAAAGAAAAATGCCATTTTTTGAGATAAATGATCGGGTCTTTATTTCATTATAAAGAGGAAGGTATGCCGTTAATAATGGAAAATAACATCAGCCAAATGACCATCACGACCACGCCTACAGGACCATATCCTTTTCATAAAATTTTCCATAACCAAATCGCAAAGTGGCTGCCCTATGTCCTCGATAGCCTCACGAATTCCATCTTTGAGGTCTTGAATCGACGCTGGGCTGTTGGCGTAGACCTTCTCTTTCACGTGGCCCCAAAGGAAGAAATCGCAAGGTGTTAAGTCACAAGATCTCGGTGGCCAATTGTGATCACCTCTTCGAGAGATAACACGGTCCGGAAACTTTTCCCGTAAAAGATCAATGGTTTCGTTGCTTGTATGGCACGTAGCGCCGTCTTGTTGAAAGTAAACGTTGTCCAGATCAATACCATCCAATTCCGGCCATAAAAAATCATTAATCATCTGTCGATATCGCAATCCATTCACCGTAACTGTTGCTCCAGCCTCATTTTCGAAAAAGTAAGGTCCAATGACCCCGCGGGACCATAAACCGCACCAAACAGTCACACGTTGAGGATAGAGAGGCTTTTCAACAATAACTCTTGGGTTTTCCGAGCCCCAGATGCGACAATTTTGCTTGTTGACGAAGCCATCGAGGTGGAAATGGGCCTCATCACTCAAGATGAGTTTTCGATGGAATTCCGGATCATTTTCATGCATTTCAAGGACCCAATCAGCAAAGACTCGACGTTGTTGATGATCGGCCGGCTTGAGTTCTTGTGTTAACTGAACTTTATAATCCTTAAGACCCAAATCTTTATGCAAAATACGGTGTAATGACGTTTGTGGAATGCCTAATTCCAAAGAACGACGAGGAATGGACAAACCTGGGTTTTCTTCAACACTTTCGGCTACAGAAGCAATATTCTCGGCTGTTCTTGAGCGACGTGCACGGATTTTATTCTTTACATCACTAACTTGTCCCGACAGCTCGAATTTTTCTACCAATTTCTGTATTGCGGTCCGACATTTTTATAGTGAATTTTAATAATTTCAATGCGTTGTTGAATCGTGTATCGTCCCATTTTTATTAATGGCGTAGTTTCTACTTGTTAAATGTCAAAAAATGACAGCTCCAAAAGTGACATCTACCGAAATAGCGGGCTAATTAAAATAACACCTCTTATTGGAAAACCCTTTACCTATACATTCATGCACATTTTTACAGTAGTACAATTAAAATGCATAATTTTTTATTTAAATTTAAATTAATAAGTATATGGTGGGATTTGTGTGGTAATTTCAGCTTTCGAACTGTGCGAAATGTGGGAAAAAATTTGGGCAATATGTGGGATTTTCGAGATTGAAAAGTTCCCAACTCTACCTCTGTTCTGCTGCAATGCTATGTAAATGAAAATTCTCTCAAACAAAATATTTTTGATGAAACCGGTTTCTTACAGAATAGGTAAAAGAGGTAAAAGAAGTAAAGAGAACACGCAATGCAATGTATGGGTATGATACGGATTGCAGGCTCACCACTGGTGACTGGCGGCGGGCCGTCATTAAAAGCAGAGTTTTCATAAAATTTGTGAAAGCGGGTCGTAATATCACCACCGGTGAGTGGCGGATCGTTAACAAGCAGAGAGTTTTCATACAATTTGTGAGAGCGGGTCATAATGGAACGACCCGCCATATAAAACCTTTCAATATACGAGATGTGTATTCTTTCTGTTAGAAGTTCTTTGGTTGAACCCAGGTGTAGCTGAGGCCTACATACTGTTTCACGGAGGTATTCATGACATTCATTCCTAAATTCTATACCGAAAAACAATTTGGAGGGTAATAGGGGCAATAGGCGGTTAAATTTTATCTATTAACTAAGGGGAAAATTTACAACTCAAACATAAAAATGGATTTACGAAGCAGTAATACATGGATGAATCTATGTTTAACTCCTCAATCGCCTTCCTCTCTCCAAATATTTTAGTTGTTATACTTACTTATAAAATAAAATTTAGTTTACTTTTCTCAACATTTCAGGAAATTCTAACTTTAAAAAAAAAGCCGATATCCTTTATTAAGTTCATTCTACAATATTTGAATGTAATGGCTCTTCACGGTGATGTTTTAACAAAAGCACGTAGAGATCAACGTGCTGTTTTTTCCAGGTAATTATATAATAAGGTGCACGAATCTTATGCAATGCAATACTGCCTATACTCACACAAGTAGCCTGTGAGGTGAACAATAAAGATGTTTTGACGTCCTATTCCATACTAGAGAAACCAGAGTGGGATGGCGCAGAGCCTTGATCGATACAAACTGTTTTTTTTTTCTCTTTTCGTTTTGAAAAGTCTACATATACACTTTGGAAGATTTCACTACCTTCTTACATTCATAGGCTGCACATTATCTATTATTACACATATTACGAATTTCTAAAGGAAATAAATAATAAGCAAGGTTAGGTTAAGTTAGGTTACGATTATGATGGGTGACTAGGACCCTACGGACACCGCGACCAGGGTTGATAAATTTTGCCCTCCCCTAGAGTGGTTAGGCGAAATCTAGCCTTTTTAAGAGCTCATTAACCCCACGTCAACACTGGCCATAAATTATGGTATACAATATGTTATTGCTACGGAATTGCCAGTGTAGACCGTCTAGTCATGGCAATAATCCATGGTATGCAATATATGGTATACCTACCATATATTGCCAAAAAAATTGCTTGCAATAAATTTGACGCGTGCGGAATTAATTAAATTAATTAATTTTTACGAACTAAAGGAGTGCTTGTGGAACTATAAAGGTGCATATTCGTTTTCTTAATATTTTCATCCCGTCTAACTCGGCGAGCACCAAATTGTTTTATGCAATCAAATCTTTTGATCGCAGTCTTTTTTGGTCTTGATAACGCCATCGGCCAGCCATAAATGAAATGTTATAAAATAATTTGACCACACCAAAATTTTTTATCCAAGATGGATATTACCATAAAATATGGTCAACAATTTTTCATGGCCAGTGTAGACAGGGGGTAATAAGCAAAATATTTAACTGTTTTATAATAATATCCCAGAGGGCCTATAATCTATAGATGTAGTGTATATTGTTATGCCGGTTCCACACGACTCACGAATATCATAGAATAATCGCCAAGTAAAAGTGAGAAGTCATGTTGAAGACACACAATGACGACAAGTAATATTGTCGATGATGAATGTTTGGTATTCGTACATATTCTGGCTAGAGCCAATACTTGAGCCCGAACATTCTTTTTCCATACGATGCGTCTCCTGTTTCGGTTTCTGTTTTCTAGATTTTGAAGATTATATTTGATATTCGCGTATCATGTGGGTACAATATCTGCAAGAAAATATTTGAATGGAAATTCTACAAAACATTCGTTGATATTCTTGAGTGAGCCAGCTTACGTGAAACACTGCAAGAAATATTCAATGACATCTAGTGAGTGATATAGATATAATGCGAAGAAGAGATGAAGGTATTTGTGCCTGAAGACATTAAACAGTTTACAATGAGCCTAGATGATACAATGTGAAAAGGTTGCAATACAAACCAAATATTTTTTTTTTTTTTTAATTAATGAACACATTCCCCATGTAGTAATATAATTTCTTTCAATTTAACTTTTCACTTCTAGTCCTCCTGTACAAATATTAAAATTTTAGAAATGAATATTAACAAAAACTCCCACGGGAATAAGTAGATACAAATATTTTTCATTAAACCAAATTAAAATTATATTTTACGACATCAGAAAAACCTTAATTTTATTTTTATGCTCAGCACTGGCATTGATGAATTATTAACATTTATGAAGTCATGTATTAAGCGATTGCTGCAGTCGTTATTTAACCTTGAGTTAGGTCAGTAACCTAATTCAAAAATAGTTTCACACTAAATAGTGTGATAATTTTTAAAATAGACTTGCGTATATATGTAAATTGGCAGGGATCAGACGTCAGAGTACAAAAATGCACTATAGAAATTCTTGTAAGAAATTACAATCACAATGAATAATAGTCCCGAAAATGTTTTTTTTTCTTCCTTAAATATGGGAAGCAATATTCGCACTTAATAATAAACATAGACACACACATACATTTATGACAGCTATAGCATACAAATCAAGTCATATGATTTCCATTTAGGAAGTATTTTTAAACCGAAGTAGATAATCTATTTTGACATGGATGTGCTCGCAAGAAATGTTATTTTCGTCAGATCATTTTTTGTGACACTTTAAATGATATTAAATCTGATAAGTTGGCAAATGAGAACATTCCGATGAATGACTCAATCCGTGCGAAAGTGTTTACAATTTTATAAGCGTCGACAGTATGAAATGTGTTTTAAGTGCGTGATGTCAGAATATGATCAACATCACACCAATGATTCCTGCTGCCATATGTATTTGTTTTTTATTACTAGTATAATATACTTTAGTATGTGATGATAGTCATTAGGAATAAGATTAATTTAAATGCATTAAGCGTATATTTACTATTAGTGAAATAAATAATTAGATGTAAAGACAAAGTAATGTAACGTCGGAGAGCTTAAAAATGTTAAATGAATTAATTTATGGTTGTTTAAGTGCGTTGTAAAAGGTTTAAAACTTTTAATGTTGGATTAGTAATTTTATTTTAATTCAATTGTACACAAGATTTACAAATTGTTATTATTAAGGCAAGCTCATGAGATACCTACCCTATAATGCAAAGCACAGTATGGCAGGAAGGAGATAGAGAAAGGATTAGGAGACATCAGGAGAATAGTAGAAGTGTTCTTGCACTTTAGGAAATTGTAAGTCCGAGGAAGGACAGAAGTTGGTAGAATGCTCCATATTAGCAGTTTGGGATAAAAAAAAACATCACGGAGTTTTACTGTATTGCGTTCAGATATTTCATCAGCAAATTTACCATGTATATGTTTCAATAAAGAGGCGATGTTGTGGCGCTGCTTGAGCGAGTCGATATGACAAGTTGTTGCCACATCACCAATGAAGGCTCTTTTTTAGGCAGTAGCTAAAAAAAAAACGCGGCCCTAATATGAGAATTGTATTTCATTTCAAATCTAATATAAGAATTGTAAAGGCTCGCTATATTCGATGGGTTGAACTATTTCTTACACCATTTCAGAAATCCAAGATATTTCGATGCTCTTCGACAATAGAAAAGATGTGATCTAGCTAATCAATTTTTTTTTTTATTTCCAGGCTGAGGGAATGAAATATCTCAAGTACGGATGCCAAAGCTACTCATTGTGCTAACCTGCTAAAAAAAGGAAAATACTTTTCACCGGATCCTTTCTGTCCTCATAATCAATGGCACCAGGTCTAGGTGAGGTAAACTTTCCAGGTCAAAGGTGAAGGCCGGACAAGCGTATAGAAAGTGTTCGGTTTACTCAGGCTCTCCTGACAGGTAGGACAATCACTCAGGACTGTCAGCAACTCCCATCTTTGCTAGATTAACGTGGAGCGAGCTGTGGCAAGTGATAATGCCAACTACAATTTTGCATTGTTTTCTTCCGAACACTAAGAGAAAGTCAGTGAAATTCCTATTACGCCTATCAAGGAAAAATTTTGTATACCTGGAAGTACTCGGGTCGAAAGGAATAACCTTTTATAATTTATTCTATTGATATCACAGTTAACACGAGCAATGAAATACTCAACAAGATTTATTAGTTTGCTTATAAGTACATATGCACATCGTCAGCTTACAATATGTGGATCTTGGAATTTACAGCCAGCTAGGGGAAGAGAAATAGTAAGAGATTGAATAGTGGTGGGCCAATAAAAAAAACCTTGCGGTATACCACTAAACAGAGGCAACGAACTCGAGAATGTAACCTTGACCTTAACTCGTTGATGGAAATCTGAGATGAAATTATTGGCACAATAAATTTGCAGTTAATTGCAAGTTTATGAAGTAGATTATTATGGTCTACAAAATCTAAAGCTTTAGAGAAATCAAAAAGAAGTAAGAACTGATGAACTGGTAACATTTAATAACGCAATCATACATCTGGAAACAGAATGAAATTCTGACTGCCAGGGAATGAGCAGATCATTAGTCTCCATCCAGTCTAGCATCTTCGACAAAAATGACAAAATACAACCTGGAAATCAGTTGATTTTCCCAAACGACAAGGAAAGTAGATGAGATCAAACAGGCATTTATAATGTGGACAATGAACCGATGTCATTTCCAAGGATCAACAATTTAATAAAGTGTGGGGTGGTAAGGAATCAAGTCCAATAGTATCAGACTTCACAGAAAAATTTTGTTAAGATCAATTCTTCATAAATAATTTTACAAAAATACAAGTCCTATGTATGTATATTGGAGTCGGTATGAATACATACAATGGTGACCGAAATATAATAGAAACTAAAAATGAAGAAATTTAAAAAAAAACTAGTTTTTTCTAATGATTTAAATTTCTGTTAGTGTTACTTAGACCTCTTAGGGAATACTACTCATTTTTGGCCGAAAGACATATGACAAATAAACTTTTTTTGAAACTCATTTCGCAAAAAAGACGTTTCACAAAAAATCGTTTGCAAAAAACTCAGTTTTGCAAATGGTTTTTTGGTAAATCCAGATGTTTCACAGAAAGACACTTAGCAAGGGGGTGTTTGGCAAAGGGTCATTTCGCATTGGACCATTTATTATTTTTGCGAGCATAGTTTCTTGGAACGCCGCACAGTGTTCCAAGAAACTATGCTCGCAAAACCATTTAATAAATGCTAGAAACAGTACCATGTAATTATAAAAATGTAAAAAAGAAAGAAATTTCCATTTTTCGATTTATTTCAAATAAGCGTTATATGATGTTCCAGAACATAATAAAACAAGGGCTTCATACTCTTTTTTATACCCTAGATGAAATCATAGGGTATACTAAGTTTGTCATTCCATTTGTAACGCATAGAAATAATGATGGTAGCGCAAAATGGATACCGACGCACAATATTAAAAGTTATTTTGATTTTTGCATGTCCGTCCGTCCTCACGAAAACTCGAGAAGACGTTCACTTAGAGAGCTGAAATTTTGTACAAAGACTTTTAAAAATAAATAAATTTAAGTTCGAAAATAGGATAAATCGGGTAATTTCATCGTAGGGTTGCCATACAAAAATTTCGTTTTTTACTATATATTTGGACAGTGCCTGAGAGCCGGCCGACGCAGAGAGCTGAAATATTGTATACGATGTTTTCATAATAATAGTAAATAAAGCTTAAAAAATGAACTAAATCGGGCAACCACTTCTTGGCGTTGTCATATAAAATTTAGTGTTTTTTACATATACTGTGAAAACGATCAGTTCTAGACATTTTTATTGTACTTAAAAATTCTTCAGAATATGAAATCCTATGAAATTGGTTATAATCATTTTTTCTGTCCGACGAAGCGTTCAAAAAATATATGCGAAAAATCACTTCAAAAATTAAACTTGCACAGATGGGTGATCATACGAAGCTACATACGGGCATTCACCTATAATTAAAATTGCTCTTAGACCAATTCTAGCTTTTTTACTTGTTTTATAATAATTTATAATAATGTTTTGATTCTCATGTCTTTCTGGAAACATTTTTTTCTTTTTACAGCCGGAGATCACCCATCCTGAAATTTTTCAATTTCAAACAAAACTTCTTTCCGAAGTTCTGCCAGTAATCTATTATGTGTATATAGATTATCAGCGTCAATTAATTTTATTTATTCTATAGTGCCATGATTCAGGATAATTTTGGGTTCGCGGAATATTTTCTGGAAATGATGGTGGTCTACTCAAATTTCTTTGAACAAGTCAGCAACTTTTTTACCATTTACATCTAAGTCTTCAAATAATTTTTCAAAATAAACTGGAATTTCTACTGAAGGTAAAAAACTAAATGCTAAGATTGCATGCATTTGAATTGTAAATTTAATATTTAATCTATATTTTGATTGGTAACCGAGCGCTTGAATTTTATATAAATTAATTTTGGAATATTAGACTAGTTTAAAAAAGAGACATTCTCGTGGAATTGCATTAAATTTTGTTCGTTACAATCTGGAGAAATGTAATGGCAGTTTTCCGCGATTTGAGAGCAGCATCGGAAACTATGGACCAAGATATATTGCAGGAAATTTTCTTAAATATAGAATAAATGACGACAATAAAATGGTTTAGATACTATTTCACAGGACGGACACAAAGGATGAGAATAAATAGACTGACATCAGGTCTATTGTTTGTATTGCTTGGATTTCCACACGGTTGACATCTGGAAACATTGGTATTTATCTTCTACTACATATAAATGTAAATGATATAAATGAAGTGCGAAGATAATATGTAAGTGTAATATACAGGGTGTTTCCCAAGGAGGTCAATAAAGTAGGAGGTGATAGTACTCACTTAGACGAACCAAAAATTATATGGCAGGGTTGGGGGACGGGGTAATATTAACCGTTTAGGAGTTACAGGGTGATTAAGCAAAAATACTAGTTTCTCACAAGACACCCTGTATCCTAAAAACTGCAGGGTGTACGGCCATAGTTCATTGCATACAGAACTCTATTCCCTTTCCAACGACTGCTCAACCAGCCCCATATCCTTCTCCCATCAAGAATTATGGTTGTCTAAACTAAAAATTTCGGATTTTCTTACCTTTTTATTTTTTTTTAGTTTAACCTCTATTATTTTTGCAAAACGGTCGTTAACATAACTTTTTTTTTTATAAAAACTGTAAACTGTAGGCTCTCTTCTTTAAGTTGACATATTACACCCTATGGTTAACTGTAGCTGTTAAACAGTTATTAACTCATAACCTATTCCAGATCACACCGAAATTAGACGATCTTTTTTAAAATGAAGTGCTAAGGGAACAAATTATCGTTGAGAATACATAGGGTTTAAAAATGGGTTTGAGAATAAGTTTAGAGCTAATGACTCTTAAACGCCTTCAGATAGCACATTGGGTGTAATAAGTCTCATTTAAATTAAAAAAAAAAAAGGTAAGAAAATCCGAAATTTTTAGTTTAGACAACCATAATTCTGGATGTGAGAGGGATATGGGGCTGGTTGAGCAGTCGTTAGAAAGGCCATAGAGTTCTGCATACAATGCAGTTTTTAAGATACAGGGTGTTTTGTAAAAAACTAACTTTTTTCTTAATCACCCTGTAACTCCTAAACGGTTAATATGGCCCCTCCCACGTCTAGGTAAGTACTATCATCTCCTGCTCTACTGACCTCTTAGGGGAAACACCCTGTATAAGTGAAATGAATAAAATAGTAAAGTGATTGGAAATAAATAGTGATAAATGTGAATCTATGAAAACTGTGTCTATGAAATGCAAATATGAAAAAAAAAAGAAATGATAACAATACAAAAACATAATAAATATTTAGGCATCTACAAGACAGATAATAAAACAAAATTCAACATACAGCTATTAAGTAATGAAAGCACCTAAAAGGATAAATGGTTCACTAGTGGCCAAACCCCTTCTTCAAATTTATTTATCTGGACAAGACTTACTACCCTGCCGCCTAATAATCGGAACGCAAAATTTAACATCCTGTATTAGGCAAATCTTTTATTCTGTATATCTCGGACTTTCTGCATCTTACTTGCACAGGCAAGTGAGGTTGTTTTGTAACAATCAATTGTCAGTGAGAATTGTTGTGTAGGTACTACCACCAAACAACATAGATATAAATACAATACAAGAATATTATATCAATTTTACGAAAAACACATGCAATAAAAATTCCAGCAATTTCACTTCCATTTCGCTTGCAATTTGTAAAACATGCCTGAAAGTGTCACATAAACATTTACTAGGAACAAAATTTCAATTTTAAATATTGCAGCTGAGAGTAGTTCCCACCCCACCCACTAAATTACTCTTAAAATCACACAAAATTTGAGAGCTTTTCGACAGCAAATTATAATATTTTACAATTATAAAGTTGATAATTATTTTGTTTCACATAAAAATTAAACGAGAGTGAAGGAGACAGTTTGTTTAAGTATATTACGTAGTATGACGCGCAGGAATTATTCTAATTACGCGCTTCACCTCATTTCAACTTAGACTGCAGAGTGCACTGACCCAAGCAGGAAAATTCTTATAAGAAAAAAAAAAAAGAAAAAAAAAAAAGAAAAAAGAAAAAAAAATCATATACACAAATTTCTGCATGATGACTATTTTTGAGTTTTTTCTTTTTCCATTTAAGTCCGCGCTGCGCTCGTCCAAATTGACAATTTTATTTTTACACAAAGCTAAAAGCACGGCAGTTGGCGGAAAAGTAGAAATGTTTTGCCAGTGAGCACGTGTCATTAGACATTTATCTTGGCACAAATATTAATTTTCTACAGTTTCATGCCCCTATCTCTGCCGTTCTCTTCTAAAATATGTATATCCCTTTCACTTCATCCTGTTATTGGATCGTTTATGTTTTCATTGAACTGCAAGAGTTAAGAAATTATTAAATATGAAATCTTAAGGAACATAATTATCATCAATTCATCTGATCTTTGGATATTACATACTCTATACATATACCGAATACCGATACCAATCACTTGAGATTTGACAACTTATTTTATCCTTTATATATAAGAAATGCTGTTACTGTTGCTAAGCAGGAGAGAAAGATTTATGGTTGCTTTTCAATATCTGTGTTGTTGAAGAAGTCTTCATATATGTCACAGGAGAACATGGTTTTTCTTATATTATTGTCATAAATATTTCATCGTAAAGATTTATATTGTAATTTATTTTATAAAATTAATCTAAATGTTCAAAATGTTTGTTTTTCCTAGTTTTAATCATCTGTTTGAAGTAGTAACAATTTTCTATGTTAGTCAAAAAATTATTTTTACATTTATGCACGTATGTAACTTAAGAGATGCAAACGATTCTATATGTCAGAGGAGTTTTGAGTGTGCACCAATGAAAGCGCACTGCACAGCGCATGGAAATTTCATCTGGTATGACTTTTATCAAGAATTACAAGTTGACAGATTTTTCCACAATCCTATATATGTATGCAATTCTTAGAATATAGATAGAACAAGAAGCCTTCCCTTTAAACATTTGAGAGTATACACCTAAAGTGAAACGAAAACGTGAACTTTACGAACCGCGTTTTACTAATCCACCCACGGCCCTATAGTACATGAACACTATAATCATAGCGTAACAAAAACGTATTAAAAACGTACCTCCCTCTAAGCATTTGAGAGTGTACACCTAAAGTGAAACAAAAACGTATTGAAAACGTACTTCTGGATTTATTGACAGCAGGCAGCTGTGTTGTGCATGTTAATTTGTTTGTGAATAACAAAACGCCGCGTTAATTTTTATTTTATTACAACTTTGGATTGTCAACAAATTTGAATAGGTATATACCTACTTATATTATTATTATTGAACTTTTGTTAGTTTACTAAGTTATTTTGTAGTCGATCGATAATTCCAATTATCTATATCCTACCCGATGTACCTAATAACATTGTAACGTAGTGTAAGCTAAGGTTCCTTAATAAACGTTTTTTTGTTCTATTTTTACTACGGTTTGTGATGCTATTTTTATCAAATAAATTAAAATAGAAAAATCTGTTGTTTTCTTCAAAAGTCATTGAGTCCTCATGCAAAACGTTTTGTAAACTAAACGTAATTATCACTCCGAAAACGTAACACTTTACGAGTACAGTTTGCGAAATATAATGTCAACTACCACTGCACTGACAGTCTACGCTTTTCAGTTTCACTTCTCTTTGGACTGATGATTCGTTTCTGTTACGCATTCACAACACCAAAACGTTTCTTTTGCGTACACTTCTATGCAAGCATGTTTACATTTTCGTTACGTTTTTGTTTCGCCTTGCTTGAAGGGTTAGTACCTATAAAATTCATGTTTATGAGCTTGACTTTTTTCGAGGTGCTTGAAGTAGGACAGGATATATTGAAGAAAGAGATATACCTGATGAAAAATGTATGTTCGCTTGCTTGATTTGTTTACATTTGAAACAGCTGAGAAACTCTTGAGATGCTTGCTGTAGTGAGTATTTTCGGTGGGAGCAAGCGCAATATTTTGAAACCCATACATATCTTGTTGCCCCGGTCTCTATGTTGATGAGCTTTCATTACAGCAGAAACAGATTCTAACACAACCAGAAGTTGACTTATCACACTTCCTGTTATCTGTATATTCAGTCCCATATCTCCTCAATACATTAAACTTTTGACATTCTCTTGCGCTGCTTTCTACTGCGTTAAGTGCCATTCTACTTGGCCCTTAATACAACCTGCACTGAATAAATCTCAATTAACTCTGGAATGCTAGCTCGTTTTAATATTGGCTTATTAGTAACCCTCAGTAAATAATACTCACACACGAAAAAGTTATAAACAAAAGAGTTGAAATCTTTTAGCGGAATACAATAACAGAAAAATGAAAAAACAAAAACAAAAAATAAGGATTCATACCAGAATAATTTAAGATTTACATAAAAAAAAATTTAATTAATTAGGTAAGGATAATTAGATATGAAAGTAGTCAAATTTTATACATTTTTTTCTTATGAATGGATTTTATAGCACAATTTCAGTCTTATAATAGGCTTCCGGCCAATGAGGACCATGAGGAATGAGTACTTAAGTACAAGTGCAAGTACCGACGGCCTGAATACTTCAGCGTAAGTACTTACAAGTACCGCATGTATGAAAAGTAATTACTAAGCTATAAGAAGTACCTACTGAGTATTTTTTTAGAATCTTTGTACGTTGGCAGTAATATAATGAAGTTTATAGAGTTTAGTTAGTAGATATCATTAAATAAATACTAGTGATTACTATATTATAGTTGTCAAAAGGTATTTATTTATTAATAGCCACCGGCGATGCACGTAGAATAAAACTTTCCTTTTCATTTTTTACTTCATCGGAATTCATTTAAAAACATTAAACATTTTATTAATTATTTCAAAAATACTTTATTTGCTTTTAATATACGCATTATTGGAAACCGACAATGGACCACATGAAAGTATTGTACCTGAAAGTAACTTCAGTTGGCCACCTAAGTGAATAAAAATGCTGTCGAAACATTTTCTGTGAATTTCTAAGAAATGAATGCTACGCTCATAAAAACTGTAAGAGGTCCAAGCTCCCGTTGACGGTTGGCAATGTTGATTTTATATTGGTGCGAGGCATTGCTGGCTTACCCTTGATTACGTCATCAAGTCGAGGCATCGTCGATTTTATATTCGAGCGAGGCGTTACTGGTTTTTGTTTTACTTGCCCAGTCTTGTGTGCATGTTATTAGTTTGTCGAGGGTTCTGTTTTGACGTGCAGGTGCGGCACATATTTTAACCGTTCTTTGCGTGCTAAAAAACTCAACAAAAAAGGAGCTGCGAAAGAGATTGTCTTTGCTTCTCTACGAAGAGACAGATATATTTTTATAAATATGTAAGACTCAGAAATACTTAAGTAAAATTCTTGGTACTTAAGTACAAAACTAAGTCTTAAGTACAAGTAAATAGAAGCAAGTACTTATGTTCAAGTACTAAGTAGGGTATTTCAAAAGTATTAAGTAATAAGTCTTAAGTAACGAAAATGTACTTTAAGAGTACTTAAGTCTTTTTTTACTTAAGTATTGCCCAGCTCGGGGTCATATGTCGTAAAGAGCAAGTAGAAAGTGAGTAAAATTTACTCACGGGTAGCATTCCAGGGGAACGGATAAACATAAAAGCTTAACTTAGTGCCGATTGATACTAGAACTAATCGCGCAGTAGTATACAGAATGTTCCATCTGTGGATTTACACCCTGTGGCTGAATCAGTGGTTTTCGAGAGCTTAGAACATATAACTAAAGGAAGCGCAATAAGCCCGAAAAATTACGGCATTTTCTACTATGTGGCAATAGTAAATCTGAAATATTTTTAAAGGTGGGTTTGGCGAATTTATTTAAAATAAAACAAAATTGTGAACTACCACTGATACATTGAAAAGAAAAAAAAAGTTGGGAACACAAAAACGTAAACAAAGAAATATTTTGAACACTTATCTTAATATTTTTATTAGCCTTCCCTTTTTTCACTTCTTTTGCACGTATTTGAGGAAAAGAAATTTCTGGTTTAATTTCAGGATATGAACTTGCCTGAAAAACGCCTTTTCGGGATTATTTCTGCGATTATTCAAACAGCACCACACAGCACAATTCATTGTTAAAATATTTATACGTTTATGAACTTAAGTCCAAGACTAAATTCAATCCGAATGTTCTTATTCAAAATAAACCCAATTACCGGAACAAATTAAAGTTTTTTAATTAGAGAAAACACAAAATACAAAATCCAGCGTAAAAACACAAATCTGAAGTTTAATGTGAATTGACATAATTGACATTTAGCAAGTTAACTTGGTTAAATTCTTCTTGTCTTCCCAACCCTTCGCCTAAAAACCGAGTTTCCCTCACACCGATAGGGTTTTTACTTCTGCCCCAACGAGGTAAGAATGAAAGGAGATGCAAATGAGAAAATATCGCGTACCCAATTCTAACACAATGAAACTGATATTGTTTGTACATAAGCGCCGTAAAATTTGTACACTTGTACACAATTGTACAACCTATGCGCAATTTTAATCGCTTTTATTTTCATATACTCAAAAGTATTTACTGAATTCGCAAACGTGAACGTAAAAAAGTTAATAATTAAGAAGAAAAGTTCAGTGGTAAAAAGTTTGTGAGTAATATTTGCTTCGTGCGGAGGGAAACATACACAAATGCAGGGCAATTTTGGGTACGCTCATGTACACGGATCGTATATATGATTGCATCTTCTTTAGTTATTACCTCGTTGTTCTGCCGTTTGAAGAAGCAAATACGTGTTTGAGCTTTCGGTGTCAGTCATGGGGTCATGACATATTTGACACTGCTCTGATGAGGGGCTGCTGTAGTGCTACTAATAATGTAATTATATATTTTGTAGAATCTCTGAATTGTAATTGAATTATCATTTTGAAATTGTGTGCCCCATTTATTTTGACAGAATCGATACAGATGTGAAATAATGTTTTTTAATTTTATAGTAATTTTTGCAGAAGATAACAGCAATTTGCAACCAATGCTATATGTATAGAAGTGCTAGTAATTGATCTCAATAGAGAAATTTGCTTTTTACAAGATGAAACGTGTGAATTGAGTGATAATACGGAAACTTCATTGGAGATTTCTGAAAATCAAGCGAGCAAAAACCTCTTTACATTTCCATAATCATGAAAAAGGTTATTATTTTCCTCAAAATACTCTTTTTCTTAACAGTAATGCTCTAATAATTAAAAACTGCACAGATAGCCAGTTCTTACTTCCACGTTATTATGGCTGGCTTTTTGAATGACAGATTATAACAGCAATAAATTCGAGCACGGAGCTTAGCACTTGCAGCAAATAACACTTCGGTGCAGGATTACGTTAACCCAAGTTGTCACTGGTGCTATGCTTCGGTAGTAAAATCGAAAACTCGGTTTAAGCGCGAATTACAATTAGGAATTCGACTTCGGCTTCGACTTTGTTCAAATGGTAAATACATGTCGCAAGATACAATTGCAACCTCGACTTCAACTGCGACTCCGACCGAAATTAAACTTTGCTCAAAGTGCAAAGTTGGTGTTCGCTGCAGCCAACTTCAGTTCAATCGCAGAAGTCGGGACTTCTGGTTTGTTCAAGGCACTGACATAAATATATCAGTGGTTCAAGGAGTTGAAGCTTTAATTTAATTACAAATTTCACTTCAGCGTCGACTTCGACTTAAAATTAACTCGCAGTCGACAGATCAGCCGTAATTGTATTTCACGCTTTAGTTATATGTTCTAAGGTTAAGAGCTAATAATTCTTTAACGGCAACATTTAGCACACGTAGTCTTGTTAGGACGGCTTTTGTGATGATATTTGTTTATAGGCACTGGTTAATCTGTTGGCGGGGAACACGCAGAAGCGGCAGTGATCGTCAGATCGTCGAAGAAAGCGAACAAGTGAATTTATAAATTTCTTTGGGGTGCCTTTTTTGTTCTTCACGACGATGGATATTGATGAGCAGATGAAGAGTGAGTCAATATCCGATTTTTGAAGAAATTTGGGAAGAGCTCACAGTAAATTCATAAAATGTTGAGAGCTGCTTATGGAGAGAACGCACTGAAAAAAAAGCAGCTCTTTTCAAATGGATGAAGCGTTTTAGTGAGTGCCGTGAAGTCTATAAGGATGATGCCAAGGCAAGACGCTCGTCGAGCAGTAGTACCGATGAAAACATCGAACGCGTGAGGTATCTTGCGCTTTCCAATCGCCGATTCCGGATGCTTGCTGAAGAACTGAATATGGGAAAATCGTCTATACACGCCATTCTAACAGGACATTTAGGGGTCCCAAAGTTGCTGACACCTGACTGAGAAGGCTCGAATGCTGCACCGACTCCGCATAAACTTCCGGTTTCGTTTAAAATGTCATTCTTGGGACGAATCCTGGTTCTTCGAATACAAAGTCGAACTGAAATCGCAGAGTAAGGAATGGAAAGTAAAAGGTGAACAACGAACAAAAAAATGTAAAAAAGCCGATCAAAAATCAAGACCATGCTGCTCGTTCTGTGTTTACATTCACGCTATTGGCCACCATGAATTTCTACCAGGAGAACGAACACTGAATGTTGCCTTCTACTTGGAGGTTCTCAAGCGCTTGAGGGATCGTCTGCGTCGTGTGCGACCAAATTTGTATGATGGTGATGAATGGCTGCTGCATCACGACAATGTGCCTTCACATTTATCAATGATTGTCCGACAGTTTCTGGCCTGTAATTCGATTACCCACCCTATTCACAAGACTTAGCCCCCTGCAACTTCTTTTTATTCCCAAAATGCGCAAAAGACATGCGGGGCAATACTTGGACGATGTGGAAACGATAAAACGTGAAACGACGAGGCAGCTGAAAAGCCTGACTTCTGAGGAATCCAAGGATGTTTTGAACAATGGAAACGGAGATGGACAGCTGCACAGGGGAGTGTTTTGAAGGGGATAAGATTGATGTATCCTAAATTATGTAAAATAAAGTATTTATGACCTCAGTTCGCGTATTTGAGGGACAGCTCTCTTAGGCGAAATAAGTCAAATTAAAGAGTCTAATCACTTTATGAACATGGTTACAGCCATAGAAAACACTCGCAAGTCTCCATTGAAAAATTATAATCGCTAAGTTTAAAAAATCTGAAGATTTGTTTTAAATGTAGAGGTTTTTTCTTAGAGAAGAAGCTCCATTAAGGTACCGTTGTGATAGTGTTTTAGAATCTTCCAGGTGTTACCATTAAATATGAGCCGAATTGAATTATCTAGTTTTCGAGATAATCAGATATCAATAAGGAAGGCACATGTGCACTTTGTCAAGAGAGGATAATTCAAATTTTATTCTTATTTTTTAAATCATTTCATCAAAAAGTGCCTATAGTTATAGGTTACAGAGTTATCAATGTACTTACTTAAAGTACAGCCATTAGCCATTGACACTCTCATTTTATATAATCTTTTGTTTGCCTTACTCCTCCGTTGATTTAAAATAATAATTTTTACACGGATTTTTTGAGAAAAATTGTAGGTCTTAGTTTGAAAATGAACGAAATAGGGCCACTACTTCGTAGGATTGCCGCTCAAAAATTGAAATTTTCACTATTATAACTGCTTAAGAATGCATAGATTTAGATATAACTGAAATTTAGTACATGAATATTTTTGCAAAAAGCGAAAGAGTTCGGAATGTAAAAAACCTGCGAATTTGCTGGTTGCAATTTTTAGAGTCCGATGAATCGTTCCGCTAAAGATATGAAAATGAAGAAAATAATTTTAACTAACCAATGACCATATGGTATAGTATCGCCAAAATTAGCCGTAGACTAAATATAGTTTTTCCGGGTTTTTATTGATTTACAAATTTAATAAATAGTAAGAAATCTTACTTTATCTATCCATTATAGACTGACTGACAGATGAGGTGTTTTTCAGGCAGAGCTTGTGGCGATTTACCAGGAGGCAATATTGTCATCTACGTGCAGAGAGTCCGCACATATCTGCATATACACTGATGGCAGCCATTAAGGTGCTGGATGCTGTGCTGGTAAAAACATAATTGGTGCAGTTATGCAAGACCAGCCATGAGGAATTAACTACACGGTGTAAGGTGACCTTATGCTAGGTACCTGGCCACAAGGATATCCCTACCTGGCCATAGGAATATCCCAGGCAACGAGATGGCTGATGAGTTGGCCAAAAAGGGATCTGAAATGGATAGCTCCCGATAGGAGACCAAAGAGCCTATAAAAGAGAAAGGAAAAGCAAAGATTTTATATCTACACGTATTAATCCTCCCTTTATCCGATAGGCTTAGACATCTATAGCTAAACGTAATACCCATACTAGGACTCCAAATCCGAAACGTTCTCAGTTAATCGTTTTAAACGTCTCTTTGAATAAACGTTTCGGAATAGCTAAGCATTTTATTATGAAGCGTTTAAATTTTTTTTCCTACCAAATGTTTTTTGAAACGCAGTTTAATCTTTGAGCAGCTTTAATTTTATGAGGCTTTTTTGTAACCTCGAATTGCTATATTTTTATGGGATTTGCAGTAAGAGGAAACCTTTTGCCTCTGAACGTGAATTGGTCAAACGTGGAGAATTTGTCAAAACACTAAGTAAAGGTTCCTCAAAATGCTTCATAAAAAAAAACAAAAAACGTTCACACGTTTCATAGAAAAATATTTAAGTCAAATACACCGACGTGGTAGTGGTAAATATATTTTGTGTGCGTTCAGGTTGCTAGGATATAGTGGCGGCTATCGAAATATCCACATACTATCAGTCATACTAAGATTATCAATGGTCCATTATGATACCACTTCGTTAGGAACTCTACCTAGAGATGAATACCTAATTTAAGGGATGCATAAAAACCAGACATGTGAGTTAGGGAACCCTACTATAGGCATCCCAATTCTTTGGCTGCGATTTCCATCAAATCGCTTTAAAAGTAGCTGCCAAGCGTGTTCTTTCTACATGTGACAAGGCAAGGACATTCTCACACAACATGTGTTGAGTGTTCTCGACCTCCTCTTCTGTAGAAGTCATTGTATAGAGCGTTTCACTTGTTTTCCAAAGAGACAGTGTCCCTGCAGTAACATTCCGGTGGGTTGTTACAAAAACAAAATGTATGTACCGTTGTTGTTACAGTTAGTGCTATTACGTCGGTCGGTGTGTTTCAGCTTTAATAGGGTGCTCTATCCCATACATGATTATTCGAGAATTTTTTCAACAAAACCGAACAGGCACTAAACTGAACCAGAAGCTGTCAGATCTATATTGAACTTAGCCCTGTCCCGAACGGGGACAAACTAAAAAGAATGTAGAATACAGGAAAATGTTCGTCCTTTATGATTTTAATAAAAAAATAAACCACTTTCCACATTTTGATTACAAATAATTTTCATTTGACGTTTAGTTCCGAATCGTAACCATAAATTTTCATGGAACAAGGAAGTTTAAACCGTTGCAGAAACTGAACATTGAGCCGCGTGAAAAAAACATACTCTCGGAACCAGTTCTGTGTCAGTGTGGTGAAGAAAACACTTTAGATTTAGGAACCGAACGAGTTACGGTTCAGTTCAGGTGAAAAGAATTCACAATATGTTTCACACCTTGATTACTATGGGAAAATCATTTATGCTACAAGTGAAACCCATCTGGAACAACAAATCTTATTGAGAGAATTATCGAAAAATAGTAACTAAGGTTAATTGGAGGTATTTTATTTATCCTCATCCAAAGCTTCCATTATATTGTTATAAAAATAAATTTACCAACAGAAAGTTGACCTTACATAAAAAAATATTTTGATATTAATTGAAAATAAAACTTTCCATCATAACAAGAATATACGCTTAAAAAAAATGTTTGTTTGGCGAGCCATTATAAAAAAAAAATCTGAAATTTTCCACAATTAATAGAAATTTTTTATTAGCTGAAAATACACTGCGTAAAAAGGTCTTTTAGAACTGTAAGGACATCAAAGCTTCTGCTTTTGTTTTTTTAAGACCACATAACTACTTTCTTTCTATTACACACATTCTCACTATTGCAAGTGCCCGTAGTACACTCCACAGTAAAAATTTAACTAATATCACAATACCATAAGCAAAAATGCATTGCAATTAAACACGAAAATTAATGAAAACTTTTTTAATTTCGAAATAAATTCGTGAGTCACAAGCTCACAGCCAGCGTAAATTAAATTACTAATTAAATTGCTTTTACCCATAATGCGTTATTTTCTAAACAAGAAGTTGACAGAAATATTTTTTTTTTGGCCACTAATTTACACGCACATTTTCCCGATTTGTTTTTGTTTTTTTAAATGTTTTTAACGAGACAATTGATAAATAAAAACGAACGCGTTAACAACAACAAACTCTCGCAATTGAAAGCTATTAAGGAGACGGTTCACTTTTAACTGAGAAAAATAAAATTAAGAGGAGCCCCGAATTGAAACAGGTTGATTTTAATTAAAGAAGAAAATTTGTCGTTACGCCATCATTTTGGTGTTGTTGAGAAAATGCATGCAATTGCTGCTAAGGCCGTTGGTTTCTGTCACAACAATATGTAATTCCCTGGGGGAGAGGAGGGTGTAGAGAATTCTGAACAATTTGATAATGATTACTCAGAATAGCAGCCGTATGACGAACGAGAACGGACAGTGGTGAACATAAGTCATTTTTTTATTGCTTGCATCGAGTTCGGCGGGTGAGGAATTGCAATTAATTTTCACAAAGATTTCTATCATTCACCTCAGGCAAGAAATACCGAAGTGTATACTAGTAGAATTTCAGAATAGAGGAGTGAAGAGGGTACCGTGTGAATTTTAATTTTAAAATTTAAAAGGCGTAATGCGTGATGCAATTAATCCAATTAATTAGTTCAAATTCTGTATTATTCTGGTGGAGGAAGTTCATAGTTAATTTTAAGCACGGATGTTAACTACTGAATTCTTAATTTAGATTTAGAATTAAAAATGGAAAAATTATAGGTGTGAAATGAATGGCTTTTCTATTTTGGGCACCCTTTTTTTTTTATAGTAAACAAAGGAGAAGGTTTTTCTGTGTTGATGAGTAACAAACGACTGTGTATAGCTTTGAAAATAATTTTTAATGTTTTAAAAAAAAATAAACAATATTCTTGCTTAGTAGTTTTCTTTTTTGGTTTTTTTATTTTCATTTCAGCAAAAATAAAGCAAAACTTCTCTAAGGAGGCGCATTTGAATTTTAGCCAGATGAGCACGTGCCTTTGTAATGTTGTTTATGTAGGCATGAATAAACTAATCTAGATATTTTTTGTTCGGGGATTTATAGATTATGTAGAGCTACAATAAAGTTCTGTCAATTTCTTCTAGCACTTTACTATAGAAAGCAATCATTGTTGGCATTGAAAAGACATCAGCTGTTCAAAAAATTTCTTATTGTGTGAAGGTGAATGTGTTGAATTTCTAGAATTAAAACGAGGAAAAGAATAGTATGGAAAGTATCGTAGTTTAATACAGTTTCTGTTTGATGAGATGATCTCGAAGTTTTTGACTTAATAGTCGAGTAACTGTTTTGACCTTTAGGCATGGGCATAACTAGTACTATTGTCTATGCGGGCGGAGGGTGGGGGGGGGGGGGGGGTTAACAAACATTTTGTTGCGAAGTGAATATTCCCAGCTATTGACCGAAGTGAGTAAATGAAATTTCATAGATTGAAAATGCCATAAAGTTTTGTTGAGAGTCTGTAAGTTACAAAACCCACAAGAAACCTAATTTAAATTCTAAAAAATAATTTTTGCTAAACTAATTTTAATTGTAATTGTAATTCTGCATACAAAAACTTCATAAACAAGTAAGAAAGCTAGAATTGGTCTAAGACCAATTCTTATGAAACCCCAGAATCTAGATGAATGCCCGTATGTAATTTTGTATGGTCACCTCTCTGTGCAAGTATGATTTTTGAAGTGGTTGCGGTGGTGGTGAACGGTTTGTCGGACAGTAAAAATGGTTATAACCAATTTCATAGGATTTCACATTCTGAAGAACGTTTCAGTAGATACATTAAAATCGTATAAAAAATCCTAAATTTTCCCGGTATAGTCCATTTTCTAAATTTTATTTAATATTGCTATAAAAACGCCATGTACCAAATTTCAGCTCTCTATGTCAACGCGTCCTCAGTCTGTGCCCAAATATATAGTGAAAACGAAATTTTTGTATGGCAACCCTACGAAGGAGTTGCCCGATTCAGCCCATTTTCGGACTTAAATTTACTTTTTTTTTTAAAAAGCCCGTGTGCGAAATTTCAGCTCACTAAGTGAACACATTCTCGAGTTATCGGACGGACGGACACCCGAATATGCAAAAATCAAAATAACGTGGGTGTCCAATCCATTTTGCTCTACCATAATTATTTCTAGGTGTTACAAAACGAATGACAAACTTAATATACCCTTTAGATTCTATCTAGAGTATAAAAATCACGATAACTCGAGAACTTTTCGTTGACTCAGTAAAAACAATTTCTGAAACGTTTGTTGGCATTCGAAATCGAATATTCGACAAAACGTAAGTGTGACCAATTAAAATTACAAGAAAAAAATGCGTTCCAAGGACCACGTTTTCGAAAAAATCTAAAATCTCCTGTAATTTCGAAAATAACATGAATTCGAAAAAAATTAATATAACATTTTCGAATACAAGTCACCTCATATATTACGGATTTCATTATTGTATACTTTTCCTGGAACACCCAGTACGGTGGCTCTGTAAAATTCGTGAATCAGTGGAAGCGCAATTATGCATAATATGCTGTCTCATATTCGCATTTGTCAATGGTAGGTACTCCTAGAGAGCACTTGTCTTTAGGAATTCCCCAGAGGCAATAAACTCAATATGTCAGATCTGCCAAACAACAAAAGTTCAAACTATTTTGAAAGTGATTACCATGAAGTTATTGATGTAAAGAAATGTGATAAGGATGAAATTTTATACATATAATTAATATGAGAATAGTGGTGAGCAACTGCAGGTAGAACACTAATTTCAGCATTTTAATTGATCACACCTACATACGTTTTGTCGAATATTCGATTTCAAATGCTCACAACCGTTTCAGAAATTTATTTTACTAAGTTAACGAAAAGTTCTAACATTCGGATAATTTCAATCCCTTTATCTATATTAGCATAAATAAACGAATTGCATTTTCGAAGAGCGGGGCGTTTGAATATTTCGAGATATTGCAAATAACCTCATCTTTTAGAGGCTTAATTTTGCATACTTTTCTAGAACATCTTGTACAGACTTTCAACCACTGTATTCAAAAATGTATGGTTAATACTTTTAACATTTGTCGAAATGAATGCTCCTGGTTAATTAAAAATTTCCCAGGAAAGTTGTTTCTAACGAAAATTGATACTGTTTTTGGTACTGTTATTTTCTAAGCATTCTAAGAATGCTCATAACTTATGAAATTAACATAAAAAAATAAAAATATTCAAAATAAAAGTTTTTTATTTTTTAATAGAGAATTAAAAATTGGAAAAGAGGGTTCTAATTTGAAAATCTAAAGTTACGCCCTGCTTAACCTTAAGCGAGTTTACCGTAGAGAGAGGCATGAAAAATACATGAATTTCGGACATTATTTTTTACATAAAATAAATACTTGTCGAAATGGGTTTTAATATATTTTATTCTTCTATCAATGGGGAGTAAATTCCAATTTTATTTATAAAAAAAAAACGATGGCTCCAGCTCCCATCAAACAAAATCATGCACGGCGTGTTTTGGTCTGTGCAAAAAAAAAAGGACGGCCCAGCTCCCACCAATCAAAACCATGCATGCCATGTTTTGGTCTGTGCGGTGGGCTCCACAGCACTGACAGATCATTCGAAACAAATAGGGTTGAAAATTATTAAACTAGATAAAATTTGGGGGCCTTACCGGTTTTCGTTTTAAAAAAAAAACCTTTGAATAACAAAATGCCACCTGTTTGAAAAAAAAAAAACATTTTTTGCCCTTTGTTTTTACTTCAACTGACGAAAAAACTATTTATAAATCAATTTTTGATAAAAATCGTTTCAATTGAGCAGAGATTCATGTGAATTGGTTTATCCGTTGAACCTGTAGAGCGCCCCGCACGCTGAAATATTTGTTCCCAGAAAAACTCATATTAAGTTTAACGTATAAAAAATCTTTGACAGCTTACTTCAGCCATTCCAGCACCATACAAAGGTCCTTCTTCTTCCTCCAAGAACTGATTGTGCTGAATCTAAAGGCTAACAGTTTCAGGAAATTTATGAGGGTATCTCAGGTAAGGAGAAAAGGTCTCCCCAGCAAGCGTGCTCCGAACGTATCAGCTACCTGTTTTCCAGCCGACTCCCCTGATCTACTTAAGGGCGAGGCAGACGTAACTTTAGATTTTCAAATTAGATTTCTTGGATTCTCTATTAAAAAATAATAAACTTTTATATTAAACATTTGTTATTGTTTTTAATGTTACAGAAATATTGATGTGGCTGAGCAAGCTCAAAAATGTGCCGATCTGCCTTTAAATGGGCCTTATCTAACCTGATCAATAAATGATAAATTGAACATTTTCTAAAACCTGATTTATCATCTACACGACATATATTCATCTCTCAGAACCCGGTCGATCAAGGTGAACAGCTCGTGGCTTTCCCAAGAGTTTGATTCATTAATTGTTAAGCACGATTTTCTTTATCGTCGATTTTTGCGTCTAAGAACTAATGAAAGTCGTAATCGTTATAGAACAATAAGAAACAAAGTAAATTCCAAAAATTCGTGCAGCGAAGTTTTGCTTTTTCAAACGTAGGTTTGACATCAACCTTCCTCCAAAGTGACTGTATGGAATAATTTAAAACGCTCAGGTTTTTTGGAAAAGATACAGATACATATGAGCTAGATGCTAATAGCTTAAATATGCATTTTACATCATCTCAATCTTTTGCCCTGAGTTCTGCCTTAGCTTCTGCATTTTTTGTTACCTAAGTGTAGATGAGGTTCAGACGGATGGTCTAGTTTTTTTTTTGTGCCTATATATGTAGACGAAGGCAGTAAAGCTTGTCATTCAATCAAATTTGATGCAGTGGGTCCAGATAGAGTTCCTCTGCAATTTTTCAAGATAGTTCTAACTCAATGCTTGCTTGACAACATCAGAATTTCCGATTTGTTGTAAGGTCGCGATTGTGCGGCCAATAGCTAAAATCAGTGATCTCAGGAACTGTATATAATGCTATCTTTCAAAGGTCCATGGGAAGATAATTTATTTCCAAATAATTCACTTAGAAAGCAATAACCTGTTAATTCGCTGGCAGTCGAATTTCCGTGCTTTTCACAGCTGTGAAATCGATCCCTTAAAAGTCACCAGTGATATTCGGGAATGTTTAGATAGTAATGACGTTGCAGTGCTGATCCTACTGGATTTTTCAAAAGCTTTCGATAATGTCAACCATCTTGATTTACTAATAAAATTAACTTCAGGATGAAGTTTTTCCACGTCAGCCATTTCTCTAATAGCTGACTTTTTGCCATAAAGATCCCAACAGATGATTGCTGATAATTGTCTCTCGGAATTAGTACCTTAAAATTGCGGCCTACCCCAAGGATCTATTTTTGAACCACTATTGTTTAGCCTGTACATTCCCGGCTAAAATGCAAGAAGCAGGATAGACCTAGGGCGATTCCGAAGGTGATCCCATGAGATCGAGGGGCACAATGCACTCACTGGAGGTCTAAGTGAATCGGGCATTCAAGAAAAAGATTGTTGACAAATTTTCCTTCTAAATGACTTCACAAAATTTTCCATTTCCGGGTTTTTATTGTACTTTCATTTTAGTTAAATGTGATAAAAGATTAGTTGGCAGGGTCGCCATTTAGTAAAAGTATTAGTCACGGTTGTCACGTGGAAGAAAGCGTGGTGTTACAGAGATTTTTGCGAAAGACTATCTTATGTGTAGTGGATTAGAAAGTTAACCGTACCGAGTTACAGGATGATCAGCAAATGTTTATATCATAATTTTGAAACCTAAAATGTCTATCTATAGCTAGCACGTTATTGCAAGTGAAACCTCTTGATCATTCTAAAAACGAAGAAGAGAGGAACATGGTTGAACGAAGAAGAGAGGAACATGGTTGAAATGTTTCCCACTAAGATCATTTTTATCTACTCATAAACCCCTAACTAAATAACTTTGTGCCTGAGTGCCGTTCACGACGAAAGAGCCTTTCGGATAGTAAACGTGGGATGGATTTACATGGGATTTTTTTTTATTTAGAATGAGTGAATAGGGGATTTTCCGAAGGGTTAAAAAAATTTAAGGTTTTGGGGGTTTTAAGGTGGGGGTGGTACCTAACCCCCTTGGCGTTATCCAATTTGATCCGCTTATGATATCAAATTAAAGCTCTTGTTGAGTGCTATTAAATGGCATATTTTCTTTTCTTCTGTATGAAATTTTATAACAGACTTTTTTCACCGGAATATCATGAAAATGCGTGATTTACGAATTTGCGTACAAGGGGTGGGTGTAGGTTGGTGTGGGGCGCTGATTTTTCTTTTAAACGGATTAGCATGTTTTACATATTTCATGGGAACATTTCAATTTACTATGTTTAGCCGTTATATGGGTTGAGATGCGGATAAATTTCCAGGTTTTTCATGTCTTGTGTATATTACTAAGAAAAACATATTTTTACTTTTAGTGCAATTTATGTATGAAAGTTAATTTTTTTTTATTTATATTATATTATTTATTTTCATATATTTTATTTATTTTTAGATTAGGATTACTGGCCAGATTTGGGCTTAGTGCACAAGAGAAGTGAAGTGAAGAGTCCCTACAATAATGTTTGTGAAAACATGATAAAAGCTAGATTAGTTGCTCTCTAAAGAATTACCATCAGCTTAAGATATTGGAAAATATGCTCCAACTCCATCATGAGTTCTTAATGGCTAAGTAAGCCTCAAGATTTCCTGAAAAATGTTTAATTTACAGATATTGTTTGCAGGACAGTACAAGATTATTGTTATTTATGGAGAATTTACGCCAAAATATATATCAATTACACATTCCTAAAGGTTGCGATATTGATTATACGTAAAATGTGACTATATGAGTCTTAATGTCGCTAATGGAATGGATATGTTCCGCTTAAAGGAGTTGATGGGAAATGATCAGTGATTAATTCTGGAAAAAAAAACTCAAAAACAGTATTAACTCTATCAGCTTAGCCACAAAGTTGCTTGGACTAGTATAAAATCTTTATAGCCTCTAACTGTGATTAATTTTGACTAATTAACTTGTCAATTTAGAATCTAACTATAACACAAGATATTCAAGGAAATTGCAAGTCTTTGAAAATGTATAAATTTGTCAGACAATCTTTACTTTATTAATTTCGAATGGTCTCCTCGTTTGTCAAACGAAAAATTTTTCAAAGATTTACTTGTGGAAGATTTTTTTTTCGAGTAAATTTAACGAGGAAATCAAGCAATTCACGACAGCAACAACCAACTAGCAAAATATTTCATTTCCCATTATGATTTAGTCATATTGATTCTACTGCGTTGACTGACTGAACTGAAACGAAGACTGATACACTTGAGCGAGCATGTGGGATTTTCAAAAGATGTTTTTTTCCCCACTTCCCATAAATTCCGAATTTAAAATTCTGTCTGAGAGAATAGATAAATCAATTAAATCGCATTGTAGAATTGGTACGACATTGATACCCAATAATCGATGAGTCACTCGAAAGACAACAACTAGATCGCTAAATAGAAACCACCACATATTCGCGAGCAACAAATAAAGGCCACAAAACTCGAGCATAGTCTAAATAAAACATCGAAACGATGCAATGTTAAATTAGCGAAATTCCTATTCACACCATTAGAACACACACTTCCCAGCTCTTTTCGGTACAGCACAGCTAGTAAATTCTTAGTGACATAGATCATTTGCCATTCGGGCTGTTGGGAGATGATAATGCTATATAGTTCTACAGATCTAGCCTTGCTAAATTGCTTTCTGTCCTGAACACGTAATTGTTATTCTTAATAGGTGTTGATTAGTCATCTGTTTCTAGTTTCACCAGAGGGCGATTTAAATATTAATTTCTGATGAGATATAGGGTAGTGGTGGTGGTGGTGGTGGTGGTGGTGGTGAGGTGAAACTTTTTCATGCATGCATGTATGTTCGATAGAAGATGTGAAAATTGCAAATTCTCCTGTGCTTGTGGTTAATGAGTGAAACTCTAACTGAAACTAGTAATTATTGCAAGTGACTTGGATGCGGTAGCAAGCAACGATGTTTGTAATTTTAATTTGACTTTTGCGATGAATATATAATTAATTAATTAATTTCTTAGAAATTATGATTCAATTTTTTTTTTTTTTTTTTCAAAAAGAGCTCTGGTACAAGGCTATTTATCTTGCCAAAGACGTCAAGCTGTCTCGAATTTGCCAAGAATTTTACTATCTGCTGATAAACAATGAAAGTTGAATTTTGAATTTGGGGAAATATTTTTGAGCGCTATGCAATATTTTAAGTTTTTTTTTTTTTTTTTTTTTTTTTATAAATAATCGCTGAAATTTTAAATGCACTACTCATCGCCCTTTTATTGGTTTTAGTCGGTTCAACATTTTTTCGTAATGATTCTTGATTCTTGTAACAATAATAAAGAAAAGATTAACGTGCACGGATGGCTAGTAATATTCCAATTTTTGGAGTTAAAAAAATGCAACCAGTGCATGTTCCAAATATTGTTGATTGGACACGAAGTAAGAAGAGAAGCGAAATTTAAGAAGCAATACTCTCCTTTGATTTGATTCAATCCATAAGTTCTAGTGCAGTACGCACTGCGTAGTGTACTTCGTGGGAAGAAAACATATATACCATAAAAGAGGATTTATGTACATCAGTGTTGGGAGGTTGTTGCGGCCAAATTTCCTTCGAAAATGGGAATCACTTGGAACTTTTCCCACCGATTATTATGCAAATTCCCACAATTTTTTTGAAGGTATAAAAAGTTCACGTAACTTTTGAAAACAAAGTAGTGTTTATTGACAGGGGAAACCTGTATAAAATACCATTCGCAAATTAAGAATAAGGGAGACCACACACTGCCGAGTCAATTGATAGTCCAGTCAGCATCTGGTCTATTGAATTGTCACCAACTATCGTTGCATGTGTGCATATTGCATCGTCTTCTGTCAGATTAGTAATCGAGTGAAAGACGTTGAGTTTGAGTGAAGTTTCGATTTTGGTTAAAATTTCACAGTGTTGTTAAACACTAGGTGGTTACCGATCTAATAATTGTAATAGGAAACATAAACCCTGTAGTAATTTACTGGTAGTTGAGAAGAAGAAAAAGAAGAAGATGGATTTCAATAAAAATGGTATGGAAGAATCCATCCATCCTTTCGAGCATAAACATAAATAATTAAATATGAATGTATTTAAAATCTAATAAAATAAATCAAACTTTACTTAAAAATTTCATCAAAGCTGTAAGATTCCTAAATTGCTGGCGGCTTCGACAAAATTCACAACAAATAATATGAATTTTTTCCATTTTCAATTTTCAGGATGTTCTCTTCAGAAGAACAATAAGATCTCACCCCGTAAATATTATATGTAAATCCCTTTTTAAAATGTTTATGTACTAAATATTTATTCAATGACCTACCTGCTAAGCCTGGTCAAAATACATGAAATAAAGGTAATGAAATATTTGCGAAATTTATATTAAATATTATGTCGATTAGCAAAATATCCCTATCCATTTTTATACCCTAGATGAAATCATAGGGGTATACTAAGTTTGTCATTCCGTTTGTAATGATGGTAGAGCAAAATGGATTGGTCACCTATTCATAATATTAAAAGTTATTTTGATTTTTACATGTTCGTCCGTCCGTCCGTCCGTCCGTTTGTGCGCACGATAACTCGAGAACGCGTATACTTAAGAGAGCTGAAATTTTGTACACGGACTTTAAAAAAAAAGTAAAATTAAGTTCGAAAATGATACAAATCGGGCAACTCCTTCGTGGGGTTGCCATATAAAAATTTCGTTTTCCGCTATATATTTGGACACTGCCTGAGAACGCGTCGACGTGGAGAGCTGAAATTTCGTATGTGATGTTTTTACTACATTAGCAAATAAAATGTCAAAAATGGACTAGATCGGGCAACTCCTTCTTGGTGTTGCCATATAAAAATGTAGGTTTTTTACGTATACTTTGAAAAAGATCAGTCCAAGACATTTTCATTGTACTAAAAACTTCTGCAGAATACGAAATCCTATAAAATTGGTTATAATCATTTTTTTCTGTGCGACAAACCGTTCTAGAAATATATGCGAAAAACGACTTCAAAATCAAACTTGAATAGATCGGTGACCATACAAAATTTAATACGGGCATTCATCTAGGGTATCATCAGAATTGGTCTTAGACCAATTCTAGCTTTTTTACTTGTTTATAAACAATATTATTCCTAGCCATTAATAAATCTACAATTTGATAATTGTAGATTTTTACCATAAATGGAATGGAAATCCTCCTTAAAGATGGTGTTGATGTAGTCGTAACCATAGAAGCCAGGTGCAGTCTTAGCTAGTCACCTATTTTATAGATAAAAGTACTATCAATCCGTGCTTGTTCACCTCCTGAGAGGGAAAGGGGCGGGGAAAATAAGTCTAAAGTACCTAACCCCTTTTCGTTTTTGCAGGATTATTACCGCTACTGTGGATTAGCCCAACAAATTTTCTAACAGCAGTCGAAAATGCCAATACCTTTCAAAGCATGTTACTGTAAAGGAAGTGTCCGAAAAAAAAACATTTTTTTTAGTAAATATAGATGGTTACAAAATTTATATGGATTTAGGCAGAGGATCTGGTTCAGAAATGTGTAAACGACCAAATCTGCTAATCAAAGAGGCAAAACTTCTTGATTACCATTTTGGAACGAAGAGGAAGTGCTAAATATATATAGGCTGGAGTGGAATTCAGCATTGACATTCAGGCGTGACAGGGAATATGTTACTCATAATTGTTTCGGTGAGGCTATTTCCTGGAAAGTGTTGCATTTTCAAATGTTATTTTCTAATACGTTGACGTTCTTTTGTATTGTCAGCTTTTAAGAGATCAACACAAAAATTTAGTTTTGTCTTTACAAACAAAAATGGGATTATATGGACCAGAAGAATTTTTGAAAGATTTTCTGAGCGACTGCTCTTACCACTGAGCTAACGAGACAGATGCCTCTTGTATTTTTTTAATTTATCTAGCCTATTAAGCTACCTTCAGCTGACTTTAACCAATTTCAGCTATTCAGGTTCTAAAAATTGTGAGCTCGAGTCCTGTATGGAACAATATAAAATATAAATAAAATAAAATTACAAAAATGGGATCATATGTTTTAATGACTTTAAAGGCGGATTGAATCGACAATCGAGCTCACAAAAACTAAAACAGTTATTTGATGATGAAGAACTATTATTAGACACTGAACGTTATGGGTGAGCTACTTTCTAGATTTTCAAAAAACAATTGATGAATTCAGAACAGTCCAATTTTGACACGACTGGTGGGAGGGAGAGGAAAGCTTTTTTTTCGTATCTTATTTAATGGTCAGGTATTGGTAAATTTCAATCATTTCAGATTCTACAGAAGAATGTACATATTAAGATTATAGACTGTCTGACAAGGTAGTTTGTATAGCTTTAGGAAACAAATTCAATTCACACGAAGATTTTACTTATCTCTGAAAGCGTGTCTGGATGCTCAAAATTACAAGAATTGCTTGCAATTTGTGTTAGGCGTCATTTGTGCTGGTTAAGGGAAGGCACCAACCGAAACTTCATACACAGAGCTAGAAGGATCACTGCCAAAGTTTAGGTTGTTACTGGACGCAAATGGGGTGGGCAAGATATAAATAAAAGCTCTCAAAATACATATCGGATTATTACAACTGTATTTTGTGAATTTCTCTGACAAAAGTAGGGACACACTAAACAGGACCATCACTCTTTTTATATACTTCTCATCGCGACTAGGGATCAAAATCATCAAACATCGCCCGATCATGACTAATGATGTCTATAAAGTAGGGGGGGGGGGGGGGGGCTAAGGTTTACTAAAGCAGTCGTTGCCTTTAATGCGGTAAATGGTACAAATAGCACATATTGCAGAAGTCATTATCGTACGAAAGGACAAATCTAGTAACAGCCATATGGTACTCGAAGAGCGTTGTGCCATAGACTTTTTCAAGAATCAGTCCGAAGTTTTATATGGAATGGGATTCCATCAGGTACACGAAGATTTCTTATAAAAATGCTAGGGGATTTTAAGTTTGAATTGATAAACTTTAAATTCGCTACTGCCAAATGAATGATGACTAAAATCCAGCTCATGCGGATCTCGGGGGGGTTATCATTGACGTTACATATTTGCAACAGCAGGATTCAATTCAATAACAGGTCTTATGTCACGAGTTTGCTTTTATACAAGATTTCGAAATCTCACTGGTGACTGCACTGAGAGGTTTTTCGTCTGGTATCTATCACGCTTTTGGTGCACTGACAACAAGTGTTTGCTTCACACCGTTTTCTTCAGGTTTGCATCCACATGGATACGGAGTTGAGCGTAGATTTAATGTTCACCTTGGGGAGTATATGGATAAGATCAGCGTAATAACGGGTAGAGATTTTTATATAAATTCCTTCAATTATAAAGACGCATTAGTAAGGTTTAAGTTACTACAAAAGTCATCCTAACTAGCTATCAACGATCATCGATCGCAGGACACATAGTCAAGTCGACCATTTACTTACACTAGTACACAGTACTGCTAATCAAAGCACGAGGTTTAAAGTACATAGCGGGGATGAGCAAGATAACAAACGACTGTACCTCAAATACTTGGTTACAAATGAGAAAATATTCAATTACACTTGGCAGTAGATATTTTGCTTGCAGGACGGGATATAGCGCCACGTTAGGAATGATGAATTGAAAAAATGTCATCTTGCAACTGCGAAGAGAAACTTAGGCTAGAACGACGAGAGCCTACCGGTTACGATCAATACGATCAATATTTTTGGTCGTTTGATATTTTTAGATTTATTTGGTTTCGTTTCCCTTTAATTTTAAAGTTATTGTTGGTTATTATTGGTTAAAATTTTGATTTTTCCAACGTTCGGTTAATTCCATTTGTACACTCTAGTTAGTAGGATGTTTCAGTTATTTTATTATTATTGTAATTGCCACTTTCTGATTAGACTACGGCTATTTGTTTTAAACAAAATCTATGAAATCTAGAAAAGTTATTATATTTAGTATGTTTTACTCTTTTGATTTTTCTTTTTAGTTTCAGTACATTTTTGCATGTCTTTTGAGGTATTTTTTTATAAGCTGGAACATGTTCTCTGAACAGTGGAACTTAAAAGATATTTGAAGTTGTTAAGAGTATATTCTGTTCTTTTTTAGAAAGGCCACTATGCACCTTGCTTGTATTGACAATCCTGTATATATAATAGAGTTATAAATCTCTTACCCAGACGTTGAAGACTATGGTTAGTAAGTCCTACACATTTGTAGAGGTAACGTGCTCCACAGATTCTAATTTTTCATTGCAGAATCGACAACTATAACAAAGATGAAAATTTCAAAAGTCTATATACATAACAAATTATTTA
This sequence comes from Dioctria rufipes, assembly GCA_963924295.1. Taxonomy (NCBI): domain Eukaryota; kingdom Metazoa; phylum Arthropoda; class Insecta; order Diptera; family Asilidae; genus Dioctria; species Dioctria rufipes. The sequence continues at coordinate 20,655,279 of OZ002742.1, forward strand.
TTAAGTAGATATTAATTTTTGTGTGAACCCAATTTGACTGAAAATTCATCGCTCTCACTTGATACTATCTTTTACGGGCCATACTTTGACACTTTTAGTCTTCATTTTATGCACAGCACTAAATTTTTTCATATTACAACTATTGTATCGCTTGTATACTGTCTTATGTCTGATATAAACTCTATCTAATATTTTGTACTAATATATAAAAGTACTCACGAATATTTTGAACAATACTATTGTAATCCTCTTGATTCAGTTCCCAAGCATTCTAAAAGAAAAATTGTAAAAGAAGAACTTCAAAATCAGAATGACTATGGTGACAAACAAAAGTCATCTTACCTGATCAACCTCAACTGTAAGTGGCTGTAAAGGTATTCCGGCAGTTTGAAACATTCCATTCCGTGTATTTTCATTTCCTTTTCCATTAATCTGTGACGACATAGGACCATATATCCTTTCATATTCATTACCCCATCTGACAGGATGTTGGTTACTAATAGCTGGGCTCTCCTTATATTGTTGATTGATTGATTGTGTTATAGGCAAAATTTCAGTGGAATTTGTAGGCGTATTTAATTCAGAATTGGAAAATGTTTCAAAAGTAAGTTGATTGCTATCTATTGTGGTTAGATTTTCTTCCTCTTCATAATAGTCTAATTGCAGCTATTTAAAACAATAACAACAATAAAAAAGTTTAAAATAAAATCATGGAAAAAAGCATTGGAAAATATTCTTTCACATACATGTCCAACACAATCAAGTGGATCATCAGCACCAGGAAAAAATTTACAAAGTATTCTCATTATTTTTACAACATATTCCATAGACGGTCGATTAGAAGGATTCGGATCCCAGCATGATGTCATTAATTTTTCTATAGGTTTCGGACATCCCTCTATAAGTGGCGGACGTTGACCTATCGCACAATAAAAATAAATAATACTACATTTTCAAAATCAAAATCTAAGTAAAAAAAAAAGCAATACCTTTATGAACTCGCCACATTATCGAATAGGTGTGTCCAATTTCTTTAAATGGTTGTTCACGAGATAGAACTTCCCATAAAATTATACCCCAACTAAAGAGATCACATTTTTCTGTATATGCGGATGTTTCAAAAACCTATTTACAGTAAAAAAAAAGCAAAGCAAAAATACTGTAAATTCATAATACCAAATAGAATTTAACAAACCTCTGGAGCCATCCATGCTGCGCTACCTTTATTGTTTGTCATTAAAGTTGATTTATCTGCCACAGTTCCAAAATCGCAAATTTTTAAAGTTCTGCCTTTATCTACAAGCAAGAGATTAGGAGGTTTTAAATCTCTGTGAATAAGTGGTTTTGGTCTCATCGCATGCAAATAAGCAACACCCTAAAACACATTAATACATTGTGATAATAAGAAAGAACAACTCTCGAATGAAAGTGAATTTATTGTGTTTACCTCTGCACATTGAAGAGCCCAACTCATTGCATGACCTGCTGAATAATATGGTTTTGGTTTGCTATGAAGAAAATTATAAAGAGAACCACCTTCTGCATATTCCATTACTAAACATATTCGTGAATGTATTCTAGAAACGCCATAAAGAGCAATTATGTTCCGATGTAGTACTCGTGATAATTGTTTAACCTACGGTAAAAAAAAAGAAAATGAATAAAATTTTAGATACATTTCTCTGCTTTAGTTTTGCTATTAGAACACAGTTTCGTTCGTATGAACTCGTATTCCGAAGAATTTACTAGGTAGAAAAACTCTCAAAAAACTTAATAGGAAGTTACCTCTGTGTCTATGGCTTTTCTGTCCGCTTCTAAATCAAATTCTTTCACTGCTACGTATTGATCCTGCCATTGTGCTTTGTAAACAGTCCCAAAAGATCCTCTTCCAACTGACTGTGAAATTTGGTTTCTATTAGTTTTATATTAAAAAAACAAAAAACTAAAAAATCAAGAGAAAAACAAGTAAAAAAGCTAGAATTGGTCTAAGACCAATTCTTATGATACCCTAGATGAATGCCCGTATTAAATTTCGTATGGTCACCGATCTATTCAAGTTTGATTTTGAAGTTGTTTTTCGCATATATTTCTAGAACGGTTTGTCGCACAGAAAAAATTATCATAACCAATTTTATAGGATTTCGTATTCTGCAGAAGTTTTTAGTACAATAAAAATGTCTTGGACTGATCGTTTTCAAAGTATACGTAAAAAACCTAAATTTTTATATGGCAACACCAAGGAGTTGCCCGATTTAATCCATTTTTGACATTTAATTTGCTAATGTAGTAAAAACATCATGCACGAAATTTAAGCTCTCTACGTCGATGTGTTCTCAAGCAGTGTCCAAACATAAAGCGGAAAACGAAATTTTTATATGGCAACCCCACGAAGGAGTTGCCCGATTTGTCTCATTTTCGATTCGAACTTAATTTTACTTTTTTTTTTAAAGTCCGTGCACAAAATTTGAGCTCTCTAAGTCTACGCGTTCTCGAGGTATCGTGCGCACGGACGGACATGCAAAAATCAAAAAACTTTTAATATTATGAATGGGTGTCCAAACCATTTTGCTGTACCATCATTATTTCGAGGTGTTACAAACGGAATGACAAACTTAGTATACCCCTATGATTTCATCTAGGGTATAATAATTTCGGAAAAGGAACAATTGGGAAGAAGTTATTAAAAATTGATCATAAAAAATAATACTGTGGCACTATTTGTTCAAAAACGATTTATTCAAAGTTCTACTAAAATACTTAATTCGTAGATTATGGTGGATTTACTTTAACAGATTAAGCAGTTCGCCTTAGCTAAAAATAAGAGCCCACGACATTCTAGCAAAATTTTATTGAACTAAGTGTCAAAAATTCCACTGTCCTTTTGAAAAGCAAAGTGCCTTTCGTTTTTTGCACTTTATCAGCAGAATTATATGATTCCAGCATTGGACAACAGTGCCATTGCTCAGCACATTACTTTCAAAAATGTTTTTCAGGGTAGACATGGGTAACGCAGACTTGAACCGTTTCAAAGATCTGAAGCAGTTCTTGACTTTGATAGATTTCAGTAAATCAAAAGAATCATTTCACTGCGATCTGAGCTGCGACGAGATAAAAGAAATATTCGAGGAAACTCAAAATATCATCGATACAGGAAAAAGTTAGTATGAGGCGAGTGCATCACGGAATTAGTAATGCATCCACCACAGAGCTTCCATTTCCACCTATGAAATTTAGTTGAGAAGTAAAAACTTAATCAAACTAAAATGGCGATAGAAATCTTAGGAGCACACGTCCAAGAAAGAAGTTTTCTTGCTTTTTTGATGCGGTGGTAAGGGGGAAAAGGGTAATTTTGGATTTGAAGAAGGAATTTGAAAACTCTATAACATAAACACTACTCTCAGTCACTTTGGTATGATTCGAAGAATTAAGAAAACGTGCTTTTGCATTTTGAACAGCATGAACTTTTACCTTTTAAAAATTGCTTTTCGTAAGCGTAGATTGTAAAGATAGACAAAATCGGTCATTTTGGTGATTCAGGTCATATGAGTCTTTTGGTATAAATATAAAAGATTCGATCATTTGGATCACTTGAGCCAGTTGGGAGTAATCATCTAATACCCGACAATTAACTACCTCACCGAATCAGGGACTAGTAGCAATAAAAATTAATCCAGAAAGGTATAGTTTCTGAGTTAATTTTTATTGCTACTAGTCCCTAAACTGCCCACTCTGTCGCCAAATCGTAGTTTTGGTATTTACCAATAGCCCAATAGCAACTTGTTGTTTCTTACGCTGCCGAAACAGAGTTGTGGGTGGAATATAGTATGCGATGTGAATTAGATTCAAAAGTTTTATTTCAATGCCACGCAACTGACTACGTATAAAGAACCGTTTTTCCCATGCCTAGCTCAAACAGATTAAAGTTGATAAGTAATAGATTATCGTACTAAGTAAATCAATTAGCACTAAACCACTACAGGGTAAATTTCTTAACCCTTCTTTTATGTTCTTACTCATTATAAATTATTTTACATGCTTTGCAGGGTGCTCATCTCTATCTTTATGCTCATGATTAAAATTCTCGCTGATGCCCACGATAGGCATTTTCCTACTCAGATTATAGGTATAATAAATGAAATTCTCTTCAATGTATCCAATTGGCTCGGCTCTTCATTCAGGTTAAGCGATAATTTATTCCTTAAATTCGAGCACAAATGCTGCATGTCCTGTTCTCTCACCTATTCTTATTCAGGGTCAAATCATTCGTGTGCTTTCGGATCATGTTAATAATTTTGAACTACTGATGATTCTGAAGCTTTCTTAATCCTATTTGCTCACAGCCGTTTTTTTTTCTTCCTGGCACTCTTATTAAATTCTTCGAGTCGAGTGTATTAAGCTTTATTTTTCAGGATACATCATGGCATATTGCCAGAGCTAACTGTGAAAGATTTTATTGGAACACTAAGGATAGGTTTAGGATCAATCCCGCAGAATGCTGACTCAGTTTGTAGATAACTTGGGATTTTTTTTTGGCCTTGAATTCACGAAGCTTTTTCATGTAGAAAAAATTGGTATTCAGTGCAAAAACTGAGGAATGCAAGACTTTGTTGAACGTAATTCTAGCAACATTTGTTTATTATATGCGTGCCGTGCCATTGTCTAGAAACTCATGAAGTTTGCGTTTACCTTGACCAAAGTGCCTTCAATGCAGCTAATGGGGGAGAGTATATTCTGAACAGTTCCATTCCAAGTTGTACCTCAGTGCGGTCGGACGTTTTACTAAATCCGTTCGCTTCGACGCTTGGACCAGATTAGGGGTTTTCCGTGAGATTCTTTCTCACTGGTGATACCTTTAATACATTATCGGATTTGCCATCTATCGGATATATTTTTGGTGTTCGGTGTTTAGAGTACAGTGTTTGAAACCACAGTTGATTTCATCATCTGTAACAGTGAATCAAGCGTGGCGTTGGTAACGGTAGTTTCAATACCGTCGACCTATACATAAACAAACAAAACAAACACAAATACAATACAAATGCAAATAAAAAACAAAACTCAACAAAATACACATACAATTATAAAACAACACTTAGCCGGACACAGCACACTTTTTTGGCGTTATACCCCATAGGGTCAGGTCAAGCCATTGTGAAGGAACTCCAGCTCGCGTGACAAGCCCACAGTTCCGGATCATAACCAATAGACGAAGAAGAAGTATATTTTGTATTCCTGCTGTACGAATGAGCGAGGGAATGTAATCGAGGTATCCAGGTTTTAGTTAAAAAGTAGCTTTGTTGCATATATGAATGATCCAATTTTTCAATGAGTAAATCATAGGATAAAAAAAAAAATCAAAAAAAAAAAAACAAAAACAAATTTAAGCTGGGCAAGCACCAAATAGTCACTGAACAAAAACTTTCCATTGTCCAACTGAAAACTTTAAATCATTGCGATCTCCGAAGAGATTAGTACTAGAAAATAAGTCGCAACAGTTTAGTGGTAAGGAATGATTTGCATTCATGTCCTCTAGGAACCAGAGAATTAGGATAAGTAAGCAACAAGTACAATTACTGTGTCCACATTTAGAAAAAATTATATTCGTGCATTTACAGCTCCATTTAGAGCAATAAAGGGAATTGAAACGTCGTCTATTTATCAAGAAAATTGACAGAAATTAAAGCCAGTAGGGTTTTATGGTAACCTCAAACTTTGTTTACATAATAAAATTCAATTTAAATAACTCCAACTGACTTATTTTAATTAATTAAACAGGGAAACAGATCTATTTCACTTTATTTCTATTCATTTTGAGTGACATACCTTCCATTCTTTAATTTCATTAATGTCAATTTCCCGATAGTGAGGAATCCCCAATCTTGGATCAGCCATTGAAAACAACGTTAAATTCTTATCAATACATTTTCCGTATAAGGCAATCAACTTTCTTTGCTATCTGTATTTAAATAGGATTTGAAATCCGCTAAATAACGTATTTTCTAGTTAAGTTGTAGTAAATAATGAAAAAATTCACAACTGACAGATTTTTGACATTTTTTTGACAGTTAAAGAATGTTTCGTGGAATTGAAAGCTTTCTGAAGGATTTCAAACAAAATATATTTAAGCTTTTGACTGCTGTGCCATCGTGCGGGAAAAAATGTAAAAGGCCAAACCCGCAACACTAGCTCCATGTTCCATACATTCCCCTTGGAACGCCAAAGATTGGCGTATTTGTCAAGTTGGCGTATCGATTTGCATCCACGTCGAATGAGTCGCCCTCCGGGGGAGCGTAGAAAAGCACAAAAGCTCGCCACGCCAACTGTAGCCAATTTTCACCGCCTGGCGCCTACAGAAACCGTTTCCCGAAACCAATGCATCACGTCGATTGAGTCGCCCTCCGGGGGGGGCGTAGAAAAATCTTATTTTTTTGCAACCCAGCGGAGAAAAGCAGCAACAATTATTTAGGATTAAAAAAAGAAAAAAAATTGTAGAAAAGAAGAAAAGTTTCGGTATTGGTTTTTTTGTTTTTTTTTCAATTCAAAATCAGGTACGCGCATTGAAAATTGAAAGCTACAATTGACTTAATTTTAATATCATTTGATTTGAAATTGAAAAAATAAAAAGTTTTTGTGAAGTGTGAAGTGTAATGTGAAGTGAAGAAGAACATTAATTTATAATTTTGTTTGGTTTGTACGAATAATTTTGATTTTTGATTTCAAATTTGAAAGCAAGCAACAATATTTAGACAATAAAAATAGAAGTGTGAGAAGGTGTTTTCTTATTTATGTTTCTATTTTCTACGAATCGAATTATTATCATATTTGAATTTAGCGAGTTTTCGAGTTTCAATTTCCTTGTTTGGTTTCATTATTTGAAATTTGAAAGCAACTAGAGTAAGAAGGTGTTTTCTTATTTATGTTTCTATTTTCTACAAATCGAATTATTATCATATTTGGATTTAGCGAGTTTTCGAGTTTCAATTTCTTTGTTTGGTTCCATAGTCAGAACATGAGCAACAATGGTATTTTCCTGTTCAGGAGTAAAAATTGATTTGAATCGTCCCAGTCCATTCTGAGAAGCAGTTTCTATTTCTTCACATCGACGATATATTTTAATTCGGTCTTCTAAAGTAATCTGAGGAACTCCGAACTGATTAGCTGCCATTTTATACCACATTCTTCCAAAATGGCCTTTGACATGGCTTCCACCTCCCATGACTGTCTGTTAGTAGTCCTTTTGTAACTATGCGGCATTATTTATCTGAAAAGTGCAGAAAACTATCGATATTTCAGATATTATATTAACTGAGGGTAATTCTGTACAAAACCGGATACTACCTGATTTTGGCCCAACCGATTTTGCCACGAGGAATAACGTCATCAAAACAACTCGCCAAAAGAGTATTCTGGAGTATTCTTACTAAACATGCAATCAATATTAAACAGGTAAGAACACTGCCAACAGTACAATATATGCAACATATCACTTACCTTCTTATTATCAAATTGACTAGCACATACAATTTCACCTCAATAGCATCAAATGCTCACGATGGCAGGAGAGTACGACGTAAATTAAGGGAAAGACCCATAGTACCCGGTTTTGGACGGTCCTCCCTTAGTATTTAATGACTTACGTGGGCGATATGAGTCCGATATGGTCCACCGCAGAGGCGCCACCGTAGATGTCCCGTTTCCCGTTGACCATTTATCTTCTATCTCCTATATGAACCGATGATTAAACTAGCTGCTGGACATATCTGTCTATTATGACGTTAACTTCTTAGTTGGTTTGCTTTTCTTCTTTTCATCGAAGATTTTCACGACGTTAGGTATGACTGGACGACTTCGTGACGTTTTCATCTGTTTGAGCCCTGTCTTATTTGTGCTGATACAGATTCCAACTTGACTCGCTGGGAAGATCTTGTGCCTTAGGTACGAATATGAGGAGGATCCCAGCTGGCTCAATTCGCGCAATGGGAATAATAGCACCTCAAGGTAAAGTCACATGTATGGAGACGGATAACACATTATTCCAAGAAGTAAAATCCTCTAGTTCTGTGTTCCCACAGATACTTCACTAATATGGTGCCTGAAGTGAGATAAGTACCGCTGGATAGGAATATAAAAAGTAATTCGGCAGCTTATCTTCTGTGAGAAAGGCATGCTGCCGAATAAAAGTTCCTTTTTCCTCTTTTTCCTACACAAAAAATCATGTTGACCGAAGAGCAGTGGTCTTTTCTTTATTTCCTTAAATTCTTCGATATTCGTTTATCGCCACGATACTCCTGGATTAGCTTTTCTTTCTTTTCAAACTTGTTTTTCTTTTCCATGCCTCCGTTTTACAGGCTAAACTTCATATTGCTCGATATTAACATTTTTAACTTTTACTTATCGCGGTTCACGTAGGTTAAAAAATTTAAGGAAAATTAATAATTTCTGAAATTGTTGAGCTCTGCTAAAAACGTGTCTGTTTGACGTCTCTCCTCTTTTTCCTTTTTATAACTCGTGGCTCTGTCACAGTGACAGCACATTCGCTGTGTGGTACACTGTGAGCACTGCTACATCTGGCAGCGGCGTACACGCAGCATGCTCCTGTATGCAGCACTCTACGACTATAACAGTTCCTTTCCTGGATCTTAGTTTAATTATGCTAATTTTATAGCAATGCAATTTTTAAACTCTGTGGTAGATCTATGGTTCGTACATAGTATCCGCTTGGTAACTGAATAGCATTTCTGTATTCAGGAAGTAGTTTCACTTTACTTTTATTTCCTCACAATCAACTCTTCATTTCGATATTTTGGATTATATCTCGAGGATCAACTTCATTAGGAAGAAGCCCGTCATTATCTGACACTACTCAAAAGTATTCTTTTGTAAATATTCGCAAAAGTTTAGCATATAAATTCAAATTTATAAGTCAGGGGCGGATCCACAATTCTCGTGAGGGGGGGGGGGGGCGCAGATTTGGTTATAAAACGGTATAAGCTGGAAACAGATCAAACGTTCGAGACACTCGGTATCACTCGCAAATGTCAGATGCAACAAATTTTTCATTTAAAAGATACCTGTCGAACGTGAGGAGAGTGGCAGAGGTGCTGATGTATGTCAGATTGTATGACGAAGTAAAGACAGAAGATGGTAGACCGTTCCACATTCGCACAGTTCGGGATAAAAAACATCACGGAATTTTACTGTCCGGCCGAAGGAAATTTTATGAATATAAGGATGCGCGTGATTCGCAGTGTGAGTATTGCATGCAGGAATTATCTTACAAAAGATCAAACCATTCGCATAGCGATAAAGGAATAAAAGACATCCATCATTGCGGCGGTGTTCGAGTGAGTCGATATTACAAGTTATTGCCACATTGTCAGTGAGATTGAAGGCTCTTTTTTTGGACAATATCCAATGAAGGTAAGACTGTGCCCCGACCAAGATATAGAAATTGTATTAAATTCTACGTCTGGACTTATAGAGGAGCGCCCGATTCGATGGACTGAAATATTTCTTACACCTTTTCAGAAACCCAATAAATTTCAATGCTTCTTTGGAAAGATATTGGAAATTTTAATGCCAAGAATGGATAATGATGCTGTATCGTAAATCAGTGCTCCATAAAAAGAAATGGGGGTGAAAAATTATGATCCTGCCTCAAAAAGATGGGACAGGATTGAGCGAGGATATGATAAAGGTTATTCATAGATCTAATCATGTAATCTCGTTTGACACATGTGGCATTCTCTCTGGAGTCCCCAAGAGTGTCCCGGGAGTAAGCAAAATCAAGGATACTATCATAAGCAAAAGTATGAATGGGATTAAAAGTAAGGGAAAGCAGATAATTAATGAAAATTATGAAGATAGATGGAAAGATAACAGACCCCTGAGGCATATCGGCATTTATAGTGTAAGCAACCAGATGCATAAATAAGGTAAGGTAATAAAAGAAGGATACTTGAGGGGTCATAAAAGCGTTGCGAGGAAATCCTGTTTGCATTAACGCAGGTATGACTGTTCTACCTGCTTCACATAAGCAGCCCACTGGTGTGGTATGATCTTGGTCAGGGTGAGCAGTCTTGATCGTGATTTTACGGAGACAGGCACATCAGTGGGTTGTTTTAGGAAAGCAGTTTTTAACAATAATTGAGTTAACAATAGGGTGACGTTCTGGTGAAACCCCATCTTGTGAAACCGGTATTATGCGATCAGGTAAAAAACTTTCAATCTATAATAGAAGAGGAGGGGAGAGATCAAGTGCTTTAAGTTTAACTAAAAGGGCTGGACGCAAGAATCTATCAAAGACCTTTTAAATATCTAGAGTAATGATTTTGTAATAATCAAAATTGTGAAGACTACGGTTATAATGTTCCGTATGAAAAGTCAGCAAGTCTCCAGATGAGCGTTCAGTCCGGAAGCCATAATGGCCATCATTATAAAGGATGAGGCACAGCTTTTAATTAACAGAGAAACCATCACGACCTATGGCTTTGGAGACGTTGATCCCCTTGAGTCAACAAAAACTTCACCATTAATAAGTAGTGACGTTGTTCCTGATGTTTTTACCAGATACCAGAAACCTTTGCTGCCTTCTTTGTGGTCAAAAAGATTTTTTCTTCTCTTGATAATGGACATACAGGTGTTCCCTGCGGTCTTGTAGATTTGTTTCAGTTCTGGATATGGATGCAGTTGATAGGCGCGAAAAGCAGAACCTTTGGATTTTATTACTTCGTTTGCCAGGACTATGTTTGTCACTAAGTTGTAATGTGCATTCATCAACATCCCTCGAAGAAAAACAGACCGACCAATCTATATCTATAAGGTAGGTACTGATTGAGAGTTTCACAATCAGCATTTAGATTTTTTTATTTAACATGTTAGCTAAATATTCTACTATTGCATTTTATGAAATAATAAAAAATGTTTTTTTTTTCAAAATTATTGTCTTGCTCTAAATGAAATAGCTCACTACAACAATACACAATGATATGTTTGCCGTTGTGTAGTTTCGTTGAATTTCTCTAATTACGAGTTGTAATTGTTTCTTTAAATATTTGCTTTAAACCGCCGATAATATTCTAACGAGCCGTCTTTACATCGGAGACTCATCAACGAAACGTTGGCAGCTGTTTTCAATTAAAACAAATCACCCATCGCTTTTACCCGAATAAGGTCTGATTCAAATTGAATGTTTCCAGAAATTTTTATGGTTTTTACAAAAAGTGCAGTAGAAAAATTCAGAACATCTGCTGCAATTGTTAGTATTCAGGGGGGGGGGGGGTGGAACTCCAGATTTTATATGCAGAAGTGTCTAGCAAGTTACATCAATGTTAACATGCTGTGATTATCTTGATAGATATCATTCGATAAGTGTTAAGGCATAGGTAGAGAAACGGCCGGCAATAGATGCAAAACAAATTTAGAGCTAACGCTGTGAAAAACCTTGGAAAAATCGTGAATCGACTTAGTAACGTCATTCAATTAAAATCAGGAGCGTCTGTTTCATTCGATGTGGTAATTCGAAGGTAATAGAAAAAGTTTTTGTTGAGAGACGTTCTTGAATCTCGCCAGTAATTAAATTGTCGAAACACTTACCTACTCAAAAATTAAAAAAATATTGATAGGACAGAAGCCGTTTTAGGAAACCCCAATACTGGGATAATTTCCTGTATATAGATAGAAAAGTGCAAAATTTTACACAAGAGTAGTGTAAATAATGTCAGTTATGACAAGATAAATAAGTTTTTTTTTAAGTACGGATGAAAAAACATTGTTAGGTGTCAACGGAAGGTTCCCATTTCCGAATGTGCCCCGCGAACGATAACTTGAAAACATAGAGTTATCAGTGAATAATTATGTAACGTTCTATGTGCTATCGCAAAAGAAATGTATTCACTGAGGCTACATTTAGCTTTTATTGAACTTTAGCAAAGTTTTAATACATTTAGACAGACATACTCGAAGTTATCCAGAATTACAATTTAAACAATTAGTTACGCCTTATTGACCTTAAGGTATATGTAACGCATCGAACGAATCGATTAGGCCTCACAAGAACAACAATCTATCGACCACCGAATTTTATATCCCTGATAACATCTTGAATTTTCTCAAGGGTATACTTACCAATTCCGAGTCTCCACTGAAATCTATTAATATTCAAAATTAAGGAAGTGTATGATATCTTTCATCTAAAGCATAAGCAATAAAACGGACACTCAACCGTCCAAAGGATCCATAAAAAGCACAGTTGTGTGACATACGAACCAACAAATCGGGGATCCCCCAATCCCCATCACAAGTAAGTAAGTAATGCGAGGCTCGCGAAAATAACAAATAACGGAGCGAATGGCAATTTCTTCCACCCGATAAATTAAGTGCTCGTAAAATATCCAAAATTCACAGAGAGAGACTTGCATAAAAATCAACCAAGTACGGTGATTGTGTAGTAGGCCCAATTTTACCCAGGACGGACCAGCAGTACCATTAGAAGCAGCATGCCCTAAATGCTCATTTCTATACGGGAAGTCGGGAACTAAATAAATACCGCCGTCACGTCACTTGCCGCCAGCGCTACATTTTCACTAGATTGTTTAACGTTGCGGGCAGAAATCATGAGGGTGGCTAAAATCGAAGGACGAGAACTCATCCTTGAAAAGAATGAAAAACAGAGACGAAAAAAAAATTCGCGAACAAGTTTTTTACTGGCACCATGCTCAAAGTGAGCCTATGCTATGGGGTCCGCAGGATATTAGGCCTGTAAAAAAGGATCTGAGATTACACACATGGGAGCTGTAACCGCTACATAAATGTTTTCTATGTTTCAGGATCATTCATTACCGCCACACACATTTAGACATGTTCTCAATAGGGTGGAAGTATTTTTCCGTATTTTCTTTTTTCTTTTATTGGCGAATGTTGTTTTTTTTCTTCTCCTGTTCGGTACGTGATATCAGAGAGCCGAAGCTATTTATCCATCGCATAGGGGGTATGAAGAAACTTCTGGTTTTTTAGTCAATCCGAACATCCCAAAAGCATTTGTCCTGTCGAACAAGTGAGTTGAGTGTGAAGGAAACTTTTCAGCAGCAATGAAAAAGTAAAAAAGGAGCAGACGTGGCCGTGCTCGGAATATTTTATTCGATCCAGGGGATGATCATTGCCATCATTGATACTCATAGGTGACCATTGTCATCCGAACGGATGACCCATTCAATTAATTTTACTAAAAAGGGATACCACTTAAGGACACATGTTGAGGTGTACGTGGACTTGGAACTTGCGAAAGTATATAAAAGGTTCGTCCCATGTGATAAAGTGCAATTGAGCCAATTTACCAGTGGGATATAGCGCCTATGATGTCTAATGGGTCAAAGGAGTTACAGAAGAGAATTAAGCTAGAAAAAAGTCATTACATCCAAATTCTAGAAGAGGGGAGGAGGGTATATACTATAATAATATCAATGGGGACTTGAATTAGGGAGATTTTGTGTAATAATGACTTTTCTTTACAGTGTTTGAGTGCCGTTTATGGGATTGTCAATGATGATAAGAAAATGGATAATGTTAGTATATAAAGTGAGATGGGACTTGAAAAAGTATCGCGATTGAAACAAATATTATTGCTTGATGCAGATTTTGGTTCTTCATTTTCATTTTTATTATTATTAAATTTTTTCTTTTGATAGTGGGAGAGTGGATCTCTTATTAAGGTTGGGTATTCGTAAAAAGAATGTATCACATCTAGATGACGCCACGTGTTTTGTTAGAGTATAGCCACTCTTTAAAAGGAAATGAACAGAATTGCAATCAATTATCTTATAATTCACAATATCTTATAAAAAAAAAAATCGAAATACGATGCGATGCTGTTACAAGGGACGCCGAGATCAGTACAATAAATGTCTGAACCCATAACCCAGAAGAATTTCCAAAATATTTCTTATTAACGAAACCTCAACAGATCATTATGGCATGATTTGGATGAGTAAACATCAAATTATCAAGATAAGGAGAAAGTATTCAGATTCAGGGAAAAAGCATTCAAGTATATATATGTATGAACCTCTGTTAAGAATTAGTATCGTAGCACGAAACTCAAATGCAAGGAAAGGGAAGACTCCTTTTTACCAACGGGCTTTTCAGCCAAGAGTTAAAAAGGAGGGAGATAGGTACATTGTATTATGTGGTGCCATATTTTTTTATACCGGATATGAATTTGGTGTTTGTATTTGTAACTTCTGTAAATATATTCGCATCCCTGACGAATTTTCCGCAATTTCACTTGGATGGATTGAGAGGAGGCTGAGAACCCTAAGGGATCTCTTCAACTTAGACCACTACACGGCCAAATTCAAAATTAAAAACAAGTAAAAATGCTAGAATTGGTCTAAGACCAATTCTTATGATCCCTAGATGAATTCCCGGATGTAATTTCGCATGTTCACTAATCTGGGAAAGTTTGATTTTTTGAAGCGGTTTTTCGCATTAATTTCTAGAACGGTTTGTCGGACAGTAAAAATGATTATAACCAATTTCATAGGATTTCATATTCCGTAGAACTTTGCAGTATACAATAAAAACATCTCGGACTGATCATTTTCACAGTATATGTAAAACACGAAGTTTTTTATTTGGCAACACCAAGAAGGGGTTGCCCAATTTAGTCCATTTTTGATGCTTTAATTACTATTACTATGAAAACACAGTGTACAAAATTTCAGCTCTTTACGTCGACGCCTTGTCAGGCACTGTCCAAATATTATATAGTAAAAACCGAAAATTTTGTATGGCAACCCTACGAAGGAGTTACCCATTTTAGAAATTAAATTTACTTTTTTTTAAAAGCCCGTGTGCAAAATTTCAGTTCTGTAAGTACAGGCGTTCTAGAGTTATCGAGAGGACAAACAGACTGACAGACGGGTATGCAAAAATCAAAATAACTTTTAATATTGTTATAGTTGTACCATACTGCATGTAGTAGTATGCTACATGTCAGCTAACAGCAGCACGCTACATGTAAGCTACTGCCTATGTGGACGGTGCGAAAAGACTCGAAAAAGCGAACGCGACTTGATTGAGAGAGAGGGCGGAAGACGAAAAAGAAAAAGGAAGAAGACGATTCTTCTGAACAAGTGTAATTTGTGAAGGCATGAAAAAGAGAAATCATGATATATTGCTGTCATCGAGAATTGCCGGATAAAAATTTTTGGAAATAGGAGTGCACAAGTTGCGAGATTCCCTGTTCGTGTAATCGTTTTACAAAATACTTAGCATCTTCATCTGGGATCCGAATTTAAGTTGGTGAATGATCCATTTTGAACTTCCAGTCATCGCGTACCTAAAGTCTGGATTATGGTGAAAAGTTTTTCCGGAATCCTTTAGATAGGAAGCCCGCCTTGACTTTCTGTACAAGAATGTTTACAGGTCACCTATTGGATTGACGGGAGCTTTATTTTAAATTTAAGCCAGAGGAATTCTTTTTCGAAAAAGCAGTCTTCAAACAAAAACGCCAGGGTAGCCGCGAGCACTTGCCACATCATAGTAAGATCAGAGTACCATTCAAAACACATCATCCAGTCGCCGACGAGGCCCCGGGAAAACACCAAACCAACATCAGTATGGTGTGACAGGATTTGCAAGTTAAGAATGCTCAATGAATTTGTCAATAAAGTCAAATTTGGCATAGAAAGTTAGCTTTTAGACGCAGGGACAGTATCCCAGTTAAGTGACATAATTACATGCTACGGATAATTTTATTTACAACATATTGACAGTAGCATCGCGGAACATCTATGAGGCATCTCTGCGATGAATCCACAGCAACGGATATATAAGTTGTTCCTTTAGCTTGAGACTATAAATTTTAGTTCACGTACTCCTAAGAATTTATATTTCGTACTGCTATACCGACAATGTGCTTAAATGGGTTTATTTTCGTTTTCCAATCATTTCTAAAGTAAAATTAAAAATTTCATTAATGATAAATCCATTGTAATTTAAAATTAATGCACTGAATATGAAGAATACGTACAAAATTTGGTAAATTCATAATTTTATTCCGTGATGAGTTTTTGTATCTTGGCTTTTGTGTACACCCTTCAAATACATCCACAAGACAGTAAGTAATCATTACATTGAAGTAACTAATTACTTTATTACTTAATCTTATGAAGTTATTTTTACTTGGACTTTAATATTTAATCTTTGTAAGTGGGGACTAAGCTCTCGTTACACATTCAGAGTCGTTCACATGTGATTTGCTTGGAATGTGTTCACATTGTCATCATAAGGTTTGTATTTGTTGAAAAGTATTAGGATATCCAATTTAGATCTCAATATTTCAAAAATAATTAGTTAATAAAAGTTCTTCTTATAACATAATGGTACCATAGAGTTGTTTCGATAGGCACGAAGATTTTTTTTATTTATGGATCGTGAACGGCTGCAGCCCCCCCCCCCCCCCCCTATAACTCTTCCGCACACGTCCAATCCCATCACTATATAATTACATAAAAATATTATGAATGGGTTTCCAATGCATTTTTCTCTACTAGCATTATTTTCAGGTGTTACAAATGGAATGACAAACTTAGTATACCCTTTAGATTCCATCTAGGGTATAACAATCAACAATATTCTCTGGGCAAGTTATTGTGAAATTGTTCAATTCCCACGGGTCAAAATTCTAGCATTGCAACCAAATCCTTTTTATTTGGTGATGAAATTGGAATGAATTTTTTCCGTAAAGAATGTTTTGATGCCTCCACTGCTGTGACTACTTCGGTTTCCTACCCTGGTACTGATAGGTTGCATCTACCCTCTCCTACAGGCTGCAGCTTTCATTTATTCGTCCTCCTTTAACCGCGATGACTATTTTCTTTCTATCTAAAAAAAAAAAAAAAAAAAAAAATTCCAAATGTTTTCTTTGACAACTTGCGTTGCATAAAGGCGATTAATAATTGTTAGTTAGTAAATGGTGAAAATTTATTAGTTCGTGAATTATTGGGTTTAGGTGGTTTCTGATTCGGGAAGGATGGCATAACAAGCGCAGGGCTGGTCGGTCCAGAAGTAGATCTCTAAACTGCGCTCCTAGCTCTGTCGTCTCAAGACTTTGAGTCGAAACTAGTCTAGAGCTGCTATTTGAAACTCAAACTCCATCTATTTTCTAGGGACAACAAAGTAGCGTTGTTTTGGGTACCTAGACACAAAAGAGGAAGGCACAATAGATCAACTCTGTTCGCGATGTCCGCATGGCTCTAAAGGGGTGGTCGCCCCTACTCTTAACCTAACATAACCTTACCCGGGGGTTACACGTAATAGTACAGTTTACCCAGGGATTACACGAGACAGTACAGCTTGCATGCAAGCCTCCCTTCCAACGCGATTTTTGATGTCTTATCAAGCTGTACGTGCAGGTGTAACCCCGGATTACATGCAAGCCGCACTGCCATACTTCTTGTAGTTCAGCTTTCAGCGAACTTGCTTGATGAAAAACCATGGCAGCTGAGGTGACAGTAATTTGACATTATGCACTTTTCAAGATGGCGGAAAAGAAATGAAAAGAAATGCTTCTGATCAGAGGTCGATTGCGGGTTCCAAAGTCAAAGACGTCTCATCGGTGGCATAATAGAGTATTATTATTTCTTTTATTTCAATATATACATATTTTTGAGTTATCATAATGTTCCATGCTCGCATTTGCGAGTGCATACACGTCGTTGTTTTTGTTTGCACCGATCAAAGCCCAGGGGCCTTATTTCGTAAATCAATGGCATTCCAAATCGTTTTTTTTTTTCATTTTGACGTTATTATACATAAATTATTGTACTTTTTATAGTAAGCACGTCAAATCAAGTTTATGAATATAATATATACCTAGATGCACCCCATGAAAAGAATCCTGCCAGCGCCCATGATGGTGCTTAAAATTCGCATATTGAATAATTCTTATTAGGGATATTTATCCGAAATCGTATCAATATAAAAACGCGATCTACGAGAAGGGGTCCAAGATTCTAAATGAGTTCGTGGATCTAGCAAGGAGTTTTTATTGTATCCAACACAATTTCAGCACATATCCTTCATCTGATCCATTATCTAAAATCCTTCTATTTTTATGTTTAGAAAAAAGAAAAGAAAAAAAAATGTCACTCTCCACTTATCTGGAGCAGGTACATAACCCAATGTATATGTGTATGTGTGTGTGTGTATTATAGTAAACTTTAAACTATTTATAAAATATCTCTTCGAACTTTTATCAAACGCATTAAGTGATATTTCCGACTTGGCTAGGATTATCCTGGATGCCTGGAAGACAAAAACGGATGTTCTCAATCCTTGAGTTTAGTGAAACTTTTTATGGTAATTTCCATTTCCATCTGCTGACATCCATCCCCTTGAGGCTTAAGGACGATAACATCTCCAATGATGGAAATCACTCGTCGTCCATTCTTGTATCCTTAACACCCATACTACTCACCACCATTGGATACTCTGGCTCATTCCCACGATGTCCAAACCTCTCTATAAGTCGGTCCCTTTGTGTGTGCCCGCTCCCGCCTTTAAATGCATATTTAATGTCCTTTTATTTGCGTTTTATGTATTCGGAATATCCCAGCTTGCAGCTTTTCGGTTCTGGCCATTTCTGCCCTTGTTGCTTTTACTATTGCCTCCTTCTATACTCTTGCAATCAGGTCCAGTTTAGAAGAACTTTCTATTCTTGCTTGCCTCACTGTTGCTTGCTCCTTTTTAGTGTTTTTTGTTGCTTTTGTTGTTGTTGTTGTTGCGTCTCCTCCATTGCTTAAGGATATCCTTTGAACTTTTTGCTTGAGCATACATTTCGTTTGCATATTGTAATGACAATGTGGGAGGTTGAGTGAAAGTTTTTAAAAAGGATTCCAGAGTACTGAGATTCCTTTTACCGGAAAGATTTTTTTTTCTTCTTTTTTTGCAAAAAAAAAGATATTACTTGAGATAGGGTGGGGATGTGTGCGCTCATTCGGAAGTACTCTAGGATCTTTTGTATCTTATAAATGGTTACATAAAGTGCGTCATCTTATTGTTGAGGGTTCAAGTATGTGAAGTATGCGATCTTTATTTAATTGTAGACATTTTTCTACGAAAATGTGTATGTTTTTTTTTATTATTTTTTCAATTAAAACTGATATTTATGTCAATTTGAATAGTTTATTTTAGATTTCAATAGTTTTTAGTTTATTTTAATTAAAATTAATATTAAAATTAGTAAAATGGTCCTTCTCCGAATTTATTTTTTAAATATTAAAAAAACAAAAATCCTTATATAATCAAGGTTGAGCTAAAGTTAGGATCAATACTTTTCAGAAATTATGTTTTCTTGTTTTTATTTATTATAATTTCATCAGACTGATGACAAAATCGATAGCAGAAAAAAGTAAAAGAAAAAAGATGATAAAAAATTAGTTCGAGATTCTAAGGAATAATTTCTTTTATTTGATATAGTACCTACTAGCTCTAGGTTAGGTTTGGTTAAGAGTAGGAGCGCTAGGTGTAGGGCACTAGGACCATGCGGACACTGCGACCAGAGTTGATCTATTCTTCCTTCTCCTAAAGTAGTTAGGCAAAACTTGGTTTTTTTGCGAGCACTATTATTGCCCTTTGGGTCAAATTAGAGAGATAAGTGTTTCTCCAGTGATTTGCGATCTTAAACCTACAAGCGCTGGACACTCACATAAAACATGCTTCGAGGTTCCATCTTCCTCTTCGCATAGTCGATACAGTTGGCTGTCGGATTTGCCCACCTTTTTTAAAAAGACTAACTCGTATAGTACTAAGCTAAGATTACAAAAGATCTTCAATTGCACATAAGACGTTTAGAAGAAGCTAAAGAGGACTAAGGGGATTAACAGATTTAGTAATTATAAATAAAGTTTAAA
This sequence comes from Dioctria rufipes, assembly GCA_963924295.1. Lineage (NCBI taxonomy): Eukaryota > Metazoa > Arthropoda > Insecta > Diptera > Asilidae > Dioctria > Dioctria rufipes. The sequence continues at coordinate 20,675,192 of OZ002742.1, forward strand.
TGAGGATAAATAAAGAAAACAAATAAAGATAATGAAATAATATTTACTGATGAAAACTAAGTTAGAAAATATTTACTGAGAAAGGTCGTTCAAAATGGACCAATGTGATTCTTTGAGGTGCGTCAACTGATTTTAATATTCTACTAAAGAAAGTGCAAAAGGCGTTTCGTATCAGCAAGAACTTAATACTCTTCAGTACGGCTGAATCTTGCTTGCCGTATACGCCAGTTTAGCCCTAAGCGGGATTAGACAAATTCATGCAGAAGAATTTCAATAATCAATAATTAATTATTGAATTATTGATATATACAGGGTGTCCCGTATGTCGACGTCAAGCCGGAATTGGGGGAGATAGATCAAATCATAGCAGTTACCAGAAAATTTAAAAGAAAATCCAAGTCATGTATTTTTCAAATTATAGACATTTCTTTTGTTTTCGAGAAAATATATGGTTTTTTAGCTCCTGTTGCTACAAATTTTTATTTTTTTTTCAATTTCTTAGTATACGGGGTAAAAATTGTTTTTTCAAGAAATTGTTTTTTTCACCTACTAAAAATGATTCTAGTGAACCCTAAAGCTTAAGCCAGTAACTTTAAGATTTTAGTTTGAGTGAGACGGAGAGTCATTACATGAAGTGTGAGTGAGACAGATAGTGATGCATTCAAGTTGGAAATGTTAACTTTTAGTTAAATTTAGGACAAATTCTCCTTAAGTTTAAAATTAAACACCAATTATTTGGATGCTAAGATTTATTATTTACAAAAGATGTCCAAACTGCCTTCCTTCAGCTGCAATACAAGTTCAACATCTTCTTAAAAAAGATCGGGTTATTAGATGGACAAATCTTCCGTTGTTGACAAATTCAACTGCTTCCGTAATTCTGGTGCTCATATTTTTGTAAAATTCGGTGAGCTATACTTTTAGGTACTCCTGTGCTTTCCTGGATTGCACATACCCAAGTACTTGGGTCTTCTTGAACTGCTTGAAGTACTACGTCCTCGTAGGAACTCTTCCTTCACCATGTACTTGGTTTGGAAGTCGGCCCTCTTTGGAGAGTAGACGATGCACATTTGTATAAACTCAATGATTTTATGAGCTAGCATCACTATCTTGCTCACTCACATTTCATGCAATGACTCTCCGTCTCACTCAAACTAGAATCTTAAAGTTATGGTCTTACGGCAAGCTTTGGGTACACTAGAAACATTTTTAGTAGGTGAAAAGAAATTTTTCAAAACTGGGTTTCTTGAAGAAAACATTTTTTTTTCCATAATCTAAAAAATATTGTAGCAAATGTTATACCATTTTAGAATCCTTATTAAATGCGTCAACTTTTAAAGTTACTTGCCAAACTGGCGTAGTACATTTTTTTGTCATTACAGTCAGTTAAAATTGGGTGAAATATTAATTTTATATTCTTGGTTTGGTAAAATGTGACATTTCCTTCCAAGCTGGAACAGTTGGCTTAGAATTTAAAGCAACAGGTTACATAAGCACTATTCGGGATTACATAAGAAAAATAAAATTGAAAAAAAGTAAAGATTTGTAGCAGGAGGAGCTAAAAAACCATCACAGGGTGTACATTTTCTCGAAAACAAAAGAAATGTCTATAATTTGAAAAATACGTGACTTAGATTTTTTTTAAATATTTTTCTGGTAACTGTTATGATTTGGTCTATCACTCGATTCCGGCTTGATGTCGACTTACGGGACACCCTGTATATTGGTTCCACTGTTTAATTTAATTTAACTTAACTTAATAGCACTTTTAGACTTAACACTGTTCACTTCAAAATTCAAAAACAAATTTTTATCGACACTATACCGACTCGTATGATTATTTCTAAAATTCAGAGGGCCTTTTCTTGAATTACGAATGGTTTTTACGAATTCGTTATATAACGAATGGTTGATTACGAATCGAATGCCCCGTTCGTATTCTTGAACGTAATCGTTTTAAAGTCGAAGTGGTGAAAAAGTTTTTCAACATAACTAGTGTGGTAAGATTAAATCTGTCAATTTAGAAATTGAATATTGTCAACTGTTTCATGTTTTAAAATATAATTTGTAAAAAATGGCTAGCTTCAGTGAAATGTCATTATTGTTTCTGTCTGAAATTGTTGAAGAATCTACGGAAAAAGAAATACGTCGATCGTTAATCAATTCCTGCACCCTTAATTCATCGCTGGATAGGAAAAATATTTCGCAGGAGGACATCCTTTCACCACAAATTGTAAATCCTTCCCACTCTGGAAATTTTCTATTAGCTTTGTTTTGATATAATATCATTAAAAAAATTAATATGAATTTTTCAGTTCTTTCCTTGAGCATATGACATTTTTGAACATCTTTTATCTCCCATTATCACCCGTAAAATATCAGCTGATTCACTCTTCGTTTGGCATAACGAATGGTTGAACCCACCCGTTAAATAACGAAGGGTTTGCGTTTGGTATATAACGAATGCGGATTTCAAGAATACCACATGTGTCGATTCCGAATGGTTTTGACAGTATAACGAATACGGAATTAGCCTTCGTTATTCAAGAATAGGCCCCAGATCTAATTAGCTTTGAGGAAACGATAAAAAATCCAAATAATATCCGGCTAGAAGGACCAAATTTTAAGTGGTTGGGATGGTTAAAAAAAACCGTTGGAATGATTAATACATTAGGTTAAATTAGGTGTACTCGATTTGATCGGTTGTACAAGAGTGCATTACAAAGTTCACTATTGTTGTTAACGAATTGATGTTGACGCCCCTTCTTGGTCGATGACTGCGCTGAAACAACGGCCGGTGTTATTCTGATGCAAGCCTTGCGGCTCATGTCCAGTATGGCTTCATAAGATCTCTAATAGGTAAAGAGACGCTCTTTACTCACGTGCTTATCCAGTTTCTATACATTTCATATTTATGGCGCAGTATAGAATTAATTTTAATGCACTTCAGAATAGCCTCTGCTATCCAATTTATTACGGCCTACCATTTATTGCACTTACTCATTCAAAATTCAAAACTAATGCTAAGAAGACTTTTGATGGACTTTTGTGAATGAAAACGTTATGCATATAACAGAAACATATTTCAATACTTTTCTAACAAATTAATGAAACCGGCAGCCCTCCGTCTAAATCATACATATTTTGAAATTTGTCGAGCTTACCACGTCGCTAAGTTTATTTGCAGAACGTTCAATTCCCCTACAATATTGCATTCCTTGTATTCACTGGTTTTAAGTTCTGAACTTCAATTTTCGAAACTGGAAATAATCCACAAAAAACTATTATGTAGGTGGTCCTGGGCCGTATTCAGAAAAGTTGGAATTAACTCAATGAAGGTAGTCGCTATTTATACATCATTCAACTTGAGCTTTTAACAGATAAATTTAAAGATGAATTTCTAACGAAAGCTTTTAATACAAATATGTTAGTTTAAACAAGTACTTTAATTTTTATTCCAATCAGTGCAAAAACTACGATCTTTTGCAGGTATTCTATTTTTATTTATTTATTTATTTTAAGCTGTAATAATAAAAAAAATTATTATTTTGACCTAGCTAGCGCAAAAAATCTTTCCAGTAAAGTTAAAACTCTGGACAAGAGCTTTTCCGAAGAATAAACTATTTTTTAGCTCCACTTAGATGCTCCAGATAAGGAGCAAAAATATAAAGCACATTAAGTCAGACATAAATAAATAAATAAATAATAAATGTATATAAAATATTTACCTACATAGTATACCCGTATATTGGATAAAATTTCTTGTGCCAATACATGTCCACTTACCGTCCAGTAGGTCTCCTTAAGTCTTTATTTTAATTGGCTTTCTAATTAATTATTTGTGGGCAAAAGGGAGCTTGAAATTTGCTGGATCATTTCAAAAACTCCAGGCAGAGAAACACTCCGGCGTGGAACGTTTACTTCAAATGAAATTAAATCTCGCTAAAGAAACTAATTAATAAGGGTTTAATGCACCCGAAGGACCTTTACTTTCAGAGAAACATCGAGTAAGCGATATTTCAATGCTCTAAGGAGGTTTGTCTACTGTTTATAAAAAGCCAAGTTATATTAAATGGGGAGTTTTTTGATTTTATTCATATGAGTCTTACCCCTAAGCTGGAAACAGATTAAAAGTTGTATGCACTAGCACTAATCACAGATTTGAAGGTGTAATTTTCGTCATTTTAAATAATGAGAGCTTTTTCATATTTTTAAGGCTAACATTTTTTTACTAATATTTCGATCAATTTTTTATGCAGAAATATCATTGAAGACGTGCAAATTTAACCTGAGAAGTTAGGAAACAGGCGAATAAAGTGGATTTTTTTCGCAAATTTAATAGAGAGAGCCATATTTAATGAAAGCTGGTAGGAAGGGAGGTGTGGAATGGGGGAGTAAGTCAAAATATGGATTCTTCGTCCCATGCATATGGAAAACGGTTGTCAACGTTAGTAGCCTAAAGCGCCGGGCGGATTGGATTTCCCTGAAAGCTCTTTCTAGAGGTTATCACAAGAGTGGTTTATAACGTTTGCAATTTTCGGTTTTTCTTCAGGCCGGAGTTAGAGAGGGGGGGGGGTATGTTTTTTATTTTCGGCTATTTGAATTCCAAGTATAGGCGTATGGGTACTCAAACTTATTCTCATGATCTGAGCAATTTCATTCTGTACTAGTTATACAAAAATAAACTAGATCAAACTTTTCCCCACCCCCTCCCCATGGAGGGCACAGTATACTTTCTAATTAAAAAAAAAAAAAATTTAATTTAATAAGGTACAGGAAAGTCTTCTAGTTGCTGCGATTGTATCCGAAATTCGTTTGCAGTCAAGTACAGCACGTCGAGTTTAGCCGGTATAAGCGAAGCCGATTCGGCTCGAAGGACCATATATTGACTCAAACAACAGTAGAATTTAGAAAAATACTAACTTGATTTTCTTTACAATTAAAAAATCTTACCACTGTTGGGGACACTCTTAATTCCAATGATAATAGACGAATGAATTTCATAGTCATAATTACACTATTTATATAATTTGGTACCTGCAGTCCTTCGTATTCTCATTCGGGGTGATTTTACGCTCTCACGATAAAACTGCTGACATGGCAGCTGGTTAGTCTGTGAAATAATTTCCAGACTGATATGTAATGCGACGCGTATCATTAGATAGTGTATGAATTTGATGTTCAGGAAAATACAAATAAATTGCTGGCAGAAAAAGAGATAAGATTTATTTGAAATTATGAGAATACGAAGTACCTTAGGTTAAAAATATGAATTTTTGTTTTTGGCATGTTGACATTTGCCGTGTATAAGCATTTTATAAACTTTATTTTCGGAGATCTTTCGATCCCCATACTCACATTTTTACTACTTCCATTTTTTCTATTCTAACTGAAGTACGAGATTTTTTGCATCTTAATTGTTTTGACCAAATTCAGTTTCGATTATAATTACCGAATCTGTACTGATTTAAGTAAGATAATACCTCAAATCTGAAATTATATCACATCAAACCCCATCTTGGGGTTACATTTCGCAACATTTAAGCTACTTTCTTTCTCTTAATACTATCTATAATCTGTTATTTTTCTTAAAGTATAATGATCATACTTTACCCTAGACCCACCTCCACCTCCAAATCATTGCTTTCATTAAAAATTTACGTTTGAAAATGTTTCGTTATTTTTAAGGAAGTGTAGTCACTTAAATACTCATAATTCCTATCAAGGATATCGCAAAATAAAACTTGAGAAGATATTCCAAAAAGAATCTTTCACGCTTATAACACTATTCAACATGTTACGATTTGTGGTCAAACGCTTTAGTTGTCGAGCCTTAAAATTGAGTTGTTGAAATAAAAGCCATTCAAATTTGTTGTATTATACTTGACCCCGTAAAATTTTTACATTAAGGATATAATTTTCTTCTTTTGTAAATGTGGGGCGTTAACAGTCCTATAAATAAAAAAAATTAACCCAATATCAGCTTCCGTTCAAAAGTAATTAATATTCTTATGTTATACTAAAAGTAAAAAAAGTTTGATTTTTACATTTCCATTTCACATTTTAATTCCACTAAGAAGAACATCGCAAAAAGTGCCGGCGACAGGTGATATAATCTAAGTGCGTGATACAGGCTCAAAGAGAAGAAAATTTTCGTGAAAATGTTAAGACAACAAAGATTTTTTGAATATTCTTACTCACAAGCTCAAGCATTGTTACTTCACTCTCGCACTAAAATGCGTGGAATTTCTTACGCTTCGGTTCACCATTAAATTTTTAATAAATTACAGCGTGCTAGGTTATAGTCGTATTTATTCACAATTTGTAATTAAATTAGGAAAAAAAAATGAAAATAATTTTTGTTTTAATTTAGTATATTTTTCTGTGAGTTTTTTTATACCATGAAGTCGTATATACTCAACTTTTCATATTTAGATCTATACATGAAGCAAAATTTTAAATTTATAAAATTAAAACTCAATCACTTTGCCACTTGATTTTTAAGAAAATAACACAAAAATTATAAATTAAGTAACACTCTATATCTAAAATTAAAAATATACAAAAATTCTATTTCCAATTAATCACTCTCCATGCCTCCCTTAGAAACCTCCACAAAGCAACAATCGCGTTTTCATCCAAGTTAGCATTAGCAGGATCGGGTCTAACCGTTGTTTCATTATTATTGACAAAAGTTACCTGAGATCCTGCTCCAAATAGATAAACATTTCTCTGATTATCATCTGTACGACTGTAGACATGTCTGAAAAGTGTCCTCAAAATTTGACTATTTCCCACAAACCTATCGATGTTATGTCTAAGGTCAGGTTTCCCATAGAAGTATCCAGTATCGTTGATATTCAGTGCTTTCGCCCATAATGTAAGTAGAAAAGTACACAAAATGATCTAAAAAATCGATATTTTTGGGTAATACCAAGAAAATTGATCTTCTATTACTTTCATCCTTTGTCCAAATTTGTTATAACTGTTGATCGGATTAACCTTCCACTAGCGTCCAGGTCTCTATTAATTATGATCGATTTCATGTGGGCAGCTAAGTTTTTATACAAAACTTTTTAGTTTTGCCCTTGGTGGCTTTTTACTTCATATTACTTTGCTTTCCATGTGAAGAAAGAATATTTTTCAAAAAAATTGCAATGCGTCGATATTGATTCATTGCGCATGTGCGGTAAACTTAATTACCTTTACTTCTTTCGGTTCTAATTAAATAGCGGTCGTATGTTAGTAGCCGATGAATATAAAAGATGAAAGCAAGTGAAGAATGCAAACATTAGCGGTTGAGTAAAAATGCTTGGGAAATATTAAAATTTTCACTTTTCTTGATGGTGTAATGGATTTTTTGATTTTACTTTAATTTACAGAAAGTGTCATCCTAGTTGGTGTATGTATATAGTTTAATTACTTAGGTTATAATGAAGATCACAATCTTAATATTTGTAGAGATTTGTTATGCATGCTTTACTGACTTTTTATTTGTGATGTCATATTAAATAAATTAGACAAAACTTTTATATTTACTGTAAAACTATGGAATAATAAAATAAAGTTTTTATATCTATTGCTTAAAATAGACAATAATTAATTATGTTATAATAATTTTACAAAAACCTACATTTTCTGATGCAGTAATTCCAAGTACCCTTCGAATATATGAATGGCAGCATTTCACTGTATGATTGACAGACTATTAAAAGCTGCTCTTAGTGTAGATGACTTTAATAAGGAATTGTCCACCATTCAACCATAGCATTAAATAATGGATATAAAGACAGTACAATTAACTGTATTCTCAAGAAGAGATCTTTCAATCAAGTTGTCGATTCCATTTACCTGAAGGAGATTTCTCGTCTAACAGACTGAAATTTATTGAAAATAATTTCAATAAATTTACAAAATGCATTTAAGTGCAAAAAAAATTATTGAACTTTTCGACCCAGCGATCAGAGAGGTCTCATCGGTATGGTTATCTCTGATCGCCTACCATAGAAGTTCAATGTTGGAGGTCACACCAATTTCCCATATAAATACTTTTTATAAAAAGTATGTGTGAATTATATGGTGGCAAGATAACTCATTGCGCTTTGAAATTGGGTGATTGTTCCCCCTTTTTTGCATGGCGGCATATGGATAAACCAAGTAAAAATTACACGAAGGAGATTTCTCGTCCAACAGACTGAAATTTATAGATTTAAATTTATTCCATTTACCCTTCAATGCGGGGCTATAGTCAAGATGCCAAATACGAGAAAATTCCACATACTTACATGTAAAAGGTTTATCTAATACATATAGAATTACATTAATAAATGCTAGAATAATACCGGCATTTTCCAATAGATATACTCTTACAAACTTACTAAATAATAACAATGTAAAAATTAAAATTGATACATTGGAGAAAAGTCGATTTTATAAGTTAAACTGCAAAGGTAAGCCCAGAACTTAATCCTACTCGGTTTCACAGTACTCAATAAGCTGAGGTTCAGTTAAGTCACAGATGAAAATTTTTAAGTTGTCAGCACTGCTGTAATTATGAATTTTTTTAAAGGAAAATTGCCCTTGTGGATTAAAAGCCAAGCTAAAAGAAGAACTTTTTATTTATCAGTTTGTTGTGGTTTTTATCTGAAAGGATATCAAATCCAAAATAATTGTTGCAGAATTTTTCGACAAAGTAAACCATCATAGCCGAATGTTTCTGCAGTCGGAACCGAGAATAAAAATCATCGTTATCCCAATTCTTGAAATGTTGCCGGCGCCATCTTAAAATTTTTTCATGGGTCACACCTTTCATTATTATATTATACATTTCTTTGTCGCTTATATCCTCTGCATCATATAAATACCCCATTTTTGTCTTAAATTGATTGGCTTTTTCCTAAAATGTCAAATGGAATGTTGACACTAGCTGCCAGACAGTATTCAAAACTGCTAACTAGATAACTAATAACTATTTTTCGCTTGGAAAATTTCAATTTAGTTTTAAAGTATAACTTTTGAAATATGTACTTTCATTTAATAACAAAAATTATAATATGTAGGCAATATATATATTTAGCAATAATTTCCTATGTGTTTCATAGCAAAATCTGAGGCTTAAGCCTTCGAGATGACGGGTTTAAGTTAAGCTTGCCTTAAGTCAGTGATATCACTTAAGTTATGACTGTGAAACCGAAATATTTATTAAGCCTTGGCTTAAGCCATCGCTATGGCTTAAGCCTTGACTTTGAAACCGGCCATAACAGTAATAATTACTTACTACTTAACCAGCTGACAGTCGGGTGCTCGTGACTCTCATAGATGTGAAACTGCTCTCTTAAAAGTATCGACTGATATTCGCAGGGGTTCGGATGATAATACATTGTGCTTGTTGGCCTTCCTAAGAACAATTTTAGTTTTAACATAACCTACATAACGTTGTCTATTCTATTTCATAAAACTTGTAATAACTTGTAATAAACTTGTAATAAAGTAAAGTAAATAGTCAAGCCAACAATAATATGACCGTAAAAAATCTCTTACAAAACTAAAAGGGCCCACGCTACAATAAGCTTTCGGGGCCTATTTTTAAAACATTATAAAGCCTTTTTGGTCTTATCTGGATTACTCTGCAACGACTTGGAATCCTCGATAAAACTTTTCATAAAACTAAAAGCGTAATTTCAACTCATTAAACTGACCGAATAACATTATCAAAGCCATCATAAAGCTACTCCTCAATCCTTTTTTAAGATAAAAAGACATTTGAAATACTTAGCAAGCCTTTTTGACTTGAAACTTCAAAATAAAAGTACCTAATTTTCCCCGAATTGATTTATAGGTTCCACTTTACAATAATTTAAAAAAACTGCTGAAATGTAATTCAATTTTATTTTATATGTAGGTATAAATATAAAATATTTAAGTGCAGTTTTAACAATTTAAATGTAGCAAATTTGACGGCGATTGAAAATTTACTGATTAAATTACTGAGGATATAATCTATCATCCCGAAGCTGTCTCATCTCTAACCTAACCACTTCCGTTTCTTTTTATGGAGCATTAATTTCTGATTTACCATCACTAAGCATTTTTGGCATTAATATTTCCAGATCAGATCTTCTCTGTTGTCAAAGAAGCATAGAAATAATTTTGATTTCTTAAAAGGTGTAAGATATATTTCAGCCGTCAAATCTAGCACACAAGTCTAATATCAGATCTAGAATGGAATACAATATTCTTGCATGTCGCATGATGAAGCCACTTGGAAAGAAGTACTTGGTTTATAGGGAATTTGACCAAGCCTCTTTATTTTATTTTATAATCGTTTTATGTTCGATGCCTTCATAGCCCAGTAGCTCTCTAGACCAAATTATCCCTTAAATTAAATTTAAAGTAACCCTCCGTGCTTTTTAATATATAACCTTCATGAGTCTTATTTTTAAGTTTTATCAAAGATTAATGCAATAGTTTTGGAGGATGCTATAAAATCATAATAAAATCAAGCGATATTTAATTCCTATTTTGCTGCTTAATGGTTTTATTATAGTTGAATTGATGGTAACGATAAAACGTCTATAAGTAGGTACAAATGAACATAAATTCTAAATAATTTTATTACTACTCTCCAGGCGGTTTTTAAAACATCTCAATAAAATCATTTGGTCTACAAGACTAATTGGTATGACTTACAATCAACACAAAACTATTTAGCTTAATAAAACAATAAAAACCTGAGTAAAACTAAATAGCATTTAAATTGTTAATTGGGTTTCTGGATTTCTTTAGGGCTTTTGACAGTGTTAGCCATGCTAAATTGTTGTCTAAATTGTTAGATAAGTTTAATTTTTCTTCGTCTGCCGTTAGTTTAATTATTCTTTCCTGTCGGATAGATCCCATCAGGTTAAGGTCGGCGGCTCTTTATCTAATGCGCTACCATTAACATGTGGCGTCCCTCAGGGATCTATACTAGGTCCAGTATTGTTCTGTAGTTACATTATAGAGCTCATTTCGTTCGTGAATTCTACACTGGTCTCTTTAGACCTTGGCTATCGACTAGTATCCTCTTAAAGTTATTACGTTTGAAGCTTGTTAAAACACTATTAATACAATACTTTACCAGTGGCACTGTGATTTTTCCACATCTAGACGCAGTCTGTTTTCCGCCTCCAATGCTTTGACTATATTTCTCCACATCGGCACGCTTTATTTGGCTTCTATGTGAATGCTCATCTGGTTGGCAAGGCCTTAATATTCCTCCATAAACTCATTTATTCGAAAAATCCTTCTTCCTACTTATACAATGAGCTTGTATTCATGCGATCTTCTAGAAACGAGAACATTCTGATACTTCGACACAGGCATTCCATTGTGTGTGGAACTCATTTCCTGCTGATTTGCAAGGAATGTATTCGATGGGTGTCTTTCGGAAGCTTGTTATCCAACATATTCCTCCTGACAATGTAACACCATAAACAGCATATACTTTATATGAAACTTTTCCTTAGATCTCGACTCTACAAATGAAGTTTTACAATTGTTTTTCTCAGTTTATAATGTATTCACTTTATTTTATTTTATTCTTTTTTCTTTTTTTTCATGTTACCTTTTTTTTCTTCTTAACTTTAATTTTCCATTAGCTATCAAAATTTTATTTTGTTATGTTTTTCTACTATAATTATATATATATATATATATATATCTTAGCCTATAATTTGCATTCTGATTACATTGTTATTATTATTATTTTTTTTCCTTTCCGAAATATTATTTAGTTCAGGTAAAAAGATTATTTATAACTTATTGTACTATGCCTAAGATTAATAAATTGAATTGAAAAATCGAATTGATTGCCAAATTGTTTATATAGAAAACAGAAAAAGATATTTTAAAACAAGATTTTCTGAACTTATAATAAGTTGAAACATATAAACGGAACTCAGGCTTAGCTAATTTAAACAACATGTAACTGGTGCAGTGCTTAAGAGGTGGAAAAATATTATACAAGTATGAAATCTATGAAATCAGAAAACAACAGAAAAATGGTACTTTTTTGGTTAATAAACCAAATTGATTTGAGTAAAAGAAGCCCTCTACTAGATCCTGTTATAGTTAAAGTTAATTTTCAGAGCATCTAATCAGCACAATTAGTTACTATAATTGATAATTAGTAGTCGTGTAGATGTGATAAACGCTATTATCTGCTGATGATATCTGCTCGTGACTAATTTGGTTTAGTAGAAGTAAAAAATGTTTGAAAAATTGTTTGTTAGATTGGTTTAAAAAATTCGAAATATTTGCAGATTTTTAACATGTTTAGATTAAATGATTATACAGCAATAGGCATAAATCACATCCATTTACATATTAACTTGAAGTTATAAAAAGAGATAATTATTATGTATGAATTCAGAGGAACTTACACTAATATAAATTAAACCTACTAACTTGAACATTTAACAGCACTACATACACAAGACGAAAACTTAGCTTTGGTAAACCAGGTTATGGTACTAGAGAAAGAAGAATGAGAAATGGAAGACGTGAAGTCCTGTCTGCCAGCATAAGCTGACAGCTCACTCCGAGACAGTTCATCCAGACGGCACGCTAGCACCTTGGACTAAATACGAAGAGTGAGGGGAGGGTTTACCAACAAAAAAAAAAAAAAAAAAAAAACCGGCCTATCACATCCGCATAAACAAAACAAAGTATCATGCCTAGAAAATAAAACGAAGATAGTCAAAGATGCATACATATTGGCCCTGAAGGGACCGCGGACATCACTCACCTGAAGATAATCCTAGGGATCTGATGTTGGTATCCCTTATGACATCTCCGGCCGCTCACGACACATCTGGAATCTGTTTTGCAATGTTCCTTTCATTTTTCTTTGGTGACCTGTTGAAGGGAGAAAAACCTCAGAATGGGAAAGAAAAGAGAAACGAGCCAAGGTTTATTCGAAATTCTTATTGAGTACAATATTTTATTAATATTTTTTTTTCCTGAAATCACCCCCGAGGCTCTAAGATGTGATTGGCATTCGCATACGCATTTGAGCAAAAGGACTCTTCCTTCCGTTTTTCTTTTACTTTGTTCTAACCGTTAGATTCCTCAAGAAGGCCTTCTGGAAAACTGCTAGTATTATCTCTCATGAAACGTGCCCGAGGAAGATTCTCCCTGTGGAGGCGATATCAAGCGATTGTTCGCTGAACTTCTTATCATTGCGTCAATTCCTCGGTGATGTATCTTCATTATTTATTACAGACACAAATATTGACTATAATAAGAACATAGTATATCTTCAGGAGCTCCACTATCAGGAGAGCACAAAGTAAGTTCTTATATTGACATACTAAATCTTATTAAATATATTAAAAAAAACAATTCAATTGATTTTTGGCACTTGCCGCGAAAATACTAATTTTTCTTTAAAATTTCAGGTGTTCTTGTATCAGGAGAGCACATGGAAAATTGAGGTTAAATCTCGGCGAATATCCTCTTATAAGAATTTTGCGGTTACTTATTACTACCAATTATCGTATTTTTCCTTTTTATACCCTAGATGAAATCTATAGGGTATACTAAGTTTGTCATTCCGTTTGTAACACCTCGAAATAATGATGGTAGAGCAAAATGGATTGGACACCCATTCATAATATTAAAAGTTATTTCGATTTTTTCATGTCCGTCCGTCCGTCCGTCCGTCTGTGCGCACGATAACTCGAGAACGCGTATACTTAAAGAGCTGAAATTTTGTACACGGACTTTTAAAAAAAAAAGTAAAATTAAGTTCGGAAATGAGACAAATCGGGCAACTCCTTCGTGGGGTTGCCATATAAAAATTTCGTTTTCCACTATATATTTGGACACTGCCTGAGAACGCATCGACGTAGAGAGCTGAAATTTCGTACATGATGTTTTTACTACATTAGCAAATAAAATGTCAAAAATGAACTAAATCGGGCAACTCCTTCTTGGTGTTGCCATATAAAAATTTCGGTTTTTTACGTATACTTCGAAAACGATCAGTCCAAGACATTTTTATTGTACTAAGAACTTTTGCAGAATACGAAATCCTATAAAATTGGTTATTACCATTTTTTCTGTGCGACAAACTGTTCTAGAAATATATGCGAAAAACAACTTCGAAATCAATACTTGAATATATCGGTGACCATAAGAAATTTAATACGGGCATTCATCTAGGGTATCATAAGAATTGGTCTTAGACCAGTTCTAGCTTTTTTACTTGTTTTCTTTTGGATTCCTTTTGCTCCCTGTTTTTCTTAATTTTGTTTTGTTTTGCAGGAATTTCTCCAGGTGGACAGCTAATTTGTGGTGGGGCTTGAATAACTTGGGGCGCTTTCTCCCTTTTTCTTACAGCGAACGATTTGACTTCTTTTACTTTTGCTAAGGCACAACATTGTATCTCCTGGTTGTGACTTTGTTGAAAACAGAACTTTTTTTTTTACGCGATTTCTTTATTTTACTCCTTTTCCTCTACCTTTTTGTCAAATGAATTATATAATAGAAATAGATGGCAATATAAAATTTGTAATCCTTTCTCTGTCCTTCGTACCTACTTCTAGGGACAGGGAGATAAAAATTGCTTAAATTTATTTCTGAAAAGAACAAGTTTAAAAAATATTTGATGTTGCAGGAGATAAGTTTCAAGGATAGAAATAATTTCGAATGATTAATATATAATTTGTTGAACTTTTAATATGAATATAAAAGGTAAAGTAAAACTTGAAATGAAGATAACTGTCACACCCCTGCCAGCAAAAGTTGATCTAAATGAAATAGAAAATCAGTCAGTCCATGTTATATATGTCACTGCGTGTATCTCACTGGGAGCCTTGGGTCACGTACACAAGATAGGGCTTGTTGACGATTCGATATGCAGAGGATACGGGGAGGAGTCCGAAAGGTGACTGATTTTCTCTGTCACATGTTCGGCTCTCTCAGGAAAACATTACAGATTTCTTGGCTCACACTCCTGGAAGAACTGCATGAAGCCGGTAAGGAGGGTTCGGTTGAGGGCCAATTTTGAATTTTGTTACAGCATCCGGCAATTGCTCATAAGTCTGGAGGATGAACAATGTCCTTCGTTATAACGTACGTTCTAGGGACCCAGTCCGGATTCCAACGCCATTTCAATCCATCCATCATCCATCCATCACCGTGTACCGATTAAAAAAGCTCGCAAATAATCTCATAAGTTTCTAGTATGCTATACGACTTATACATAATACTAGTGGAAATTGAGGAGACGTTTGCTATTAACACAAATCCAAAAACAACTATTAGTTTTCCCCAAATAATTATCAATGGAGAGAATGTGTTTCCTCGATAACGATCTATACAAGAACTCATATCCTTTTCTTAGTTCTTTTTATTTGTTAAAGATAACACAGTTTTAGCTGGCATGATTTTCAGTTGAAAGACCATGCCTAAAAGAAACAGAATAAGTAACTGTTGACCACCTAGACATTCCAGCAAATCAGTCAGCCAATTGCTTGATAGTCTAATATACATCCGCGGCCAGTATACTGAAAGGGTACAGGGTTAGGTTAGAGGAGTGGTTCTGGAATACTTTCACCAGTCTTACGAAGACCAGAGATTAGATTTATTGTGCCCCATAGATTTGCGGGAATCATCCCCCTTTGTCTACTGCTTCTTATATAAATTTCGGGATGTTACTAATAGTTGCTCTCCGCCGTTCACTTAATTGCAAAAAGAAGTAGTTCCCTAGTAATCTACTTCTTTTGATCGGGAAAGTAAGACATTCAAGAAGCGTATGGTTAACTGATTCGATTTCCAATCGGGATCCATACAGCTTTGGCAGAAATCATTTGTTTGTTATGGTCTAGAGGCCCGTTATAGTCTAATATTATAGGTCTCTGGTATGGTATTTTATTTACTACTCTCAAGGATCGGACAACGGGGTTATCTTTTATCAAAAGCTGGCCACGTTTATCTTGCTACGCCACAAGTGACACTGGCACTATATTTCCATCTTCGACCAAGCTTTCGGTAGACATCGCTGATGATATTCAACTTAAGTGTTTCGATGGCCACCTTCATATAGTGGACTGCTACGGAACTTTTTAATCTCATAACATATTTTGGCTAGTTTTACGAAGATATCGGCAGAATATTTACAAAAAGAGAGGATCAGGCTGTCATGTTCTATAGTAGTATGATTAACTTCGCTGTCTCGCAATAGGAAACATAGCTTATGGAAACAAGCTACGATATAAATCCACACAATGATTGTAACTATAGTAAATGTATTGCCATCTCTGTAGATCTTCCCCTTATGTTGAATTTGTCATGCTTGGAGTTTATGAGATAAGGCTGTGTTCACCCTGAAGACGTTTGAAGCAGTGCGAGAGACTTTATGTATATTTTTGGATGACAAGTGCTGCTTTTGAGCATTTTTATATCATTGTGAGTAAACTAAGAAAAGCATTCACGAATGCAGTATCCCCAACTTCATTCCATAATATCTTTGTTTAATCTCTGTTGGAATAATAAGAATTTCTCATATCCCATAGACCCGGGCGGTTACGAATACCCTCAATCAGTTTATTCCGTCGAATATATCTATAAATAAAATCAAAAATTTTGATGTCTCATTTAACCGGCTCTAAACGCTCTGGAACGAGTCATAACGCACCGCCTTTAACCGAGTCAATATGAATACTCGCATTGTTTGCGATATCGGTGACTTTTTCAGGCGTTTGCGCGCGTGACCGTACCGCTTGAAACTTCTCCAGGGTGAATACGGCCTAAGCGTTTAAGACGTTTCCCATCATATAGTCGTTATTGAAGACTATCAGATAGGGTACAAGCAAAAGTTGACATCTTTATAGTAAAGGATTTTCCAATAAGAGGTGTTATTTTAATTAGCCCACTATTTCGGTAGATGTCACTTTTGGAGCTGTCATTTTTTAACATTTGAAAAGTAGAAACTACGCCATTAATAAAACAGGAACGATACACGATTCAACAACGCATTGAAATTATTAAAATTCACTATAAGAATGGTGAAAATGTGGCAGAGACGGTTCGTAAAACTCGAACATTTTTGGGTCGTTGTGAAGCACCTTGTCGGACCGCAATACAGAAATTGGTAGAAAAATTCGAGCTGTCGGGACAAGTTAGTGATGTGAAGAATAAAACCCGTGCACGTCGCTCAAGAACAGCCGAGAATATTGCTGCTGTAGCCGAAAGTGTTGAAGAAAACCCAGGTTTGTCCATTCCTCGTCGTTCTTTGGAATTAGGCATTCCACAAACGTCATTACACCGTATTTTGCATAAAGATTTGTATCTTAAGGCTTATAAAGTTCAGTTAACACAAGAACTCAAGCCGGCCGATCATCAACAACGTCGAGTCTTTGCTGATTGGGTCCTTGAAATGCATGAAAATGATCCGGAATTCCATCGAAAACTCATCTTGAGTGATGAGGCCCATTTCCACCTCGATGGCTTCGTCAACAAGCAAAATTGTCGCATCTGGGGCTCGGAAAACCCAAGAGTTATTGTTGAAAAGCCTCTCTGTCCTCAACGTGTGACTGTTTGGTGCGGTTTATGGTCCCGCGGGGTCATTGGACCTTACTTTTTCGAAAATGAGGCTGGAGCAACAGTTACGGTGAATGGTTGCGCTATCGACAGATGGTTAATGATTTTTTATGGTCGAAATTGGATGGTATTGATCTGGACAACGTTTACTTTCAACAAGACGGCGCTACGTGCCATACAAGCAACGAAACCATTGATCTTTTACGGGAAAAGTTTCCGGACCGTGTTATCTCTCGAAGAGGTGATCACAATTGGCCACCGAGATCTTGTGACTTAACTACTTGCGACTTCTTCCTTTGGGGCCACGTGAAAGAGGAGGTCTACGCCAACAGCCCAGCGTCGATTCAAGACCTCAAAGATGGAATTCGTGAGGCTATCGAGGACATATGGCAGCCACTTTGCGATTTGGTTATGGAAAATTTCATGAAAAGGATATGGTCCTGTAGGCGTGGTCGTGGTAGTCATTTGGCTAATGTTATTTTCCATTATTAACGGCATACCTTCCTCATTATAATGAAATAAAGATCCGATCATTTATCTCAAAAAATGGCATTTTTCTTTGAATATCAAAATAACACCTCTTATTGGAAATTTGGAGCGTGAACGCAAAGCACGTGTTATGCACTCAGTGGCTTGAAATTAAAAAAAAAGCTTTTTTTAATAGCAGTGAATACGGCCAGAGTGTCAGGAGAAAATATGAAATCATCAAGCTGAGCATTGTGAATGTGTTGTGTGACTCATGTTTGAAAAGAATCCAAAAGGAAAATTAAATCCTGTAACATGTTTGGTTGTGGTGCCACGTGATGTGGGAATAGCGCTTGTTATCAAGTTTGCCCCGAAAATGTCTAATATCTATCCCAACGAAGTCCGCCAATACAACAACAGCTTCTTGGGACAATGCAAGAGAGAAGTGCATTTGAAGTGAGTCAATATTAACTACATTTGCCGGAAATGCGATTCCGAATAGTACGCCATTAAAATTTTGCTAAAAAACAGAAAAATGCAACAAATTTGGCTTTTTATTTCAATCAATTAATTTTTCCCGGTCTTTTTCAATCATTTCAGCACATTTTTCGTCGGCTGGCCAACCTAGACAGTACATCGACATTAACAGCATTTCACATGTTTTTTAAATGCCTATATGTTTTTTAATTTTTCACTCAATCAATCCGCAATGTTTCTTTTTGCCAGACCTTTCCAAAGATGTACTTGGATTTAATAAAATTCTTCCTTAAACGGAAGTCATAAAGGTGGACAACCATGACGACATTCTCCTACATATTAACAGACATTCATCGCTCCAATTGATATCACAATTTACGGTTAATTTTTTAGTTCATCTACTAATCAGTACTAAGTCAGCAATTAACTTTAAAAATTTCATACAAATGTCTACCCTTACTACTCTAATCATTCTTGATTCAGCTCACTTCCCTTAACTGCACAAACATAAAATAAAGAATTTCTAAAAAAAGCTTACCTTTAGCCCTACGGCATCCTCTTAAGAAAACTTCAAAACTCTTTAAATACTTGAAAGGCTTCCCACTTGAGGCGTAAATCAAAATGTCCTGCAATGGTTTTAGCTGCGTGTTTTTAGGTTATGTTTTAATTGCCCATGCGATTTTTTTTCGAGATGTTTTTGCCACCCGTTCCAAGTGGGAAGGAAGTAGGTACTTAGGTTTGCTGCACTGAATGATGTCTAATAGGAGCAGAAGCGGTGCAAAAAAAAAACGAAATAATACAAAAAGTTGTGTGCTCCCCAGTTGCCTTATTTCCGTGTGTAAACCTGTACGTTGTTGACTATTTGTTGTTCGTCTCTGGGGAATGAAAAGAATTTTTTATCAACGTGTGTTGTTAACATAGGACAAATGTTTTATTAAAAATAAGGCCACATACACGTATATTCTGAGTCGAGGTCGTTTCCACATTTTTAAGAGGCTTTTGTTCAATGGTGCAGAGATTGTTATACGAAATAGAAAATTTATAAAAAGACAAGATTTAAAGAGCATGGTACAACAGATGTAGAACATATCTCAGCAGCAGAATTTAAATCAAAGAACAGGTTAACCTACCTCTCAGTGTCTTCCTAACCATCTCATTAAGGCCATCATCCATCATTCAAAATCCTTCAAGAACCCTTTTATCACACTTGAAACACTCGTTTAGATCAGGATTTTGCTTTTCGTTTCGCTAATCCTTAAACTCCCATCGCCGTATGGCGCTTCCTATAATATATACATATATCTATAATACATACCTTGCCAAGGCTTTTATGGAAAACCCTTTGATGATGATTTCCTCCCCAAACGTATATGGATGGAGGAGCCATTAACGTTAATAACAAGATCCGTAAAGAGTGAAAAAAGTATAACACATTTACATAAATTTATATAATGCTCTGTATATGCATATGTACTATACATGTGTGTACATTACGTACATCCTTCCAATTTTACTCACCCCTCCAAGATTCCTGATTACGCGCTACCTTAATGCAAGGTCGGTATTAATGTTTCTCATTGCCGGTTATAGCACGTAAGGATCAACTTCCTTTTTCAATTTGTTCACCTCT
Source organism: Dioctria rufipes (assembly GCA_963924295.1). NCBI lineage: Eukaryota > Metazoa > Arthropoda > Insecta > Diptera > Asilidae > Dioctria > Dioctria rufipes. The sequence goes on from OZ002742.1 coordinate 20,695,347, forward strand.
TTTAATATTCAGCATATGTTGAAAGGTGTATAGAGCAATGCTGTGGGCTAATTGAAAGATAAATTTTGTTGGGGAATCTTGATTAATTCACGAAACGGAACTCATCAGTCAGTTAAATAATATTTTTCCTTTGCCTGTTTGACAAGATGCTCTTATTTTAGATTTGGGAAATTATCCTTAAAGGGAATAATTTATTTAGTTAGTTAGTTAAGATAATTAGACGTGTTGGATGGCGTGTCAATAATAAACTTGGGTTGTTTTTCAGTTTTGGCATATTTTACCCTATGGATAATGATATGAAAAATGGATAAGTGAAAGAATTTAAAATAACAAAATTGGGTGGTCCAAACATAGATATAACAAATGAAAATCTAAATATAGCGCCTTGATATCAATTAGAATAATCCCCATGTATTATTCTGTAATTTTCGATGGTATTGGAGATATTTACGAATTTCTGCTTTTGATTCTGTTTTGAATTTCTACTAGAATTTTTCCCATTTTTTGAGGCCAGCCATTCCCTTTAACTCGTACACGAATTTGTCTATTTCTTTACTATTTTCGACACTCTCGTAGACCCACTTTTCGTCATTACAGCGAGCTGAAATTTGGCACACAGGTTCATGTCGCGTGACAATTGAATCTATCAAAATTTGAACCTGAAATTTCCATGGAAAACCCGGAAAATCGGGAAAAATCATTTGAAAATTTGGTACAAATTTGATTAGTGATAAATCCGTTTCAGGAAAAATGAAGAGTTTTCCGATTTTTCCAAAAAATTTTCCGGAATTTTCCGACTTTTCCGGAAAATTTTCCGGTAAAAAGTACATGACTTAAAATGTCGGTAATTATAAGCTGAACAAAAACTTCCAGGCAACCACGGTGCTGACTTCCAATCATCTCATCGTAACTGCCTTCAAAATTTCAAATTTTTCGAAACCTCAGTAAACCGTAGTCCGAGTTATCGAAACTGTTCGGATTGTATTCGAAGTACGGTCAGTCCATTGGAAACTCTCGAGTCGTATGGACGCAAAAAAATTTCACTGCGAATATAGAAAGAAATATAAGGATAAATATGAGAAAAGTTAAAGGAAAACGGAAAATTAAAAGGAAAACGGAAAATTAAAAAGAAAGTAAGAAACTAAAATTAAATTAGAATTAAGTAAAAATATAATTAAGTTCGGTTAAATTGATTTTAGAAACAAAATAAGAAGTAAAGTTACACGAATAAAGAAATTCTAAAATGGCTCGAAAAGAAACACCAACGCAACGTGAGCGACGTTTAAATAAATACAGGAAAAGCAATCAGAAAAGAAAAATAGCTGGAACTCCTGAGCAAAAAGAGGAACGCTTGAAATAGCAACGAGAAGTTTATAAACAAAAAACCAAAGAAGACCGTGAAAAATTAATCGATAAAGTTCGATTAAAACAACAAAATAAGTTGGCAAATGAAAGTAATGAGCAGCGAAAAAAGCGACTTGACGTTGTTAAGGAAAAACATTCACAACATCGAAAAAATGAGAGTGTTGAGCAGCGCAAAATAAGGCTTGATATTGACAGGGAAAGTCAGTCACAACGTTTGAAAAAGGAAACTATTGAAGAGAAGAATCAGCGTCTCGAAGAAAGAGCAAACAGATCATGATTAAGGCTGCAGATCTCAATAATTTTGAAAACACAATTAACGTATTTTGCGATTTAACTTGTGAAGTTGCTCAAGAACTCTTCAAATCTCATGAATCTTGTGTAGTTGTATGTTGCAACATTAACTGCCAGAAACTGACAGAACGTCCATATGTAATTACATCTGCCTTAGCTCCAGCTGATGACTTAAGAGATGTGAAGAGTTTGATGTTAAATAGAATGAAATCTTCTTATGCTTCGCGAAAATGCTCAGTCTGCTCAGAGAAATTCGAAATTAGCTTTAAATTTGCCGATTTGATATTGATTAGTATTCATCGGCAAACAAAAGACCTTCGAGAAGAAGCTTTGTTCAAAAATTTAACTTTTGCCGGCATTGCGAATGAATTTGAACATGATGGTGAGACATATGATTTCAAGTTTTTGATACATACAATTCTAGGCGGCATCAAACACTTTGTCTGCTATTGCAAAATTCGCGACAATATTTGGTATTTGAACGATTTTGGAGAGTTTGGACCCATTGAAGAAATCGTGAACGATCCTCTGAATACATTGATAAATCCAGTGGTACTAGTATACTTGAATCGAAAGTTAAACACCTGTATGAAATGTATATATCAGAAAAACCATACACACGGAATGTCTTTTAAATCATTTTCATTACAGACACAATCTGCATCGTCCCAACATATCATCTCGAGAGCATCACTAAGCATGGCGAAGTGCGTCGCAGCTGTAAAGAAAACTCAGGCAGCAACTAAAATTTAACTTTCGTTGGTGTATTTAGCAAGAAAAATTTTCAATTATAAGCTTTTGTTCTTTAGCGATATTTTGACGCAAAAGTTCTGTAAATAAAAATAATTTTTACTCGAATAAATTTTTTGAAAAACTGGTAAATCAGTGTCCTTTCAGCCGTCATAAAATTGTTTTAAAATATCTCCATGCAGCACGTAATAATAATTTAGTTAACGTGAAAAAGGCAGATTTTTTGATTGGGACATTTCTCTTGAATATTCTTTCTCTTCATGAATCAAATCACTTATTACCTCTGATTGATCATACTGATCGGTGATTGTCAGTGAATAAAATCTGAGTCCACCTCTGACTGATCATACTAAAATATATCCCAGTGATTGTCAGCGAATAAAATCTGAGTCCACCTCTGTGTGTGAAGAAAAGTTTATTTTCTACTTTTTCATGTGGCTTGGCCTCAGTTTTGTTTGAAAACTCGTTTTTTACTTATTTTATTATACCCTACATGAAGTCATATGGTATACTAAGTTTGTCATACTGTTTGTAATGCACCGAAATAATGCTAGTAGAGAAAATGGGTTGGACACCCACGCATATTTGATTTTTACATGTCCGTCTGTCCGTCCATCCACACAATAACTGCGTTCACTTAGATAGCTTAAATTTTTTACATGACCTTTTTTCTAAAAACTAAAAAAAAACGTACATTTTAGTTCGGAAATAGGCAAAATCGAGTAGCTCGTAGGGTTGCCATATAAAAATGGCCGTTTTTACTATATATTTTAACAGCACCTGTTAACGCGTCAACGTAGAAAGCTAAAATTTTGCATACAGATTATTTATAAATAATGCAAATTTTAGTTCGAAAATGGGATAAATCTGGCAACTCCTTCATAGGGCTGCCATACAAAAATTTCGGTTTTCACTATATATTTTAACACTGCCTGAGAGAGCTGAAATTTTGTACACTGTGCTGTCATAGTAAAAGTAAATAAAGTGTCAAAAATAGACTAAATTGGGTAATCCCTTCTTGGTGTTGCCATATAAAAATTTAGGTTATTTACGCATACTGTAAAAGCGATCAGTCCTAGACATTTTAATTGAACTGACAAGATCTTCAGAATATGAAATCCTATGAAATTGGTTAGAATTATTTTTTCCTGTCCGATGAACCGTTCTTGAAATATATGCGAAAAACAACTTCAAAAAATCAAACTTGCACAGATGAGTGACCATAGGAAATTACATACTGGCATTCATCTAGCTAGGGTATCATAAGAACTGGTCTTAAACCAATTCTAGCCTTTTTACTTGTTTTAGTTTTAATTGGACTACCCTATTTGTAATTACTAACTGGATTTCTATTAGTGGATAATAGTTTACTCCTCTCGCGAATATACAGAAATGCACTATTTCTATGGAGTTGCCAACGGAACGCAAAACTCACTGCGAGGCGCTATTGAAATCACCGTTGATGATGTGATGGACCGCTACCAGCATTGTACCTAGATCTTTTTAATTTTTATTATTTTTAATCCTTTATTACTATCTGGCACCTTTTTCTGAGAAATATAAAGGGGCTGGAGTCGTAAGTAACCCCAGCGTAGGAATAGGGCAAATAGAAAATTCCAGACATTTTTTGAGGGACAATTAACAAAACCCAATACGTAAGGTGAAGGAAAAGTTTACAATGTTTTTCGCATTTTACACATATTTGTAGTATGTATCTAGTAGTATCTATACCAAAGATGGTGTGGACACTTTTGACCAATTGTGTCACAAATATAGTGTGTCAAGGCAAACACGGCGATGGCCAATGTGTGTATTTGATGGCCTCTTAAATGCTGTAGGAATTAACTGGTTTATATAGCATTACCTGTTTCAAACTCAAGGAACAAAGAGTCTTGTGAAAAAAGACACACTTTTTTAAAAATTTTGCGTTAAGTCTTCTAAGATGATTTTTACAGGAACGTTTTGAACGCAGCACTTTGCCTACTTGGCAGAATTGCCAAAATAAGTGAAAAAAGAAAGAATTGAAAGCTCCTCGTGAAAAGAGAGCAAGGTGGTAATTAGATGGCATATGTACAATAATACTATTCCAAAATTATTAAAACTTTCATACTTAAAAAAACTTTTGAAGTTCTTAGTAAATCGGCTAATTTCGTAGTTGGATCTTTATGAACCCACGGTAGGCAAATCAGGGCTGAAACTATGGATAATAATGAAGGGTTAATTGCAATTAACTGGAGATTATTTTGAAAATGGTGTGAAATGGGAAAATTTTCTTCAACACCCACTTTGGAGTATGTACATATGATATGGTAGGTCATAAACCAGAAATTACATTTCTCAAAGGAATCCTAAAAGTAGGTCCGGATCAAATAGAATACTCACCCTGATTCATCCCGTATGCTCGAACGATTTCCTTGTATGCATTCATCGCCATCTTGCAAAAATAGTTAAATCCTTTCTTGTTTTTTTTTTTTAATATTTCACATCCTGCTGGAGAGCTACGAGGAAATTTAAAAAGCATTTGTATGTATGGATCCAACAATTTCCTATAATTTTGATCTTACGAATTTTTCCGTAGAATTAATATTTTTCAATTTATAGCGTTCAAATGGTGGAAATTAATGGTTCAATCCGACTTTTTTTTTATATTTTTCTCGTTTTAATTAGGCCTACATTGACCACATTTTGGAGTATGAACGAAAGTTTAAATATATTTCAGGTAGCTGTTTTTACACATCACTTAGGAATGGGAGTGGGTTAAAAAAAAGGATATAGGAATAGTTTCTCCTACATGTAATGTATTTTTCGGCGTTTTATTCATTGGCAGTCGTAAAAGCAGTCATAGTTTTTTACACTATTTGAGATATATATGCTGTGGAAATTCGGAATGTGTAACTTAAGCTCTGAAAGATCCACTCCATTGTAAGGCATCGAAGAATAAAAGTAATCTTGAAACTAGAGCTTTTTTTAAAAAGTTTGAATATTTCATATAAGAGAAGGTAGCCTATATTGACATAGTCGGGTAAAACGACACATTGCCCTTTCCACGAAATCTAAGCATCCGACGCATTCCTAATAGTATTGGTCATGTTCTTCAGTTGTTTTTCAGCAGACAACAAGAACAGCAGTGTCCAAAACTACCTTGGAGCGAATTAATGGAGAAAAAAAGTGAAGTAAAGGGTTTTCCAATAAGAGGTGTTATTTTGATATTCAAAGAAAAATGCCATTTTTAAAGATAGATGATGGGACCTTTATTTCATTATAAAGAGGAAGATATGCCGTTAATGGAAAATAATATCAGCCAAATGACCACCACGATCACGCCTACAGGACCATATCCTCTTCATGAAATTTTCCATAACCAAATCGCAAAGTGGCTGCCCTATGTCCTCGATAGCCTCACGAATTCCATCTTTGAGGTCTTGAATCGACGCTGGGCTGCTGGCGTAGACCATCTCTTTCACGTGGCCCCAAAGGAAGAAGTCGCAAGGTGTTAAGTCACAAGATCTCGGTGGCCAATTGTGATCACCTCTTCGAGAGATAACTCGGTCCGGAAACTTTTCCCGTAAAATATCAATGGTTTCGTTGCTTGTATGGCACGTAGCGCCGTCTTGTTGAAAGTAAACGTTATCCAGATCAATACCATCTAATTCCGGCCATAAAAAATCATTAATCATCTGTCGATAGCGCAATCCATTCACCGTAACTGTTGCTCCAGCCTCATTTTCGAAAAAGTAAGGTCCAATGGCCCCGCGGGACCAAAAACCGCACCAAACAGTCACACGTTGAGGATAGAGAGGCTTTTCAACAATAACTCTTGGGTTTTCCGAGCCCCAGATGCGACAATTTTGCTTGTTGACGAAGCCATCGAGGTGGAAATGGGCCTCATCACTCAAGATGAGTTTTCGATGGAATTCCGGATCATTTTCATGCATTTCAAGGACCCAATCAGTAAAGACTCGACGTTGTTGATGATCGGCCGGCTTGAGTTTTTGTGTTAACTGAACTTTATAAGCCTTAAGACACAAATCTTTATGCAAAATACGGTGTAATAACGTTTGTGGAATGCCTAATTTCAAAGAACGACGAGGAATGGACAAACCTGGGTTTTCTTCAACACTTTTGGCTACAGCAGCAATATTCTCGGCTGTTCTTGAGCGACGTGCACGGGTTTTATTCTTCACATCACTAACTTGTCCCGACAGCTCAAATTTTTCTACCAATTTCTGTATTGCAGTCCGACAAGGTGCTTCACGACGACCCAAAAATGTTCGAGTTTTTCGAACCGTCTCTGCCACATTTTCACCATTTTTATAGTGAATTTTAATAATTTCAATGCGTTGTTGAATCGTGTATCGTACCATTTTTATTAATAGCGTAGTTTCTACTTGTCAAATGTCAAAAAATGACAGCTCCAAATGTGATATCTACCGAAATAGCGGACTAATTAAAATAACACCTCTTATTGGAAAACCCTGTATTTTTTACAGGGATTAGTATTGTGTTTTTTCGGTATTAAGTATTGATTTTATTTATTATCCTATTTTTGCCAGATTGCTCCTATTCTGAAAAAGCAATTGATGTGACATTCGTAGATATGTAATGAATCATAATGTTATTATACTTATTTTATTTTACTCTTGACCATTTGGGTAAAATGACGTATTTGGCCAAGGGCAAATATACATACGTTGGGCAAGGGCAAATATACATACGTTGGGCATGGGCGAAATGACATACGCGTGTCATTTTACTTATGGATTTTAAAAATTATGTTATTTTCATAAGTTGGGCAATACAAAAGAAATATAACATAAGCATAGAGAAGTTTAAAAAATAACTATATTTTCATTTATTTTTAATTTGAGAAATAAACCAAATTTCTTTTGAACCAAAGCGAAAAATTTTCTTTCGATAGCCTGAGTTATACGACACGACTCCACTATTTTGTACATTTCTCCACACCCTCTTGACCGTTTCTCTTCACTATTTTTGTACCTGGTTGCCAACACTCTCCTCTTCATAGAAAAGGATGTTTTCTCCACCCCTCCTCACCCCTCCATTCCTCCACCACGGTAAACCATGCCAATCTATAGTTTACATAAATAAAATTTTGCCGACATGCATCCACTCTTTTTTCCATTACTCCTCACCCTCTTGACCGTTTCTCTTCATTCTTTCTGCATATAGTAGACAACTCGCCTCTCTTCATAAACAAGTGCGTCCTCTACGCCCCTCACCCCTCCTCACACCAACCCCTACTAGTCTACATAATAATAATAATATTACTTAAATACTTAAAAAAAATGTCTTGTCTTTGTTTTGATATCTAACATTCTTCAAAACATGAGACCAAACATTTTTAAGCTGGTAAATTTGCATTTGAAGTATTCTTAAATATAAAACGTTAAGATCCGGTATGTCATTATAGGCCACCTTCCCCTACCTCAGTTGAAAGAGATGCTGAAATATAATTCTGGATCCGGGATCTCTACTAGGTATTTGCAAAAAAAAAAAAATTCTTATAAATTTACGGAAACTTTCAATACCAAGTATCCTAAATATTTGTTTGTTTTATTTTTTCGTTCTTATATTATAACTAATATTTCAAGGGAAACTGCAGTTATGTCGAGCTAGAATTCATGTTTTCTCTGAACTTTAATCACTCTTTTGCTATGTATAGTCACATTTTGATTTTTTGTTTCTAAACTACAAAAATCAATTTAAATTCAAAATGTAATTCTGCCTAATACTCTAAACACACAGCATGATCTAATGAATTATTAGTACTAACTATTCATTAAAATGCCGTGTGTTACATAGTATACGCCATTATGGCTCGAAAATTAGATCATAATGAAGTGTTTTCTTCCTTCACTGTAGGTATAACGAGGAAAAATATGCTAGATTTGGCATATAATATAAATCTGGAGCTCCGCTGTGCATCTGGCGATGTGAAAAATAAGAAGAAGAAATGCAACGAAATGCAAATCACAAACTTATTCTTTTTAATATAATGTTTTTCTAATTTGGAAATTGTTAAATTGAAAAATAACATAAATAAAAACAAAGTTTATCGCTTATTTAATGTCATAAGTATATCAAAACCAGTATGACAGTATAACTTAATTAAAGAAATGGGTGTGTGTCTGTAGTTTATAATGAATCATTATGGTCTAATGATTCATTACTTAATTATTCATTAGTGTGTCTAGGGCATTAGACACACAGCACGTTCAAGTGAATCATTAGACTATTTATTTACTAAAATGCCATGTGTCATATAGTATTCATAATTATGGGTCGAAAATCAGATCATAATGAAGTAAAACTTTTGAAGTGTTTTTTCCTTCCATTAGAGCTCTAATGAAAGAAAAATGCGCTAGAATTCAATGTATTTTGGCATATAATATAAATCTACAATTCCGCTGTGCATCTGCCCATTTGAAAAATAAGAAGAAGAAATATAAAGCACAAACTATATTATCAAAATAATTTTATTATAATATTTCCAAGAATAAAATAAAATAAAATAAAACTAAGTTTATCGTGTCGATTCGATCCACTTTGCTTCTTCACTTCATAAGCATGTATGTCAAAACTAGTTTGACATTACAACTTAATTAGAGAAATGGCGTATGTCTGCAGTTTCCTAATGGTCTAATAATTCATTACTTAATTATTCATTAGGAGCGCTGGGTGTCTAGGGCATAAGTTTTTTTCCCCCCGTACTTGTGTCTGTTTGATCGCTTTTAAGTTTCTCAGGGTGTTACACTATAAAGATTATATAATTCTGTAGCTGATGCTTGATACCAGTAGAGCACATATATGAAATAAAATAATAAACACCGTTGAAGTCGAAATTAAGACTGTAATTAATTCTTATTTAATTCTTGAAGCTAACAAATTCTTTATTCGCAAATGTGCATAGTTCAAGTAATCTGTGTCATATGTCGTTTGAACATGACTCACGAAATTGCAAGAGTGTGTAGATTACCACTTGCTGTGGCAAATCGTCCCAATTACTACTTCCTCATTAGGATGTAGTGACTTCGATGTTTTTTGCTGATTGATGATTGTCAACACAGAGGTGGCAATGTTCTGATGGGATAGGAGAATTTCTTGACATAGGAAACTGAATACTTGAAGGACGAATCTGTCGGGTGTTGTCATCCTGGTTTCCTGATGCAGGGAGCCGAGTTCTGAGAGTCAATCTGTGAACGAATTCACAAATCCTTGGAAGTAGTAACAGTTGCTAACTAATCACCCTGATGGTGGTTGAAGCAGCTTCGGGGCCTGAAATACCAAGAGAAAAAATATTCGGCCCTGTGTCTAGGTGCACCTCGTAGGACTTGACAGTCGAGTCGTTCTTATGACGACTTGACTGCTGCAATCGCTATAAGCTGTCCCGGTGTTGATATGTGCCTCACCAGTATAGGATATCCCTATGACAGTCTGCACTGATGCTAAAATTGAAGGCAGACTGACTCTTGACACCAAACCAGCTTTATGTGTCGCAGCATTAAGTCAGACTGCGGGTCTCGATCCTTCATCACCTGGATGTCGGTCAGTTTGTTGTAGATCTAAAAGAGTGCTGTCCCTGAAAATTAAAATTGGGACTTAAAACATCTGGGTATTGGTTGTAGGTATAGGTCGTCATAAGATACTTATTTTTTTATTTAGGTTGAGCTCTGGTTACAGGTACACGTTTTATTTTCTTCTTTTTATGTTTAATATATTTTCTACTTATTGTTTTCTTTTTCTTCGTTTTGCTCTAGATGTTGCTAGCTAGAGTGTTGATATTAGACTCTCTACAAAAACGTTTTTTTTTACTTTTTTATTTTAAAATTCTTCGGCTATCTAGCTAATTCCCCTTTTGTAATCAACAAGATATTTCAAAATGTTTTGCTGGTATTTGTTTACAAATATTACAACGGTTTTTAGAAGCGGTTTTCCGGAGCAAATGTGGCGCCACAACCATCTCCTCATAATCGCAACTATATCTCATATAACAAAAAGGTATCAGAAATTCGTTGATCGACATACAGAGGCGGATATAAAATGGGCGATTGCAACTCTGGTCTAAAAAGGTTTAAGTTGAAAACAGATCAAAAGTTCGAAGACACTTGCCTCCACTCAAAACTGTAAAGGAAAAATCAACAAAATAGTCATCTGGCTTTCATGGAATTTTCTTTCATTTTTCCTTTGGATATACCGGAATTAGAGTTGCCACTTCTAAATGGTCCTCAGTAACTAAACTACCAAATTTTGTTAAAATTGACCAATTTATCATAAATAGTAACTTTGGAAAGTATAAGAAATATAACTGTTACGTATATACATTACGTCTATTAAAAATAGTAGTCACAGATTAGATGATATACATATCCTGACCTACGTATATAACTTCATGGAAAAGTTAATGAAGTTTCATTTAACGTTTCGGATAAGTATTCTAGTAAAACTATTGCATATTCGGAAGCTGGAGGGCCTGTAAAGGCTTACATGCCTGGGAATAACAGGCTCCATATGATCCACAGTTACTGCTGTCCTTGACGTCTTACTTAATATGCCACCCATGGATCTTGTCATTCAGGCAGATGACAAAATGTCCGTGTATAGATTTCGCGCATGAAGATGTCGGAAGCATGGCTGGGGTGGTTCAACTCATTGATCTTTGGCGTGTGAGCTGGACCATGACAGCCTGCTTCTTGTGGGGTTTCCTGAAAAGGAATCGTTGGTTGAGGTAATTGCCTTACCGACCCTTCGCCGGTATACTCAAAAATTTTCATCGACAGCTCTCTCACTAAATGATGGAGCCAGTGCTGATATTTGCTTTTTTGAACCTGACTCACTTGGAAGGCACACCACTGTCTTTTAGGTTGAAGTCTTCGCCATCGCAATGACATGAAAATAGGGAAAAGCTCATTGCTATCCTCTCGAATAGTCAGGCAGCCTCGTTGAATTTGAGTGGCTTACGGATAATATCTAAGTAATTGTGGGACTGCACGACGTCTGGGGATAAACTTTGTATCCATAAAAAGGGGTCCCTGCAGTGGGTTTCTGGGCACATGGATATCATGAGGCATGAAAGGGCTAATCTTTTAGTCAGGTCTGAATCTGGTTCTCCTTTCGTTGGATCGGGACCCATTGTAGGCATTGTCGCCGCCTCGGTCATCAGGTCTTTCATCAAGGCGGATGTTCGTCTGAAACATCAGCAGCTATGGGCGAATCTGAGCACTTGCAGGTGTACAAAACTTTTTCTTGATGGGCCTAATAGAACTTTTTCTGAATTTATTTGGGGGCTCGGAAGAAAACGCTGCAGAATTGTGGTTGATATCATCACTGACCACAGCTCGCTACACACTGATCTAATAAGGATGAGAGGTAAGTGTCTGTCCTGCCTGGAAAGAGAGCCTGAGACAACCGAACACTTTTTGTATGCTTGTCCGGAATAGGCAGGATACGCTTGGGGCGGCCATACTATCTGTGGATGAGGTGAATAATTACCTCAACTAGACCTGATGAGATTCATTAAGAGGGTCGGAATAGGCCGCCTTGGCCTCCGCGCTAGGGGGTCTCTCCTCCCTTTGCATATAAAAACAGACTTTTACATTTAACTAAACTTTTTTATAAAATAAATTTCTTTTTTACATGTAATAACTCACTACAATAATACACAATGATTTGTTTGCCGGTGTGGAGTTTCATTGAATTTCTCCAATTAAGAGTTATAATTGTTTCTTTAAATGTTTTTTTAACCCTCCGATAATATTCTAACAAGCCATTAATAACGCCCCCTGTTGACATGTAAATGTCTTCCATTGTGAGCTGTAAAGACTTAGTTACCAAACTGAACACGGAATATTTGACAGGTTCGATGTTTTTTCTTCGTCCTTGAGTGTCTCTCGTAGATTTACGCTGTGTTGCTGGAAATCTTTGTATTCACGAACGAATCAAATTTTCACTCGGTCCATCAAATGGTGAATCATAAATATTAGGGTGCACAATACCACCGTCTGCAAGCAAAAGAATTATTAGATTTGGACAAACAAGCAAAAAACCATTATTCACTCGACTGTGATCTTGTTGTGACTTATTTGCATGGCCAATGAAGGGAACTTGACCAATTTCTTCCTTCATAGTAACTGTTGTTTTTGAATTCTCTGTTGATTTTTTCATAGGAGATAATGCTAAATGTTTAAATTGTCGCTCTTCCATTGTCTCATAGATCGTCAACCACAAGAACTGTACCCGCCAAAAATACTGGTGAAATATGTGTTTCGCGTGAACTTGTGGCGACGCGTCTGTGTTCGTCAACATTTCCTTTCTGAACGTTTGACCAGCTACTCTGAATCACATAATTTATTTCGTTAAGTTCTCAGCTAGCAATACTTTGTTGGGTTTGGAAAGCCTTAGCTAGATAGGCGACGATTGACAATAGAAATTAATTTAGTGGATAAGAAAATTCATTCATGTCAGAATTGTTGTTCAGAGAGGTTACTTTTTGTCGCTACAAAAGATTATAACGTTTTAAATTAATCCTCACGAAGGAAACTTTAATAAAGGACGGATACGAATCCATTACACCAGTGGTTTTAATTGGACTGGATTTCGCTGAAGGCTAATGTTTATGCCCGTTCCCGTGGCATCAACGCTATTATCTTTCTTTCATTTTTAGGCCTTTCCTTTCAGAACGGCAAATCCAGAGTGTACTTTTAAGAACACTGAAGTTATCGATGGTGCAAGTGTTACTTTTGATTGTGAAGAAGGCCACCTCGACTGGTTGCTGGTAACTAAAGAAGGTTATAGTTCAAAACCCCATCAACTCTCGCCTCTCAGCTGTATAGCACGGTTGAGACAACCTACCCACCGATAGATTTTGACGACCCAGCTTGGCTAGGTGCTCCAACTGTCCTCATCAGCTACACCTCGACTAGCTATTAACTGAGGAGACATATTGGTTGCCGACGAAATATATCATAATAGAATAACAAGGCTAACTTCACACGCCAGTAACGACAGGAGTGGTCTGTCAAGGTTTGAAAAGTTTGACATCGGGTCAACTGGTCATTTATGTTCTGTTTAAACGCTATTATTCACTTTGCAAAAGGCTGATTTAAATCGACATTATCGACATTATATTACATTATCCTGTGGTTGTACTGAGAACTGTGTTGTTGCTCTCATCCAAGGGTATACGATTTCCTCAAGATATCCAGGGTAGTCAAACCGAACTACTGTTCTACGCCAACTACTACCGGTGTTTACAGGCATCCTGTAGAGAGATCTGCTGGTTTCAACTCACTCGAAGTATCACTTACTTACATCTAATCAAGATAACTAGTGGAGCCGGAGGTCGTAATACGACTTAAGTAATACCACTAAAAACTTCCAAATTTCAATTGCTACAAACAGATTGAAATTCGAATTGAATTAACAGAAAAAAAAAACATACATGAAAATTGAAATAAAGAACCAGTTTTTGAGGTTATGTCAAAGTTCATTCACATCCACTGTCCAATAATATTTCAATATTTCGAAAAGGAATTAATTTTTATATAACTGACGATGAAAATCCAATTCTCAAGGAATCGGAGGAGAGGGAGACCTTTTGTTAATATATATAAAAAAAAAAACAATTGTAAAACTTGTTGGAAAAATTTTATTTCGATCGGCGATCAAGAGATTAAGGAATTTTGCTTTTGTTGCTGTTTTTGCTATCGAGGAGTTGCAATCAAATCCATAGTTGAGAATGGCTATCGAAAATTCCGAAAAGACGTAACTGGAGTGCATTCACATAATCCGCTTTTCACTGTTGTATATATTCGCTGCTATTCCGTGAGCTTTCCGTCGACCATCTTCGATGGATTTATGAAAATATGACAAAACTGTGGAAAACTGTTGTGGAAAAGCTCAGGTTCGTGCAAGGATGGGGGCCAGGCGGCAGTATATAAGCAACCAGTGTTTGTAGAGAAAGAAAAACCGAACTTTTCTTCGTGACGTTTTATTGTGTAGCGCGCACTTTATATACGAGGTCCTGGCATCACAGTGTTTGTACCTACCATCAAGACTGGTGGGTATGCGGCATCTTAGAAAAAAGGGGAGAAATAAAATACTCGTCAACCGTTTCGATAGGGGAGAAAATAAAACGCCCGACTATCCCCAAGTTCTTTAGGGAAAAATGAATATGGGTGATGGGGATGGGTGGCTATTTATATGGTATAGTAGAATGTACGGCAAATATAAACCAGGAAAGTGAAGAAGACGACAGGATATTTCTTAAGATGCCGTTTTGCTTTTATTAGCTAAAAGCGGTTTTATTTTTCATCTTAAAGAGAACTACCACCATACTTTGTGGGTTCGGAAGAGAGTGGGGGGAGGAGGTTTTCCCAGCAGAGATGGATGACAAGGATGGATCCATTTCCCCGACATGAATTTGCTCAAGGAATGTTTAGTTGACAAGAAAAAGTGTTTGAATTCCCAAAACATATTCGGGTAACTCTGATGATGACGAGCGACGACGACTACGCCGATGACGACGACATGGTGACAAAAAAAACGAGACAGATGCTGAAAAAACGGAAAATTTTCGAAATAATTTTGTATTGGTGAGAGTTGTGGATCCTTTGCCTACGTTGGTGGGTTATGGAACGTTATGGGGGAGCATCATGAATTTGTGGGATGAAGGTAGTAGCAAGTGATGTGAGAAATTATGTTGAGCTTTGGCTTTTTCTTTTCTTCTAGTATAGAGTTGGTGGATGAGATGCTGTGGATGATGCTGTGTAGATTTGTGTTTGTGTGTATGTGTCTGTACTTAGATGATGGTAGGTATAAGATGATTCGATGAAGGAAAGACGAAGACGTTTAGAGGTTTATGTGGAGGACGTAGCGGTACACCATAGGAGGGCAACCACCAACAACGATGAAGATGACGTTGTGTGGCTGGTAAATGTACCATCACGACGACCACCAACCTCTCATCGACGGGTGCTGGATGTTGGTATTTCGCTCTTTCGGCGAATATTGTTAGTTTGTGTTTTTCAAAAATACATAAAATGGGTGCGTTTATATGAAAATCGCTTTACTTTCCCGAATAAATATACATATGACTCCGCCTTGAAATCTAATATTTTACTCAGCAGTTTTTGGTGATGAAAAAAATTATAATTTTCATCGATTTTATGATCTTTGAGCGATGAGACTTTGTGTGAATTATAGGAAGGGGTTATTAATTATCCAACTTACATATAGTATAGCGGTCGAATAGTCTAAATGGATGAAGATTAAATGAGCCCTCTATGGATTAATCTGTCGAAGTATTAATTATGGACGTTATTCTATTATATATTAATAAATATATCTCCAACAATATGGAGGCATAATCCGTCCACTTGAAAGTGGGCTGGAGTTTCATCCTTTGTGGTGGGCTGCGGATTACCATAATATTTAGCCACAACACATTGGCTGGATTCTTGCCATATAACCACGTCTATTACAAATTCACCACAACTCAGAGAACAACTACATAAACGTTTTTTCCACTCAAACTTCAACCTATATATATAGTTATGTAACTACCACAGACCGGGAGGACCTCCTAAAGAGTATTAAAAAGTAAAAAGAGTGTATAAGACGTGGAATCCAAGACAGAGAAAGTTCTTCTTAAGAAAAAGAAAATTGAATGTAGGTAGTAGGTACGGAAAGTGCTACCCATACTACATAAGGATACTATTGCGAATTTGTTTTTGTGCTGTTGTTGTTGTTGCAGTCCTTCTTTATTTTTTTTCCTCCCTACGGAATCTTGCTGTTCAAGGGGTACAAGAACGGACAGGGGTATTAGTAACGTTTGGGGGGCTCTATATGTATATGAAAAACACCAACGGTTTGTGGGTGGCAGCAAAAATATATTTTTCGTTCATCGCGTATTTATATCTATATATCCGTGAAGCAGATGGGTGGTGGTCTGAGTTTCGGAATCCTTCAGGGACTTAGGGAGGTGTATATGGGGTTATGGATGCCCTCCACATCCACAAACCACTGCTACTGGTCTTCGCGGTGATGATGATGATGACGAGTAGTGGTCGAGCTGGCTTCTTCAGGCTTACCGCAGAAATAGTTCGGGATTGTTGCGGCTGGAGAACGGTTAAAATCGCGCGCGTGAATTTATTGCTGATAAAATAAAAATTTAAAAAAAAAGCTTTCTGATGTGTAAATGTAGATCACACTCCTTTTTATAGAATTTAGATAGTTTATCAAGTTTTGATGTGTTCCATAGTGTTGATCATTGATGTTGATATTGATGATCAATGTTTATGTTTTGGTGAAGTGATCTTGATTGATATGATCCAAGTGATCTTGAAAAGTGAGAATTAATTGGTTTTATTAAGTGATTTTTAAGGCGGAATATTTTTTTGTGAATTGTGAATAAGGATTAAGTTTCAGCATCGCTGGGTGTTTTTTTTGGAGTCAGATATAATCAAAGTAAATGATATAATTATTTTACAATTGGTTTTGCTTGTTGTTATGATAATGTGAAAATGAAAATAATAGTGGTAGATTTAGTCAAATAAATATTTCTTATTAAAAATATTGGATAAACTAAAACATCCGGTTTAGATGGTGTAATTGATAACAGATTGATCCATAGTAGTTCTTCTTCGTTGTGAACCCCGAACAGCGTTAACCAATATTTGAGACGTTTCCTTGTAGGATTTGGATATTCACATAAAGTAGTCCATGTCACAGGAAGGATTTATGGGGACAGAGTGGCGTGTATCATTTCAGTACGTAACAATAGCTAAATAACTAACTGATCGTAGCTCCAATAATAGATCTTGTTCAATTTGGTCTAATATTTTTTTGTGTATCTCTACATCTGAGATCCTCCGGCCAGATTTACAATTTCTGTTGTCATTTTTTACGCCTTCCATGTATGAGTTGTGCAGCCTAATAAAGATTCATTCTATGATCAGGAAAACGAGGTACGTGATCTTCTGTGTTCCTCAACACGAGCGCAGTAAGGTCTAGCAGTTTTTCGAGCATTCCTTCATGTAGCGCTGTAAAAATTATGAATCATCGCATGAGTAATACCCTCACGATTCTGTGTCATGACACAGGAATTTGAGATTAATAGTCCAAATCAGAATGTAGTGAAGTTCAAAGTCCTCTAACATGTTACAAGCCATTCTGTCAAGATCGATCTAACAATCCATTTCGATTGATCTGCTTTTTTTTTAGTTGTATCGACTCTTTCATGAGGAACGTTGTTGCAACGGTAGTATGATGTTGAAATTGTTACCCCGCTTAATTATCATGATCATGGCATTTTTTAAGATCATTTGCACATCTAGGGAAATGTAATTTTCTTCGCTATACACCTTTTAAAATTGAAAACTTTTACCACGAACTGATTGTCAATACATAAAATATGTTTTTTTTACTATTTTTTACATCACAGATTATACTTCTAAACTGTGAACTTTTATATAAACCAACCCTATATGATAGATTCAGAGGCTAGCTAGTGATATGTCTATCGTGGTGTTACTTTAGACTAACGGTTAACGGGACATCCTGTATAAAGCCCAAGTCCCAAGCTCTAGATGATCTTCCTAATTATGCCACTGCATGGAGATGGATTGATTGAAAATATTATTAAGACGAGGTTAGGACACTGGTCTTGTAATGGATTCCAATCTCATCTTTGATCAAATATCTTTCATGATTGCAGGATTTATCATTACAGAAATGGGATTTTGTATAAGATTTTGGAAGTATTCAGTAAAAATAAATGTGAAGATTTAAATGAATTTCTTCATTTATATTCCAAGAGAATTTGATGGTGGAAAATTCCGATCAAAGCCAAAACCTATTTACAATCTCTGAAAACTGGTTATAAAAATAAATATTGCAGTTGGTTTTATGAAAAAAAAACCTTGTGTAAAAATACTGATTTTACGGGAGAGATAAAAAATTGTTTACTTTCGTAGTTTTACGTTGATGAGTTCGATTTGGAATTTAAAAATTAATATTAACAAAAGGTATTACCTTGGTTCTTCGCTCAATGTTTATTTATTTTGGATAAAGTTTTGCATTTCATAATGAATTTTCAAAAACAAAAACTCAAAATCCAAATTTAATCCTGCACAGATGTATGAAATGACAAAAGAAAATATGACAAAATTTTAGATAAAGGCGATAAAGTTCTTTGAATAAGCGTTTTAAGTTTCTTAGCCGAGTAAGGACTTTTAAGAATATCACCAAATTATTTTTCTTCTTTGAGTGGTTCTAGAGGGCTAATTGTGGATTCTGCGGTACAGCAGCAAAAGCAAAAAAACAAAATTATTTGTTCTTTCATTATCAACTTATTGGTTTTGGGTGCAAGTTTCAAGTCTTGGTTTTGCCTCTCAACAGATATTTTTTCAGTCCACTGCGGGCTTACACAGTTTTAATTTGTTTTAATCTGCTGGTTTTGTCAACTTTTTCCAATAAAAATTTTTTTTTATTTTTATCAATTTTTTCATTTCTTTCGATTTTCAAATTTTCATTTTTTTTTCAAGTCACTGAATTTCGTTATTTGGGATCTATTAATGAGTCAAAATGAAGACTTGAAACTTGCCGCCCAAAATTAATAAGATGTGTGATGAAACAAAACATAAATTTTTTTTGCACTTTTGTTGCTGTACCGGACAATCCAAAAAATATCTTTCTTGAACAAGTATAAAGCTTAGCTGGTAATAAATCATAGTAATCTTTGCGTTAGAGGAAATTTTGAACCTTGTGTGTTTTTTTCCAGGCCTTAGTTAAGAAAAGTTTATGTCTGTAAAGCAAAAAATTATACAGGTTGTTTCCACCTAAAAGATCAATAGAGCAGAAGATGATAGTACTCACCTAGATAAACAAAAAATTGTATGGATGGGAAGGGGGCGGACATATCAACCGTATAGGAGTTACAGGGTGATTAAGAAAAAAAAGCTAGTTTTTCACAAAACAGTCTGTATATTAAAAAGTACGGTTACAGTTAAGAGCTCATTGTATGCAGAACTTCATGGCTTTTCCAACGACTGCTCAGACAGCTTCGTAACCCTCTTCTCGCAAGAGTTATGGTCATTAACATAACGTTTTTTTGTAAAAACTATAAACTGTAGACTCTCCTCTTTAATTTGACGTATTACACCCTATGTGCTATCTGTATGCGTTAAAGAGTTTTTAACTCACAACCTATTCAGATTATATCGAAATTAGCCGATATTTTTATTTTAAAATGACGCGTTTTCAGTCATCAATGGAACACATATCTTTAGAAATAGGTTTCAGCTTAGCTTTGAGAATAAGTTAAGAGCCATGAAGCTCTTTATACAACGATCTCTTAGCTGTGACCATACGACCTGTGCTTTTTAAGATACAGGTTATTTTGTGAAAAACTAGCTTACTTCTTAATCTTTCCCTGTTTTTAAACGTTTGATATGCCCCCCCCCCCGGCTTACAAGTTTTGTTTGCCTAGTTGAGTACTATCACCCCCTGGTCTATTGACCTCCTAGGCGGAAATCCCCTGTATAATTCCTTATGCTTTGGAGTTTCCTAACAGGGCTACGTCAGAGTTGTTTCCTTCATGTGGGAAAAACCATTTTTACTACCAATTGTTTTTATAATTTAATTACTTTCAAAAGAAGTAATCAAAAAATTCAAATTATTATTTTATTGTAAATTATAATTGTAATAAAAAAACATATTTTGGTAGCATGCAATGTGAAAGTTTAAGTAAGTTTTTTTTTTTACAAAAAATATTAGTACCCCGGTTTAAACATTGCAAATTCGGATAATATTTTGAGATATATCAAGAAGTTTCCTGTTTTAGACCGGGATTCTCTCTTAAATTTATAATTGTTTTTTTATTTCTTTTATTTTCTTTTTATTCTTTTTATTATCTTTTATTTCTATTTTTTTATATTTCCTAATTTAAAAAAGCATGGCAGGACTCGAACTCATTACAGACAAAGTCTGGGCTTTTCAGAAAATCAATTTTTTTTTTATTGGCTTAAAAGATGCGTTAAACCTTCTAGAATATGAGGCATAAAGCTTTTTTTTTTCATCATTGAAATTTTAGGCTCCTCCCCGAGCCCGTCGCTTTGCTTCGAAATGACTACCTGCGTCAAACAAACCCTACTGGAAACGTGCTTTCTTACCTTACTGACGCTAACACAGTAACATATGTTGTTAGGAAGTGTGTATGTTCAGTTAAAATCATTTTCAAGCAAAGTACGTTAGTTTAGCGTCAGTACCTGTAAAATTTAAACAGTCCAATTTTTCATGTCAATAACTCATTTCAAAACTTTAAACGTGTTTTTCTCGAAATACGATTTTTCAAAACGGCACGCAGCATAACTCCAACAATTTTCATTCCTTTCATTTGAATTTTGAACAATATCTTTAAAATAACATTTTGAAGTGAAATACGTACGGGATTTTCGATACGTCCTTTTAGGTTTAACCCCTTAAGTTTATTGCGTGCTCAACATAAATTATTGACAAATTAGTAAGCTTGTTTCATTGTAAATAATTTTTTAATAATTTTAATATTGAAAAATACCCTTCACCAGAAGCTACAAATACCGATATTGTTAACAGTATCTATTTTTAAAGCTATAAATATGTTGTATTTGGAAATATCACTCCATTATTATTTTCCCGATTTTCAATTTTCTGATTCTAATTTTTGCTTTAATTTAAGTCCATATCTGATTTTCACTACAAAGATTGCTTTAAGATTCTTTACATTTTCTTAATAATAATTCTTCGGAAAAAAAAAGTCGTTCAAATATCCAAATCTGCGAGCATTTGAAATCTCTACAAAACAAAAAGTTAAATTTAAAGTAGATTTTCGGATCTGAAATACTCTCATCCATGCATTTTGAACCTAAAATATGTTCTTTTCCTATTATTTCGTCTGAAATTAGTAGGAAATTTTGATTCGACTAGTAATACATGATCATTGGCTCTTGTTAGAATATCTTCAAAATTTTCGTCAGTCCATAAATTAGTTAGAAATGTTTTTAAATCAAAATTATTAAAGCATGACATTACTAAGAAGTTTGTAAATTCGAAAATCAAAAATGAATCATAAAAATTTATGAAATCTTTTGCTTTTCGATACTCTTCATATTTAGCTGTTGCACACCCACCCAATGCGGCCCTGTTACCTGGTAATAGTAATGAATATTTAATGAATTTTTACAGAGAAGGGAGAAATCTTTGGTATATGGATAGGACTAAGAAACTATCGAGTGAAAAAGTTCAAAATATTTCTTAAAAAGAATAATAGTTTTCCTACTTTTGTCATTAATTTGTTGGAATGTTGTGATCTAATTTTGGAAAAATCTAATTTATCTAAACCGACTTTTTTATACTCTGAATTTTTTTAAGTTAATTTCTATTATTATATCATTATATGTATATATTAATTTTTTTCCATATTTTACGATTTTTTGGCAACTTAAATATCATTTAAAAGAAATTTTGAAGTTTTTGAGTTATAAATATTGAAGAAATAGTGATGGCCTGTATTTGCCAGTATTTAACATTACAGGTACATTCTACTACTGCAGAGAATCTGACAAGAATCTAAAAAATATGATCGATATATAAAAAACTAAAAAAAATATCAAACTTTTCTAAGCAAATTAAAAAGTGAACAACAATAACATAACAAAAATCAATATTTGCCAAATTTCAATTCTTTCAGCTGAAATAATAAAAAAATCGAACATTAGTAGTAGGTAGTAGATCACTTTGCTCACAATACTAGTGCTTGCTGTTCATGTAAAATTTCAAACTAAAGTACACCTCTTGACGGCTGCCGTTGTGAATGTAATTTGGCGAAAAAAATTTCACAGCTGACACTATTTGCAGAAATCTCATTTCAATTTTGTATGCAAATATTTTCGCAACTAAAAAAAAAAAAACTACACGCAACTGTATTATTTATCACTTGTAAGCTCACTCAATTACTACATAAATAATTATTCCGCGAAATTTGAGGTACATATCTGCGGAACTTAGATTACACACTAGTTTCTCTTAACCTTTGACCGTTGTATGGAATTGGGATATTTTTAGAGTTCCATACAACGAAAGGAAAAACGACGTGAGATAGGAATTTGAAACTTGTCAGAATGCTAGATTTCCGTGACGTGCACAAATTTCGATAGTCAAAGACTATGAAATATATTGCCCTAGACACACAGCACTCTTAATGAAGAAATAACTAACGACTCATTAGTGTATAATGATTCATTATAAACTGCAGACACACAGCCATTTCTTTAATTAAGTTGATCTGTCAAACTGGCTTGGATAAACTTATCACATTAAAAAAGCAATATGGATCGAATTAACGCAATAAACTTTGTTTTTATTAATTTTCAATTTTATTTATTTTTATTTTATTTCATTTAATGACTGTGAAATGAAAAAAACATTTTATTAAAAAATATTTTGACATAATTACTTTGTGCTTTGCATTTCTTCTTCTTATTTTTCAAATCAGCAGATGCACAGCGGAGCTCTATACTTAAATTATATGCTAAATCTAGTACATTTTTCCTCATTATAGCTATAATGAAGGAAGAAAACACTTCATTAGTGTACTTCATTATCATCTGATTTTCGAGTCATAATGACGTATACTGTGTGACACACGGCATTTTACTGAATAGTTAGTACTAATGATTCATTAGATCGTGCTGTGTGTCTAGGGTATATGTTTCTTATTTTTAATGAGGTTGAGTTGGGGCTTACAAAAATATTTTTTATCGTTCGAAAGAGTTACTTTCAAGGATTCAAAACTATTGGTGATTTGGTTATAAATATTTAGCTCAAAATGTGCAAAAAAAATACCGTTCCTCCCTAGGTGGTTAAAGATAAAATTTTGATATTATCAGAATTACCAGGTATTGAGTTATCGACAATAGAAATATTGACGATTTTTTGCTAGCCGCAAAGTTGCCGAATAAAAACATGATAAAGGTCTGGTATGGAATCCTGAGTCCGCGCTTTCTACCGCTCTTGACTGCTTTTATATCACACAAATTCATTCAATAGCGGTTGAATGAACAATATTAAATAATAAACTTAAGGGGTTGGCCCACACGTAGGAAGAACGCAAAACGAGCATTTTGCTACAGTTATGCCCAGACATGCCATCACAATAGTTTCACTCTAAAGCAGTTTTTATAATTACCGAGATTAATTGTGTGCGCGTTCAATAAAGTTACAGTTATTGATATAAATAATAATAAATATATCACAAATTCACTGTACGTAATGAGAATTGAATTGTTATATTATCACCTAAATCTCAGGTAAAGAGTTACAGCAGCCGTCCGATCAGAAATTTTCAAATCTTAAAATGGCAGAATCTATTTGATTGCAGTAGCGTTGGTATGCTGTCCGTACTGCAGCTTAGAAAAGTGTAGCACGGAATTTTTCCTTCATCGAATGACTCTTAACCACAATATTGTAGCAGACTAGCAGCGTGTGGGCTCTAATTAAGAAAAGCCCAGACCTCTGCCTGTAATGCGTGCGAATTCCAGTATGATTTTTTTTTGCTTTAAATTAAAAAAATAAATAAATATATGAAAGTAAAAAATATTTAAAAAATGAAAAAAAAAAATACAAAAAAAAAATAATTTAAAATATATACATATACCTAAAAAAAAAAAAAATTTTATTTAAAAAAAAAAACAAAAATAAATTAATGAAAATAATAAAATATTTTTATATAAGAGAGAATCCCGGGCAACTTTAGTTAGTATATAATATTTAACTTATAGACAATGGAACAGGACAGAGATCCATATTATTTACTTAGTATATCGGAAAGGTTTATAATAATAAACGACAATCGGCTAGATTTTATGAAATTGTACTAATTTTTACCATTCAAGCATAACAGAAGTAGAGGGAAAGTTATAGAAATTAAGTGCTTCAGGTATAAATATTCTCATGACAGTTTTACAAGAATCACTTTTTTAGTCTTTGCAAGAGTAATTTATTTTTCTGTCCTTCTTAGTTGGACAAAACTTACAACGTTCTTGCCCGCTAGTCGCGTTGATACAATTAAAATGAACATATAATTGTACGCAAGAATTTTCGTAGAGTTACGTTTTCGAGTCTTCCTGACATCACATATGCCTTAACTAATTCCATACCTAACTTTTTCAAGGCTCCTCTTGTAAATGGATAAATTTGTTTAGAATTGGTTAACTTAACAAAAAAATGTGCGAATGGGACATTTTGACGTTCTTCTAGACGTCGCGTCATATACTGATGACAGAGATAGTCGAAAATGTTAGTGTTGCCTTTAGTTTTATTAGATGTTAAAACTGGAAGGGTTTTTGACATAATAAGAAAAATGTTTGTTTACTAATGCGTGTTGTGAAATTAAGCATGTTGTACTTTTCCCTGTTCTATGTAATAAAATAAAAATAAATAAATATATGGAAACATGGTAAAAAAAGGAAAAACTCTGAAAATTTTGAGTATGGGCCCAAAGATGCAGCCAATTTTTCATTACTTAAGGTAAAGAGGATAAACCTTTGTTGTACATAGACTATAATCTCTAAAATGTATACACGACAAGATAATTTTTTAGCCTCTAGAGATCTCCAGAGATCATGGTTAATTTTCAAGAAAGAGATTGTTAGAAAGAATTATCCCAAAAGTTATAAATATTCTTGTGTATATCCTTGGTGTAATAATTTAACCGAATAAGAGATAAACAACAAATTTGTCTGATTTTGTTTTTTAGAATAACCAGAACTCTATTGATGAAAAAAATTTCTTCCTTAAACCCATTACCATCCTAACTTGACGTTTTAAAAATTTACCAACATTATTAGTGCTTTTATTTAAAAATTTATGAAAAATTAAAAGGATCTATTTTTAACATAAAGGATATTATATTATCTTTAATTGTTTATCTTATAAAAGGCATTCCTTATGTAATATTCCATGAAATAATATAAATTCCATGCTTCTATGATAATTAAATCCAAAGTTATTATTTCTTTAATATAACTCAGCATATCAAAAGTTGGAAAATTTTAAGTATCTCGAAGTCCTTTAATTCAGGCAGCAAAAAAACTTAACTTTCAGCAAAGAAGAACTTTGGGAAAGTGCAAATTTTGTTCGTTTTTCTATAGAATAATAATATAAGACTAGGGCCAATAAATTAAATAAAAATTAACATAAAACTGTGTCAAAATCACTCTACAATTAACTGATAGAGCAAAATACAAAAATACACAAATAGTCTCCGGAGACCTCGTAGACGAAAAATGAGCAAACTTCGGATCCCGGAGCCCTTTCATGGCGGACCGTTTGATTTGAAATACACGACGGGAGACCGAGACCATCTAGAGATTTGGTCTCTTTAGAAATCTTTTGGGTCTCCAAAATGTGTACATAGGTCTCTGGCTCTTCAGAGACAGAGAAATTGGTTTCCTGAGGCTAAAGTTTCTCGCCGTGTAGTTTCACCTTTACAGTAAGTATAAGATACATAAAGGTGGGAGCTTAGAATAAATCAACTCATTCTTAAACCTAATTCGAAATAAGTCCTTTACGTTGATGTCAATTCTTAGCACAATCAGACAGAGATTTCAATATGTCACTTATGTATTGCTGTCAAAATATGCAAATAAGTATCGCCTAAAAAATCTCGAATATACTAACTTTAAATCATTTAACTATTTCCTGCTAACACTATTAAACTACATAAAAAAAAAAAAATAATTCACTACAAAAAAATTATTATCTCACACTTAAAAAAATAGATAGAAAACTTGGTTTAACTATGGTTAACCTTTTTCTCTTCCTCTTCTTTATGATATTTACAGAGAGTGTGGCTTTTTTGTTTCTTTTTGTGCGGGTACAAAATATGCGGTAACGCCCTAACAGATGGCACCAGCAAAAACTTCACGTCACACCACACGTCGAGTTCGTCAGATATACTTTTCGTATATTTCATGCATGCAAATTTATATATAGTAGCCAGTACCCACCCGCACCGGATATGCATTCGAATTTTCCGGATTATATTCGTACAAGGTTTTTCCAGTTTTTCACGTTTTTCAGTTGCCTTTCTATTATTTTATTTTCAAATAATTTCCACAATGTGAAAAGCGGATGTACGTTACGTTCTGTTTCTTTTTTTCCTTCCCTCTGGCTCCTTCCGTTCGGCACACCGCGTGTGTGAGAGGCTTTTTTCGGTGTGGTTGTCGGTTATTGTTAGTTTTTCCGCCACTTTTTGTCGACAGAATTTCTGCTCAAAATATATTCATTTGTACAACCAACCGGAAAAAATTATATTATAAACATACGCACATAATATGATATGTAGACAAGTATATAGGTAGGTAGGTAGGTAGGTAGGTAGGTAGGTAGGTAGGTAGGTTTGTAGGACTATAGGTCGCCATGGCCGTCATATATATGCAGAACGACAGACGGTATCACCAGTACGTCTGGGATCTGGCTCTTCTTTATCTCATTGAGCCATTCGCATGTGGTACAGCATCAAGGTCTACTATGGCATGAATACTGCGTAGAGCTCTACTATACCTACACTGTACAACAATATCATAATTATATACCTACAATGAATATTTTGTAGGTCCAGAAGGGCATGATTCTACAGATAAAAAAATAAAAAACAAAAACAAAAAACGGAAAAAAATTCATATATTTGTGGATTTTATTCGCATCTGCGGTGCTATTGTGTTTGTGATTTGTATTGTGTGGATGTTTTCTTTCTGGTGGGCATACCATGTCCATACCTACTATAATTTTCGTGGGCATTATGGAACCAATGTGTCCGCAGTTTTTTGTTTTGACTCGTGCGGCTGTTGGCCTGTGGCTCCGGCGGGATCAGCCACCAACACTCTTCCCAATTTCAGACGTTCATATGGAAACACACGATGTGAGATAAAATGTTATAAAATATTATCGCGTGGAAATTTCATGGAAAATTTCGACTTAACTGAACTTATTCGTTTGAAGAGCTTATTGAAATAAACATCGGCGTGGATGGACAGAATTCGTCCTGTCGAGGTGCCGAAACTGCTTGCCGCCAATGATTAAATCTTTAAAAATTCTAGTGAAAAAGTTTTAAGTTTTTCTGCTGTTATGTTGGTGCAATTGAATTGAATTCGTTTCCGTTTAAGTGAAAGTTAGAAGCTGAACTAGGATCCTGAAAAATTCTTTACAATTTATAACAAAAAAAAAAAAAAATAAAAAAAAAAATAAAGTGAAAAGTTTTAGTGTGTTTTGGGATTTTTAATGCCCCCACTTTATATGTAAGTCTTAAAGTGGTTACGATGTTTTTTTTTTAATTCAAAATTCATTCTAACCTGACTTTGGATATTTCGAAATAATGTACTTAAAATGTTTTTGAAAACAATTTGATTTGAAGTACATATAAGGTAGTATAAAAATATAGAACGATTACCGAAAGTATTTGCTGGCATACCAAGAAGATAGATAGCGAATCGGTAGTTGGTGTTCTTATTAGTCTGTTGGAGAGCAACGACGAAATAGATCCAATGACGTGGATACCATGTTTAACCAGCGATATTATTTAGGTTTAATAACGTTGTTGATTTCCTTTTTTTTCTTTTTGTAAGCAAACTACTTTGGACATAATGGTTATATGTATCTTAAGTACTCCTATTAGATTATATATGATAAGGTCGGCATAAGAAATGTCTACCTTTTGTTATGGGTACGAATGTCACCCACCTTTATAACTGCATAACTTCTTTTAAAAATTTGAATTTGGATGAGCTAGATATCATCCAAGTCTTTTTGGAGAACTATGAAGATTCCATCTTAGTCCGTTTATTTGAATAGTTTTAATTGGTTTGTGGCTAAGATTTTCAAAGCAGCAGCTCTTGGACGACAATCTTTTGAGAAGTTCGTCTGCGCAAAGAGCTTCATGTTTTCTGCATTCATAGGGGAAGGAAGGGTAAGGTGACGAGTCGGGCAAGATGACGAATCGTTAATTATATGAGATTGCCAACCGAAGGGGGACTAATTCTAAGATTTATACGGAATTAAATAATGGGATCCGCCTGCGCAGTAAAAGAGAAACTAACAAGAGGGACCATTTTTTATTTAGGCAATAGTGTCTCATGTGCTCACATGCAAGTTCATTGTAAAATTAGGTTCGAAAAAAATTGTGTTACCATAAAATTTGGTAAAACTTTGAATTTCCACCGAAGTGTTTTTTTAAATGATACAACTTTGGTTTCTTGCATTAATAAATTATGGGTAAGTTGACGAATTCAACTGGCGGGCAAGATGATGAACTCGTCATCCTACCCGAATCATTCACATACTTTGCTGTGACCTTAATTTTTAATTTAATATTATTTTTATTATATTTATATTTATATATTACGGTTCATAAGACTCGGTCACAGACAGACACACGGACATCGGAGGTTTAGTAATAGGGTTCCCGTTTTTACTGTTTGGGTACGGAACCCTAAAAAGGAGGATATAAAAAAAGATATAAAAATGATCAAATTTTACTATCGTCATCTTTCCCTCCCTTCACCTATATCTATTATCTTTGTTTTTTTGTTTTTTTTTGGTCCGAGCTTAAATTTTTTTAATGTTGACAAAAGTACATGGTCAAGAAATTATCTTCGATGCATTACACGAATTTAAGAGAAGTAAGGAAATGAGCCATGTAGAGTTTAGATGCATTTGTATTTGTCATTGTTTTGCTTAATAGGGAAGTTGTCATAATATGAGGTTACCATATCATGTTGATTATATTTCATGATATCTCAAACTTCCATTTCCACTAGTTATAAAAATATCCTAAATTTGTGTTCTTTGCATTCCACGAACTAAATTTATTGGAGTAAGTTGAAATTTCACGGTGCACTTGCATTTTATCGTCGATTTGCATTAACTTCCTACTAATCTTGTTACTGGTATAACGTACATTTTCCCTACTTGCAATTTTAATTCAATTTCAATGAAATTTTTACCTCAATAAATACTTTATCATATTTAAAACATTTCTGATGTGCCAAACAATATCTTTCGAGTCCATTTGTTTATTAAAATATGCATTTTTTTTAAATACCGAAACGAAAAAATGCAAAATCTTATTTGGCTGTGGCGATTGGTGATTGCCGCTTAGGCGTTATTTACCTAAATGTGTGATTTCTACCTATGTCAATAAACTTCGCAAAAGTTTGTAATTTTGTATTATAATCCAATTATTAAAAACATTAAATCTTGCATTAATGTTTACCTCCACCCACCTACCCACCGCCTCTTGCAACCAACTCATCTCGCAAGACGGCAGACAGATTTTGTTTAGACCGTCTACAGCCACCAACAATCCACACAAATTCTGAAGAAATATGGTGGATTTAAATTCTAAGAAAGATGTGAATTTTTGCCTATATTGAAAAAAATGTTTGGTTCGTACCCATGATATATTTAGCCGAGATCAGTGAGTTATTGAGGTTTGCTATAAGCTCTTCCATACATCACTTTCTTAGGACTACCGTCAATATCTGTATATTTCTTGTCTGTGGTATATGTCTGAGCTTGTTATCCTTTTCCAGCTATACTTCACTAGCTGCAAGATAAGTCAAGGTGACTCAAAGATTATCCTCGTATTTGTTCCTCTCAGTGAAAAGTAAAAAAAAAACACAATGTCTTCTTCGTCCAAAACGCTGCCATTTTGATAAAGTTGATATCTTTTTAAAGGGAATTGGATTGGTATTTTTTAGGGTTCCGTACCCAACGGATAACAGCGGGAACCCTATTACTAAGACTTCGCTGACCGTCCGTCACCAGGTTGTATCTCATGAATCGTAATAGGTAGATAATTGAAATTTTCACTGACTGTGTAATTCTATTGCCGTTATAAAAACAAATAATAAAAAAATAAATAAAATTAAAAATTAAAGGGGGCCACCATACAAGAAACGTCATTTCCCCCATTCTTATTATTATCTGTCTCTCACCGGGCTGTATCTCATTAACTGTAACAGGTAGACAGTTGAAATTTTGACAGACTGTACTCGTATATTTCTATTGTCGCTATAATAAAAATAATAATAAAAATAAAATAAAATTAAAAATTAAAGGCGGCCCCATACAAGAAACGGGATTTTTCGGCGTTTTTTTCCTCGTTTTATTCTCATTCATTATTATTATCATAAGTTAGCATTCTTTTTTTAAATGACAGCATTATTATTATTTATTCATAGACAGCAGTATTTTGTCACAAGACGCCTACTCTTATTTGAAAAAATAAATAAAAAGTACATAGTGTTAAATTTTGTACGATGGTTTGGAATGTGAACCTAAATTTTGTATAGCTATAACTATTATTATATTAAAGACCTCTTTGATGCTGTATATTGTAATAAAAAATAAAGGATATGTTTTTCAGGTATATAAACTGTGCCAATTAGTTTAATTGAAACTGATCTGAATTCGGTTATGACTCAGTTGGTAAACTCAAAGTTCCAAAAAGTTTCATACAAGTGATCGTTTTTGAATTTTATAATCTCTGAATTACTCTATGCTCGCATTTCAAATCAACCTATTTATTTTCCTGACAAAGCTGTACAATTCGATCAAAGATTATTCGCTGGAGCTTTGAAAATCTCAGCAAATATGAAAGAAATAGACATATAACACTAAATAGTAGAAGTTGACAAAAATATTTCATACAAAGGGTAGTAAGATTTTCATCTCTACCGCCCTCATTTTCATTATGGTGATCTCTATATGGGATCATATTTGGATAAAATCATTTTATTTGCTGCTATGTTTTACCGTTAAATTGTGGTTGCCTATGTTTTTGATAAGCCACTCCTTCCGTACAATCATATGCAAGAAAGGTTACTTTTCAATACGAAGGGAATCTTCCTGCTTGCAAATATTGATATTTTTAAGGCTAGTGCCTATGTTCAGCTAATACCTAGAAAACCAGAAGTAAACGATTGCTCATACTTTAAAAAATTATAGAGCAATTTCCGTTATTTCAATTCTCTTCAAAACCATCTAGAAGATTACCTATTTATTAATGACCGTTGGTATTGCTGTCTTGCTGGCCGCTCAATTGGATAATTACTAGTTTTCTTTACTGGGCCATTGAAACAATATGAGCCAATGTCTCAATAACTTTGATGAGTTTGAAATTAATGCATTATTTATTTCAAACGTTCTTGATCAGTCAGTCATTTCATTCAAACCTTAGGCATTACGTCTGGGCGCAAACCTCCCTAATTTAATTGAAAATTACTTTCTAGCCAAATAATTCGAGGCCGCATAAACGCCGGTATACCGCAAGGTTCATTTCTATCTCCCACTGGTTTTTTTTTTATAACTGATTTTCCAGCGTTCTTTGTCAACCCTCCTCATAATTTTATAGACAGCAGAATCCTTTATTTTATTTACTTTTTGAACTCTATAGTGGACTCACGTGGGAATACCTCACCTAAGCCGATAATTTAAACATAATCCACTATGCTCTTAATCCATTTCTGTCAAAAGAGTAGATATCATAAGCTCACCATTCTTAAATATATGAGGCATAGAAATATAGGTCTGATAACAAATTTTACTGACTTCTATCTCTAACCTGATCACCTATATGCGAATCTTTTTACGTTACGATCCTAAACACGAGCATATCCTCACATGCTTTGGCTCAAATTCTGGTTTATCTTTGAATGTCTTGAATCCTTCGTTAATAGAACAGCTTACTATTTTTTCATCAATTTTGAAGCACAGCTGCTCTAACGACACTGACATCGTCACTTTTTAGAATCACTCCAATGGTTGTATACTTACCTTACCTCTCTTTACTTTGCTTTCAGCAATATCGGCATCATGGGATATTCCCTGAGCTGTAACCTTTGGCAAAATAAAAACATAGAAAAGGATTAAGAGGTGACCATTTACGTTGGAAGCTGCCTCGAATTATCTCTTGAAAATATGCTACATCAAATATTGGAGATTTCATTCTATCTGCACAGGATATTTCGGTTCCTTTAGTCATCCATTCATACACATCCTGTAAGGTATAGTAGATGCGGCACAGGCATGCTTGATTTTTATTTGCTTGCATTGAAATGCCATTTTCACCTTTTGGGGATTTTTAATGGTTTCGAGATTTTTTGGTCCTCTTTATGAATCTGCACCTTTCCACCTACCTTAACTAACTTCGCTATCACTGCCTATTTCAGTGATTTTGCATCCTTCGAGATATAGTATACGCCTATCGTTCCCTTTTATCCAGATATTTTAGTTGACTTCATGATTTTGATGTAGTTAAAACACGGCTCTCCTTCAAGCTGTTCCAAAGGTTCCAAGTCTAGAGTATGACCTGTGAGGTTGAAGGATGTGATAAAAATCCAATTCCCTTTTTGTCTTTTTGAGTTCTACGGCGATCCTGTATTGGTTAGATATTCTACAGAGGGTTTTATTTTTAAAGTGATTTGCCAACTTTTGGTTAAGATAATCCGCATTTCTCTGAATTGAAGTTCATGTTAATTGGACCACTTTTTTCTGGAAGACCTTCTACCATGGTGTTAAGTGGTCCTGGTGTCGTTAAATCAACAAGCAGATATCGTCCCTCCTCATAATACATTGTATATCCTATAAGCTGTTGTCGAGTATATTCGAAAGGGCATCGTTAGTAACTGGTAGAAATGGAACAGTAAAGAGATAACGTAAGGACTATTTTCGGAGTTTGTTTGGAAATCACTTCGAATTGGTGTGAAGAGCCCTAATTAGTTCTTACACATAAGTTACATACGTTATGATTCGCTGTTGATAGTAAGGGAACAATTTTGAACCCTTTTTCTAACATTCCTACAGAACACCGGTACAGTCAAAAGATTGTTAAGACGCTTCCTGTAGACAAATCATTATGAGCTCATCAATGAGTTTCTCATGATTAATCAGATGAACGTCTTGATAAAATCTATTCGCGTTTGAATTAAAACCGAAAAAAAAAAAATCAATTATTTACTTATTCACAGATTGTGTCCATATTACAGCTCTTTCTTTCACTTATTTAGAAATGTATACTTTGCTTTTCATTTGTGCATTTTACTTAGATGTGAATACATAATGAGTGTCACGATGAGCTTATTAATGAGGAATGTCCAAAAGTGTCATGATGAGTTCATAGATGAGAAGCTGATTTTACAATGGATTTCATGTATTTTTGCGAATTCAAACTCCTGTGGTAAATCAAACCCTGAGTCGTTGAGAAGTAAGGATTTGGACATAAAGTCTTGTTCAGTATATGAGCGACAGTCTTTCTGCGGAAGAACAAATCCAAAAATTAATTTAAAAATTTAACTTAAAATTTGATAAATCGCAAAAATCAATTTAAATAATTTTCCTAGTAGAAATCTCACGGTAATGACAAGAATATTTATTTATTGTTAGTTTAGTATAGGTATAGGAAGCATTTTCATTATATCCAATGACTATTAATAACAGGTAAAGACAAGGTAAAACGGAGAATTGAAGAATTTTAAGAATTTTTATTTTTAACGATTCCAAATCAAATTACAAATACAAGAAGAAAAAACAACCGTCTCATCCGGGGTTTGATACCGGGACCTTCCGCTTGCCGGGCGACTGCTCTTACCACTGAGCTAACGAGACAGATGATTTTCCCTCTTGCATTTATCAATTTGTAATTAGCCTACTAAGCCACGTTGCTTTCAGCTGGCATTAACCAGTAACGATGAAAGCGCACAAATAAATTGTAAATTCAATTTTTATTTATTCCGGACTGGAATCGAACCTACACTTTTAGAATCGGTCAATGATGGAGAATTGAAGAATTTTAAGAATTTTTATTTTTAACGATTCCAAATCAAATTACAAATACAAGAAGAAAAAACAACCGTCTCATCCGGGGTTTGATACCGGGACCTTCCGCTTGCCGGTCGGTTGTTTTTTCTTCTTGTATTTGTAATTTGATTTGGAATCGTTAAAAATAAAAATTCTTAAAATTCTTCAATTCTCCATCATTGACCGATTCTAAAAGTGTAGGTTCGATTCCAGTCCGGAATAAATAAAAACAAGGTAAAACCATGAGTAATTTCTAGCAGGAGCCTATTGCCTTATGTGATGGATTATAATATTATTTTTTTTTTACGTAAATGCTGAATTTTTATTTCTTTAAGTAGCTATATCAGTGGAGCTATGGAAGCCACAAAGGAAATAAGTCATTTGGTTATATAATAAAAAGAATCACATATAAATATTGTAACAAAATACCCTCCCTCCCTTTCTCTACTTCATCACCCATTCCTGAGTTTTAATTTTAATTTGGGCTTCCGAACATACTCCATTCTGCCTGGATGCTCTTCGAATGGTCCAGGTTCATTGTTTTTCCAAAAGTTCGAGTTTCTAATTCTCTCTCTTTTGAGGGAAAATTAAACAAAGTGCACAAATTTGCTGTAGAACTAACAAAGACCTGTTGAACTCCATTGTTTTAAGGTCTACTAAAAATCCCTTTTCGCACTACATAGAGTGTGCGGTGAAATGAAAAGGATAAAAAAAAAGTAGAAATTCACGTTGAGTACATTTTTCACTTTATATGCGAAAAAAAAAGAAATACTTCGACTCTGATGTAAAGCTTATTTCCCAGCTTTAAAAGTTTAGGGGCCACATTTCATGTCTCGTCTTTTCAGCAGACACGTATTCTTTGATCTCTGTGAAGTGATTCGTAATGAAGTGGTATGTAATGCCTGCTAACACTAGGGGGAAAGTCAATATGTTTTTCATCACCCTTGAAATTCATTGTGACACTTTTCTTTGAAAATATGTCTTTAAATTTGTTGACATCTTCAGAAGGATAGGGTTAGGGTGATAAGTAAGAAGAATGAATTTTGACATAAAGGAGTAGAACTAGATAGAGTCACTGATATAGATTTATTTTTTACAAGAGTTTAATTTTCAGTCACGGAGCAGAGTTATGGTTATTATTTATATGTTTTAATTTCCTTGTCGATCCTGTATTAGCCCGAGTGTTGCCGTAGTTCTTTGTTTGATGCTCAATCTAATCTAGCAAAATTTTAGAATCTGCGTTTTCGTGATTATTTGAATTTCCTGATTAAGTCATAGACCAGCTACGTTGCTCGTATAAGCTTTCGAATTATGATGTTGGTGTTCAGGTCGATGGTCGGTGGACCAGTATCCAGATGTTTAAATCTTAATTTGGTTCTATGCGACGTTCTAATAGTCCCATTTTTATGTCACCGGAGTTTTTGTCGGGAGAGCTAGGACGTGCCTTATGACTGCATGAAATAGAAGTGACGAAGTGTAGTAAATATATTTGTCGAGCCCCATTAAAAGTGTCGAACAATCTATTGTTATTTAGAACCACTTTTCTAGAGTTGGTAGAAAGATTACTTTCTGGTTAGATTAATTCATGGGC
This sequence comes from Dioctria rufipes, assembly GCA_963924295.1. NCBI lineage: Eukaryota > Metazoa > Arthropoda > Insecta > Diptera > Asilidae > Dioctria > Dioctria rufipes. Next base: position 20,731,255 of record OZ002742.1, read on the forward strand.
AAGCCTCTTTTCATACGATCAAGTGCCCTATAATTTTTTTCTGGAATTACATGTAACAGGATTTCCTCGTGATATAGAACATAGATACATTTCCAGTTTTTCCAGCCAGTATATTGTTGTAGTTATTTTTTGTCAGACTTTGAAATTTAATGGTTGGTATCCATATGGAAACGGGTCTAAATTAGGTCACAACTATATGTAATGTATCTTGTCCTTAAGGGCTATCTTTGAGTAAAAGTAAATCTTGCTGTTATCTGAATAAATGGTTTTCTGATTCAGGCAAACTGTCTAAAACTAGGTAAGATAATTTTTCAGATCACGGTTTTATTTTCCACTGTATTAATGGCTATGAACTATGTATGAATGGCCTTACACTGAAAAAAAAAAAGATTAGTTGCTTTACGCCAATGAATTTGTTTCATCAACAAATAATATCAGTTGATTTTCAGGTAATGAATTATATTCGTTAAGAAAACTTATTGGAATTAGTTGATTCAGCTAATCTTGTTTAGTCATAACATTTGTGAATTCAACTAATTGTTTAATTAGTTTTGATAGTCTTTCGGAATTTCGTGTCCGAGCATATTTTGTTTTTTCAACTAATCATTTTGTTGAGTTAACTAATTTTTATAATATAAATTTCGAAAAAATAGAAAAATCAGCTAAAACAGTCGTTGTTTAATCCAGTCTTTAGAAGCACTTATTAGAACAATCGACTAATTAATATCGCTCTTTCAACAAATTCAATTCTGCAAATTAACTAATTGATGGGTTGATTTTGAATACCGCATTATTTCAAATAACTGAAACATTAGTTTGAAGACATTAGTAATCAACTAATCGAATTTGTTAAAATATGTAGTGAAATTGGAAAGTTTAGCTAATTTTTTAGTTGATCATAATAATAAAATGCTATGAATTTAATTATTTTTGTCATTATTATTTTTTTATGATTTTATTATCTGACCGCAGTAGGCTGACAATATTTTTAATCAAGAGGAAAAAAAGCATTCTATATGGGCAAAAACTCTATGTGTACTCATTACTACGACTGAGAGTTTCTACCTACTGTAGACGTTGAAGAAAATATTAAGCAAACCCTATATATTCACTCAGTATAAGTTCTAAGTGTGAATTATATGAGGCAAAAATTTCTGATTTGTTGATTCATCGGATGTTTAAGTCGAAATTATGAATTGGGTTTTAACATGTCCAAACGAAATTTAAATTGAAAATAGATGTGTCAAAGCAAAGGTTCAGATTTTCGATTCCACAAATGTATTGATTTAATTTAATGGGCTTGCGCATGAGTTTCTAGAACGATGAAGCGACAGTACAAATGGTAATTTCTCAGTCCAAGAACAAATTGGCCCTAAAAGTTTTCCCAGAACACTTAAAATATTCTAAAATTTGTATGACAGCACCACAGGTTTCAAGATTTCTTCTATTTATGAAATTATATTTATTATTTTTTCGAAAATGCCATAGACGGACAAACGGACAGATATACAAAAATCAAAATAACAATTATGCGTGGGTGTCCAATCCATTTTTCCTTTATCAGTAATATGCGTTACCAGCGAAATGATAAACTCAGTATTACCTATGAGATTTCATCTAGGGTAACATATTTGGGAAACCGCCATATTGAAAGTTTCGCTTGACATTCATGAAGCCACAGACAGAAATTATCTAAGTGTTTTTGTTCTACTTGATTTCAACAAAGCATTCTATTCTAGTGTCTGATCATAAAAAAAAAAAAAAAAAAAAAATCCGATAAACTTTTCTTCTTTTCATCAGCAGGTAAACTTATTGAAAACTTCCTCTGCAGACGTACCCAATTTTTTAAAACTGAGAACAGCTTTTTGAACAACAGTAACAACAGTGGGGTGCCTCAAGGATCCATCCTCGGCTCATACCTTTTCTGTCTGTACACAGAAGATGTGCAAATTTATCTCAGTCGCTCTCGCTACAGAAAGAAAATTTTTCAGCTATTTTCGACAATTATGGCTTATTGCCACTATACGTAAGCAATTAGGCAATTATGCCATAGAAAGTAAATTTTGGCATATAATGACTTTCTGCCCTTCAAGTTCCCCTAGGAACCTCTTTAGCCCATCGTATGCATAAATTCTTGCATAAACTATCATACGTAGCCAGCAATCATTATTATACCTATTCCAGAATATTACTTTCCTGTCATACAATACTTGATATCTTGAAATCTCTTAATCCCTCTATGTTGTTCTCACTTTGTCGAACTTTAGTAAATTGTTCACTATTCACGCTTCTAGATTCTTTTGCCTGCTTTTATTGACGCGTTTTTTTACTCTTTCTTCTCTCTTCTTCGTTTTTTGGCTCTTATCTTGCTACTACTTCAAGTAAATTATTATTGATTTGGTGAAAAGGTTAAAAAAAAAAAAACAAAATCAATTTTGTTATATTTTAAACAATTCTATACTTTCAAGTTTCGTTAATTGAAACTTCAACCATAAGATGGCGCTAGATGTTTTAATTACATTTTAGAAAACTAAATTAAATAAAAATGATCTTATAATGGATAACAAAACATTTCTACTCTTACCGCTTTCAGTTAACACATTTCAATGTGTAGTGTACACGAAATGATGCCCTGAGGGTGTCCGCACAACGTTCGGAAAAATTTCTTAATGGAATTGTCAAAAGTGAACCAGCGAATAATTATTGAACAATTCAAGTGAATTATGCATATTGCAAGTGAAGTTAGCTCAACAACAAATCAGGTGCCTCACGATGGCGCTTCTTCCAACAGTGCTGCTAACACTAATAATAACAATAATAATAACAACAACAACAACAGCGGTGACAATATTCCTTATTTGACAGCTGAGACTTTGGCAGAGCGGACCGTAGACGGTCTATTGGCTGAACATCCCGGCGAATTAGTTAAAACAGGATCTCCACATATTGTAAGTTCATTGAGGTTTTTGGATGTTTTTGAAAAAGTCATTTTCTTTTGTATTTAGGTTTGTACGGTGCTGCCAACTCATTGGCGATCTAATAAGACATTACCAGTGGCATTTAAGGTACTTGCACTCGGCGAAGTTATGGATGGAACTATAGTTACTATTATGGCGGGAAATGATGAGAACTTCTGTGGTGAACTTAGAAATTGTACCGCAGTTATGAAGAATCAAGTAGCGAAATTTAATGATTTGCGATTTGTTGGAAGAAGTGGTAGAGGTAAGCTTTGTAGTTAATTTTTTGAAATTGAAAATGGTTTTTTCTTCGCAAAACTTTGAAAAACAATTGCTTAAAATATTAAATCTAATGTTTTAATGTATTGAATTGAACTTAAAAAAAACATCTCTCGGTGTATCATATTTTTTTTTGAAATTCGAACTTTACCAATTTTGAAATTAGTTGGTGTTATTTACTATATTGATCATGTGTGAATTGGGTATGAAAACGATAAGATTTTAATAATGTGAATTTGGTTTCTTCTGATCTTTGCTCTCTCCTGACCTACGATGAGATGGCAGGATGGTGGCGGGATGTAATTTATCAAACGAGAAAGGATTCAAAATGAATTTGTAGATTTTTTCAGTCAAGGGTGGAGTATGCCAATGGATTCATTGGAGTGTTCTGATTATATTTTTTTCAGAGCCCCTTCCTAAAATCACTCCTTCCCTTCAAATTTACGTTTGAAAATTTTTCGTTTTTCTACAGAAGTGCTCATAAGACCTTTCACGGATATTGCAGGATCAAACTTGAGCACTAGTTATACAGGGAGCCATTCCCCATTTTGAATAATAGCCGACATATTACAATTTTTGGTCAAATGTCTCAGTTATTTATCGAACCTTAAATTTTAAATCTTGAGAAAAATTTCATAGAAATTTGTAGTCTTATCCTTGATCCTTTAAAGTTTTTACACTAAGGACATAATTCTTTCTCTTTCAAAATATGACTCGTAATCAGTCTTTTACAACAAAAGAAGAACCAGTGCTCAAGTTTGATTCTTGCCATATCCGTGAAAGGACTTAAGGACATTTCGAAAAAAGAAAAAAATTTCAAACGAAAGCTGGAGCGTGATGAAGTTATTCTAAGGAGGAGGTTTGAACAAAGGTATGATCAGGACACTACCGGAAATCTATTAGCATACTCCATCTTTCTTATTTACCGAACACACTGCATTTAATCTGACAGCTCAATGCACGTCATCAATTTTCATTCAAAGTTTTCTGAACTACATATGTATAGAAAATGGCTCCATCCAAAATTCAAGGAGTTTATTTTTCTCCTTTCAACGGTTTGTTATAACCCATCAAGGATTTTAAAAAAAAATAGATATTCAAGGATCATATCCATTATCCTTGAAAACAAATTTTCAGAAAAGGACCTTGACTGATTTTTTCAGGAACTTCAAAATATCCTTAAATGAATAGCGTTTATTTCATGGGCTTGCGACGGATACATTTGCCTCTTTTTTAAAATTTCAAAATACCTTATCTCCGTCAAAAATACATGAAAACAAAAAATATATATATACAATGTACTATTAACAACAAAACCATCTACCTGTGAAATTTCATCAAAATCGGAGATGGTCGATGCATGAATTTACACAATATTTTTTCGATTTTCTATGGGATAACCCTAATGGTCTACCCCCTGCAAGGGCGGTAGTGATCAATTTGGCATTTGAATGAGAAAAATCAGTTGTTCCGTTCTCGAGATATGATTTTTTAAAAATTCCTAAGTTTTTATTACATAGAGGTGGCTGACATTCGAACCTAGTATGCAGATAGTAGATTTTTTTTTCTAAATGGGTCTTTAGTAGCTTAGCTATACCAATCCCAATAGATTTTTCCTAAACAAATCATTAAAATGGAGTGGCGTTTAATATTTTTCGACGAGGAGTTATGGAGTTATCTAAAATAGTGGTATATGTACATTTCTGTAAAAAAATTTCCAAGTCCTCACTTTTTTTTGTTGTCTTCTTTAAGAGGAGTCAGTACTCAGCAAAAATTTCAATTTAGATACCAGCGAGCCTGTAGGCAATAAAACTTACTATACGTAGGTTTGTGTCCTGAAAGTATGAAAATTCATATAAAATTAGCGTAGACCTAGACCATTTGTCACATTAGAGACATCTAGCGTGAAAGACAGAATCCAAACATGCGACAATTTAAGACGAAAATGAAAATTTGCAGTTCAAATAAATTGAAAATTTTTAATGAAAATGAACTCTCCTAAATTTTATTTTGCATATAATTGTTAAATATACCATTTTGCTTTATATTTCTACAACTTTCAACGAAATACTGCAATTTCTGGTCTGTGAAATATCTAGAGAAAAAACAAGTACTATTAGAGTCAAATAATTAAAAAAAGTGCCACTAAAAATGAAAAAACTCGACTTTATTTGCTAGATTTGGGCTTTATCTTTCTAAAATAGTCACAATCTAAATAAATGAGAATACCTACTAACAGGAATTTGATTTGAAAAAAATCAATTTTTATCATTTTTTACAATTTTCTGAGCTAATATCTCCATTGCAATAAATTGTTTTTATTTTTCTCGACGTTATTTACTAGACCTCTTCATTACCTTTAATTTAAGATATAAGTCATTATTCTGGTACAAATAGTTTGCCAGAAATTCGCATTGAATGTATGAAACTTACAAATCTTGGTACTGACTTCTCTTAATAGAATAGAATTTGTGTGAGCCAATAGAAGTTCTAGGGGTCTACATTACCAAATGATACATGTGTTTGTATGATTTGCTTTTGTTGTTTTTAAAGTGTTGTCTTACGAGGTTTAATTTACTTCACTCTATGAAATTTTTATTTTTTGGTTTTTTAATTTAGTTCGAGCGCAGTGTTTTCGTCGATGGTTCAATCTGGTTTAGATAGATTTTCATAAGTAAAAATGTGACTAAATGTTTATCCATATTTAACGTGCAAAGTACTTGCTGTTATAACGTTACCCCAGATGAAATCTATAGGGTATACTAAGTTTGTCATTCCGTTTGTAATGCACAGAAGTAATGATAGTAGGGTAAAAAGGATTGGACACCCACGCCTAATATTAAAAGTTATTTTGATTTTTGCATGTTCGTCCATCTATCCCTCTGTCCGTCCGTCCGTCTGTCCGTCCGTCCGTCTGTCCGTCTGTCCGTCCGTCCGTCTGCCCATGCGCACAATAGCTCGAGAACGCGTTTACTTAAACAGCTGAAATTTTGTATACTGACTTAAAAAAAAAAGTAAAATTAAGTTCAAAAATGAGATAAATCGGGCAACTCCTTATTGGGATTGCTTGCCATACAAAAATTGGGTTTTCCACTATATATTTGGACACTGCCGGAGAACACGTCGACATAGAGAGCTGAAATTTAGTACGTAGTGTTTTTATAGTAATAACAAATAAAATTTCAAAACTGTACTAAATCGGGCAACCCCTTCTTAGTATTGCCATATAAAAATTTAGGCTTTTTACATATACTGTGAAAACGATTAGTCGCACACATTTTCATTGTGCTAAAAACTTCTTCAGAATACGAAATCCTATAAAATTTCTGTCTGACGAACCGTTCTAGAAATATATGCGAAAAACCACTTCAAAAATCAAACCTGCATAGATCGGTGAACATACGAAATTTTATACGGGCATTCATCTAGAAGAGTATCATAAGAATCGGTCTTATACCAATTCTAGCTTTTTTTACTTGTTTTTACAGCAGTTCAATTCATAATGTCAATGTCTTGTTTGTTGGGAATGCTATGGTTGTCCTAAGTAATTTTGACTTTTGGATTTTTGACAACTTTCGTAAACTTGTCCATAATTCCCCTTGCATTTACAAGAAATCAATTTCAGTAATTAAGATCCTCGATCTATTCTTAATCATAAAATGTGTTGTTTTATTTCTGAAGAAATTGATGAAATAATTGTAAAAGATTTGTGTTTTGTTTTCAATTTATAAATTGTTTTTTTTTTACTCATTGGTAGTATCGTACTGTCAGTGTCTCGAGACCGTTGCCCTCTACAATTTACTTAGCTGACGCGAATCTACAGTTTGTTACTATTATTAGTTAATTTTCTAAAGTCAAAAAGTGATATTACTAGTCCGTTACACTCAACCGACTAGAAAATTGACGTTTGTGGTGATATTGATGATATATCTTTCTTTTCCTTGCAATTTCCTTGTTGTCAACGTATACATATTTTATTGTACATAGCTTAGTCTGCACGTTGACTTCAACGAGTGTTTCTAAAATACGTGATGCTCCTCCTCTCCTCTTTCAATACTTGCTGATACTACAGATTGAGTACACCTTTTTTGGCACATACGCTGTTATTCATTACACTTAAAGCGCATCCACACATAACAAACCCTCCCTATATGTTTTACAAACATTTGACAAATATATATTTGTCAAACTTTTGTCAAACATTTGTGGAATATTTGATGGGTGTGGTCGCCAATTTCACAGTTTTGGATTCTTAGAAAAGTTTTAATTTAATGCAAATGAAATGGACAGCATTAGATGTTTGTTAAAGTCTCTGCAGTTTACTGCCGTACATGTCAATCGGTTTTTGATATGGGAATTTTGATGCAAAGAAAATAAATAAAATTTCACAACATTTCTTCCAATATCGAGACTGAGACTTCCGTTCGATTTTCTTATAATATTCCAGTCTATAACTTTCTGTTAAGAGTTACATTTCATATATTTTCCAAGGTGCATAAATGAAATGCAATTTACCTGTAACAATGTAATATAATTAAAGTTTAAATATCTTCCAACGAAAACCATTATTATTATATGTACACAACCTACAATGCTCGGTGAATCTTTAAGGTAAGCATATCAGTATAACTCCCGCAACTATTAGGTTCTATGTCCACATCACAGACCTTCTATCAATCAAAATCAAACCTTCAATAAACAATCCAAGAGCAAACATTGCCACCGTTACGGAGAGCATAGGTCATGGCTTTATATGGGGATTATTAATGCGAAATAACCAGGCATATGTGCAAACAACCCCGATTCCCTTATTAATTACTTGTCAGGGCACCTTGCCAAACACCATATGGCCAAAGCTTCCCACACTCTTTCGATATCGAGAGAGTTCCGTGTATAGTATTAGACGAAACCACCATGCCACCCAATTACTCAGAGGAAAGTGCACGAAAGGAGCAGTTGGACATGGTCTGTGTTGATAATTTCCTGACTAACTCAGGTAAACAACTCTCGGACACATGTATACATATGTGGGACATTTACAGGCTATTCGAATACTAATAGTGATGACATCCGAACGCATCCATGTTCTACACCTACCCCACTCTTACTTTTTGCGAAAGATGTGAAACTGCCTGCCCTTTATGAATAGGGCAAGATAATTGCCTTGTTCGCAGCAATCGGTGTCAAAAGGGGGACGACACTGATTTAATTTATTCGTCATTATGACAATAATCTCACCTAACACAGCCCCTTGATTGCTATTAACACCTATGAATGGAGCATCCTGATCTATAGATGTAATACGATTCATGTCATTGTAATGAGCGCAAGTATATTTAATTACAAATCACTTTACAAGGAGGAGTTTATATTACTTCACACATGAGCCATACACATGCATACAACAGACAAATAATTCGAAATTAGGGAAATTCTTTTTAGATTTTTTGTACATTAAGAAGGAAGATAAAAAAAAATATCTCGTAATTGAATTTCATCCAAGAATATGTGAAAAAAAGGATTCCTTTTGATTTGAGACAATAAGACGTCTCGAAAAGGCAAATTATTTAGCTGTGATATGTTTAGCAAAGGACGAAGTCGACTTTTCCTTTTTTTTTCAATAAGAATAAATTCCGCTCCTCTCCTGATGAGATTTTGGGTTTTTTTTTCTTTTTTACAAATCTTGAACTCAAATGAACCGAAAGACAAAGGACAAAGCTGGAATTTGTACAACTCTAAGCTCCAAGTCAAGTATCCTCCTCTCATTTTGGATTGATTCGAAATCGAAGGAATTTAATTGAAATCATGTTTGTGAATGTAATCAGTGCCTTCTGAAGGTCTTTGTAGATTCTTGCATATATGCCCTTTGCTAAGCTACTTAAAATGCAAAATGAAATTTGCTTCTGGTGAACTTTTACGTCTTTACTTAAATTTTTCGAACGTCGTTGTTGTTGTAGTCCTCGTCGTCCTTGTAGTCGCCGACGTTCTTCAACCTAGTTTTGTGGAGGGGGGGGGGGGTGAACATGTTTCTTTCACAGTTGTGGGGGAGTTAAATTGAAACGAAAGTCAAAGTAGGTACAATACATGCCTGGCGGCACCGACAAGCAGCAGCAGGAGCAGCAGCGAACAAGGATACGATTACGGCGTGAACAATAAATGTCACATAATCTTTAATAAAAGCCAAATCCGAACGCAATTTAGAGAGGAAGTTGAAAGTTAAGAGAGCAAACGACCCCGGGGGCAGTGTTTCGTTATTCTCTCGTTAAGACAAACCACCCTCAACCGTAAGTTCTTCGTGCTACTGCAAAAAGACTATATTGTATTGTATGTTAGCTATCTTTCCTTTTTTTGGGTGGAGGGGTTGGGGGAGTTGAAAGAGGGAAGAGTAAAACTGCTGCTGTTATTAAAATCATTAACCCCCGTGCGATATTTAGTTGAAGTGTTGTACTTGCTTGCGCTAACTTAGTGTAAGTATAGGGGTCATGAATGCCGGCAACGCAACGCGATTCCTACTGGGGGAGGGTTTTTTGTTCCATCATTAAAACTTCTACTTTAAATTCAAAAAGTTGCTGCCTTTATGCTGCTGCTGCTGGAGGATATTATTTACGATATTTATTTATAACTGCAACAATAGTTTTTCACTAACCATAGAATTCATTGCAATTACTTCCAAAAGAGTTTGAAGTTTTAAGTTTTGTCTACGGTTTAGTTTTAGTAGCAAGTTTTTGAATGATATTTGGCTCATGAAAATTTTTGTTAAATTTAATCAAAAAGTTTAAATTGTTGCTGAAATAAATATTTTATAGTAAGTCTTTTTGTTAAGGAGTTTGACGAAAATATATAGTAGTCGTGTTAATTTTTAGTATTACTCTAGTAGAATATTCGAGATATTTATTCATCGTTATGGTATTCCTCAGGAATTAATACTGGGCCACTGTCTGTTTTCAACCATTGATTTTGTAACGATTGAAGAAATATGTATCTGTGTAAAAATGTTTAAAAAAGCTGTTTGTGATTTATTGCAAATATTAGGATTTTTTGGAGGGTGTCCCTGAAGTAGTCTTGCCATTAATTCTGTTTTTGATAGAAAGGAGGTTAATTCAAAGAGAAAATAAAGCAAATATAAATAAATTTTTGCTATTTATTTTTTACTCCTTAAATTACTTAAAAAATATGCCAAATACTAAAAATTTGCACAGTTTTTTCTTAACACACTTCTTCTAGCAGTTTGTCTATTTATAATCTTCAATATGGATAAATTTGACTCGAAGGAATATTCCGCTCACTTTTTTTTTAACTGAGCGGCAACGAATCCTGTAGAAATATTTAATGCTATGTTGCACCATGTTGCCGCTTAAGGACAAAACGTCCTTTCATAGTTGACTGAAATTATTTTGACTTCATATACGACAGTCTCCATCTAAACATCACTAATAATGTGATTTTCTCTTTCCAGCGTTGTAATTTTTTCAGCGTATTATCGAGAAATTATGTTGTGCCATTCTAGCAAAGACAGTCATATTTATTGCACACATTAAAAAATTCGAAGTTCCATGAACACCGAAAGGGTGTTCAATGAGGCCCGAACATTTTCAGAGTACATTTGTCCTTTTAAAGTAGTGTAATTATTATTACTCATAAATATAATTTTACCAAGCTCCGGCATAGGATAATTATCATTGTGTATAGTGAATATTTAGAGCTTCTGTAGAAGTATGACATATACTCTGATCAGAAATGTATTTGAAACCCCTATTTTGTGTAATTTTACACTGAATCGCGTACAAATTTGATTGTTATGTTTCCTTCGCACAGGAATTGCTGAATCGGTATGCGTTATTGAAAAATAAAAATATTTTGATTTTAGATAATATTCAAAACTGTGTACTGGATCCAAATGAAATAGTTTTGGATATGATTTAAATTTAAAACATTTTTAGTCTGCTATCAAAAAAGAAATGTGCTTTTACTTTTGCACAACTCCCCTCTAAAGCAATTTTCGAAGATGTTTTAAAAAAAAATTAATATTAAATACTACACAAATTGTTGCCACAAAGTTTAGGGAAAAATGCCTACAAATTTAGGGAATATTGCCTAAAATGTAGGGAATATTCCCTAAAATGTACTGAATATGCCATGAAATGTAGGGAATATTCCCTAAAATATAGGTAATATTCCCTACATTTGAGGGAATATTCCTTATTTTTATAGGGATTCTTTCCCCTAAACTTTATAGCAACAATTTGTGCCTTTTTACAGTGTATGTTGACACATGCAACTTGCACTTGTAAAACATTTGCTTCTACAAATATAAGTGAAACTATTTCATAATTATTTCTAAGCACGATAAATCTTGTTACACTTAACATCGAAAGGAGTTTAGATACAATTATGTTTGGACAGGGCCGGATCTATAGGGGAAGGGTACTTGCCCCGGGCGCTAGTTTTATAGGGGTAGCAATACGATGAACTTATGAACTCATAACTTAACGAGAAAAAATCGAATTACAAGAATTGGAAAATTCTTCACGCTGAGTTGTATGCAATGTTACGCCATCTTTAGAAACTTTAAATTTTTCAGATATATATCAATAATTTTCAGCCGTACAAAGCTAGGTAAAATTTCACGATAATCATTGACATCGTTTTCTCTCATTTGCAGTTTTATCTCTCCAGTCGCGATCAATATGTTCGAGCGAGTAGTTTTTTCTTTAGTCGGATCAGGATTAGGTGCGGGGTGCCACAAAGATCTACTCTCATTTCGTCACTTTTCTTGCTGTTTTTAAATGATACTCCAGCACTCAAATATATTTTTATATGCAGACCATGCACAGACTTATACCAGAGTTGATGAAGATCAGGAAGCCATCTCATATTGGGCACTCTCGAATATCCTGGTTCTTCTTAAATCGCAGTCTATTATTATTTACTAATGTAGACTGGATACTAGGGATTTCTCACCTATTATTCTTAATAATGTGATTATTCCATACACAGATGTCGTTAAAAATCTACGTTTATCTATTAAAAGTGAACGTTTACTTGTGGTGAACATGTAAATGGAGTAGGGGGTAAAATCTATGGTGGCTTACGTAGCCTGTGGCAATTTGCTTCATTCATGCCATAACAGGTTTGAATAAAGCTCATTAAAACCTAGCTGGTACCCGTACAGTATTCTTTCTTGTCTGCCTAATGCAAGGGTGCACCGAGGGAGGATAAATGGGACCACCCCCTCTCCTGACCTACTTACCAACTTTCATGAAATTTTCAAGAAAATAAGAATTCATTCCCGTTAAGATCTCAAAAAGTTGAAATTTTGATATGTTTTAGTGGATAATAAAAAAAAAGCAATGAATAAAATTTAAAATACGTCTTTCAGGATATTCAAGGATTACGGATATAATGCTTATCCTTGATATCCCTTTTCGCATATATTTTTGAGATGGAATTTTTCTTAGATAGCTTGAAATCCTTACTTTCCAATTAGCTATATTTCACTGTTCTAGCATGTATGAATGTTTAAAGACCAGGATAGCATTTTTTTCAAATTTTCAAAATGCTCTAACTCGCGAAATACGCAATGTATAGGGATGACCTCCACAAATTTTATGATTGGTGCAAAAGCAATAATTTGGTACTCAATATCGACATATGTGAGGCGATGACTTTCCACAGGAATCTGAATCCTATCTCTTATGTCTATGGGTTCTCGGCTTCCTCGATTCGCTGCGTTAGTTCTGTCTGTGACTTGGGTGTTAAATTTGACCATAGATTGAATTTTAACTCCCACATAAACCACATGATATCTAAGATTAGTTCTATGCTGGTCTTAATAAAACGTTGGTCCCGAGAGCTCTTGAATCCCTCCATAACATTACGTTTATATACTTGCTTTGTGAGACCACTTCTTGAATATGCTAGCCAGGTCTGGTCTCCTTTTTACGGTACACACATCGTCCGTATCGAGTCTGTTCAGCGAAACTTCTTGCGTTTTGCTTTTAGGGACCTACCCTGGAATAACTCATTGATTCTTCCACCCTATGAGGATCGCTTGCAGCTCTTGAATATGCACTCGCTTGAGAAACGTCGCATGGTTGCCGACGTAATTTTTGTTCACCAACTCTTAAATGCGAATGTTGATTCCCCGTTATTACTTGACAAAATCTCTTTCCGTGATAATAGGCACAATTTGAGAAGGCTACCTCTGTTGCATGTCAACTTCTCTAGATCTAACTTTGGCATGTATGAACCTATTAATTGCATGTGCATTACTGTTAATAATTTGGCTGAGTATTTTGTTGTTGACGACTCTAAGCATGTCTTAAAAAATCGTCTATATAATATTTAATCTTTTGTTAAATTTAATCTAGTTTTTTATCTTTTTGTTCTATGTCGCATTACATGATATTTCATCTGGTGTTTGGTCTATTTTTAGGGTAACATACTAATACTAACACCGACTAAGTGATGAAACGCATGTATTGTTGACCGTTTATTTATTAAACGTGTCCATGCATCGAGCTTGTATTAAGCTGGTTCTGATAGTCAATAAAAAAAAGTTTTTAATTTCGTATTTTTGTTTTCACAAACCCTCCAAGTATGTAAAATGTCAAAGAATTGATGATAGTCATGCCACACTTGTCGCCAATTCGATATAGAATGACTCAAATACCTTCGGAGACTTTGCGGCACTGACATCCATATTGCGTCCACTTTCTGGCGCAGATTCCTACGCCACCACATTGGTTCCGTAATTTAAGTCTCCGAGTATTACTGACACAATTGGTATATATATATAGAATAGAAATAGAATAACACTGATATGTGCATTGGGCCGTAGTTTTCTTTTTTAAATTTCGTGGATTGTAAATAAATAAAAAAATGTGCTTTATCAAATTATGAATAATCTATTGAAGGTAAAGAAAACAGTGGCTTTATGTCGAGATTTTAGCAAATAAAACTTGGAATTCAATATCTTCAAAAAAGCAGTTCTTAGGTGCTCAGGTACACTCAGGACGCGGCTTTAGAGCCCAATATTTCTGACCCCTCTTGGACTTGGCAAACATATGCCCCCCCCCCCCCCCAAAGCGAAATACTGGGTGCGCTACTGGCCTAATGTACAACAAGCTGATTCTGTAACTTTTCGAAAAATTTAATTTTGCAATATCGTCCAGGTCAAGATCATATAATCGCATCCAAATTACTATGTGCACACGATCGCGAATCTCTGGAACTCTTTGCTTCTTGGTGTAAAAAAAAAAAATGTGAATATAAATGCTCTGATTGCCATCAGAGGTAAAATTTTCGAGCATTTGAAAAATATATAAATTACTGCACTTCTTCTCATTTGCATCTAATTCTGAGAAATTTTAGCTATTTCTACTCTATATGTTATGAGATCAGGCTTTCTTTTCTTTTATTCTAAATGCAATATCTCTTTCTAGTACATGTAAATGTGATATTGATATCTTAGGTGTATAAAATAGTTAATAAACAATTTGAATTTGAATATATCATCAATTAAATATTATTACGAAATTAATTATTATAGGAAATATATATGAAAATTTAACAGATTTGGTGGCTAATGCCTTTTGGTCCTAAACTTTAATTTCTTTTAGCTCACAGAAAATGTAAACATCTAATTTTGGACACCTTTTGCCTTTTAGTCCTAAGCCTTAATCATCTCCGGGCTCATAGCAAATGTAAAATGACACCCTTTATAATAAGGAATCGAAATCTCATGTAAAATTATTCAATTACCAATACCCCTGGATGAAACGGTAACTACTATGGTGGTGACAGGAATTTGGTTTTACACGGTTGCTTAAAATCCTAACAGCAAGTGTCTAGTGACGATGGTAATTTTATCTCCACTAGTGAAAGATATTGATTATTAGGTTGATATAAGACAAACAGACCATTCACAATACACCTATCGCAGTGAGTATCCTATTTTTAGTAGAATATTTCCTTTGTTAGGATATCTTTGGTAATCAAAGCCAGGATACATTTAAAACCTTATCCAATGTGTTATCCATTAAACTGTCGTTTTCTTCCAAATATAATTATCCATAAGTAAGTAAAGCTTGCACTACCTTTAAATAATCATCATCCAAAAAACAAATAATTTTACTCTTAAGTAAAAAATCGTTAATGTCAAAGTTTATCCATATTATTTCGGAAATCTTCCCTCCAGACAGACAAGGATTTTATGACTTATCACTTATTTACGTAGCATTTCTCAGGCTTAGCAGAATCCTTCTAAAGTAGGTACCTATAGCATTTTTACCCATTCATTACCAACTGACTTCGTAAGCTCCGGCTACTTGTAAAAACCCGAGTAATCCTTTTGTAAATTAAAAAAGGAAAAATCTCCCAAACCATTTATGGAACGTGAAAATTATCACCGTCCATCCGTCCGTCCGTCCGTCACTTATTTTCCACCCTCTTTTTATCTAAAATGAGCTGCAGGAGACAAGAAATCTATTTTAGCTGGGAAAATTTGTAAAACTGTGTATTCAGTAGCGGAGAGAGAAATATATTTAGATTTTCCCTTCATGTAATACCTTCTCTTATTAGTAGAAGCATTCTAACCAAAAAATTAAAAGAAATTGAAGAATTCTTTCCAGTATACTCTAAACCAACCCTCTTTTCTCCGTCGATAAAGCTTCTCTTGTTAGGCTCTGATACTTTTTCGAAAGCGAACTGAAACCGATGAAGTAGAAGGGCGACCTAAATGAGGACAAGCAGATTGAATTAAGCGAATGAAGAATTCTTAATTTCCACTGTAAACAGGGAAAATGGATGGAAAAATGAGCAATCAGAATCAGGCGTCGTCATCAACAGACCAAAAACGAATCCCTGTCTCGTGTCCTAAAGAAAAGTGGTGGGTCACCCCATGGTGAACCTTCGTTAAAATTGCCTCATCTTAGGATTGCGAAAAAAAAAATTGTATCGAAATAGGGGATGTTGTAAGTATACTGTAAGGTGAGGGTAAATTTTATAGCATTAAATTTTCTTTTTATTCCGCATAAACAGAGTTCGCGAATTTTGTTTTTTTTTTAGGCAGAATGAAGTTGAATAATGAGAGTTCAGGGAAATATTTTGGAATCAGTAGAGTAAATTCGGGTAATGTGGAATATTATTTTTTGTATTTAGCAATTATTTGGAAACTGTATAAGATAATTTCGCTGTGAAAATTCTTTTCATAGTTCCATGGTAGAGTCCTCATATAATTATAAAAAAAATAATTTGTTAAATACTTATTACTTCCCATTTGCTCCTATGATCCAGTGTCCTCAGAGGTCTCGTTGCACTTCAGGAACTCATCTGAAATGTAAAAGAAAGACAGACATTAATCTGAATCAACTAATTAAGCAAAATATATTAGAGAAAACTACTAAAAATAGAATTTCTTGGCAGTACAACAACAAGTACATTATTTCTCCGCAGTATTCATACTACCTCCACAATGAACATTTGCAAAGTATGCATTCATGTTTAATTGTGCAAACTACATGAAGTTACAGCATGCATATGTGAAATGCAACAATAGAAAGCCGCGATTACTATTTTCAAAGATAAATTTACCTAAGTTGACCGCGCGCGACCTGTTGGTGATGCTTAAAAGGTGCGAAATTCACCAGGTAAGCCAATAATCGCGAAAAATTAAAAAATAAATTCCCATAATGAGTGGTAAAGAGAAAGATGTGGAACGAGACAGAAGAAATTAGAGAGACAATTTACGTTTTATATTGGAAATCGCCATAATATGGTAGGAAACCGCCATATTGCTATTTTTTCAAAAAATTAAAATATTTAAGTAAATCAATAAGGAAAATTCATGGATAATGAAAAATAAATTATATGAGATATTTTAGCATATTTTGACATAATTGTACAAGGCAGGCAAGCATGAAAAATATGTGGAATTTACATTTTTTTTTGTGTGGAACTTATGATAAAATGGCAGCTCGCACACTATAAAAAGGAGGTGCTCTCTAGGGAAATTCTCATTAAGTTGATCGTGATTATACATGCCATTTGGTATAGTGATTTTCAAAAGTTCAGTGCAAACTGATTCTTCAGGAAAATTCCATTAGCATAAATAAACGTACCAAGGTACATTATTTTCATGCTAGATAAATTAAGGGTTTTTCGAGAAATTTTCGGTGGTGTGAAAATTTTTGTTGTTGTCATAATTTCAGGATAAGTATTTAAAATCTTTTCTGAAATAATTTTAATTTGTTGGTTGCAGCAATATTGTAGATTTAGGTTTATCCACATAACGGGTAAATTCATGCTAGCCTAGCATTTTTACCGTTTCATGTAGAGAAACAAGTGGTATTAATTATTTTTAAGAGTGACGATCAAGAAAATTGAATTAGTTAATAATTATTAAAATCGCATGGACATTGAATTACCTAAAAGTGAAATTAATTCAAGTGTAATTATCACTCGCTTTTGATGTACTCGTGTATTTTCAATTGCTTTCGTTCAAATTTAATGTTTAGTGCAATGTGGAAGATATTGAAAGAACAGTAGTGTAGTAGAAATAATTTCTAAAATAATTTAGGCCAAAAGATGTGCTGCTTCTGTTACACTGCTGTTAGAAAATTTTTGGCTTCATTAGGATTATCCCAAATTTCCAGCGGAGCCCTTGCTCTTTCGATCTGTCTAGTTTATTTTTAAGTTTATCCGCCATAATATGGGAGAGTTCGTAGAAAAATTATGTTTTTCCCGTTACCATTTCATTCGTGACGAAATTTTTGAAATGGGCTTTTTCTTTTCACCAACTTTTTCACAAAATCTCCGCCTCAATCTTTTCCTCTTCAAATTCGATGTCTTTTTCATTTAACCACGACTTAATATGGAAGATGGAATCTAAAGGGTATACTAAGTTTGTCATTCCGTTTGTAACACCTAAAAATAATGATGGTAGAGCAAAATGGATTGGACACCCATGCATAATATTAAAAGTTACTTTAATTTTTGCATGTGCGTCTGTCCGCCTGTCTGTCCGTCCATCCGCCCGTCCGTCTGTCTGTTCGTCCATAAGCC
Source organism: Dioctria rufipes (assembly GCA_963924295.1). Lineage (NCBI taxonomy): Eukaryota > Metazoa > Arthropoda > Insecta > Diptera > Asilidae > Dioctria > Dioctria rufipes. Next base: position 20,749,554 of record OZ002742.1, read on the forward strand.
CACCCGTCTGTCTGTCCATTCGCCAATAACTCAATAACGCGTGTAGTTAGAGAGCTGAAATTTTACACATGAGCTTAAGTAAAATTAACTTCGAAAATGGGATAAATCGGGTAACTCCTTCGTAGGGTTGCCATATAAAAATTTCGTTTTTTACTATACAGGGTGTCCCGTATGTAGTCTGGCACCCAAAGGCTACGGATGGGTCATGCCTAGAAATCGTAATGGTTTCCGGGATAACGGGACTTTTAAATATTTGGGTATGTTTTTATAGATCACCCTGTAACTTCTGAATTTTACAGCTTATGATGATGGTTTAAATTTTGGTGGATAGATAATCGTTGGACCTTTCCAATTGTATATAAATTTCTTCCTCCGCCGTTTCCGTTTTAAAGTTGTGGCTCAACAAAATTAAAATTTCGGCATTTTTACTAGTTCGTTTTTTATTTAACTCCCATTTTTATCAAAAAACACGTCACCAATATCAATTTTTTATATTGAACTTAAAAAGCCCAAAAGGTAAGTTTTAAAATGACCTATCAGAACCTGTACCGATATGTAACCCTTTCTGTGGTTTTTGCACTTTTTCTTAAGCATCCCAGCGAAAATGTCTGAAAAAAAACAATAAGTGTCAGAAAGTAGGCAATTATTTTTGGAAAAGACCTTAGAACTTATGCAAAACCCTCGAGAATACTTTTCAAGCCATGACACAGAAATCTATATGTGTGCGTTGGGAGTCCGTTCTGCAAAATGTTTTATATTGATACTTATGTAAAAATGACAACATTGATATTATATAAGCTATAGAGCCTAAACTACGATCCACACAGAAAAATAGTTTTCTAGTAATTTAAAGCTTGGTTCCTCACCTTCCCAATGGCGATACTTGCTATATACCTTACTTAACAATATAATAAAATAGTTTTGATTAAAACGTATCCTTACCATTTAACGCTCACTAACACTCAGCTGAGTAATAGTTGCAATAGTGTATGTGCGACCGTAGTCTGAATCTGTAGGCACGTTGATTCGAACTCATTGGACCACGGCACATTCACTTCTGCAATTATTACTCAGTTCAGAGTTTTTATTTATAGTCATTTAGTTAATATAATGTTTTTTAAATAATTTTGTTAGGAAGGATATAAAAACTTTGATACGGTTGGGTAGATAAGAAAGTAGGCTTAAGATTATCGGAAGATAATTTTTTTGTAAGAATAGTTGTTTAGGGCGGAGCAGCTATTTAAATCAAACTTTTGTCAGTTTTACTTAAGAACACTGCAAATATTTTAGAAAGTTTGAACTCAGTTGGGGCTCTCATGTGGTAGTGAGGGAGTCAGATCGCAGATGTCGAATTTCAATTGGCAGGGCATTTCATACCTGCGTGCCGTAGACGAAAAATCATTTTGTTCTAAAATTAGTTCGATGCCAAGGTATCAAAAGATCACTTACACGATTGAAACACAAAGATCTTATAAAATTAGCTACGTTATTCTAAACATCATCATGGCAGTACGGAATTTAAGATAATTATTAAAAGTGCAGTCAAAAATATTCTTTGAAAATTCTGAAACATGGTTAATGCGTCGTTGTCCATAGGTATATCTTGCGCATGAATTACAGGCTATATTGAGATTAACACGACAGGTACTACATACTACGGTTCGCATACACAACTCCTGCGTAGGTAATAATTGGGATAAGCAAGGCTTTAACAAGACGGAAGCATGTCTCTTTGGCAGAATAAGAAGAATGAATCCATAACCCTCTCAATCCATTGTAAATCTTACTCAACCAAGCTAAGCACAAAATATCATTCCAAGATTTTGAACGGATTCAGAGTATGCCTGAGAACGCATCAACGTATAGAGCTCAAATTTTGTTCTTAGTGTTGCTATATAAAAATTTAGGAATTTTACAACGATCAGTCCTAGACGTTTCTATTGTACTAACAAATTTTTTAAAATATGAAATCCTATGAAATTGGATATAATCATTTTTAATATATGTGAAAACCACTTCAAAAATCAAACTTGCACATGCTGACCATACCAAATTCCATAAATTCATCTAGGGTATCATAACAATTGGTTTTACAATTAGACCAATTACTACCTCTAAATCTAGAATCCTGTTCGATGATTCTAGGGGCCTACCTGCGGATTCTTCCGTTAAGCATATATTCATAGCTGAATTCTTAGATGATTAATTTATCGGATACATTTTTATATGTAAGTAGTTGTCCTGTTTATTGCATCGTATCCAGCAACATCATGGAATGCATAGGATAATAAAAGTTAAGTCCTGTATTAATAATTAAGTAAATATTAGCTAACATTGGACAAGTAAAATGATTACGTACATTATGGAAGAAAACAATCCAATAATAAGCACTAACACGCCTAAATAGCAATTATGTTATCAGAAATTTGCACAATAAAAAATCTCTTATCAACAAGGATTTTCTGACTTGTGGCAACTTTTTCGACTAAACAAAATTGAAGTAGTTTAGTTCCAGGACAAAATTTTTAGAAGGTTACCCAAACTTCTTTCAACCGATTCGAATCGATTATGTTCCGATTGAGGATGTTATTGGAAATTGCCTAGAACATTTCTAAAATAGAGGTTGACAGATCGGAATAATCTTACTTTTTTTATTTAATTTTATTTTGGTAGGTGGAATGAACACAAGACGCTTTTAAGAAGAAAAAAAAAAATTAAACTGAAGTGTCAAAAAGTAGTGGTAAAATGAAAAGTAAATAGTAACAGGAAGTAAAAAATAATTAAAATAAGTAGAGGCTCAGTCTAGGAAATTAGAAAGCTAAGGAAAAATCTCTTTGTCGAAGATAAGTATACAACTTTACGATTATTTATCGTAGTACCTAAGGAAACCACAGAGAACAATTTAAGCGCTATGAATTTACGTTTCATTCAAGAACTCATACAAATTTTTAAAAGATTTTCAGCTACTATCAAAATGCGCTAACAACAGGATAACTACTGGGTGGTACATACCTACCATTTGAAGTTCTTTCTTAATTCCCATGTTATAATAATGATTTTCATTTGGATTAATCTCTGTGACTGTCACCACCCTGGATTTCCGTTTCACTCAAAATTATTTGATTCCATAATTTACGCGATTTCGCCGCACTTAGGACTTGGGGCTATAACAAGCAATTGATGAAGTTAATTTTTCAAGGAACCCTCTAAGCACTCGGCGACAACGTATTTCCGTTTCTATTTTATCATCAAGAAAAACAGTCAGAAGAAAAAAGTGCGGAAGGAAGTTAGACACTACCAAGAAATGTTGACGGAGATCCCAAGAGCGATAGGAAGTTGCAAAAGCAACAACAAAATAGTCGAAATCAAGAGACGGCGAAATTGCTGTCTCCCCTCCTCTCCACCTCTCATATCGAGGGCGTTCAACAACGCTCATCCATTCATCGTCAGGATCGCATCATTATAATTTTCCTCTGCCATTTTTTATTCACATCTGGCGAACATCTTAGTGTGAAGCCTCCACACTGGGTACTTACCACGCGACGAAAGACTGTTGGAAGGCTGGGGGAGGTTGATTTCGATTGTAGAAAGGGCAAATGCTTAAGGAAAAGGCCCTCCTAGCCGGTATGAAAATAAATGGAAACATCTCTAGAAATCGAGAAATAAAAATCCCAGCAACTCACAAAATAACAGCGGAACAACAAATGAGGGCAGGACGTACAACAGGATGAGGGTGACAATTTCTGTCGGCAAGTGGGGTACCGGAGTTCTTTTTATTTTTCACTTTGCTGCGGATGCTGTAATGAAAAAAAAAGAAAGCACCTCAAAAAATGTTATTTATGACAATTGAAGAAATCAAAAATATCACTTCTAGCACACGACAAAGGTATATGTGGGTAGATAGGTAGGTAGAATGTCGTCGACTTACCCTTGGAAACCATCTGTGGGATGGGCATTAGCCACCAAGCCACTTAGCCAGTTTCGGTATCAAATCCACGTGTATACACCATTACCTCGTAGAGAATTCAGTTCTTTCTGCAGTTCCGGGGTTTTAGTGTTCTGTTCCATGTGCTTATGGTGACTTTCCAAACCAAAGACTTCTCTAACGTAGCAGCGCGGTAGCTTCTTCGGTCTCCTCAGTAAATTTATGCAAATTTGTGTTATTTTGATCTTGCGTTTAGGGTAGAATTCCGGCCTCACAACGCAACTTAACTTGAACATAATAAAAAATAAATAACCAGACAGGAGCGGCAGGAAAAAGCCATTGGTGAAGTCTTTTTTTCTCCATAACAAGTTGTGAATTATTAACATCTTAAAAAGGTTCACTCTGGTAAGAATATGGGGGTTGCCACGCGCTCTAATTTCCCCCAATAATGGACTGTTCGTTAAGGCAAAGCAAGAATTGGAGGGTAGCAAAAAAAAAAAAAAATAAATATTCACCTGAGTTTTGTTTTGAGGAATTCCTATTTGATAATTTGGTGAAAATTTGCATTAATTATCTAAGCATATTTGAGTAGAGAGGATCATGATAGGTTTGAGACGAAATTCCAAGGAAAATAATCACTTCCAATGGAGCAGAAATATTTGATGAATGAGACTTGAAAATCTTGAGAAGTTTTTTTCTAATGGCACCTGAAGTGTGGTAATTATGGTAACGCTAATGAACTTATTATGAAGGGACAAATAAATGCCTTCTTCTTGTTATGGTATTATGCGGGTATAAGCATAGATTTAGGGGCTATCCCAAAGGATCCTGAAGTGGAGTATACCAAGTGATTCCAGGTGGTTGGATTGATTCAGTAATGCTCGCACATGGGTGCAATTATTATTCTCGGACGGTTTGATCGTCCTTCGTAAGTTCTCTAATCTGCCTGGGTATATACCCATCTGCTCAGTTGCTCTATATTTAATCTCAACTTTTAAACTTTAAAATTTGCTTTGGTGGGTGTAAATATTTAAAAATGGCTTATATCTTTACTTAAGAAAGGTATAGGGTCCGCCATATAACTTTTTTTTTTTTAAACAGGGCGCAAAACATCGAGTGTAGCTTCGGCTGTGTTGCACGTAGCGCCGCCCGTCCTGTTGAAACCAAATGTTGCCAATATCCTCCTCTTCAATTTTCCTGAACAAAAATTCGTTCAACATGGCCCGATAACGATTGCCATTGACTGTAACGGCCACTCCTTGCTCATTTTCGAAGAAAAATGGCCCAATTATGCCTCTGGACCAAAATCCGCACCAAACAGTGACTTTGGGTGTATCGGCTTTTCAATGTATGCGTGCGGATTTTCTGTGCCCCAAATGCGACAATTTTGCTTGTTTACATACCCGTTAAGATCAAAATGAGCTTCATCCGAAAAGATGATTTTTTTGGCAAAATCGGCATCTTCTGTAAGTCGATCGCAGGCCCACTCAGCGAAGCGAAAACGCATTGGATGGTCAGTTGGCTTCAACTCCTGAACCAATTGGACTTTGTATGGCGTCATACCAAGATCTTTATGCAAAATTCGTCTCAATGATGTCTCCGAAATGTTCAATTGTTGAGAACGACGGTGAATTGATGTTGATGATATTCTCGGGTGTACGCACTGTTTTTGGCTTTTCACACTTTGGTTTATCGATGAGGATGCCAGTTTCTTTCACTTTTTTCACAAGATAACGAACATACGGAGCTGACGGTGCTTCCTTCTTCCAAAATCCGTACGCAATTTTCGCACACATTCTGCAACATTACCATGATTTTCAAAGTAATGTCGCAATATTTCTTAGCGTTGTTCAAGCGTATACACAACCATATTCGTTCAGCGGAAGAATAAAACTAATTATCTGTCAAATCAGACATGAACTAAGTGTTACCACTCACGAAATAAGCACTAGTTGAAAAAAAAAAAAAAACGTTAGATGGCGGACCCTATACAAATTCATCGTACCTTGATAAGAAATTTAAACTTGTTGGTCCTATGTATAAGGGATCGCTGACTTCGATTGAGTACTGCAAGGTCAACATTTTATTCATATGGTGAATCAAATGTAAACTAGACTCTTAACTCTGAGCGCGAAATATTAAAGCGTGAGGTTTTGTGCTTCGTGATTGTTGAGCGGGGATGTCGAGATTGGAAGATTCATGTGAGTGACCATCATGATGATGTCTAAGCAGGAAGTTCTCTGATCATTTGCACAGTGTATTATTATTAAGTTTCTTGTCACAGAAGGTTGAAAACGAGCAAAAATCTTCATGGGATGAGACGCTTTCACGAGCTAGAGTGTTTGAATGACATAAACAATTTGTGGAGTGTCGTGAGAAGGTTGAAAACGAGAGCCATGATTGTCAACCCTGCACGAGCATCACCAACGACAATATCGTCCATGTAAAACAACTTTTTGAGGGTGACAGATGTTTGACCACCAATGAGATTGCCTCTGAGGTTAGTATAATTTATGGAAGCATGTTCTTCATAATTACAAAGAGGCTAGGTTTTCGTAATCTGTGCGCCAGGTTTGTTCCTTGCCTTTGGACATCTGCGTAGAAATTGCATTCCCTATAGGTGTGTGAGCTGTACTAGCGAAATTTCAGGAAGAGGGTGACTCGTTTCTCACTCACGTTATTACTTGCTATGAAACGTGTGTGCGCCATTAAACCACAGAGTCGAAGAAACAAGTGGCCAAGGAGAGAAGACTGCAAAGAGGAACTTGGGCCAGTAAAAGACAAGTCATGGTTGTTGTACCTCGATTATATGCATGGCTGCAGGACAATTAATGCGGCCTATTACTACGACGTTTTAAGTAAGGTAGCAAATCGCCGTAAACGATGTGACTTATCGATGAGAGAAGTGAAATTTCTTCAAGACAATGCTCGTCCCGCTATAGCCAACATGATCAGAGTAAAATTGGAGCGATTGGGCTGGGAAACACTTGAACACCCTCTCTACAGCCCAGATATGTCCGCCTGTGACTTTCACCTGCTTGATCCTCTCAAAGAAGCCCTAGGGGCCAAAGATTCAGCAACGATGAGAGTATATAGAAAAATAAGATGTTATTGTTTTTGCTACAAGATCAAATAAAACAATTAAAATAAAAAAGTCTCGTTGCGGTTCCTCCTACGAATTTTCAGCTTAGACCTAAAGATGTTTCTACATAAAATTCAAATGGTTCGTCAGATATTGTCAATAGACTATTTGAAATACTGTCATATATGGTGCCTTCAGACAATTTTTACGACGAAGTATATATTTATCTATGTCAACATGTTACTAAACAAAATTTGCTGTTTTAAAACACCGAAAAATCAGTATCTACGTCTCATGCTAAAAATCCACTGGCTGGAGACCATTTTTAAGAGAGAGAGAGGGAGTTAGGAGAGTTAGAGGGAGATAAAGAGATAAATAGTGCTACATGGAGGTCCGGACTTCGGACATTAATAAATAAAATAATTTCAAATAAAATAAATGAATTTCGCTTTTGTTGTTTCAGAATATTTACAAATCAAAATTCGGAACTTATTTTTAGATTATCATCCTGTATTTAGTCCTGAAAATAATTTAGTTGTATTTCAAAAAGACAAAACTAATATTTCAGATTTTCAGAGTGGAATAATTCAAAAAGCGATATTTTCTAAGGGTATTTGATTGAGCGAAAAATTTAGAAAGTGCCAAAAATTACAGTTGGTTCCTTATGATTCTGGATTGCCCATATGGCCATATGTAAATACATAAATTTTTTATGGTTAATTTTATAGATGTAGTAAATTTTGAAATAATCGGATTAAGGATCTGTAAAATATTCATGATTCAGGATAATAAAAATTTAAAATTACAGTTCTGCTCAAATATTCAAAATCAAAAGAAATTGACAACAAAATGCAAGTGAATGCCCCCACACCTCTTTCTATTCATTCTAAACTGTCGAGATTGAGAGAGCTACTCTATATGAACCTACTTAGAATAGGTATAGTCCCCCTCATTTATAAAGTGTGAACACATAAAATTCCAATAAACTCTCGCCATTCGAAAATTTATCGCCTTCAGATTCTGATCAGATTCCCCCTTAACAGCTTGCAAAATTCATAACAGACAACAGGAGTATGCAGACAGGATATTTGGTAGTGGTGTTTAGATTTCGTTCCCTTTTCACTTACATATTGTACAAAACACGTATGTGTATATAAGTAGATAGGTATATATCGGTACGCCATGCACTTTCATCCAGGATTTATTAAGCGGGGTTACAATTGCGTTCCATCCAACCTCTACATCCATCTGCACCTTCGCGAATATTAGATATAAATTTCGCACAAATTTCGCAAACATTGAAAATTACCTACCTACCTTACGTAGATAATAGAAAGTGGTAGGGTTCGAAACGTGCCTTTCTCCAGTGAAGATGTTATCAGTGTTAATGAAGTTATTCAATTTTTGTTTTGTATGAATAATTAATATTTGAGTATTTTTGAAAATTTTTAATTTCTGTCTTTTGAGATTTATTTATTTTTTTTATTTTTTTTTTATTTATTTATTATGGAAGAAGGAAGCGTGTCATGTGCAGGGTGTTTCCTCCATACTGGTCAATAGAGCAGTAGGTGAGGGTGGCATATCTACAGTTTCGGAGTTACAGGATTACAGTTACTGTACAGTAAAAAGTACAAGGCATCCGGTCACAGTTAAGAGCTCATTGTGCTAACTTTTTAATGGCTACAGATAGCTCATCGAATGTAATAGGTTAAATTAAAGAGGAGAGTCTACAGTTTATAGTTTGTATAAAAAAAGTTATGTTAACGACCTCTAGGTGACTACTAGCACCTCCTGTTCTATTAACCACCATGGAGGAAACACCAACAACAAAATAATAATAAAAAATATATTTTTGTGAAATTCAGTTTCTTTCGAATTTTTTACTTCTTCTCCTTGTTGCTTTGCATTTGATCAAAGGTGGTTTTTAGTTGAAAGAATATTAGAAATTAATTACTGTAATGGCAAAATAAAAAACAAGTAGGTAAATTTTGTGCTATTAATTTACTATGATTAGAGTGGAATGAAAAAAGACATGATACTACACAATAATTATGCCAACTTAAATCCGTTAACTTATAATTATTATTGGTTAACTCCCATTTTTTAAAGTTATTAAAAACGATTAGAAATTTTCAAAATTTTAAATGGCGCTATTCAAATTATTCACTGATGTTTTTTTTAATAAAGGGTAAAAGGTTCTATTAATTTTAAAGTTTTTTAGTTCAAAATCTTAATTCATTTTTTCTAATCAATTACTTTAGTATTTTAACTTTTTAAATTTGAAAAAAAAAAAACAAAAAAAAATAAATCCTATCCTGACGATTGGAAACCGAAATCTTTTTTCCCCTTATTTTATGCTTATGACAGACATTGGGTATCGATATCTAGATATTCGAAATACCTCCTTTATACGCCATGTATGGCATCAAATACTCCCAACATACTAAAAAAAAAAATAGTGGGTACAGATTAGATATCAAAACCCTCAAAAATTACTAGGTATAGCCTGATCATCGCTGCTTTTTGCGTTATGCAGCGCCATCTAGTTGTTAATAATAATATGATAATATGTCAAATTAAGCAAATATATATCTCAGCTTTCCCAGGGAAGGAGAAAAGAAGAAGATGGTCCAAATATATTTTGTCAACATTGAGCCGAGACAAGCAAAATGTTCACTACCCGGGAAAACAAACGACAAAAAAAAGGAAAATATTAGACTCCATGGAAAGCATGTTTATGCTTAATTGAAGTATGGGGAAACTACGCCAATGATTTTTATTATTATACCATTATGATTTTGTTATTTTTAAACAAACCTTCGACCACACTTTTGTTCATTTTACACAATATTGTGAATTGAGACAACACATCCGCCGATACATTTTGCACCTCACCGCATACACATGTTATGAATAAAACTTAATTGTAAATTATCTGGGAGCTTTTATTATAGCCACTAATAAATTACTTAAATAATATAAAAAAAATTGTATTCAATTTATTAAACCCTGCGTGCTAAATTTGCGAACTTTGCTTTTAAGACCTCCATCAAATTTTGTACAGTAAACTTGGATACGTTTTTGCTGAATTTCCACTACTTAATTTTTATCTAAAATGGCTGGTTGGGCTTCCTTAGACAACTTTTGTTTTACTAAAGCCCAGTAACGCCATATGGGTCGAAGTTCTAGGAAGTTTAGTGGATTGTCATTTTTTATGAAAAATTCAAACTTTTCCTTCTGCAGGCCAGCAGCCTATCCAAAATGTCTTTGGCATAATAAGAAGTAACAAGGCCAGGTCAAAATACGATCGGTCTAGATACCAATTTTACATAATTTAAAGAGAAATTGCGTATTATAAAATAATGCGGTCAAGATTCTGTACCAGAATTTTATTAACGAACAATTTATCAACCGAATTTAAGTAAGGGCAAGAAAAATAAAATTAAAATTTAATACTGATAAAGTGCAATATAAATTTAATGAAGTCAAGTTTCACGGAAACATAATTTCAAAAGAAGGAATAAAATATGAGCCGGAACAGGTTAAAGTTATTGATAGAATAGAGGCTCCTAAATATAAAAAGGATCTCCAGAAAATCTTAGGAATAATTAATATTATTCGAAATTTTGTCCCAAATCTTGCGGACATCTCACAGCCATTTAGAGAACTTTAAAAAAAAAGAAGCTGTTATTCGTTGGGAAAAACACCCATTCAGACTGTTTACAACGAATCAAGTTCACAATAGTAGAAGCCCCAACTGTTAGAACTTTTGATTAAAAGAATGAATTATCTATTCAAACTGATGCGTCAAAAAATGAGTTAGCTGCTTGTTTGATGCAGATAACCTGATTATTTCGTTTCAAGAAGTCTCTCAAAGACAGAAGAAAGATACGCGCAAATTGAAAAGGAACTACTGGCGATTGTGTTCGCGTATCAAAAGTTCTATCACTTTATTTACAGAAAGAAATTTCAAGTGGTCACGGATCATAAACCACTACTAGGTATTTTTAAAAAAAAGGATATTTGCAGAATTCCTAACTCTGTAGACTCCAGAGAATGATACTAAGTTTAGCTAAATACGAGATAGATTTGGAGGACTTACCAGGTAAGGACATCTATATTGCAGAGAAATTGTGAAAACAGGATAATTATTAACGAAATTATAGATTTGGATCAAGTAGTTCATACAATTAATGTAGATCTGGAAAGAAAATAACAATTCATAGTGGAAATAGAAAATCATTCAGTAGGTATTAAAAGATTTCAAGTTAATATTACAAGAAGGCTGGCCTGATGAGAAAGCAAAAGTTAAGAAATATATTAAAGCATTTTGGAAAATGGAAAAGGAATTAACTTTGAGTGATGATAATAGTCTACTGGCAAGGAATGGTAGATCAAATTGAAAAGAGGATTAAGTTGAGAATTATGCTAAAAGCATAGAATCTTAAATACAAGAGAACCATACATAGCACACGACATTGAACCCAAACCATTTAATCAAATTTGTATGGATATGTTTCAATACGTAGGGAAACGTTATTTAGTAGTAACCAATTACTTTTAAAATATCTAGAAATGTTACCACTTATGCAGTATTCACAATGCAGAGTGGAGTAGAGTAGGGTAGAGTGGCAAGTGGCATCCGTTTTTTCGCACGAAGTAGTGCATCTGGTTATCTCTGTTTGGCTCAGAGTAGCGCACAGTGGAGCTGCATGAAAATAGGTTCTATTCTAATTTCACGCTGGCATTTCCGAAAGCTTACAATCTGCAAACTACTAGCATGTAGATGGCGTGGAAAAAGCTTCTTACTTCTTTTTATCATAACTAACATGTTTTAATGTTATTTTCTGATTTAATACTTTTTATGAATTCTAATAAAAAACAAGAGGTTTTTTTGCAAGCTTCATGATTTAAAAACAAAAAAAATTACGTAAACTTTTATCTAGTTTCGAAGCAATCTGATGGTGCAGCAGGTGTCTGCTTTTTCGAATTTATTATTTTGACACGACAGGCATGTTGATTTGGCGTTGCTATGTCATTTTTTTATATTAATTCATTGAATAAATAACTTATAGGGAAGCGTGTTTAACCAATTCAATGACAGGGGTGGATGACAAGAGGGCCTACTGATTATTTTGCGTCAAATCAACATTTCTGACATTTCATATTTTCTGAAAAGAAGTTCAGATTTGAGTTAGCGATATTGTGATATGAATAATTTAACAGGATTTTTACTTGATAGTAGTGTGAAATAAGTGTAAAATATTCTTTTGTGGACGATATTTTATGTAATCGAGACTCCGGAGTCTTAAATAATCGTAATGAAGTGCACTGTGCTGTGCTGCAGGAACAAACGGCGTTATTATCATGGGAAAGCATTCTTCAAGTAAGCTTAATAGCTTTACTAATTAATTATAGTGTTTTAAGTAAAATAAAAGTGAAATACTGATAAAAATAAATAGCATGGGAAAAAATTTAACATTTTCCAATGCTGGTTTGTTTTGTTTACAATTGAATTGTATTTAATTGCTGCCTAAATTATGTCACTCATACAAAGGCAACGCCAAGAAATATTATCTGAAACTAAGGGGGCGCTAAAAATTTGTTTATTTTACATAGGAATTTGGATTTTAAAAAATGTTCCCCTTCAGAATGTCAGGATTTCATTACTGCCATTATGAGACGAATACAAACACAGCATACTAATACATTTCGCCGAGTGGCTTAGTGGCTAGTAGTATGGCATCGATGTGTTTGTTTAGTCATGGAAGTCGTAAACTACGATATTTTCTGAGTGCGCACATCATTTAGAGGTTGAAACTTTATCAAGTATTGAACAAGTTTTATAATTTCCTGTCACCGTGATTCGAATCATTTTTCAGTTTATAATTTTATAGTTTTTTTATAACTTATTACATTTTTAAGAATTTTCCTAGTGCCCCATTTATTTTGCGATAATATTTCTTGGAGTTGCCTTTGTATGGCTGATCTTATATAGACACCCACTGACAATTCAATTGTAAGTAAGCAATAAATATAATAATAATTATTTCACTTATATTTTATTTAAAACATTATAATTTATTATTGAAACTATTAAAGTTGCATAAAAAACGACTTCCTATGGCAATAACTCCGGTTGTTTCTGCAGAATAATACAACGCACTTTATCACCATAATTCTAGACTCTGGAATCTCGATTATCTCTCGATCTCTTGCACAAAACAATATTTCACTATTGTTTCTCACTATTACAAAAGTATAAATCACTTTTAATTACGTTTTCACTTACAAAATCATTAAAACAACACCGGAGCTGTTTTCATAAATTCAAATAAATTCAGAAATGTCGAACTGACAAAAACTAAATACGCAGCCTTCTTGTCATTTCCCTCCCGTGTTCACAAAGAAAAATGCTTATCACACGTACACGAATTTTACACAACATAGCCTATCCTTTTTGCTATATAATCTAAGGTATTAATTTTTAACGTCGTTATTGATTTGGCGTTATTCTGGTGGAAATCTTAACGGTTTCCGAGATAACAGGACTTTAAGGTATTTGGGTATGTTTTTATAGATCACCCTGTTACTTCTGAAAGTTATACCCTGTGATGATGATTTAAAATTTATTTAATTGATAACCCTTAAATTTTTTCTGTCCTCCTCTCCGGTTTGAAGTTGTGGCTCAACAAAGTTCAAATTTCGGAATTTTAACTCGTTTTTTTCCCTTTAACTATTATACTATTTTTATCAAAAAACACGTCATCAATTTAATTTTTCATATTGGTTTTAAGAAGCCTGAAAGCTAAGCTTTAAAATTCCCTAGCACACTCTGTACCCAAAATGTAACCCTTTTTCGTTTTTTGCACTTTTTATTAAGCATATCTAGCGAAAATGATTGAAAGGGTAATTCCAAAAGATAATTGCATACTTTCTGGCACTAATTGATTTTTTAGCTGGATTTACTTCAGAAAAAGTGCAAAAAACGCAGAAAGGGTTACATTTTGGGTACAAAGTGTGATAGGTCATCGTACAGCTAAGTCTTTGGGCTCCTTAAATCCAATATGAAAAATTGGTATTGATGACTTGTTTTTTAATAAAATTAATAGTTAAATAAAAAAAAAACGAATTAAAATTCCAAAATTACAACTTTCTTGAGCCAGAACTTCAAACTGGAGGGGAGGATATTAAAAGTTTATAAACTACTTTGCTCGTCTAAGCATGATCTATCCGTAGCCTTCGGATATTACCCCACTTATGAGGCATCCTGTATAAAGGGCGTTCTGTAAATACACGGGGCTTCGATGAAGAATAGCATGAAATGTTTGCCCCTTTGACTAATGTCCTACATATAGGAGGTTCGGCATATCTGGGTTGTGCAGAACATCGATCACAGCAAAGTGTATCTGCTTAAAGAACATTGAAAAAAGATTCACTTCAATATTTTTAAAATAAAGTCCAAACTGTCATAGCTCCTCTTAGGAAGGACTTCAGAACCCAACACCACTCAGTGTAAACATTTACACAACAAACTGGCAAATACACTTTGTTTCACTAAATTTAATTAAAAAAAAATTTGTGAACCGTTGAAATTCTATAGTAAAAAATTAGATCTAATTAAATGTAGTTGCAATACTTATACAATAATCCCACACAGCACAAAATTATCCATAGTATATTACTAGATCATCCTGCCGGGATATACGTAATATCCTTCGAACATCCTGATTTTTCCCGAGGATAGCTATGAGATGTCTCTAGGATTTTCTAATGTCCGGGGTTGGGATAACCTCTGTACATACCAAACACATCCCGTGTTCTTTATGTCGGAGGTATTTGGGACATACCCTTCGTGGCAAAAACTGATCCTCAGTATATCAATAGTACATCCCGCCGGGATAAAAGTAATATCCTTCGTGCATGCTGATTTTGCCACAGGATAATTATGGGACGTTTGTGGAACAAGCTAATGTGGTGTTTGGTACAACATCAGAACATACCAAACACATCCCGAGTTCTATATGTCGGAGGTATTTGGGACATACTCTACGTGGCAAAAAATGATCCTCAGTATATCAATAGTACATCCCGCCGGGATAAAATTAATATCCTTCGTACATGCTGATTTTGCCACAGGATAATTATGGGACATTTGTAGAACAGCCTAATGTAGGGTTTGGTATAACCTCTGAACATAATAAAAGATTCCAGCGGATCATGTTTTTGAAGGCCTGTTAAGAGCTCCAAATTTATATCTAAATTCCCAGTAAGGTATTACTGATATATTTAAAAATTTAGAAAGTAAAACCAGAAACTTTCAAGATATATCTTTTTCCTTTTCGGACAACGAGAACAGATACGAAAAAGTGGGCTTCCAACCAACAATTTTATTATTTATTTGGCAATTCGTTACTTCTTTTTAGAAGATTTTTTAAACTTTTTCGCAATAATTTTTCTGGATAATCCTTCAAATAAATCACTTACCCATGTGCTTCAATTACAATAGTACGTCTTAAGGTACTAGATTTGGCTAATCTAAGAAAACTCACAAAACATGTGGTGGATGGAATCATATTATCGAAGTAGGATATTAAGTTTGCGAAATCTTTCCCATTTAAGACATATATTTCTTTCATTTATTCTTAAAACGAATGAATTTAAAGTGAGTATCTTCAACCGCCCCTGCTTCTCTAATTTGATTAAGAAGTGTATACCATATACACATACATACTAGCATGGGAAACTTCTATGAAGGTAAACCAGATAAAGCTCAGTTAATTTTCCTTGAAACCGTAAACGTCCTAGGCAGCTATAATTTCACATTGTAAATTTGTAATCATGCTAATACACACAATCACAATCGACACCAGCCGCAGCGTATTAGTAAAGAACTCGAATCTACTAACAAAAACAAACCACAAATTTCGCTCGAAACTAAAATCTTATATGGCATTTCTCCCTTCCATCTATTCAAACGCAACTAAACATGAAACGACTGACTTAAAATTATATGCGAGCTGTGAGTTCTTCATCTTTATACAATCATTCCGCCTTTTTGTTTATAAAAAATGAATATTGGTATTGATTACGTGTCTTTCACAGAATAAGAAAAACTTTTCAGAAATTCCAATGTCCGCACTCTGTCCCTAAAAGGAATCCGTGGGACATTGTTTTAGATAGAGATGGGCACTCAGAATATGTATATTCCAGAGATATCCCATGACTGTAAGCATGGGATAATTTTAAAATAGTCCCAATGTGGTAGTCCTTCGGACAATCACCGGAAGTCCTAATAACCAGGGACCAAGAACGGACAATGGGGACCTATATAGGATATTCTTGGGATGAGTTGTGCTGTGTGGGATATAATAATACCAAGTAGACATAACCTCTATTCTGTGTAATTTTAGAGCATGAAAACAGAAAAATTATTAAAATTTGACTTACAAAAACTCGAAAAAATTTTCGAATTTTTTTCGAAAGTCGATTTTTTTTCACAATTTGTTTAGCGTTTTTTTTATGTAGAAAATATTTTTGAAAATGAACTTGTATGAAACTTTTGAAATATTTGCATCAAGAAAAATCAGAGTGTTTACAAAATACGATTTTTTTCGTTCCAAGGAACGGAGAATCAGAGCCAGACTAAATTTTATTTATTTCTTATAGTGAATTCTTTGCTGCGACTCGGTATTAACACTGCCACCGAATCTGCCATTCTCCCTAATGGTATGGTGGGAAGAAAAGAGCCGGGAATTGACAGATTCGGTGGCGGTGGTTACAGCGAGCCGCAGAAAAGAATTCACTATTAGATTGATGATGATGACGGTGCAAAGTAAAATGTCTCGTTGGTTCTCTCTCACTTCATACACTGAACTATCAAAAGCCATTTGACTTCCCTAGTTCTTACAATTTATTTTTTAATTGATAGTGCCTATTTTCGGCAACATATGATGAAACATCTCGTAGTTGCCATAATTTAAAATTAAATCATATGCATAATCTCTAACTATAACGTGATCTTATAATTAAAACTAAAATTAAATTTAAGCACAACGAATTGAGAGATTATTCTCCATTGCTCCATAATTATTCAAAACGGTTCTTTTGGTGTTAAGCGCGAGTATTCAAGAAATATAACTTTAAGTCAAAATCCATCTGAAGTAATTTGTTATATGAGGAGCATGCCTAAATAGGCAGAAGATAGCACAAGCACCTGTTTCTCGGGATTCGGTGCTATTAATTAAGCTTAACGAGGTTACAACACCAGGAAATATTTTCACCCAGATGAATTTACCCTAGCCCTACTAACCCTTTCTCATCTTAAGAAGATCGGGTATACACTTTACGAATCTTATCTTATAAATACCATGCGGGTCTCATACCATCATCATCACCACCACCACCCTACCCCATTCTCCCAAAGATTCGCTCTTTAAACCTCGGTGTTCATAACCACCTAGCATACCTACACTTACAAATTACATTTAAGGGCAGAGCGAAGAGATAGATTATTTTATACATACACATAAATACCTACATATTAAACAGAGATAGATTTGTGTACCAAAAGACTCATCCACCCTGTAATATATGGCGGGCTGAGGGGGGTATTATTTGTGTAAGTTAAAATTAGGCGCACTGCAGGATGGGAAATATATTCCTTAAGCAGAAAATTTTCACTTACGGATAAATGTGCCCTTTCGGAAAACTCTGAGAGGGTATTAATTATCCTTGTTTGTGGGATAAACAACGGGGAGAGTTCAAAACACAAAAACCAATTACTCTACTTCAGGATGAAGCATCCTCAGTGGCTCCTGTACTATCCTTTCCATATATTCCCTTGCCTTGTCTGCCAGTATTCTTTGCATTGCTCTGCTTTAAGGCCTTAGCTCAAATTACGTCCATTAAAATGTTTCTTTTTAGCTACTTCGCCATTTAATTAATATCTGGGGAACGTTTTACTGTTAATCCTTTCATGGCCTAATTTTATATTTCCTGTAATAATTGCAGTGGGCGCTTTTGTAAATATAATATTCTGTAAACAGCTTCATTAGGATCATTTTGCTTATAGGTATGTATGTATGTACGTTGGTGTGAACGCTTCTGAAAACAAAAAAAAAAGATAGAAGTTTCGTTTGCAATCTCAGAGAGTAATGATATCACATTCATTTAAGGAAAGTGTAAAAATAATGCGCACATTAATTAGGGGACAGGTACTAATTTTTAATTATCAAGATCGGAGTGAGGAAACTTCAGTTTTGCGACCAATTTTGTCAGGGTTTATTTGAATGGGTATTGTAAAATTAAAACGGTCGATAAGAGATAAATTTTTTTACCATATTTTGAGTTATTTTTCGACAAAAACTCCTTTGGTTTTGCCCATTATTTTTCCTACTTCTTCACAATTTCAAAAAAATATGATTTGTCAAACTCTGTAGTTATTTGTCTCAGCGGCGACCTCCTTGTTCGATTCTAGTTAAAATTTAAGATAACAAATGTTAAAATAAAATACGTTTTCAGTTTTAGCGCCATCTATTATCAAAACCATTGACTTATCAAAAAGCCTCCTCGTTTCTGTAAATGTGTATTACAATAAGAACCAGAAATTCATTGAAACTGAAAAACTAGTTCTACCAGATAAGCTAGTGGGGAAACCCATCTTGGGGGTGATTTTAATTGCTTTTGTGAGATGTGTGCAGGATACGAAGTTACCATGTTTTCATAAAAACATGGCATCGAAGCGATGTGCGATATTGATGGACAACAATAACCTACCGTCGCATAATTATTTTAGTCACTGAGTTAACTGGTCGGCACTAAGGATTTCGATAGTTATGGGTTAGTGTAAAACGAATCACGGTTTTTGCAAAAGAGCATTTTTATAATCTTAGCATTCCACACACGTTTTCTATCATAAATTGATAGTGATGGAGTCATTTCTGATGGAAGGTGACTCGAAGTTGGTGTTAGTGAAATTTTTTCAACTAAGGTTTATCAGCGCTATTATTATAGCTGTTTCGTGAAAGTGGAGTTAGAATTTTGTCTAATTATATAAAGAGCACCGGGAGTTAGTAGTAAGCGTATTAAATTTGTTAAACTCTGTTAGAGGGTAAGTTGTGTTCTTAAATATTAAGAATACCGTGTACGGAGCAACTAGTTTAACCGAACGTTTCGTTACAGCCATGGAGGTCATCAGCAGTTCTCGTATCAGTGGAGTTATCTACGGTCTTGTGGTGTTTGCTTTTGTATACCGCGAGAAAAAATGATGTCTGGGCTTTAAATACGATTCGCGAATCACAGTTCAACTTGTTTATTTTTTTATTTTTTTGGAATCCAAATTCAACTACACATTTTTACAGAGTTACCTATAATTAGTTTATTTTTTTTAACAGTATTCTGAAAACTTAACTTATAGCACTGTGGTACTCTCTAGAGCTCTTGATTTTTTTAACTTTTTTAATCGCTACTAATCCGGTTAACTCTAATAATGAACTTTACTCTAAAGCTCACGCGACGCTGTCCAGACGCAAACTCTACTTAATATCCTGCACTCGAAATTAATAAGTTCATTTAAAAAAATGTAGAATCGACTACGCGTAATTTCTGTGCCAGAATTTTTGATGTTTTCAAACAAATTTTTTTTTTATTTCCTATTTCGCATTGTTTACTTGCGAAGTAGGTCATTATTGCGAAGGTAAGTCACTCTGCAATAAATTCTGATAAGCTACTAGGTCATTTTTTATTTATGCTGACCGGGCATTGATGGGTGCGTTGACTTAGGTTGTTTTTATTTTATTTATATTTGCAATTGTTACGATTGCAAAGAAACTTATATATGGGTTTATATGTAACATTAAAAAGTTTTGGAAAAACGTTTTGAAATTAATCATCGATAAATGATGAAATAATTATACATGGAACATGCGAACATCATGGAAAAGAAGAAAGGGTAGGGAATTGAGGATTATTGGGTTACATCAAGGAGGTGACTGTGTGTATTTTGTTTGAATATTGTAAGCTTATAACTGGCTGGAAAAAAAGATGGTGGTAAACCGGTCCACATTCGTACTATTCTGCTTATGAAGGATTTCACGGTATGGCCGAATTTGATTTCAAGGTTGTGGGGGTAAGTCAGGGTCACAGCTCGTTTGTTACGCATATGCAGAACTTTATGAGCGACCAGGCTAAAGATTTTGTCAGAGTAGAAGCGAAAGAAGTAGGGATAGGAAGATAGATAGATAGATATAGAGAGAGATAGCGAAGATATCTGACGTTACGCTGGTAGGCCTAAAGATTTTCTGTTGGGCTTTATCTAACGCGAACAATATAGTGCGTCTAGTTGCTGCCAAGATGGGAATTATATTCTTATTTAGGCCTGATATGATTTTCGCGGATTTTCGCCAAGTCTAACGGAATATAATATTTCTTGCATCTTTGAAAGTAGCCCAGGTATTTCATCGCAGTTTTGGCAATACCAAAAATGTGACCGTAGTTGGTTCCGATTTGCTCTGCCCTAATGGAGTATTGATGTAAGGTCGTTGTTTAGTAAGCTGAACATGTGACTGCGTTTGTCAACTACTTATAGCATTTCCGCGAGATTAAGTCATAGAGCCGAACCAGTAAACTAAATCAAGGGTGCTATCGTCTGCAAAACTGTGAGTAAGATTGAAAGTGAGAGCTAGTGGATCATTAGATAAAATTATAAAGAGTGTAGGAGAGACTAGAACCATGCGGTACACCGGCATTGATTAAAAACGGCCAGATGTAACCCCGTATAATATCACTTGGATTGAACGGCCGGGGAGAAAACTTTCAATCCATTTTAAGAAAAGAGGGTGATGCATGAAGTTTAGCTAAGAGAGCAGAATTGCATAATTTATCGAAGGCCTTCAAATATCAAATGCGATGATTTCTGATTAAACAAAATGATGAAGACATCGGTTTGAACGCTCCGTATGGAATTTTAGTTAATCTCTAGTAGAGAAGGCGGACCGAAGACCGTATTGGCCGACGCTAATAAGTTGTTTGGTCTCTAGATAAGTCATCAATGGGGTGTTGATGAGTGTTTCGAAAAACATGAAAAGAATCGAAGTAAGTGCAATTGGTCTATAGTTTGAGGGATCGCTTGTCTATCTTTTTTGGGTATTGGCTGAACATGAGCAAGTTTCCATGCCGAAGGAAAGGCTTCTTTCAAATAGGATAAGTGAAATTGTTTGTTTGTGCAAAGGCTTAGCTAAAGAACAAGCGCAGCACTTGAGTACTGGGTGCGAAATTCCGTCAGGCCCAGCAGCTCTAGACAAATTGAGATTCGGAGCATATTGAAGACCCCCTTGTGAGGAAATGTAGAGATTTTTTATCATGATTCCATATTGTTGATATAGATGTGCCTGTGAAAAATGTGGTAAAATATAATTCGCAGCAAGCTTAACTGCAAACAAATTGGCGTTGTCCAATGATTATGTGTCCACATTTCCGTTGTAATTAGGGGCGGTACCGAAGAACTGGTGAAGTTGTTTTGATTGTTTTAACAAGAATCCAGAAACCCTTATTACAATTTCGACTAGAAAATACCTCTTGTCTAATGTTTTAATAAAACTGGAACTTTGCTCACTGGATAATGGATTTCTCTCTATGGATCTAGTATCTCAATTCCGATGAGTGACACAGCTTGTAAGATTAGTAAGGTATGAAGTTAAGGCAAGAATTAAAATCAAATACCTAAATTTTTTTTAACAAGAATTGCTAAATTAACTGGATTAAGAGCTTTTACAAAATCTGTGCCTATAACATCCTATCCTCAATAGGAACCGAGAATAGCGTTTAAAAAAAAATGCACTTATGGAAATAGTAGTAGATCCAATACTTACAACTCGTGATGTACAGAGGAAATACCTCTTTTAATGTGAACATATATTTTACCATTAAGCTTAGTTTTCAAAATATGTAGGAACTAGTATAAGAGCTTGGCAATTGGTCAGCAATTTTACTGAATCGATTCTAGGGGACCGTCTGAATTTTCAATAAATAAAATATAATAATATAAATAATAATAAAAATTTTGTATATTTCATTCTATTCCTTCTTATGCAGTTTATGTTGTGGAAATAATTATGTAACCGACTGTATCTACGACTCTGTTGCTATACTCTACAGTCTGCTCTAAAATTAGACCAAAGAGAATTTCCGAAATTTTACACGTTCACAGATAATGTTTTTTGCTTAATTTGTTGTTAAATTTTAAGTAAATTCGACTGCATCGAAATTGAAAATAGAGCGGATTTGTAATTTATTTGTTTTATCAAGTAATTGTGCTTTGGATTCTTTCTTTGTTAAATGAAATGCTTTAATTAAAAACAAAAAACAATTACAATTTACTCGTATTAATAGGGTAGAAAGGGGACAAAAGTACTACGGTAGGTAATAGTCGCATTAATCCCAAAACTACATAGGTACTTGTATTAGTTAAGTTAATGTCGCTTAAAAAAACAGTCACAGCACGCATTGACCGGTTGTCACTTGATTTGTCAATACAATCGCAAAATGAGCGTCAGAAATTATTACCGTAAGTAGAAAATCCTATTCCGAAGATTAATTCCGAAATGGTGTTTACCACTTTATTTTTGTTATTATCAGCCTATTACTTTCTGTCATATTTACTATCACTAATTATCAATAAAATGTGGTTGATCTAATTGTTTCTCAAGAGCAATGAGTTTTAATGGTGGAATTGTCAAACTGGTTCTAATTACAAGAAAAGCAGTGAGCCAAGTTAGAGTTTTTGATGCAGGCGAAGGAGGAGGTCTTTGTGTAGTGACATTGGAAGTGAATAAAATTTAATGTAACTTCTACCGATGCTCATTTATCTAATTTTGTATAATGAAAATAATTCCCAAAAGGGATGGTTCAATAAGATAGATCAGGAATAGTCGTTTTTCAATTTTTGGAACACTTTCAAGAACACAAAATTTCATTGAGGTTATGTTAAAGATATAAAGCTATTTAAGCTAATGTCGATGCTATTAACAGCTATGCAGCGTTCAAGATTTCTCAACTAAGTTGTTTTTGGGCAAAAGCGCAGCTGGTTTTTCATAGCTGTTTCAAGCTATGCTGAGTCATTGGAGGTAAAAGGTCATAGAATATAAAGAAAACAGGAAGTGGTGATACCTATAAAATTTATGTATATGTGCGTGACTTTTCTTTGGGGCTTTATGTAAGGGAATTGAAGCAATGTATGTTCCGCTGCCCACATTTGAAACAGCTGAGAAATTCCCTGGGTACCTCGGGGCATTGACGGCTACTAAGAGCACGACTAATAGCATTTTCGTCGGAGTATTTTCAACCATATATCTTCTTGCCCCGCTCTCTATGTTGATTCATATACGCCTGCATTGAGATCTCACTATAGCAGCAACAGATTCTAACACAACCAGATTTTGATTACGCTAATTTCGGCTTAACAAATTTCCTGCACTCATTATCTCAGCAAAATTACGAGGCGATATCGAATCGAATGCGATTTAAGTTGAAATCCGGAAAAGACCGATATTGATACGAAAAAGGAAGAAAAAAGGAACGCTATATCGAATGATAAAAACGATTCGTTTATCGAATTTTTCGAACATTTTGAATTAAGTTTTCTTCAAAAAAATGAATCGATTTCGAAAAGGGTCAATGAGTTATTACCTGTTACACACCTTCGAAAGAATATCCTCATAATGATTTCATTTATCATTGTCTTGAAGTACTTGACTTTTGCTGACAAAAATGTTATCATTTACTTTTACGCTAGAACATCGGCAACCCCTTTTTAATGTTGCCATACAAACCTTCAGTTTTTCACTTGATATTTGGACACCGCCTGAGAGCGCGTTGACAGCACAAATTTTGTACACGTTAAAGAAGGGGGTAATAGTCAAAAACTTGTATTATTTATTTGTGGTACCAGAGCTTCATTTTGGGCGTCGCTTCTTTGTGAGGTTTCCTGTAAGGGAACCATGGACTGATGGAAGTGCCTTATCGAGCCTTCCCCAGTTATCTCTAACAATTTTTACCGACGACTCTCTCACTAATGTCGGAGCCGGGCGGGCATTTACCTTTCTGAACCTGACATTGGGATGGAGCACTCTTTTGGAAGACACACCACTGTCTTCCAATATAGTCCTCGCCATCGCAATGGCAGCGAAGATAGTCCTTCATATGTAAATGGAGGATAAAGACATTGCTATCCTTTCGGATAGTCGGCCGTCAAGGCGATTGGCCCCCGGATAACATCTAAGTTACAGGTCGTCTGTGGATAAGTTGTGTATCCACAACAAGATGTCACTTCACAGTGGGTTCCTGGTCACATCGGGATCATGAGGAATGCATGGGCTGAAATTTTAGCTAGGGCTGGCTCTGATTATCCGGTTTTTGGACCGGAACCCGTTGCGAATTTGCAGATGCACAAAACATTTTCTTGATGGCTCGAATAAGAATATCTCCAATTTTCTTATAGGGCTCGGAAGAAAACAATGTAAAACTGTGATTGGCATCATCACCGGCCACATTTCACTTTAGCTAACAGGAATGGGAGTTGTTGACAGTGCTGAGGGTCTAGCCTGGCTGGAATGAGAGCCTGAGACAGCCGAATACTTTCAGTTTGCTTGTGCGGCGTTCGTCCGGAGCAGGCTTTATAAAGTATTTACGAAAGCTGTCGTAAAATCTCGATATGAAAGATTTTCCTAGTATTGGCGCAAATTACTTAAAATCTATAGGATTTTTGTAGATTTTATAACGCATTTTAACAAACATATTGTAAAAATC
The DNA here is from genome assembly GCA_963924295.1 of Dioctria rufipes. Classification (NCBI taxonomy): domain Eukaryota; kingdom Metazoa; phylum Arthropoda; class Insecta; order Diptera; family Asilidae; genus Dioctria; species Dioctria rufipes. Next base: position 20,774,366 of record OZ002742.1, read on the forward strand.
TATAGAACGTTTCGTAAAAAAATGAATGCACATACGCTTGCGATGGTGGAAGCTAGCTTCGTATATTCTACGAAATGTGAGATTATTTTGATAATATAAAATGTAAAAATTATGAATATTTCATAGACGATCGCTTCCAATTATCCCCTGTATCGGCATTTTGCACCATCAACTAAACATAGCTTTCTAATGCTCCATATGTTATGAAAATTTCTCTTCCTGTGGTACTTGCCAAAACGAATTATTCAAATTTGATATTAGCGTTTTCGGAATTAATGCTTTTCATCCCAGACAAATTTACAAGAACCTTGAACGCTGCATCATACGGGTCATTCCACAGAATGTCCATGTATCAAACGTTATTTATTTAAGGAAGTTTTGAAGTTCACGAGAAAAATTAATCGGGGTCCTTGTTCTGAAAATTTATTTTCAAGGATAATAGATATTTCTGTTGTAATTAAAATTGCAAAATACGCACTCGATTTTTTTTTTTTTATATTTGAGTCCTTAACGGGTTTCAAGGAGGTTGTAGAAAGTAGAAAATGGTATTTGTTGTAGTTTGGATATAGTTATTTTTTAAATAAGTACGTATATATGTAATTTAGACAGTTTTGAACAAAAATTGTTGAGTTGTCCCCTCAAATTGACAAATGGCAATTTTTCGTTTTTCAAAGGAATCATGGCCACTTAAATGTTTATGAGTCCTTTCAAAGATATCTTAGTATTACAATTAAATAGGTACTTGTTTTAAAATGGACCTTTCAATCATTGAAAGGATATACAACAAGTTATGATGAATGGTCCCATGCTTCAGTTATTTCAGAAAAGTACTATTGTCAACCTTTCCAAGAAATTTCATTATCAATTAAAAATGGTCCATTCAGAACGTAAATTCTATGTAGCAGATCGAAGACCACTTATTATGTAATTCTCCTTATACTGGGCATTCACAGACACCTTATTAACCGTCGTAACTTTTCCATCCATAAGTATATTTCACATTATCTTAGCATTTAGATAGACAATGAATGCTTAATATGGGAATACAAATTCTACTACCTGCTATCATAGATGGCACAAAAACTAGATGTCACATGGCATACTAGAGCAGAGTATACAAATTGTGAAATGTGTAGTGCATTTTGGAATGGACCATAATATCCTTTAGAGCGTGCTGAAAGCAAATGTTTTTATAATAGCAGTTTTGTATACATTTGATCGACTTCCTCAACACTTTAAATACAAAAAAATTTTAATCACTCGACGTACCAATCATTTCATATGTTGTGGTCCATTCCGGAATGGATTGTAAGGCATCTCGCTGGAAGGCCTTAAGATTAGCATAAGTATTAGTAAAAATATTTGAATTTTTAGACAAGTGATGTTGGAAACAAAGCAACTTAATATAAATAAAAGCCGTCCAACAATTCTAGTAATAAAACAAAAATTATCCTTCTTTTTTTTAATAAGTACAAGATTGGGAATCTCATTTAAAATCCATAATTTCAATCATAATAATATTTCGATAACTCAATAATAATTGAATAAATATGCCAATAAATAAATAAATATTAAATGAAGAAACGAAATGAAATAAATAATAAATAGAGGAAGTTAGGATCAAAACAGCAACATATCCACTTTTTTCAAAAAGGCAGAAACCGAAAAAAACTTAATAATTGTCTGTACACATTTTTGTATTTTTTTTTTAAAAAATCCATTTTTGTATGTGACAAATAGGTAATTAAACAGAAAATTTTGTTATGTAATAGCTTACGTCGATATCAGCTAATTGCCAGAAGTTATTTTGGATAAGTGCAGTTTTGTGAAAACATTATTGGATATGTGCTGTTTTGTACCCCCTGTTTGGATAAGTGCGGTTTTGAACGTAACCTGCTTGTATATGTTATGTTTTGTTTTGAATGAAAATAAAAATATCTGCAAAAATCAAAATCTTTTATTTCAAAATTACACTCGTAATGTTTCAGTGTCTGGTTCTAAACAATCACATAATTCATCCTCATCATTTTCCTCATTTTGAGGCAATGGAGGTAAAGTTTCACCCAAAAGTCTTTTGTACCACTCTAGTTCAGGCAAAGAAGCCCACTCATTGCCGAATTGTTTCATCAGTAAATTGCTCACATTATATTTTTTTGCCTGACTAACAGGATGACCCAAACTTTTTTGCACCAAAAGTTTGGGGTGTTGTTTTTGTCTCTTCAGCAGGCAAGAACTAGTTTCATTGCCCTCATACCTAAAGTGCTCATAGAACCTTAGCAGGTATTTCGTTGTGACTCCGCTCCGTGTTTATGAGATAGTTTTAGTTATAAAAATCCTTTTAATGTTTCTGATTTGGTCCACTTTTTTGTAATAATTACATAACTGTTTTATATAATATAATCTCCAATTTTCCCCTAGAACCTTAACTTCACCGAATTTTTCAAAAATTTCTCTATATTTTTCTTTGGTGGTTATGACAGGGTTTTTCTTCACTTCTTTTTCAATCCGTCCAAATACTCTATCGGCTGGGAGGAATGAATGTCCTCTTACTGGGTAAATGATTTGAATTTGTTTAATTGCAGCAGGAGAATGGTTGATGAGCCAAAATAACATTGTGTGAATTATGTGGGAGTTCTTATTTTGACCCCCACATCCATCACAAAAGAGGCGCACAGTCTCAATATCAGTAAAGTCTTGGAGAACTAAGAATTGTAGCAAGGCTGATCCTACTTCAGTGGCTCCACGCTCAGATTGAGTTTCGTCCCATGTATAAAAGACTGGATGCATAGCTGACATGTTCACGAAGCATAAGTTGTAAAGACTAATTTGTCGACTATAAGAGGCATCCTGAATTGGGGTTCTTGGCATGGGTTGAACTTGTTGTAGGTCAAAGCATAACGACAATGTTTTTTCAGGTCTGCTGCGAGTCAATTCATAAAATGCATTTGCTCTAAGTTTATGTATCCTTTTTTCTGTAATAAATTGTTGCTTTTTCTGAGGATTCTTCTCATTTTTAATTCTGTTGGTTAACAATATGCAAGCACCACATGCATCACAAGACGGAGAAGAAAAGCCAATGTTAAAATGTGTATTAAATATATTTCGAAACATGCTACGTTTCACCTTCAGATCATTTTCTACAGAATCATTATAGAATTTCCAAAGTATAGAAATATTCAAATCGCAACTTAAATAAATTCTTTTGCTTTTATTACGGTTGTAATGACTCTGTTTTGCTGGTAAGTTACTTATGAACTTGCAAACACTTTTCTTTTTAGCTGCATATTTATTAAGTTTGCGATCACCTCCTCTGTTTTCTTTTGGTATTGTGCCATTGAACACATGTTTAGATATTGCTCTGAACCTGAATTGTTTTATAGAAAATGTCGACATAAACGTTTTTTTACAAACCCTTATCAGTTTTTTATTCTTTCCTATCAAATAATAACAACAAGAAACATGTGGGGTTTCGGTTTCAGGGTAGGCTTGAATGTTCTCTTCCTTTCTGGGACTATTGCCGAGATAAGCCTAGTCAAAAATTAGTCTTGAGATATTTTGGTCTTGTTCTCATAAAATAAGTTTTTATTCTTCACTACTAAACGTAATTGAACTTTGTTACACTTAAATGTTTTGTCAGATTCATGTATACAATTCCTTGTGAAGTTCAATGCAAGTTGATCTTTGTTTCTATACCTGCGAAAAAAGAATGATATACTCATTAAATAAGTAGAGTACGTCTCATGAGTTCATTTTCTAAGCGTAGTTTATATAGAATAGCATTGTTTGCAAAAACACAGACTCACTTATCATTTTTCACGATATCCCTTTGACGTCCTCTTCGTGGTTTTTTCCTAGCTCCACAGTTTATCTGCTTAACCTTTGGTCTCCCATCATTATCCTCCATGTCAAAATGCGCGAATTTTATTGTTTTGTAACAAAAGGAAAAGCACAGAGCAAACACAATGAAATGCGAGCGAAATACCGAAAAAAATTGAAAAAAATTACAATTACATTTTGTTTTTTTAGTATTGCCAACTGCCACCTGCGTTCACGTATCTATCACGCAGCAAGCGTAAATTTCTGCACTTTTAACTAGACGTCTCATCACAATAAATTTGCTATGCGGTAGTTACTTACCGAGGTTAATTGTGTACGTGTTTATACAAGTACAGTTTTTCATATAAACAATAACTATATCACAAATTCACAGCAGGTAATGGTAATTTATTATTATATTATGTATATATATATACCTCATATCGCATGTAAACAACAGCAGAGATATCCGATCAGAAATTTCACAATTTTAAAATGGCCAAATGCAGTAGTATTGTTATACTGCTCGTGCTGGAGTTCGAAACTTGACATTTTTGACATTTTCCTTCTGCCGAGTGTCTCTCTCCTCGAACTGTGATGCATGCTAGCTGCATGTGGGTCCTACCATTGACCTGTGCAATTGCAAAAAGCCGATGAACTTAAGGGATTGTTCTTTTGAATCAATTTCAAAACTAACAATTTCTAACCAGGGATATGTTGAGGTTTTGAACTAAACATTAATATTAGAATCAATATACTGTGGAAAATATGCTGTTTTGAACTAAGCTGTCCCTGCTTAATGGTAGATTTTATCATTTACTGGACAAATCGAGAGAAAAAAACGAAATTCCCAAAAGTGGATATGTTTCGGTTTTGATCCTAACCTAAGTAAAAAGCTAATAAATAAAACCCCGTAAGTTATAACGAGCCTTAGCAATTTCATTCCCCTTATTTTTTCATGGTTGACAGGAATACTTTCCCCACATGCACAAAAAAATTATAAGTTAAAATTTTAAATAAAGTAAGAAAGAAATAAGTTAAAAGCGCTCAAGCAAAACAGGAATCTCCATTCTGGGAAGCTTGAAGTCAGCGAAGGCAGCGAAGAAGGTGACGAGAATACGTATAGCAGACAGGAGCACATGGCAAGGTATCCGCAGCTGAAGTTAAATATTTAAAACAAATAAAAAGATATTAAAAATATAATTATAAAAATAACAAGAAACAAATATTTAAAACTTATCAAACTAACCCATAATTTAAACAAAAATAGCAACATTTAACATCGTATTTACTAAACCTACTTTCGCTCAAATTCTGGTAGCAGGACGGCCGTGTTAGGAACCACATACATAGGTAAACCTTTGTAAAGATTCCCAACCTGTTTAATAAAATTTCCTTATAATAAAATTTAAAAAAAATATTTTCATAAAGTTCCTAACATCGCAATACACTACCAATGTAAGCTAAAATCCCTAGACTTTTAGCTTACAGGATCACCCAGCTATGTATATAAATTTTGTATACTTTTTTGATACTGCATGCGACATCTAGTTCTTGTGCCATCTATGTTGTTATTAAGAAAACCTTGCAAGGAGAAAGGGGCTAAGATATGATCTTCTGGTGACTTCAACAAATAACATAAAGGTTTTCTCCCCAGGACGACATCCTAGATCCGGTGACAAACAGATCAGAAAACTAGCTAAAACACACCCACCACGTTTTCAGCATATCGTTGAGTGTAAGTGGTCACGACAGAACGCTACGTAGTTATTCCTCTGTTTAGCACCTGGCTGAAAAGTCTCACAAAACTGCTATCGATTTTGTGCTGCCTCGTGCAATAAATCGATGGTAGCCCATTCAATATTCAGGGATGCCCTTAGATTGCACAGGTAATTTTTAAATCTCCCACTTAATTACCGCATTCAAGAATAAAGAGAGAGTGTCGTCCCTGTATGAGTTCAGTAGAAAAGTTTTTCAAGTGGTTTCTTTTAAATGTTTATCAAAAGGCTCTTCAGATTTTAAAAAAAGCCTAGGTGCCCGAATATGGTATTGAAATTTTTCCGGTCAGTGTCTGAGACATTGCAGGTTCTTAGGATAAAGGCAACCTTTATAATTTTACATGCTGTAGGGAACTGAATGTCTTCAATCTCTGCTAACAGTGGGACAATTATATCTAGACTCAGAAGTCAATTTCATCTACTCCCCAATAACAACATTGTCAGCAGTTGATCAGTCACTGCTAGTACAGATTATAGTGTAAGTTAATCACTCAACTCCGGGACTTATTGCAGCCTGTGAAGTTAATCGATATCCTTAGCCTGTAGAAGCCTTCTCGCAATTTCGTAAATAAGTCACCAGGTTTAATTAGTGCGCGTCCTGCCTCTACGATAAATTGAACAAAATAACCTAACTAGATCCGTTTTAGACTCAACGATTACTCTTATCTCCTTGAGAAACTTTATAAGTGAACCATGTATACAAATCTTAAATAACAATTGTTAGATTTATACAGGCTTGGATTGGCTATGCAAATTGCACGGGGAAGTTTTTATTCGTTTCTTTATTATGAGTATCATTTAAATTATTTAATTGTTATTATTAATAGCCATTAAGAAATATTTGTTTCGGTTCATTACCGTCAGCGCATCTACATGATCATCACTTAATCTCAGGGCCGGATCTATGGGGGGGCAACCGGGTGCACTTGCCCCGGGCGCTAAAATTAACGGGGCGGCAATGCGACGGATTTCTGAACCCATAGCTAAACGAGAAAAAATCTAATTACAAGAATAGGAAACTTTTTTCAGACCATACTTAGCACTTCAGTTTTCTTTCCGGAATCTAAAAGCTGCTTTGCTGATATCATACTTTCAATTGTGTTTATACTTATACAATCAAGCAGCTTACTGTCTATTAAAATTAAGTTTGTAAGCCTCTGTAAGCTTATTAAACTAAAAATCCCGGTAAATTCTCAAATTGTTCCTTTGTCTCATATGAAATGAATTCAAAAATTGTACAAATGTGGCTGGCAACTCTATGTTCCCCATCATCCATCAATCCTACCTCGAATGTAGACAGATTATAAGACAGTAGGCACAAGCACAAAGTTAGCAGAAAATTATTAATAAGCCCGCTAAATTTAACCATTTTGGCCGGAATTAAGGCCTTTGAATCTGAGTAAAAAATCGGATAAATCCATTCAACCTGAACGGCAGTTTGCCAGAATTAAGTCAAATGACAAATCAAGTGATAAATCAAGTGTAAGTTCTCTGATTAAATCCTTAGTATCGTAAACTGCAAGTGTGTCTCTGAAATTTTATATTGCAATTCACATAATTGCATTATCAATATATAAATATGAAAATTGCAAGTCTGTCTCTGGTATAAAATAAACTGTATTTGTAATGATACGATTTTTTACTTTCCTTTTATTTTAAAACAGTTTGAGATTCAAACGACATTTAAGATCTATAATGGATCTTACTTTTCGTTTGAATTTCAAATTCTTTTTATTTAACAAATTCAAATTGTTTTTAACAATTCTGGTTCTACATAGGTCTAGGGTATGCAGTATCTATAAATAGGCCATCTATCATATACATATAATGCCTGGTATACCCTGGAACTGTAATAAAATTTATCCCAAATAAAGATCGTTGTTAGAGAGGGCGGTAACTAACGTCTTTGCCCCCCTTCGAAAGTTTCCTAGATCCGGCACTGCTTAATCTATTTCTTAAGTGTCTCTTAATATGCTTATCTTAGAATATTAAATGTATGCTAGCATTGTACTTGCATCACTGACAACACTAGCATAATTTTAACCATTTTAAAAAAGTTTTTGTAAGTCTCGCTGTACAAATTATATTCATGTAATACCTTAATACAACATTAGATTAGATTAGATTTGTGAAGAGGTGTATAGGCGTTAGCCTCGCAATCACTGCGACCTGAAAGTTCTATTGTGAGTCTCAGTAGACAATTTCTTTTATCAAAAACTTCCCAATCAGCAATATCTCTCAAAAAAATACAGCATTAATTGCACAATGTATGAGAAGTGAAATTTTACTCAGCTTGACCTCAAATGAAAAGAGGCTAGTTTTAGGGAAAAGGTAGAAATTAAACACAGGATGGTTGATACCATTAGAAAGGATACAAGTTAAGGTAGTTTTTAGAGGTACTTGACAAAAACAATTTTATTGCAAAATTCCATGTAAGTCACCTTTGAAGTATGCTTCAATTTAAACTCGAACTATTTGAAAATAATAGGTTCTGGGAAATTTTTTATTTATTGTTTGAATGCGCCAAGTGTCCACTTTTGAAAAAGTGATTAGTTATAAAATTTAAATAAATACAAAAAAAATATATCAAAAAATCACTTTTTTTGCGAAAAGTAAGAAAAATACGAAAAACTTGAAAGCAAAGCTTCAAATGGAAAAATGTGTAATGACGTTTTCGATCACAAATAAGCTCTACTTTCATCTGTTTTAGTTTATCCCATAATTCCCGGAACACCCTGTATAGTGACCTTGTTGTTCCAAAATACAAATCTACAATCTTTCGTCACTTTAATTGATAGATTCCCCGTGAAAAGATGTTTTCCTTTCCGAAAGGTTTCTGTACTTTGTAAAGGGTCTTCCAATAAGAGGTGTTATTTTAATTAGCCCGCTATTTCGGTAGATGTCACCTTTGGAGCTGTCATTTTTTGACATTTGACAAGTAAAAACTACGCCATAAATAAAAATGGAACGATACACGATTCAACAACGCATAGAAATTATTAAAATTCACTATAAAAATGGTGAAAATGTGGCAGAGACGGTTCGTAAAACTCGAACGTCGTGAAGCACCTTGTCGGACCGCAATACAGAAATTGGTAGAAAAATTCGAGCTGTCGGGACAAGTTAGTGATGTGAAGGATAAAACCCGTGCACGTCGCTCAAGAACAGCCGAGAATATTGCTACTGTAGCCGAAAGTGTTGAAGAAAACCCAGGTTTGTCCATTCCTCGTCGTTCTTTGGAATTAGGCATTCCACAAACGTCATTACACCGTATTTTGCATGAAGATTTGGGTCTTAAGGCTTATAAAGTTTAGTTAACACAAGAACTCAAGCCGGCCGAACATCAACAACGTCGAGTCTTTGCTGATTGGGTCCTTGAAATGCATGAAAATGATCCGGAATTCCATCGAAAACTCATCTTGAGTGATGAGGCCCATTTCCACCTCGATGGCTTCGTCAACAAGCAAAATTGTCGCATCTGCGGCTCGGAAAACCCAAGAGTTATTGTTGAAAAGCCTCTCTATCCTCAACGTGTGACTGTTTGGTGCAGATTATGGTCCCGCGGGGTCATTGGACCTTACTTTTTCGAAAATGAGGCTGGAGCAACAGTTACGGTGAATGGATTGCGCTATCGACAGATGATTAATGATTTTTTATGGCCGGAATTGGATGGTATTGATCTGGACAACGTTTACTTTGAACAAGACGGCGCTACGTGCCATACAAGCAACGAAACCATTGATCTTTTACGGGAAAAGTTTCCGGACCGTGTTATCTCTCGAAGGGGTGATCACAATTGGCCACCGAGATCTTGTGACTTAACACCTTGCGACTTCTTCCTTTGGGGCCACGTGAAAGAGAAGGTCTACGCCAAAAGCCCAGCGTCGATTCAAGACCTCAAAGATGGAATTCGTGAGGCTATCGAGGACATAGGGCAGCCACTTTGCGATTTGGTTATCGAAAATTTCATGAAAAAGATATGGTCCTGTAGGCATGGTCGTGGTGGTCATATGGCTGATGTTATTTTCCATTATTAACGGCATACCTTCCTCTTTATAATGAAATAAAGATCCAATCATTTATCTCAAAAAATGGCATATTGCTTTGAATATCAAAATAACACCTCTTATTGGAAAACCCTTTAGTAGTGGTTCTATTATTCCTAGCATTTAGTGGTGGAAAGCTTCCCCTCTTTAATCCGGTTGAAGTCAATGGATCAGGAACTTACTCATATATTTTTTAACATACGAGTGACTCAAGGTTTTGCTTCTTTAAGCATGGCCTTGTATGAGTAATACGTGTCGTATGGTTCATCTGTTGGATTCCTCCATCACTATCTGCGTTTGTATGACAAAGTTAAAATCATTTGGACCTATATTGGACATTGCTGCTAATTAGTAGGTTAGCTCCATTTTAGACAGGTGCTCCTGTTTTACTGTATACTAGGTAGAGATACTATAAATATATTTCTTTTACCACCACCATTAATGTGTATGAAAATTGAGGTTAAGTGAAGCTAGAATAATAATTAAATGGTTAAAAACATATTTCCAAAAAGTTAAATAGTTTTTACCGGAATATGACGGAGAACGGATTTTGGCTGTTCTACGTGATTGGCTATTTTTGGATTGGATTGGAGATGAACCGTAAAGCCGTTCGTATTTTAATGAGTTACAAATACCGTATGTTATCATATAATTATCAATTATATCTGTTTTTGGTAATCATTAAGAAAATCTTAATTCGATACAACTAAATAACCATTAAACGCACGCTTTAGTTCATTGTGTTATCTCGCCAAGAAAATCTGAAAACACACTTGAAACAACTTAACCAAGGCCGAAACTTTTTAATTACAATTTCTTCGTTTGCAGACATTTGCAGTCCTGCAAACTCTAATAAGAAACTCATTAACTGGGAAGTGTCTAAACAGGGCGACAAAACGACAGCGAAAACAATTATCCCGCTTTAAGTTTACGACCAAGCAATTCTTTCAGTGTATTTGTTTCGGTATTAAATCCTCTAAACCTGAATAATGGTAAATTGCGGATTCCTGGTGTCGGAATGGGTTCTATACGAAGAGCGGATGTGTTGCCTATAATGTGTTGGTACCGCTTGACTCTATGTATCTCCTCCTGTTATATAAGAAATTCATGGGGTGCCATTGTAGCTGACAGTTCTGACAAATGTTTAAATGACTTCTTGGTTCGCATCTACTGTCAACGTTTCAACCCCAGCCATCATATTTCACACCAGCAGCAGCCCTTAAAACTCATTCTTTGTGGCTCCCCATTTACTCCAATTGTGTACGGGATGTGTTGCCCGGAAGTGATGGACTGGGCACACGGGGGTTGACATATGACTCTAATTCAAAGCCTTGTTTCAACTTGTTCAGATTTTTCTTGTTATTTCAGTGTGTTTCACCAGAGAAGGTAAAAAAAAAGGAGAAAAAGTGTTATTTGTGTGGGGGTGGTAAACGTAGGCTTTATAAATGGTTAGAAACAATGAGTTATAATGGGAGAAGCGAGCTCAAGCTCCTTTTTTATTGTTGTTTTTTTTTTATGTCCATGCGGAGTTGAATGACAATTCTCAGAACAGTTAACAATTTATTGTTATATGCATTTTGCGCACAGCCGGATTGTAATCGACCAGCTTCGTGGCCAAGCTTGATTTTTTTTTCGACAGAATTCCGCAATATCTCATCAAGTTTTGTGTGCAGTATTTTATCAGGCGGCTATGTCGTCTAGGGGATGAATGAAAGTCTTTTAGAGTGTCTGGCACGTAGCCAGGAGCTCTGGATGATTCCATGTCGTCGTTTTTTCTTAATGGTTGCAAATAATAATAACAATAAAAGCCCACACAATCTGCTGATCTTAAATGGAATGGGACATATAAATATGAGAGGGAACAATTATCTACAAAATAAATGGCAGTTTTTTAGAGGAGAAGAGATGTGATTTATTGCTAGTGGATTGGCGTTTTTTCGCTCTGTGCGTCGTAGGGGGGAGGGGGGGGGGGCGTTTAGATCATCCAGACTTTCGTACGTAGGTTTTAACAAACATTTTGTTTTTTCAAAGTATACCATCCCATTGGTATCCCAGATTTTGACCGACATTCTTTGTTCATTGCTCTGAACACAATAATGTGCTAATTAAATTGTATAAATTAAAAAGCTCAAAGTGTCTGAGAGTCTATAAGTTATAGAACCCGATGGGAACATAATCTAAGTTCTAAAACATAATTTCCGCTAAAGTAATTCTGCACACATAAACGTCATAAAATAATTGTCAGTGTACAAGTCGCAGACAATGCGTCACTATTTTCTTAATATCAACCGTGTGTTCAGGTGTACACACCGATGTGCTTTTCAGTGTGCACATAATATGATTGAAAAAGTAGGGATAACAATTGAACGGTTGGAGTGCACCACTGACATGTATATAAATGGACTGCTTGTTGAACCAGAAATGCATGAAACCAAATGGCACCACTTTCATATTCCTGTCTCTTTCCAATTTCTTCGACTCATAATTAAAACTTATCGATACAAATAGTCCCAAATACTTTTGTGGTAAATTCAGTAAATGCCACGGACATGCATATAAGTAAATTCCCAAATAATTTATATATAGCACCAATTTACGACAGTTGGTAGCATTGACAGTGAGAGCATCTTTCTGAAATCAAAATTAGTGCCACATGAAACAAGAGATCAAGCAGTACATTTATATATATGTCAGTGGTGTGCACTTCGATTCAAAATGTCAATTATGAAAGTTCTTTAGGAATAAAACTACGCTAAACGTCAAAACTACTAAGTGCACCGAGACACTCCGCTACCAGACCGTAGCGTAAAAATGTGCTTGGGAAATGACAACGCTTCGGTTACCTGAACGACATGATGTGTAAAAATGTGATATTATGTGACATTCTGCGTGCTGCTGAACGTATGGCTAGTCCTTCTATGTGAAACCTTAACGGCCAAAATACACTGAGAGTGACAGAACAATGTTGGAGTTTTGGTTGTCGACAATGTCCCATTTAAAACACAATGAAGGCGACATGACAAGTGTGTTTGACAGTTAACACTGTTAGATTTCTAGCAAAAAGAAAAACAAAAAAAAAAAAAAACAAAAAAACGAAATGGCAAAACAACAACAGAAAAATGTCGAAAATAAATCAAATTTACTATTACCTACCTGTTAATTTTCAATATTGTAAGAGATACAACAGATTCCAAAAATTACAAAATTCAGGCTGCATGAATTGTCAGACTGAAATTTCAATCATGCTGCCGCGGCTAGTCCGAGATTTACAAACTTTTTGTTGGCAGCTTGTCGTGTCGTTGTCATTGTATTAGTAATATAGGATGACCATTTATTCGAATATTTGACAGCAACCAATTTGCGGCGACATTGTTGTGTTGCTCTCATTTCGGTTTGACCTTAACTCCGTTCGCCAAAAAAGTAAAAAGACTAGATCAGAACTTTTTTTTAATCCACTGCAACTAGGAGATAGGGTAGTCTTTGTAGTGGTTCCAATGTTAGAGACCAGAGAAACAACGAATAATTTTGAACTTTTCTAGAGAAGCATGGTCCATCGCTTATCAGTTAGTATACGTCACATCAATATTAGTATTAACGAAATTATATTTGATTCCTTTTCTATTTGTTTATTGCATTTATATTATTTATATTATTGTGAAAATAGATGAAAATAATGCAATTTGCGAATTGAGTGAAAATTCATTCTTTTCTTTAATCCAAATGAATCCAAGCGATACTTATATATTCCATACAGTCCACTCCAAACATCCGACACGATTTTAATTCTAATTAAATTAAGTTAAAAATATAAAAAAAAAATCTTTTTAAAAAAGACTTCAAAATTCGCACTTAAAAAATAGAAAATAATTTCTCCCCTCACTTAATGAATACATCACAAAAGTTCTATAAAGTTTCCCTTCAATTTGCATTTAATTAATTTTTGAAATTATATTTCATTTGTGTATAAATTTTAAAATGTTCAAGGTATACAAAGAAAGCAAGATCTAGGCAGCTCAAATTTTAACACTATAGTAAATAACAATATCCCGAAATTGAAATTTGGAGCTCCTAATGTTTATCAAAATTCTTACGAAATTACACTTTAATTCTCAAACCTTCCTTTCTTTGTGCACCTTGAAAATTTCAAAATTTAATTAAATGCAAAATGAAGGGAAATTTTAGAGAACTTTTGTGATGTAGGTATTCATCATAGTGAAGTGAAAATAATTTTCTAAGTTTTAGTGCGAATTTAGAAGAAAAATTTATATTCATTTTTGATGCCTTTTAATAAATAACCTAAATCAATTGCATTTATTTGGCTGCTTTAAAAGTGTCCTACTTTGCCTTATTAAGCACACAATTTGCCCAATATTCGTGGTGCAAGATGAACTACACGACTCCCGAAATATTTTCAATTTTCTATCTATTCTAGAGAGTAGAACTAAGATCATATTCCAGAGGTAATCGGTAACAAGTACACTATGATAACCAATTTAATCGATTGAGACAGTTTTATAACAATATTTGGTGAAAGTTAAGTACATACTGTACTTTACTCCGATATCCCCTACGACATATTCGGAATCTACAACATTTTATTGGCAGTTAAAATTCTAAAAGAAAAAAACAACTTTTCAATAAAGTAAGAAAATTATGTATTAGAATTTTTTTCAAATTTCTAGTGATGCATTAGTTTATGCAGAATTGTTCTAGGTGTGCCAGTTTTAATGTTTGGAAACAACTTTGAGTTTTCAGTTATGAAATTTATAAAAAACTGCCTAATTTTGAAAATATAATTTTTGTAATTTGTAAAAAATATATGATTTTTTTTTTTTTTTACTGAAAAATATACAAAATTAAAAGTAGGTGCATCCTATTCTTGTCTATAGCATTTTTGGACACAAAAACTTTTCTCCGGTAAACCACCATTTTCTATTTTACAGAGTTTTGAAAAAAAAAAATCCACAAATATGCCCAAACACGTGCACTTGATTGTTTCTGTGCACCTAGAGGCAGAACTGCATATCTACTATGTAGTAGACTGTACTTAGGTCTTATTTCCCTTATTTTATTAGATAATTCTTATTCTTATTCTACATTTGCCATTTTCTATTATTATTTTTTCCACTTTCCCATTATTTTGAAACTTAAATATACAGGGTGATTCAGATCAAGATACCTTCCGGTATACCACGCGATTCCTTGAGGTAAGCTGATCAAAAGATTGTGCCACATACCCCCCCCCCATAGAAACCTTCCTTTAGGAGCTGTGGCCAGTTGAAGATTTGACCAATATTCGTGAGAATAAATGAGTATGACTTTTGAAACACCCTATAGATTTTGGTAATTGTTAGCTTATTAAATAGCCAAGAATAGTAGCTGTCGAATAGTGTATTGCTCTGTATGTTTTAATTATGCATATTTAAATTATTCGTAAATATTTCCAAAACATTGATTTTTTTTCACACAAATTTCAAAAATACCGTTATTTATTTCAAAAACTTTTGTGTGTAAAAAAATCAAAATTTTGGAAATATTTGAGAATAACTTAAAGATGCTTTATTAAAAAATACAGAGTAATACACTTTTCGACAGCTACTATTCTTGGCTATTTAATAAGCCAACAATAACCAAAATCTATAGTGTGGTTCAAAAGTTATACTCATTTAGTCCCATCAGGGTTCAAATATTGGAGAAGTCTTCAACTGGCCACAACTCCTAAAGGATGTTTTCTAAGGGTGGGGGGGGGGGGGGGGGTATGTGGAACAATTTTTTGATCATCTTACCTCAAGGAATCGCATGGTATACCGGAAAGTATCTTGATCTGAATCACCCAGCACAATTTGCAACAGATAAATTTGGTACATTCCGTTGTATAATATTTTCAATCCTTTGTAGGTGAAATTCGGTTTGGGTCAAATTTGTCCTATTTTCACCTGCTAAAATCTGTGGCATTTCAGTTGCTAGATCTCGTTTAATAGAAGCCTTAAGAGCTGACCAAGCAAGTTCTATTGGATTTAACATTGGACTATACGGGCCTAATGTTAATAACCGATGATTGATAAATTCACTTTCAAGAAACACATCTTTAATAGATGTATGACACAGTGAATTATCAATTACCATTACGACTGGTGATTGATATTTGGTTAGAGCGTTTCGCAGACAATTGCGGTTTTAAATGCTCCTCTTCTTACTTCGTGATGAATAAGCCCCACATTACCTAGGTATCCAATAATATTGTAACTTAATTTCCTTAAATGATAATTGCTCCGGCCGAGCGGTAAGCGAAGGAGCAATTCTTCTCCAATATTTGGAGTGAAATGGAGAGTACAAAATCTTAGGTTACTCAAACTAGGATAGTCGTACTACTTGAGCTTTCGCTTTTACAAAATAGATTACTTGAGTCAGTTCGAATTCTGTAGGCTCTTTTTCGTCTAATAGGTCGATCTGAAAGCTCGCTTAGTTTTGCTGGGCAGTGTCGTTGACTTCTTCTGTACCCTCGCTAAAAGCCCTTACTTGAACGAAAGTCGAAACTTGGCGAAGAACTTTACGTAAACTCAACGAGTTGCGCTGAATGCGTCTATTGGTTTCGCCGGATAGTCAACTGTCAAAATAAAACCTACGGTCTTATTTACATTTTCTATTTATTGAGTGGTTGCCGGAAGGAAAATCGTAGAACTTTGGGTAATAATAACGCGGCTGAAAGGATTACCTTAAAAGTGGAGTAAGTCGGTTCGCGCAACTTAATTAGTGAAAGTGCCGGCGGTTTTGATAACACTAAGTGAGGTTAAACGGTTAATACGAGGAAGTTGGGCTCGGGGATTCTCTGCTTGATAATCTGTGAGATCGATGCAGGTTGTCTGTGGAGACTCCCCAGGAACACTTCCCTGATGTCTTCAGTTGAAGTCGAGTTCACTAGTTACCAGTGTTATTCGTGTTAATTCTTCTAAATGATTGTCTTAAAACCTTGCTTAACATAGATCTACTGAGGCGGTGTTGAAATGCATGAGCTCGTACTGACAGTTTGTCGTGCGTGTAGGCATACAGGCATATAAAAGTATTTATGCGAGATTTCTGAGTTAATAAGGACTGCGGTCTTATGTTCTAGTGCAATTTCGATGGCAGGAATGTCGTTCTTAAATCTATCTCAATTTAATTTCTAAGCTAAGAACTTCATATCAGAATTCTATTTCATTTACAGGAACTCCCTACGATAATACTGAGGTAGTGGCAATTCTCCATCTCGACCTGATTTCAACAATAAGAGCTTTGTTCTTACACAACGCAGAGCCGCAGAGATGGTTCTATGTATCTCAATCTGATTTCGATAATTGGAACTTCTGATCAAAATGTAACACAGTAGGGACAATTAGGTGTCTCGATGTAATTTTATTATTCGGAACTTTGTTCTTATACAACAGCAATAGCTCTGTAGCTCAATCTGATTGTAAGAAACAGAACTTCTTGTAAAGTATAGAACAGTGGTTCTAATTTGATATCGCAATTTGATCTCAATTCTTACTAAGATGTAGAATAGTAGGGTTAATTTCGTAACTCAACTCGATCTCATTTATAGGAACTTTTTTCTTTTTACGAAAAGGTAGAGTAATAGCGCGAATTTTATATTCCAATTTGATTTCAATTATTAGAACATTTTACAAAGACGTAGAGTAATAGTGCTATTTTATATTTCAATTTGATTTCAATTATTAGAAAGAATTAAAATAGAATTACTTAGCTTTTCTTTGTTGTTTTGTACAGCCCAAAAGAAGCGGGACTAGGGAAACAGTTTTGCAGCTTGCCCGTTCTTTAACGGATCCACAAGTTCCTGTAATTTTATTTAAAATCCTCGGTGTGGGATGAAATAATACCAAAAAAATCCACTTGCCGATGTTCTCGATTTTAATTATAATTCACTTACAATTTTTAGATTTAGTTTAAAAAAATAAATTCCGATCTGCTTATTTTATCTACTCGTGGTTGACGTCTTGACAATGTAATAATTTTTTGTTCCTCCAACGATCTTGCCCGGGCCTCTCTTTATGGATCCCGATTCTCCGGCTGGGGAAATGTCTGGCTCAATTTTGTTGGGGCCGACTTCGCTGCATTTGGGGGAAAGTGTCGCCATATCTGGAATTTTTGGGTCCTCGCTCAGACGTGCTGCCATGCTTTCCCCATTACATCGGAGATATGCAACTTCTGTCTTCATTGCGGGGTTCTAAATCCGAGATCTTGTAACAATATGAACATTGGCGCCACGGCAGCCTGCTGCAATATAACTACATCGGCTTCCTTTTATGGATTTTCCCTTTCTCATTGATACGAAAAGATTAAAGTTCGTTTCATCCATATATATGATCGGTCTATTTTCAGATTGATATGCAATAAGTTGTTCAACATTTCTCTTATTAGTTTGATTATTTGCATTTTCAGGTTCCCTTCGAATATCCTTGAGTGCAAAAAGCATACCATCTAAATGTTTGCGCACACATTCCAATTGCTTTAAAGTAATTCTTGTATTTTGTTCAACGCATTGCTCCATAAAATTACGGTGTTCGTTTGTGATTTTACTTCTTCTATTTCCAGCTCGTTTCTTTTCAGCCACGTTGTGTCCATTAAGTTGTCGTTTTCACTCCTAATGTTTTTGCGAGCGCTCTCTAATCCCCACCATTGCTATACAAAGCACAAATTTGTTTTTTAATATTATCAGCTTCCCTTTACTTAATATACGACATTTTAAGCGCAAAAATATTATAGTTATATATCAACAATAGAAAACTTTTATCTTTTTGGCGAAAATACAACAAATGAAAAACTTTACACATAGCTTTATCGTGCCCAACTTACTATACCCTTTCATTTCAAAATTTTTAATGTTTATTTCCAATTTGAAGTTGAAAAGGTATAGTTCCATGGTGGAATCTTCCCTTTCTTCTATTTTTTTTTTAAACTCATTCAAAATATGGATGGTTTAGATTTCTTTTGTAGTTAACAAATAAATTAAGATTTTTTTATAAGAGCATTCCATAAAAGTAAAAAAAAAAATTTTGTTTGAAATAAAAATTCTCATTTCTTCTGATTTCAGGGAAAAGCTTCAGCCTTACTATTGTTATATCTTCGACACCAGTGCAAGTAGCCTCATATAGTAAAGCCATCAAAGTGACGGTAGACGGCCCACGGGAGCCGAGGTCGAAAATTCGTCACCAAGGGTTCCATCCATTCGCATTTGGTCACCAACGATTCGGTCCAGATCCACTTATGGGTGGCTTACCCTTCAAATTGCCAGGTAATTTGACAATTGATCTGCTTACATAACGTGAAATACGAATTTTTGGGGTGAAAAAAGAAACATATACACACACAGAATACATACATGTATATTAACAGCTTAACAACAACAATACTTCATATGCTACATACATACATACATCCACATGAATATACAGCAATGCTCAATACCCGAATTTTTTTGATTTGTTAAATTTGTCTCCCAATTTAGTGTCGCCCCCTAACGATTTTTTTATGAATTCACACTGATGATACCCCAGCTTTTCCGTTAATCCGGATTTTCCAATTTAGGTGGAAAATTGGGATAAAGTGGGTGCCATGGGCATCGAAGCACTTCAACCACTGACGATGGTATTTCTGTTTTGTACCCCAATAATGCGGTTCATATGACTTTTT
Source organism: Dioctria rufipes (assembly GCA_963924295.1). NCBI lineage: Eukaryota > Metazoa > Arthropoda > Insecta > Diptera > Asilidae > Dioctria > Dioctria rufipes. The sequence goes on from OZ002742.1 coordinate 20,793,693, forward strand.
AGAGTATTTTTCTATTTATTGGGAGATAAGCTGGGCTTTTCTGTTTGATTTTGCTCCATGGATACTGGATTTTAACGATTTCGAAGGATTTTTATTTTCTTTTGTTCAGAGAAATTGGAGGGAAGTTGGTTTATAAGAAGAAAAAATTAAGCTTTAAAATTTTCAGCTTATTCTTGGTAAGAAAAAAAAAAATGAGGTTATTGTCCGCTGGATGATTTCCATATTTGCTAGTATGAGGTGATCACTTATTGATAGAGTTATGGAATCTTTCTTTCTAATTTGAATATAGTTAATTTCAGTTGCAAGAATTTTTTCGTAAAAAAGTAGAATTATGCCATTAAGTTTTATGGCAGTTTTCTATCGAAAAGTTCCATTTTTTGGCTTAATTCGCTGGAATTATTTGTGCATAAAAAATCAAAAACTTAAATTCAACTCAAATTAGTAGTTAGAAGCCCCTGTCAGTATAAAGTCTGGATTTTGCCACGCTCTATACTACATCCTATGTTGTTCTGCATGTACTCGAACATAAAACCTGTCGCAGCTTTAAAAACTCGTGTAATCATAAGTATACAGAAAATTTTCAACTCTAAATTTCTAAACCTATTGGCCTAGTTGATGATTTCAATTTCAATTTATTTACACTGGTTGACTGTACAACAAGGCTTTTGCTTGAACAATTAATTTTATAACTACGAAGTGTTAAATTTAATTGAGTTTTAATCTGATCAAAATTTATGTACATATTTATATATATATGGAACTTGACCAAATGGTAAACACAGCTCGCATCGCAGCCAACGAACGCAAAAGTTGGCTACTTTTTAAATTTTCGCAACAAACGCATGGCAAACATTGAGTTTTCACCTTAAGTCGGCTGGAAGAAGTCGTCCATTGAATGCCCGCCGATAGAGAGTTCCAAGTATTTTGTCGACCAAGTACAGAGCAAAAGCGAATACCGAAGAAAATTTAGATATTCAGAGAAATACCTAGGATCTTTTCTATGTACAATAGTAAGCATTGGAATCAAACTCCTGTATATTAATAAGTTTAAGGGAGCATCGAAATAGTTTGTACTGATACGGACTGACGTGGTCAGAGCATCGCAATCCATAGATAAATGATACACAATCATTACAGGCTACTTCGAGTTTACGAGTACAGACATGGTGGAAACATTAGGCCAACATAACTAAAATGTGGTCTAACCAAGGAGCTTAAATCTGGTTTCTATGGATAATAATACTACATTTAGCCACAATTGTCGAAAATGCAGCGGTTGGTTATACGAGCAGTCAACATTACTCCAAGGTTGCTGACTGTTCTCATGTACAGCAAAGAAGAGCTACTTAAAGTTAACGGACCAAAAAACCAATCGATCTAAATGCGATCGTCATCGGCATACAGAAGGGCTTTTTGAATTTTTAACAATGTGGTTCCAGAATTGAGCCTTGAGGGATTCACAAAGCAGTAGTAAAAGCTTTACAAGAACAAGCATTCTTTAGTTTCACTTGTTGAAATCTATCATTGTATAAGGAAGAGAATTTCAATAGCAATTTAAAATGATTAAAATTGACGGAAAATTTGATGTCGAACATGAGCACGTCGATTCTCAACTTAAATTTAATTCGGCGTAAATGTTGTTTTGGAAGAAGATGTAATACCGCATCTACACAAATCCGCCTGTTTGCTCAGTTTCAAGGGTAACTATTATTTCAATTATCACGTCATTACAGATTTACTCATTTCGCCATATTGTCTATTGTGGATGATGACGAGTTTTGTGTTAAAATGCCTCAAGAAATCTTACCGCTTTCAGTAAAAGCGAAAGAAAATTAGCCAATATACTATATGAGTAACTGGTTGTACAGAAATTGACATGCTGAATCGATACCCTTGTTGAGAAGGTTGGCAATCAAGTACCACAATCCGCTCTCTTCCTCCGCACATGGGGAGCGTTGATTTTCATTTGAAGTTCTTGTAAATGCTACACAAAGACAAGCATTATCTGATGTTATATTTGTTTTCCTTAAGTCAAACTCAAATACTCTATGAACAACTGCCAAAATTCTGTAGAAATTTAACAACAAAAGCTTATACAATATTTTATGATATTTTGTAAATGGAAACCTCATCCACAAATTTAACTGGCTATAGATTTTTCAAAATTTCTGATTTGAGTTTTCGAAAGCTCTTGATACTTGTAAGTACCAGTACCAGGACCTGGGCTTGTACTTGAAAATTTTTAAGTATCAGTACCGTAACTTGTACTTAAAAGATTTGAAGTATGGCTCCTGGTACTGGAACTTGAGGATTCCGATTTATTTTCCTTAATACGTCTCTGTTAATTAAATGACATCACTTTCTTTTATTTTTCTTTCAAAATCGTGCAAATTTTATTTTATTTTTCAAATAAACACTACTTCCTGTGATTTAAAAAAAAATTAAATCGCGTCGGATGTTTGGAGTGGATTGTATAGATGAATGTCGCTTGAGTTCATTGCGATTAAAGAAAAGAACGCACTTTCACACAATTCACCAATTACATTATGTATGTAGGTACTAATCTATTTTCACAATAATTTTAATGTCCGACTAAAACTATTTCGTAAATACTCGACGCCGTTGGTCTCGATAAGCAACAAATATCGCCCGATCGCCGAATCTTTACTGACTAGTTATCCAAAAATTGATTGAATACTCATGACTCATACTCTCATACTCATACTCTCTTCGGGTGCTCTAGAAGCATAATAAAGAATGGGAAACAATTGAAAACTGTTCGTTGTTCTTCTGACCTTAACATCGCAACCTCGACAAAGACTTATTTTAGATTTTTATTTTTTTTTTATTTTTATGAGAATTACTTCATTTTATGTATGCAGCTGAAATTATGTTCTAGAATTTAGATTATAGCTGCGTTCTTTTGTGTCCGGAGAACAGGGCTGAACAAAAGATACACTAAGAACGCCTCATACATTTTCATAGAAGATTTATAAATGAAACGAGCAGTACAAATAGTTCGCTTCAATCGACAGAACAATTAGTTCTCTCTAGTATATGGGAGTACTAGAACAAGGTACACAAAAGAACATAGCTTGTGTTTCTTGTGAGCTCTGTAGCTTATAGGCTCGCTCTACTCTCTGCAACTTTAAGAACTTTATGAATTTTTTAATCTATGCAATTTCTTTGGCTCTAGGAATTATATCAACATCTTGTAAGTGCTTAGAGCAATGCATAAACAATGTTGGTGAAAAGCTGGGAGTACTCATGAGCTGGTATACTTTGCAACAAAATGTTTGTTAAAACCTATGTACAAAAGTTGGGGAACCTGGCCCATCCCAGAAAAAAGTCCTAGTTATGCCAATGGTTGTGACTGCTTCATTCTCTCTAACTCATGTGAATATCGACGAAAGTTAATGTTCTACGTAAAATCATCAGTGAGGAAAATATTCTCAAAATTAACTTCATTTAAGAGATCCTCAAATTTAGTTTTGCTGTATTTTATAATGTTAGATATCTTACTATTGTCAGATTTATCTCTCCTAGCTTTAATTTTAATTATAAGAGTCTCATGGTCTGTTATTTTATGGTTCCCATCAATATTTACAGATGCATTCATAATATCTACGCCTGCGAGCACGTAATCAATTAGGGTCTGTGAATCCCTCGTTATTCTAGTTGTCTTTGTAACTAATTAGTTTAAACCTTGATCAGCGATAACATTTCTTGTTATATTACTATATTACTATCATTTCCTAGAAGATTTATATTAAAATCACCGGTCAAAATACCATCGATTGGACAAACCAATTCGAATAAAATGTTTTAAAGTCACTAATGAGTTTGCTTGGAGACCTGTACAGAACCACGATTGACCATTTTTGATTATTTACCCATTTATGTACCTTTAGAATTCATGCCATACCTACTTGCTTGTCTATACTAGCAACCCTGTATTGAATATTTCATAAACATCATTTTATAAACATCATCACTCCTCCCGTATGTCTCGAATCAGAGTTACAGTTATTAGTTTTTTAATTAGTTCGCTGATATCAGTTTTGGACGTGATATGCGATTCTGATAGTATTACTAGATCTGGATGACATTCCTTTACCAATTCCGTTTTGTTAGATAGAAAAATTTGCACATTTAGATAATATAAACTCTTCCCATATTCTCCATATTTTACCCTGAGCTTTGCTTTCACTAAATAATTCGGTCAAGAGAAAGTTGGGCTCGCGCAATGAGGATTCCATACTAGAACTTTATCAAAGAAATATTTAAATTTGCTTATGATAACTGAATAATATTCAAACAGACGGATGCAAGAGTAATTTTATAAGAGTTGGTCTTATTAATAAAAGTTGTCTTATAAGTTAATACAAAAAACAGTTTTTTCCAGATACTATGACTCTGACGAAAAAAGCTGCAGTTTACCTTTTATCTAGACGATATTATGTTGCACATTTTGGATATATCTTCATAACCAATTTGAATTTTTGAATGCAGCCCTTTCAAATAATATTCCGTCCATATGATAAAAAAAAAAATATTTTCTGAGAGATCCCGACTAACCCATATTAAAAATTAAAAAAAACAATATTTCATCATCTTTGACTGTCGAAATATATGCGCGTTACAAAGACCTCACATTCTGCCGGATTTTAAATTCCTACGTTACGTAAACATTTCAGCAGATGAACGCACGAGCGATTTATAAGGGTTACATTTTTCCTTTTATTGTACGGAGCCCTAAAAACAAAAAAAAGAGAGTAATTTTAAGTATTTCGCCTACAAAAGATATTTTTAATTTTTAAAAATCTACCAAAAGTTTTTGCCGACAGCTGCTATTGCACATCGAAATTAATAATACAATTACGATTTTGTTCCTGTTGATTGCATTTGACAACTTCATCACCTGTTGATCCAAAAATTGAAAAAAAGAAAGAAAACTGATTGTCACCAAAATACCTTCATCCCTCTTATAATCTCTAGCATTCCATGGAAATTGTTTGCCGATGTTCGGCAATCAGCGCAACCTTGTACCCCTTTAAATTTGGCACATATCGAATTTGTTGTGTCAACTCAAGTGCGTAACACATTTACCCTCTGACAAAAGCGATCCTGTCTGTCGTTTAGATATGTAGACACTACACGCAGTACTGTCGTAGTAGTACCTTATTTACCTATAAGGGAGCGTGCACCGTTTTTTTTTCCATCTGGCCAAGTAATAAATAAGGCATACGGTGGTGCACAAGTGTCAGCAACGACACATCATCTGGTAGGGTTGGCTTACAAAAAGGGTGTCAGGATCATATATTGACATGAAAATTGACATGAAATTGAATCAATATAATCACCCTCATGGGATCAGAGCTCAGAGGCCCCCCATGTAGTCAAAAGAGAGAGGGTGCCCAAACGTTTCACCTTCTTGTGTTTGCTGATTGAAATGACATCACTCCAAATATTTTGGGGCTGATTTTCTAGTTTCCACCTTCGTTGGCATGCAATTTATGAGAACACGTTGTAACAAGGTGTTTCCCGCAATAAGGAAGTGAAATGCTGCTAGGAAATTGATACAAAGTATTTTGAAAGTTTTTTACTTACTCATATTTTTATTTATCCTTTAAGGAAGTTTTATAAATTCAGTTAAAAAATTGTCCAACAGATGGCGTATAAAGAAGTTTTAATGATAAAAGTTAAATTTTTTCTTTTAAATTATTATTTTGAGGTATCTGCGTGTAAGTCAGCCCAGTCAGTACCAATATTGCTTAAGTATAACACCTTTTCACAATGTATGTTTATCAGATATAGAGTACAAGGGTTAAGAGATACTCTTGGGAGCTACTGAAGAGGGTCGGCCTTGGATCCGATGTGTTAAATTTAAGACGGAAAACTTCTTAAATAAGATTAAACTCTGGCTTCAGAGTTGAGTTTCAGTTGAAATTGCCTTTGACATAATTTAATGCCTCATATATGTTTGTGTCTTGATTACGAAGGCTTATCCGTTCCTAATTCTGGCCTTTTACGTGTGATATAAGTCGTTTCCACTTTCTTTCACCTCTTCTCCTAGTCTTGATTCTAATTGCCGTAATGTTCGCGTGCTTGAATTATTCAAGGGAAATATTCTCTTCTCACCTAAATCATTTCATCCGGTGATAGGTGCCAAAGAGGAGTAATAATCGTCAGGATTTGGATATTGATCCTTTCCTTCTCCTTTCCTTCTCTGAAAGCAGCTTCCACAGTAATTTATGTGCTGGTGAAAATTTCATTAAATGTCGTCACATCAGTTGAGTTAAGCAGAGTTGAAATTTCACTCCTGTTTTGACGTTGTTGGTTGGATACAGGCATATACACGTAAACACACACACACACACATACATTACACTTTTGAATAAATTGTTCAGGATGTGAAATTATTGATGTGAGTAAAAAGATAACTTTTAAGTTTGCTGATAGGGTTATCATGTGTTCCGTTCTTCAGAATGAGGCGGAAAGGAAAAGTCTGTATGAAAAACGAAGGGCTTGATGACGTACGATTATGAAGTTTTGATTTAATTTCTTTAATGATATTTTCCTTGTGTGAATCATGTGCAAAATTATAAGTCGTAAGGATTACGGTCTATGCATGCAGATAAAGAAGAGTATCTGCGTGAATTAGATTTAATAAAGTTATGTGAAGGTAAATATGAAAGGACTGGCCTTTATGAAATGAGTAAGCATGTTTAAAATAAGGAATTTGTTTTTAATTTAATTAAAGTGAAAAGCTCTTTTCAGAACTGATACATAATGTTAATGGAGGCGTCTTTTCGTATGGCAGATTTTTTATTTTTTTGTGTACAAGACCAACCCGACTAATGACGGAACTTTAAGACATTAATTTTTCATTTGTATTTCAATAAATGTGATCCATTCGAAATGCATGTTTATTTAGTTATGCGTTCCTTTATAGATCCGTCTATACACCAGACCTGTGATCCGCGTGGGAAATTTGGTCCACTGTTTTTCCAGGCTTAGCGGTCTTCTATAACCATTTCAAAATGGCGCCCAAATCTAAGATTGTTGGGCATTGTGTCTATAAACTTAGAGGTTATTGAGTGATTTTCAAATTCTATAAGTAGGTATCTTTTGGTTTTTTGGAGTTGGCATTTAGCACTTTAGCACTACGAGCAGCTTCCTTTTTAATGAAAGGGCTAATTTGAGACAAAACATCATAGTTCCTGGTATTTCGAGGCATGCAAGTCTTTCTAGTTTTTGTAACTTTACCTGCACCGTTCTTTCCTTTCTTCTGGTCCACTATAAGAGGACGCCTTAAGTAATAATGGGGCTAACGATAGTGGTATAGGACTAATAAAATATTTTTGGATTCAAACCCCATTTTTTGCCATACAGTCTTTGGTATATATAAAGCTGCGGTGACCTTTCGACAAATGCCAAACTCCATCTGAGTTTCTGATCGAGTATAATCCCTAGACACTTTAACTCTTTAGTGAGTTCTATTTTCATTCTGTGCGTATTTAGATTAAATTTCCTTTTTCTTGTTTAGGGCTTTTTGCATTAGGTCTGAGTTTGTATCATCAGGCTTGTTTCTTATTGTTATGACTACATGACCAGCGTAACCCAGTGCATCATATCCCGCATTTAAGAGATTTTCTGGGAGCTTGTCTATCACCATCACAAAAGGGCCGATAGAACCCCTCCCATACGGAAGGCGTAAAAATTTTTTACACAGAATTAACGTATATATTTAGCGTACTACTTATTTGACCTTTGGTCTATTGAAGAGTAGGATTTATCATACAAAATGAGCCTAATTTTCTCCACGTTATAAAATTTGAAAGTTATTTGTTTATAACTCCCCGTCATCGAGATTGTTTCCCCTTTATCGCAATATAAAGTTAGTCAAATGCAAAAATTTTATTTTTTCTAATTGTCACTCTTATTCGAAATGTATTTCCACGTCCATAAATTTGTTAATTTCTATTTTATACTGATTTAATTAATTTCGGTCACCTTTTCAATATTAAGCAAATTACTTTGTACCATCATAGATAGATAGGCTTTCCATTTGTATTTTATAATTACTTCCCCCACTATAGCTGCATAAATAAATCTATTTTCTACATAAATCTCATTACTAAAAGTCCTCATTTATTTCCATCTCCCCTATAATGACTACTCACTCTGATAAATAAAAGAATCAATAAAATCAATTAAAGAAATTACTTTTGGTGGAGTCATTTAGAAAACTGTTGGAAAAGGGTTTGTTCCATTTATATCTCCACCTACAACCGACTTGCATTTTATTTGCTACCCTTTAAAATCATCGTTTCGTTTCTATAGGTATATAGGGCTTTTCTGGTTCCGGGTGTAGTAAAAATGCTGTCTCAGAGCGATGCACATCCTCCCAAAAAGGAATCAGAAGTGATTTTCAAGGAAGCTATTGGAACAATAGATTTCAATAGAGGTGGTCGTTGTAACGGCAGCCATTCCAATAATTGTCGCCGTTTAGCTTAATCCTTTTTTTCTTATTCAACGTCGGAAATGGAACTTTTATGTATTTCTGGAACAAAGAGAAAATTGCAGTTAAGCATTTTCTGTGCCATTTGCTTAATGAGAACTGACGAATTTAAAATGTTTTCTTTTCTGTTATTTCTACTCTGTTTTAATTTTATTTTAAATCCTTTATCCTTATAGACTTGGGTTGATGATGATTATTTTCGAGGTATAGAAGAATATCTTTGTTAAGCTGCTGTTATACTCTTTATAGCTCTTGTTGTTTCTACACGTTGTGTTTTGTTTACCATTTATACAGAAATATTACTTTAGATTTTTCTAGATTAGAAAAGCAAAAAGTTTTCGGAATACTGCAATCTCTATTCCAAAAAGCCAAGTATTTTTTTACTTAGTGAAACCAAAGTTGTTTCTGATACCTCTCTTCTCTCATTATTTAAGAATTTATGTTTCTGTTTTCTTTAGGAATTTTAGTTGCCTTTCACTATAGTCAATGATCTTAGTTCAACTAATCTAGAATTTAGTTATGTCTGGAATAGGCTTAAAGTTTTCAGTTATAAGTATAACTAATTTTTGCTATCTATGTGCCGTCGTCCCAATAATATGTATCTGACGTAGAGATGGTATTCGCAACTATGGTTTGAAAATGGTATATGCTGAAAACTGAACAAGTTTGAAAGCCCTCGCCACCATTCGCAAATGTCAAATGCTCAAAATTTATCATATAAAAGATACGAGTCGAACAGATTAGCAAGTGGCTACCACACGGAATGAAGAAAGTTGCTCAATGTTCTATGGCACTCCTAAAAGTCAAAGGATATTTTAGATTATTCACTTTGTTTTGGTTTGTATATGGTGGAAGTGTAAAACTTTCCAATCAACCATTTTAGTTGGTAAATCCAGAGAAATGTATTTTATTCAAATTCACGAATCATCATAAATTGTATCTTTGTAAAATACATGAATTAAAAATCGACATTTATTTAAAATGGCAGTCACAGAATAGACGCAATACATACCTTGTACGTATATAACTTCGTTAAGAAAGTATGACTTCTTTTGTTTTTATGTTATTGAGCCAAGCTCAGGAGATATCCTATGAATTGTGATACATTGACCATGTAGAAATATAGGAGCGAAACGCAACCAACTTTGCGGCGGTACTCGAGTGAGTCCATCTGACAAGATTTGGCCACATCCCCAATGAGCTGAAGGACTTGGAGAGGAGCATTAGAATCGATGAGCTGAAATGTTTCTCACACCTTTGCAGAAATCCAAGATATTTCTATGCTTATTTGGCAACAGAGAAGTTGTGATCTGTTCAGTTTAATTTACTGCAAATATTAATGTCAACAATGCATAAAGATGGTGTATCGTCAAGAAGTGCTCCATCAAAACAAACGGTAGTGGAAAAATTATGATCTTGTTTTAAGGAGATGGATAATTCAAGGTGGTTATTCAAGGATCTTATCTTGCAATCTGGTTTGACAGATGTGGCATTTCCTCTGTAGTTTGCAAGAGTGTCAAAGGAGTAAGGGAAATCAAGGGTATTGCCGTCGGCAAAACAATGGATGGGATTGAAAGTAAGGGAAAGCAGATCATTAATGACAATTGAGAATAGAAATGGAGAGATAACAGAGCCCTGAGGCAGACCAGCATTTATTACCTGAATTTCAGATGTAACGCTATCTAATATAATCCGTATTAAGCGACCAGATAAAACACTTTACATCCTTAATAGAACAAGACGAGTAAGATGCCAAGTGCTTTAATTTTGGCTAAAAGGGCTGAATGCCAGATACTATCAAAGGCCTTTGGAATATCTAGGGCAACAATTTTGGACTCACCAAAATTGTGAAAACTACAGGTGTAATATTCCATGAGAAAAGTTAAAAAAAGAAATGCTATATTGGCGATTATTGAGGGTTTGATTAGTTTCTAGATGCTTCATTAATTTGGAGTTAAAAAACCTTTGAAAAAATCGAAGTATTTGCAATTGGTCGATAACTTGAGGGATCGCTACATTTTCCCTTCTTGGGAATAGGCTGAACGTGAGGTTGTTTCCAAGCAATTGGAAATTTTCCTTAAAATAAGACAAGTAGAATAGTTTTTACAGAGCTTTAGTCAAGAATGAGGTACAGGTTTTATTTGACGCGGATTTGATACTATCAGAACCTGCAGCTATGGAGACGTTGTTCTCCTTAAGGTGCTTTTTTACTTGTTGTATTCTTCCTTTTTGGCCAAAGTTGTCCTTAACATTGAAGGGTACCTATAACCCAATTTAACTATGAGTATGTTTAAAAAATAAATAAGCCAACAAGGTTTATAAAAGGTGTTGCAATTTCAATATACTAAAAACATCTTTCAAGTGGAAAATGCTAAAAATTGGTGGCAATTAAAAATTTATTTTCGGTTAAAGAGCTCTACTCTAACTTTTCAAGAAAGTGATTACTTGACAGAACTGCGCTACATAATATAAATACAAGAAAATTTTGTTTTAGAGTTACCCATATCATAAATATGTAAATATGCAGATGAAGAACGCATATGAGAAAAATGAAAACCTTATCAACATTTATGGTAACCAAGTTAGTTAGCTATGACGAAAATTGTAGCTAAGAAATGTTGTTATTAACAAAAAAGGCTCCTAATGTTTAGGCACACATTCAAGTTTCTACCTTTTAAGCCTCGTTTCCACTAATACAAATTCTGCCAACTTGTTTGGTAACATATTGTGTACTTGTTGGGAGCCGACATGTTAGCTGAAACTTACAAGTGTTTCCATTTAAATAAATTCTCCCCAACTCTACTCTATTGTCTTCCACTAGTTTAGCCAACACAACAAATGAGCGTTTCTACTGAAATAAAAAACTCACCCAACAAATTCTGCGAGTTTTTACAGCCAACATCGAACAAGTTGCCAACATGTGTCTGAATTTTCATATAGCGTTTCCACTTATATAAAATGTTGCCAATTTGTTTCAAAGTTTGTCGGGTAAGAAAATTTGTATTAGTGGAAACGACGTTTTACCAATATAAAATTAACGATGCCTCGACCTGATGTAGGGAAAGAAAATACTTCCAGTAAATTTGAGGCCTTCCTTCCTACATCAGTTCGACGTTGCAATTGTTTTTTAATTGACGCAACATGTATCTGATTTCTGGTTTCCAATTTTCCTATTCGATTCGTTATCTGTATATTTACTTATTTGTGCCCATATTGTAAAAAAAACACACATTACAGAATTCGGTATTACAAAATTGCATATTGCTCAGCCCTATAAGCCTACTGAAATACCTAACAGGTAAATTATAATAAATTGAAATGCAGCTATGCATTCTTCCACCTCATACTTCAGATTGCTTATGATTAACTCAATCGATTTTTCCACAGGCACTAAGGACCTGCATTTATAAATGACATATGTAAGTACAACTCGCCTAACATCTTCCGAATTTTTTACCACTGACTTAATCTGCTTAAAATTTTGCTGAATAAAATTTACAATTTGTTATCTACATTCAAAACAAAAGTTGTTAGTTATCACGTAAGGAGACGTAAAAATTCTCAAGCTCACACAAATATTATCCATTGCCCTTGAACTTTACTCCTTCGTTAATTAAGTCAATTAACCTAAAAAAAAAAAAAAGAAAAAACCAAGAAAAAAAGAAAAAAACAACCATAAGAAATCCTAAGAAAATGGGAGTGAAATGATATTACTGTTCTCCCCGCCTTCGATTCATCCTCGTCTATCAATATTTATCACAAGATGTCATCGCGATGTTTCACCCTCTCTACCAAAGGTATAATCCTGTCATAAGTCTCTTAACAGTTTCACAGATTCCATTTAACCCTTTGCACTCAGTATAAGCCCCCCGTCCCATAACCCAACACCCAACTCCTTGCATCTAATTTTGTATTAGAACCCGGAGTGTTCCCACTTTGTGTCCTTTTAATGTAAAACGCGTCAATTTCGCACCCCTTTTGTGTTGATTCTCATTTAGCTGCTAACATTTTGGCTGTTCCTTTTGTAGTTAGTCGTCGCCTACTTAAAGTCATCAGCACCATCGTTGGTCGTCCTCGTCGTCGTCGTCGTCGTCATCATCAGCTAAGCTAGCTCTACTAAAGGCGGCTAGAGATAGAACAGTTCTCAACTTCTTTCATATTGTGTCATTGTGTGTAGAGGTGGTTTCGGAGATCGCTTGATTCCGTTAAGCAGGCGAGATAAACGGTTTTATGTATTCTGATAACAATATCTCCTTAATGTATATGAGCGAGTGGCTCGAAGCAAAGGGGTTGAAGACCATTTGTCTTAGTCAGATGCTTTATCTCCGAAAGAAGAACGGCAGCGGGGGTGGTGATGATGGTGGTGTGATGGTGGCACCATAAGGAGACATAATCACCCTATGCTTAAAATTTATTTAAAGCACCAAAATATTCTAAAAGTTTCCTTCTTAGAGCGTTCCTGGGGGATGTTTGTTGGGCGGCTTATGTATATGGTTAGATGTAAGGGTATATAACGGAGTATGTGCCTAAGCCTAGTGATTTGCAAAGGCCTTGTTATCTTGGGGACAAATATTGAAGTCTGTGTGTCTTCCTGGCATAAATTAAAGGAATTCACCAGAGAGCTTCGTTTTAAGCTTTTAAATAGTCGAGGTTCATTTTCCAAAGTGACAAACAACTACGCACACTTTCATCATAAATTATATATGTTTGGTTTTCTTCTGTACCACACACATACGCCAACTCTGGAGGATTTTAGCCGCAAAACGGGATAAATTTAAAGTGATTTTACTCAACTGAACACTGATGATGTTGATGTTAGTTGACAACAGCTCTATGGTTTGGCTTCATTAATTTTAATATCAAAATGTTTTTTTTTTTTTTATTTCTATTTAAGCATAGTTATGTGGCTTTATATATATGAAAGTTAGTTGCTGAGGAAAAACCATGTTGCCAACATGGCAACATGGTTTTTGCCAACAGTTTTTATTTATCTGACGCGACGGCGGAGGGAAATGATAAAATGACAAAACCGAAAATATTATGAAATTGTCAAGGCAAGGCGAATAAGTTGACGAAAATACTTTGATTGCATTTAATTGTCAGCCATGAAATGGCAACAGGGCAAGTACAAAAACTGAGCTTAGCTATTAGTAAATGTGTCCCAAATGTAGGAACATTTTACAATATAAGAAAGCAGTCCATTTACACAATGTCAGTGGTTGCTTCAAAATTTCACCAATGTCAACCAACGAATATAAGTATATGGAGCTCTTGTGTTCCGTCTGCATGAGGGGAAGTGCATAAGCATGTTATAAATGGCGTAACTTAGCGGGTTTCCAAATGTATTTTTATATTAACAGTTCTTCTGTGAGAATTTTAATTACATTCCGTTGTATATCCTCGCAACCCGCCTTTGGGAACGACATAATTGCGAGAAGCGCTTCTATACTGTGTTTTGAAGATTCTTAATGCTAAAGATTTTGTTCAGGCGACTGTTATACAGGGTGTCTCAGAACGAGCCGAATATTTCGTGAGTGAACGAGATTCAAACAAAACTGGGTGAGAGTGGGGTATTAGAGTGCCGTCGCTTAGAAGAGCTGGCTTTACATTTTTAGTTACCACCAAACTTTACATGGGAGAGCAACGCTTGTTTTGCGTGCGTGAGTAATTCTAGAACGATCGGTGGCTCATCGCGTTCATCGGCTATTTCGATTACATTATGGATTGCGCAATATTGGAAAAACCTCTAGTGACGCCACTTTTTTCGCTTTGGATCCATGCATTCAGCGATACTGGAAATACAATAGGCGAGATTCATCATGCTCGTCGAAGAATAGCAAAAACTAGAGCTGAAAGTATTCGGATAATTTCAATTTGGATCAGGTTCCTTAAATCTGAATCCTAGAATCCGGATTCGAACTATCCGGAACTGTATCCGAACTATCTGGATCTGGAAAATTATATTTTCCAAATGAAGCAATGCAATTTTGATGATATTTTGAACCTCTTTTGCTTAGTCTGGATCCGGATAGTTCGGATCTGGATGCGGATAACTCGTATCCGAATTTCAGGAATCGGATAGCTTGCAGATCCTAGTATCCGGGTATCCGGATATTAGAAAATTCGGATCAAATTTTCAGCTCTAGCAAGAGCCCTTGCAAACATCGAGTTGGTTGCGAATTCTGTAAGTCGACAGCCCCGTGTTAGCATTAAGAAGCGAGAGTCGCAATTGGAGCTATCTAGAGTGACGACTCACTCAAAGACAAAGCGATTACAGTGAATTCGGAGCACTATATCGAGATGATACGGACTTTTTGTTGGTCTGAAACTACAAGAATGTGAGTATTAAGCTGGAGTCAGATTGAAAATTTCAAACGCGTAGCTCGGACTGTTAGATTACCACCGCACGCGACGCTCGCCACGCAAAAATCTGACGAGCTTCAACTTTTCGTCGTGCACGCGCTCAATTTAACCTAACACTTTGGATATTGTACTGCTGCCTGATTTGTTTTAGATTTTTTTTTTATTTCTGAAGCTAAAAAAGGAATTTGAGAAATGCTTGTTGTGTAATTTGTATAAATGTGAGGTAATTTATAACAAAAAATTCAAAACAAATTTGGCGAAACTCAAATGTCAACGCCTTCAATCTGATAGATGGAGCTACGGGGCGAAAAGAGCTGATTTCTCGAAGATGTGACATTGAGTGGCCACCACGGAGACCTAATTTAACTAAGTTGATTTTTTTTTATAGGGCTATCTTAAAGATACTGTTTACGACAATAATCCAGGAAGTTTGTCAAATTTAAAAAGAAATATTGAAGAAAAGTTGATTCCTCAACAACTTCTTCAAAAAGTCTTCGATAATGTCTGCAAAAGGTTTGAAGAGTGTTGCCGTTATTTAACCAATGTAATATTTAAAAAGTAAAAGTTCGTTCACTGTGTACATTTTGGTATCTATAAATGAACATTTAAAATAGTTTTTTTTTTAACGTTTGAAATAGTTGGATCGTTCTGAAACAGCCTGTATCTGACCCGGAGCAAATCCATCATGAGTATAGACTTATTTTGAAAGGTCGTTTTAGTTCTTCTGTTTTGGTATAAAATTTGTTAACAAAATCTACTTTTCCAGGTGAATCAAATTTTGGTCTGAATTCTAAGGTAACTAAGGTTTTTATCAGTTCAATCTGTTTTCACATGGTCTGCCGAACTATGTAGGTATGTGGAATGATTGTGGATGCCAGGGGATTTTGTTGCCAAGTTTTAAGGTTTTTCTCATGGCAGCCATTGATTGGCTCTGGATGCTCTGTTGGAGGTAGTGATTTAATTTATTAATCGGAAGCTTCCTTTCATGCACCTGCTAATTAACTTTGTCGATTCTGGTGATCTGGATATCCTAATGTTATTCTTAGTATATTGCTCAAGAGCTCAAGAGTTGGGAGTGAATACTTGTATGCTGCAAGGATATGAAAGAATTGATTAATTCTCCTGAACCATTGGAAGGGTAAACAACAAAACTTAATACATAAATATAGACACGGTACATAATGCGTAAACTGAAATCAAATAGATATTGTAATTGCCAATATTTTGTAAAAAATCCCGTATTATAAAATCTCGTCTTATGAAAAAATCCAATAATCCTAATGAAATGAAAGCTGCTGAGATTAAGACGAAATTCAGAGTAAGGAAAGCAAGAAAGAAAGACGTTCTGTCATTTAAAAAATGTGGTTTTTACTTAATGCTTTCATAGAAAACTAAAATCAATAGAAAATTTTCTCCATGGAGCAAAGTCATAATTCAAAAGAAAGTTAAAATTATTTTTAAGGCTGGATTGACCAAAAAAACTTCCCCACTGTCTTAAGGGTTCGTCATGCTGGGTATCCCCAAATTTCCATATATTTAAAAATGCTTGATCCTGTTTAAATTATAACGAGCCAGATTTTTTATTTTCCATTTTGTTTTCTAGTGGTTTGAATATGAAAATTTTGGAGGATATTCATAAATATGATTGGTTTCCTCAAAAGTTAATAAAATCACACGATTTATTGCAATCACTTGATTCAAAGTGATATTCAAAATTTGAAGCTAGTGAAGGTTGATTTGAGCGTTTCAAAAGACAAGAGAATCCAGGCAAAGCTGTACTTACTAATAGTTAGAGAGATAAGTAAAATAATGGGTCTGGAGGAGGAACTAAGGTTTTTTTTTAAAGATTATCCTCCGCTCTAAAAATTATAGTAAATGAAGTGCCCATATCAATCGTGGAGGGTGTTAGTTTTGAAAATTATTAAAACTCCAAAATGGCTATGTCCATGGCATTGGTCGACCAAAAATTTAATTTCTGGTTTTCTGCCAATTCCGTCAATCGTAGCATAGAGGATATTAATGCGCCAGCTCAAACAAACACAAAGCATACGAATAATTTCAAAGATGTACTTGTCCTCCCGTCTGTGAAGGTAAAAGTTAGAAAGACATTGCGATGCAAAGCAGTCCCGATGCAGCCTAACAATAACAGAACTTCTTGATCTATATCTCAAGTCTGCGTCGGCGGAATCTCGTGGCGCATTTTGTAGGTTCAACTCTCCCTTTTCAGTACGTCGATTTTGACAGAAAATGATATTTCCGCATTTTCCACATAGAGACGAATGATTTGAGCCTAATACAATCCATAGATATTAATCATGGTAGTTGATTAATCGAATTGGCAGAAAATTGGTTTCCAATCACATTTCGGTAGTCCACAGTATTTGGACCATTTCTGCCATGCACGTCGTGTTTTTTTTTTAATTCTTATAATTTTCAAATCTGACGCGATTAATGAGCAATTAATTTGCAAGAATAATCTTTAGAGCGGGGTATAATCGACAAAAAAAACCCCTATTTCACCTATGGACATTATTAGACTCATCATCATTTCACTCATCTATCTAACTATAAAAGGAGAATCCGTCGATGCAGATATTACAGTCGTAGAAAAATTCTGATTCAATTATAGATGAATATCGAAGGTGATGGAAATTCAGCTGAACAAGTTCTAAATGTCGATGAAATCGAACTAAGGAAAAAGTTAGAATATATATTTACCCAAATCAGTATTAGGAAAGCTGTTGTGTGAGCATAGTATGGATAATATCATAATATTGAAAGTGGTAATAGAAGTAGATCCGAAAGTTTGTTGAGATTTTGAAATGTATTTTTTATCTCTGGAATTTTTGAAAGATTTAAAAAAATCCCTAAGCCCCACGATCGTCCAATCAAACTAGGCTTCAAGCCGCGTAAAACATAAAATAACTGTTTCAACAAACTAAAGGATCCTACCCAAAAAACTACTTTCGGATGTTATCTACAAAATAGATCAGTAAAATTTCAAGTACAAGTACCAGTACAGTACCACTACCTGGACTTGAAATATTTTACCTACAAATCCCGATACTGGTATTTAAAAAATTTTCAAATACAAGTCCCGGTACTGGTACTCATAAGTCCCACATATCAGGTTTTAAGTATCTTTATAAGTACTTAAGTATGCACGTAATACTTGCATACCGCAGCCAAGTACATACTTAAATTCTTGTTAATTATTTAGGCACGCCATCCAATAATAGAAGTTCAAGACCTTTCAAAAACTCAAAGCAGACATTTTGAAAAATTTATGATGACTGAATGAGGTTTCCATTTTCGAAATATCATTAAATAGGTTGCAAACAGATAGGAAATGAAACAGAGTCGTATAAGCTTTTGCTGCTGTTTTAATTTCTAATTTTAGAGGTTGTTTGTACAGAATTTGAGTTGACTTTTAGCAAAACAAGCCTTTCATATGTCGCATCAGATAATGATTGCCTTCGTGGAGTATTTACAAGGCCAGCAAATGAAAATAAATGCTGCGCAGGTACGTAGGAAGAGAGCAGGGTGTTGCATTTGATTGACAACCTTCTCAACAAAGGAAGTGGTGAAGACAAATTTAGAAGCGGAGGTTAAGGTTACAGCGGATATGAGCATAGCAATCAGAGACGTAGTGAACAAATTAACAAAAAATAAACCAAATTAACTAAATCAATTAATTGAAGAACTTAAAAATAAAAACCACTGAACAATGACTGTATTGAATTTTTTGGGAAAAAGTCATGACCGCTATTGTCCCTGCTACTAAACCTCTATTATTAGAAGGCGTATTTAAATAATTTATAAGAACTGAAGTATGTATGTTATGTTATGGTGTAGTAAGTACGTACTTTGGTACTTATAGGGTACTTAAGCTTATATTTGGAGCTTAT
Source organism: Dioctria rufipes (assembly GCA_963924295.1). Taxonomy (NCBI): domain Eukaryota; kingdom Metazoa; phylum Arthropoda; class Insecta; order Diptera; family Asilidae; genus Dioctria; species Dioctria rufipes. Next base: position 20,812,488 of record OZ002742.1, read on the forward strand.
GAGTAGCAGCACCAGTACCCTGAACGTGTACTTGAAAATTTTTAAAGTACAAGTCCCTGTACTGGTACTTTGAGAAATTTGCAAGTACAAGTACTGATACTAGTACTTAAGTACTTTACAGATCTCCTACAAAATACCTGGCTAGGATAATAATAAAGTAAATTGTTCGATGAGGGAAGTTTCTTAAAAATAGGATTTCAAACCATAGGTAAGTCGGTAAGGCGGAAAGCAAAGTTAAACAGCTCTAACTACGTCCTGTGCATTATCCAACCATGCTCCAGATTTTGAAAATACCTCTATCTTACATCATGAAAACCACTATAAGAAGAGATTATCGATAGAGGCATTATATATTCAGAAAATACTAGCACCATGAAAAAAAAAAAAAAACAGATACAGACAATATCAATACCATTTACTACCGCGCACTTGGAGTGCTTTGTAGAACGAAAAAGTTATACCTAGTACCAGTTGATTTTGACGAGTGATTTGATAACCCTCCACCACAAAAGCCTATAGTCTTATCTTTTATCATGTTCTGTTATTTCTAATTTTGGAAATGGCTGCAGAGAACAACATTTATTTCAAATTAAAAAAAATCTTGTTCTGATTTGAAAATGAGTGAACATCAGTTTACATACTTTTTTTGGGAGAAAGTTCAGTGGATGATTTTAAATTAAAACCTGTCATAATCCTAGGGCTATGAAAAACGTGAACATTAGGCATACATTGTGGAACAATCCATAAATTGCCACAATTTTATCTTTTTTAATAAAAAAAAGCAGTGCTAGTTGAACAAATTTTGGACAATTTCCATGTTTAAACTCAGTCCAATCGCCTACAACAATGTACAATCTTCGAAATCCTGCACAGTTAAGAAGAACAGAAAATTCCAGATCAACCTAAAACGGCTTAGGTGGTGTAGATTACAAAAAAAAAAAAAAAAAAATGAAAATTAGCTATGATAACTATTTTCGTCAATTTGTCATAGTCATCCATTTCCACTGAAAGATCAGTACTTAAAAGGGATCCTTACTGTTATCATTAATCTTGGTTTCCAAATGAGCATTGCTCAGTCAATTTCAAACAATATTACAAGCGGATTGATTTTTAACAGTTCTCTTTCACTTAATGCATAATTTTTTCTTTATTACAGGAGTTTGTGTTATCCAGTCCTTCACTGTTGGAGATTACAGGATCTGGGTTCCTCTGAAGCTAAACCATACGAAAAATAGGGCGTTTTTCCCAATTTTATTAGCTCATTTTTGATTGCTAATGGCGAGTTTTTGGAAGTTACATAGATCCCTTTGTAGCTGTATTTTTGCTTTGCTATCTTATGACTTGTATAAAGACCACTATTATTGTAGCCAATAGCAGCAAGCATTCATATTCCACTATTATAAGACGATGTCTCCCCTAGGGGTTGAACTATTCTTTAACGTTTTTGTCGTTCATTTTTTCCGTCGGGAAATAACATTGAACGATACTCATATTGTGTTCCTTATTCTGGTTTTTGGGGGAGTAATATTTATCTTCTCAGATACTAGTGAGTAGCTAATAGCATCGGTTTTACTTGGTTTAATAGCTGTAATGTTGTGCAGGCTCATCTCTCACAGAACTTTATCCAATTTTCTATTGCAGTGAAGAGTTTTCACTTTCCATAACTCCATATTTCGATACATGTCTAAGAATGAAAAGATAAGTCCATCATTCGTGAATCATATCTGCGTGACTGTTAGCAGATTCATAGAATTTGGCATTTTTATACACTACTTAGATGATTGAATTTTAAATCTCTGTCCGTCTGTCTGTCCATCCATTCGTCTGTCTGTCAATCCGTTCGTCTGTCTGTCCATCCGTCCGTCTGTCTGTCCATCTGTTCGTCCGTCCGTCTGTTCGTCCGTCTGTCTGTCCGCGCGTCTGTCTGTCCGTCCGTCGGTCGGTCTGTTCGCCTTCACTGGAGCTCAAAACACGTTTACTTAGAGAGCTGAACAATCCGGCAACTCCTAATAGGGTTGCCATATAAAAATTTTATTTTTCGCTATATATTTAGACACTGACGGAGAAAGCGTCTACATAGAGATCTGAAATTGAAATAGTAAATAAAATTTCAAAAACTCCTTCTTGTTGTTGCCATATGAAAATTTAGAATTTTTACGTACACTGTGAAAATGTTCAGTGCTAGAGGTTTTTGATGAATTAAAAAGGTCTTCAGAATATGACTCATATGACTTTGTTTATAAAGGCCGTTCTAAAATAAATGCGAAAAACCACTTCAAAAGTCAAACTTGCAAAAATGGGTGACCATACGAAATTACATACATTCGTCTTACGTCAATTCTAGCTTTCTTACTTGTTATGGAAGAAGATTGTTAATCCTCAATCTAACCGAAAAAGCCAGTTGGGTATAGGTGTTGCTAACAGAACTGCTAGGTGTTTGATTCCAGTAACTTTTAATTAGATTTTAAGAGTTATCAACTATCGAAAGTTGTAAGTCTCTTTCAAGGGTAACCGCCCATTCGCAAATCGAGTTCTTAGAATCCTGTAAATTCGTGAGACAATATGGAGAAATTATTCACCAGGATATGTGTTATTTAATTTCATACCGACAATTTTAGACCTTAATATTGAACTTCATAAACGATTTTAAAGGTAGTAGAGAAAATCTTTGATTGAATATGCACCAATAAAGATTAATTTCCGACCACAACATCCGTTATTAAAGTCGAACATCAATATGGATGCTCGCCGATGGTCTTCGACCTCCACGGTCAGGGGCGGATTTGATAACTTGGCCGCCTTAGGCCTCTGGAAGATTGCCGCCCACCTACTCCCTGCAAATCACGAAAAGTGGCAGTGAAAATACCAAATAACCCAGTACTAATATATGTTATAGTCTGTAGTGGAGCAAAATTAAAATGATGCGCTTGAACTTGGAGTAAACTAGTAAGCAAAGATCCAGTTCGATGATCCAAAATTTTCATAATTGTTAATCTCCATACATCATACATGTAAATTTCTTTTTTGGGGCGCTCATTTTTGAATTTTTAAACGTTGAGTGTGGATTCACAGAGAGCGCGACTACTAAAAAAAAAAATCTCACCAAGATTTGCCGCCCCCATTAATTTGCCGCCCTAGGCCCGGGCCTACTCGGCCTATAGGGAAATCCGCCCCTGTCCACGGTATAAACCATGTTCGATGATCCATGTAACCCAGATAGTTTCAAATTATACACGGCTTCATTGGAATGAAATTATTACTAAATTGAAAATTAAAATAAAACGAAAAGAAAATCCTCGGCTAATTGCAGATATTAATTTTAACTAATAAAAACCTCCGCACATACCTCATCATAACATACACACACACACAAATGTGCCTACGTATTAAATTTCAAGCTCTCCGGCGGACTCTGGTCTCCGTCATTATACACAAAAGCAAATATCCCATTTGCTCCCCATAGTTAGTTGAGGACTTGAGGTGGACATTCAATTCCATGTTCGTTATCCCGATTAAGGTTAAGCAAATCCTGAAAATATTTTTGGAGCAATCAAAACGAATTTTCTCCTGTTCGAATGAATTCTGACGTTTTCAAATGTTGCTGTCAGGAAAACATGGAAAAATAACTCCTCCATATCCAAAGAGGCTAAATAAAAAAGCAAAACAATCCTCTTGGACTCTGATTGCAAAGATGTGGGGCAGTGCCGTCGGCAGATGGATATATAGTCCACACTAGATAGGTGTATATGCTGAGCTAGCTCTAGTATCTATTTCTATCACAGTTACAAGTCGGGTAGCCCAACAACGTCCTGCCTAACATCCAGATATGGCTCAGCTGCAGTTCTGAGGCATAGAGCTGAAGTAATTGGCTGTCGGATACAGTGGTAGAATTTTCACACCTTTAATGGACTTGTCACCATGGCAGGCGGTGATTCAATTCAAGTGCTCGGTCAGAGCAGGGCTAAACTCCCTTTTAATGTGACCAGACAGTGCATGGCCACCCACTTTGAAGGTTGACTAATGCAAGGACTTCGTTGAAGGATATTAAGAGCTTTAGCGGGTACTCTGAGGAGCTGGAAATTTCTCGTATCTCTCGCTCTCTGTCACTCTCTCTCTGTGCGCATAGAGTTGGTATAATCAGAGAATCGGGAAGAATTCCATTTCTTGTGTATAACCAGGACGATGGCATGGTAGACGTTTCAGGAGGATATCTTAGAAGAGACGACGGAGAGTATACGAAATCGGGTCGCTCCCCGGTATTCGCATATCCTTCCAAGACAGTGAGGTTTATGGGTATGGTTAAAATCCGATCCTTGCCCTGGTTATACTTTTCGTATTCTGGGGATGTTTGTGTGCGTCACAGTGTGGTTGAGATGGGGGTTGTGTGCTTGAATTTCAAGTTTTCGGAGTTTTTGCGGCATCCGTGGTGGTGTCATATGAACTTTTCTTGGTATGTGTACATAAAGTATATAAAAAGAATTTCCATTTTGGGTGCTAGTAATGGTATAGATAGGTGTGAGCTTCTTGGCATCTTTGTATTGGTTTGTGGGTGTATAAAGATTCTTGGGGAGAAAGCTTTTTGCGGCGCACCAATGGGACCACGTTATGCCCCACTCCTGGCAAACGATTCACCGTACCAGTGGCTAACCCTTTATCGCACATAGGTTTCCTTACAGGACCGCATATTTAGGTTTTAGTGGGAGTGAAGCAAGCCACTACTGAACGAAACGATATCCGCAGTCGTAATATTTGTAGGTATATACCCTATCACTTGGATGCCTCTACCATTGGTATAGGATAGGTAGATTCATGAGAAAGTCAAGAATACATATTCCTGCTATGGCTGGGAATCTATTTAATGACTGCAAGAAGGATGTGCTCTCTATGGGTATATATATATATATTATATGTATATCTATAAAGGAGGAATACATATGTTTGTACATAATTAGAGATACGTTGAATTGAAATGCGCTTATACACAACACACAATTCTTGGGGGTGTAGAAAGTAGCTTCTTTTGAAGTTTCTGATTCTCCTTAATGCAGCACTTGACCCTTCTTGGCTACAACTCAAACTGTATACACTTCCGCATTTGGGTAGTTAGGTAGCTAGGTATAGATAGTATCATCATTGGGCTGCTCGACTTTTATTTGATAAGAATTCAGGTAGATATGCCAAATATATGTATAAAAGTATGTAGGTACCAAAACTGGGAACTGGTTAAGTGAATAGACTGAATTTATTTAGTACTTTCTTTTATGCGATAATCCACTAATTTCGGAGTTCATATTTTAAAGAATTTATTAAATTTCAGGTTTTGCTCATCATTTGGCTGGTATGCATGGACATTTACATGCCCCTGATTGGCGAACATTGGGAGGAAATCCAGCTCTTGGTCGACCGCCAGGATTTCCACATGGTGCACAATTTTTCCATCATCAGCATCCACCATTTCCACCACACGTTTTAGCAAATTCATTAGTAGATCGTCTTGAAAGACCTAGTTTGAGAACAATGAGTGGTAGGTGGAAAAATTTACTTTTACTGTCAAATATAATACAAAAACTAGTTCCAATAATAATTGTTATTTTATTATTTTCTGTTTTTTTTTTAGATAACCATCATCTAGCACAGTTAAGTCAATTATCCGTTTGCAATCCACATAGTACAACAAGTCCAAAAGGATCACCAAATCGCCAACCAACGAATTCATCGGGTATCTCTCCTCCTCTAACAAGTGATAATGACAACAATAACAACATTGATACGGGTTTCGACAGTGATAACATATCAGTAACTGATTCACCTAGGAAAACAAATTCTTTAAATGAGGATGAAGATAAGCGAAGTCCATCTCCGCCGACGGGTGCATTCACTTCACTTATTCAAAGGAATACAGCATTTCGAAAGGGTGAATTCTTTCCGAGTTTTGCATCACAATTTCAACAGCCACACGTACTCAATCATGCTTTGGCTGCACAATTGTTTCTACAAAATCCTCTAATACCTCAGCCAAGTCAGTGGTTATATACACAATTGTATGGGAATTATCATGATTTTCCATGGTTTCGAAACACAACCCCAGTCAGTAGTAATGTTCCGAACTCGTTAAGTCCTGAAAGAAATAGTAATAGTGAAGCGGCCGGAGTTAATCTGGTTAAACGTAGTGTCACTCTTATTTCTCATAATGATAAAGACAATGAAAGCGAAAATCAAAATTCACCCCCAGTTACGTCGACAAGGCAATCACCAACACCTGATGATCTTGACGATAAGCATAGCAATAGTGGAAGTATAGGTGCTATTCGATGTAGAACTCCAAAGCACACTGATGTTTGGCGACCTTATTAGTGGGCGCTTCGTGGGACTCTAACTATAGTCGGGGAAGCCTTGAGAGAAGTTGTGAAATTCATATCGAAAAACAAATTCCGTTTAAATTTAATCACATATCGAATTTAAAAAGAAGAGAGTAATTCGTAGTTGTTTTTTTTACGGTCCTTAATGATTCATTATTGGTGCAGTAGCTTACAGAGTATGCGCAGAGTGGTTTTACTATACATCTGAATTTTTGGTTAGGAAGTATGGATAAAATTGAAATTTTAAAGGAAAAAAAAAAATCTTAAATCAAAAACAGTATTGCAAATATTAGACAGTCATCAATGTCCTGTGCTTTTGCTATGAGTTATCTCTCCGCTAATTCTGAACACAATTAATTTTTTAATTTTACTACTTTTTCTTTCAGTATCATGTCAGCAATGCCAACCAGCTTTCTATAATGACTTTAAGAAGCTTTCAGCCTCATATTGCAATAAGCTATGAATTTATGTAACCAAAACGACACCGTTCCTTCCCAGTTTTTACCAGTGAAAATTGCTTTAAAAAACTCATTTATAGTAGAAAATTGCCTATCCTTAGGGGCTACATTTATTGACTCTTTTCATTTAAGCGCAGAAAAGGTGCAAAATTGTATTTTAGGCACATATATAGGTCAAAGGTCATTTTAAAGTTTCATATGCAACAATGTTCTGGTGGTGGTAGCCTATATACAGGGTACTTTGTGAAAAATTGATAAAAGGTCAGGTACGTCACTTTCCAATATTTTTTTTTTGCTTACCTCGATGAGAGGAATCACCTAGCTAAATATAGTGTTATATATGTTTTTAAGACACGGGATAGGAGATGCCATCCCAAAGGCTAGAGGGGCCCATTATGCTGTCCTGCTAGAAGCATTTACACCAAAATCTTCCTATCCTCTTAATGAAGGGCATAAAGTCTTGGAGAGGAAGGTTGTTCAGCTCATTTTCAGATGGAAGGGTAGACTCTAGAGTGTCCTGCCTGCTACGGGTGTAGGCCGGACAAGCACATAAAAAGTGTTTGGTTGTCTCGGACTCTTCTTCCAGAAGAACAGACACTCAGGGCTGTTAACAACTGGATTGAAGCGAGTTGTGGCCAGTGATGTTGCTAACCACAATTCTACATTGCTTCCTTCCGAGCTCCATGAGAAAATCAGAAATATTCCAATTGGACACATCAAGAAATAGTTTTGTGCACCTCCAAGTACTCAGGTTCGCCCATATTTGCTGATGCTTCCGACGAACATCCGCTTTGATGAGATACCCGATACTCGAGGTGGCAACCACTGCGGCGGGTTCTGGTCCGAGGAACAGAGAATCAGAGCCAGCCTGTGCTAAAAGGCCAGCCCTTTCATTCTTCCCAGCCTGCAGTCCAAGTGTGTACTCCATCCCAATGACAGGCTCAGGAAACTAGACGCCCGCCCCAGATCCGTCATTTGCTAGAAAGCCGTCGGTAAAAATTTTTAGAGTTGACCAGATAAGTCTTAATAAGGCACTTCCCTTAGTTCACGATTCCATTACAGGAAAACTCACAGAGGAGCGACGCGCAAAACGAAGCTCTGATACTATCGTATCACGTGGCATACTGGCCAGAGGGTTTTCCAGGCCCAGCCCATACACCAAATAGCAATCAGAAGAGCCAGTTCAGCACAAATCCCTTTTGGCATCTGCCTTAATGACAAGATCGAGAGGTGGTAGAATAAGTAGGACCTCAAGAGCAGCAGTAATCGTATATCGGTGCTTGACATGGGGAGAGGGTTGCAGAGTATGTCCAAGGAACTTTAGAAGAACAAAGTGATATTAGTAAGGGACAACCTTCTTAAAAAATGACATCCCCTGTTTACTAAAATATCTAAGATAGGAAAGATGATGTGGCTTATCCTATAGAGGAGATTGGATGGCATACTAGTAGATTTTTAAGATTTTAAAAATAATTTTTATTTCATTAGCCACCATAATGACAGGATTGAGAGTTTTGCTACTTACCTTTTTTATAACTTTAATTCTCTCATTTATTCATATTCATGGGAGTTAGCCTTATTTTTTGTCTAACTACTCCATTCTTTTAGTATTATCCCGGGTTTCATATGGTCCCCATAATACCAATGTCGACATGGCTCAAAGCTATCCTTTCTAGTTTATTCAATCCTAAGTTTAGCTTTATAGAAACACCTAATTAGATACCCTCACCTAGTTATACGATGAAACTCCTTTGGATTCATCTACTAAGTCTGTTTTTTTTCTCCCTTCAATTATTTTTTAATATTGTTAATTTTATTAAAGTCAGTAATCTGAAGATAAGACAGATAGCCAAGCTACGCTCCTGCCTCTGTCCTCTCAAGACTTTGAGTTGAAGCTAATCTGGAGCTGTCAAGCTATACTTCAACTGCTGCCTAAGAACAATAACCTTGAATTGGGTTCCTGGACAAGATAGAGTGGTCGAAAATAAAAAAGAGGATGATTTGGCAAAAATCTGATCCGACAGTCCATATTCTGGTCCCTACCCAAAACTTTTTAATTACCAAAAAGCTACACGAATTGGAACACAGGTAGTTGGATCTTTTCTAGCATATCACTGTCAGCATGGCCTAAGCTAATTGGTCTTAGCTGATAATAGTTCAGGTCGTTTATTACTGCAATCATTGGACATGGCTCCTTCCGTTATTTTCTGAAGAAGATAGGCAAATCCAACAGAGAACTGTGTCGACTTTACGAAAAAATTATATATATATATATATATATATATAGGAATGTCCCGCTCTCTCAGTGTTGAGGATGAAATTTACTGCAGAAGCATTTATTACTTCAATTGAGGTTTGAAAAGAGAGACTTAGCCCCTCTAGGTGGACGCAATAAATAAACTCTGGTCTCAGATCCTAGTGGCTTAGTCTTACCCCCTACTTTTTACCTAACCTAATTTAAATATAAATCAAAACAGAAATTAAGAGTTTCATTATTTTAATATAATTATAATTTTTCATGCATATTTTAACTTTAACGTTTTCATTTGTTGCTGATTCATTAGAATAAGTCTAAAAGATCATAGGGAAAGAAATTGAGTGCTCTTACAATGGACGATCCGAATCAGAATTTTTCGTAACGAGAATGAAACGGTCATTCATGCGTTAAACAAGGAATTTCAGGACCCCAATAATGACTAGTCTGCTTATTAACCTTTCCACTGAAGTTGAGCCTCGTCCCTTAATATCAATATGTGTAAAAAAATTGACGATTTGATATATAACTGTCGGCTACGTGGTGACGGTCATTATCTTGAGGTTTATGAGTGAATTTTGTATGGGAACATCTTCAAATCTTTTCGTAAAATTTTGTGTAAAGCAGTGCGTGAAAGATCTAATTGCATCGCACTACTGTAACGAACAAAATTGCTTGGCTCCTGTTAGCATCTGCAAACTTTTAGAAAATTCCTGGCCCAGTTCGACGATGATCACATTTCATCTATCTAAGTACTCCAGCAAAAATTCTCAAAAATTCTGAGTCAAACACGTAATTGGCACAAAATTTTGTTCGAATTTTTCAACATTAGCGAACATTGATTTGCCATACAATGTTTCTTTGATAAGTGCTCATTTTTAGGGTTCCGTATCCAAAGGGTAAAAACAGGAACCCTATTACTAAGCCTCCGATATCTGTCCGTCCGTCACCGGGCTGTATCTCATGAACCGTAATAGGTAGACAGTTGAAATTTTCACAGAGTGTTTATTCCTATTGCCGCTATAACAACAAATAATAAAAATAAAATAAAATTAATGGGGCCCCATACAACAAACATGTTTTTTGGCCTATACATAGCGTTAAGTTTTGTACGATGGTACGGAAGCCTTCGTGTTCGAGTCCAATTCGCACTTGGCCGGTATTTTATTTGTTAACCACTCGACCACATGTACGACAGGTTTTGCCAGAATTCAGTCAAACGTCTGCTTTTAGGTTTTGTCATTAACATTTCATAGAGTTAGGCATTTTCACATCCTATATCTTGGCATATTCTTCGCCCACCTAGTCCTTTTGAAAATTGATTTTTCTTTTAATTTGTCTAAACTGTTTTTGTGAGTGAGGTTATGGAAACTCCTTGAAGGTAGTTCAGACATTTCAGAACAGTATCTAGATACCGTCAGTAGGGTAGCTAAGTAGTTGTGAAATTCACTCCAACTAATTATGCTATCCACAGCTTTGAATTATGGCTCTATCCCACTAAGAAAAAATCTTATCAATTTCGAATTTGTATACTTAAGGACGACCCCATGCTAATTTTGTTTCCAATATTTTTTACACTCAACAGTTTCATAATTTTATACATTCCTAATGATTTTTCAGTTTTTGAAATTGGCTCTGCCTTAATGCTTTGCTTGTGCCAAAAATATTGAAAATCAGTGAATTACAACCATACGAAAAGATTTCCTTCAGTTCTAACTAGGAACTATGAATTCTGTAAATTTTCTGCAGCCTCGTCCTTTTTAAAACTTAAATCTAGAATTACCATAAAATAGACCAGCGGATGGCAGATAGAAGTCTTTCATCTTATGAATACTTCTATTGTAAGATAACTGCTACAGTAAAATAAGGTCAAAAGAAATAATGCCAATAATGACAACAATTGCAATTTTTGGAATCTGTGTCAATTTGCTTTATTTCCAATTTGAGGTTTGTATTTATCATTGGCTACCTTTTCTCATAGTTTTCCTCAAAAACCCTTTATTTTTATCCATTACGTAGGTATTTATCTGGGAATCTAATATACTAATAATTTTGAAAATTCTAAATTTTTATCAAAATATTCTCATTTTTATGATGTAACAAGTAACACATTTTTACTTTATAAGCTTTTCTACATAGCACATAAAACCAATACCCAAAAGGAAAAAAAAAATTATTCTTATAGAATTTAGTGCGTGCAATAATACAAAAAAAAAAATAACAATTTTCCTGTAAATAGAATAAGAATTGCTCAATTCGTAATAACTCTGTAATATTTGAAGGCCTATTAAGATTGGCAAAGCATAGGAAGAGATTTTATGCAAAAGGAAAACTCTGTGAGCTGCTACTCTTTAAGTTTCGATAGTCGATCAATTTTGTGGATATTTACTATATACTTGAGAAATTTTGTTCTGTAAATTTTGTTTATAAGAAAATGTAAAAATTGTACATAAAAGCAATTATAAGCTAATAAAAATATTTAAATGTAAAAGAAAACGTGTTGAAACCATTTTTTTTTCTATAATAAAATTGTCTCTTTCCTTTTGAACAGAACGAGGATGTAATTTCTTATTAAATCTAGTTCTTCTGAATGAGCATGAGCTGAGGGGTTAGCAGCCTTCTAGATTGGTAGCAAATGATTCGATATTAAAACCTTCTAATAAATGTATACAATTTATTTAAAAATTTGAATAATCCAAAATATTTAGTGTTGTAAAAAATAAATATAACGTAATGGCACCACTGAATATGGAAACGTACTTTCATTCAGAAGGCTATTAAGATTTCCTCGATGTAGGTGTTGATTCCCCAAATGTTAACCTAAAACACAAATAAAAGAAATTGATAGAAATTAATTGATAAGTTAAAATTATGGCAGCTGTTAAACGGCAAGATTGTCAATGTCTGCCTCTATTTGAGCACCACAAACAATTTACGTTTGAAAAAAAAAAATAGGCGTAAAATTAATAAATTTATCTAATAGAGTACATTTCATCTCGACGAATTGTCATCTGACCACCACCCTGTGTTAATAGACCTATCTGTTAATGTGGAAAGAAATATCATTCACGATTATACTTACAATAAAAGGATCGGAAAAAATCTCAAATTCAATTGCAGGAAAATTTACATCCTATGCTAAATATGCTATTCATTGTATTAGGGAATATGATAATCCTATCCAGGTTGATCATACTATTAATTTTCTCACAAATCTAATAACGGATGATATAGAAATGCCAGTGTCTGAAACAAAGTCCAAATCCTACCATATATGTAGGTAAACTTAAGCGGCTGTCTGGGACGCAAAATTTTCGAACGCGCCGAAAAGTGTTTCTAGTCAAACCGTAAATCAAATCTTTTCGCCACACATAATTTCAAAAAATATATTAATAAGTGTAATTTATATACAGTGGTGGAAATTCACATAAAACCATGACTTCTTCTTGAAATATCTTAAAGAAATTTTGTAACTATAATCAAAATTCTTTTTCATTTAATATTCAAATTATATATCTCTTCATAATATAAGAGTCTTTATTTATTAACATTCTAATAATGTGTAGAACCTTTACTCTGCTTTATAACCTCACAAATACGGCGAGGTATAGATTGAATGAGGTTTTTTAATTCATTTATGGCTATAGACTCCCACTCTAATTTTAATAATGTTTTTAGTTCCTGTATGTTAGAAAACTGCCGTCCATTTACGTAAACTCGCCTCGCAAGTATCCCCCAAAGATTCTTAATCGGGTTTAGGTCAAGACTTCTTGCGGGCCATTTTAAAGGATTGACATTTATTTCTTACAGCCACTCAATTACCTTCTTCGATACGTAGCGTTATCCTGTTGGAAAACGGAGTCCTGAAAACATAATTCTTCGGTCCGTTCAATCATAATATCTTGCAAAAATTCCATATACTTTTCTAAGTTCATTTTTTGAGGGACCCATGCAAGAATCGTTTTACCACCTGAGCAAAGGCCAGCCCAGACCATCACACTACCATCCCCGAAGCTGCGGCTCATCCTTACCTTTTTTTGGACGCGTTTGTCGTGCCAATAAGACTGAAATCCATCGGGTCCATTGAGATGAAATTTGTTTTCGTCAGTGAAAAGAGTTTTATCCAATTGAGTGGTCCATGCCATATGGTTTTCAGCAAAATTTAATCTTATTTGCTTATGAGTTGCCGTTAATGGTGTTTTTTTTTTGCCCTCTTCCTATAAGCTAGATTGGGATCTGCTTGTAATATTTGACGCACGCATCCGCTTGACACTGGCAAGTCTAATTTTGAAACACTTTGCCCAGAGAACGGTTTATTTTTACGCACCTCACGGAAAATTAATTGTTTTTGTCGCGGACTTAAGTTTTGGTTGGATTATATTTGGCGTATTCGTATATTTGTCGCCTAATTTAAAAAAACTAATCACAACGATCTTCCTCGCAATTTCCCTCGCTGACAGCCCACAGTCTTTATAACAAGGAATTTCCGTCTTTACATCATCACTTAAAATCTTCCCACGTGACATGGCTGAAATAAAACCGAAAAAAGTAACGGTAAATTGTGAGCATACAAATAATTAACTCAGAAAGGCCCAGATCTTCTTCGAAAAACAATAAAATATGAAAACTCACCTTAATAAGCAAACTATTAATTATTCTTCCAACTGATTTTATGTTATTTTCCACCAAAAATCTCATTTACTTTTCTGGTTAGCTCAATAAAAGCTCGCAACCAACTGAAATGAGCACTTCTTAGCACAAAACGCATATGACAACTCATACACAGTATGGCGACAATTTCTAAGAAAGAATGAATTCTCTATAACAAATTGGTTAAGTATTATTGCATGTTCACAGTAAAATAACGCATTGGTTTTATGTGAATTGTATATGGGCATAACCCGAATAATCCTAATACTAGTGGAATCAGCTTTAATACATATATGAAGATTCAAAGGATATAAATGGAAATGAATTATTCTATGAACTACGTTAACTAAGTATTTTGAGAAGGGCACAACTCCTGAAAAGGTTTTAAAATTTACTAATTAGAAAAATTTGTTGGATGGCTATCCAGATACCTTCGTTGTACTACGTTAGTTCTTCCTTTATCAATAGCGAGTGCCGAAAAAAGATTTTCTAAATTAAAAATAATTAAAAATTATCTTCGTCCCACGATGACATAAGAGCGGCTCTGTGGATTGGCTACAATATCAATAGAAAAAGAAAGCTTTAATAGCTTAGACACTGCAGAATAAAAGACTTCGGGAATTTGAAAGCAAGGAGAGTGAATTAATTTTAGGTACGAATAATACCGTAAATCGAATTAAATAAAAAAAATATTTTCTTTTGGCCAAGTGATGTTTTAATAGCTTATAAGCACTCTTCTAAGAAATTAAACAAATTCTGACTTTAATTTTCAAAAGTTGTTCTTAACTGAATCCTGCGTATGGGCAAGAGAGACGGCATAAGTAAACGTTCAGTAAGCAATATTTTGTGTTGGTAGCTCCAACTCTGCCATAGGGCGAAAGAGAGAACTGTAAAACAGGAAAATGGCAATACGCTCAGTCCATTGTTATAAGTCAGTGATTGGACCTCACAACTATTCCCGTAGGTTATGGAAATGCATTCAACTCCTTTCCTACCAGAATGGTATGATACGCTGCAACAAGCACATTCGTGCTGCAATTTTTAAGGAAAAAATAATAAGGTACCTGCGGCTAATAAAACCCGGAGGGTAATAAGGCGAACATTTAAAAATTCCTTCTAAAATGAACCACAGCAACCTCATACTTTATACGCACATGCACTAAAGGCGGAATTACAATGGACGCAACGGAACGCAACTGAACCTAGAGAAATGTCAAATTTACGCAGTAAAACGGACGTCGAGGTTAGCTGCTTACAATGGACGCATGATTAATTGAAAGTGATAGTGACGTTTGACCCAAAATTTATAAACAAATATGGATAAAATCAAAAAACTCTTTTCATTCCATTTCCTCTCTGATTATTACACACTTACCGCATCACAGTTTCACTTGACGGAACAAAATAAACAATCCCAAAGCTAATTTGAGGTTATGTTTATCCGTTCAGTTGCGTTAATTTCAGATTTTATTAAACTTGCTGCGTACGACTGCGTTTTCGTCCGTTCACTGTGCGCAACTACATTTGAAAAGCATATAAAGAAAACCGGTTTGATATTTCTCTCCGTTCAGTTGCGTTCCGTTGCGTCCATTGTAATTTCGTCTTTAGTCGACACGAACGCCATCGAGGGGCCTTCCGGAAGTACGCGCCGCCATCTTGCCAGTAGCGAACGATACGTCACAGGCAGGATTATGGCTGCTTGGAATTATAATTTTCGCTTAGACAAAATCATAAGTTCAGTTGTTTAATTGCTATTTGCACATGTTGTTACGTATAGTTTGAACGTTAGGTAATGCAGTTTATGACTTCGGTGTTTATTTTCGTCCATTGTTTTTATTTGACTAATGAGTAATTTTGTAAAATATTGTCATAGGTCTAATAAGGCCAATTGGAATAGACCGTGGGCTTTTTGACCCTACCTAACCTAAATTTTCAATGAAACTAATATTCCTATATTGGATTATGATTGTGACATTATTTTTGTTCCCAAAGAATGAAGACTGTTTGGATTTACTCTGTTCTACGTTACGAAATTTATAACTAAATCTGTTGGGCCGTATTATCCCCCCCCCCCCCGTCTAGTAAGGCTCATTTTTATTTTTAATCGAAATTTTTAAAAATAACCAAATTTGTTGATTTTCTTCTTAGTTTTAGCAAGTTTAAACGGAATCATTCCGTGATTAAGATTTTGAAAAAGATAATTTCTGCTTTGAGCCTTATTATACTGTGGTATTTTAATAAGGCCCTTGGAAAAGGTTTTATAAAATAGAGTTATTTTTTCAAATACTCTTTTCTGTGTTATAGTTTTTCTACTTATTTAGTTGTGAAAATAAATAAACTTCACGGAAAACTTGTTTTTGTAGTTCTATATCACTGAATACTTAATTTATTGCATTTTTAAATTAGGTGGGCCTTATTTGCCGCAGGTACCTTAGTAGGAGTAACCTTCTATGTAATATGAATAAATGGTCCAAGACATTTTAGATGATAACCATGGTAATCAAAAACAGAAACAAAAACAGATTTCTTTTGGTAGTTAAAAGGCAAGAGAAGCTCAATGTTACATGAAAAAAAAAACAGATCTGTTTCTGTTGAAGCTTGATTCCAGAAAATAAGGTTACATGGCGTATCGAGGAGTTTTCGAGAGAAAGAATCCAGACTGTCCCTATGACATGACAGCATGTCTGAAAAGATTAAACCAGCTGAGCCTGAGCTTCGTAGAGAAAACCAAACTATATGGGTGAGCTATTTTAGTATTCCATACAAACTCTGAAACTTTCATCCAAATCGGAAATGGTTGGGTTCAAAACAAGCCCATTTTGACCGTTTTCGGAATATCATTGATGTATTCACAGAATAGTATAAATAAAAAACAGGAACCCTGGGGAACACCGAGTGGAGTGAATGCCAATTCAATCCGACATACTTCTTTTTATTGCCATATCTTACGAGCGCCCACTTGCAAAACTATTAAGAAGCTAAGCAATAAAAAACTGGAGCTTAATTCCTTAGAAATGATAGTTTGGCACATTTTTTTTTTTTTATATAATATAGGTTTATACGGTTTTCTGTTAGACCTATAGGCAACAGGTATTTTTCTTTTGTTTTTTTATTCGTTGCTTTCCTGGAAAGTTTGTAGTAAATAATTTCCAGTCAGTGATTCCACGATCAACGCCAGCCAATGATGTTTGAAGTCGTCCATTTTATGGAAAGACGTCAGGACACTCAAAATAAGTATCAACATGCGTGTTGGGTTGCAGAACAACCAATCTGTGTCAGGATTCACTAACTCGGAGAGCTGTGGAATTGTGGACATGAGAGTTCATTTAACATTTAACTCTCCACTCGGAATTTTGTAACTCGGGGAATTTGTATTGAGAAGTACCAAACTCTCGGCTGTCCAAGTTGTGGAGAAGTAAGAAGAATATTTCTCAACTGACAGTATTGGCTAGTTTCGTTGTGTTTTGTGAAGGTACCTAGGTACCTAGGATTTTTAAATTAAATTATGGGCTCACCGCATATCCTGGATATGTTTACAAAAGCAAATTATGGAAATCCTTGCAGTACTTACAGAGAAATAAGGATCTTGGTGTTTAAGGTACCCGCTAAAAATTGTAATTCATTTGAAAATGGTCAATCTGGTCGTCTTCCAGTACAAAAGAGATGCTATAAAAATTTTAAATATGCACGTTCAAGCTTGTATATAGGAAATCGCATCTACATTTTGTCCGCTAATTAGATATGTAATCAGTTTTTGAATCCGGTAAATAGTTTTGGAGATAACTGCAAAAGATATGAATCAGTCCTTCTTAAGATGGACAAATGGCCGTTTTTTGGAACAAAAATGGATATATTTTCAACTCATCATTATGAAGAACTGGTAAGTCGTGGAAATTCACTTTCCATGAGAAAAATGTTCACAACAGAGTACTAATAGATGTGGAATAAAGAACGGAAGAAATATATGCAAAATATAGGAACTGGGGTGTATATGACCCAAGTGCAAAAAACCCGTACTTTGGCGGTAAAAAGTCAGTTATGAAGATAAAATGATAAAAAAAACTATACCACTCGATTACCCATTTCTCCCTCTTTCATTTGATACTAAACATGATGTATTTTGGACAACCCCCAATGCGGGGTGGTACGACCCTCATTCCTAAAATCCCCTACCTCAAAAATTGTTCATTCATATTTTTGTACTCTAGAACCTAAATCCGACGGAAAAAACCCCAATGCTCTACGACCCTCCCGCACGTTTTCCTTAACTCTTAAATATTTTAATTGCGAATGGAGAGTTATGGAGTTTTAATTGGGGAAAAAAAAATTCTCATCTCCCAAACTCTGCGAGTTACAGAATCCAGCCCCTGGAGAAGTATTCTCTAAACAATTACTGGATATTGGCTTAGATTGCACAAGAACAAGAAGTCGCATGCAGTACCAAAAGAGTATAGAAAATTTATATACATAGCTGAGTGGTCCATTCCGGAATGGACCACAGCATTTGAAATGATGTATACATCTAGTGATTCATATTTTTTCGTATCTGAAGTGTTGAGGAAGTTGATCAAATCTATACAAAACTGATATTATAAAAATACTTCGGAACGCTCTAGTTCGCAGAATCAAAGATCGAACTCATCCTAAAGGTGTTCCCAAAAATTGCTGAAAACTACAAAAATCATATTTGGTTGAGTCAATATTGAGTCAATATGAATTTCAGCAATCAAAGTGAAATTGCTGGCAAATTTATGACGTACAAATCGGTAGATTCCGTTACTAGCCAAGATGATGTCGTCAACTACCCTACCGAATAACTTGCTAGAATTGCGCGGATTTACACCTCACATATCACAATACCAACCAACCGCGTCATTGTAATGGAGAAGATGTTTTGATACCACACATCTCAATTATTCCGACCAACAATAAACAAATCACATGTACAGTCATTGAGTGTTTGCGGCATTAACCTTGAAATTTCATGCTTCTCACTGGTATGATATGTCACCTGTTCCCATGTCGAAAAATCATCAGATTTGTTTGTTTACGCGCCAGACAACAAAACAACAAATTTTGGATATCATAAAGCATTGCAATGAATGTCCTTCTCATATTGAATTTCCATGGCCACAATGATTACTCAGAAAGACGTTTTTTTCTTTCTCATTTTTACTTTGTTTACAAATTTTAAATAGTTTTCATAAATTCATAAAACAATCACAAACAAGTTTATTGAAATTTGGAAAGGGCAAGGTCTGTCGTGTCAGCTAGTATAAATATATAACTAAAAAAATTCATTTGAATTGAATGAACCAAATTAATCAGTCAGTTTGATTAGTCCTTCTCGAATGCGATTTTTTCTTTAAATGGAGGCGAGTTCGTATAAATATAGTAAGAGTTGCCTGGCGCATGGTTGCATCATGATAACAATCACCACCTTAAATTGCTTCGACAATCCTACCCACGCGAATGTGTTGTAAAGCCATGACCACTGTCAAGAAATATAAATAATAATCGAAACTAAAAATAATTAAAAACAAACAAAATTTTTTCGACCTCAAGAAGAATTTGCAATGCAAGCAATTTCTGCTATGCAAGCATAATTTTTGATTGTGAAAATAGACACACTTGAAGTCATTGGTTTACCATGTCAACACATTGTGATTCATTCAGAAATTGTGTGATCGGAAATGCTGACACTATCATTTCTGATTTTTAATTTTATGTATTACAATTCTCCAATAATCCCCCCTCTAGAATTAGTAAGAAACAGTGATTCCTATGTTACCAATTAATATAAATAAGCAGAGACTAATCAATAAAAATCAGACTTAAATACAACTTCAAAGAGTAGGTTTATTTCTCAAGTAAACAGCGGCATACTTTGCCATCCTTATCATTGGCAGATTCTGCCTACAAACAGCGGCATACTCTGCCATCGGAGGAACTCTGGCATATTCTGCCATTTAACAACACCAAGGGATATCTTACAAAAACAGCGGCTTCTTAGCCATCCAATAAAAAGTACGGCAGCACTCTGCCTCTTCAACAGAATTCTGGTACAAATTATAATAATAAATAACCATGGACAGTTTTACGTGTGACATCAGAGTAATCTTATTACAGTCTTTCTGATACGGTATTATAGTGCCGAATGATCTTGGTGTATCGCATGATTTAGCTATCAATCCCAACCAAAGTCACATCGAAATTCAAACGAGTCAATTGGGTTTCTCTTATTAATCTTGGCAGAGTATCATGTGAGCAGTTTCCAGGAGGAATTTCGTATCGCAGCATTTAATTTGTTTGTTATTAATTGCCAGTACCATTTTCCCAAATATTTGCTTTATGAAACTAACAATATCATTATTCAGCACAGTCGTAGTCATTCAGAATCAAGTTTGCCATTTCGATTTCTTTGAATGGAGCGTGGGTGATAATCAGATATATCACGAACAATGCCCCTGGCAAAGTATCAAGCAATTTAAGTAGACTCAACAATTTTGGGATATATTTTTCCCCCAATGTTAGGCCTGTCATAGGTTTTCCTTCTAATTTTCTCTATACCGCATTTTGCAGGTGACAGAATTATAAAATCAAATAGAAAAAAAGGCATAAGAAACTTGAGTCGAGACTATTAAAACCTTGCAATTAAAGATTAATTTGTAATAATTTAGTAGAATTGACGCCACTAAAAAAAGTTTAGAGAAAGGAACTAACTATACTAAAATTGAAAGTGTTCCTTTAATTGTTAAATTAAAGCCTACCCCAAGCCCTTATTATCATCACTTTGAAGTGCATACCTATTTACAAAATTTCGTCTGTGTTTGGACGGCAATTCCATTTGAATTGTTCCTTTTGGAAGCTGATGCTAGACCAGACGAATATAATATCCTCCCTTGCGGAAAATTGGTAAGACGTCTTTGTAACCAGACAAAAACTCTGAAAAGGGATCACTCCTTGTTGCTAGCTGTCGAGATGAACGGATGAATTTTGAGAGTATAGAGACTGTGTACAGTGGATGGCAAAGAAATAATAGACACCATTATCTATAAGATAAGGTCTGGTTTGGTGCAGAAAGGAATTCGTAGTAATAAGAATGTACGCTCACAGACAGCAATTTGTGATATATATTTATATTCTTTTGTGTTGTCCTGGTTACACATTATTAGTCGACAAAGTGATTTCATGATGGTTCGTAAGTAAAGGCTATGTCACCATAGACGACAACCACCCCAGACTAGGTAAACCATAAGGAGTACTGGAGTGAAAGATGAAATGGGATTACTTTTTTTTTTAGGCAGTTGGGCTATGATAAAAAGATGCGGAAGACCATTAAATTTTCACCTTATAGAAGGGTTCAATCTTTTTTCATTTAAAAAACCAAGGATAAGATCTAGTTCTGCTAGATTCCACGTTTCGCTGCAGTTTTTGAATCTTTTACTATCCATCCAGAAAAAACCTTAACGCTTCCTGTCCTAGTATCATAGAAGGTTTTCAAGATCTGTGCATGTTTCGTAGTCCGAGGAGAAACATGAATTTCCAATATTCGTGCCATTCTCATAAAAAATAGTGAGGAGGGTCTTGGTCGAGGAATTTTTGGGACAAGCCGGGAAGTATCCATTACTTTAAGGAATGTACGCCTAATTTGGACTTTTACTTGAGTTGAGTTTACTCAGGTTGTGATACTGGATAGATAGAAGTAAAATGTCATACTTGCCATTTGGTAGTTCATTTTATTTACTGAGTGCATTGAAAAAGACGGGAGGACCACTGAAAAGAAGATCTTTTCTGAGGTAACCCTCTAACATGGAGCCGCCAGAGTAAGAGTGCATGAAATTTAAAAAAATGCTAAATAGAAGTCGACTGGATCTTGTTATGAGATGATATAATTACTGTGATGAATAAATGAGTTAGGGAAATAAATGAGGACAACGATAGGAAAAATAAGGAAAACGAGGCAGTTTTTTTCCTGCGAAGGTCGTTTTAACAGAGACAGCTGCACCCCTATTGAATGGGCTGAAAACTGTGATATGATCCGATTGGATGAAATTGGCTTCTCCTGCCTTAGTGGATATGAGTCATCTGGCAGCATCATATCGAATATAGTGCAAAAGTATTCCGATAAAATCTGGAGTTTTTTTTTGTAAATAGAGGTCAAAAAAGTCAGGCATTATTATAAATTTTCTCTACTCTTGAGTCCACGTCTTCATCATCCCCGTCTACTAATAAATTCGTAGAGTGCAATCTTACTTTCTTGCTTCCTGATCTTCTGAAAGTCTCCAAATTCGTAATTGAAGGGAATCCTGAATTTTCTTAGATGGTGGAGGTAGGCTTCAGTTGATTTTAAAGAAAAGAGACTCGCAAATGAACTGAAGGCCAATAACTCTAATCAATTTGTACTATGAATGTCTTTAGAAAGCATTAGGTAGAATACTTCGCTCAGTGATTTCTTCAGTTAAATACCCGAAATAGTTTTAGTCCATTTAATTGCTTATCATACTCAAACAAGTACGCAAATTGCCATTTGAACAACAAATGTCATCCGATCGTGTCTTTCATGAGTATCTTCTAACTTCTTCTGGTTCATTTAGGTTTCCATCTAGGTGGTTCAATATTATCAGAAAATGTTAGAAATTTTCAGACCTATAAATTCATAGCGCAGTCGATTGTTTCCATTTCTCTTTATTTGGTGCAAATTGATTGGAAGGCGGAATAATGTGAATCGTTGATGGAAATATTTTAGGATATCTGAAACTTGGCAACATTTTTGAAACTTATCTAATTCTGTACCTAGTGATTTATGAAGATCTAAGAAAAACTAGTTATATGAGGTTAATTTAAAAATAACTGCGGGACAAATTGTGAGTGACTTTTTATTTTATTTTTTATGTTTTATGTAGAAGAAAGTATTTAAAGCATTTTTTTTTAATTTGTACCTATTATCTTTCCATTTCTAACGCATATATTAAATATTTTTATAATCTTCCGGTTCCATTTCTTATCCTCTTGAAAATTGTATAAAGTTATATTCAGGCCGTAAAATGTTTCACTCGAATTCTAATGAATGCGAAATAAAATTTTATTTCTCTAGCTGTGCATCAAATCTGATTCAGGTCTTTACATTTTTACCTTAAAGTTCGATACTGGGTCCATTAATATTTTCTCTATTTATAAATTTTTAAATTTAGAGTCCGCCATTCTTAATTCGAAAACATTTTTGTCCTCAATGAGTTCTCCTATTAGCGGGTTTTTATAGCCTAGATGAAATCTACCGGGTATACTAAGTTTGTCATTCCATTTGTAATGCACAGAAATAGTAGAGTAAAATGAATTGGATACCTACGCATAATATTAAAAGTTATTTTGATTTTTGCATGTCCATTTTTCCATCTGTCAAGAACGCGTATACTTAGAGAGCTGAAATTTGGCATACGAGCTTTAAAAAAAAGGTAAATTTAAGTTCGAAAATTGTATAAATCGGGTAACTTCTTCGTAGGATTGCCATACAAAAATTTCGTTGTTCAATATGTATTTGGACACTGCCTGAGAACGCATCGATGTAGAGCTGAAATTTTATACACGTTGATTTAATAGAAATAGTAAATATAATTTCAAGTGGGCTAAATTGTTACCATGTAAAAATTTAGGATTTTTTCGTATACTGTGAAAACGATAAGCCCTATATGGTTTGAATGTACTGAAAAGTTTTTTAGAATATGAAATCCTATGAAATTGATTCTAACCATTTTTACTGTCCGACGAACCATTTTAGAAATATATGCAAAAACTCACTTCAAAAACCAAACTTGCACAGAGAGTGTCATAACAATTGGTCTTAGCCCAATTCTAGCTTTTTTTACTTGTTGAACTTAAACCATTTTATTGCATGTGTTTTTCGTTAAATAGATATAGTTTTCTTATTATAATTTGTTTAGTGGTAGTACCTACAACAATATAACAATTCTCACTGCCAATTGATTGATAGAAAGCAACCTCATTTCCCTATGAAAAGAAGGTGCAGGTAGCTCACGATATACACAGTAAATGATAAACCTAATACAGGGTGTTAAGTTCTACGTCCTGAATATTTCGCAGGGTGATTGCTCTTGTCCAGATATCCAATAAATTGAAACAAGCGGGGGGGGGGGGGGGAACTATGGAACTATGTTGAGTGATTGGCTCGGACGTAAAGTCCAGACTGCCAGCATGAGCTGACAGATCACTCGACTGACAGCGTTGACTGCAGGGCGGCACGCTAGCTCGCCTCGGCTATTGGCGGAGAGTGTGGGGAGGTTCCACGAAAAACCTTCCGGTGCCGTCAGCCATAATCAAAAAAAAATTCATGCCTATACAACAAAAAGCCGGCACACATTCAGTCCTGAATGGACTTTTACGTCACTTACCTACATCCATGTTGAAGGCGCAGATGGTATGCCTTCACCGCATGCCCCAACCACCCATACGACACTGAGGGCAGCAAATTAGTTTCAGTGTCCCCGAATTACATACAACACATTGACGCTTCCTTGTTATTCAACAGCTCCCAGCAAACATTACAATTGGAGATCGAATCGGAATCGAACTGCTCAATCGAAGTTTAACTTCGATTCCGAAGTCGTTCTCGATTCGATCTCGAGCCGAAAACGAAGGAAAAGGAACGCTAGTTCAAATTAAAATAAGGACTCGATATCGATTCGTCTTTTCGAGACTATTTCGAAGATTTTTCGTGTATTGGTGCTATATATAAGGGTCATATGTATTCGAGATTTCTTCGTAAAAACTATTCGATTTCGAATTGGATAAAATGGGAGTAAACTATGCTTTGTGAAAACTTTCCAATATTCAATTAAAAATAACCCAGCAATTTTTCTTCTGCGAAGAATTCTCGCAGAAGTAAAAAGTAGGAAAGAAATAGTTTCGGAAGTTAATAAAATCCAACATTTTAGAATATATACTTTGCTTTTCCAAGATGAACTCAAAGTTTTGACTTACAACCATTCCCTGATCTAATTTTACGATAATTTTTCATTTTGACTAAATATGCTTGAAGTTGTACCTACTCTGAAGGGTTAAGTAGAAACTGTAAGTTCAGAGAATTTATTCCATTGAGAAATTCATGCGTAATTCAGAAAATTCTTTCATTTCTGCTGACGGACTCCTGTCTATAGGGGTGCTTTTTGTCAGAGGTTAAATGATATTATTTTTGTCAGCAAAAATCATGCTATCTCCGTCAAAGACAACAACAATTTTCTTTAATTTTATCATTATGAAGATATTCTGTCAAAGGTGTGTAACAGGTAATAACTCGTTGACCCGTTCAGATATCGATTTATTTTTTCATAGGACACTCTAGTATATAAGGCTATTTATTATTTGCAACCAATATACATTGAAAAAGTTCGAGATAATTTCGATAAAACGACTCGGAATCGAATCTTTTTTCGACTCAATATAGTGTTCCTTTTTTTTTTTTTTTTTTCGGATCGATATCGAATCGAAAACGTCTTTGAGATCGAAGCTTTAGTTCACCTTAACGAATTGCTGGAAAACAATCAAACTGTGAGAAACATTTACCAAATGCAAATTTTAATTTCTCATCATTCACTTCACGTTTTTTTCGGCCGAATACTTGAAAAGAATGCCGTTGAAAGAGAACATTCGTAAAAACGAAAAATTCTCGGATTATACTGCAAGTTCTCTGAACCTGAAAGCTATATGTCGAGCAAAATTCGTAAAACCAAAAAATTATTGAATTCTTGCTGTTCGGGAATTTTCGAAAACCCGAGAAAATGGTTGCTGGGCTATACCGTATTTCTCCAGCAGAAGTAAAAAAGCAACAAGGTCAATGTGATTATTGTTTAACGCAGCGATCTTTCTACTTAATATGTGTAGACATCTAAAAACAAAAAAACAATGTTCATTGGGGACATCATATCAAATGGTTTATCGTATATAAAAAAAATTGTAGTATTAAAAAGAAATGTAATACTTAATAATTATCGAAATAACCAGACTCGAAGTATTTGTGTTGCTTAAGATGTGGTAAGGAGAGATGATAGGTATGAGAGAATGATAATGCATGCACGCATCGATCCTTTACACTGTAACGAACAATTATTTTAAGTGGAATAATTGAGTATCTTCAGGGAAGCATAATCCTAGGATGAGGATTCTCAAAGGACTTATTAATGGAGCTTTAGGTAGCTACGCCAAACACCATTAACCCTCTTCAAATTCAATGATTGAAACAAATGTGTATAAGAGATTATCAGTCACACACACAACATTATTATCTAAAATGTTAACAATAAAATCACCAGCAATAATGAAATTATCATGGCGGCGTACTTCTCAAATTCAATTGCATTCTCAAGGTTAAACATATAAGAAAGGAAATAATATGATGGAACAAGAGCACAGCTATCAGAAATAGACCGCAATTGAACAAATTTCAAGGTCTGAGATGAAGGCCAATTGTATTTAGTGTAAATTATAATAATTAAAATAAAAATAATGTTGTTAAAAATCGCTCAACGTGTTATAAGAAAATGTTTTTTTGTTTTTTTTTTTTAAACAATCATACATTTTATGTTGATATTGACTAAATAATTGTTATACGCAGTAAATTTTATATTAAACATTATTGCACTTATCTATGTAAACTCCATTTTTTTTTTTGGTTTAATTGTTTTACTGATCATAGTATTTGCTTTTAGATCACATGCGACCAAATGTGTGTACTCAGTTGTTCAAATTTTACACAGTAATTTTAACGTTTTTACGTCAAATATTTTATGTACATACCTTATATACACTCCTGAAAAATTTGTTTTTTGGTCAATAAGATTACGTAAGAAATTTGAAAGTATTATTATATTTTGAAATGCTTTCGTTTTGCCTACTCTAATCTTACTCAGGATAAATCAATAAATCAATCTTAATAAAAAGCAGTGAAATTTGCCGATAATGGTCAGTTTAATTTTGATTGCTATTAAGATCAAGTAAAAAAAAAAAAATGAAATTATTTTTAATTTCTTTTTTCGTATGCTTGACGGTTGGTATTCAGCTATCTTATTGTGAAGATGAGAGTATTAGGGAGAATTCAGATGATGAACCGATAAATGATCAAGATTTGGGTGAGCTTTCTTCTCCATCAAGATATAAATTAGAAAAATTAAAAAGGAAACCACATCCATACGAGCCAGAGGAGCCAGATTCAAAGAATCCAGATCCAGATCGAGAGGAGTCAGATTCAGACGAGCCATATCTAGAGAACTCAGATCGCGACGAGCCAGATCGAGAGGAGCCAGATTCAGAGGAGTCAGATCCAGAGAACTCAGATAGAGGAGATCCAGATACCGCTAATCTAAATAGTGATGAGCTAGATCTAGAGAGGCTATATTCGGAGGAGTCATACGAACCGGATCGAGAGGAATCAGATCGAGAGAATCCTCATAATCGAGAGAATCCTCATAATCAAGATGATCTGAGTGAATCTGATTATTTAATATATGATCGAAAATATTCGGATATAGATTCTTTTCTATCAAAATATGAATCAGAAATATCAAAAGGTAAGTCACATCCACACGAACAGGATGAAGATTCAGATTCAGAGAACCCAGAGCTATACGAACCAAATTCAGAGGAGCCAGATTCCGTTGATATAAATAGTAACGAGTTTTATCGAAGGAACTTATATTCTGAGGAACTAGATCTAGATGAATCAGATTCAGAGGATCCAAATCCAGATGAATCAGATTCAGAGGGTGCAAATCTAGAAGAATCAGTTTCAAAGGAGTCAAGAACTAGATCCAGAGGAGCCCGATATAGAGGAGCCAAACCCTAAGGAGACCGGTCCAGAAATGTCGAGTGAAAAGTCTATTGATAAGTAAAAAAGAAATTTTCTAAATCTTTGTAAAGAGTTATTTCCGCTTGGTGATTAGAAGCTATATTATACTAACTGTGTAGTTACAATGCAAATACAATACTTTGTTAAAAATGTTATTACATGACTTTGGTTAAAAGGTTATTACGCCAAGTTTGAATGATAGGCTCTTACGCCGATTTATAATAAAGGCTATAACGCCAACTTTGAATGAAGTGCAACACTTTTTAGACTCGAGTTATTCCTCACACTAAATTTAAATATGATTTTTGCTTACACTAAGAATTATCGATCATGAAAATGTTCAACAAAAATCGGTCGACCATTACACTTCCTACAATATTCAGTTGTAATCTGAATAACGGTTTTCATACCCTAGATAAAATCATAGAGACACACAGAAATAATGATGCTAGAACAGATAACTCATGAGCACGTTCACTTAGAGTGCTAAAATTTTGCACACGTGCTTTTAAAAAAAAAGTAAATTTAAGTTCGAAAATAGATTTATCCTCCTTCGTAGGGTTGCCATACAAAAATTTCGGTTTTCACTATAACACTGCCTGAGAAAGCGTCGACGAAGAGAGCTGAAATTTAGTCCACGGTGTTTTCATAGAATAGTAAATACAATTTCCAAAATAGACTTTATCGGGCAACTCCTTCTGGGTGTTGTCATATAAAAATTTAGGGTTTCTACGTGTACTGTGAAAATCATCAGTCCTAGATATTTTTGGTGTACTGAAAAGTTCTTCAGAATATGAATTCACATGACATCATTTATAATCATTTTTACTGTCCGACGAACCGTTCTATGCAGAAAACCACTTCAAAAATCAAACTTGCACAGATTGGTGACCATATGAAATTACATACGAGAATTCATGTAGGTTATCATAGGAATTAGTCTTAGACAAATTCTAGCTTTTTTGCTTGTTTTATGCGATTTTTAATCTTCTTAGTACTAGCGAGTTCTGATTGAGTAAACTATAAACTAAAATGCATGCAATGAAAATCTTAATTGTAATTGAAGACTCCCAGCTAGTATCGATAGCCCCAAAAGAGCGTGATTTTAATAAATTTTTCTTACAAAAAGAATATAGAGGTTATTAATATGGAGTGGGAGCAGGTAGTGGGAGGTTCTAACAAATGTAAAGGAGGCTAGATAGAAAAAACAAAACACCTGGGACAGTGGATCAGCGCACTTACGCGACAGAGACACAGAAGCTAAATAATAATCAAGATATGATTATAATTTTTTAATTAATATCTTCTAAAAAGAAGTTCTTAAGTTTTCTAAGACTGAAATAAGTACTGAAATTTATTGATTGTATTTTGTATTTGCATACCTAAGCGATCTTTCTCTAATAGTTTCAAAATGCTTTCTCTAATATTTCCTTCAATTTTATTTGATAAGGTAAATATTGAATTTTTAATCCTTGCTAATAACTTTCATATTTAAAAAAAAAAAAAAAAAGAAAATCTCCAGACACTAATATACCAATGTATGTATGTATGTACTTCGTTTCCTCTTATCATCAGGATATTTATACCACGGTCCCATATTGAATTTCCTCCTCAAAAATAGCTCAGATACGTTTCGAACAAAGTAACCATATGGGTTTGCCAATATACCCTCTGACCTTTAAAATGAAGAAGAAATCAACTTAATAGACCAAATACGTCTTGAGGACTTGTTCGTCCTTCTTTCCTTTCCTGTTCCTGAAAATCTAATTTGCAACGCTAGCCAAAGCTCATTTGTTCGCATTACGTTAACACACTCCTTGTACCATATCGTGTCGTACTGTCGTACCGTCGTCGTCGGGCGGGCGTCGATGTACTTGGAGGAAACTACAAAAAAGGAAATATCTATGTTCCAGCCGGGTATAGGTCTGCCACCACTATAATCCTCGGTTGGAGCAGCACCACCCCCATCTATATCCTACTTTCGTATATTGAACCCCGTTTTTGGATATGATAAGTTTTGTGGTGGTGGTGGTGGTGGTAGCAGTAGTAGTATATGTATATGTATGTGTGATTCCAAGTTTGTTTGTTAGATAAAATCCTACCAACATAAGACCAAGAAAATATCTTTCAGGATGGGTATCCCGGCAAAAGTATTGAGGCCTAGAGGAGTATAGCACACAGAGCATTCCACTATAGTAAGAGGCAGCAGATGTGCTCGTTTCCTTGCCATATTAAATGTCTTCTCCAGACCTATAGAGTTGGTGGTGCAGATATGTGTAATGTGAATAGCATGGAGCCAACGGGAGGACCAATGTATCCAGTAACAAAAATATCTAAAGCTAACGAAAATAAGACTAGCAAGAAGAAGAAGGCGATGTAGTAGCAGAAAAAGAAGAAGAAGAAGTAGAAGGCGAAGGACGGATTTCATTCCCAAAAAGGATATTGATTTTCCTCTCGAGTAGATTTATTTAAATATTTCTTCTCAGTGCAATTAATCAATAAGCCTGAGACATGTCAGCAAGCCAACAGCCTGCTCTACATATATTTATATATCACAGGCTGGGCGGCTTTATGAAAGCTCCAGCTATCGCCCATCATAGGCCTAGTGGTCCTTCGTTTCTCTTTGACATATTTCTAACAATCTGCCAAGACAGTTCAAGATGACGAGGGCCATTAAAGGAACTCAAATCTGATTTTGGTAAGCAACCAATTTTGATTGTGTTGTGCGATCAACAGACTCCTTCTTTCCTACCCTAAACTGAACTGGAATATTAGTTCTTCTAGCCGTCATGTGGCCACCACTAGGTTTCTTCCAAAGAGGGTAACTATATTGGAGAGTAAGCCCAACCGAAAATTAATGATGTCTTTTATTGAATCGTGTTCTCATTTGATTGGAATTTCTGGGCGTTTTTGTCCCCCGCCCCTCCCTATAACCGCTCGGTCCTACTAACTATAGCTATAGCCGGATAGCCGGGTATAAAACGTAGGGAACATTAGAGTCCACATTTAAGACCAAGGATTTGTTTCAAGCTCTGTGCCTTATTACATGTGGGCATCCCTTCGTGAATAAATGATTGATCTCCTTCAAGACTTTCAATGTGGGCTTTCGTTCTGGCCAGAGCAACTTGGGGTACCTTCATTGGTGCAAAGTCAATTATTTCTAATTTGGGTTGATTTGATTAATGATCCGGACGTTATCGAGATTGATTTAATATATTGCGCTCACATCGGAATTTAATTTTTAATTTGGGATTGGATATGCTGGTATTTCTATGGTTGTACGCACGTTGCCTTCATTAAGCGACATCTTTCTCTCGTTTTGTCTTCTGATATTTTTGGTATTAATAACTAATTTAAGAATCAAAGAGAGGCTTTCTATAAGGAGTTTGGTGTACAGAAAGAAAATTTTTCTAATTTTTATCAATGATGTGAGTTTCTTGTTTGCCGTGATGAGTCTCCCATGATCTAGCTTGATATTGTTTTGGGATTATGCTTCACTTTTCTTATACAGGTAAAAGGCGTAGGCCTTATGAAGTATTAACAATTCATATATATAGGTGTGGATAATATTCGTATCCAATTCAGATGTTTTTGATTTTACGGTGTTTAGTTATGACTAGTTGATCTTGCCTATCTGAAGATCAGGCCAGAAGTTCATAATTAGTGTATTTTCTTTACACACTCAGGCTTATAGTGCTAGTTCTACGAGCGTTACCACAGAGGAGTTTTGGTCCAGCAAGAAGAGGCATACACACCAAGGTACCTACTCTAGACATACTAGTACTCGAACATAGTTTCAGATCAACTTCATCGCGATCTTAAGTGAGTAATGCGATTTCATTTACTTACTTGAGATCGATATATAAATAATGTGAAAATATGTTCAAGCAATAATAAGTCTGAACACCCCATGGGGATAGAGAATCTTTTGTTGGTATATAGAGTTATGAGATTTCAATATTCACGTTTCGAGATGGCGTGCATACATTATCGACAATGCAGTGAAAGTTTCTCAATTGTACAATATCCAGTGTATAGAAATTTTATATATGGGAGTTACATTGAAGTCTTCCAATGGAGAAGTATCATTTGCAGCTATAAAGGAGAATAAGGAAATTCTTTGCGTTTCTGAACAATATCAAAAGATATGATCGGATCACCTAAGATTTCTGGAAATTTATTGAATATGGTTGCAAGAAAGCAGACAAAATGTGGTTTCCCAACCAATAAAATTGATTTATCTGTTAAAAAGAGAGATTTCAAAAATTTCATCGTTTTATTCACGAGCTTTCGATTAATTCTACAAGCGTTTCCATGAGATCCGTAATAAAACAATCAAATGAGTTCGAGAAATGAAATGTTTCTAATCTGCATGGCAAGCGAAGTCAAGGTTCCAAAGATACATTTCGGCATTCGGTGGACTGAGGAAGGAAGCCCTGCAGCCAATCACCCTTATGGATGTCTCCTTCACCGATGTTGTTTTGGCTTTAGCTTCTCATTGATTTGACATATACAGGTATACTCACTGGTAATCAAAGAATGTTGGAGAATTAAAGAACTGAGCTATTTCTTAAGCCCTCCTCTAGCACAATTTTCTGTCACAAGAGCATGCGATAGGGCTCTCTACTTCAGTGATTGGTGTCAATTTTGGTTGCTTTGGGATTCACGTGGGTCTAACAATTCAAACTCAGTGTCGTGGAAATGAAATGCTTGAGACCTTGTGCAACTATTCGGATTTCACCAGCTACAGGATTTTAGATTCAAATTTCCCCTAGACATGAATTAAAAAATCCTTTGTCAGAACTCGTTTGTTGCAATGCTGTGACTTCGTTAGTGGAGCTTTGCTGCACATACACGGAAAGAGAAAAGATGATTGGTGTCCTGTGCTCAGATATTGAGTGATTAATAAATGTTAAGAATATTGTTAGAAGGAAAAATTGTGTTATGAAACACTCTTCTGAGTCAAATCTATATACAAAGAATATTTGAACAAAAAACTTTCAATTTAAGAGAGCAAATAAGGAGTAAATATTTTATCTTAACATCAAAATAGAGGGTAGATTCATTACTGGTTATGTCTTTGCTTGTGAAATAGGAAGTTAATAGATCTTCAATAAATTGATTCTCATTTGAAGCAGGAAGAGGAATTCCACCTAATGCTATTTGTTACTATAAGGGTACGTGCACAACAAGGCGGGGCTAGACAGTTGAGTGAGGCGTGGTGAAGATACAGCTCGAGGTGTAGTGTTCACAACAAAGCGTTCAGTTTCTTGGTAAATCACGAAGTGAGAGCATAAAAAATGTCTTCAGTTTCTGAAGAAGAAATTCTGTGTTTGTCAAGTAGTGCAACTATATGATATTTTTCACATAACTCTACTTTCCTCTGTTTTGCTTGTGACCCCATAAATAACAAGTGATTAGAATTTGGAGAATTCCATCATTTACATACTATATGATGATTTACATACTGATCCTCATAGATTCTTCCAGTATATGAGAATGAGTAAAGAACCCTTCGGTTATAAAAAAGAAAAAAAAACTATATGAATATGCTAGCTATCAAAATTAGTGCGCTTGAACCTCGCGAAAGAATGAAATATTTCATTCTCGAGCGCGATATTTCGAGGTGTCTCGCCATATTGAGAGTTGCCACAGCATTGTTATGAACACTCTCATAGTACAGCGTGCAATCATTTTATTTCTAAGATTACCCAGATTGTCTGCCTAGCATATTATTATTTATTTCTTCCGGGTCAGTATTAGCAAGATATTGTTTATAATAGGCACTCAAAATAAGGATGATAAGATACTTGAGCGGTATCGATCTGGGCTTTTCACTTTTTGCCTTATCCATCCTAGATCATAGAAATACTGTCTATTATGAAGCATGTTTATGTACGATGTCTATGGTGCTTAAGGTCTTAGTTTAGTAAAGCTTTGTTTAATATGTCCGTGATTTTATACAGAATAATATAATTGAAGGCAGCTTTGCATAAGAAGAAGTGTATAGGTCCAAACAATCAACTATATGGAGAAAGCCATGGAGACGCTTGGAATAATGCCGACAGTCTCGTATAAACGCTCTCTAATTTATTACATTTTTACACTTTATAGAAAGATAAAGAGATTTCTATATTCGTCAACGAAAGCTCCATGCATCATTTATTTTCGTTTACCCTTTAATAATTGAAGGATTATCGGTTAATAGTGATCGACATTGTGGATCATTGTGATAGTTAGAATTAGACGAGCCAGTTAGTGAGCTTCCTCTTGGTTCTCTTCCTTGTACATATGGTTAATAATATTGCTGCTACCAAAGTTATGACACATTTGTCATTCGTT
Source organism: Dioctria rufipes (assembly GCA_963924295.1). Classification (NCBI taxonomy): domain Eukaryota; kingdom Metazoa; phylum Arthropoda; class Insecta; order Diptera; family Asilidae; genus Dioctria; species Dioctria rufipes. The sequence continues at coordinate 20,846,409 of OZ002742.1, forward strand.
AGTAGATCAGGATAGCTGTTCTAAACGTAATTCTAATTATAGTAGAATTAGATCTAATTATTTATCTTATTTTGATGGTTCGGCAAAAATGAAGGCTCAAGGTACATACATATGTTCTTCATTTTCCCTTTTTCAGTGAAAGATACAACAGATATTAGGTCGTATTTATAAAAATAAAGTATTTCGTTCAAAGGTAAAGGTAAAAGTAAAAGGTAGAGCTCACAAGCAAAAGGTTAAAGGAAAAGGTTTTGCTTTATTTCCTATTTATAATCTTTTATTTTTCTTTCCAAGCAAATCATCGCAAACGCCACGATACGTTGCGTCGCCGAAAAACTTAAAACTTGCAGTAGTGTATTTACATAGATCATAGATGACCTTGGAAGTCGTACTGACACTCGGAGTTTCGATTTGACATTTGGCATTTGAGTGAGCTGTGTTGTGATTAAAGAAGATGACAAGTGACGAAGAACTATCAGACGACAGTTTAGAGCCACAAGCCACAGATGAGCTATCTGTATGTAAAATCATTGCCGAGAAAGTACGACAATACCTGGAAATATTGGAAAAATCAATCCCAACTCCCCGCAAAAAAAGCGAAGAAATAATAGGCTATTCAGAAAGCTGTCGAAGAGTACGGACAGCTGTGTGGACAAAAATGACACCAAAACGATTAATGAAAAAGGTGGGCAATATTAAGAAATGGGACCATCATGGGAAACGATAATGATGGAAGCGATGGATGCGAATGTAAATCCTACTGTCGCACAAATCCCAAGTAAGCGAATAAAATTACCACAGAAATTTGTATTATATGTTGTTCATTTACGATTATTTTTACAGATGGCCTAGAAATAGGACCACCATTACAGTTTAGCGATGATACCGCAGGCCAACGTACACCAGCCTACACACCAACCTACAGGAAACATTGGCAAACGAAACTCAACAGCAAGTGGAGAATTTGTCATAGCACACAAAACCGAGGAAACGGGGAAGCTAACTACAAGCCAACTCCAGCTATTAGTGCTACTGGAACAACTCGAGGTTGCCCGTCTCAAGTAAGAATATTTTCAGTGCTAAGCTGAAGAATCGAGTCCTTCCTGCTCAACATTTTTTCTACGAGGATGAGAACACTTTTGAAATATTATAATAATACATCTAAATACCTTTTGTTGAAGGTTTAATTTTTAAAAAAATTAACTTCAAAGTAAAAGAGAACAATTTCTCAGAAAATTATGTTTTTTTTTTAATTTTTGTATGTCTTTCATAGTAGCAGTCTATTTTCATAGTGCTTTAGACTCCTGTGGACAAACATTATATAATTATAATCACTAAAGTAAAATACGTCACCTACATATGTTTTTATTGTAGATAAATTGAGCTAACTGTATACGGCGGGCTTGAACTTGAACTCGCGTAGCTGCGTCCATCCTTTCTGGTGTCTCCTACAGTTCCTCATATTCCATTTCATCCGCACCCTCGAAATCAGCATCGCTAAAGTACTTTGCAATATTGTCAAGCATTGGCATGCCATTATTACCTTCGGAATATTCTCCATTTTCAATCGACAGACATATTTAAGAATCGGGAACCGTCGCTGCAACTGTCAATAAGCATGTTCTATAATCACTCTCTCTTTTTTTAATAGTCGACTGAAGGCAGCCTGCGCTACGTCTTCCACAATGGAAAAGGGCTTCATCAAAAAGGGCACTATACCATAGACACTGTCCCCCAACAATACCGTATTCGTTCTCCCCCGCATGACTTCATAAACAGAAATTTTTTCCAAATTCGACTGTCATTTACTGAAACGATCCACCATGCATCGATATTCATGAAAACGTAATTTTGATCGCATATGGCTTGAACTTTAAGACTAGCCACATTTTTCCGATTTGCATATTCATCCCCAAATAGACGCACTTCTCAATTTGAATATGCGTGCAGTCGAAAGCTCCTAATGCAGTTGGGAATCTCTTTTTTGCTGCCAATCTGATTTTGGGTTCTAATATTTCATTTTCGGTCGATGTGAACTTGATGTACTCATTCGCGTTGTCGGTAATGAGACCGAGAGTGGTATCGAGAATTCTAGAGACTGTAGGCTGCGAGCATCCTAGATCTTCACCGATACGCTTTGGAAGCCCGGATCTGCATTGTACCGTAAAAACACTTTCATCTTTTGTACTGGTGAAACCGTACCTCCCTGGTTTCCAGATTCCCGCCAATGAAGTCAGCTAGCCACTGCACGTTTTTTTCGTTAAACCGAAATAGGGTTCGGAAGTCGCACTCACGTAGAGTACCTCTTTCTTTGTACACTTTTCATGCGCGTACGTGCACCATATCTGCCATGGGAAATCAGAATTTCAAAATTAACAAAATCACTAAAACTAAACACCTTTGGTCTATTATTCCATATATACGACTAAATCATTAATACTTGCTATAAAAGCTTCTCGGGATTAGATGAATATTTTCTGAAGCAAATCCTTCAGTTTTAAAGCAAATGGTACTTTTTATGAATTTAAAAAAAAAGTGAAACATTTTCATTTGGAGCAAAACCTTTTGTTTTTATCTTATATCTTTTCCTTCTTTTTTTGTTTTATGAATAAAGTGTGAAGTAAATGCTTTGATTTCTGCAAGTAAAAGCAAATCCTTTTTTCTATAAATAAGGCCTATTAACTTGTAGGCTCTTGTTAATAATTCACCAACTTTTAAAAATACAAAGAAATTCGTTCTGCCTATTATTATTATGCAATAGGCGGATGAGGCTGAGAATCGGACCCTAAGCACTGCGACTGAAAAGATCTTCTCTGCTATGACCATGCCTTGTTAGATCCAGTCCACGTTCACCCCTTTTGGGAAGGTTAATACCTGATTAGCGTCAGTTTTTCAGACATCTGTTAAGTTTAAAAAGTCCTTGCGCAGACATCGGAGTGTTTGGAGAGCAAGTCCTGCGCATTTGGATCTGTCATTGTATCTAAAGAGCTTCTTCTATTTTGGACATTATTTCTCCTGTTGAGTGCCTTTTTGTAAGGCCGCAGAAGGGTTCGGGTCCGGTAAATGGATATACTGCTCCTTTTCCTGCTAAGTAGTCAGCGGTTTTATTTCCTTCATGCTCCTTGTATCCTGATTCCGAAACCAGATTTAGAATGAAGGGCCTTTACACGGCTTGGCTGTCTGAATTTAATTGGCATGAGATTAATGCACATTTCTATGGCATGGATTTCTGCTTGAAAGACAGTTGGGTAGGATCCCATCACTGTCCACAGACTTTTATACCTGCCATACCTTCAGTTTTAGATAAGTCTATGTACTAGACGAGTGAACCTCATGGTCGGTCCACTGTTCTTCAAGATCTGGCGGTCTTCTATAACCACCTCAAAGCGGCGCCCAAATCTAAGAGTCTTGAGCATTGCGTCTGTAAACTTGAGTCATTTTGAAATTCTACGAAATATTTTTGCTATTTTGGAGCTGGCATTTAGCACCTTAGCACTAAAAGCATCTATTTTTTATTGAAAAGATGTAGAGAATTAGTTTGTAGTTTTTTTTAACTTTGCTTGACTGTTCTTTCCTCTTACAATTCTTATTTCTTTCAGCTCATTTCAAAGTGAAAATTCAATCGATGTCTTCAGTAGAAATAAGTAGAACTAATTTTCTGAGGATCCATCTGTGTCTAACCAGCATTGACGTAGTGCGTCCTTTTTAATTTCTACAAAGCTAGGAAACTGCATCTTTGCAAAATGCTTCCAGTGTTCATCTAAGTATATTAGAAACTGCTTCAATTTGTGACAAAAGCTATATTTCCGTCATGACCTCTAGGGTAGATTGACATAAAATGACCAGCGTAGTCCAAAACAAATACATGTTTGAGGTATGTCTCATGGGTCTTAACGAAAATATTAATCTCGCAATGAAATAGAACCCAGTTTAGTCAGCTAATTTTTAATATGAAATAATAAAAAATTCAATATGATCAAAGAATTGCCATTTCCAGTGATTTATAAATAAGAAACAAAAAAAAAAACCTTAAAGGCTCAATAATCTGTGGGCAATAGAATAGAAAAGTCAGTCTCCCTTGAAATCCCAGGGCATAATATAACAAACAATTATTCGCCTACTGCGTCCCGTAAGCACACAAAATGTTGTCCTTGCCCCCATTCGAAACATGTGTCTATTCGAGATGTTGGCAAACACCTTGAGGCGTTGAATCCGGTTTGGTATTATTATGTTGACACAAGCCAGTGTTGTGGAGCCAGAGATATTCATCCGGCATGCATATAAACGTAAATCATATGGGAAGCTATGTGTACGCAGGCATTGCTGTAGACCTCATACATATATATATGTGCAGACCTTATGGGTGATGAGTTTACAATTTTACGTTATGGGATGAGCCCACAGTGTGAGCAAATGCTGGAAACAATAGCCTATGCCTCCTTGTTTAAGAGGCTTTCATTATAAAGACCGATTTGAACTGAATTGAACTGAACTTTGACAATGGGTGAGTGAAGTACTTGTGGCGCGCTCTTGGCATCAAAATGAAATGAAGTCCTTACCGTACACAAATGCGTGAGTTTGGTACTTTGCTGTGGGCCCGCAAAGTTGGTAGAATGTGTACACATGCCGAATTTGTTTACCCGGTAATTGTGGATTAATAAAAGTCGGTGAGCACACAAAACAGAAGAAATACAGTAACGAAAGAAAGATTTTTCAGGATGAGATCCGGTCTCATTTCGTTGCCTTAAGTTTAAAAGTTAGGTTAAATACGAATTGCAACCTTGATGATTATGGAAGGTTGTATTTTTTGTATATCCATCCATTATCATCTTTACCATAACTGTAATTTTCAAGGTATGCAAGTTCAATTTCTTTGAAGGCAAGGAGTAAATTTCTGTGGTCTACTCACATCGATTCAATAGAGCCTGCTCAGAGGGATCAACTTGTGGCATCTTCTTAACGGAATTTATCGATAGAAGGCTACCCGAAAATGTGAAGAAAGTACAAACTGAAAATTACAGGCAGCTCTTGATTCAAATGGGGATTCCATTTTTCACCGTAGGATCGTGAAGTTATTTATGCCTTTATTTTACGTACATATTTTCATTTGAAACTGATTTTTTTTTATTCTATTATTTATATGAGGCATGGACAGATTATTCATTGATGTAATCCATTTTCATGCACTGAAGAGGCTCATAAAGATTTTTTCAAAGAAAGTGCGTAAGACTGATTCTTCAAAAAGATGTTGAACATAGTTCTATTAAAATGAGTTTTTGTCATTTTGACAGCGGAAGAAATAGTGACTATCAAAAACGTTTTAGGTCCCGAATGATTTAGTCAATCTAAAAATACGTCTTCACTCTCGCGTACTGGTATATAAGTGGGTGGGACAATGTTGTCGAGGAAGCTAAAATGTACGAGTATGGGATATATTCACCTTATAGAAACATATCTAATAATAATAATAATTACCCTAAAATAATAGAATACGCAAAAAGATAATTATAAAAAATAAAATTTAGAAAATTCTGCAAATTGATGCATGTCCTCAGTTTACAAGGGTAAACGGGAAAGCTCGTAAATAAACTTTTTTTTTTAGAATAAGTGCTATCTAATGAAAAATATTTCTCAGTGTAAAAAATAAAATAGAATATAGAAAATACATGAAAACAAATAAAAAAGTACGCAGTGCAATTTTGAGTTTTTACATTCGTCAAGTAATTTATGAATGCCGGAACAAAAGTGACACATTCTTCTTTATGGGCACTATAAATGGAGAAGTGTATATGAATGGATGCCTTAAAAATTGACTCCTACATTTTTGCATAAAACATTACGATCCTATACGCTTAACTTGTATCAACATACTATACAAATAATACAATCGGGTGATATCAAAGAAATAATATTAATCTCGTTTCAAAAATACTGAATCCATCAAACACACACCAACAAGCAAATTTGAGGAAAAGCTTGTTCGATATCCAAGGGAAAATAGCTTCTAAAAAACTTAAAAATAATTTTATTTTATTATTTTTTTATAAAGATTTCAAATTCTTTTAACTTTGTAAAAGAGATTCAGCAAAAGTTAAAAATCATAAAAAAGAAAAATTAATGTTAAATAGCAGACAGATAATGGGAAAAAAGTTAAATATAATAAACATAAAAAAGAAAAAAAAAGTGAAGAATAAACTAAATTAAAATAATCTAATAAACCAAATATGGAAAATAAAGCTAAATTGTTCCATATTCATTACGGCATGTAGAATTTTATTTTTAAGTTTAGTATGGAGTTCGGGTATTGATAAAAAATATGCATAAAAATAGCATTTTAAAAATCGACGACGCGATTATTGCTGTGGCAGATCGAAGTGTGCATCATCGTCAAAAAAATCAAATGGGATAAATAAATAAATTCGCTTTGTCAACAATCAAAGAAATGTCAACATTTGACCAACATTTTAAAGCTCCGAACATTAAAATGAGTGGAGACACAGATCGCCATCTATCTTATAATAGAGAAAATTACTCATTTCACTAGTGAACTGTGTATAGGGCTAGTAAATAATAATAATAATAATATTTATTTATTCATGAGAAGTACGCAAGAATTACATCTTATATTGTACAAGATATAAATTCGGTTGACAAATTAACGAAACTAATATTTAATAATAATAATTTGTTGTTAATTAACTTAATTTAAATCAATTTAACCTAATTTATATATTAAGAAAAAGGCAATGAAATAGCAAAAAAAGAATATTAATTTTCTCAGAAATAAGAAAATTAATTATTGATTAAATGCATTTTTAAAAACCTTCTGAAAACTGCCCCCACTCTAATCTCCCTAACGCTACAAAGCAAAGTATTCCAAATACATGGGATTTAAACGAAGACGTATTGTTTATTACAGCGCATTAACAGTAATTAATTGTGTCTAGTTGATTGGAGAAATCGTATTCGACAGTACAGATATTCGGGCTCCCTTGTTTTAATTAGCTCGTATGTACTCCTAAGTACAGATCAATTGGATAAGTTCAATTTGTACGAACTCACGTGATCAAAACAACGTAGTCCGGAAATAAACCTAATGCAGTCGTTGAACGAAACTTCAATTCGTCTTACACAAAGTGAGTCAAGTTTGGGGAAAAGTATACTTCCATAAGTAAAATACTCTAGTAGAAAAGTTTTGAGAATAATTTTGAACAAATGTTAGGTGATATTATACTACCGAACAGCCAGAGCCTACGGAGCTCAGCGTATACCTTGCCCATTAAATCCTTTACATATCCAGAGCCCTTCATTTGTTTCTCTAAACGAACTCCCAGATTCTTGACTCATGAAAGGCAGCATGGTCCATTTAGAGTTATATTACGAGAGATATCCGCGAGGTCTAAAATATTTTGGCTAAATAGTATGCAATGAGATTTTTGTGAAATTTAATTTGACAATTACTATTAACTAAGAAATAGGACTAACCAAGTGGTTTGTTGTCCTGCCAAACTGGAAAGGAGATAGAGTCAAAACAGATTGTTGTCTATATAGCCGATGATTTGCGCACGGCACAAATCAATGGTTTTGATCGCCTGGCAACAATAAATTGGCGTAGCAACAATACCATGTCACAAGACTGCACTTATTTATTTGTTGGTTGAAGTATTACCGTTTCATAGAAAATTTTTTACAATTTATTTTTACCTAACTTAAAATTTCTTCTTTTGCTAAATTTTTCCTAAATTTATAATAAATTTTAAATTTCTAATATTTTAAGAACGTTACTAATTGGTCATTAATTATTATGTGTGATTGTAGTGACTGCTAGTGCGCAGTTGATGCTGGCTGGCTCGTTTCACTTACCCAGTACCATATTTACATGCAGGGTTGAACCAAAGTTCAACTCGGGTTCAACTCCATGTATACGCGGCTCGAGTTGAATTTGGGTTGATTTGACTCTTCGGCTCGACATCCCTTGCGTAGTCGAGTCGAAATGATGTCCAATAAACGCAGGTTGAATAGTCGAGTTGGCGGCTAAGATTTGGGATTTATTTTGTTTTCTCTTTACTCGAAAATCTTGTTAGGTTGTGTATTTATTTTGAAAATAATTTTGTTTACTTAAACAAAATTTAAAGCTTTTATAGCTCCATCACAAAAATACCATAAATAAAATGTTATGTTTAACTGTCACTTCAACTATACTTGAACCCGTTTCCAACTCAATTTCTCAACCCTGCGTGCTCAGAAACATGAGTCGAAAACTCAACTCAATCTCGATTCAATCTTTCAATTCTGCATGTAAACATGGAACAGGTTAGGTTAAAAATTTATGCACCACGAAGGAACTTGAGTGGTGAAAAACGCTGGGCTATACATTTCATTTAACTAACTTTTATTTCAGTTTTCTTTACCACAATTTTAAATCTTATGAACACATTACCTACATACACTGTAAAAATGCACAAATTGTTGCCACAAAGCTTAGGTATTTTTTCCTAAAATTTAGGGAATATTCCCTACATTTTTGGGAAAAATATCTAAGCTTTGTGGCAGCAATTGTGCACATTTTTTACTGTGTACCTAACTCCAGAGCGCTATACTACAATATGACCTTGTATTTTCTTCCGATCCCAATGGGACTGTTGTTAAGCGTTGTTTTCAGTCCTATGGTTCCTAAAACAATTTATCATCCGGCACTAGATGTGGTTTTGTTTTTGATCCTCTGACCTCTAACTTCATCATTTAATGCTTCTAGTGACTATTGTTATGACTTTACAAAAGCTGATTTTGATAAAATGAATGAGTGGTTATACGCTTATCTGATTGGACCAGTGTGCTAGGTGAACGTGATATTGATGAATCTGTTAACTCGTATACCACTTATTCGTTCGAATCGTGATTCGAATTGTCAACCGTGGTTCAATAGCTCTTTGAAGTATCTTAAAATGCTTGGAGGAGGTTCTGTTCCTCAAGGAGCAATACTTATTACGAAACTTATTCTAAATATGGGCACTCAGTACATTTCGTACTTGTCTGATTCTAATAATGATTATGTACATAGAGTGAGGTCGGCCTTACATACGGAACCTTAGCAATTTTGGAAGTTTGTGAACTCTAAGCGCAACTGTGGTGGATATCCTTCATCGTTGCATCTTGGAATCATCGATACTGTTGATCCCTTGTAGACTGCAAATCTATGATAACCACTGTGATATTAGTTATAATGATTTTACCCATTTGACGAAGCTACCGCTGACTTCTCTTCATCGTAAAGACCTGTTGTTCGAAGAATCGTCTATCTCCAAGTATATTTCAAGCATAGCTGATAGTTTTTCTGGCGGTCCTGATGGCGTTCCTTCCACACTCATAAAAAATTGGGCTACGTCCATCGCTTCTGTTTTGTGTTATTTATTTAATTTATCTTCAACTTGTGGTGTTTTTCCGAAACATTGGAAGTTTTCTTTGATTATTCCTTTACACAAGAAGGGCAATAAGGGCGACATTTCTAACTACAGACCTGTGGCTAATTTAAGTTGTATTGGTAAGATATTTGAAGCCCTGGTATACGATGTTTTGTACTTCTACTGCAAGCCCTTCCAATGCTCATTTCAGCAGGGTTTTATAAAAGGTAAATCTACTTGACTAATTTGTTTGAGTTTACTAATATCTGAATTTCTGCTATTGTCAATAGGCTTCGTTCTTACTTATCTGAACGTACGTAGCGAGTTGTATTCTGCACAGCTGATGAAATAGATAATACTTCTGCCGTTCCTTAAGGCAGCCATCTTAGACCACTCTTTTTTATAACGATGTAGAGGCCATTGGACTTTAATTATATTTTAGATGGATGCTTATTAACTAGACTTGATAAAACCAAAAATTTGAATGTCATCTTTAATACTTGTCTTTCCTTCGAGGATCATATTAATACAATAGTTTCCAGATCTAATGCTACTCTGAGGTTTGTAAAGAGATGGTCAAAAGAGTTTAATGATCCATTTATAAAGAAGATCCTTCACTGCACATTCGTTAGACCCATTTTGGAGTATGCCAGTCCTGTCTGATCTCCCTTCTATGCTGTATAGATAAATCGCATCAAGGCTGTGCAGCGGAGATTTGTCCGATTTACCCTGCGTGGACTTCATCGGGACAACCCTATTATTCTGCTTTCATATGTTGACAGGCTTAAACCCTTTCCATTAAATTCTCTTGAGAATACACTTTATTGTGGCTAACGATTGCAATAAGAATATAATAATCCCAAACATCAATAAAATAAGAAACCTATTTGATTAGCTGCCAAATATCGGCCTGGTTGAGTACATTGTCAATTGTAATAAAATTCTTTCTATTATAATTTCGATTTAATTCTAATTTTATAGTTTTGCACTTATTGAATATTGGTTTTAACTTCATAGATAAATTTGAAATTAAATATGGAATTTCCTTTAAAATAATTTTACTATTTCTTCTATATATTTTGCATTAATTAACTCATAGACTTTTTTGAATTGTGAAAAATTTTAGTTTGAGCGCGATTTAGAGTGTAGTACACATGGTGGAATAGAAAATAAATCATTAAATTCTTGACTTTAAACTAGCGTTATAATTTCCAGCACTATCTATTCATTTAATACGTATTGGCTCTAACTACGGGCAGAAGACAAGAGAAAAAGGAAAACAGAAAAGAATATTAATAATGAGTAATAATAAAAAATAATCCAAAGAGATAGCTATGAATAAATAATACAAAAAATAAATAAAATAAAGACGTATTGTAGAGCTTAGCTGGAAGTGAAGAATTAATATTTTTTTTTTTAAACATTAAGCGCGTCTGACTGAATTGAATTCTTAATACGTGGTTAAAGCATTCACCAGTTCTATGACATATGTGAAGAGCAGCCGTCTGGTAATTAGAAATTTCGATCTGGGTATAGTAAAGTTTGTTCCTCTCGTAGACCTATAGAACAGAAGCGCATCATAGAGATATGCAGGACAGCGCAGTTTCAAATCTTTACATAATAAGCTGAGCGATTTAAAGTTAAAAGTAATATAACTTATTACGAATATAAGAAGACACATCATCAAATCATTGTAGCCCATGAATCTACATAACTAGAATTAAATGTAATATTCACTTTTCTCAAATTATTGTAAGATAATTTATCAAAACTTTCATAACCATAAGTAACTACAGGTACTGGTAATGTTTTTACAAGAAATAGACTAGCGGAAACTTGACAAAATTGACCATTTGATGAATACAAATCCCCATAAATCGTCCTAGTAACAGAACTCATATGTTCATCACAGGTAAAGGTTACGTTAAATATTACACTTAAATTTTTATTCTTATTTTTCTATGGAGATTATCAGGGCCGGACTGGGTTTTCAAATCGGCCCGGGCAAATAATGACAAACCAGCTACCAAGGGTCTTCAAAAATAACTTTTTTATAAGAGGCAAACAACCCAAATTATTAGGCTGATTTCCTACTGAACCGAGCACAAGGATAGCAAAAAAACGTTTTCTATAAATATTGAATTCGATGCTAAATAGGAAGAAAGAAGGAAGAAATTTATACAGGAAATATGTATGCACAGAATATGTATAAGAGCGGTTGGCCGTTTAACACTTAAAATTAAAACTAAACAGGGTTTCTCGGTGGAAGCAATTTTACTTACACAGTTGTAACAAAAGTACGGCAAGCGAGGCAGACGTTGAACCGGAGGGGGGCCGCCCGTTTCAAAATAAATTATTGCGGGTGAAAAAAATAATATTAATAACATTTGCCTTTGACAAATATAAATTAGTTTTGAGTTTTAACTGTCAAATAAATTGTTTGCTCTCGATTTGAATTTACCCGTTTGACAAGGCTGAGGTTGGCTCTTGATCCTGATATGGAAGACATTTTGCCAGTGCTCTAAAATTTGCTGAAAATATAGCTATTCCAGCAAACCTTAAAGAAACAAAAAAAAAAAAAGCAACTCGAGCTTTTTGAATCACAAAATCATGAGTGATACCAATTTTGCCACAAAACAAGAGCTTCGTACACTAATTTTTGAATCGATTGATGTCGTTTTATTCTACTGACGGGAAGGTACGAAATATTCGAACAAGATTTTGGATTCCTTTTTGGCGATCTTATTAGCAAAATGTACGCTGATTGTCTGAGAAAAATCGGCTTTGGATTTGCGTCAATCAATTCACGACTAAAGCCCTCCAAGAATCCTATCTAAATGTCGAAATCGCGTTCACAGTTTTTGCAACATTGCCAATGACGATAGCTTCATGTGAACGAAGTTTCAAAAAATTGAAGTTAATAAAAAATTACCTGTGATCTACAATGGGTCAAGAAAGATTGTCAAATGTGGCTGTTTTGTAAACCGACAAAGAAATGACAGGAATGCTTGTGATTTTAACAATATTATAAACTAATTCGTAGCAAAAAAATCTTCCAAATATTTCTATTGATTCGCTTCAATGTTTTTAAATGTACTTTATTCCAAAAAATTAATATCAACTAATAATTTTATGTGCTATACATTTTATTTACTATTCTTCTCATGATCGACTGTTGCTCAACTTTATACAGTCAGTTGATAGACCACGTCAAAATAATATTGTTAATATTGTTAAAATTATATAAGGTTATGTTGAGAATTTTATGGATCAGGGGCGCAAATTTATACGTTAGCCTCAGGCGCTAAAATCAGTTGTTGCGGCTCTGCGTGAAGGAACTACTCTTTGTTTTTGGAATCGTTTTGTAACCCATTAGAAATTCAATCGGTCCTTCACTTACTTATATGGCACAATATAGTAACAAACACAATGCCACTGCTTGACCACATGTGGAAAAATTCAGTGTATTTCTAATATTTGGGTACTTTCTAACACTAGAAATTTATCATAAGTAAAAGGTGCCTGTAATATACCATGACCATTTGATTTTACATGAAATAAAATTGCTTTTTTTTTTACAATTAGAAAATAAAAACAAAATTTAAAAACTGTTTTTATATTTGCTCTTCAATTTCGAATTTGTTTTGAACCCTTCTGATAAAAAAACACATTTTCCGTGGGTTTTTCGGAATAAAAATAATATGATGCAAAAAATAATGTTAACTGCTTTATAAAAAAAGTGAATGCTTTTAAAGCCACGAAAATGCTAAATTTGCATATATAATGCTATCTCGGAAACTCCCATTTAGCTCCAAGTCCTGTCAGTATTTATAGGTTGTGGGACATATCTGAGTATTTTTAACTTATAACTCTTCTCTGCCCAGATGGCCTAGTTGCAGTGGGCCAATCATTTTTATTGTATTAGGCTTTTAGGTTATGCAATAAAGTACTTTTTCAATTTCAATAGCTCTCCTCCTACCGCAGCCGCAACATTCGTCCAGAGGTGTTAAATAAGTGTGGTCGCGTTAATGTGGAGACCACCGGCCCTACAACCACCGGCCCATCGGGCTAGCGCCCAATCGCCCGTACTGCCAGTCCGGCTCTGGAGATTATGTGGTACATCATTATAAATTATAGATATTAAACTATTGTCTCCCACAATTACTTGTTAAAAATTAATTTAACGCGGAGTGTAGACCGGTTTCAGCTCTTCGGTTATATTCAGTACACTGATTATATTGCAGATGCAGTTTAATGGGCGTTAAATTAATTTTTAGCAAATAAGAGTGGGAGACAATATTTTAACATCCATTATTTATAGCTTAACTTTTAACTCAATCAGCAAACCCAAAGGACTCATTATCAATAAATGCACCAGCTGTACAGGATCTAATGAACAGCTTTGTGAGAAAGATTAGATTATATCCGGTCTCAAGAAATTTTGTAAATTTTAGTTAAATGCAGAGTGTTTCATATCAAGGTGTTTTCCGGTATATCATGCATATCCTTGAGGTGATCCGATAAAAAAATTGTTCCACATATCCCCTTATCCCTCCCCCTCTCTAAGGAATTACAGCTATTTAATGAAAATAATAAAATAAATAATTTTTCACGAAACACTAATAACTCTTCTTATTCAACCTATGAAGGTAAGGCTCAGCTCAGATGATAGTAAATCGTCTAAGCCTTCCAACGAATGTCGAACCATCACTGCACCGCATTTCATGCCGCTAATTATAGGATGATTACTTTTCTCGTGCAAGATTTGAAAATCTCAGAATGATATCTTTCATTTGATCCTACACACCTATACACCTACATGCAACTGCTTTTCAGATTATTTTGTACATAAAAACATTAATTTTGCAAATTTTGTGTGGAATTGCATAAAATTAGGAGCAATTTCCATCGTCGGTAAAAAAATTAACGAAATAAATGAATCATAATGCCAGGTTGCGAGAGGGTAAGTACTTATAAGTGTAGGATCAAATGAAAAGTAGTATTCTGAGGTTTTCAAATCTAGTAAGAAAATGTAACGGTTATTAGGCATTTTGGCGGGAACATCATTAAAATTAAAAAAAAATTATGGTCTTTTACCCCAAATTTTTACTTTGACATTATATAACCAGCGACATGAAGGGAGTGATGGTTGCACTTTTGTTGGACGGTTTACTATCATTTGAGCTAAAAATTAACTTTATAGGTTATAGACAAAAGAATTTACAAGGTATTTCATGAAAACTAGGATATTTTCTTTAAATATGTAGTAGTAATTCCTCAGGGGGCGCCTAGGAAGTGGGTATGTGGAACAAGTTTTATCAGCTCACCTCAAGAAATCGCCTGGTATACCGGAAGACACCTTGATCCGAAACACGCAGCCAGTATGTAAGAAAAATAGGAAATTAAGGAAATTCTAAAATTATTTTGTTATCCAAAAACCGGTGTACAATTTAGCGATGTGCCAAAACACGTTATTTTGCCATAATTTTCTTTCATTTTTTTTAATTATCAGCTGGATTTTGTAAGTAAGCTATTTGTGCTTAGCAGAGACACAGCCCATTTTAATAGTTACTGGATAAGAACTATTGTTTTCCAGGATATTTATGGAAAGCTTTTAAAATATGGCACCATTGAAAGAGTACCAGTCAGGCGCAAATTACTCAAATTTCAAAGGGGAAGGACATTTTAGGCCCGACACCTTCAGACATGAGAAATGTCTTTAGTATAACAATGTTTATTTCAATTAAGCGGGGGGAGGTTTGGGTCAAAGTTTGGTCTAGTAGATTTGGAAAATCTAGTACAGAATCGAATTTCTTAGGTCCTGAGAAGAAGCTTGAATACCCATACTCCTATACTCGGAGGCTTAAAAAGCTGTTTTTAGCTATCGCAATACTCCCTTCTTTAGTATTTCCCTCTTTTTAATCCGAACTGAGGTACTAGATTTTTCGCACTTTAGGTCGACTCTAACTCAGTAAAGTTATGTCCGATCGGAAAACAGGCTTCAACGTTCACCTGAGCTCATTCAAAGCTAGTGGTGGTTTCAATTCCAGATATTGCATGTTAAATTAAAGGTCTTGTGAAGTACTATCGGGTGGTGTACTGTTCTTTCTATGCAGAAATCTTTCTCGGAACGTTTTTGCCGCCGGAAAACCCATTTTCATACACTTGGGTCACATACACCCCAGCTACTACATTTCACATATATTTATGCAGTTCTTTCTTCCATGGCCATTAGTGCTCTGTTATGAGCATATTTCTCATAGAAAGTTAATTTTACACGACGTACCAATTCCGAGCAATCACGAGAAGCAGAAAAGTCCACTTTTTCACCCAAGAAAGTCGCTCAAGCTATATCCGATCGCGAAAGCTTTCCTCTGCTTAATTGAAATAAACATTGTTAATAAAATATCTTCAGAGTATCATAGTGCATAGCTTAATAGATCTCCCATGTCTGGAGGTGTCGGGCCTACAGTTGTATGAAAAGTGGGCATTCAGGGACCAAATCGCAAAAATGTGGTAGAAAGCTTTCAAGTACAAATGGGCTTTGGAATCTTATATCTGAGTTTGGTCCATCGTTTCCAGAATTAATATTTTTTACTGGGCATAATAAACAGAACAGTTTTTAAACAATTAGAGAAAAATATTCAAATTACAATTCCAACAAACTAATTACACTACAACTAGAGAACTGGAGCTTTTAAGAGCCTCTGGAACTGCAATCTAAAATGGTAGAAATTGCTAAAAAGCCGCTTGTATTTTTTTTTAATTCATGCAGACAATTCTACATAAATACAAATCAACAAAAATGTATTTGAGTTAATGGACGTTTTTACATTTCGACTGGTCACTAATTGCGACTGTACTTTCCATTCACCCTGTGTAAATCTATCTATATGTAGCCATATTGCTATATACCTTCATACTACATAGTAGGTATGAATTGAATAGGCCATTACATCTCGGTCTTTGAATAGGATATACTTTTCCCATGCGTTTGCAATTTTACTGATTACACATCCATTAATATCGGCAGTTAGGAGGAGCCATTAATCAAATATACGCACATTTAACATGCCATTAATTATCGTACGTGCAGCAGTATCGTTTAGGCAATCACTGTTGCTCCTGTCTGTGCCCCGGTAAGCCTAGGTGTGTATAGGTGTAAATAGGTGTCGCAATTAGTCACAAATTTGACAAGATCAAAGCACTTTAGGAAACTCTCAATTAGCATAAATTACCTTTTGTGATTCTTGCGAGTCGCATATATGTAGGCATGAAATAAAGAGGTTGACTGCGTGTACTGTAGCAGGTGCACTCGTGTGTTATGGCTTCAGGCTTCTATTAATTGAATAATGAACTGAGGAAATTGTTACTGCAATTTAATTTCCCTGATCTAATAAGAAGCAGCAACGTATAGGTATCCTTATTGTATACTTGTACACCGTATCTAGATATAGGACGGATCTAAAGAAAAATTCCGTAAAATATTGTATATACATAGCAAGTCCAATGGTTTGAGAAAAATTTCCTTTCGCTATAATCAGTGCTTTATATCGGAACTGGAAAAGTGCTTAAGCTACTTCCTAAATCCTGGCTTCCCCTTTTCCTTTTTTTTTCTCTTTTTTCTTTGCTTCATCGAATTTATCCCAATAGAACACTTGAGTTCAACAGACCATATTACATGATGTCCTTTCGTCAATGGGAGACGATAAACATGACCATTATACCACTTTGGTATTTTGTTCGTTTTATGGACCAATTCGTGCTCAGATAGTGTCCGGACGGTTTCAATTTCGGAAGGGTCCTTTAAGTACGGTCCACAGGAAATCATATTGATTGGTTGCCCTCAAAGGATACCGGGGATAACCTCTCTTGTCTTATTAAGTGTAGAGTCAAATCATAATAAGGAGCCGTATAAATTTTTATGGGATTCATGATTCTTGTTGTATTTTTTTTTTTTTTTTTGTTACTTCGTTTACCGTAATTTGGAGTATGTATCTGTGTTTTACTTGGATACATTTTGACCTGTATTCGACCTTTAAAGTTTTGTCGTTATATATTCAGGTAATTTTGTGATAAATTATTAATATCTTATTAGGAAATCAATTTATTTTGGGAATTTTTAGAATTGAAGGCGATTAATTAAGAAAGGTCATGCGGTTTTTTTAATTGCATGGGAATAAGATGTGTGCAGTAACTTCCTGTAAAATGACGTATTAAATTAACCCTTTCTTTATTTTTAGACAGCAAGTTTTGAAGAGTGCGGTTCTATTTGTATAGCTATTTTGTTTTTAAGTTATAATATAAGTGACAAAGGACCATATTCAGCATATTCTGGGATATGACAAAAAGCGCAGACCAGTGTTAACAGAATAAATTCCAGAAATACCGAGCCGAAAATAACAGCCTAAAGGACAATCCTCGTCCTCGAAGATCTGTTGATCTCGACAATGATATCCTATATATCCTTACTGGAACAAAATCCTGCTGTAACTATTGATAAAGTAGTCAGAAATTTTGGACTTGGGGTCATTAAACCATTTATAGACATCTGCATGCCTTCGGAAATTACGAAAATTATATAAATGCTGTTTCACCAGGATAACGTCGTTCGACTACATACAAGGGCTACATATAAAGGGTGGGGAAGCTCCAATGGAAACTATGTCCCACCAGCCATATTCGCTGTATATCACCAACATTTATTTCGCAGTGTTCAAAATCATTTAGGCGGGCCAAAAAGGTATATTTTTTAAGCGAGATCAGGATGGTACTGGACACTGGAGGAGTATTTTTCGTCAATACGGATTTGGAAGTGAAGAAAAATGATAGAGCAATGGTAGAAAATGAAGGAGAATAAATTTTAGATTAAGAGTAATTTTGTTTTTATTTTACTTTTTAAAAATAAATGAAATATGAAAAACTGAATTTTTACGGGATGACAATAAACGAAAAAACAGTAATTAAAGTTTGAACAACTTTTATTGTTTAGATTCCTAAGTAACATAAGTGTCAGCGCCTAACGTTAAATTTCTTTGGTTCACTTAGTTCTGGACTGCAACCAGACTCGCAAGGCGTTATTATTGGCTTTATTGTTCAAAAACTTTTCCATTAGACCCTTAAGAACTAGTGAAATATGTGTAAAACTTGGGAGTACTAACATGAGGCTTTACTAAAACTAGCATGAAACTCTCAATGCATTGATGTCACAATTTTTCCACAGGACATTCATATGCCAAATATGTTTAATATTGCATTGCAGACTGTAGTTTGCTATCTCCGGTTTCTTCGATTAGATGGAGAAGCTTAGATTTAGCCAATTTCATGAGAGCTCTTGTCTTCTGTATCCCTTGTATAAACTTACCGTGAGAATAAAAGCAAAGTTGTGGTTGATGCTGCAGTAAAAAAGTCTGAAGAAAGGTGAAGGTTGGTTTACATATAGCCTCCGAAATTGCTTGTTGAAGATCACGGAACGACCAATGTGTTCTGGATCTTTTAATTTTTCATGATTTCGAACATTTCTTCACTTTTATTGAGAGTAGTCCAAAAAATATATCCATGAAATGGCCATATACAGTGACGTCATTTAATTAATATTTTTCGAAAAGGCTCTAAATAAAGTCATCATGGAGCAGAACATCAGCAGAAGATACTCTAAAGAGGAAATAGTGACTAGAGTTATCTAAACTCTGACATCCAAACATAATTCGTTACAGATACGCCTTTGATAGAGTCTGGTAACCTGCTCTTATAGTCAAACTTAAAGCACTTGGCCTTTCCCCACCTCTTTTGCTATAGGTTGAAAGTTTTTTTTTATCTAATCGCCAAATACGGGTTGTATTATATGGTGTTACATCCGAACGTCATCCTATAAATGACAGTGGGCCCCAGGGCTCTATTATCTCTCCGTCTCTCTTTTTAATTTCCATTTGATCTGCTTTCGCTTACTTTAAATCTCATCGCTGATGATAGCACTCTGGATTTCGCGTACTCTTTTGGAACTTTTGCGGACTCTAGAGAGATTGAATGATTATATCATTGCATAACGATCTTGATAATATACCCGCTTGAGGCAAAGCGCATCGGGTCGAATTCAATGCATCTACGGTCCAAATCTGTCTAATCTCATTAAAACAAGATCATGATTTATCCACTCCCGTTTCTTTTGATGGAGAACTGGTTTACGATACAATGACTTTATGCATTCTTGACATTAATATTTCCCAGAAAGTTAAGCTGAACAAATGACATCTTCTCAATTGCCAAAGAAGCATTGAAATGTCTTGGATTTCTGAAAAGATGTAAGAAATATTTCAGCCCATCAAATCTAACGCTCCTCTACAAGTGCTATAACAGACCTAGAATGGAATACAATTCCTATATCTGGGTCGAGGCTGGTTGCACAGCCTTAGCGTCATTAAATGTTGTCCAGAATAGAGCCTTAAAGCTCATTGGCGATGTGACAATTACTTGTCATATCGACTTGCTCGAGCACCGCTGCAGTTTGGAATGTCTTTCGCTCTTTTACCGCTACATGCATGGCCAATGTTCTGATGAAATATCTAATCTGATCCCCTGTAGAATAATTCCTGGACGCAATATTTTAGTTTCTTTATTTTCGGGCGTACAGTTTCGTGATGCTTTATTATCCTGCACTGTGCGAATGTAGATCAGCTTACCATCTTCTGCTTTTCCTTCGAAATACAATCTGCGAAAGTTTAAGAGCGATATTCATTGGCACTTCCGCCACTCTCCTCATATCCCCTAAACATTTCCCTATTTCCTTCCTGCCATGCTGTGCTTTGCATCATAGGTTATCCCCTGAGTTACAAAAAAAAAAAATACCATAAGAATACAGACTCGTTTGTTTCTTGGAGAATTTGTGGTCAAAGAATAAATTTCAATTAATCCCCAGTAATAAATCCTCCTCATAATATGCAATAGGACATACACACAACACACACATATTCATAATACCACTCTAGATCTTTTCTCATTTTGCGTTGTTAGTAATGGAAGCAACCATGCAAATTTAAGGCCAAACCAATAGATTCATTGAAAGCAAATTGAATAGAAACAGAAAAACTTTTAGCGGGATTCAAAGATTTCACCCATTTACCAGATGCCAACAACCTTTTGGGGAAAAGTCTTCTAAAACTCAAAAGAGCACAGAAATGAAAAGTTTTCCAAAGAATTATTTATTCAACAGACTTTCCCTATATTGAATCTAAAAGAATTCTGTTATCCTTCTGCTTAAAGTCCATCATCTTATTCCGATGGCTAACTGCTCTCTGGACAAACTCGTTCTTGTTTATTACTGGAATGAAATCCTTACAATCCATGGAGAACTCGCCCTTTCACCGGACCAAGCAATTCCCTTGAAAGCTTTTGATTATCACGGAATAAATCTCAATAGTTAAAAACAAGAAAAAATCAATTTTTGTCCATTTTTCTCAGGCAAATCACTTCCGAGGGTGACCCTTTTTATGGATTTTTGTGTTCTAGGGGTAGTTGCGCACCACCATAGTCGTTGTCCATGCAATATTTCAGATAAGATAATTCTTAATTAAGACGCTTATCCCCTTGCTAGCTGGGCTTTTAGGAAACTGAAAAGTTGCGTTTTTTTTCGCTTTTCATTTTATGGTTCCATTTAAATCTTTTGTTTTCGACTTTGTTTAACTTCATCGAACGATTTAGGTGATTACAAGTTTCCTTTTAGGATTAAGGCACCCCTCCTTTGTAAGTTTTCGAATAAATTTTATCTTAGGTGATGTAATTATTGCCACCTTATTTGGGATGGAGAAAAACATCTAATTAAAATCCTTGTCTACAAATTTCACTGTTTGGGCAGGTTTTTTTTTTTTATTTATAGGAGAAAATCTTGAATTTTCTAAGCATATTAACTCTCCGTCGATATATTTTAGTACAATATTATGAGGAGGAGTACAGCCAGGTAGCTAGAATGTCCCAAATAAATCACCTTAGTTGGTTGTTATTAAAATCCTTTGTGTACACTTCTATTCAACATCAACAGTGCTATTTGTAAATTCTCTACCAGATTTAGTCAACTGGTTTTACCTGCGGATATAATTTCTTCCATTCTGGGTAAGTTTGCAATGGATGGATCATATCCTATAATCGCTATTTGCTTCCATTAATTTACAATTTGTCGTCAGTCCATATGACAGCAATATCCCTTGAAAGGCGGATGAGTTTGCTAGGAATAAGCTCAAAGGATCACCCCTTTGATATCAAGATTTCCATTAGATATTTAACTTAGGTACAGTATTCTGGCTTGGGTAGTACAATCGACTTTGACTTGATGTTTCCACTGGCTGAACAATGAAATAATTGTGGGGGAAACACAACCTAAACTGAATTAGGGTACTTTTATGGCTAAGCAAGTCCTTCTTGAAAACACTGTCGTCCATTGTCGCTGGACAGTCACAGGATATATCTACATATGATAGAATTCCGTAGGATTGTATAGTGTAGTGGTTCAAGAAATTTTTCTATAGGGCTTAACCTGTCTTCAATCCATTAAACTCAAGTCAAAGCAAAATTACACAATATGGAGAAAAGCTTGAAAGAGATAATTTCAAAATTAGTACTATTCAATTGGGAATTTCGAGCGTGGAGTTCTGTGTAAAACATACTCACTTCATTTTGGTTCCCACATTTCTTAAATATCAAAAATAGTCTTCGAAGAACTGCACGCTTTCAGTCATTTTCAGTCTGGAATTCACGATAATAGACCGAATGTTGATGAAGTCTCTGAAAACTTTGTGTATTTTTGGGTATCTACGAAGTGAATATATGGATTTTTAAGTCAAAAATTATACCAAAATTATTGGCACCAATATAACTGATTTTGGAGTTAATGTCTTTGTTTCTTATGGCCTATTTTGTGAATAAGCTTTATCAACTCACAAACCCCTGACGAAAAAACTTTGTGTCTAAGCAAGGTATATAGAAGACAAGGTATTCCCATTAAAATTTTGACACACTGCAGCTGATAGACTGTGCCGTCATTCTGTGACTAATATAAATACATTTTTATATGAAAGACAGAGAGATGAGAGAGAGTATTGTGTTTTCTGTACCGTACTTTCCAATACACTTTCACGATGTTTCGTCCCTAATGGCGGAACGTGGTTCGTAATGGGAATACCTTGTATTCTATATACCTTGGCGGGGTTTCTTGATATAGAATAAGTAAATAGGCGCTTTCCGATGGGGAAATTTTTTTTCACGGTTTGGTCGGTTTTGGGGTTTGGGTGGTAACCATTATCCTTGCGGTTGTCCAATTTGGGCCGATTGTGATATGAGTGTATATTCAATATTCGAGAATCGAGAGTCGAGATTTGAGAGAAATTCGGAGTTCGAGAGTCGAGACATGAGATTTGAGACTTGCGAATCGAAAACTGATATTCGATAGTTGATAATCGAGAGTCCTTCATACATAAATTGCACTAAAATTTAAAAAATAATCTTTCCTTTCACAGTGATGTGCACAAGAAAATTTTCTTTGCAAAATAGGAAATGCTACAACTCAGATTAAATCTTAAAAGTTTTGACATGAGTTGCAAAAAACCCCAAATTCCCCATCTGCAACACATTCACGGCTCGACCACTCCAATCTTTAAGGCTCCGTGCTTTACCACAATACGTTTGGTCTAAAAACAAATAAAACGCATCATAAATAAGCTAATAATCTCGCAAACTTACCATTTCCCACGTACTTCTGTATATTTACAATATTGTAATGTCGTCAAAATGACATTTCCACAATATGCCGTCAGCTGATTTCGCCGTAGTGAGAGTTCAATTGAATGCAACTTTGATTACGAGCGTTGCCAGGGCAACCCATCATGAAGCAGAGACGTAGCGGTTCACGGTGGCTATAAAAAGGCGACGAGCCACAGCAGAATCACCACTACCACTCCTCAAGCATGGTAAGCTTACTGCCCCAAATCGCAAACCCAGCTAGGATACTCACTATGCCTCTTCAGACCACCTAGCTAATAAATTATCTATAAAACTATTATCTCCACTAAATATACTCACCATGAGTTTACCAATATCCTCCACCCTAACTGACGTCGATTGGGATGAATTCCAAGATAGACTGACATCACTCTACCAAGGAAATCTCCCAGCTGACAGTAGAAATCTTTCAAATTCGGAGATAGACTCCCAAATTGAGCTTTTTACCTGCCTTCAAAGGAATATTGACCACTTCTCCCGAACAACCCTGGTAAAGAATTACCAATTCAAGAATCTTCCCCCAGGGTTTTCAGGGTCTATATAAATGTAGGCAAAAGCTGTGGAAAATCCTCAACTGCATTTACTACAGAACCCTCAATACCCTTATCAGTCCGTTCTTTCACGTACAGCCTTATAAGTCATATTATCAATGTCAGAGACGGACTCAAACCCAGAAAAAGCTGCTCATGCACAATCAATTAATATGGCCTGTAATCACTTATTGCTTTCCCATATGGCACACAATTTGCCCCACTTATATGGACCGCATTAGCAAGCTAGAAAAAAAGATTCTTAGAGCTTGCAAAGGAATCCATAATAGAGCAAACGGAAAATACTATGGCAACGATGTATTGTACGAGGCAGCCAATATAACTCCTATCAACGAGTACCTGATCGGTCAAACCGAAAAACAAGTCGAGAAAATGCTTATCCATTCAAACCCACTCATAAACAACTTGACGGATCTTCTAACTAAACTAACTCAACTTCAAATACCTATCACTCTTGCTCTTGGCTCTTGGATGCTAGAAACATCAACCTCCACGAAGGTAGAATAAGTTTCTATGATACTAAAGGATATTACTACAGGGGGTAATCCCGAAAACTAGGGAATTTCTATGATAAAACCTGCCAGTATTGGAACTCTCCAGTCCTTAACTTCCTCAAGATCCCAAACCATATCCAATTTAATAAAAAACTCTTGCGAGAAATTCATTAACTACAGCTGTTGTGGCGCTGCAGCTGTAAGAAAAACAACCAACAACAACACGAAAGGCGATCAAAAACCAAACCAAGGATCCAAAAAAAGAAGACATCAAATCGAACTGAGGGCCAAAGATAAGTCCCAACGCCCTAAACAAGACAATCCGAAGGATGTGAAAAATCATCAAAAAAAAATCCAAAGAAGGAAGACAATGAAGAAAATTTGAAAGCGCAAAAGCACTTGACTTGACTTGTAGAATCACCTCATTCTTGGTTCAGGATTTACTTTGAAGACATCCTCCACCAGATATTATTGTGATTCCACAAGACAGCGGATGGATGCGAACGGTATCGTGCACGTAAATTACACATTCATATGCTTAGTACACCTCCTATACAACTTATGAATTACGCTGTTGGATAGGACATTTTTAAAACCTTTTAAGATTGAGATTGATTGATTTTTTACCGTCAATGATGAGACGTTGCACAAGAAACTTTTTCTAAAGACAATATGTTCAATCAGCCTTCAGCAGCCCATTCTTCATCGCCAGTGCCCTTCAATAGCCATGCATAACTTGCAACTGAACCAGTGCCTTCAACAAGCTCAATAGATTTATTAAAACAATTGTCACCATTTCCTGATGCATAAAAAAAAAACGCTTGGTAACGCGGGCTCAAAAAATCCAAAAGAGCGAGATTATAACAACTTTACCATATAAAAAGGAAGTAGAGGAAAAACAGAATAATAAAAGCACTAAAAAAGACAAAGCGAAGAACAACAAAGTAAAGGTGCTAAAAGGACGCTGATAACCACGAAAAATATTCCAAGCCTTTTCCAAGAAGAACAAGAAAAAGAGACCGAATGCATCATATGTGAAGAAACATTTGAAGAGGACTGGATTCAGTATCAAAGACTGGGCCCATGAAGATTGTGTTTATATGGATTCTTCAGATGTTCAGTATTATTGTGATGTTTGTAAGGCCGAAAAACTATTGGGCCACCATGTCGTCCAGCGCTAGCCGCCCTTTTTTCTATCGCCAAAAAACTAAGACCAAAGTATTTTTTAAATATTTCTTAAAAAACCATTGATATGATAAATAATTTTTAATTAATATGATTGAAGAAGCACCTAGTTTTATTTTAAGAGTAAAATAAACACAAATATTTTGATTATTGGTATTTTTATTTGCGATTCATTTAAGTGTCCCCGGTGCTACCTGATCTTCCTACCGTGAAAGAGAGTTCAGCATAGTTTTATCTTTCTATACCAATTTGGATTCTGCGCAGGAAGTTTTCTAGGGTTTGAGAGCAGAAAAAAACTGGTTTATTTGTATAGAAGACTCATTGTTGAAGATTTCTACAGATTCTATAGATAAGAAAATCTAAATATAAACCCGGATAACTTTCTTAAAGTTCCTTAAACTTACATTTATATAGCTTTCAATAGCTTTCAATTATCTAGTTGTATGTTGTCTGTGGTATAACATAAATTACTTTAACCTAAGATCCTGTAACTTTGTTGCTATATACCCTCTGAAGATAACTTTTATCTCAGATGATAGTAAATCGTCTTGGCTTTCCAACGAATGTCGAACTAATATTCCACCCCATCAAGTCACTACGTATAGGACGTCAAGTCAAAATATTGAAAAAGATCTTCATTTTTTCAATTATAATGTCTCCCGACCCCCTGATAATCATTAGATTTTCTCGCAAGATTTGGAGACCTCAGTATGATACCGAAGAACGCGCAACACGTCAAATGCTTTTTAGAAATCCAAGAGTACCAAGACACCATATCACCCTTATAAAGAGCCGACCGCAATTTTGTATTTGTGTGATGTTAACAAACATTTCATTTACCTTAATTTTTGTAACCGATCCGAATTGTTTCTTTTCCGAATTTGTTCATTTTCTCAAAATTTTTAAACAAACACAACGTTCATTACGGTAAAGCAGAATCATTTCTGTAACAAAATCCGCCAAAAGTTTGTAATCTCATTAAAATCATTTTGCAGCAATAAACAACACAAATCTAGCCTTGCAGAGCTGCTATTATCCTACAGCTTGGCTAAGGAAAAGTATTAAAAAGATGTCGAGCATTTTATCGCGGGCCGCGACCAAACAAAAAAAAAAAAAAGGCCAGAGGGCAACAACTAATAAATTCTCATGTTTCTATGACTCCTTTCGGATAACCCTTTCAAGTTTCCTCTGCCACTCCCCAACACATCCCACCGCACCCTGGTTCGACAACATTTCTTCCTTCTTCGGTGGAGGTTTTGCGCTACCACGAGCGCAAGATTTAATTAAAACCCAAGACTTGATTTATTACAGTCTCGCCGGCGGACTATAGCATAGACAAAAAATTTCTGTGTGTATTTTTTATTCCACCCCTTTTGTTGCTCACCCCTTTCGATTCGTTGCAGAGCTTGTATCCTTTTGTGTAATGAAACGGGGCATGTGCCTAGCTCCACCGAACACCCCTGCTCCTTTAAACCATTCATTTTGCCTGCTCCAAATGTGCCATAAGACACTGGTAAAGTACTAAATAGGGTTCGGTAATGCACAAGTCTGGACCAGCTAAGCCGACCAATAACCTTTTCGCTCAGCTTTTAAGGTCTTTTAATGTTGCGGACATTATTTCCTTTACCTGATGCCATTCTGCTCCTTTGTCTTTTATCCTGGAGGAAAGTACCGCTGCACGTAGGGAATGCCAATCGCAGAACACGGGTAACATTGAGGCGTTTTTAAGCTCTCCCGGAATTTTCTTTCCGGACGAGAGAAAACTTTGGAATGTCGAACTTTGCTTATGGTTTCTGCTGAACGGATTGCTTCGATGCGGGGGTGGTGTGAATTCAGATGAATCCTTCGCTCGTGACCGTATGGAAAAAATGCAGTGACACAGAAAAGCAATTGAATTTATTGAAAATTTTCTTACTGGCAAATGCAAACATTTTGTCTTCTTTAATGCGATTCTTAAATCCTTTTGGAAATTTTTATGGGAACAATTTCCTTTGGTGACTGGTCTAGGAAAGGGTGGAACTGTTGTAGCTTCAAGTCGAAATCAAGTGAAATAAAAAATCGGTTCATTATCAAGATATGCCAGAAATCTGGGTAGTTATCCCTTATCTGTTTAATCGATAACTTCTGAACGCGTTGACCTAAAATTTTGTACAGTGATTTTATAAAAAAACGTTCGTATTGCCATATCAAAATTAGGATTTGTTCCATATATTTTGGACACTGCTGGATCCTTGTGGTAGAAAGCTGAAATTTTTTACACACTTATATTATAAAAAATATAAGCTCATCTTCAATATGTAGATTTTTCACTTTACTTGGAAAATGGTTAATACTAGATTTTCTTCATAATGTAGAAAAAAAACGCAAAGCTTTTTCAATTTCTTTAATCTGGGATACGACAATTCTGATAAGACAGCATACAGAAACATTTTTAACTTTCATTGTAGCACTCAAATTATTTCAACTGCTTCATCAAACTCCTGGTGTCCTTTCTGGATAGTTTGTTGCAAACATTTTTCAATCAAATTAGTGGTAATCTACTACGAAAAAAGTAATTTTCAGGGAGAAATCACTCTTATTGGCTTGAGCGCCAGCAAGGATTGCTCTCATTAAAAGCATACTATGGAAAATTCAGGATGGATGCACTTGCAATGTTTGGCAATACTAAAAATAAAAAAGAAAAAAAATATGAAAGCTCCAATGAATCGTCCCAAAGATGTTATCCTTGCATCCAATAAATAGCACGATTGGCCTCCACCTGAATGGATTTGCTTGCGTCCTCAGCCATCAAACACGAGAGGCTTAAGTTAGCATGTACTTTATTAGCAATATTACATACAATATGCTACCCTCGGTTTCGTACTCCACTTCAAGCCACCGGTTTTCTTATCCTGAGCGAAGATCTTAACATTCGGAGACATTTTCATCTACTGTAGAAGAGCCCTTGGAATAATGAAGAAATATTCATGCTTTTCTCTTCTGGTGAAAAATACTGATCCTATTTTCGTCTGGTAGACCATAATTTTATACTTTGGTAGGCACACGAGTCATCAAAAGTCTGAAATTCAAGGCACATGATGATAAAAGGGCCCCCACGATGTTCCTTGTGAAAGTCAGTGGGACTGCAATCGCTTATGTTTCACGTGAAATAGGGGGAGATCTCTCTAAAAAATCGCTCAATTACCATTGAATATCCCTGGATTTGATATTCGTTAGTGTTGGGTCCGAATTTATTTATTTTGTTTTTTTTTCTGAGACCTGTTTCATTGTTTTTCATCTATGATTTCATATTTAAGATAACCACCCCAAACTGTTTGAAAATTATTCTAGCTGAATTAATAGGTAACAGATGGCGCTCAATAAAATGATTCTTGATCTAGTAGAATTCTTTTGACCTTTCAGCAGGCTCGATTGTATAATGAGGTTAAACGTTCACCAGAAGTTGTCAGTTTCCCACTGTCCTCCCGATTATAGTTGGAAATAGATCATTTTACCTACCATCTGTAGTATTGTTTGTATTTTTCAGTACTTTTCTTTAACGGCACCTCCCGTAAACCGTTTACTTGGTTAAATAATCCCCGCTCACTAAATCTTTACTATCGCTTTCTTTTTTCTAGTTCAGATTACTAATACATATACAATATAAGTATAAACCGAGTTAGCTGATATCTCCGAGAATTTTTTCACATTTTCTCTTTCAAGTCATTCGTGGATGTCGAGAGAGTTAAGCTGATTTCAGTGAATTATTTCTGAATATTCAGGTGGCCCGTGGATAACATCTGTAAGTACCTCTATTAACTTAACATTGGGGGGCCACTCTACCGGTTTTTACGAGAATTTAAGGAAAGCATTTAGCAATAAGAGCATTTTCATATTCTCCGACAGTCAGGCAGCAATTAGAGTAATTTCATCTTTCACGGTGAAATCAAAACTCATATGAGAGTACTAAAGCGTCCTTAACAAACTGAGTAAATCCAATTGGGTTAGCTTAATCTGGATCCCAGAACATCAAGGCTTCGCTGCCAACAAAGAAGCTGAAGAACTTTCTAGACAAGGCTTAGCTACAGTAAAGGGGGCCATTCATAAATGCATATCATAGGACCTAAGCACGTATTGGGGGAGCATCGTGAGACAGAACCACGTTTTATGGCAATTCTGTATATCGAAAGAGGGGGTACAGTATGAGAACGTTAGACTGTTAACTGGTCAGATTGCCCAGATTGTGTCTGGAGAATGATGAGACTATTTTACATATCTTGTGTGAATACTCGGCAATAGTTAAACGCAGAATGGCAACCTTTGGTAAACCATTGCTGGACCTTAATGAGTTGGTGCTGAGACTGTTCCATGGATTCATAAACTTGATCAAGCCGTCTTCGATTTGATCTCGAGCCGAAAGCGAAGGAAGCGAAATTAATTTTTTTTTGTATTGATGCTATATATACCTAAGGGTTGTATCTATTTGAGATTTCTTGGTAAAAACTACTCGATTTCAAATTGGCTAAACGAGTGAACTATGCTTTGTGAAAACTATTTGGCATCCAATTGAAAATAAATAAGTAAACTATAAGTAACATTTAATATTTACCAAATGTAAATTGTTTTCTCAGCACTCAATTAACTACTATTGGTTAAACGGGTTAACATCATCCTCATCTATAAAATTTTTACTAGCCAGCTATATGCGAGTAACAGATAATCAGTATGCATCAGTAGCATAGCCCACATAATTACGCAGCCTATAAGGCGCCTATGAAAAAATATTTTGACTATGTTTTCCAGCAGCCAAGATTTCGATTTTTTTATTTTATTTTCAGTTTATACATTTCTGAATAATTTTTTTAAGGGGGCATATAAATACCCTGCAAGGAAGCAGAAGTATCTTTGCATCTAAAATATCAAAAGTCTCAGATTGATGACAAAGAAAATTGAAAGTCAAGTGTGGCTTAATCCAAGTAAATTTAACTCTTCTCAATCTCAAAACATAATTTCCTCATTACAGACCCCCCCCCCCCACCACCCTCGTTACTTCACCCACAATTTCTTACGAAGGTTCAAATTGAAGTTGAAAATAGTGCTAAAATTCTGAATATGCTAATAGAGCAACTAATTTCGAGGAAACAGAAGCAGCTCGCTACCATCAATTTATTCAATGGACAACGAACGACGGAAAGTGCTAAAACATTTTTGCACACACATTCACTCTCCACTGGGGGAACTGGGGTGCACTTCAATTAAATTCCAGGCACAAAAACGGGCATATATAGTACACAGTGAACCGTATCTGGAACATGTTGCGAGTATCCAATTTTCGGTTACGAAATAACGCAGGGCGCTCAGTTTCAAAGTCACAACCGAGGGCCGTGGTGAAAAATCTCAACGCAAACACAAACCGCGGTAAAAACCATCGTAAAAGAGGTGATCCTATAGCAGGACATTGGTGTCCCGTTTACAACTCGTAATACTCTTGTTTCCTCGAGTCTGGGTCAGTACCATGGCGGAGGACTTGCCTGAATATACAAAATTCCGATATTTGGGAAAATTTCAATGTTCTGAGCTGGCCAAACTGGACCATGATGATGGTGTTAGGAAGGATAAACATGGCATGGGTACACGCCAGGACCACCGGTTACGCTTGAAATGACTCGCCGAACATAACACGCGGGCAGTTAATTACTATCGCACCGGCACTTTTTCCTTTCCGCCCTTCTCGCAGCATTTGATTTGCCCTTTGAACTTAAATGACGATACTTGAAGTGACGGGGTAGATATAGCTGAATGATGGACCCGTGCCAAACAGTGGGTTCTTTAATGGACGGTTAAGTTCCACCGCTGCGAGGAAGTCCTGCATCAACAGAAACTCAACAGAATCGATCTGTCATTGTCAAACCCGGTTGAGACATTGTTGCCTGAAAATTCAAAAGGTGTTTGGTGCATCATGCTGAAACTCCATATCTCTACACCCCCCTTCCACAGCAGCTTGAGAAGAAAAATTGAAAACTAAAACTCGACGTCATCGTGACTTGTGTTCGTCGGTTTTGCAGACATGTCAATTATCTGATAACGAGTTTAGCTGAGATTTCAATTAATGGCGGCTCTTTGTGCTCCACTGCGCTATATCAAATCGATTAAGATTAATAGGTATTTCCAATTTATTGTCAAACTGAGATGCTGGCTGTAATCATTCCGTAACCAGTTCGTGGTGAAATCTATTGATTAGAAGAGCTTGGATACTTCTCGTTCTCGAGTTCTGTATTGACTTGAAATTTTAATTATGTATATCTGGCTGGAGCTACAATTGAGAATAAGATAAAATTTTCTTAATTCTTTTCTCTTTACTGGTTTGCCTTTAACCCATTAACGACGAACGTTACATATAATTATGTAACATCACGTTATCTAATTTTAAAATGTTAATAAGAAAGGGAACTGACTCATATTTATGTTGAAAAATGTTAAAGTCTGCAGTGCAGATATTAATTAATTGTGAGCGAACGAGCAAAGCATTTAGACGCTTTCATTTTCGTGTTATTGTGAGGTTGAGCAAAAAAGTATTGCATTTTTTTTTTATGTATTAAGTCAAGCTCAGAGGATACCCTATTATGCAAAGCACAGCATGTCAGGAAGGAGATATGGAAAGGAATTAGGGAATGTAAGGAGAGCAGCGGAAGTGCTGATGTATGTCACTCTTAAACTTTGGTAGATTGTATGCCGGAGGAAAGGCAGAAGATGGTAGACTGTTCCACATTCGCATAGTTCGGGATAAAAGAGCATCATGGAAGTTTACTGTACATTGATGGGGTGAGGTTCATATGAAACGCCATCTAGTATAACTCGTATTAGGCGACCGGATAAGAAACTTTCAATTAATAATAGAAGAGGAGGCAAGAGACCATTTGCTTTAAGTTTGGCTAACCAAAATTGTGAAAACTATGGTTCCAACGTTCCGTGAGAAAAGTCAGCATGTCTCTAAATGAAGCTTTATTGACGATCGTTGATGAGATGATTAGTTTCTAGATATTTCCATTAATTTGGAGTTAAGGGTAGATTCAAAAACCTTTGAAAGAATCGAAGTGATTGCAATTAGTCGATAATTTGATGGCTGAACGTGAGCTATTTTCCAAGCAGTTGGAAATTTCATAGAATAAGACAAGTAGAATAGTTTGCGCAGAGGCTTAGCCAAGGATGAGGCGCTGCTTTTGATTAATAGGGGCGAAAAACAATCAGGTGCAGCGGCTTTGGAGACGTCGATCCTCTTAAGGACTTTGAACACATCTCTCGTACGGATGTGTATTGGCTCTTCTACACATCCACACGGGAGATGCGAAACAGATGTCTGTGAAGTGGGTGGAAGATGAGAATTTGAAGCGAATCTAGCCTATATATAACTTTTGTTTTTGTTTTAAAATGCTGATCATTCAGAGCTTCACGACTGGTTTCATATTTGTATGATTGGATGAAAGTGATTGGCGTACGCGATATCAATAGGTCCTGTAAACTCATTTCACGATATTATTTATATTTATTTGTTGCGATCAATTTCCAGTTCTAAAACTCAAAGTTCTGAAAGTTTTTTCGAAATTCCAAAAACACGATTTTGGAGAATATGCTATGCTACTCAAAGAGTGATATAGATTATTTGGTCTGTAAAATTTTCCTTCCAAGCTAAGCTAAGCAAGTTTAAAAATCTTATGCAGGAATTTAACTTTTGATTATTTGTCACTTTTGATAGTTTTCAAATTTAAGAAGTCGAAAATGTTTAGAATTATTTAATTTGTTTGTTTGTTTGTTTTAAGTTTTTACTTTAAAATTTTCGAGGAGTTGACGAAGAGCTTTCCACGAATCAAGTTCTAAAATCGACACTCTAATAATTTGACATATCTCGGGATACTATTACTTATTCTTGGTCCTTGGCGAAAATTCTTTGTCGAGGTAGACAACAGGCTGATTTAATGTTGCAAGAAGTGCAATTTGTAGGCAGTTGATGTTCATCTAAGCTGCTGAAATCTGTAGTAGTAATAACGTATTTTTAATACTGCTGTACTGTTGTTGTCATGTAATGATTGATATATTCTTTGCATCACGGTCGCTATGTGCTCGCATAGAGTAATATAAACAATCCACCGTTATGTAATAAACCTTAAGTAAATAGGGCCCATCTAATATTAGCAGACACCAAATATAGTCGCCAGGTAATACTCTCGAATGCTGTAGTGACTACAAATACATGTTTTGCTTAAATGCATTATTCTTATTGTATCCCAGTTATTCTGATCGATTTATCGGAAGTATTATTATGGGTCAATAGTTTGAAATTATATTTTATTGATTGCGCATTTTTCCGTAATTATTCTTATTGGTTTGTAATTTGTATTTTGGCTTCGCCTAGTTACATCACACTATCTTTGTTCTTCATTAGTACTTCACTGATTTTATGGAGTTTCCGAAGTTCTTTCCGACGCTGAAAACAGTAAAAATAACTCTTATAGTTCTTCATTCTTGAGATAATTTCGCTACTGCGATTGATATTTATGTAAGCTTTTCACGATATACAGACTGTTGTTGACAAGGTAATAATTGCTACTAAAATGTTCTAAGTTCGTC
Organism: Dioctria rufipes; assembly: GCA_963924295.1. Classification (NCBI taxonomy): domain Eukaryota; kingdom Metazoa; phylum Arthropoda; class Insecta; order Diptera; family Asilidae; genus Dioctria; species Dioctria rufipes. Next base: position 20,880,408 of record OZ002742.1, read on the forward strand.
TACTAGCCCTACGTAGTTGTTGCTGTTTTGTAAAAATGACGTTTCCTGCACATTTATGATCACGCGTCGTCCTTCGAATTGTACACAATGTTGATGATATAAACTCTAGTTGCATTGATCCAAATCCATTGATTCATCTTCTCGTTAAAGCCGCCGACAAGGGATATCATTGGCATAATTCTTACTATATTATATCTTTCGAGCTAGACTTTACTATGTCCCATAACAATTTCATTGTGTAAAGTTTAAAACATTCATTTTGCCGTATGTTTACGGAGAGCTGTACAAGTATGAAATACGGATTTCAGGTAACAGATGGCGCACCAATGTGGATGGATGAATTGAAAGGAGGTTGAGGCCCCGTGGGAGGAGAACCCTAGAACGTAGGCCACTACAAGGACCATTGTTTACTCTCAGATCTCCTGAATAAGTTCATAGGTCCCAACTAGACGCTCTTACAAACCATAAGATTGGCTCCCAACACTCCTTACCTGCTTCATGCAATTCATCCAGGAGGCGTGAGCCAAGAAATATATAACGTTCTCCGGAGAGAGCCGGACAGTGACAAAGAAAGCGAGTCACCGTTTCGGAATCCACTCCGCATCGTCTGCATGTAAGGTCATCAACCAGTCCTATCCTATGTAGGTGACCTCTGAGAGAACAGTGTCCAGTGAGTGTAGAATTCTCATCGTAGGTTTGCTGAGACCAAGCAGCTTTTTTGTGAAACTTGGGTTAGGTTTACCCCACAGTTCCCTTGTTGTTCTACCCGAAGGGTCGTCTGGCCAAAGACAACTGTGCAGTCCACCAAAGTCGTAATTGCAGAGACTAGGTGTCATGATGCGATCCCAATTCTGGAGATAGGTGCCTCCGAGGCCGTCCCAAGACGCGCAAGTTCGGCCGTGCTTTCATTTCCACTAAAATTTTTGTGCCTGGCACCCAAAGAATGAGTACCCTGTTACACTGAGAGAGGGAGTTCAGGGTGGTCTTACACTCCAGTACTATGTGGGAGGTTATGAAGGGTTTTGACAAGGCCATGACGGCCGCTTAGGTACCACAGCAGGTGGAAAACTCCTTATTCTCAGTGTTTGAGCCAAGGAGGCATCCTCTAGCTTCAAGAATGCTTTGACCTACGCCTGGAAGACCATTATATGGCCAGTTTCAAATGAGACTCTTCACAGAAGACGCCAGTATCTGTGTTGTCTTCAGATTTAGAGCCCTCTGTATATCAATGGGGAAGCACGGACTATGCTGCCCATTCCTCTCAAGATAGGACTTCCTTTTTAAACTTGCTAATTGGCATGGTTTCGATGAGGTGGTCACCCTCCCTGCCGGTGTCAGGGGCGATAGACCGCACAAAATCAACGGTGGATTCGAGTGGAACCATGGGTCCTGAATGAATCCAGCTCTGAATCAGGTGTAGCTTCACCACTTCGATAGCGGTCCCCTTCTTAATTCTGTTTCTGCACGGGGTGTATATTAAGGATAACCTCAAGAGCCCTAGTGATAGTAGACTTGAACCACCGGCTACGCTTAGTAAGCACAATCTTTAAATCTTTTCCAATATCTAATGATGATTGGCATACTCCATTCACACCACAGAACCGTAGGTTAACATGGGTCGGATGATGCTAGTATATATGCATAGGATCATCCGCGTATTAATGCAGTTTGTGCTATAAAGATTTGGCATGGCGCCATTTTATTGTGCCATCAACAAATGTCTGATGCGCATGTGTGATAAATTGGAAAAGTGTGTGCATTGTGCTGTGTTGTTGTGTTTTATATGTCGAAATTTATACCGTACAAAGAGCATTCGCGGACAGAAAACTGCTGCTGAATCATACCGATTACTTCGAGAATCTTACGGTAAACATTCTCAATCGCAGGATACCTGTGAACGATGGTTTCGGAGTTTCAAAAGTGGTGACTACGATGTTGCATACAAGAAACTTGGAAAACCGCCAAAAAAAATACGAAGATGTGGAAATGCAAGCATTGTTGGACGAAGATAATTTGCAAATACAAAAACAACTCGCCCAGCAATTGGGCTTTAGTTAAAATGCTGTTTTCAATCCGATTTGAACCGTTCGCTGCTTGAAAAAAAGGGCAGAATATCAAAAGAGGCAACGTAATCATTTTTCTTCATGACAATGCTCCATCACATACGGCAAAACCGGTTGGCTACAGGAGAATTGGAAGCACTCAGCTGGGAAGCTCTATCCCATGCGGCTTACTCGCCAGATTACCACTTGTTTGCATCGATGGGTTATGTACTTGCCGAACAGCGCTTTGGTTCGTACGAAAATGTGAAGAAATGGATCTATCGCAGCAGAGGGGGAAGATTTTTACAGGCGTGGTATTTACAAATTGCCCGAAAGATGGGAAAAATGCATAACAAGCAATGGGCATACTTTGAATAAAGCAGTTTTTATCATTCATCCATCTTGTTCTTGGCATGTTTCTTAGAAAAAAAACTCCGCATTTCATGCTTGTACACCTGGTAAAAATTTAAATAAGGCTTCGAGTCAATTTATTGTGGTTTTCTTATATTTTAGTTGACTCGAACTGGGATGAGTTTCATAATATCACCAAAAAGCAAGTACGTGGAGTTCCATCGTTGTTTTTCAAATTTTTTTTTAAATATTTTTAATTTTCATTACCAAGGGTATAAATAGAAACCCTATTACTAAGCTTCCGATGTCCGTCCGTCCGTCTCTTTGACTGTCACCGAGATGTACGTCATCAATGATAATAGGTAGACAGTTGAAATTTTCACACAGTGTGTATTTCTATTGCCCTTATAACAAATTAAAAATAAAATAAAATTAAAAATTAAAGGGGGCCCCCATAGAAGAAACGTTATTTTTTCGGAAAGTTTTTCCTCATATGATTCTCATTCATTATTATTATCATAAGTAAGCATTATTTTTTCAAGTGACGTCAACTTTCATTTAAAAAAATAAATAAAAATTACATTGTGTTAAATTGTGTATAATGGTACAGAATCTTCGTGTCCGACTCGCGCTTGGCTACTTTTTTTCATTTGCTTTACCGTTTCTAATTTTTTAATAGTTTTGTATTTTCTAAATGTTTAAAAAAAATAGCATGCTGAGATTCGAACACGTTACAGACAGACTCTGGGCTTTTCTTAAGTTTATAAATATTTTCATCTAAATGAACCACTTTACCTAAGACCAAGTCTTCATCTGCATTTTGAAACTTGTACCTTTCGAGAGAATGTACGAACTTGCTTGACTTTTCTAACGGAACAAACACTGAGTGTACAGTCTTCCAGATATCTGCCTGTCTAACCAAGGCACCACAATTAGGACAATATAGCAAACTGTCACCTTTATCGCCGTTAACAAATAAATCTTTCTGCTTCGAATTCAGCATTTGATCATGGTTCTGAAATCGACCTATGTAATCTATGCTAAGCACTCTTCATCATTTGTATTAGCGCAGCTTCATTTGTTGAACTATAATTCCGTGCCATTGTAGAATTTTTTTGATAAATAAATTTATTTATATGCGATGAGAAATCAGTCGTGTTTAGACAATTTTAGTGCAGTCGACATCTGTGGTGAAATTTCAATAGAAATATTTGACAATGCGAAAAATCTTTGTATGTGTATGCGTTGCAGATTTAAATTTCGGTACAGAAATGCAAAAATAATCAAGTTTTGAATCGGTCAATCGAACATTTTGAATATTTCCCTTGTGCTGAGGTCTGATTTTAAAAAGTATATTACAGTTCTCTTTGAAAGTCGACTTGTTCGACATCGGTAGCCATGCGAGTAAATAAAAAGTGGTCTAAAAGATGAAATTGAAAATTAAATTAAAGTTAAACCTTAAGTTTAGAGATAATAATATAACGATAAACTGCAGGGATATAGTGGAGTTAGTTATACAAATAAAATATTACATTACTAAGATTATTTATTGAAGAAGAGTAATCTCTAATTTTATTATAAGATTTGAAATTGCTAGGATATTTGTTAGAGTTAATCAGTTTAATAGCATAAGTGGTATCACGAAAATTACGCAAAATAAAGTGATCCGCGTCGCTTTTCAGTAGGCAACTATCCTCAATTAAAATTATTTTCTGCTGTAGTGAACGATGACGACGACATGGGTATAAATAATACCAACCTCATTTTTCTATTTAATAAGACCAACAAAATATATTGAAAAGCATTGTTTGTCCAACACTGAAAAACAATAACCGAAGCAATCCCGAAGGAGCGCTGTCATCAATAAATCAGTTCACTTGTACGCGCTCAGCCCTTAACACTTTTGGGGTAAGACTCCCTCGGCCACACGTTTGATATATGAAGTGTTCTCCCACGATTTCTTCAAATCCATAAATCATTGGTGGTGTCAGCAAGCCAAGAAAGGATAACGTAATCTTCGCCCAGGCAACTTGAAGGATACACACAGGACGTGTCTTACATATTAGTTTCTATTTTTGCCATGGCATTCCATTCCATTCCATTCCAGCGGCCAACTGCCGGTGTATCGTACTCCTTTTCTCGGTGGTACAATGCAGGAGTGGTGGAGACAGAGTAAAAGATTTATGCTCGAAACATCGTCGTCCTGTTAGGAATTTGTTCCTGACCCTTTGTCGCACTATAATTCTACAAATATGTAGGTATAGTCGAAAAAAGTCTCGGTGAACACACCAATCTCCTACATATAGCTGAATATCGTTTATCAAATGGAAAACTTTAGTGTATCGGAGGGGTTGGAAGGGATGGATAGATGTGAATGGAAAATTTCTTTTAAAGTAGTACGTACAATCATGAAATCTCCAGGCAGCCTGAAAATATGGAATGGGGAACATCAGGTGGCTACTTATATTCGATACGAAAGGTATAAGTCAAGTCGTCCCTGGACGAAATCTTAGAGAATTGGAGGGAGAGTAATCTCATGTGATCTTAACAAATCGTTTTTTAAGAGTCGGCCAATATTTTTCTAACAAGTCTTGGGGGCAAAGGTTCCCCAATTTCTTTTTGTTGGAATTACTTTTCCTTGTTGTTGGCTCTATCCCTTCCTGTTCCTTAATAAGTGATTATCTGGGAGTTTTGTTCTTTAACCAAGTGAATTATTGATTCACCGGGGGTAATGGGGTTGGCAGATTATTTATTGAGAGGTTGAGTCCATGAAAAGAAAGCAGTGGTTCAGGAGAAAACTTTTTCCTTTGGAGGGAATTGCAAGGTTTTTTCTTTCTTTTTTTTTCTGTTTTTTCTTTCTTAAGAAAAACTTTAATATCAAGGATTTCGAATAAGGAACGCCGAAGAGTTATCATCTGTTATTTTTCATAGTTTTAAAAGAAAACGATTTGCTGGAATCTAGAATCTTTTCAATTAAATTCTTTTGGAACTTTTTTCAACGTAGCTTATATTAATGAGACAAAATGCAAAATTACTGCAAAAGAATTCAACGAGATCGAAAGCTATAAGTGTCTTTCCATTTTTTTATTTTTAATTTAAGTATCATTTTCGAGATATACTTAAATGTGAAACTTTTCAAAATTGTATGCTAGATGGAGTGCATGGCTTGCACTGGTTGTATATTCAAAACTACATGGTTTTGTAACCAATTATTTAGCCCCTTTGAGAGTAAGGCAAATGACATTTAATGAATCTGACAGCTGTCTCAAACCTCCCTCAGACTTAGGGGAATCAACTTCCCCGAAGTTTTTGATCAGATCTATAACTATTAATCTTAACCTATATGTTGGTATATACTTAGATCATACCGAAATTAGACAATACATATTTTTGAAATGACATGTTTTGAGTTACTAAGGGAACACTTTATTTGTGACATGAATAGGTAAAGAGCTATTAATCCTTCAAAAGATACAGTTAGAACATAGATAAAATTAAAGAGGAGAGTCCACAGTTTACAGCTTTTTTTTTAATTTTTATTTGAGATCGCTATAACTTTGGAGAAGAATTAAACAGTTGTTGGAAAGTTTATAAGACTCTTCATAAAATGAGCCCTTAAAGGTGACCGTACACCCTAGAATTTTTAAGATACAAGGTATTTTGTGAAAAACTTAAATATTTCCTAATCATCCTGTAACTTCGAAATGGTTGAGATGCCCCCCGCCCTGACACACATTTTTTTGTTTTTCTAGACGAATACTATCACCTCCTGACCTATGGACCTCCATGAAAGAAACACCCTGTATATTCATTATAATTTTCAGATACGAATTATCCTATATTAATGCCTATTGATTAATCAGCTATATACTCTCACTACATTTAAAATGCTTTGAATAAACTTTTGAAACACGTCCGCTAGCTGTCACAGATATAATTCAACATGATTTTCAAATTACTTTTTTGGAATTCGAAAAGTGGTTTTAACTAGTCACGCGATTTTGGAACTCCCGGGTTCTAACTGATCGAGGTATCAATTCGAGTTTTATTTATTAACAATTGGTATTCATAATTTCCGGTCATACTACCCAGAAATTGAATCCTCCTTGAAAACTACTTTTTTATAAGATTCCGTACGAATTAGTTGAATCTATCCGATATTATAGCAATATTTTAAGTTCTAACTATACCTCTTGGTGTTTTAAACATATAAAAACAAATGAACTATGTATATTTTTTTAAATAAATCTACAACTGTCGAGTATATAAACAAATGACGCGGAAAGTAAATTATTAATAATGATTATAACATCAACAATAAAGTTTAAAATATAAATTGTCTTTAAGTGACTCCTTAAAGTGCTTTAATTTTGGTAAAATATCGACGTCAAAAGAATAAATCAATATAAGTAGGCATGCAAAATTTTTTAATTCCTACTCAAAACAAAAACGCGTATCTGCGAGTAGGAATTGAGATGGTCCATACTCACAAGAAGCTTGTCACAACACCAGCACGCATATCTGAAGGGAAGGTCAGTTGAGATAGTCCTCCAAGAGGTTATCCACTCGATTGAAAAAGGCCTCCGCTTTAAGCAATCTACGCTGACTGTCTTCATTGATGTAGAAGGTGCCTTTAACAATGTGCTTTTGCATTAGTTTACGGAAATGTTAACAAAGCATGGAGTGAACCAGTCCCTTATATACTGGATCGCACACATATTGAACAAGAAGACTAATTTTGCCAGTCTAGGTGGGGTGAGCAGAGTGAAAAGTATTCACAGGGGCACCTTATAAGGTTGTATTTTATCACCTCTATTATGGATACTCATTACGGATGACCTCCTGTCAATATTCACTCGAATGGGCTATAAGGTGGTTTGTTCTGCAGATGACCTGGTGATATTAGTCAGGTACTTATGAATCTGTACTCTGTGGACTGGTGCAAAACGTAATCCGACTAGTAATACACTAGGCTACGGATTTTATATTATCAATCAATCCACTGAAAACATATTTATGCCTTTTCACTAAGAAAATGAATATCCCCAGCCTGAACCGCCCTACATTGACTCTATACGTTTGGAGCTAACGGATAGGGTTATATACCTCGGTATCATACTAGATAAGTACCTAAACTGGAAACCTCACCTCGAGGACAGATCCCTTAGAGCCTTCGTAATGTGCCGCAGAACTATAGGGGAAAAGTGGGGACTCAAACCACGAAAAAAGTGTTCCTGTATTTCTTTTTTTTCTTATTTTTTAAGTATCTTTCCGTAGTTTTTGAAATAAAATGATATTTTCCAACTCGGTCCAATTTATAATAGTTTTTAAAAAGTGATTTTCACTCCTCCATTGTTACCAATTTTCCGCAATTATACTTACATTTTTCGATACAATTTATCTTATCTATATCTTATATACATCTTTTTTTCCTTATTTTTCCTTTGGTATTCAAATGTTCTTCCCCAGCTTAGTAAGTTCTTTTTCTTATTTTCCCTATCTAGTTTTCACTTTTTAGTAAGTATATACTTTTTTGGTTTGGCTAAATTTTCTTCATTTTGCTCAGGGTCGCTTTCTATCCCCACCGTTGTAATAATAGTTGCTTCCACTGCAGCGAGAAAATCAAATTCTAAGAGAGCTTCTCCAAGAACAACATCTTCTTCATTTTCATCACCCGCTTCTGCCATATTTATTAAAATAGGACATGATCCTAATTACTCAAAGTCTATACCAGTTATATATCAGCAAGTTCACCACCTAAAACGTTGAACTCGTGACCTTCAAAATCTTCGGATCGTGCGTCTTCCATTGTAAGTCTTCACAATCTTTCGATTACCAGTTTTTATTACTTTAATTACATTATAATATTATATTTACCTCTTATAATACAATGAATTCCGATGAAATACTTTAACTAGAAATTTTATTTTGACGTGTTCATACCATGGACTACTGCGGGTGAATTCAAAGAAGTGTAAACTACGTAGCCGCCAGAGAGGCAAACGTTGGATGAGCGTGTTTAATCTTGCCACAAATTCGTATCTGCATGCCTTGATAGACGTTCTGTGCCTCAAGGTTCTAAATGACCAAAATATAGCAGTTACAACTTTATTGCAACAAGTTTTATACGTTTAGAGTTCACATAGAACTAGACAGCATGAAATATCTGGGAACCATTTTAATCGAAAGAGCATGGTCGAATTAGTATGAGCACATAAGTAGCTCAATTTGTTAAAAAATGTGAAAGATCGCGCAGTATCATACAGCATGAGCTAAATTTTAAGCTTTACTTGAAATATTTTCCAGTGGAATAATATAAAAAACGTGGTTTCTCTGATTTAGTCTCAACCGATTATATATATACAGGGTGGGCCAAAAGTCACCATGGGGTTTAAAAATTTAATAACTTTTTCGTTTATATATTTTTTTTTATTTTTTTTTTTTTAGATTATAAAATATACAAAATGGAAATTTTTTTACGCTAAGTATGGAAAATAATGTCACTTAAATGACCGCCGTTATTAGCTTCGCAATGATGGGCTCTTTTTAGAGCATTTTCCATAACATCTTTCAACATTTGTGGCTGTAGCGCTCGAATTTCTGCAACAATGTTGGCCTTGAGTTCAAGGATTGTCTCGGGCTTGTTCACATATACTCGCTCCTTCAAATAACCCCAAAGAAAATAGTCGGGTGCTGACAATTCATTTCGCTGGCCAATTAATTTCCGAATTTCTTGAAATTATTCGCTGTCCAAAAATTTGCCTTAAAAGTGCCATTGTGTCTCGGGCAGTGTGGGCAGTGGCTCCATCCTGCTGAAACCACATCTCAGGTCTGTTTTCAAGAGCAGGACGTAAAAAATTTTCTATCATAAACCGATACCGCTCTCCATTTACGGATACAGCACTTCCATCTTCATTTTCGAAGAAGTAAGGCCCAATGATATTTTCAGATGTAATGCCACACCATACTGTACACCTAATGGGGTGCAATTGGCGTTGATGAATGGCTCTTAGATTTTCAGAACCCCAGAACCTACAGTTCTGCTTATTAACAAAGCCATTCAGATGAAAATGAGCTTCATCACTCATAATCAGATTTTCAATAAAGTTGATTTCATTTCTGGCCAACTGTTGAAATTTAACTGCAAAATTTAGACGTTGCCGATGATCTGCGGGTTTCAATTCTTGCACCAATTGCACCTTATATGGGAATAACAGTAAATCTTTTTTTTAAAATGCGCCGTAGAGACGTACGAGACAGCCCTAGCTGAGCAGAACGCCTTCTGGTAGATGTTTCTGGTGTTTCGTTAACACTTTGCTCTACACGTTCAATATTTTCCGCAGTGTGAATTATACGCGGTCTACCGGTTCGAGGCAAATCACTTACGGTGCCATGTTGGTGGTGACGATCAACTAAGCAACGAATCATGGCTTCAGAGGGCGAAATTCTGACGTTAAAATGGCGACGATATGCTCTTTGCGTTAAAATAATTGATCGCTGATTTAAGTAATAAAATTCTATTATTCTGGTTCTTTGTTCAGTTGTGAATCTCTCCATTATTTATTCTCCAGATGTTATTTATATAATCCAAAAAAAAAAAAATTATATAAACGAAAAAGTTATTAAATTTTTAAACCCCATGGTGACTTTTGGCCCACCCTGTATATATATATATATTTTTTTATTTACAGTTACTCTTCGTTTATGATATATTTTTAGTTATAACACTCCGTTTATAAAAAAAATTGTAATACTACTTCGTTTTTGTTCACTTATACTAAAATTTTTAATAACACCTTATTTATATGAGAACTTGTAATAGTACTTCGTTTTCGTACTTTGTTTTTTGAGAACTTGACAACACACGGCTCGTCGGTTTCAGAAAAATTCTTCGAGGATCGAGGTACCCATGATATTTTTCAAAAGCCTTTTTACATTCTTTATCGTTTTCTCATAACGCTGAACAAACGCACTTGAGAAACTGCAAAGAGTTTTTTGATACAGTACAATCGCATCAAGAAAACTTAATCTTTTATGCCTGTTATCGTTGATTTAAAATATTAATTTTAAGACGGCAAGAATAATTCTATGTATGGACATGCTATGGAGGAATTAAAGCCTTATAAGTGAGTATGCATATCGTAGGATTGGAATGTGTATCTGTTCAATTTATCCTTAATTACATTTTATTATAATGTGGGAGAGTGCATTTTAACTAAATTAAAATTAAATCAAAATATATTTGGTGTTCAGGATCAGGCTTATGATGCATCAATACATTGTGTAGGACAATATATTGATGTGTTGACATTATGGTTGTTATTCGGGGCATTAGGCATCTGAGTCACAAAGTATAATATTTTTTATTACTTTAAATTTGTAGCGATAATTTGCCTTGTTTTTCTCTTCAGAATGACATTCGTGCCATGCGTTTTATTATAAGGATTGTAGCATCGGCGGATTCTCTTCTCTTAGGTTTAGCCACAACTAACCTTAAATTTCGTAGTCTTTATATTTATAATGCTCCTTTACTCCTCCTAACTACAAAGATTTTACTTCAAAGATGTGGTCATCGCCTAAGCTTCAAGAAATTACTCCTCCTGACGTCATAAAAATAAAATATTTAAAATACTTTAAGCAACATTTTATAATTATATTTTTTCTCCACTTTTTAGGTGTTTAACTGTGCTCCTAATCAAATCTAAAAGAAAAAATCTGAAAATAACTTTCTATATGAAAACCCCTTTTAAATTAAATTTTCCAAGGTATCAAGTATAAAATAAAAGGCGTTTTAATTAATAATTATATACGGTAGGGTACTAAAAGGTGAATACCTGCAAGAGACGGGTTCACTTTCCGGGAATCAGGCGAGTTCCTCTTTCCTCGACCTATCCGAATCCTTACGTCTATAACCAACAACATCATTTTTCAACGTATGGCGTATATGGATGGATAAGGCTATTAAATATTTACAATCAGCAAGGTTTCTAAAGGAAACTCTATAAATATATATATATATACTATATATACTTATATATAAATGCATATACATAAATACATAGGAGGGTTGAGACGGGTGGAAAAATTTATATTATGAGAGTTCTGAGATCAGGTCTTTTAGAAAAAGCAAAGCACAGATTCGCTCGCTCCACACAGCCAAAGGACGAGTTTTGAATAATTAAAACTCAGAAAAATTCCTTTCTCGGGCTCTAACTGGATGGGGATATTAAAAATAAATGCTAGGAGTTTGATATGACCATCAAAGGATATGAAAATAAGCAAATTTATGTGAATGCTAAATTTTTACTTTCTAGGTGGAATATGATGTAGATGTTTGTAAGTGTACAGTATGCATGAGTGAATTTTATGCTAATGATTTTGGGGGTATGAGCTATAGAATGGGAAATGTTTTGAGTTTTGATTTATACCTAACTTATGTAATACTTTCATTGATTTCTGTGAAATTCCAAACAAATATTCTCAGCTTTAACCATAGTTAAATGGTTCAATAAATTATTGGAAGGGTTTGATATACTTATATAAACTAAATACCTTTTTATCATACTACGTTTATTTTCTAACTCTCTGATATACAGTAGAGGGTGATGCTTCACCTATACGCATTGTTTGCCAGGATGTGGAGGTTTAGAAGGATAAAATCAAAAAAGTCACTTTCATAGAAAACTTACTTTAATTTCGACGTTAAATGGTCTACAGCTAGACGACTAGTGATAGTAAATTGACAAAAACTCAAAAATGAACAAGATCAACAGCAGTTAGGAATTTACTATGAAGATGTATTATATGTGTAATTACGTTAGATTTTAACAATTAATTTTTGTATATATGTATGGAAGAGGCAAAGAACTTGAATTTTATTATAAATTAGTACTCTTTGGGTTTGGATAATGACAAAAGAACACCGTTGTCGATTTTAGGTCTGCTGCTCGTCTAGTCATCTTCCAATGATTTTGTTGTTTACTGGTACGTTGATGATGCTGGTAGTCATATTTCAAACACGCATAAACTTGGGAAATGAAAGCTTCTGATAAAATGTGGGTAATAAGGGAGAATAAAAGTTAATTGAATTTTTTTATTTACAGAAATAATACAGTGAATTTGAGCTTAAATCTAAAAAGGAACATTAATTACAAAGTAATAATTAAAAACGAATTATAAGTTAATATCATAGATATTGTTCGAAATTATTTCCACCATTTTTATACCCAAGATGAAATCAATAGTTTGTCATTCCGTTTGAAACACCTCGAATAATGACGGTAGAGCAAAATGGATTGGACACCCACGCATAATATTAAAAGTTATTTTGATTTTTGCATGTCCGTCCATCCGTCTGTCTGTCTGTTCGTCTGTGCGCACGATAACTCGAGAACGTGTTTACCTAGAGAAGTGAAATTTTATACATAGACTTTGAAAAAAAAAGTAAAATTAAGATCGAAAATGAGACAAATCGGGCAACTCATTCGTGAGGTGCCATACAAAAATCTCGTTTTCTACTATATATTTGGACACTGCCTGATAACGCGTCGACGTAGAGAGCTGAAATTTGGTACATAGTTTTTTTATAGTAATAGAAAAAACATTTCAAAAATGGAATAAATCGGGCAACCGCTTCTTAGACATATAAAAATTTAGGTTTTTTTGCATATACTGTATAAAAAATTAGTCCTAGACATTTTTATTGAACTAAAAACTTCTTCAGAATACGAAATCCTACAAAATTGGTTATAATCATTTTTTCTGTCTGACGAACCGTTCTAGAAATATATGCGAAAAACCACATCAAAAACTAACTTGCATAGATCGGTGAAATTTTTTACGGGAATTCATCTAGGTATCATAAGAATTGGTCTTAGACCAATTCTAGCTTTTTTACTTATCAATACACAGTTGACCTCGCCTAATCCACGGCCTAAAAATGCATGCAAGAATACCCTCGGATTGGTCTTACAATTAGACTAATTCTAGCTTTTTTACTTTTTTTTTATTTCCTTTAGATTGTTGCAATATTGATGGTCTTTTAGCGGGTGCTAAGTATTTGCTGCGAGCCAGTTATTTGTTCTACAATGAGCGGTGTAGTGCTTGTAAATCTCAAGTGAACTGAGGAGATGTTTTGTACTTGAAATTCTAATTGAAAGCCCAAATAATTTGAGCCTGTTTTCTGTACTTAATGGTGGGACATATAGGGATCGAGAACGATCCGGCATCTATTGTGCGTCCGTATGCCTGGGATAAGGCTGTCCTTATGTCAATTTGGTTACCACAGGATAACCGTAAAGCACTTATGTAGGGTCTGCCAAACAACTAGGAGTCACCTTCTTAAGTCAGGCTATGCCTATGACTGCTGCCCAGGGGCCGGATTAACTAACTCGGAAAGTTGTGGAATTGTTGAGATGAGAGCTCTTTTGCCACTTATCTCTCCACTGGGAATTCTATAACTCAGGGAATTTGTATTAAGAATTACCAAACTCTCTATTCCACTCGACAAAACTTTCGGCTGTGTTAGTTGTGTAGAAGTAAGAAAAATATTTCTCTACTGACAGTATTGTCTGCTTTTATTGTCCTTTGTGAAGGTACCAATGCACCTAGGATTTTCAAATTGAATTATACTTCACCGCATATCCTGGCTATATTTACAAAATCAAATTATGGAAATACTTGCAATACTTACAGAAAAATAAGGATTTTGGTGTCTCAAGGTAACCGCTAAAAATTGTAATTCAAGCGAAAATGGTCAATTTGTTCGTCTTCCAGTACAGAAGAGATGGTACCAAAATTTTAAATATTCACGTTAAAGCTTGTATGTAGGATGAAATCGCATCTGTGTTTTATACCCTAATTAGATATGTAATTAGTTGTTGAGTATTTTGGACAACCCCCAATTCGGGGTGGTAAGACCCCTCATCCGCAAAAGACCCTCCCCAGAAATTATTCATCTATATTCTTGTACTCTGGACCCTAAATCCACAGAAAAAAACCCTAATGCTCTACGACCCGCCCACACAGATTTAGCCGTCTTTCAATATGTTGATACTTCTCACGGATTCTTTAACTCCCGAAGTATGTTCGAGAATCTCAAATGGAGATTTAAGGAGTTTTACCCGGGGGTTACACGTAATAGTACTTCTTGCACGTGTAACCTCTACTGCTATCCTGGCAGTTCAGCTTTCAGCGATGAAAAACCATGGCAGCTGAGGTGATAGTAATTTGACATTATGCAGTTTTCAAGATGGCGTAAAAGATATGCTTAAGAGAATTTGTTAAATTTATTACATCATTTACCAACAACTTCCTCTTAACTTTTTCTTGGGTTTTTACACTGACATGTATATAAATGGACTGCTCGCTGAACCAAAAATGCATGAAAGCAAATGGCACCACTTTCATGTGCCTGTCTCTTTCCGTGAGAGCATACTTTCCCACTGAACTGCAACGATTCAGCGATATTTCCGACCAAAACAGCCTTGTAAAAACACTTCCTTCGCCTTATAATTATAATTTAACAATACAAATAGTCCCAAATACTTTTGTGGTAAGTTCTGTAAGTCCCACTGATATGAATATATTAGTAAATTCCCAAATAATTTAAATAAAGAACTGGTGCCACATGAAACAGGAGATCAGTCAGTCCATTTATATACATGTCAGTGGGTTTTTATAATTCTGCTACTTCCTTTATTGCTATAATTTTCTAATATACGCATGAATTTACGCCTCAATGCCATTTTTAAATGAACTTGCATGCAAGATGATGAGACATCAACCGAAATGCCTTCTGCTGTCAAGTTAAAAATCGTGTTGGAAGGGAGGCTTGCATGGAAGCTGTACTATCTCGTGTAATCTCAGGGTTAATCGGGGAAAACGAAAATTCTCACCTCCCAAACTCCCAAACTCTCCGAGTTACAGAATCCGGCCCCTGGAATCCCAATTAGTTGAAGTTCTGGAACAACTGTGATATTCTTCAGCTATGTTCTGGTGTTGCAGTTCTCAGGATTCTGCAATCAGGCTGTCCCTATGACAGTTTGCCTGAGCTAGGGTGCTAAACGCTGTTAAGGAACGGCTATGTGGTTTTAAGCAAAGCAAAAAATATATATAGAGATTCTTCTTTTTTATTTCCACAAGTTGATTTCTTTTTCTTTCATATCTATTTTGTTATTTTAGTTAAAAATTCAGTCTTTTCCTTTTCAAGAATTGGCTGACTAAATATTTTTTTATTTCTATTTTTTCGCAAGCAAAAGCCTACCTGGATAAGTCCTTCTACCTTCAGTAAGGTGTTAGTAGCACTGACATATATAAAAAGGACTGCTGACACTACTAGAATTGCTTACATTATTTGACATTATTATGGGATCAGTTTTCTATAGTTGTCTCCTTTTGGTTTAACTACTTTATTCTGCTGAACTTCAAATAATAAGTTCTATACAAAATCCACCATAGTCCAGTTTCAGTTCAGTGGTTTTCCAAATGAATATATAGAATAGAAATAGATGACAATACAATATTTGTAATCCTTTTTCTGTCCCCCCATAACTACTTTTAGGGACAGGCAGACGAAAATTGCTTAAATTTATTTCTGTGAAAATTGAGTTTAAAAAACATTTGGTATTGTAGCAGAGAAGCTTCGAAGAATAGAAATAATTTCGAATGTATCTGTAATTTATTCAAATTTTAATATGAGTATTAAAGCGAAAGTAAAACTCGAAATTAAGATAACTGTCACACCCCTGCCAAGAAAAGTTGACCCATATGAGAACTAAATTTCGAAATAAATTTTGCCAAGTTTAGAAAGCGGTTGGGAAAATGTACGATCGGGCACAGATTCATCACCGCAATCTTACAAGTTTCATTGTAGTTTTTCAAATGTTTTGCTAAATAAGGACATCTGTCACTCTAATTCAACGCATAAGGTTTTTCGATAGTCTAGCAACGGACTTGTAATCGGCATATCTACTGCATGGAATATCATTATTAGATTTATGATACCTTAAAAAGTAGTTCATCAACTGATACAGGATATCTATATCTCATATTCTTTGATTGTACATTCTCACAACCTTAGGGCGGTAAACTTTTGTTTACATACATTTTATTCATCTTGTCCAAATTTCCACTTCATCCGTTTGCCAAATACCGATGAATTTGAGATAAGGAAATAACTTTATTGTTATATATATTAATGTAATATTTTTTGCTACCACTATACTGATATATCCTTTTAGTTTTTCTGTTTTTGTTTATTGAAAATTATGATTTATCTAAACTGTTTAGCGTTACGCCAATTTCTTAAATAGCCCGAGTCGTTTTAGATGGTTGACAAATCTTGATATAGACTGAGTCTTAGTGGAATGTCAAACCTGAATATAGGATGAGTCTTAGCGAGATGCAGGGATGCCAAGTCTTGATAGAGGCCAAGTTTTAGCGAGATGTCAAATTTCGATATAGACCTAGTTTTGGCGGGTGGCGAACTCTTGATAGAGGTAGCTGCAACGGTTTGAGTGCCCTTTGGAGCAAACATTGTTCTATCTTGAGAAGCTGAGTTGTGGATCAAGAAAAGGTGTCTGTGGCTTGACGGATACTGGCCACCAACGTCTTGCTCTTGCTATACGACGAGAAGCTGCAGCAACGCCGAGCAAGAGGAGGACTTCACTTCTTCAGTCTAGGCTCTCCCTAATAGACGGATGCGACTGGATTAGTGGTATTGCTAGTGCTGCCTACAGACCTTGTATCTGAGCAGTGTGTACCAAACCGGCCCAATGAAGACTTAATAGGCGCAGAAACGGCAGCTGAGATACCTATATTGCGGTGAAATTCTATGATTCCGCACCAGAAGTCCACGCCGGTTCGTTTGAGGTGCTCAGGTAATGCAGTCGCTTCAATCAGATTTATCAGACGCCGGTTCGCTTGCGCTGGCCTGAATATCCAATTCCTGAAATCAGGTTAATCGATCAGTCGTTAAAAAAAGAAAAGATAAAGAAAAAACGTCACTTCATCTGGTGTAATATGCGACTCAGGAATTGTTCTTTATTTACTAAACTTGTTACACATTCTTTTCAGTCTACACGACTTGGTAGCTAGCATGAAAATGATAATTTTATTCATATATATTAAATTACAATCAATGAGTAGGTACCTAACTAAACCTTCCTACGTTCACAAAGTATTATTAGACGCGAATTTCGCTTGATCGAAAGTGAGTTATTCTTTTATTGTTACTTCGGTATACTCTAATTAACTATTATCATTTATGTTTTTTTAATTCATGTTAATAAAGAAAGGGATATACTTCTCAAATTAGACAAAGTAAATGGGTGAACTCTTTGATACCACTGAAATACTTAAGTAATGCTAAGCACATTTTATATATCTAATTAAAAAATGGCTGCTAGAAGATATACCAGTAGGTGGGAGCACTGGAAAACCTCCCTCTTCCAGAGCTCAACATGCAAGGTCTACTCAACAGCTTCATAGAAAAGGCAACGGAAATCTTCAAGGCTGGCAGTAGAAGAAAAGCTAATCAAAATAGAAGGAAGTTGGAGGAATATCTTTGAAAAAAGGTGTACGTATAAATTATAGTAGAGGCAGTTCGTAGCTGAAGATGTTAAGTAAAGATATAAAGAATTATATGTAAAAATTAGAAAGTTATAATTAGAAAAAAAATGAACCTTAGTAAATAAAAACACAAACATAGTTGTTCATTATTTCAAAAAATTTTCTGAGAAAAATACAAATATCAAAATTTTACGGAAGCTTTTTTATACAACTAAAGGAATTAAAAACAAAATGTTTTACCTGGCGTACACTTTGTGTAATTAGAAATTATATAAGTTGTTTTTAATAAATTATTTGACGAACACTCTTACCTATAATAACCTATTTGCACCATATTCATCCTCCATTTCTCCGGTTTGATTATAAGCTTCCTCCGATAGTTCAAGCACAAAACACTATGTAAAAGAACACAAGGAACAAACAAAGGAAGTCATTATTCCCTAAACTATTCATATTCATAACGCAAGGCAACAATAAAAAATGCTGACTATGATATATGTAAGTCTGCGGTCTGAAGTAGCTCTTATGGCCCCGATCATTATCCAAATCCAATTACTTGTTTGATAACAGGGATGACATCTCAGCAACCATCTTTTTACCCGATTTGAACATTTCTTATGAGTGAAATTCTTCAATTCATTACCTAATAAAAATTTTAATAAAAGCAAAATTTAAACTTATAGACTAGCAAAGTAAGACTATTCTGCCAAACTATAAAATTCTTCAAAAAAAAGGAGAAGAAAAACGAAACTCACAGACAGGACATTTAATATTTCTAAATTCGTACCAAGCCCGCAGCAACAAGGCATTTGTGTGAATTTGCAATCGTCTTGTTCCGACAAAAACCCAGAAAACCAGAAACCATCTTCCCTCCCAAAATTGGCAAACAAGCAAGCAGTCAAATCCCTAATTAAAAATTCCAACCCCTAGGCAACTGGTAAGTGATTTGACTGTGTTGTTCTGCTTTTACGAGCTGTTTTCTTACAGGGGGTAGGCAGGAGGGATACCCTCTCGAATTCCGAGTATATCGTCGTCATTATTGTAACCAAGTGACAAAAATCATGTTCGAAACGGAGAAAATTTCTTTTCACGTTTTTTTCTCTGGCTCCCTGATTATTTTATTATTTCACTTTTTTTTTTCTTTTGTCGTTCTCTAGAAAACTGAATTTCCTTCGACCGACACGGTATACTGGTATTATCGAACACCCCCACAAGGGTCTACCATCTCGGTATAATTGAATAACCAACCCCTCATTTCCTAAGAACCATAACACCAAATACAAGTCAAAGTTCACCGGGTGACGCCACCGCTGCTACTAACTTCCGAACTTTGAGATGAGTATTGAAGGCGAACTTGTATTTTGGGGGAAAGGAAGACGCATTCCTCCAACACCTCAATATGACAACTCCCTTTATAGGTGAAACACCGGTAACTAGGGTAAGTTGATACGATTTTAGGTTAAGACGATGAGTAAAACGGCGCGGAGACGGAATAAGATTTCAAGACGCACACACACACATACACACACACCAAGTACCTAGTGGTTGGAGGAAGAGGTTCCATGCTTTTAATTGCGAACACCGAGGGAGCTGTTTAAAGCCAAAAGCGTTTTTTGGCCCAATTAACCATCGTCTTAATGAACACCTTATGGCAAGGTTTGGTTGTATCCTTACTATCTTCTCAGCTGAACCACACCACCTCTCTCTGACTTTCTGAGGGTTACCCGAAAATTGTGCGGCACCAAGGCGACCAAGACTTACAATTTTGAGGGTTGAGATCAATTTTTTTCACATTCCAGGGTTTTCGTCTTAACACAAAAGACCACCCCCCATCCTACGCCAGCATCTTGTTAGAACAATATGAGTCTCTGGAGACCGGACATAATGAAGTGGAATCCCTTTTTGTTAATTATTTCAATAATTTTTTTAATTAATATTTCTGGAATTCCTTATGCTATTCTCAGGCGTCCTTGTAGATGAGCTGTTCACTTCACAGCTTCTCGGTCATGGCACTTGCCATGAGGGTTAAACTTCTTGACTTGCTGATTAGATGAGGCCGAAAAATAACAAACCATCTCCCATCTTTCGGACTTGTGATCACCCCTGTTTGTGTTTTTAATTTTTCTTGTTTCTTTTCTTTCATGGTATTTTGCTGCTTTCCAGCCCAATGCTGTTCACTTGTGTTCAGCGCGGGCATAAATCTTTTCATTAAGAAACTTTTCATAGTTATTAGTCTGATTAATTTCGCCCTTCTAGGGTTACCGAGACTAAAGAAGTATCTTTCACTGGTGCCAGAAAGATCCCAATTTACTTAACGGATAGCAATTTAATGAATTAGCTTGTCACTATTTGCAGGAGAATAACGAACCTTTTAGGACGTGTGTTTTCTTTTGCTTTTTTTTTTTGCAGTTTTGTAAGATGTCTGAACCTGAAACTCAAGTGAAAGTTTATGTGACAATTTGCATTATGACAGAGATGCTCTGTTAGTTCTACTTTTAACCAAACCTTTATGGTTTATGAGGACAGATTGGGGTGAGATAATATATGTAACAAAACTATATAAATTGTTATAGTTAATGCACAAATCGCAGGCGTTTTCATGAAGGAGAACCATGTACTCTTGTCAAAGTTTAAAATAATTAAGTTCTTCGGGATTTGACTTTATAGAAAAGCATGTCTACTCTTTCCCTTGCTACCCAGCCATTCACTGTTCTGTATAAAGTTAAATAAGGGTAACATTGGGCAAATTATTTTTATACCCTAGATGTAGTCTAAGGGTATAGTAGGATTAGTATTGTCCATCTATCTTACCTATCTGTCTGTCTTTCAAAAAACTTGAGATCGTGTTGCCTTTTTGTTTGTTTTATTAGAAAGGCAGGGAGATCTCAAGCACAGAGGCCAGAGCGACCTATTATGCTATCCGGCTAGAAACAATATCACCAAAACCTACAGATAGAATGGTAGACCCTAGAGTATCCAAATTATTTCGGGCGAAGCACACAGAAAATGTTCGATTGTCCCAGGCTCTCCTTCCAGGCAGAATAGACTGTCAGGGCTCCCAACAACTGCCATCCTTGTTTAATGAGCGTGACGCGAGCTGTGGCCGGTGATGATGCCAACCACAGATCTACATTGCTTTCTTTCGAGTCCTAAGAGAATATCAGTGAAATTCCTATTGACCCTATCAAGAAAAAGTTCCGTGCACCTGCATGTAGGTACTTAGGTTCTCCCATTTCTTTTGATGATTTTTACGAACATCTGTTTTAATGAGAGATCGTATACAAAAGGTGACAACGCCTACGGTGGGTTCCGGTCCGTGGAACGGAAAATCACGGAGTGTTGGTTGGCTTAGAGAATTGAAATTTTGTACACAGCCCTTTTACAAAATTTTTAGATATCAGTTTGAATTATCTTTTTTCAAACTAATACGTTCGAAGTGTTGCCATACAAAAAACTAGATTTTTCACATATACTGAAGGAACCGACGTGACTGGTTTTATTGTACTAAAGATCTTTAGGAATTGAGAAATTATGAGCAATTATAAAAATATTTTCGTAGCTTCTGTTTAACCTAGGTGAATGCACTTTCATTTCTCCGCTTACTATTTTAGGCTATGACCAATGGATCGACTAATGTGTTTATTCATACAAATATATAGGAATAAGTTAAGTTTTATATTAGGGTTCTGGAAAATAAGAATAAAAAAAAAAACAGTTAAAAAAAGAGAAAATTACGACTTGACAAACTTTACCCGAATTTCAGATTCTCAAAATAAATTTCTCAAATTTGTGAGCGTGACAGATATGTTTTCGTAATTATCGATGACGAATTTCTTCAAATAGGTTTATATCTAATCGTTTGTGCATGTTGTGCATGATCCTTGAAAGAAACAAATCTCATGAAAAAAAAACTAAATTTTAAAATTGTAGAAATAAAAAAAAATCAATTGCTGATAGGTCTTACTAGAATTTATTGGTCTTGATTTACAATAAAAGAAATAAAACTTTGAATTGAAATAAAATTAAAATATAAAAGATAATCTGCGGCCCATTATTTCATTTCCAAGTACATTCGATTGCATTTTGCACGAAATATAATATTTTTTTCGGAAACTCTAGCGCATAAATCAGGCCATATCTTACCAAAAGCATGATGATGTTGGGCCTTGATAGCTTTGACTGCATTTATTGAAATAATCTTATCATTGAATTTCGATCTCAATAAAGTTTGAGTAGATAAATAAATACCTAACTGCATAAGTTTCCTTTATTAATTTGCACAATTGAGACATATAACTCATTAATATGTACATATACCCTAGTACATAAGTTAAACGAAAATAATGCGTAGTAATTCAGAAAATAAAATAGTTTTAGAGAAAAAAACAAACAGTGATCTGTTTTTCTGTAGGTTCTGAACTAAATTGGCACAGTGTTCTCACTGTGTCATCGATTGATGAATGCGTAGATCAACTCGAATCTCCCATTAATCACCATTTTGAAAAGTATGTTCGCATTAAAAGATGTCGAGTGATCTATTCCAGCTGCTCTGGTTCACGCCAAGAATTCGCAATCTTATTAAGCGCCAGAATTTGGCTTTTGCAAGGTAGAAACGCTATCGTTTGCTGAACTACAGACCGAATTTAAAACGTTGCGTAATCGAGTCAACGCAGAGATATGGAATTCAAAGAAGTCATATTTTGCCACTAAACTCAATTCGAATCTTCCTTCGAAGCAGCTTTGGTATAGCTTGGGTAATATTGTCAGTTTGATGTCCCCTGAAGTCTGCTGAATCAAATTTTTACAAATCATCCATCACTACAGCACCAACTCTCAGATATCACTGTGAATCTGAACTTATTCCTATTTGTCTACCAGCACTAACTCACATCATCAATGCCACTCTTTTCAAGTCAGAATTTCCCAATAATTGGAAAATTGCAAAAATTATCCTATCCTTAACAAAGCTAATCCCAGCCTGACAGACTACCGGCCGATAGCCATTTTTCCGTATTTATCCAAAATACTGAATAAAATAATATACCACCAAATGTGTAAGTTTATTGTGCGTAATAATTTTCTTTCGGCTTTCCAATCCGGCTTCAGGCCAAAACACAGCTATGTCATTGCTATGCTCAAAATATCTGATCACATACGAACTACCATCGATTCAGATATGCTAACAATTCTGGCACTCTTAGACTTTTCGAAAGCTTTTGATAGCGTTGATTATGGGCTAATGGTGGAGAAACTATCATCGTTATACGGATTTTTTGGTATGGCCTGTAAGCTCATCGCCTCCTATGTTAGCAACAGATATCAGAGAGGTTTATGTAGCAATCAACTCTCCAGTAGCATCGGCATCACTAATAGTATTACATAGGGTTCAATCCTAGGATCATTATTATTCACACTCCCCATAAGTGATCTTCCGAAAATATGAAATCTTTTAACAGTAGCGGTCTTATTAGCAGTCACAAACAGCCATATTTTCTGAATTTTGAAAAAAGAAAAAAAAATTGCAAAATAACTCCACCAGCCTAAAAATCACATTAAACAGTAGACTTTTTTGGGTGAAATGTTCGCTTGACTATGATCTGAATATTAGCTACTTCCCGAATATGGGAATTCTGCATAATGATAAAGCCACCCTTCCAAAAGTGAGCTTTATTGGTGAAGATAACTCTTTTTATTTTCGATTATTTGCTCTAGAGTTCAATCAGCAAACACATATGGCTTCAATTATTGCCAGAACTGTGGATCTTTAAGTGATGCAGACCTACATAAGCCTGCCAGAGTTGAGCAAAATGGATCCTAATTACCAAATATGCCATTAGAAGTGCTTCCCTCTGTTCTGATATATCTCAGGGTCCACTTTAAAGCTTGCATGCTGCACTTCTGTTGTTTCGTAAATATTGTGCAAACCAAGAAATCTACACACCATCTAGGATGTGGCTGAATACATTTCGCTGGCGTTTGAAAAAGCTATGACTTCACAAAATTTATTTCAACCTTGAACAAATATTTTTCCGAGCTCAATAACCCGTCAGTGATTCGAGTCTTCTTACTCTGACCAGCAGACAAATCTACCCGATTCCATCAACAAGTGATACTTCTACGATAAGTGAATCAGCGGCATTTATGAGCTCTGGAATATTTGATGCTTTTGCAAAAGTGGGCTATATAGAAATGGTATAATGCGGCAGGAGGCTCAGAAAGTCTTTAAGAGTTATAGCATAGATGGCATAAGAACTAGATGTTGCACGACATACTAGAGAAGAGTATACAGATTGTGAAATAGGTAGTGAATTCTGGATCATAACATGTTTTAGAGTGTGCCGAAAGAAAATGTTTGTATAATAGCAGTTTTGTATACATTTGAGCGACTTCCTCAACACTTCAGATACGAAAAAATATGAATCACTCGACGTATACATAATTTCAAATGTTATAGAAGATAATCCAGAAAAGGAGGAAATTGCTAACAGATGCTGCATTAAGGTGAAGAAGAGCATGTTGCAGGAGTTCAGTAACGTCGAGGATTGCAAGCCTCTATTTAGGTTCACAAACGTATTCTGAGATTTTCGGATTCTTAACTCCAGTAAAGCACCAAAGGAAAGCAATAGCCTTCTCGTTAAATTTAATTAATTGAGAATGAAAATCTTTTTATTCCGGTAACTTGTAGATTTGGACAATGAGGAAAATATTGATGATAGTTTTCTTCATAAAATTGGAAGCCTTTTTCATTATGTATTGAAAGATATGAGGTATAAGTAGGCCTATAAGGAACTAATGACCATCTTGTTGTTTTGCTTTCGATTTCTCCATTTAATATTCCTTTTATCAATCAATAAATAGGGTGTCTCCGTAATTGGAATCTCGCAACACTTTCACAGCTCTCTCGTCTTTTTCCTAATTTCTTGTTAGTTTGGAAACACCTGTTGTTACTTTACAAGGAATTTTGTTTTATTTATACCTGGCCTTAATGTTTGTTTAATTTTTGCGATACATACATTTCGTCCTGGCTTATATCATTATCATCGGATATATCACTTCCCATTAAACGTGCCATCCACTCATTAGCCTGCTCATATTTGTAATCACTGAATACAAGCATAAAAATTCTCCAAATAAAAAAAAATCTATCCTTCAGTCCAATGTGCACCCCAGCGGACAATAAACTCACGTACTTATATTGTTCTACCATTTACAATGCCCACAATATAGCTTAGGGATTTCAAATCCTTATAAAATAAACTACGCTATGCTACTAATAAATTGCGACCATATCATATCTCATCTCAGATAATTTCAAAAGTCCTCGGCGTGACATCTATGATGTGGTAGCAGAACTATTCGTGATATTGTATCATCAGTTCTTTTGTGTCCGCAGAACATTTTCATAGAAGATTTATAAATGAAGCGAACAGTACAAATAGTTCGCTTCAATCGACAGAACAATCTGTTCTCTCAAGTATATGGGGATTCTAGAACAAGGTACACAAAAGAAGATATCTATCGTAGGTTTCATCTATCGAATAAAACGTGTCAAGATTTCATTATATTTTGTAAGTACAGTCCTGATCAAAGAGTTTTTGATAATAAACTCAGCTTGTCATTTTGCAAAATATAACAAACTGAACTTAATGGAAAAACAAGTAAAAAAGCTAGAATTGGTCTAAGACCAATTCTTAGGATACCCTAGATGAATGCCCGTATTAAATTTCGTATGGTCACCGATCTATTCAAGTATTGATTTTGAAGTTGTTTTTCGCATATATTTCTAGAACGGTTTGTCGCACAGACAAAATGATTATAACCAATTTTATAGGATTTCGTATTCTGCAGAAGTTTTTAGTACCATAAAAATGTCTTGGACTGATCGTTTTCAAAGTATACGTAAAAAACCGAAATTTTTATATGGCAACACCAAGAAAGAGTTGCCCGATTTAGTCCATTTTTGACATTTTATTTCCTAATGTAGTAAAAACATCATGTACGAAATTTCAGCTCTCTACGTCGACGCGTTCTCAGGCAGTGACCAAATATATAGCGGAAAACGAAATTTTTATATGGCAACCCCACGAAGAAGTTGCCCGATTTGGCTCATTTTCGAACTTAATTTTACTTTTTTTTTTTAAAGTCTGTGTACAAAATTTCAGCTCTCTACGTGTTCGCGTTCTCAAGTTATCGTGCGCACAGACGGACGGACGGACGGACAGACGGACGGACGGACGGACATGCAAAAATCGAAATAACTTTTAATATTATGAATGGGTGTCCAATCCATTTTGCTCTACCATCATTATTTCGAGGTGTTACAAACGGAATGACAAACTTAGTATACCCCTATGATTTCATCTAGGGTATAAAAAGTCTAGGTGTAGCGAAAATGAATTAACTGTATAACCATGCCAACAACGTTTTGATGAGCATTGGTTGAACACCTTTCAAATTTAGTTCTCACAGCCTATATCTTAATTTCTGCATGTCCTAGATTGAAATTATTGTTAAAAAAAAAAATGCTTGGCAAAATTTCACACAATTTAACAAATATACGCAAAATATACGCACCAATAAATAATATTCAACAATTCGCCAATTTTGATGAAGTTTTAAGCAATAATTTTAAAATCAGGCTCTTTTCAATAGAGAAGCTGAACACTGTTTTATTTATCAGCAAATTCCAGGACGAAAGTGATTCCTTTCTCTAAAATTCTTTGGATCATAAATTTAAATATCTGAACGAACCCATCGTATCGCCATCGGTTGTAATATGGGCGAGGACGATAGAAAATTGGTTTGAGTCTGCCCAAGTATTGTTTATTTTATATCTTCGGCCCGCATGCAACGTAAAAGTTTTGAACTCTTAAGGGCCCAGGACTTTCATATCCCACGAACGTATGTACTTAGTGCGGGTATAGAAAGTACAGACGAATATACATACATGCATAAATACATACATATATATACATAAGTATAGCATCCAATTTCCTGTGTAGCCCAGTGAGACAGCCATGATAAAAGAGGCGAACAATACACAAACACACTGGGGCGAGATTTTCATTAGCATTCTTACTTTATTATCCTGATGAATTTTAATCTCCTTTCCCGGGTACCCTGGAGATGAAATTCCTTTATTCTTTGCTATGAACAGCTCGTTCCGGCACTATCCTGTGTCGACTCTCGTTGTTTGGTTGCTTCTATCGTTGGCGGTGGTTTTTTCTTGAAAGATGGCATTTTCTGAAGTGCTTTACTTAGCGGGTGTAATTTCGTTGTATGCGCTTTTATTGTGTTGATTTATAATATTGAGCGAAATGCTGGCTTCAATCTATGTAGGATGTGCGTCCCGGTTATTTTAAGGCTTGTTATTGTTCAACTAAAAAAAAAAAAGAAAAGAAAAGAAAATGGGGGTTTTTTGTTTTGAGAAAAAAAGACAAAAGAATGCAATAAATTCACTAAAGTCAAGCTGAATAAATTGAAATGTGGCAACATAGGTGCCCTGGTTTGAATGATTTGGGTACGGTAGATTACTCCATTACTGCTCACCAATAGCAGTATTTAGTATAGTTAAAATTATTGGAACAACATAATATATATAAGATATTAAGTAGCATATATGATTGGTCACTGCTGAGAATGAATTTTCCTTAAATCCAACTAAGTCGCACTGCCTAGCTTCATTAGGAATCTTGGAGTTTATTTCAGTCACATTTCAAGTTTAATAGAAAAAATCGATGGCACTTTACGGCAACTTTGGATAACGTCTGCTTGCCTTTCTATGGACATTCGCTTAAAGTTGGCTAAAACGCTAATTATTCCAATTTTTGTTTATTGTATTACCATCTTTAGCAAACTTCATGCTCGGTGCCAAAGTCAGATGCCTCGGAATGCTCATGTGTCTCAGTATCCATTGTCACTGCTGGGCATTCCTCTTGAAACGTATTTAACCCGCCGTGAACCCATTCTTTTGCAAAAAATGGTACATGACAAGCATTCGAAGTATTTGTATGAGAGATTGCAATTCTTGCATTCGGGAAGGGGTTGCCAGCTACTAGCCTTTTGGTGTTCCTTCCTTAATTTCTTTTGGCAATACGAAAGTGGAACTGCAGCGAACGGCCTCTGGCAAGTTTTTAGAACCGTAAATGGCACGTACCTTTTATAGGAATTAGTTTTCTTGTTTTATTTGTTAATTTTATTATTAATTTTGTTTTTTATTTCTGATAGTCTTGGGTTTATTTATTTTTTTTCATTAATTTTAATTCAACTTTTTTAGTTTCGCTTTTATTTGCTTTTTTTCTTTTATGGTGGTATGTTTCAGTTTGTTATTATTACTCATATATATTTTTTGCAGTTTGTTATACATTATTTTATTTTATTAACCTATTTATTTGTTTATTACTTATTCTGACTAATATTATTACTTATTCTGACTAATATTATTACTTATTTCGTTATCTTAACGTGTTTTAGCTAGTTTTATTTTAAACCAGGAACTATTACATTAAATTTGAAATATCTACGTATAGAAGATATTGTAATCTTAGTATATTTGCCGTTAATAAAATTTATTATTATTAACTGCAATACCTACTAACCCTGATAAAATCAAAATTTTAGCTTTAGAAACCTAACTTTCTGCCAAATTTCAAATTTCTACCTGACGCCATTTTCTCGAAAATCGTCTGTGGACAGATGGACGGACGAAATAGTAGTCTAATCCGGGTTCTGTTTCTTCCTCTTGGGGTATGAAATCTTAAAATGCTCAGAGAAATACTATTAGCAGTTAAAAGGTACATAGCTAATATCTAAAAGGGAGTAAAGTGAAAGAAAAACACCCTGAATTTACGAAGTATAGATACAATTTAAAGAGTGGCTAAGTGAATTGAGTTGGACATTTCCAAAGAAAAAACTTTGGTTTAAGACTTGAAATTTTTGGAGTACCCTTTTTTGGTTACTACTTATTTTTAAATATTTTTGACCTTTTCAATATTGTACATAAAAAATATAATAAATACCTCAATGTTAGCATGAATTAGGATTCATTTAATAATTTATTTAAAAAAATGAAAAATAGAACAAATACAACAAAAACAGATTTTCGATTTATTGTTTGTATTTCTTGCATTTTATAGCTCAAACATCTCTCTAGGACTACAACCGCAGAACAAATTGAGACAGATGATATACACAGATACTAAAACCAAGATTGAAAACCTATAATAGATGCAATACACAAAATAAAATGCGCTACCAGCAATTGTGACAAGATCTACATCGTGGAGACGGGGAGGGATATCAAAACACGAATGCGGGAGCACAATTTTAAATATGACAGCCCTACCATACTTCATACACAACAATTGCTAGTCATCTTAAGGGGGTCACCCCGTGTGACCGCCTGTTTTTTTACCTTTTTTTGGGATGTTGTTTTGACGAACAATAAAAATGTAGAAGTTTGAACTTTTTACTATATATTAATTGACATTTCAGCAGTAAGCCAGAATATTTTCAGACCAAAATATTTATCCCAATGTGTGTGGCACCACTACAAAGGCACCCATGTCGAAAAAAAGTGTGTCGACGGTCTCCATGATTCCAGCTAATTGGCTTATCTGAAATCAAAAAACCAAACGGCGTTGCAATCTATGAAGCTGTGGCTATCGAATGAACTAGAATCATTCGAAAATATTGAAAATTGAATAATTGAGATGTTTTTGAAAATTAATTTTCAAATTTCGTGATTTTTTCGATCATTTTGTTACGAAAAAAAAAAAACGGTTCGGAATTTTTGCATTATTTTAGTTCACCCGATGACTATATATGTGTCGAATCTACCGTTGAAATTTCAAGGCAATCAGTCAAACCCTTTTTGTGATATAGTGGAGACCAGTTAGAAAAACGTAGTCTTGAGAAAAACGCGTTTAAAAGTTCAAATACGATTATCACAAATAAAATTCGAACACTTTGGGTGCTCAATTAAGACTAAACTAACTGTCATATTGGAAACAGAAAATGAGTTTAGAGATATAACGACTTCTATATTGTACATTTAAATCTATGTTTGTATTAAAAGGGCTCAGGTAAGAAACCAAAGCTCAAAAGAATAGGTCCAATGTTTGAGCGCATGCTTCAAATACCTGCCGTGATTAACGCTGTAACTTTCGGCTCAGAGTATCGGAAAATTATTTTACCCACATATTCTGCACTATATTTGGATACAACTTATGCAAAAAAAAAAAAAATTTTAATCTGTCACACGGGGTGACCCCCTTAAGGCCTAAACCACTGACATATATAACAAGGACTGCCTGATTTTCTATTTCATATGGGTCAACTTTTTTTTAACAGGGTGTGACAATTATCTTAATTTCCAATTTTACTTTCGCTTTAATATTCATATTAAAAGTTCAACAAATAACAGTTGCATTTGGAATTATTTCTATTCTTGGAAGCTTATCTCATACAAATCAAAAAAATTTTTAAACTTGATTTTTAAAAAAATAAAATTAAGCAATTTTTGTCTACCTGCCCCTAAAAGTAGCTATGGGGGACAGAGAAAGGATTACAAATATTGTATTGGCATCTATTTCTATTCTATATATTCGTTTGGAAAACCACTGAACTGAAACTGGACTATGGTGTATTTTGTATAGAAATTATTGTTTGTAGTTCCGCGGAATAAAGTAGTTTAACCAAAACGAGACAACTATAGAAAAGTGATTCCATAATAATGTCAAATAATGTAAGCAATTTCAGTAGTATCAGCAGTCCATTTTATATATGTCAGTGGCCTAAACACAATTGCGACGACCGGCGACAACTACAAGCAACAACTCCTGTCAAAAAATTAAAACCTTCACTATGCTATCCAATCGAACACAATTGCGACTACCAGCAATGACTACATTTTCGCTCATCGCTGCAATTGGTAAAATTTCTAATTTAATCGTCAAATGCAGGCCTGCCAACTACATAATTTTGAACTTTGGCTACTTTTATAGCTCTTTAAGTTTATCGTACTGGTTACTGGCCATTTGTGATTGAGTGGCAGTGGCTTGGCTTGGTCAAGCAGAAAAAACGCGGCAAAATAAGAGAAAGTTAACAAACAAAAAATGAGTTTTGAAGAGCGCTTGATTGAGTGCGTGTGACCGCACGAATATTTATACAACTTACATACATCATCGACAATTTCGGAGAACCGATAAAAAGGAGAAAACGTGGAAAGATATTTCGCAAACCTTAAACTCAACAAGTAAATAGAAAATTATTGAAAAGTGTTGGAAACTTCTTAATTAAAATTATATTTCAGCAGATCTTTGTAAAATGCGCTGGAAAAGGGTTGAGGGATAAAAGTAGTGTTGGGCATAATCTGATTTCAGTGTAATTTAATTAATAATTCCATTACAGTTTAGTCAAATTACAAGGTAATCTAATTAAATTGTATTCGATTACATATCAATCAGATTACTTATGAGAGAATATGTAATATATCAAATGTGTAATCTGTTACAATATAATTAGATTATTTTGTAATCTAATTACATTGTAACAGATTACTTTGTAGATTACTTAAAAGAAATTAATAATATAATGAAATGAATTGAAAGAAAATAGTATTGTTCTCGTACGAAATTAGTTTTAGGGAGTTTTATGAAGAATTAGAATACAGATATCTTAAATATCTTAAATGTAATCACATTAATTAGATTAACATGTAGCGGGATTAACTTGTAATAGATTAATGTGTAATCAGATTAACTTGTAATCACATTACACGTTAATCGATTACATTATGTAATTATGGAAATGGATTACATTAGTAATCTGTTACAAAGTAATCTGATTACAGATTACATGGTTAATTGTAATTGTTAATCATTAATCAGATTACATTTTGCCCAACACTGGATAAAAGGCTGCGAAAAAATGATTCACTACCATCTGGGAATGATGCAGAGGAGCCCTTTAAAAAGAAGTTGAAATATTTTGATTGTATAACTTTCTTGGACGAGTTCGCGGATGCTAGAAGGTAAGTTTTTTATATTTCATAAATGTTATGCCAGTGTAATAAAATAAGACAAATTTTACCGGTTTCAGATCCATTGGAAATGACACTTGATGAATTCTTTAGTGATGAGTTATTGGATCAGCTACAAATCACTGACGAAAACGGCAATGAGGGAAATGTGTTCACTTCAACTGCATCGAAATCAGCTGAGGGCACTTCACAGCCGCAAAAAACTTTTCCGAGAAAGCATGATGAAGCGGACCCTATCCAGAAGAAGTTCTGCGAAATTCTGAAAGCAGCTAAGAATACCAAAAACCAGCACAGAAGTGGTGGATTAACTCACTCCGGAGTTCGATAATCCAGTCTACTCCGCTTCATGTGAACAAGGTAATTGACACTAATGTATTTTGACGTTTTCCAAATGTTTTATTAATTTTTTTATTTTTAAAACTGAGGTGGCGGTGACGTATTGAATAGCAGTAAATGATAATGGATGTTTAATTCTTTCCCCTGGTCAATAATAAACTACCTACATGATACAAAGATTAACAATGTATGGCCGAATTATCTATCGATTAGTTGCTTGCCTCATTTGGGGACAAAAGTTATAAATTTGTTCGTTTCAATTTCAATCGTCCTTATCACAGTGAAACAAGTTTTATTTTGGAAATTTCTTTGCTTTCCTACTAGTACATAATTACTTTTCTCGAAGTGAAGAACAAACGAAGAAACTAATGTGTTGTTAAATGTTTTAATATATTCAAAACGTATTTCAGTCAATGTAATACGAAAATTCAAAGCAAATTCGCTGGGAATGACATTTGTGTCCAAATGACGTAGTAACGCAAAAAGTTCCCCTCGAATCTTATAAATTTTTATGGGAAAATCTTGCAATGTCAATAAGCAAAGTAGATAGTGAAATAGTATTCATAGGAAAGATACATTATGTTTTTATACATATAATAACTAGTGTTATATTTGATTTTGTAAATATTCGTGCATAGCATTTCTCAACGGAAAAGCTTCTTCTGATGCTCGATTGGAGCGAAAAGTTCGAGTTGATTGAAGACCTACTTCTCTCCATTTTTCTTCTCTATCTACCAGCTCGTGCGAAAAATAGCCGCTATCGTGGTCAAGCATTAGAAAATTATGCAAAACAAAAGTTGCCAGTATTATTTTATCAACATTTTGTGGTAAAGCGTGAATATTACTGCCAAGTATCCTCCATCGGTTTGCCAAAATTCCAAAAGTATTTTCAATCAAGATGCGAGCCCTTGATAACCGGTTATTGAAATTTTCGTTATCTGCGGGTAAGTTTCGACCAGGGTAAGGACGCATCAGGTTCCGTTTTAAAGGAAATGCAGCATCTCCTACGAAGTAATGAGGAAAGGTTATAGTTGAATGTGGTAACACTTTTGGCTGCGGAAAAGGGAGCAAATTCTTCAGAAGCTTTCTTCCAAAGGAATTTCCAGCGAATACACCTACATCGCTTTGGCTTCCATACACACCGACATCCACAAAATGGAGTGAGTAATTGCTGTCACATGTTGCGAGCAACACATTAATACGTTTGCCATTTATGGCTCCAATGCAGTTAGGCATTTGAGCCTTGTTCAAGAAAGCGTCGGCTATGATTTTCCATTCATTTTGATTTGGAGGAGTAAGGTAAATCCCATGGAGTTCCTCCCATATTGCGTCATATGTTTCGTAGATAATTTTCCTAATGGTCGAAACTCCCATTTTAAAGGACCAGGCTAACACTTGTGGTGACGTTCCGTGAGCTAAATACCTGAAAGTATAATAAATAATAGTGATTCCTTGTGCTTTTCTTAGAGATTTTCTATTGACTTACATCAACGTAAGGGCAAGTCGATTTTCCGGTTCTATCGCTTTTCTTTTTGAATACCGATCAAGACGTTCTTTCAGGAGGCATAACAGCATATTAAATTTTGCTACACTCATCCTCGTTATTTAATAAAGTGCTCTACATCTTTGCTTTTAATTTTTCAATCTCTCTCTAGATAAATTTACTTCACGCACCCACCACCTCCTTTTTCTATATTGTTTGTAATAAATAAATTTGTTAGGTTGTGTATACCATATTTAGTAAGTCACAATGTGCATTAATCTATCCATAATTATACGTTCAAAAATTGAACCTATGTTTTTACCGTGAATACAGTACGAGACAACCAAACCATATCAAGAGATATATCTTCTTCTTTTTCGTTGTCGCTGCAATTGTGTTTCATGTTTGTCCACGGAGGACTTTGACAGTGGTTGCTACTCATAGTTGTCGCCGGTCATCGTAATTGTGTTTAGGCCTTTAGCTTTAAGTAATAGTGCAGTCCATTTTTACATAATTTATTATTTACATGTTTAATAGTTTTCAGATATTTATTATCACAAGTGTTTGCCCAGTTTACTCGTTTTCATGTTCTTATTCTAAGTTTACCTTTAAGACAAAAGGCTAAAGACAGCCTCGACACAACAATCTAAAGACATACAATGTAGTGATGTTCCTAAGGTAATGGCTTTTATTTTTAGCGAATTTTGTTATGACTCATTATAAGTATTGTTACTTTTATTATATTTTACATCCTTGAGAATGGTCAAAACCCATGACCGAAATATATCGGATTAATAGCACAATAGGTGTTTACCGTATTCAATCCGGGTCATAGAGAAACCTATGCATGATATAAAATGTCTTTTATAAATGATGGCTTTCTTAAGTTGGCGATCCCTCGTGCTTTCTGGTAAGTCTAGGAAATAGCGATTGAAGAGGATATTATTTACTGGAATTTTATGTGTTTTAAAATCACAACGAAAGTTGACGGTTTTGCTTTTTATTATTATTTTTCTATCTATTTCAATTCGTAATTTTAACAATTTTTTATGAATTTAATTATTCTAATATGATGAATGAATGAACTTTTAACAATTTAATCAGGTTTTCTATAAACTTAGCGAAGCAACTCCTAATCGAATGAAAAAAACGACTGCCCCAGGCTTGGGCTCGCTGCCCCCAGGTATCCACGATATTCGATTTTAAAAAAGTTTTTTAGATTTTTTTAATTATTTCCTCATGACGCGACGTTGAAAAAACCTACGTGAGAAAATGCAAAATTATTCTATGCAGTATGATTGCATGAAACGAATGTAACTTGATATGCCTGTTGTTGTCATTGTAAAATATTACTTTTAAGACGGCAAGAATAATAGTGTGTGTGTAAATGCAATTTGGAGGAATAAAGCGATATATGTATATTCTGTGTACATACGCGGGGGAGGAAGGCACTGTATGTAGGTAGAGCATACCATGTGACGTGATAAATGAAGCTGAGTTAAATTTTCATTTTTAGGGTCAATATATTGTATTGGATATCATATTTATTTATAGACTTATGCTTGTGATGCGAGCCATTGGGCACCTGAGTCACAACAGCTGCATAGCCGGTAGCATCGTGGAAGTTACTTTGTTGAAGTTCTTGTAAGTCTGTGATTTTACAGCAAGGGGTTAAACAACTAATAACCAGTCATCCTAGACTAGACGACATCATTTCCACAATCTTCCTTGTCGGGGATGAAGATTAAATTTGTTATTGAGGAAAACTAGTTTCGGCACGCGAATTTAGGAATAGATTAAAGATTACTCAATAAAAATATGCTAGCCAACGGTATTCATCCTCATTTTCTAATGTGTGTATCGTTGATATTGCGGAATGTTTACCCAGCTTGGAAGGAGTACATGAGATGGCAAAAAATGTCACTTGCATTTATCTTGCTTTCGCCAAGAGCAGGATGGTAATTTTTGGCACTAAGAATTCACATGAAACGGAAATAGTATACATCGAGTCATCTTGGTGTCCATGTTTTGTTCTCCACACATTGAAAAATTATGTGAGAGACTCCTATCGAAATTCTTTGGATCTGGAAATCTTTCAAAGTATATTGACATTAGAAGTATCTTGAAGAACTTAGAGAGTATTGTGCATGCGTTTCATTTACATGGGCTCATCTTATTGAGCTCTGCTATAATCTTGAATTTCAACAAATTCAAATGGTCATCACTTTGAGCTGATTTAAGATTTTCTTTTGTTGAGTTGTGTTCATTGCAGTTTTGCTTACAACTTTATGTATTAGGAAGTTATTTTATAAAAATATTAAAATTCCCCGGTGATGTAAAATTAAAAAATTCCCGGATAATAAAAACAAACAAGGTTCATAGCAAAATCGAATAAGTACTCGCTAGTAATACCTAAACATCGTGATTTTTTATTAATAAATAAAATAAATATTTGGAAAAATATGGGTGTCAATATTTAAGAGGGCCTTGATATAATGCATATTATCTGCCATCGTTTAATAAGAACAGTGTCAAATTTGAAGTAAATGTTTGGAATGTTCTTCTCGTGTAATATTATATAAACTGGCAACAAATTCTTCTCCTTGAAAGGTAGTGCTTCGTAGCTTTTCTAGCCGGTAGATGACTATGTTTCCTTTACGCCCAACTATAGCATGGATTTAATGTCCAGATGGTTATTTTCCAAAGCCGGTGCTATTTGGCGTAGCTTTGAAATCATCTGGTGCCGATATCAAATTACGGAAGAGGTTGGACGGGCAGAAGGAATGAATGAAGCTGACAAAAAAGAAGAAGATGAACCAATGCCACAAACACAGATTGAAGGAACAAGTGATAAATCCGAACAGCCTACTACATCTTCTATATTGAAGAGAGAATCCTCCGGAGGCTCGTCGAAGAATATATCAAAGAAAAGAAGAACTAAAGTACCTGAAAGACCAAATATCTCCATAAGTCTATGGGGCTTAATAAAAAATTTTATTGGACAAGATCTTACCAAAATTCCACTACCCGTAAATTTCAGTGAGCCATTATCTATGCTGCAAAGATTAACTGAAGACTTAGAATACGCTGATCTTCTAGATAAGGCTGCAGGCTGTGATGATTTGCATAAGCAGATTGCATATGTGGCTGCATTTACGATTTCTAGCTACTCAACAACAGATCAGCGGGTTCAGAAACCATTCAATCCAGTTCTAGGAGAAACATTCGAATTTGATCGGACAGCTGATCTTGGATGGCGTACCATTTGTGAGCAGGTTTCACATCATCCTCCAATATCAGCTTCCTTCAGTGAAGGAAAACAGTGGAAATGCATGCAGGAATTTTCTGCGGAAACTAAATTCACCGGAAACTCACTTGCTCTAAGGCCGTTAGGTCAAGCAACAGTTGAATTTAAACGTACTGGTAGCAAATATAACTGGACGAAAGTTACAACAACAGTTCGAAATATAATAATAGGAAAGCTATATTTAGAGCATTCTGGTGATATGGAAATTGTGGGTGAAGACAATGCCAAAGGTATAAAGTGCCACTTGAAATTTTTCGGAGATAGTCTATTCACAAGAGAGCCCAAGAGAAAAGTCGAAGGTATAGTGATAGGTGCTGATGATCATAAAAAATTGTTACTAAATGGCAATTGGGACAAGAAATTGGACATAATACCTGTCAACACATTGGAGGAGATTGACAAGAAATATGAATTTAATACAGAAGCGAGTTGGACGATTTGGACCAGAATAATACCTCCGCCTGAAAATGAAAAATGTTACAATTTTACAATTTTTGCCAGTCAACTTAATGAGCCAGAGGACAATGTGGCTCCAACTGATTCAAGGCGACGTCCAGATCAGCGTCTCATGGAAGAGGGAAAATGGGATGAAGCTAATGCAGAGAAATTAAGGATTGAAGAAAAGCAACGCGAAGATAAAAAAACAAACAAACAAATAAAAACTCCAATTTGGTTTAAGCAAGTGAAAACAGGTGACCGTGTTACTCACATATACGGAGAAGAATATTGGAAATGTAAAACACACCAGGATTGGTCCAGATGCCCTGATATATTTGGAAAATAGATGAGAATTTTTTCAAAGATTAGCTGAAAAAATAAGAAAACTTACTCAAATGATACGCAGAAGACTTAATTCAAATTATGGCAATGGCGTATGAGGTGATCTGAAAATTGCTGCATATCGTTTGGTTACCGAAACACACAAACACTTGTAGAAGCTACTTGAAAAAAATATTCATTTTGTAATCCACTGTAGCCAGTAGTTATACATGGCAAGGATATTCTCGACATTCACTGTTTAAATTTTATATTTATCGAAGGAAAGATTTTTGTTTTTAGTTTAATTATTATTTTTTTTTGCTTTTATTATTTATTTAACTAAGAACTGACTGGGCACAAAGGTTTTTTAATTTTAAAAATTTCCCGTATTTATAACTAGCTCAGTAAAATTTATATTTAATAATAATAAAAATAATAAATTATGAAAGTTTCATAATTTTTGCGCTGTAGCTTTCAGGCTGGAACTTGTAAAGTTGAACGGATGCCCCAGTGGGCATAATAATAATAATAAAAAAAAAAATCTTATTTTCTGTTGTAATAATTAACACTAATTTACGTTATGTTGTTTGGCCAATTTTTTTTGTTTTCAGTTTTTAGCTTAGGAATTTGAACCCAGGTTTGATAGCTTAGCATGAAGTCTTCCCTGTAAGTAATCCCTAATGCGTTAAATGCCCGTCTAATAGTATTTGAGCCTGGAACAGAATAAAGGGAATCGAGAAAAATCTGTCTTCTGAAAATTTCTCTTAGTATATTTCAAAGGTACTCACTCTTTTTTATCTATAATCCTAATATGCCCTTTATGTGGAAAAAATAATATCAAACCTATGTAAAAACAAGTAAAAAATCTAGAATTGGTCTAACAAGGGAAGGATCCTTCTAGTCAACGCTGATTTCGTCCAAATTCACAGTGGCCGCTATTGCTGAATCCACCGGAAGAGTTTGAGAATTTCGCAGTTTGTGATTATCGAAAACGTTCTAAGTAAAAAAATCAAGTTTTCCTTGATTATTGAAAACAAGTGAATCGAATCCTGATACTAGAATGTGGCTGTTATGCCGGTGGATTGAACAATCGCATCGTGAAAGGGAAATTAATCTTACTTGCGGCGGGAGTCTTTAATCCGTTGGATGGAGCAATACAGGCCAGTATATGTAAGATTTGACTAGATATGAAAGTAATGCGGGAGCTCCAGATGGCCAAGTCAAACTGAAATAATGCATAATGTAGGGGAGCCCGGAGTTCAAAATACCGTTTTCAGAAAAATATATTATAATTACCGTCTTGTGGGTATATTCGCATGATTTCTTTTCCTTACAATTATCTATAATCTGTATTCTTTCATATACAAAAATCCGGTAGCTATAATCCCAATTAGTTTAGGAGAATTTTCCAAAATAAGATTACGGGATTCGCTAAGTTACTTTCGACTTATAATAATTAGCTGCATATATAGGCAGAAAAACATCCAAGCAAGCGTCAGGCTTCCTCGCAGCTCACCTCAGAGAAATGAAAACAAAATGATACCACCGGGCTCGGTACTGTTATTGTAATTTTGTTAGTACACTTGTTGACAGAAGTAGGCCTGAGAGAGACAATTTTCAACATTGAGCAAAGCCCGACTTGCGGCTAGACCTTGAGGCTAGCTGCTGGCTTGGTTTTGTGTTGCATCATTTAAAAACCAGTGTTGGAAATTTTGACAACACCTCGAGGAAGCTTCGAGGCCTGGATGTGTTTCTGCCATATAGGTGTGCTACTGAAAAGCAACCCCGCCTTATATCGGCCGGATTCCAAATTCCTGTTTCTAAATTCATTGTTATTTTTTTGTAATTTTTTGAGGATGTTACGAAATTCGGACAGGAGCGGGTTACAGATTAGTAACCCACCACCATATGTGTATTAATATAGAAAAATTTAAAGAAATTATTTGGTGGGGGAGGGGATATTTGTTTTATATTCCACCATTTGTGTAGAAGATTCGTACAAAATTTCATCAAAATCGGATGATAAATTCAATGTCAAAAGGTCATTCATATATACTAATACAAAAAAATTTCTCATTTCCTGAATTCGGATGCTCTAAGGGAGGTAGAGTAAATATCATACGATTTGCAAAATTCCTTTTGCTATTTATTTTGTGATTCTTTTCTGATTATTTTTTTAGTACATTTTTCTTCCTCGGCCAACATTTCTGCCTCAAGAATTATTTTCAAAATGTTTTTCTGCGACTTATCGAATAATCCAATTTTTTATTTCCTTACTGATGCACTTTTATCAAGAGATTATCTATACAAAATCTTAAGACACTTTCACATCAAACACAAGAATCAAAAAAATGTAAACAGAAAAACTCAATTTATTCCACTTTGAAACAAGATTTTTGCTCCACTGATTAATAAAATCATGGGAAATAGGATAAGCTAATAGTTTTACTAATAAATTAGTGTATATATTTCAGATTTTTAAGATAAACACAACTTTTATTTTTTATCGGCCGAACTTTACCGCCGAAAAAGTTTTTCGGCCAATAAAACATAAAAGTTGTGATTTTCTTCAAAATCTGAAATAAATATAACTATTTTCTCAGTAAAATTCTTAGTTTATCCTATTTCCTTGGATTTTATTAATCATTGGAACAAAAATCTTGTTCTCAAGTGGAATAAATTGAGTTTAACGGTTTTCTGTTTTTGTTTTTGATGTGAAAGTGCCTTTAGACTAATCGAATATCATTTACCTATTTAAAAAGAATTAAATCTATAAAAATGTTGCATGCCCAATTTATGCCATATACCGGCGCTCTCTGAAAACTCACGGAAATTGTACTTACAGAATCGGTAATCTACGATTCTTCTCTGTAGTTGAAATTTTACCCGAATGAATTTAGCGCTTTCGTCCTTCAAATCCTGTTGAAATTAACCTGCGACAATTCCCGCGAAAATTTGTAAATTTGAGCATTTTCCAAGGGGTAAGTAATCCTAGAAAACCCAGGGATACCCTACATTATGGATTATTTCGGTTTTGCTTGGCCATCTGGAGCTCGGATTTGCATCACTTTCATTTCTAGTCAAACATTACATTTACTGTGAATTTGGACGAAATCGGTGATAAAGAGTAGGAACCTTTCCCTTGTAAGAACAATTCTTATGATACCCTAGATGAATGGCCGTAATGTAATTTGGTATGTTCACCCATTTGTATAAGTGTAATTTTTGAAGTGGTTTTACGCATATATTTCTAGAACGATTCGTGGGAAATTTCATATTCTGAAGAGCTTTTCAGTACAATATAAACGTCTACGACTGATCGTTTTCACAGTATACGTAAAAATCATTAATTTTTATATAGCAACACCAAGAAGGAATTGCCTGATTTAGTCCATTTTTGAAATTATTTTTACTATTTTTATGAAGACTCCGAGTACAAAATTTCAGCTCTCTCTGTTAATGCATTCTCATACAATGTAGGGTCCGCCAAGTAACTTTTTTTTTTTTTAAACAGGGCGCAAAACATCGAGTGTAGCTTCGGCTGTGTGGCACGTAGCGCCGTCCTGTTGAAACCAAATGTTGCCAATATCCTCCTCTTCAATTTTCGTTCAACATGGCCCGATAACGATTGCCATTGACTGTAACGGCCACTCCTTGCTCATTTTCGAAGAAAAATGGCCCAATTA
This sequence comes from Dioctria rufipes, assembly GCA_963924295.1. Taxonomy (NCBI): domain Eukaryota; kingdom Metazoa; phylum Arthropoda; class Insecta; order Diptera; family Asilidae; genus Dioctria; species Dioctria rufipes. Next base: position 20,921,983 of record OZ002742.1, read on the forward strand.
TGCCTCTGGACCAAAATCCGCACCAAACAGTGACTCGTTTTGGGTCTATCGGCTTTTCAATGTATGCGTGCGGGTTTTCTGTGCCCCAAATCCGACAATTTTGCTTGTTTACATACCCGCCAAGATCAAAATGAGCTTCATCCGAAAAGATGATTTTTTTGGCAAAATCGGCATCTTCTGTAAGTCGATCGCAGGCAATATTTTCCAGCGTTGTTCAAGCGTATACACAACCATATTCGTTCAGCGGAAGAATAAAACTAATTATCTGTCAAATCAGACATGAGCTAAGTGTTACTATTCACGAAATAAGCACTAGTTGAAAAAAAAAACGTTAGATGGCGGACCCTATATATAGTGAAAGACGAAATTTTTGTGTGGCAACCCCACGAAGGAGTTGCCCGATTTGTCTTAGGTTCAAACTTAATTTTACTTCTTTTTTAAGCCCGTGTGCAACATTTCAACTCTCTAAGTTCACGCACGCGCTCTCGAGTTATCGTGCGCAGAGACGGACTGACGGACAGACGGACATGCAAAAATTAAAATAATTTGTAATATTGTTCGTGGGTGTCCAACCCATTTTTCTCTATACTAGCATTATTTCTGTGCATTACAAATGGGGTGACAAACTTAGTATATCCTATCTCTCTAGGGCGATGGTGGCGACCCTATGGCAAAATTTTGCTGGCACGTGAAAGGTAATTTATTAAATTGGATTTAATATAGATTAATTTTAAAATTAAACCATGTTTTGGATGAAGTTGCGTGTGCTTTTGTAAAATAAACTTGTCCACTCATTGCAAAGTACTTATGCATAGTCCACGTCAAAGATAACCTAATAAGAAGATAGGACACAGCCGAATAAAATTGTCAATTTTCCATGTTTTCTAGAAAAAACAAATAAAGTCATATACTTTCGTCATTTGCATGAATGACTGAAAGGAACTTAGCTATTCATTATTAAAGTGCAACTGAGATAACGAGTTAAAAACAAAAATTGAGAGAACGTAGAATTATCCGAATGATAAAATCTTCCTGATTACCTTCAAAATCCTTTCAAGCTATTCGTAATAATATTCATCGGGTCACACTACATTAATCCTTTGAGAAAAAGATAAATTTCGCATTGAACAACGTACTAAAAGGAGATGTGAAATTTCTGCCAAATAAACTTCTCATTTTTCCCGAAAATATCAGAGAATCCAGCATGAGTTAGACCCGCTTAATCTCTTCACAGCAAAACGAAAAGATTTTATTGCTCGATAAATTTAACTTAGAAATACTTTAGTCAACATCTCTATTGAAATTTATGGATAGTCGTTCAAATATAATTGCTGCATGTTTTGTTGCCTCAAATGTAATTGGGAAGCACAGAAAACCATTTAGAGATAATGGTTAAAATGTGCACCAATTTTGTTACAAGATTTTGAAAACAATGAAAAAATTATCCAAAGAATAAAAGATATGTCTTTGGCTAGAAACACTGTGAAAGGCAGGATCTTGACCCTTGGGGCTACAAACATAAGTCATCAGCAAAAAATGGGCATAAATGCTTCTGGTTTATTTTCTCTCTGCCTTGATAAGAGCACTAACATAACTGGATCAGCGCGGTTAGCAATTTTTATTCGTTAGGCTGTTGGAAATAATATCAAAGAAGAAATGGTAAGTTTAATATCATTAGGAATAACAACAAAAGGAATAGATATTTACAATGCAATTGTAAATGCACATGCTGAAAACGCATAGATCCTTTCAAAATTGTAACGACTAATGGTGTTCGCAATATGTCTGGAGAGGTAAATGGGCTTGTGAGCTTGTTTGACCAGCTCGTTGGACATTCAATTCTGGGCTTTCATTGTATCATACATCAGTAGGCTTTGTCTGCAAAGGCTGGTTTAAAGTCATTGAACGATATTATAATTCTTGTTACACAATTAGTAATTTTATATCTGCACGCTCTATAAACAAACAACAATTTTCTCAATTACACTGTGTTACAAAAAAAGTTAAACTCGGTATACTTTTGACGAGACATGGTGTAGGTTGTAGGTCTAGTGGAACTAAAGTAACAGGCATACTAGAAATTTCTCATACACCCTCAAAATCTCATTTTAGACCAAAAAAACCGTTATTCGGTAGGTCCATGTATATAATAATTTATAACTCCGCCATTTTTAATTCGATGTCGAATTTTTTTGTGGTACATGAAAGAAGAGAGATAGGCCTTTCTAGCAATATATTCCTTCCTTTGTTGCGATGAAAAGTCACGAAGTTACAGTCGAAAATATTTAGAATTTACCATTTTTTACACATTTTTTCAACTTTGGCAACAATTTGATGGCTTATTTTGCTCTACAATATTTTTTTTTCTGTTCATATCTCTAATTCGATTCCGCGTCTAATGATCATTTGTTAACTAAAATCACTTGAAATTTGATTGAGTTATCGATTTTTTTCTCATTAAGCAGCTATATTTCCATATAATATTAAACTACAGAGAAAGTTGAAGAAGCACTGGACTTTAACCGCGAAAACTGTGAAAACGCGAAAAAATGCAATAAATAATAAACAACTAAAACAACAACATTAAAAATGGCGGAGTTATAAATTATTATATACATGGACCTACCGAATAACGGTTTTTTTGGTGTAAAATGAGATTTTGAGGGTGTATGAGAAATTTCTAGTATGCCACTACTTTTAGTACCACTAGACCTCCAACCTATACTCATGACATACTCGTCAAAAGTATATTTTCGCTGTAACACAGTGTTATTAACAGAGGTAAATTCGGTGTACGATGGTTTACTGCAGTACAACAACATCCGATGTTCAAGTCATGGAAGAGTTCTTCAAAGATTCGTTGATTATTTAGGTGTAATTAGACTTGTTTTTTTTTTAAATAACGAGAAATTAATTGAAAAATATAACCAAATTAATGGACACTGAAAGGATTTCAAAACTCATATTTTTTACTGACTTCTGTTCGCATTTAAATGAATTAAATGTGAAACTGGAGACAATTATTATAATTTTTGCTATAATTAAAGCTTTCGAAATTTTTAATCGGGATATTATTTCGAATATATATAAATATTTTCCAAACCAAAGTCAATTCTTTGAAAATTTAGATTCCCATGAAAAAAATTACAAAATTAAATTAACAACAAATTTTTCTGAAATTTTTCAGTCTATAATGAACGAATTTACTTTAAGATTTGAAGAATTAAAAACATTTGCAGAAAAAATTAATTATGTTCCCAGACACGATATCGTCAGATAAACTTAATTTAATGATTTTTGAGTGGCTGAATTTGGAAGATGATTGATTTTCAATCCAGTTCCATATGGATACAAAAGTTTGTCGATTTAAGAAATGAACTGGAAACCATTGAATATGATCTGATTATTGAGTACCTTTCATAAGAATGCGGCGGAAAAAGAATTATTAAAAACATGGAATGCCATTCCTGCAACATTTAGTTCTTTAAAAAAACTGGAGGTAGATATTCTATTAATTTTTTCATCCAGATAAGTATGTAAATCAGTTTTTCCTGAATGGAATTTTATAACAAACAAATTTGGAAATAGAATGACTGAAGAATCAAGTGCAGCATGTGTTTTATTAAAAGTATCGAAATATGATCTTGACATAAAATATTTGTCTACCAATAAATAAAAATAAAAATCCCATTGATAGTTATAATTTACCAATGAATTCATAAATTAGTATTTTTTTTTAATTATTTTTTAATGTCAATTCTTTATATTTAAATATTCGATTTCATTTAATTGTCCTTGTTTTAATTGAGCTGCTTCCAAGTCTTAAAATTTTTTAGTTTTTCTGCAAGATAATAGGTATGATGTTTATTATGTCAATTTTGATACTGGAAATATATTCCTATTTTTGTTCTTATGCATTTTCGAAAATTAAAAATATTTGTAATTGATGTATTTTGCAGCGTTGGTAATTTTTTTATTTTAAATTTATTTGTACATTCATAGATTGTTAGAAGGTAAAATGATTGTGTATATAAAAGCATAATATATGTTTAGTTAGCTTTTGTATATATTTTTAAAATTGTCTATATAAAATTCTGAAACACCTATATTTTTATAAATTTTTCGTAATTAGAAACTGTCCAGCACGCCAACAGCGTGATAAGTAATACTTGTAATTTTCTAGCACGCGCCCATAAAAAAGTTAAAAGTTCGCCACCGCTGATCTAGAGCATAACCTTGGAGATTTCGCTATTAAAGACTTGTACGCTGATTAAACGGAATTACAAAACCTTTTCCTTACTGGAATTGAGACAAAAAATTAGTTGTCAAAATATATACATATAAAATTACGGAATTTCTAAACTTGTATGAAAATTCTATTTTTAATTTATCCTTTTCCTATTTCCAATATTTTAATATTTGCAATATTTTAATTTTGACGGCTTTTTACTCTCGAAGAAATTTGATTGTGGCGTATTTAAACTTCCACAAAAATATAAGTGGAGAGTTGGTTGGTTATTTTGGAGGTATTAATATTATTTCGCACTTAAACTTTCTTTATATGATGTATACCATGCAAAATTAGCATAATCACAAGACCTTTACTGTTTCTCAAACGACGCATTTTTACGTCCACGCTCCCTCCCTCGCAATATCATCACGAAGAAATATGTGATGATTAAATTTTATTTCTTCTTCTTGAGTATTGCAGTGGTTCTCTCCCACAGTGAATTTTTCATTAAATAATCAATTCACTTCTTGAATTCCACCTCTTGCGACCTATTTCATGTCAATTTGAGCAAATTAAAAAGAAAAAAATTGTGGAATTGGTGGAACAAGGTGCGAATTTTCTCGCGTAAGCCATGGTATTTCAAGAAGAAGACTATCGCCAAATTTTTCCCCTAAATTAATTCTCTATTTTTGTCACATTTTTTGGTGATTTCTTTTGTTATTGTTTGTGAGTTAAAGGATCTTAAAAATTTTCCAATTGTGATAAAACAATTCCATAGATAAAGGACAATTTGAAGTCTTTCTTATCTCTTATAATTCAAATGTTCTCGGTATTTTTAGATGGTATATTAGAATTTTTTTGAAAAGATCATTGCGTTGTGATAAAATTTTCGAACTCTGTGATTTTTTAAAGGAATATATTTGATTAAAATTTTGACATTTTTAGATCCCTTAACTGTAAATCTTTTATGGGTGTTATGGAAAAATACCTTACAATACCTTACAAAAGACCCAAATAATCAAAATGCATGCTTGACTTAGTGACGCAAGTTACAAATTGCTAGAAAGTGCAACGCATCACTCTGGATGCATTCAAGTGTGGTCAGTGATACTATGCTTTGGTAATCAAAGCATAGATATGGGTCAAGCATTTCTTCATGAAGTGAAAATGCAAGGTAGGGCATATTATAAATTTTGTAGAAATATACACCATAGGATTAATTATAGATTAAGCGAATCAATTGCATATATAGAGCAAAGAAGTAATCAATAAAACACAGTCTGTAGAATGTCTTTGGAGAGTTTCATTACTGGGAGTTCTGCTGTTGAGCTGATCCCCATCTTATCTCCTTTCTCCAACTTTTTCACAAGAAGAATTAACGCCATGGGCTGCTCTTCTTTAGTATGCTAAAGAATTAATGCCTCCGGGCTGCTCTTGCGAATATCCTCGTAAAAACATGACTATGTAAATGGTATTCAGGATAAAAGGAATCATATCACTATACTTACGCCAGAATCTTACATACTAAAGTAATGGTTGCCTTTGATTACAATACCTAGGATTTAGATATACTCTTTATGCATACAACCCCTAGAGCATACAATACATGGGTTTATTTCGGGCTCAGATCTACAATCACTAACGTTGTAATTTGTCTCGGATACCATTGGTGAGTTTGCAAAAGGCTACCATACAGCTTGTGTTTATAAACAGACTTTAGTAAAGCCTTCGATAAGTTAATCACACCGTAATACTGTCGAGATTTGTAAATTGGATAAATAGTTTACAGAACATACTAAATCCATTTCCGCTATTCCATCTTTAGAGTTTTGAACGCTACGCCTGGCGTACCTCAAGGCAGTCACTTGGGATCTTTGTTCTTTATTCTGTCTATTGACGACATTGTCTATGCTGTGAGGCTCTGAAAAGTCTTGAGTTATGCTGATGACGTCAGACTTTTCGCCCAGATTAAATCGTTTAACGGTTGTGAACTGCTAATGAGTGATATTCAAAAAATTTTACGACAAATGTGAGTAAATTTTGACTTTCTACAGGAATCTTCTTCTTCAATTCATCCCTCAACCGACTCTCTCGATACTGAGAAAACTTTTATTACTGACTTATTTTCATGTACTTATCATTTCATCACATTTAACATAATGCGATCTTTTTATTTTTTCATAGTACTGCTCTCTTCGAGATTTTTTCTGTCCTCAAAACATTGGGCGCAGATTTGTGGAGCAGCTCATCCAAAGAACTTTTAGAAATTTGGTAGAACTGAAAAATTATAAGATTTGAGAAATGCTGCCTCACTTTATCAAAGGAATGTACCCATGAGTTTCGCGTTAATCTCCTATTCATCCGGCGTCATTTTAGGTTTTTCTTCTCTTCTCTGAAAAGGTGTAAGGAATAACTCAGCCCTTCAAATCGAGCGCTCCTCTACAAGTCCTAAATTAGACCTAGAATGGAATACAATTCCCATATATGGGCTGGGGCTGGTTGCACAACCTAAGCTTTATTGGATTTTTTCCAAAAGAGAGCCTTCAAGCTCATTGGCGATGTGGCATATTATATCGACGTACTCGAGCTGGTGCCGCAATGTTGGATGTCTTTCGCTCCTTTATCGCTACAAGCATGGTCAATATTCCGATGAAATATCTAGTCTAATCCTTTGTAGATTAATTCCTGCACGTAATACTCGCTCTGAAAGCCGCTCACATCCTCCCCCCATAAAAATATTTTCGGCCGTACAGTAAAATTCCATGAGGCTTTTTTATCCCAAACTGTACGAATGTGGAACAGTTTGCCATCTTCTGTTTTTCCTTCGGCATATAATCTGCGGAAGTTTAAGGGCGACATACATCGGCACCTCCGCCACTCTCCTCATATCCCCTAATCCTTTCCCTATCTCCTTCCTGCCATGCTCTGCTTTGTATCATACAGTATCCTCTGAGCTTGGCTAAATAATATACAAAACATAAAAACAGAATTAACATTACCAACTCATCCATCAACAACTTAAAGAATTTCGCAAGTAATATTCTCGATTCAAAAGAAAGTTTAAGTTCCAGTCCTTGATAATATAAAATAAAGCGTATTAGTGAAATTTTCCAGAATGCCTTTTCATTCTAAACCGGGTATGAAATTCTAGGGAAATCAATTAATAAAATCACTGGAATGACTGAGGTTTAGATTAAAACAGGATCAAACAAGGGATCAATGTGATAACTAAAAAATTGTAAGACAGGCAATTACCATTTCGTATAGGGTGACCCAGACCTATTTAAAATTAAGCCAATTATATTTTAATATTTCGTAATCTATGACAAATTGTGCCTGCACTAATAATAATCCGTGGATAAGAAACATTGCCTAAAATTCATTTCCAGCCAATTCCACAAATATTCCGGCATTAAGAAAGAAGATTGACACTAATGTCAAGTGATTTCATTAACAGCCTTAAATAAGTCAAAAGCCATCAAATAGAATATTTGCAGAAAATCACAGCTAGAGATTCCTCTGAGAAGTATTAATCCTTGAGCAACATTAATATCCGGTTGGATATAGGCGGAGCTTGTATGGCTAACCACAAGTGCGCCGGAAACGAAGGGTCCATATACATTCATATAACCAGAAAAAAACAACACCCTCTCAATTATACAGGATACATATATACTCACATCTCATAGCTTGTGGTTAACCGCAAGGTATAATTGGTTGTCTTCTGCTCATGTCCTTCAATGTCGAATAAAATTTTGGCCAAACCGACAACTTGAATGCATCACTTCCTGCTGGCAAGAAAAAACAAGTTTTTTTTTTTCTTCTTAGAAAACTTTCTTCCATTCGACATCAGCGCTAGCAGCGAAATTTTCTTGAACTTTCTATTTTTAAGAAATCCAAGACACATTTTCTTTTTCCTTGAAAATTTCTCCAAAAGAAATTATGAAAAGAAATTCCAATTCCCCTTCTTATTGAGAGCGTTGCAATTTCCCGGCTCCTGCTATGATGAAAAACTGTACATAAAAAGGAGGCAGCATTTCTAAATGGGGAAAATTCCGCAGGCGTACTTCGCTGGATAAGATATTGTATATCCCCATTTCATGGAAAAGTGCTCCATTTTTCTTCAACTTCTTATAAGAAAATTTTCTCAAGGATATTTTCTTAGATGAATTTGCACCCTTTTTTAAACGAGAATTTAAGAAATGGCAATAGATGGCCATACTTGTGCCGTTTGAATTTTATTGGAATTGTGATGATAATTAAGTTCACATTTCAAATGAATGTTATTTTGATTAAAGGGTGGATGAATGGAGATTTTTCTTTTTCTGTTTTTAAAAACAACCACGAAATTTGCCACAGGGATGACGGGAATATACTTTCTGGATATGAATTTCCGACTGCGATGCTCAAAGTTAAATTTAAAATTTCCATGCTTAAGAAAGTAGTAAAAAGTCTTTTATAAATGGTCTAAGAAACAAACGATACATATGACTTCAGGATGGTAGATGGTACAAATTTGAAAATGAAATCCGAAGTAATTCAGCCATGCACAATTAAATTGAAGAAATTTCGTAGTGTAGGTTTGGCAATTGTGATGCCAACTGCTGGCTAGAAGCTAAACGCAAAAAATTTGCCATTTTAATTCCACATTTTATAGTTATGTACCTACTGAGAAATTATAATTGAAATATCATCCTGGAACTTTTTCCTAAAATTTATATTCGGATGGATGTTTCAAAGAAGCAAACCAACGAACAGCTATAAAGGTAAGAATTCTCTTAGGGAATGTAAAGTCAAGACTCTTTTACATAAGTCCCTCTGGTATCATGGTAAAAGATGATCTTATCCATTTCTGATGAGTGACAATTTTAAAATAAAAATATAAATTATATTACAATTTTCGAGAAGAACTCCAATTATTAATTAAGAGAGATTATGTGTGGTAGGTACCGCAAAAATTGAGACACAGAAGCACCCACCCTCTTCATTTGAGAGGTTAGCGATACCCCGCAAAAAGTGGTAAGAAATTTGTCTTATGTTTTATAGAAATTCGCACAATTCTTTGACAAAAATGTCGAGAACATCAAACCAAAAGGTATTTGATGCGGTCATTAACAACTACTGTTTCTCGATTATTCCAGGTCTTGACGATTAACTACTAGAGATTTTTTTTCATATTTTCGTAGGAAACGATTATGAAAGGGCCCATATCTCACTTGAAATTAAATTTGGAGTGGCAGTGGTGGAATGCTACATGAAGAAAAATTGGAGGGAATTAACGTAAATAAAATCGTGAATCTTGTTTCATTACACAATTCAAATATTTTTAAGCTTTAATGCTGTAAACATAATAAAGAGTAAAAACAGGCCGTATGAATAAAATGCAATCCCACAAGGTTGAGGTGTCCTCATTGGTTTTTACTACTGTCATTTGTGTTAAGCATTTATTTTAAACTTTCCGGGAATTTTTTTGGGAAATTTTGATATTTATCATTGACTTCTATCTGACTCAACGAATCACCTTTTTTTTTTTGTTTTTGTAATATTTTGTGATTTATGCTTGTGAGAAATTCTTCCATAAAATTTTCAATGTCATACCTTTTACTCCATTGGTCTTGGAGTCCTTAAGACCTTCATGGGCGTTCAATTTCTCTTGCCTGAGTTATTCCTTACTTATTATTTCCTGTACATCGGCCTTTGTTGGCTTTATTGTTTTCTGGAAGTGGTAGAATCAACATTCTGATCAATCTAATGGCGAAATATAAGGTTGCATGCTGCGCCTTGATTAATTTTTCGAAATCATTTTTCGAAGTTATCTTTCTTCTTAATATATAAAAATCCTGTGTCACTGTGTTTGTATACGCTAATCTCCGAAACCGCCCATCCGATTTCAATGAAATTTTGTGTATGTGTTTGGATGGCTCCAGCTTGAAAGGTAGGGTAGTTTTTGACACGATAGATGGCACTGTTGTCGAGGTTTAGAAAACTGCCTGAGAACCCTTCGACCCGGAATGCTGAAATTTTGTATACGGCGTTTTCATTAAAATTGCAAATACAAGTTCAAAGATGGTTTAAAGCGAGCAACTCCTTCGTATATGGTTGCGATACAAATATTTTGTTTTTTAGTGTATATTTGAACACTGCTTGACGACGAGTACACGTAGGAGCTGAAATTTGGTACGTGGAGTTTTCATAGCAATAGTAAATAAAATTACAATACAATAATGGTCTGAATCGGGCATCCCCTTCTTGATGTTGCCATACAAAATTTTGGCTCTTAATTATATATTTGGAAACTTTCTGAGAATGCGTCGACCTGGAGAGCTCAAATTTTGTACACTGCGGCGTTTTCATGAAAATTGCAAATACTAGTTCAAAATAGACCAAATCGGGCGATCCCTTTTGGTGCTGCCATATAAAACCTTAGGTTTTCACTATATATTTGGACACTGCATCACGCATCGACGTAGAGAGCTGAAAGTTTGTACACGGGCCCTTTTTTTAAAAAAATGTAAATTAAGTAAAAAAAAATGGGTTCAATCGGGCAACTCATTTGTAGAGTTGCCATATAAAAATTTGGTACATGACGTTTTCATAGCAATTGTAAACAAAATTTCAAAAATGGACTAAATCGAGTTACCCCTTCTTGGTGTTGCCTTACAAAACTTTTGTTTTCCACTATATACTTGGTAGCTACCTGAGAAGGTGTCGAGGTGGCGAACTCATATTTTGTACAGGGCTTTTCAAAAAAATTGCAGATACAGTTCGAAAATGGGACCAATCTGGGAACTCCTTCGTTGGGTTGCTATTCAAAACCTTCTTGGGCAATGTACTACTGTGCCCAAAAAATAAGGTGACATTTGAATTTAAACTGCGCGCGTCAAAGGAGTTGGCGAATTGGTTTCTTTTTTAGGTTGGTATGACTGTATTTGATATCTCTGCCAAATCACACGTCAAAATATTCATTAGTGTTTGAGATACGCTTCGTTTTGTGAGCTGCTAAAAGTGAATTTCTCGTTTTTTGCGATGTCGAAATTTGTTGAGCAAGGAATTTGCATTAAAATTTGTTTGTGGACTATTGACTACATTGACAAGACGAAATGCATGATCGCTGGAGACGAGACTTGGATCTATGCTTACGACCCCAAAACGACCGCTCAATCGAGCGAATATCGTGCGGGTGTGCCGAGACCAAAAATACCGCGCCAAAGTCGCTCAAAAATCAAGGTGATGTTGACTGTCTTTTTCGATTATCGTGGTGTTGTGCACTCTGCGTTCCTTCCCCCGGGTCAAACAGTCAACAAGGAATATTATCTGAACGTTATGCGCCGTTTGGGTAACGCTTTCCGCCAAAAGAGGCCGGAATTGTGGAAAGACAACTCTTGGTTTTTGCACCACGATAATGCGCCATCTAACACTGCACTCGTTCTTCGTGACCATTTCGCCAAAAACTCGACTCATGTCGTTCCACAACCACCGTATTCAGCTGATTTGGCGCCGTGCGACTTCTGGCTGTTCAGCAAGCTCAAAAGACCGCTCCGAGGACACCGTTTTGAGACGATAGAGCAGATTCAAGCCGCAGCGAGGAAGGAGCTGAAGGCCATCCCTGAAATCGACTTTTTCAACTGTTTCGAGGATTGGAAAATCCGTCGGCATAAGTGCATTGCATCGGGAGGGGATTACTTTGAAGGCGATGAAATTGATTTGGAAGAATAAATAAAGAATTTTCAAAATAAATTCAAATGTCACCTTATTTTTTGGGCACAGTAGTATGCACGCCCTCACACATACACAGACACACACAGGCACAGAGTGAAATCGCAGAGTACGGAATCACACGATCGAGTCAGATATTATATTAGACATTATTTATCTCTAACCATCCCACCCCACCCCCACCAATCTAGGTATCTGTATTATCGCCGGGCAACGCCGACGGGCAGCCCTAGTACTTATAGAAGTTTTTAGATTTCTTCAAATTCTCCAACCTTTTGCTATAAAACAGAAGCATGAAAAAAGCTCAACTATGTTTAGTACAAATTCTGCACACATCTTTTGGGGGTGTTACTTTGGATAAATGTTCTGATTGGGGCCGCAGCTAGAAAGAATTTGCTAATATGAAATTTGTCTAAAATGGATAATCTGTGGCGATATATCTATGCACGGTCGTATATATTTCCGAACATTTGATCAACGACATTGTAAGCCTAGCAAATTTTTTTTTCGAAATTCACGCCTATTAACACTTTACTTATTATAGAATAGACTGAGCTAGGTAAGATTTTACTTTTCTAAAAACGAAAAAAAGAAAAAGAAAAATTTAAATAGTCTGGTCTCAACTTGCAATTCAAAACACCAAAAAGAAAATAAAAAAAATAAACAATTCCAATATAAAAAAAAAAATAAAATAAAGAATAGTGTTCCGAAGGGACCTCACAACTGATGGGCTGGTGATTCTTTTAATACCTTTTAGATTAGCTTATTATACGCTTTTTTAAGCCCACTGTAAACGAACTGGTAACCTGGTGCTGAAGAACCGGATCCCGTAAGAATTACCAGCGTCGTAGCTGCTGTTCTTTCGGCTCTCAAGTCGAAATACGGTCGACTTGGTACAGGATTCCAGCCTCCTGCCCGGAATAGCAGCCATTCAGGCTGTCATAGAGACAGTCTGGGGTGAAGAGGTGAACTCGTCTACCAGATCGACATTACGCCACCACCTCTTACGGACGTCAAGTCGCCATTAAGAAGACTAGGAGCTTTCAATATCTTTTAAGGTCCTGAAGTTGGTCAGTCTCAGTCTGGCTAGTTATCGATCAAGTGACTGACCAGTACCCAGGTATCCCAGCCATCACAATTTCCTGCGTCAAAAAGGTATTCAAGCCATCACAGTTTCCTGCTTCAAGCACACCTATTAGATATATAGAAGACAGTTCCCAATTGTGGACACTTTGCAGTAACAAAATTCGGTAGCCGCCAAAAATCTACCAAAGGGAAATTAAACATTATTTGGTATGGTAACCCATCTATGCAAGTTTGAGTTTTGAAATGGCTTTTCGCATATATTTCTAGAACGGTTTGTCGCGAAGTAATAATATTCATAACCAATTTTATAGCGTTTCATATTCTGAAGAGCTTTTTAGTGCAATAAAAACGTTTAGGACTGATCGTTTTGACAGTATACGTAAGAAATCTAAATTTTTTTAGGTCAAAAACACCAAGAACGGGTTGCCAGATTTTATCCATTTTTGAAATTATATTTACTATTTCTATGAAAAACCGTTATTTAAGTTCTCCACGTTGATTCGTTCTCAGGCAGTGCTTAAATATATAGTGAAACGAAATTTTTGTATGGGAACCCCACGAAGTAGATACCTGATTTCTCCCATTTTCGAATTTAATTATACCTTTTTTTTTTTGTTAAAATCTTATGCTTATGCTTGTTATTATTTCTATGTGCTACAAATGGAATGACAAACTTATGTCGTTACTGTCGTAACTGGTTATTTTGTGACTTTTAGGGTTGTAAACACGATTTTTCTTTAAGTTGTTATACCTGAAAGAGAGAAAGTTTTAAAATAAAAAAAAAAAAAAGAATTCTTGCCAATTTTTATTTTACATAAAAACCAATTAAGATCTTTTTAAACAGCAAAATCGAGGCTAAATTACCTTTAAAAATTACAAATCCGAGAAAAATACTGAAAAGGTCAACGTCAATAAATTCAAAAATTAATTTGATTGCTTTGAGATGACATAAATGAAAGGACTATCGGGGGAGTGTTAGGTGGGTTGTAGACAACTTTGTTGTTTACTTGATGAAGCATTCCCACGTTTATGCTATTGAGGCTCTGTTAAATAAAAGTAGAGATTAGCGATTATTAATGCTGCAGCTAAAAAGCTCAATCCTTTAAAAAATCATCAAGTTAGAGCTAAAAGCATAATGTCTGGTGTTAAAAAATGAAAATGAGAGTTATTGGTTTAACTCTGATCCTTTATTGCCAGAATTGGCGAAAATTTTTAGAACAGACCGGGGAGAGGCCTGATGACGCATTTCCCTCAGTCGACGATTCCAACCCACAAACCCAATAGCTGTTCTCCCAACATCACCGTAAGCGCAAAGCGCTACCTCTCCTTGATTTAACTTGAAAATATTGTATTTATCTGAAATACGCATGTGTGTTGAACAATGTTAAATGTTGTATTTCACCAATAACATAACTAAATTTTTCTTCCAAATTAAGCTGTACCTAGTAAAATTCAGTAATCAAGCAAAGTAGTGCGCTGACTTAACTGTCTAATGAATATTTTATTTAATAGATGCACACCCTTGAAGGTATCATCAATTATAAAACAATTTTTTTCAAATCATCGATAGAATTTATCAATTTTTGGAAACCAATGAAGTTGACCACAATTCGCCTTATTTTGTACAATTTTTCCAAAAAATCTTTTTCCATTTATGATAAAATAAAATATAAAAATTCACCCCCACCCATCCTCCACATATCCCTCCTAAGAACTTATGTGTCCTATAAAAAAAAAAAACAACCTAAATTCATTTTAATATAAAAAATCACTGCATCAACCCAGCAAAAATAAGTGCACTCCACTAAAAAAGATTTTTGCATATAACAATTTTGAGGATAACCTCAAGAACTGCAAACGAAATTCATTCGCTGAACAAAGTCTGCAAATTGCAGCTGCTTAGTGTCTGTTCATTGCAGCCGCAAACATATTTTTATGGTCCCGCAATTATTTTATTGAAAAATCTCGTTAAGACTCGGTTCGAGCAAATGAAATGAGTATTCGCATGCAAATTAAAGGCATTCTGCATACGTAGCAGTCCGTACAGAATGGAGGACGTTATACAACAAAAGTATATTCAAAGTGTTTGGCGAAATTTAGTTTCGGGTATGTACGAACGCCCCGAAATTATTTAAATATTTCCAGCTAACAATGAGTTTTTTGGTCCGGCAACAAAGTTTAAGCGTGGAATTTGCTTAAATATTTAACAAAAATTGTTGTTTGTCTGTTATGAATTTATTCCTGTAATGATTGGAAGCTAGGAAATTTTACACGCCATAAAATATTTTCAAAGGGAAAAGTTATAATTTCTGTTCTAATGAGAATGTGAAATTTATCCGTTTGATGGAGCCTTTATTATTTAAATAGGCGGCCGTGTGATGACATATTAAAATAGCGAAAATTTATTAGAAGCACTCAGATCCCCATAAATTTCTACCCCTTAGTTTGTTTTAAGTACATTGATGTTTCGGAATTTTGTCACTATACCAATAGGAGTTTTAGGGGCTTAGAACTAGTTTTTTCGAATAAACTTAAGACAGTTTTCTTAGTTTATACTGATTAGATTATCCTGTATCCATGAAATGAAAAATGACAAGCAAATTTTCTTTTCAGCCATATCAAGGCTATTTTCCACCAGTGCGACTCAAAAAATGCTTCCATTGAATTGAAATACATTCGGAAGTTGTTATAAAATAATTAGTGAAGTACCTAATTCCTCTTTTGGTATTTTAGTGCTGCCAATGTAATTAACTTCTTTTATATTATTAAAACGAAAAGTTGATGAAAACTTCTCTTCTCTGATTTTTATAAAGTTATGTAACATAAAAGCATATTTAACTATATTTTGCATAATTAGTCAGTGCACACAATCGAAGTACAAATAAGTAAAATAAAATAAAATAAAAAAATAAGTAAAAACTTTATCAGACATTTCTTGTAACCAAGTTAGTTAGCTACGACCAGTGTTGGGAGATTGAGGGAACTTTCCTATATTGTGGGAATTTTCACCCTCAAAAAATTGAAAAAGGGAATAATCGCTTCTCCTAGAACAAAATCGTGGGAAAAATTATACCCAAAAATATTATCTTAAACTTTACAAAAAAAAAACAAAAAGTGAATTCTTCTGCTGTCAAAGATTTTTTATAACGTTAAACTTTATATGAGTTTTTCTTGGAACAAAATTTTTCATCGCGCGGGCGCTCTACAGCTTCAACGGATGAACTGATTCACATGAATCTTTGTGCAATTAAAAGGAGATTCAATTTGCGGGGACATCAGGAAGCGATTTTTGTTAAAAGTTTATTTACAAATGTTTTTTTCGTCCGTTGAAGAAGAAAAAAAAAACAGGGCAACAAAAGGGGGATTCGTTTTTTTTTAACGACTAGCATGTTTTTATTCAGAGGTTTTTTTGAAAACGAGAACCAGTAATGCCGGCCAAATTTTATCAAGTTTAATCATTTTCAACCCTATTTGTTTCGAATGAATTGGCAGAGCTATGGAGCGCCCCGCGCAGACCAAAACACACCATGCACGGTTTTGTTTGATGGGTGCTGGAGCCGCCATTTTGGATTTTTTTTATTAATAAAATAAGAATTTACTCTCCATTTATAGAAGAATAAAATACGTTAAAACCTAAAGGGTTTTCCAATAAGAGGTGTAATTTTGATATTCAAAGAAAAATCCCATTTTTTGAGATAAATGATCGGATCTTTATTTATTATATTATATATTATTTATAAAATAACATCAGCCAAATGACCACCACGACCACGCCTACAGGACCATATCATTTTCATGAAATTTTCCATAACCAAATCGCAAAGTGGCTGCCCTATGTCCTCGATAGCCTCACGAATTCCATCTTTGAGGTCTTGAATCGACGCTGGGCTGTTGGCGTAGACCTTCTCTTTCACGTGGCACCAAAGGAAGAAGTCGCAAGGTGTTAAGTCACAAGATCTCGGTGGCCAATTGTGATCACCTCTTCGAGAGATAACACGGTCCGGAAACTTTTCCCATAAAAGATTAATGGTTTCGTTGCTTGTATGGCACGTAGCGCCGTCTTGTTGAAAGTAAACGTTGTCCAGATCAATACCATCCAATTCCGGCCATAAAAAATCATTAATCATCTGTCGATAGCACAATCCATTCACCGTAACTGTTGCTCCAGCCTCATTTTCGAAAAAGTAAGGTCCAATGACTCCGAGGGATCATACACCGCACCAAGCAGTCACACGTTGAGGATAGAGAGGCTTTTCAACAATAACTCTTGGGTTTTCCGAACCCCAGATGCGACAATTTTGCTCGTTGACGAAGCCATCGAGGTGGAAATGGGCCTCATCACTCAAGATGAGTTTTCGATGGAATTCCGGATGATTTTCATGCATTTCAAGGACCCAATCAGCAAAGACTCGACGTTGTTGATGATCGGCCGGCATGAGTTCTTGTGTTAACTGAACTTTATAAGCCTTAAGACCCAAATCTTTATGCAAAATACGGTGTAATGATGTTTGTGGAATGCTTAATTCCAAAGAACGACGAGGAATGGAGAGACCTATGTTTTCTTACGTAAGTGCAGAGTCCCTCTTTAATTTAACCTATTACACGTATGCTCCATCTGTAACATTTACGGAGTTATTCGGTTTTAACAATTTGTTCGCTTAGTAACTGAAAACACGTCACGTTAAAAAATATCACCTAATTTCGGTATGACCTGAATAGATTAAGAGCTAATAACTACTTAACCATCACAGATAGAACATAAGTGTAATTGGTTAAATTAAAGAAGGGACTCTGGACTTCTGAAATTTTGTAACAAAAATGTATGTTAGTGGGGGTATTTTTAAAAAATAACGAAAAAATAGAATAAAATAAAAAGTTTAAAAACCGAAATTTTAGAATTTGAAGCATCATAACTCTAAAGGGGTGCGGGGTACGGTGGTATTTCAAGGTTTTGCACACAATGCCGTTTTAAAGAAGACCGTATAGCCTGTACTTATCAAGATATATGATGTTTAGTGAAAAACGAGCATATTTTACTAATCATCCTAAAATTCGGGAAGGAAACATTTTGCCCCCCCCCCCCCCCCTCCCTATACATTTTTTTATCTGGACGAGAACGGATTCATCTGGCAAAGTATATTCATATTAGTCTGATATACCCTGTATTTTGTGGACGGAATTATATGCATTTCTAAATGTTGCTTCGTAGATGAATCATGACTGTTACAGCGAAAAATATTTTTATATTTTTAGGTTTCCCATTCAATCACTAAAGTAGGGACTTTCTCTCGCTTATAGAATATATTCTCCGTTGTTGCAATCGTTTTTAATAAAATTAATCCAAGTCACTAAATCGCAGAGGAATTTAACGTTTTGTAATATACTAAAACATTACTTTCACTATTTCTACTGTTCAAGTCAAATTACAACTACAAATGAGGAAACTCCTTTAAAGAGTTAGTTTTCAGGTAATTTGCAGTCACCAAATTTGTTACCACTGATCTAGGTAGGACTGCCATCTGTAAAACCATTAAACTATGACAACGAATTCGAAGGATCGGACTTTTAGCTAAAAACACGGACATTCTTCCCAAATAATTTTCTATTTTACTTACGAGTGAAATAGGTTCACCTATCTTTCTTTATTTATTTATTATTAAATTAGTCAGTTTACCAAAAACAGTAAAATAAAACCATGACAGCCAATGAACTAAATTAAATCTCCTTAAATTTAGGAACATAAATAAATCTTCTTAAAATTAAAAATTCAATTTTACTTCTGTAGAAGCAAATCATAAATTAACTAATATTAATTAAAGGAATTAACAATTCCAACTTATTACAGTTTATACTTTTTAGTCTGACATGTAGCCTTGAAAATGGCTTCATTACTCAGGAAAGGTGAAGTTATATGTCGAGTGACTTTAACCCCCTGTCCAGAGATCACTTTCTCGGTCTCTGAGGGTCCAGAGACTTATGTATATATTTTGGACACGCAAAAAATCTCTAAAGAGACCAAATGACTAGAGATCTTTTTGGTCTCCGGTCTCCCGTCAGGTATTCCAAATCAATCGGGTTTCCATGTTGGGTCTTTGGAAGGTTGCTCATTTTTCGTCTCAAGATCTCCGGAGAAAATTTGTGCGTTCTTCTCTATCAGCTAACTGCGGGTTGAGTTTGGTAAAGCTCTTTGTTAATTTTTATTTAATTTTTCACAGGATTATTCTAAAGAAAATAGAAAAAAATTTGCACTTTCCCAACGTTCTTCTTTTGCTGAAAGTTAATTTTTTTTCTTCTGCGATGCATGCTGCTCGAATTAAACCAAATTTAAACTGACTTTGAAATCCTTAAAACATTCCGATATCGGTATGTGTTTTTATCACACAACCTGTATTTACATTAAAGAAATCATAACTTTGAATCCAAATACCTATCACAGAGGCATGGTCATTAGATTATTTCAGAGAAAGTTATATAAAGAATACTTTTATAAGAAAAACTAGTAAAAAAGCTAGAATCAGTCTAGGACCAATTCTTATGTAATTTCGTATTGGAATACATTTGTGCACATTTGATTTATGAATTGGTTTCTCGCATATGTTTCTAGATTATAACCAATTTCATAGGATTTTGTATTCGGAAGGGCTTTTCAGTACAACAAAAACGTCTAGGAATGACCGTTTTCACAGTGTACAAAGAAAACCTAAATTTATATATGACCCATTTTTGAAAGTTTGGTTAGTATTTTTATGAAAACGCCATGTACAAAATTGCAGCTATCTGCGTTGACCAGTTCTCAGGCAGTGTCAGAATATATAGTGAAAACGAAAGTTTTGTATGGCAGCCCCACGAAGGAGTTAACCAATTTCTCCCATTTTCGAATTTAAGTTTACATTTTTTTCTTAAAGCCTGTGTGCAAAATTTCAACTCCTAAGTACACGCGCTATCGAGTTATCGTTAGGACAGACAGATGGAGAGACGGACGGACAGACGGACGGACATGCAAAAATCAAAATTACTTTCAATGGGGTGCATGTCCAACTCTCATTTTGCTAAACCAGCATTATTTCTATGTGTTACAAACGGAATGACAAATATGATTTCATCATCTTGGGTATGAAAATAATAATGCTGTGGTTAGTAAATTATTGAAATTTCAAATTGGAATAATAATGGCTTTAAGAAAAAGAAATACTTCGTCAATAGAGGTCTGGTTATTTTTGAAATAAAAAAACAAAAAAATAAACAAATTTGTTGTCTTATCATTTATGCCGTAAAATTTTTGCATATCTGTTTTTAAAGCTTTTTCACTTTCTTTCTAATAATCTCTTTCTTGACAATTAACATAGAGATCTCTGGTGATCTCTGGAGATCTCTAGAGACCAAATACAAAATTTCGTGTATACACTTCGAGAAGTGTCTCTAGAGACTTTTTCTTATGTTCTTCAGAGACTTAATTTTCTGATCTGAGGTAAAAGTCGGCAGTAAACATTTTGAAGATTTTACATTCTGTAAACCGAAGACTAGAGAGCAAAGGTCTCTCGCCATTTATATTTACTTTAAAAATTTATAAAAATCAACACAATTAAAATTTTTAAAATTAAATTTTGTTTTGATTAGTGGCTTAACCGTTTGAATGTTCAGTGAATTTCTTTCTTTGATCCATCGTTGAGAAATTATTAAAACACTCTCCCTTCGTTGGCATTATGACCTAGTAGGCAAAAAAAGTACTGTGCAATCTTAAATACCTCGGTGCACAAATGTTAAAAAAAAGCCAACGTTTTTTTGTCGTTAAAAGCGTGTCTCATCGCTTAGATTTTGACTGAGATTTTGTAATTTCATCCACTAATCTATCAATTTTGTGTCATCAATTTTCATGTTTCTGTTTTTTTAAAAGAAAACCTATTTTTATTTGCAGTCCATGGAGTATTCTCTGTTATATTAGGCAAAAACATCCAGTAAAACTTATCAAATTGTTGTAAAAGTTATACACAGGCACAAAATTTTAAAACCCCGGACAGTATAGAAAACCCCGTTCGGACGTTCCCCGGACGCCCCCAAACTAGAACAAATCCGGGGAAACCCGGACGGATGGCAACCCCTGATCTAGGTATAAAAATGTAATAATGTAGCAATATTAAAGCGATTCGTACGATTCATACTCCGATTGTAAAATATCCCGGGATCTATAATTGGCTTCTATTGTCGAGCTGTCCCCAAAACATTATCATGGCAATATAAAGGCAACACAATTTTCATGCCGTTTTTATTTCCGCACCAATTTATCACCACAATTTTGATGGGCTATAATAGAAAATTGTTCCATTATTTTCCCACAGGCCGCAATCAAAGGTAACCCTAAATTTATTATTAATCCAATTAAATTCTATTCAATCACAAATGATTTTACCATTCCAAAACCACTTCTAAATAATTACAACTCTCAGGAAGTGAAACAAAAAAAGGATTCTAAATCGGTTCAACGAAAATCCCTAAAAATCTGAGACCTAACACAACATTTTAGAATACCTCGCCGCATATACCCACATAAATCGAATTCATCCCGTCAACTCAACTATTCTGGCATAGAATTTCATCCTTCACAGACCAAGCACACCTCCCTTTAGTTAGTTTTGTTGCGTTGCGACGCACTGTAAATCCCTCTTCAATGATGGGCTGATATCCCTGGAGGCGCCAACGGGTTTATGATGGTATGGGAAAATTCATTGAAAATTATATTTTTGGCAAAAATATCTGCTAGCATCAGCGTGGACTCGCTCTCTCTCTCTCTCTATCTATGTGATCAGATCAACTTCCTCGCCTCCTATTCCATGTATAAAGGCCCATCTCTAACCTGCCTCTATAGTTACCACAGCCGATGTGTTTGTCTAGTTTAGGGTATTGATTTGAATCAATTAATTCGTGCGGTAGACATGGTATTACTGCCCGGATCTAATTAATTTTAATGCACGCATGCACATTTAATTCCCAACAAAATGGCGCTCGCTCAATGAATACATCCCGTCTAATCAGAACTTTAAAATTTGAAATGAATTTTAATGAATTTTAATGAATTTTATGATATATTGCGCGATTTTTGATTGCGGATTGCCATTTAATTGAAACCTGTGATGCTCTCCTGATGATTAAAAGGATTTTTGTGGAAGGAAAGGGGAGGGAGTGAATGTTCTTAGGTGGAAATGTGAAATTTGATGATTGAAACAAAATAATTACTGTGTACGAGGGTTTATCCATTTTATTGAGCTTGAATATTAATTTCGATGCAAGAATAGTAAATGAGTGAGGGAGAAGGGAATTTGTAGAGTAAAAAAATAAATAAAAGAATATATTCGACAAGCTACCCTCTAGTAGAACAAACAGGTGGGATAAGGGTCTTATGACATCCGTCTGACCCATTCTTACAACCACTGGTCGTAGTGACCTTTGTACGACGTTGAATGGGCCATCCCAGACGAGTATTCTTGATGCAGTATGCTAAGCGGTTTTTTAGGGAAGAGGCGAAAAGATGCAAAGAGATATCTCTCTGCGTCTTTTCACCTCTTCCCTAAGAACCCGGTTTGCATACTGCATCAAGAATACTCGTCTGGGATGGCCCAATTAATGTTAATTGTACAGAAGCCAGGTATACGAGTCGGTGCAATCGATTGTATTACAGAATTGCATACTAAATACAACAATTATGTGACTACTATTATGTCGTTTAGCGGTCATGTTTTGTTCGTATTAAGTTCGAGTAAGGGTTATATTGAACCCTTAATGGAAGCACTACGAAAAAATGTACATGTAGTGCCGATAGAGATATATGAGAAATTTTGCTACCATATAATTAATACTTGCTTTTGTTAAAAAGTATTTATATGGGCAATTGGTGACTCTATTTTCGAACTTCTGTGGTAGACGATCAGAGATAACCACACTGATGAGATCTCCTCTCTGATCGCTGGGTTAAAAAGTTTGATATTTTTTTGGGATTTCAAAGCATTTTGCAAATTCATTGAAATTACATTCATGAATGTCAGTCTACTATAGACGAAAAATTTTCAGTTAATATTTGTTACTCTAAAATAAATTATTATAACAATAACATTAAATACTTCCATGTGTAAATTTAAATTTGTCGTGAAATTTGAGCAAGTAGCTCTTAAAAATAAAAGCGTGAAATAATAAAATTAATTAAATAAACTTATAAAAAGAAAATTCGATGTATGTAGGTGTATCAAATCTGAAAATAAGTGCAGAAAATTATGCCCATTTATGTCCACAAAACAGTATTGAAATTACATTTTCGTTTATATTTACAAAAACGCAAAAATTATTGCGGAAAATGTTATTAATCCGGTAAACCATTTTACCAGTGTATGAAAACTCTGCAGTAATAAGTAAGCTGAGAGAGATACGAGACCCTTTTACCACCATTTGATTGTATAATAATTATACAACGTGTTCGCAACCGTAGTGCCACAGCTGTGACTTTGTTGTTAAACGGTTGGATAAAGAATATGCGACGTTTGTATGTATTACCTTAACACCTCCTCTATAGAACACATGTTTCATTTTTCCAGTTGGCCGCAAAGTGTGCTATGAACCTGTTGCTCGAATTGATGCGAATATGATTTTATTAAATATGTTTTATAAAAGAATGTTGATTACAATAATGAATGGTATTTCAGTACGGAAGGACTGCAGGGTCCTTTAATGCAATTGTAACATAAAACTCATTACAGGCATGCAGAATAGAAGCAGGTTCAAACATTCACAGAGTGCGTATTTTTATTAGTTCAAGATACTTTGCGTGTGGTTTCCTTTTCCTCTTTCAGGACACACAGGTACAGCATAGAAAAGGTTTGTATGATACCAAACAGATGGTAATTATATAATATGCGCGGTTCCGCGAGCATGGCAAACAGAAAAAATATTAAACTGGCATTCCGATTAAAAAAAGAAAATCAAATAATTAGCGGAGCGATACCCACAGAAAACCTGGTGTCTGATGGGAGACATATAAATGCCCTGTAAAATGCCTGGAATATAGGGAAAACAGGAAGTGTTGATACCTATAAAATTCGTGTGCATGAGCGTGGATTTTTTCAGGGTTTCATGGAGTAGGTCAGAATTAAATTGAAGAAAGAGACAAATGTATTCACAGCTGTCAAATGAAGTTTCCAAATTTGCAACAATTCGAATCTGGTGAACATATACATGGGAAATCATTTTTTAGGCAAGTATAGTTATAAAATATTATTTTGTGTACTTTACATATATTTTTATAGTAATTGAAATTGAAATTAATAACAAAAACGATGAAATATTTGTTTATGTTAGTGACTGCTGAGAAACTCCCTGGGTTGGCGCAGTGGCAGCGGCTAACAGCACGACTAAGAGCGTTATTTTCAACCATATATCCTTTTGCCCTGCTCTCTGCATTGATTCTAATACACGCCTGTACTGATCTTTCACTTAAGCGACAACAGATACTAACATAACCAGAATTTGACTACACCAAGTTCGACTTATCACACTTCCCGTACTCTCCATATTCTAAGTTTTATTCTTACAGAACTTTCAAAGCTGACATTTCGAATCGAAGTGCACAGCAACTTATTTTGCGAAAGAAGTGGCGAGTTAGTTAGGGATTAAATTGTATTTGCTTGGTACTTAATTGGAATGTCGGGATTAAATTCTAGTTGCACTTTCTCGTTTTTTCTTGGGTTTTATTTATTTATTTCCCCTTTTTCTTTGTACGGTTTCCTTTTCTTTGCTTTTCTACTAACTCTTCACTTTAGATTAGGAACTTTTTTTTTCGATGTTTCCGGATTTTAACTCTCTCAAGTGATAACTTTCTCGAGGCTCTGTTAATTGTATCGCACTGGTGAATCGCAATGGCTACCGTCAAAAAGATCATACTGTCCTCCCTCTCGGATTCTTCTTTTTCCTTGTCAAAAACTAAAAGGTGAGGGAACGTTCGTCGTATCGAGGCGGGTGCGTTCGAGCTGTCTGTTTGACAGCAGGCCGGCATACATGCTGCATTAAGTCTCAATGTAGCATACTGCTATATGCAGTATGCTACGACCATAGCACGGTTAAATAAAAAGAATTTATCGCTCAGATATTCACTTAAATTTATTGCAAAAATAAACTATCGTTAAATCAACAAATGAATGCTACTACTAAGAATTACATTAAGACTTCATTTAAGATCATGTATGCAAATCTAAAACTTGAAATGATATCAAACTAATATAACAACAAAATTAATTAATCAATAACTTACTCGAATTTAATTTCAACTTACTTTACAAATAATCAAATTTCTTCAACTTCTAATTTTTACTAAAACAAAAATTCCTAATTTGCTTGCTGAAATAGAAGATAAGGAATTACCCTCTTTTTATACCCTAGATGAAATCATAGGGGTATACTAAGTTTGTCATTCCGTTTGTAACACCTCGAAATAATGATGGTAGAGCAAAATGGATTGGACACCCATTCATAATATTAAAAGTTATTTCGATTTTTGCATGTCCGTCCGTCCGTCCGTCCGTCTGTGCGCACGATAACTCGAGAACGCGTATACTTAAAGAGCTGAAATTTTGTACACGGACTTTAAAAAAAAAAAGTAAAATTAAGTTCGAAAATGAGACAAATCGGGCAACTCCTTCGTGGGGTTGCCATATAAAAATTTCGTTTTCCGCTATATATTTGGACACTGCCTGAGAACGCATCGACGTAGAGAGCTGAAATTTCGTACATGATGTTTTTACTACACTAGCAAATAAAATGTCAAAAATGGACTAAATCGGGCAACTCCTTCTTGGTGTTGCCATATAAAAATTTCGGCTTTTTACGTATACTTTGAAAACGATCAGTCCAAGACATTTTGATTGTACTAAGAACTTCTGCAGAATACGAAATCCTATAAAATTGGTTATTACCATTTTTTCTGTGCGACAAACTGTTCTAGAAATATATGCGAAAAACAACTTCAAAATCAATACTTGAATAGATCGGTGACCATACGAAATTTAATACGGGCATTCATCTAGGGTATCATAAGAATTGGTCTTAGACCAATTCTAGCTTTTTTACTTGTTTTTGGATTAAATTTGACTCAAATATACGATCTACCTATTTTTGCTTGATGTCAAATTGCAAACTACATATTTTGACATATTTTTCATATAAATCCACTCAATATTCGACTAAATATGATAAGTTTTCTGAATTTTATCATAACTTATCGATACGCCATGTTTTTATTTCAATTTACTGAATTCCTCTCAAAGTTCATTTTCGTTCATTTTGATCATTGTCCCTTTCACACCTTTGTGTCTATTTCGTTGGTGTAAAGGTAAATTCAGAAATTATCGATTTACCCGTAATTCATGAAAAATATTGCGACACGAACGCGCCCATTCGATTCGTCGTCCCGCTTTACCCCAAGGTGACATGTCAAATGTCAGCCACGCGCGTGTTACATATTTGTTAAAAAATGGTGTTAAAAGTGTATTTTATTTGTTTTAGGAATGATCATCGTGGGAATTACGTATCATAACACAGGTTGGTATATGATTTTATTTAGTTTATATGTAGTTTTTGTGAAAATCTCCGTTTTTGTAAATGCCGTGGGTACCTGTCAAGGTGAGCTGTTTTTAGCTAATTGCTAACCTAGGTATCCGCGAATTTTTTATAAGAGGGATTTACTATATGCCTTGGCATATGTTGTTTGCATGCATTATAATGTGCTATGTAAACACAATTTTGTTGTTGTTATTTATGTTTATTCTTTATAATTCCTATTATTTTTGATATATTTAGTTTAAATTAGGTTTTTAATGCATTTTCTATTTCTTCTTAGGTCATCGTGGGACCCTTGCATCTGTGAATCACCAGATGCTGGTAAGATTTTTCACATTAGGTTTTAATCTATTTTTTCATTCTGTATGTTGGTCGAACACAGGTTGATATTACAACCCGATCGCTCACTGATGAAGCTGAACTTCGTAAATCATTGTGATACTCATTTTTATGTCTGTCTACTGTTATCCAAATGTCCAATCATATTGGGTAAGGCATTCGTTTGAATAAGAAAGCCATGTCACGCCATCGGTTTCAAGAGATCCGTCGCAAAATCCATTTCAACAACAATTCAGCAATAATTCCAAAGGTGAACCAGACTACGTGCATCTACACATAAAACACTACAACCAATGATTTCTTTCCGTTCCAATATGCCAACGGCTCTGTATTGGCCAATAAATTTGTTCCAAAAAAATGAAAAGGAATCAGTACATGCTTACTAAAGCCTCATAACTGAGGATCCAAAATCTTCACTCTTAGCGATGAAACCGGTTTTTCTTAATTTTCAAACTTTTTTTCTTGGGACGCAAATAATGTAATTTACAGCAATGAACCGGATCTTGGAGCTGCATAGAATATCGTCGTTCTTTTGTCGAAGCATATTCCCGGCAATATGAACCATATTGTGTATTTCGACAATTTTTATACATCTCTTGGCTTGCGGATTCATCTCAGAAGCCGTGGAACAAGGAAAAGAGTTGGAAAAGAGTTGGACATGTTAATTCTAAAGAATACGTTGGCACATCTTACGGGATAGAGATATAAATAAAGTGTTATGGCGGAACACGAAAATTCTTCGTCTGCTATCGACCTACGTTGGTTCTAAACCCTTTGCGTCTCGAAATGCGGGCCAACAGCTTCAGAAAGCCCTACGATGGAACCGAAAAAGTAAAAACCGATTGTCCAACCATCATAAAAAAAAATACAATAAGCACATGGGTGCTGTCGACCTAATGGATAGTCTTATCGACCATGAAGAAATCGCATTTTGAATTTTTCACTTGCCGGATCTGGCTATAGTCAATGCCTATATATTGTATCACAGATTGCACGAAGGAAAGACCAGGAAAAAATTTCCTAACTTTCGAACTGAGGTGGTAGAAACTCTTTGCACAATGGACTTTGTTCAACCTGCGAAATGTGGTCACCCATCAATATCAGAATGGTCAACATCACCTCGAGCGAAAACAAATAAAACATATCTGCCTGCAGATGATGTGCGTATTTTAGGATAGAAGAGATAAAAAAATGTGCAAAATGCCGAAATACACATAAGAAACATGAGCGTTTTGTAAAAAATGTAATCTAAACTTATGCAATTCAACTAAAAAGAATTTATTTTTTGCTTTTCATACCATTTTCTTTGAATAAAAAATTAATGTCAATTTATAAATGCATTTTTTATTCATAAAAACGACAAAAAAACTCCATGCGATCCAGATGCGCCTCGAGGCGGGGCTCTTTATATTTGCCTCTAGTGATGAGCGATGCATCAATTTGAGTTTCTGAAATTGGATTCGTATTTCTCATGCCAAAAGTATCTCCCTTTAATTTTATTGGGGCATTAGAGGATTACAAAACTCCGCATGAAAAATCCCGAAAAAATTCGAGTCACGAAATTTTGTACGACAACATTCTGTGGAATATAAGTATAAAATTGAATTTTTTAAAATCATTGAAAAGTCGCAAAGCATTTTTTTGTAATTATGGTACTTTCTTCTATTTTATCTGCCAAGACTTTATCTTACAGGGTTCGGGTGTGTCGTCCAGAATTGGATTTGATCCCACAAAATTTTGCTTAAAAACTGCATTTTTCCTGCACCGAATATTTCTGACATGTCCTCAACTCTCCATACATCATTTAGGTGAACCTGTCTAGCCAAACGATGACCAGTCATCAATTTCATCATTTTCAACAGAATATGAATACAAGAAAACTTCACAATCAAAGGTGAATCCCACTTGAAAGAATACAAGTCTATTCCCAAGAGAGATAAATATAAGTGGGAAGAACTCGAAACTCATTCGAAACCCTTCACCAATTATAAGAAGTAGATCATGTATCCCATTCCGTTATACACTTCTAAGACGTGTATGCGCTAATTTAAGATGATAGCATATTTCAGGCATAATTTCATAATTAAGGCGCTCCCATTCAGCGAAAGATGTTTGAGAGTGTTCTTAAGTGAATTGTTTGGAACTTGTGTGTGCTTTGCATGTAATTCCTCGAGATTCCATGGTAGGCATACACCTCCCGACGACGTGTACCAACTTAATTAAGTGCGCAATCTTTCCGGCAACCATCTTCAGGCAGTGAATTCCTGAATAATTGAGCGGCGTAAAAATTTAATCTCGTAATGGAT
Source organism: Dioctria rufipes (assembly GCA_963924295.1). Lineage (NCBI taxonomy): Eukaryota > Metazoa > Arthropoda > Insecta > Diptera > Asilidae > Dioctria > Dioctria rufipes. The sequence continues at coordinate 20,951,254 of OZ002742.1, forward strand.
GAATACCTTTCTCCACATGTCATGCAAAAAGTGGGTAAGGCTAACGTAAGAAAGGTTCTACTGTTTACTTCCCATGTGCTCAGATGAATTTTAAGTACCTACCTTACCTTGCCTACTCCTTTTGGAGAAGTAATTCGTCGTCCCGAAGATGCAAACTTGTAGGCTAATTAATATTTTACCAAAATGCTTTTGCGATTGTATGCGAAGAAGCTTATAGTGTCTTAGAAGTCTTTGGATTAACCAAAACTCAAAATTAATAATGTTCCCAAATACAAGGAGGAAAAAGGGTGGAATTAGATTCTAATTTATTGGCAAACAAGACTATATTCCGATTTTATTCTGTAAAAGTGCTTAAAGCCTCTCGCTGTGTATGAACTACTTCAAGTTCGATTTCAAATGGGCGAACGCCGGTAGGACGAATTTGTCCATATAATATACTTGCGTCCTCCACCCTGGGTTTAGCATTCTCCCCATTTAGGTGAATATGAAGTAATTTTCCGCTCAATTTATTTCACATTGTGGCATCCAATTAAGCTGAAACAGGTTACCGGTTCCCTGATTTCAGAAAAACAAATGAACAGTCACAAATGAGTATACACGTGTATAGGTATGGATCTCTTCGTCCTCGGTAAAGTATGGATGGACATAGGACGAGAAGTGATTTTACCGGTCCCCCATATATCCGAGGAGACATTAGCGTGGTTAATGTCCTTAGAACATACAATAAAATGGACGCAAAGTAGAAACAAAACGTATGCAAATGGAAAGAGTTTATGGCCGTTTTATGGCACTTTGGTGGGCACTTGATATTGAGACCTCTTTTATTAAAATGGGTTAATTCTCTGCAGATGGTTGTGGAATAGCAAATTAAGTTCATAGTTTTGTTAGAAAAGGAATTAGAATTTGGGGGGGGGGGGGGTGGTATAGTTATTCATGATTCCACATACATGTTTTCTACTACTAATGTAACGACCTGTCACTTGAAACTGTTCTACTGATTTCTAAGATTTAAATTGTAACTTACTTTCTGTAGTAAAGGGCCTACTTTCATTTATCCATTGTTTTTACGGCAAGTAGATTTCTTGATTTGCTGGAAATCATACAGAACCATCTAGGGGATTACCTTATTGTATACCCAATGCACCCTTCACCATACAACTTCATAATGCTCTTACTTTAGTTAGGGTGGAAGTGAGCTCACTACTGATTTAAGGAGCTTTCTTCCTCATTTAGATATTTCAATGTTACTTTATGATATAACGTCCGTAAGACCTTTGGTGAATAACGCTCTGGTGTATGTAGAGAATTGAAAACTCCTTTTCGCCGGCTATCTGCTACGCAAGAAACTAAAAAAAAAATCGGAATTCATTATCGAGAAAACTTTTGTGAAACTTATATGAATTGGAAGGTGTAATCCGTAGTCACTTGTATACTCGATTCCATTACAGCCTGGAATTTATCCCTTTGAATTTTGTGCATGAGGGTGAATTTTTTCAGGGTATCGTGAAGTAGGTCAGCATTATATTGAATAAAGAGACAAATGTATTCACAGCTGTCAAACGAAGTTTCCAAATTAGCAACAATTTGAATCTGGTGAAAATATACGTAGGAAATAATATTTTAGGCAAGTATAGTTATAAAATTATTTTGTGTATACTTTACACACATTTTTATATTAAATTAAATTGAAAATAGTAACAAAAACGATGAAATATTCGTTTAATGAGGATTTGTTTATGTTTGTGACAGCTGCGAAACTCCCTGGGTATCTTGGCGCAGTGGCAGAGACTAAGAGCATTTTCGGTGGGAGCAACTTCAATATTTTCAACCATATATCTTTTTGCCCCCTCTCTGCATTGATTGTAATACACGGCTGTACTGAGCTTTCACTACAGCGGCAACAGATATCAACACAACCAGAATTTGACTACGCCAAATCTGGCTTATCACACTTCCTGTACTCTCTATATTCTAAGCGTCAAATATGTATATGCCACAGTTCCACGGATGACATCTTGATTTCGGCAAGTATCAAAATTATTTCTTTGGTCTGATTCAAGTAGAAATATTCTAATAGTGGTTTTGTATTTAGATAATTTAGTGATTGTTTTCTCCATTCTATCTGAATGTCAAGCTTAAAAAAAAAAAACCACAGGATCTGTCCCGCTATTGTGAGAGAGCATAACCACATGAAAATCTCTCTAGCTGACCAGAGCCTACCAAAGAAGTTTCATCCTAAGCTTCGGTTACCTAGCTCAATAAAATTCGACATTCGAAAAATAGATATCAATGTTTAATCGAATCCGACTTCCTGAAAAATCGAAGCAGGTCCTTATTGTTGCTATTCCTAAAAATATCAAGGGACAGGAATTTGATACAATGCCCTTCGCATGATTTTAATCCAGTGATGCATGTACGCGAAATTTTGTGTAAGTCTTCAGAGTTTGTTTAAGACCAATCGGTTCACAAAATTGTAGTAAAATCTGGTACAAAATGCAGTATGGAAGTACTTAAAGGAATATGAAATGTCGAAGTCATATGGCATCTTTCCCTCAGGCTACTGACGTTTTTGAGATTGTATTCCACCAAATAATTTACTGAGCATAGTAGGCCGAGTACATGGTACCTAACTTTTATTACCTAGGAAATAATAGTCTGCAATACTTATGATTCATAAGTTAAAATTTATTTGGTTGCTTTGAAAATATTTCTGTTTGTAACCAAGACAATTTTTGCTACACAAATTATTAAATAAATATGAACTTTTCCTGTTCATGATTAGCTTAATCCATAGCTTTTGCATATTTGGAATTAGCTAGTTAAAGTGAAAGGTAATATCTCTCACCTCAAATTAATAAATTATGGAGTACCTGAAATTAATATATTATGGAGTACCTCAAGGTTCATTAGTTGCACCTGTTCTGTTAAGCGATTCCATCAGTGATCTTCATTTAAGCAACAATACATACATAAGAATTTGAGAATTCAGTTTAACTCGAATTACTCTTGCTGTAATCAAATCAATGCAAGTTTGAAAAAAATTTACGACGGAATGAGACAGCTATGCTATGCTATTACACTATTGCTACTAAGTACTACTACTTACTGATTACTTGTACAAATCCTGAGTTATAGAGCTCTCAACTCAAAATTTTGGAATTCTCTGATTTTTTTCGTTTAATTTTTACATTTTATTAAAAAAATACATGCAATTAACATCAGTTTTTTATATCTAATTAATAACCATAAAGTCCCCCATCTACAACCTACAACACTTTTGCCCATTATTTTACGTATATCCAGTAAAAATTACCAGAAACAGGAAAAAAAAGTCTCACTCTTGTTAATTTATTGACGAGTCTTTCCTGACTTTAGGCGAAAACAGCACACAATAAACAAACACAAAAAGGGTTGTGTCTTGGGCTCAGAGTGATTGAGAGGAGTTGGGAGTCATACGTTATTGGTTCCAAAATGATTAGAGGGAGCGAAGTGTTCTACATTTTTTAACATATCAAAATTATCTCAGCAACTGAGGTAATTCACTGAGGTTATAATATTCTACAGCGATAAATCGTGTCACTTCGTTTTATATCGTCTCGATTTTTTTTTTCTATTATTAAATTGAACTTCATCGCGTATATGATTTTTAAGGGGTCTCTGTATTATTGCTTAAGGGCACCAATACTATTTCAGCCTCATGTGTGCTTCAAATCAATTTTTTTTTGCAGTTTATTCAGAATGTTCTGATTTTATCACTTCGCTCTACTTAGATATCAATCAGCTACTAATATATCAAGGATACATGGACTCGTCGTGCAAAAAAGTTTATCGAGACCTCTGGCAGAAAAATAAAAGAACTCCTACTCTTTGTAAGAACAGAGCTCATAATGATTACAGAGCACTTCTTAGGATCCTACCGCTTCTGTCAGGATGCTCATGCAATCTCGGAGCACCGTTCTGCTACACCAAAGAATTGGCCAGGTGGCGATTACTCTACCTAGAACATGCTTTTCCTCCGCAAAATAATGTGTGGAACCTTAGTCCCAGAATGGTTCTAGAATTTATTTACAGTCTAAAACTAGAAGGGGAGTAAATTAAACGGCGACAATAGATCTTTTAGGTTCCAGTGAATGCAAGATCAACGCCTGCGCACCCCTCCACTAATCTATTCGCATCTACTGGTACATCTTGGCGCCTTCTATTATCGTGTAGATGATCTAAATATTTAGAATTTGATGCTTCTGTAACTCTTTTGGATGCGATTTTAGTGTTGAAATTGTGTTGAATTAGAGTCGACTATTTGATTGCTCTAGTAATTCGACAAAAATTGCCATTTCTGACATATGATTTGGTACTTTGTCCCAGTCAAATATCAGACTATTTTCCTGATCGGAATTTCAACAACATTGCGTTATCCAAGCTGCCTGGTGAATGCAATAGGCTGCCTTGGGATGGCATATTATAGTGTAGTCGACGATCAAGTTGAAATCTTTGAAAGCTTATTCCATTTTTATATGAAAGCTGTCTATATAGAAAAGTTAGGCTAAATATCCTTGGTTCACACCCACGTCTAATTCCAGAAAAGGATTCAGAGTCGTACGGAATAAAGAAACCTCGGCCAAATATCGATATTTCAAACAAAAATTCAATTCAACGCTTTCTAGCAAGATTCTATCGAAGAATCTAAAAAAAGCGGGTGTATACAGGAGCACCACACAGGCAACTTCACTCAACTCCAACGACTTGAACAAATTCTTCGTGTCACATAATGTGAATCAATCATCATTACCCTGCAGCATACTATACTTTAATAACATTGAGCATAGCAATTCTTTCTCCTTTTGGTGCATTACTTACGCGGAATGTTGCAAGCCCATATACTCTATTAAATGTATTGCCACTGGCCTTGAAAATATATCTCCCAAATTCCTAAAATTATTGCTGCCTTAGTGTTTTCTCAATGGTGGTCCATAGAGTGGGAGATGATAGTAAACACCTAGTCAAACACAAATTGAATGGCGGGGGGGGGGGGGGGTGTCCATATCAACCGTTTCGGAGATACAGGGTGATTAAGAAAATTCGCTAACTTTTCACAAGACACTCTCTATCTTGAAAAGTATAGGGTCACCGTCATGAGCTCATTATATGTAGAATTGCATGGCCTTTTCAACGACTGTTCAATTAGACCCATACTCTGCTCCTCTCAGGAGTTACTGTAGTCTAATACCTTTGATACATAGCGAGTATAGGTACCATGATTCGGATACCATTGTATTCGCTGTACCATGCTAGGTGACACATCTCATTATAGTTTCATTTGACAGCTTTTTATGTTTTGCTTTTGAAGAAATCGTCGGAAATGTTTTTAGTGTAAACTTGGCGCATGCCATAAACTAGTGAATATCCCTGATAAGGCCTACTTGAACAAAAAGTCATAAGCTAGATAAATTTGTCACAACTATAAGTGGCGCTGAAATCATTAAAAACCTACGTACACCATGGAAAAAACCCAAGTATTTATACTAGCCTCGTATCAATTTGCTCAGCTTGTGTTATACTGGGGACACACATATGGTATTCATATCATGCCATTGATACCAGGTCAAAGCTATACCATGTAGTATATCCGACACTCGACACACTTTTGTTTGTAGTATAGTTTGACATTCGCTCACACTGAAAAGCCAAAGTAGAAGTTTCTTGTAAAAATGTCACAAAATAAATTAATTTCGTGTTATATGAATAATTTATTATTAAAAAATTTGATGGAAAGGTCAAACGCGCAGCTAAAGATATCATCAATTTGGAGTAAATGACGAGCAGCGCTTTATAGAAAGTTGTGTATTTTAAATAATTCATGGAGTGTCAATCGGACGGTGTGGATAAAGGTAATCCCTAGCTTTGAATTATAATATTTATGTTATATTTTTTTATACTTATGTTCAAAATTCATAATATTAGGAAAACGATGTGATTTGCTTCGCCAAACTTCGATTATTTTTGCGGTCTCGCTGCTCGACAAAATTTTCTTCCGTTTATTAAAACTTGCACTCTCCTTTTTTAACAAAAATTTTTGATAGAATTAAAAATGGCGTGTCAAAAAAAGCAAAATTTTGTTGTAACTTTTTCCCACTATGTAAAATGGCACTGTCTCTACTAGATTTGAATATTAGGATACCAGCAAAAATTGTTGTGTTTCAGTACTATGTACGTTCACGGTATACCAGGTACTTCAGCCCGTATCTAACTAGTATGTGAAGACACACATCTAGTATACCACGTAGTTTTCGAATATCATTGCATCAATACTACATGTGTGTCTATGGTATTATTCTGATATTCAACGACACACAGGTGATTTATGCGTGGACTATGATACCTGTACTAGCTGTATGTCAAAAATATTAACTAAAAATTTCGAATTTTTTTACATTTTTTTTTACTTTGACCTCCGTTTCTTTTCTTGTAAAAAGATAGTTAACATAACGTTTTTTTATAAAAATTATAAACTGTGGATACTCCTCTTTAATTAGACCTAACTCTATGTACTAACTGTAGCGGTTAAGGAATTATTAGCTAATAACCTATTCAGTTCATGCAGAATCGTTTTCAGTCATTAAGGGAACAAATTATCCTGGAGAATAGGTTTGCGAATAGCTTTGCGAATAGGTTTGAGAAGACTTATTAGCTCTTAGCTAACGACTACAGATAGCGCTCCAGGGTGTGATAGGTCAAATTAAAGAGGAGAGCCCACAGTTTAAAGGTTTTTATAACAAAAGCAGTATTAACCACCTTTTTGCAAAAAAAAAAAAAAATATTTTTTTAGCTTAGACCCCCATAACTCCTGCATACAATGCGCTTTTGACGGTGACCGTACAGCCTGTACTTTTTCTCAGATACAGGGTGTTTTGTGAAAATTGGCATATTTTTTTAATCATCCTTTAACTCCGAAACGGCGGATATGGAACCCCCCCCCCCCCCCCAACCATCCATACATCACCATGGAGGAAACAGCCTGTTTTGTTTACTTTTAATACCTGCTTAACATCATCTATCTTTCGTTCTATATTGAAAATTGCTACTGTGCTACCTATCCCTAAAAAAAAAAAATTTGCTGCAAATCCATCTTATTTTATACCCATCAGCATTTTGTGTTACCTTTCTTTGGAAAAAATGTTGTACAGACAGACCCAATTGTTTGTTGAAAACAACAGATGTTTTCGGCTGGGCAATCAGGTTTGAGATATAGCTGTGTGTTTTTTCTGTGGTGTATCTCAAGGATCAGTTTTACGCCCATTCCTTTTTTCCTTATTCATCAATGATTTATCAGACCTCATTCAAGAGGTTAGTGCCCATTTATATGGTGATGACCTACGAATATACAATAGTAGACCTCTCCGTCTTATCGAAGACTTTAGTAAGAATTAATTACGACTTAGCGCGAATATATGATTGCTCCCAGCGTTATCTTTTGATGTTAAATTCCAATATATCAATAAACTTATCTTCCACATATAATGTTTGGGGGTGAAATATTGACTAATGGGAGAATGAAATGTTGTGATTGTGTACGCGGAGAGCTGGGTAAGACATATGGAAGTTTGTGTCGACTCTGGCTCTCTACAAAATTATTAAGCACGGAGATTAAATGTAGATTAGTGAAAACTGTGAATTGAATTGGTTAATTAATTTTTAAATTTCCTTAATTTACTTATTATTTTTATTTTACAGTTTTTCTGCATCTGTTTTACTTTATTAGTGTAATTTTATTTTGTTATTTTATAGTTAGTTCGTATTTTTGCTTAACTTTAGTAGGTTTTTGAATTTAAATTGCTTAATTTTTATTTTTAAGTTAATTTTTGATGTATTTTATTTTCTATATTTTTATTTATCTTTTATCCAACGTACCTAAATTTAGTTGCCAAAATTTTTTTGTACTAAAAATATTCTGCATTCTTTTGCCAGTGCAATAAATAATAGTAATAATAAAATGGCGCAGTTTTCTTGATATAATTGATCTAAAAAAAAAAATGTTTCCTAAACAAAAATATTAAACTAAAGGTTAACTCTTTTCCTATTAAGTATTTTTTTTGTTTCATTGAATTTTTTTCTGGTATTATTGAATTTTCTGGAGATGTATTGAATAGTGATTGGCTGAGTCAAAATCCTGGATAATATTTGAAAATCCCTCACTACCACATGAAGCCATAACTAAGTCCTACCATTCTAAAATATTTGCAGTCTTCTTATGTAAAACTGACAAAAGTTTGATTTAAATAGCTATTCCGCCCTAAACTACTATTCATACAGAAAAATGGTGTTCTGATAATCTTAAGCTTACTTTCTTGTCTTCCGAACCATAATAAAACTATTATACCTTTCCTAACGAAATTATTTAAAAAAATTTATCTTAACCAAATGACTACGATTCTTCAAACAAAAATTCGCAGCTGAGTAATAATTGCACATGCCGCTGTGCCGTGGTCTGATGAAATCGAATCAGTTTGCCTCCAGATTCGGACTCTGGCCGCACATACACTATTGCAACTATAACTCAGCTAAAAGTAATTGAGTAATTGAGATAATCAAAACTATTTTATTATTTTGTTAAGTAAGGTATATAGTAAGTGCAGCCATTGGGAAGGTGAGGAACCAAGCTTTAAATTACCAGAATGTCTCCACGCCTTCTAGCTTGGTATCTATCTCTGGATATAAAATTTTTCGTAGCGATCGTGAGGGATGAATTGGTGGTGGCGCTGCAATATATCTATGTAAAAGACTGCTTTAAAACTAAAATATTAGCATCATTGAGCACTCATAATTTGGAGTTCATTTGTATTGAGGTTGATACTGGGGCAGAGAAATGTGCGTTTGCAGCCGCTTACTGCCCTCCAAACAGTTTCGATTGCAATAATATGAAAGAGTTTGAGGAATCTAGCACCATACTTTCGCGACGTTATAATAAGATAATTCTTGGAGGTGACTTTAACGTTAACATCTTTTATGAGGTGTCTTCACCTCGAAGTGTTTAATGATAGACTAACCTTTTTTAACACAACTTCTCCTTCATTGCTAGATCTATACGTCATGACAGATGCAAACAATGTAGAATTTTTTTCTCAAATTGACCCAGCTAGTATATTTGATCATGACATACTTTTCTTAACTTACAAAAAGGATTTCTGTGGCACAAATTGTATGTTCTCACACAGACATTACAACAATATTGGTAGTCTTTCAGAGGAATCCATGAATTTTATTACTGAATTTGCGCGTTTATCCGCTCCAATTGATGATCGTCTGGCAATATCTGAAGGTTTTATGAACTATATTTTTGATAAATATCACCTGTAAGAACTAAATGCTTAAGATCCACCATACTCCAAAGAAATCCACTCTCTAATAGAGGAGAGAGAGTATTTTTACCTTATTTATAGGAGATCACGTGACACTTTTATGCGTAATATGTATAGAAGAGCACGGAATAGGGTAACGTCTGCTATTCGCAAAGCGAAGCGCGAATACTTTTATTCCAGACTTGTATATTAACTTGGGCCCAAAGCTTCTGTGGAGTAACTTCAAAAAGTACGGGCTATGCAATAATGAGAACGCTTGCTGCAATCTTCATCCTGATGAACTAAATCAATATTTTACCACCAGCGTAGTTTCTCCGAGGCCACAATCATTGGCAGGGGCCACAGTCGAAACTTTGGCACACTCATTAGTAAACTCAACGGCACCAGAGTTACCAAACTCATTTTCTTTCAGGTGCGTTGATTATGATGAATTGTCCATGGCCATTTTTTCTATAAAGTCCGATGCTATTGGACCAGACGGCTTACCTCCACGCTCTCTTAAAAGTATTTTTCCTAACATCCAAAATGCAATCCTGCTCCTATTCAATGCATGCCTTACAACATCTATGTTTCACTTACCACTGTTTCTGATTACCGCCCGGTAAGTGTGTTATGCTTTCTGGCAACAGCCCTTGAAAAGCACATGTACTGGCAATTGAATTCTTTTTTAGAGGAAAATCGTATGATATCGCCTTGGCAGTCGGGATTACGCTCCTTCCACAGTTGCGAAACTGTTTTATTATGCGTTACCTCCGATATGCGTCCGGCACTTGACAGCGATGAGTTTGCAATAGTGATATTCCTGGACTTTTCCAAGGTCTTCGGTAGCGTAAACCATTTTAAACTTATATCGAAACTAAAAAATATATTAAATTTTTCTAGTTCAGCCTGTAGGCTTGCTATGAGCTTGCTGTCAAATCGAAAGCAACGAGTAAAAGTGGATGGTGAGTTTTCTGGTCTATTATCACTGCGTAGAGGTGTTCCACAAGGTTCTATTCTTGGACCGCTTCTGTACTCTCTATTTATAAATGATCTGCCACAGAAAATGCAATTCGCTAAGGTTCACTTGTATGCGGATGACGTGCAGATTTACCATAGTAGTTCTATCGGCCTTATGGAAAACTGTTTGGGGTGCATTAACGATGATCTAGTAAACCTATCTGAGTAGGCTCGTGATAATGATATAAGGCTAAACCCTTCGAAATGCTCTGCAATCCCAATACATAGCCAAGGCTTTGACCATGAGCAGCGTCCATCAGTTACCCTTCCGTATGTAGATAAGGTTAATAGGCTTGGAGTTATGATAAATTCCAATTTAAAGTGCACAGATTATATTAGCGCACAATTGAGGAAAATTTATTCTGATCTGCGGATGTTGTGGTTGTGTGCTGATATACTACCACTCCGCACTCGTGAAGGACTTGTCAAGGTTCTCCTCTTGTCTCACTTCTGCTTTGGAAACTTTGTTTACCCTAAACTAGGTACTACAAATCTTCGGTTTATCCATGGACTCCGACGTTATGATCACATCACACCCTATAGAACATCGTTGTTATGCTGTACATTGCAGACATGCTTACATCGCAGAGGGTTGATGTTCCTCTTCGGCTTTATTACCTCACGCAAACCTAGATATCTTTTTGATCGCTTACAATTTCTGCGTTCAGCAAGACACCGAAAAATTCTTATTCCCAGATTCTCTAAACGAGTCATGGAGGGTTCTTTCCTTGTTCAGTTGATTCGTCTTTGGAATAATTTATCCACACATAACCAGGGGGCGGAAAGCATGCATACTTTTAGAAAGTTGCTCCGGTCACATAATCTTTAGTCTTTTATTATTCCTTTCATTTTTTTATTTATTCTTTTATTTTTTGTATTTTAATTATTCTTTGTTTTCGTTTGCTAAATTTCCTTTTCTCTTTTTTTTTTATTTTTTTTTTCTTCTATCTTTGCTTATATGAGTTCTTCTTTTAAATTAAATTGAATTGAATTGCATTTATGAAATGAATTAAATTTATTAATTTAGTCTGTAAGTAGTATAAGTTCAATTATAATTAATTTTAGAATTATTTTTTTGGTTTATGAATTTATAAGAAAGTACAGTATAAGATAAATATCTTGTGTACAATTTTTTAATAAATACGAATATGAATAGAAGACTATTTTTCTGTATGGATAGTAGTTTAGGCTCTATAGCTTATATAAAATCAATGTTGTTATTTTTCCATAGGTATCAATATAGAACATTGTAGAGTATGGACCCGCACGCACACATATGGATTTCCGTTTCATGGCTTGGGAAATATTCTCAATGGTTTTGGCTGAGGGAGTGTTGTAGTATGATATTTGGTCCGCGTACACACGTTATTGTTGGAGCCATAGGCCCGAAACAGTTACAGAAGAATCCAAAAATAAATGGAGTCTCCTTTTCTCTTTTCTTGGATCTTTATATTTTGGCGTTGCACGAGCTGTTTTTATGTGTTATTTTGTTCTTTCTCATCGTAATTTCATAAGTTCGGCGTTCAGATGTTTTTCATTGAAAGTTATTCTCATTGTTTTCTTTTTAACCAGAAGTCCACCAAGAACATCAAACCACAATTGGTTCGAGTATAATATTTGTTATTGCCTGTTCATTTATTTGTTGTAAGTCGCAATAGTAAAATTAGTTTCATGCTATGAGGAGACCAACTGAACTCATAGGTTTTTCCAGCGGTCTTATATTATTGCCTGTCTTCTGGTACCGCTCTTTTTTAGGAGCTGGAGTCAAATTTTTTAAAAAGTCCATCCTAATTATATCAATAGTACAACTTACAAGCATCTAATGGTCAACAGTGACTGGCCGCGTGCCGGTAGATATAAAATACTTTATCGTCACCATCATTAGTCTATTAAGAGTTGAAATAGGTTGCTCCGTCAAATAGCATACACATCTTTGTTATACTATCTCAAGGACCTTATTCCTCTGTAGCAACATTCCACTAGAGATTAAAAAAGGTCATCAAAATTAAGAGGAGTCAGTACTCTGTAAAAGTTTCAGTTTAGATAGCAGCCAACCTGTAGGCAATAAAATTTACTATACGTAGGTTTGTGTCCTGAAAGTGAGAAAATTCATGTAAAATTAGCATAGACCTAGACCAAAGACTACGTTAGAGACATCTAGCGTAAAATGCAGAAACCCAACATGCGACAATTTAAGATGAAAACTGAAGATTTACAGTTCAAATAAATTGAACATTTTTAACAAGAATTAAATCTCCTACATTTTTTTTCAACAACTCTGCATTCTAGTCGGTGATATATCGAGAAAAAAAACAAGTACTATTAGAGTCAATTAATTAAAAAAACCGCTAATAAACATAAAAAACTCGACATTGCTAGATCTTTCTAAAGTAGTCACAATCCACAGAAATGAGAATACCTACTAAGATGAATTTGATTAAAAATCCTTCTATTTTTACCATTTTTTACAAGTTTCCGAGCTAATATCTCCATTCTAATATATATATATTTTTTAATTTTTGCCGACGTTATTTACTAGACTTCTTCGTTACCTTTAATTTAAGATATAAATCGTTATTCTGCTACAAATAGTTCGCCAGAAATATGCATTGAAAAATCTATGAAATTTGCAAAATCTTAAAAAAAACAAACTTCAGAAAAAGTGAGGTTAAAATCAACTTAGAAGTAAAAAAAAGACACGTTAAATTTATATTTTTGTTTTATACAGAGATATATTTCATCATCGTTCATGATCATACATAATACTTTTCTTATGGACATCGTTTGATATTTACAATAAAATTGAACTATAGTTTAAAAGAGTTCTTAAATGCTAGCTATTAAATTTTTTTGGACACCTTATAGGATCCATAACCTCATTAATATTATTTTACTGAATTTTTTATTTATTTATTTTTACTTATTCTCATATGATTCTTATTTTCTTCTCTTCTATTTTATTTACTTTTGTTTCCGCCTTCTCCTCTTAATTAACTTGAATAATAAAAAATAAACAAATTACGATATTGCATATGGACGCTTTTTTATTTATTTTTTTATTTTCACTTTTCTATTTACATTTATATTTAGAATTTAATTAATTACAAAAAAAAAAAAACGGTAACTGAGTAAAAACAAACAAACGTAATATGCATAATTTGTGAGAACAGAGAACAAAGTATAAAAGAAAAACGTAAATTTAATAATAAAATTTTGACTAGAGTTTAATAAAACATTTTACTTTTTGTTTTAAGTAAGTGTTAGGAACTTATTTATGCTCTTCTAGTATTTTTCTTTTAGTTAGTTTGATCTTTTTTGTTTATATTATTTTTGATAATTTTTTGCCCTAAAATTCATTTACATATTAACAAAAAACTTTATTTGAACAGCAGTGACATAATAGAGTGAAGTGGTGACGGGGGAGTGTTTTAAATGAAATATAAGTCAAAAGAATATTAACAAAAATTTGAGCGCCCTTCTGATATGCCCAGATATGGTGATCCCATGGGAAGAAATATTTAGATTGGTCCTGTATTTTGAGTGTTTCTATGAATATCTCGATAAATCCTTATAGAGGATGTATAACATGAAATTATGGTTATAGGACTCACCGAAATCAGCTAATACGATTGGGAGAACCCTCGACCATTGAGCAAAATTACATTGCTGTATAATATTTCTAATATTCTGTTAACCCATCATTGTCCTTTTACATACTAATGGCGTTATAAGAATACATGCTAGAATAGTCTAATCTAGACTCATTAGATGACAACGAGTCCATTACACAATATATGCTTCAGTGCATTATTTAATGTTTCTATTTGTTTATCCAAGCAGCCAGGACACAACCAGCTGGTCTTAAAATAGGACTCTTCTAGAATTTAAAAATGGCGAGATTTATTTCTTAGGTTCTAAAATGAAGTATTATATTAGGGGGGGGGGGGGGGATAACTACCTAGTCTGGTTTTTGAAGCCTGGACCATTCGCTTTTCGGGCGACTGCTTAGTGGTAACTTAGAATCTTAAAAACAAATCTCAATCTCTATTCAATCTATGATTGATTCCAGAGAATTTTCAACAACATATTTTGTTCCTTAAAAAAAAATGAATAAATAAAAATTCCAAAAATATGTAGACCCTTCTATCAAAATCTTATCAATATGAACTAAATCACAAAACAACACATTTGCGGAATGCAGAATGAATGAAAGTAGAGCGTAGATTGCATCGCAGTGGTAGATTGTTCCGATAATAAGGCCGATGTCTTTACAAATTAATTTAAAAATCACCACTAAGAATTGATTGAATTGATTGTCAAGCCGGTTTACGTAGCCAGAAAACCCACTCACACACAATAAGGCTTATTGTTTTTATTAATAGCCAGGGAAAGAGAAATCCCAAATACGGATTCTACGAGAGCCCATTGCGCTAATCTGCCAGAAATCCTCTCACCATATTCTTCCTGTTCTCTTAAAAAAATGCATCAGGTCTATGTAAGATAAGTTTTTCAGCTCATCCACAGATAGAAGGGAAGACCCAAGCATATCTAGCCAGAAAATCAGACCTGTCCTTTCATTCCGCATGATGTCCATGTGCCCAGGAACTCACTGAAGTGACACAATAAGCATTCCGTTTTTTTTATAATTTGAGTGATGAGTAAACGCAGTTCATATCACCATGAACAGATACGCGAAAAAGTACAATAGTCATTTTTCAGGAAACGGAAAATCCCATATTAATTCTTGATACGTCTACTGCACTCTTTTGGCCACCTCGTTCGACTGATTTCAGCGTTTTAAATTTTTGTTTTATTTTAGACCACCTAAAGGAAGGAGTATAGCTAACAAGACGATAATTAACTATCCAAGACAACTGAAGACCAATATCCACAGAAATGCGCTCTAATCTGATTTTTTTTTAATTATTTTTGATATTTTATGCGTTGAGCATATACTAACAAGAGAATACTCTTGAACAGCTGTTCAATACACCTTTATTCGGCAGTGTGTAAAAAGCAACAGTGAACTACTACATTTCTCCTTAAAAAAATAGAATGCACACATGCTCAATTTCCTTAAATACTACATGCAAATTTTTCTTTCAAAACTTGCATTCATTTTTTGTTTTTATTTTTTTTCATCAAATGACGCCTACTCTGATGGGTAATCTCTTTCTATTGAACAGCTCTCCAAGAGATTTCTCTTGTTAGTATACGCTCACCGGTCTTGAGTTTCATAGAAGAAATAAAATTTAAGATTTATTAACGGTCTAGTGATTCTGATGATTCTGACAACCGTAGTCTGATAAGTAGAATCGAGTCGAAAATTCCTTCATTAGATAAATATTTTACCATTCCTGCTCACGGTAGTGGGTCTGATTAACCGCGGCATTTTTAGTGAAAAAAGTAATTTTATTGAAATTTATTTTTTGACAATGTTTATAAATTTATTTGTTACGTAAACCCAGTTTTTTGGACTCGACTTATTCCTACAGGAACTTGTTTATAAGAATCGATCAGAGCAAGGATCCAGTGTGACTTCCGCCGGACTCTCCGAATGTGTGTGAACAGGAATGGTTAATTCTTTTAAGTCACTATTAGGTCGTTTTGTCATAAAGCATTGATTCTGATTTTGTGCTGTGAACGCATCCTACCTTATAACGGTACCAGAGGGACGAAAATCCCAACCACGGAGTTCAAGGAGGCCCATTGTGCTAACCTGCTAAAAAGCCAAACTAATTCTTACCAAGACTTTCGTGTCCTCTTAATGAAGCGCATTAGTTCTAGGTGAGGTGAATTTTCAGCCCATCCACAGACAGGATGGCGGACCCAAGCGTATCGAGTCTGCTCCGAGCAAAGGCCGAACAATCCCATAGAAAGTGTTTGGTTGTCTCAATCTCTCATTCCAGCAGGACAGACATTCAGGGCGGTCAACAGTTCCCATTCATGTGAGATGAGCGTGAAGCGAGCTGTAACCGATGATGATGCCAACCACAATACTGAATTGTTTTCTTCCGAACCCCAAGAGGAATTCAGATATATTCTTATTAGGCCCATAAAGAAAAAGTTTTGTATAACTGCAAGTATTCAAGTTTGTACATCGCTGCTCATGTATAATGCGAAAATCCGCTTTGATAAGAGTAAAGAGACTTAATCATCGGGTCCCGGTCCAAGGAAGGATGAACCAGCTTTTGCTAGAAGGTCAGCCCTTTCATTCCCCATGATCTTCATGTGCCCAGGAGCCCACTGAAGGGACACTTTGTTGTGGTTTAAAGGCTTATGTGCATCTATAACCTGTCATAAATAAATGTCTCGCTAAAATTACATTTTACCTGAGGTGAAAAGGACATACCTAGTATCTGCAAGCTAACTAAGTAGATACCCATTTTGGTAGCATCGGTGACATGGGGCTCTGGTAAGATTGTAAAACAATCTAAAAATACCTGCAATTAATTGAATCTACCTCGAAAGTATGCAAAAAAAAAAAGAAATTAAAATACATCCAACAATATCCCAACGTACCCTAGCTAAGCTAGTAAAATGGCACAAAGGTTACAAATTTCTAGAAAATCTCCTCCACATAATTTATCCTCATGTCACTGCTGCACAATCGTATTCAACTTCATTCCTGGATATTCACATTATTTACAAGAACTTTACTCTTTGAAACAGGACAGATTAGTTAACTACGTCTCATGACTTATACTTAATATGGTCTCCATACAGAGTTTCCGTTGTCCGTTTGACTATGATGACCCCTGTGGCCACCTAGTGCTACTTGCCGATTAGCACTGCCGTCCTCACCATTTCTCGCCGACGTTCCACAATTCCCGACCAATGTTAAGTCTCCTGTATGAGTTGTTCCAGCTGACATGATATTATGCTGCTGACGGGCTCCCACTGTGCTAATATGGTCCATGACACTTTGCAGTTCCCCGTGGACAGCAGCTGAATTGGGAGAAGTATGTGATGGCAATGAATGTGAATGGAAACCATGCGACTGATTGGCGGCAGTATACAATTGGGAGTAAAGTAAACTGGCCGGAAGTACAGGATATAAGGAACCATTGCATCCAGCTCCAGCAGCTGTAGAACTATATGAATTTTGGCTTTGATTCACCACTATACCTGGAAAGTTCTGATTATTGGAGCCCAAATTGGGAGTATTTGTCGTTAATAAATCTTCTTGGACCGGCGATTCAGCCTGAGATGAATCACTTAAACTTCTTGGACCATTTTGACTTGAATGGACATTATAATCGTTACTAGAATTTGAATGATACCTTGGCACTAGAATCGCATTTGAACTACTATTTCCTGTCGTTGTTATTGAAGTTTGTGCTCCCGCTAGTAAGCTAGGATGTGCCATTTGACCAGTTGTAGAACCAACTAAGTTGCTGATATGCTGATCTAGATCATTTGCTGTAGAATCTGGTAACACTAAAGTAATAATTAATAAGAAAAATACGTTTCGATTTGATTTGATTTCATTTTTTCTACAATCTTGACTTACTTGGCACGCAATCTCTGTTCGAAGTTCCTGTAAAATCTTGAGTACCTGTTTGGTCAGTGGATGAACATGAGAATCCAAGCGCAGGATTATTAAATTGTGAGGATGATGGGGTTGTGCATGATGATAAACTACTGCTGGTTAGGTATGGTGAGTAAGCGCTAGCGGATCCATAACCCCAGTGAGTGTTAGCCGCACCGAGACCAAATTGTGACATATCTGAGGGAGATAGAAAGAGAGAGAAAGAGAAGGATAAATTTAAAATAAAATAGAAAAAAAACTATCCTTGCTACATAAACACTACAGACACATACACACATACACACACATACGAGCATACGCACACATTTATTACTTATTTTATTATTAACTACGAAAATTTTCATAAGCCTTAAAGCAAAGTTTCATGTTTATTTATTTATTTAAATATTTTGCAACTTTATTAACGTTCGTCATTAATTTCGCGGGGCACTTTGTTCAGTCCAGTGCTCCTGCAGTTGGAGCATAATATTGCGGCCGCAAAATCAATATCCGCCCATTTAAAGTCCGCTCGCTTATAAAAACTAATTAATAATTTTCGAATGGGCTATTAATAAAAGCTAATTATACCTCAAAATATTGCCTAGCCTTTGGAAAAATTTCCCGACCTCCAGTTTCGGAGCGCGATTAATTCAGCCCACTTTGCCGAACCGGCTGTTCTATATATCAACGCTACCCTAAACTCATACTACAATAAAAAGTTGCCAGGGCTTTGATAAGGCTCTCTATATATATATACGCGTACATACTCAGCTACATACATACATATATGAATCTGGTAAGGGCATAAATTTTGAACGAATTTAGCTTACAACAAATGTTTCAAAATAAAACAAACACTCATCGCCACATCGCTCCATTTCAACCCATTCGATAAATGACCCTTCTCACACCCCCGTATACCGTATATTACCACTTCTCATCCTCCAGGTGATGAAGGATTCTCTAAGGGAGGAGGAAACATGTTAAAACCCATGGCTCGGTTTTAATCACATGAAATGAATGGTCGGATTGGCGGCGAGCCATTATAAATCAAAAGCGTAAAACCTTTTGAAAAACCGAAAACACTAGAATCAAATGAAATCAATGGAAAGCGGATATTAAACCACTCCGGTACCCCCTCACTGGGTCGATAAGCCCTGTTATGTTAACACTGTAACAGAGGGCAGTACGGAAGAGGAGGACCATAGTGCTATGGGAGGGGGGGGGGGAGGCGGACAATGTGCGGGTTCAGAGATGAATATCTGGCGACAATCTAAAATCGTCAATAACTGTTAAGCGCAGCTAATCCCAAAGAGTGATTAGGATTGATTTTTTTTTATATATCCTTTTTGGGTTTTGAAAATCAGATTTTCAGGGACTTTTGTTTTGTTTTTTTTTTTCATTTCGGAATATCGCGATGAGGTGAAATTTGAGCTTAGGATGTAGAAATATAATTTGAACTGTGTTATTACCTAGAGGAATGCTGTTGGTACCTATCGATGAAGATTTTGGTATGGGTTCGAATTTACATATCGATATGCGCTCCTAATATTATTTCCAATAGTGAGTTCAAAGATTTGTCAAACTTTAACTAGAAATAATAAAGTTTACGCAATCAAGGAGTTATACAGTCAGAATGCTGACCAGGATCAGAAATCCCTAGAGCTTAGACTGTTTCTAGTCTATTCTGGTCAATGCCATCCTTTCTGTTCCCCTAATGAACTAAAGAACAACGTTAAGTGAATGAGGGCAAATACCTTCCATTCTCATAAATATCAGTTATCGTTGTGCATACCGTAGTGGGGGACAGATTCAGGATATTGACAGCAAAAATGCTCTAAAAAAATTTCCACCCCCAGACAAGGACTGCAGTTTGGATCAACGAGGACTCTTCTGATGGTGATATGGATGCATTAAGTACTGTGCCCTTTTATTAGCACAAAAATCCTTTTTAACCAATTTGAATAGGTATTTTGAAGGTATCGTAACGGAACCTTTTAAAATGGATTTGTGGATAACTGGGATCATTTCTTTCCATGGATGGATGCATCTTGCTAATTATCCAATCCTTCATCGGTACAAAACTATCACTTATTATCGCTCCATGAAGATCCATAAGAATCACTTTTGATTCTTTCTTTCATACAACATCCAAAATCTTATTAACTGCTATCGCATGGTAACCTGGAATCTATAAAAGCAAACGCGGCTGTGTATACCAGCCAAAGTAAAGATCGGTATTCAATTGTGGACCATGTTCGCGTACGTTGACAAAATTCGTGAACACTTCAAGTGCAGCCTGACTATTCTGCAGATGCTAATCTTTCCACTCTGTCACTTTTTTTCGTTTATTTAGTCGGCTGTTTTCACCATGGGGAGCATCTGCCATCATCATCATCATCATCATATTTGGTATCTTCAAAGAAATTTAAATCAGAGCCCGGATCATTAGCTGCTTTGCACCATCTTTATAGAGGACATCTGTGAATCCAGTAGGAAGAATTCTTTTACAGTCCTCTGTCAGAAGTCTCTACTCGGAACATTTAACACAAAATCATATTTCCAACATTATAAAAGGGGTCATGTCCATAGGCACACAAAGTTATTCTTAATTCTCTGTTAGGCTTTGTAGACGATACCATCTTTCTTCAAATGGTTTCTTTAACTGGCACACCAAGTTCATCGATTCCTTCTAAATTGTGTAATCTAAGGTTCTTTAAAGCACCTTTGATACCGATCCTATATTTCTCCTTATAGGCTGTTCAGGACGATAATTCAATCAACCTTGTGCGTTCCAACAGAAACTCATTTTTGTCAATTCCGTCAGCACCCAGCTTACTTAAATCGATACTGATTTTGAGATCCTACTTTGCGAAATGACTTCTCGAATCTCCGTCAGATAAATTTGCAGCGCTTGTAGTTTCTGAGCACAATTCTGCAAATTGAGGCCACGAGTTTGCAAGTGGTTGCTATTTACTTCGAAAAGAGCTTGGACCAAGATAAAAAAAAAGCAAGTAAAACAGGTAGAATTGGTCTAAGAATGAATGCCCGTATAAATTGTCGCATGGTCACCGATCTTTCCAAGTTTGATTTTTGAAGTAGTTTTTCGCATATATTTCTAGAAAGGTTCGTCGGACAGAAAAAATGATTATAACAAATTTTGTAGCATTTTGTATTCCGAAGAAGTTTTTGGTACAATAAAAATGTCTAGGACTAATTGTTTACACAGTATATGTAAAAAACATAAATTTTTCTATGGTAACACCAAGAAGGGATTGCCCGATTTAGTCCATTTTTGAAATTGTTTTTGTTATTACTATAAAAACACCATGTGCTAAATTTCAGCTCTCTATGTCGACGAGTTCTCTGGCAATATACAAATATATAGTAGAAACCGAAATTTCTGTATGGCAACCTCACGAAGGAGTTACCTGATTTGTCTCATTTAAAGTCAGTGTACAAAATATCAGCTTTCTAAGTGAACGCGTACTCGAGTTATTGTGCGCACGGACAGACGGACAGATGGGCGGACATGCAAAAATCAAAATAACTTTTAATATTATGAGTGGGTGTCCAATTCATTTTGCTCTACAATCATTATTTTTGTGTGCGTTACAAACGGAACGACAAACTTAGTATACCCTTTAGATGTCATTTAGGGTATGAAAAACTGAGGAAAGAGTGAGATAGCATGACCAACAAAAGCGAAGCGGCATCAGTTCTGGTATTTTCATTCTCGTTCCTTTTTAAAAGCTGCTTAAAAACGGCCAAAATTTTTGAGATGTTCACTTTGACCATATTTCCTAGTGCTCCATGCAATTCGATTCAACCAGGTGCTTCAAGTTGGAACCAGTTGTGTTCATAAAAAAATCCCAACGAAGAGTTGCAGAAGAAGAAAAGGCGAAAGGTCGATAAAGTGTCCCAAAGAAATTGATGGAGTTGACATCATCTTTCACCGCTTGAAGGCTAGCGAGGTTGAGTGAATGGTTTGGGCAAGCGACAACCCTAGCTTTCGGATGAATATTCAGAATACGCTGCAATATTTCAGTGGGCTTGCCCTTCATCATAACAACATTTTCATAACTTTGGCCTCGCTAGTTTTTGATTTCTACACCGTTGTCAACTTCTCCGTTATCATTTTCATGATGTCTTCTGCGCCATTGCCTTTAGTGTCGATGACATCAATAAATAACTTATGAACTGAAGCGGATCATCCATCCAGAATGGCGTATCAAAGGGCCTGGGATGTTTGGTCTTTATGTGAGTAATCTGGAGTGCTGTCCAGTTTTATGGAGAAGTACCTGGAAATTTTCACTTCAGCAATTATCTACTGGCTGACTCGTTTTGTATTTCTGGGGACAAATATGTAGTTTTCGTTTTCCCCAAATCGATCCTTCACCAATTCCAAAAATTTCTTTTGGTTTCCGCTAGACCTGTTTTATTCAGCTCAAGAGTATCCCTTGGTTTGATGCTCAGATTTGTGAATCCACATGCCTATACTATGGCTATTTGAAATTAAATCCATAGAGTAAGTTATGAAAATTGAGCTACTTGACCATTAGAATTAAAAGCTACTCACAATCATTTGTGGGCAAAATTTCGGTAGCCTCTTATTTTGGTGCCCCAGGCGACCCACCTCAGCCGCCCCATTTTGGTTACGCCACTGGTTACAAATAAAAATCTCGAAAATCGCGGTTTATCAAAATTTTGCGCATGATTTCTTTTTTTTTTCAAATAAATTTTGGTTTGTTTTATTTAAATGATGGTTTTGCGAAATTTATATTTTGATGTTGAGATATTTTTATGAATGCAAAAATATGTTATTTCAAAATTAGTGGTTTTGTTATAAGAAATTGTAATTTGCAATTCATGGTAGAGCTTCCACATGGGTCACACTAAATCAACGTTTAGATTTTGTATTTTTGAGAGGACTATTATTGCAAGTTTTGAGCTTATAAAATTCTTCATATTCCCATTTCCTTACATCTAGAATTACACTAAACGCAGTAATAACCATAAACATCATCTTAAAGCAAAACAAATTCCGTAATTACGAATGAAATTTAAACCCGAAATATGAATAAATTCCAGAGATTTTTGGCAACACGATAAAGTACCAACCACAATTATTACAGTGCCAACACAGAATTGCATCTAATCCAATTACGCGAAACCATTTTATTCTGAGAACAAAATTTCGCGTAATTAAATGCATCAAAATTAAATAGCAGAACTCTTCCCGTTTCCAGGTAATCCCCCTAATACTGTTGGTGCACGTGAATTACATATGCAAATGATGGCTATATAGCGGTTTGAGAGCGAACTAGTAATGGTGAGTGTATTGAACAGACCACCTCACCTGCACAGGAGATATAATAACATTCATTCGAAACGGCACTACTTGCGATACTTTAATACAGTGCAACTCTACTATTCGCATTTATTTTTATTTTTTTTTATTATCCTTTCACAACCCAAAAATTCTAACCGATCTCACCATTTCTCTATCATCGCCCGTCCCAACAAAAACGGAGGCCTCTAAAATGACAAGGATTTACAAGGACCAACGTTGGCGCTTTTATACATATTTGTAGGTTCAGAATTTGTACGTACACCTTGTGCCTAAATCAGGGCGCGACCACAATGTTTAGCATAAATATTGCTCATACATGTTTCCGGGAGGTCCGGGAATAAATTGACGACATAAAATTGTCATTATAAACCATGTTATGATAAAATTATTAAAACATCCGCCATGTTACGTTTCCTGGTAGGTTTTAGAGTAGGCGTGGACGCAATTAATCTAATTTCCTTTTAGTCGGGCTATCCTAAACCTGTACATAACTGTGAATTAGGTGTAACAAAAATTTACATTAAACATGAATTCCTTGTACGCATTACATAGAATAATTTAAAACGATTTGAGGAGGAGTTTACGCCTATCATTTTAGAATATTTATTTAAAATTAGAGCCCTCTATGAAACGAGAGCTCCTATAAAAAAAGAATGTTGGAAGATAAAATTATATCTTTACAACGGTATCCCTGATTCGGTACTAAAAGAGCTTTAGAGGTACCCTGTTTTTTTTAAGGTATGAGTATTGTTTAGAAAAACATAAAAAGAAATCATAAAAATTATTGTGAGGACAGGGTGGGCCACCTTTGCCGCTGTGCTTGGGGTGTTGCGTCCTCCTGTCACGAAAAAAATGAGACGGGAATACAAACTTCGCATATGTATGGGTACCAATCACCAGACTGGGTTTAAGTTTTAAGATTAATTTAAGTTTTAGCTGGGCTAGTAGCATTACACTGCAGGCATTTATTGGCGTATTGTTCACTGCTTTCCTTGACAGTTCATCCAACAATCCCACTCTTTCTAGAGAAAACAGTATTTTTTTTTTTTGATAAAATTTCCTGTAAGTCTAGAAAGTATGAGCCAAAGACCTGGAATTTACATTGTGCATTGGACTCACATTTTCATAACACGTGCTCCGATGTTTCAAACTTTTCTAGATATAACCAACATACTTCAGTGGGTAATTCGTCTTCTTTGAAGGTGAAGGTCCTTAAATAAATCTTTTGGCTTGACTCCTCAAGCCTATCATTGAAACCAATCTCTGGTCCATTTGGTTCTGGATCCAATTTGGTATGGTAAGCTTCACGGTATTATAGGAGATTCCGCAAAATGGTGAGGGGATTGGATCTCCTTTTTCAGCCAGTATTTCTACATTATCAGTCCCATCAATTGCTGAGTGTCCTGGCACCCATTGAAGTGTTATGATTTTGACCTTAGGTGATGAGATGCCTTTCGATGCCGCTTGGCTATCTCTATAGATATATATTTTTCGTAAGTGTAAGAGCGGCTGAGACTTTTGTATGTGCACATTTGGTGAGGGCGGTCCTGCCCGGAGTACTGAGGCGTATTTTCGTAGGCCTTGATAGATATGCGCTCTTGGTTTTAGACCGTATATTCCTACTCCTACACCTTTTTCGGGCTTATAACCGTCGGTGTACCAGATTAGAACTTTGTTTTCTAGATTTGAATCTTTTTGCTCTCCATTTGGTATCCTTTTCTTGAATGACTGACAGAAGCTGTATTTAACTACCATTCTGTCTGATATCATGACCAGTTTTGGCTTGCTGTTGTTTATTTAGTTATATTGCGCGGACTCCTTGAGTCCGATTCACTATATCCATCTGGCAGGGATCTGTACGTCACTAATACAGTCTCCTTTTCAATAAAGTTGCTGAGTGTTGGTAGTTTTAATCATGTTTCTAGACCGCTGGGGCATGTTGTGTACATTACGCCAGTTAGTCTTAGTTTAGATTAGATTAGATTTATGAATGGGTGTTCAGGCGTTTGCTTCGCATTCACTGCGATCTGAAAGATTTATTGAGGGTATCCGTTTAATTTACTCGTATTCTAGGTTTACACTGTTAATAAATTCTATAGCCATTTTGGAACTTAGGATCCACACGTCGTTTGGTGGAAGAAAAGCATGTTATAGGTAGAGTAATCGCCGCCTCGCCAATGTTTTGCAGTTGCAGAACAGGTTCTCCGAGGTTTCATAAGAAAAAGCAGCAGGATGAAGTCTAAGCCAAGCCCATCTTAAATAGGTGATACTTCAATGGGTAATAGTCTGAGAAGAGCTCTGTAAACATTATGAGCTCTGTTCTCATAAGGAGTAGGAGTTCTTTTATTTTTTTGCCAGAGGTGTTGAAAAAATTTTGTTGCCTGAAGTCCTTATAGCCTTTTCCAATAGAGTAATTTTGGTTATTCTCCCAGTTCTGAGGCAATATTTTGAAGAGCCACAATATGACTCTGGTCCAACAAATTTCGTGTCCGCTCCACTCCTCTTTGAGCTAGACTGTCAGCAATTTCATTGTCTTTATGGTCGCCATGATAACATGAGGATAACTTTGTTTACCGTTGATAAATTTTTAAGGGTATGCGGACATTCCCAGATGATCCTTAACTTGTTTTGGACTTGAAGATCTTGAGAGCGGCTTCACTGTTCGAGAGGCTATTAACGGTTGAGCCATTTATGACTCTTTCAATGCAGGTATTGTCGCATTCTTCTATGGATAATACCTCGGCCTGGAATTGTGTAGGTGTAAAGCCCTGGGGCGTTTGATATATGGCATCTGGAGCCATATACGGCCAGTCCGACCCCACTGTTCTTTTTCGAACTGTCTGCATACAACACCATCGATCCTTATTGGAAGGACAGTTTAGTGAAACGCCATTATTGTCGGTCTGTCTCACCGATATGCTTATTCCAGTTGTGCTTGTCTTCGAAAGTTATCTCAAGATATTTAGCTTTTTTGGACAATGGGACTTTACCAAAGAGGATAGGGCTACGTATATATTCCTCATTTTCTTATCTCTGGTAAAACGTATAATTGATGTTTTTCTGGGATTGACTGATAACTGTGCAGCACACCTGTCTTGAATAAAGTTTATGGCTTTTTCAAGTCTTCTAGAGAACAAGGGCTCACATTTACCTTTGATAATGATTACAAGGTCATCAACTACCATGGATCGACAGACTCGATCGAAATACTCTGTACAATTAGATCAATCAAGGCAGCTCAAAATATCAAAGAAGTACCCACGACAAATCAAACTTTAACGAAGCCAAGATGGCATATGATATGCAGAGGGCTATATAGCTAAATAACTTCTAATTTGCGGTTATGTGACTTCCGGATACCAGCTGACCTTCGATTTTAAAAATTGACCTTAGAATGGAAATGCTGATGTCTCCCTTGGATAATTGTTTTTCTTCTCCGATACTAGCTGGAATCTATGGAAATCCACATAAATAAAAACCAAGAAGCTGATACGAAAAAACATTAAAAGCAGCAGCTCGATATATAAGATTTGACCGTCTTGTGTAGCAGACAGAAAAGTATGTAAAGCTCGGAAAAAATTCATGTAAAAGTGACACCTTGGAGGGTGGTGTAATAGACGACAGGAAACCTCCCAAAAGGACTTTTCCTGCTATATGCAGGCCACAATTTCTTCGTGATACCACAGGTTTCCCTATTGATCCACCGGAGGCTTGCCTTTTGATAGCCGCGCGTGATGATCTCTTCTTTTACAGCCCCGATTGCGATCTTCACATAAGCTATCCCTGCGGATCTATCCATTTCAGAGGCCTTTTTGGCCAACACGTCACACATATCGCTGTCTGGGATATCCCTGTGCCCAGGTACCCAGCATAGTGTCACCTTGTGCCTTATAATCAATTCCTCAAGGCTGGTTTTGTACAACTGCACCGATTTCGATTAAACCAGCACGGTATCCGACACTTTAATGGCTGCCTGAATGTAAGTGTATATTATGCAAATATGTCCTGCAGACTCTCTGAACATATATGCCAGTACTGCTGCCTAGTAAACCGCTGCAAGCTCTACCTGAAAAACACTACATTTCTCTGGCAGGCTATAAGACTTGTGCGACTGGCAGTCTCTAGGGTACACTCCAGCCCCTGTACCCGCACTTATATTGGATCCGTTACTACCACCTCTTTCCCATCCCAATTGCTCCTGGTTGGCATCATTGCATTGAGACCCCTACCAAAAGTTGGTAAAGGTATTTGATAGTCAAGTTTCTTCCTGCAATCACTGCAGTCTATCTACTGAAGTATGTCTGAATGCCCAAAACTCCTCAACGTCTACGAACCCCCCCGCTCTGAGCCTGATAGCGCTGATTTTCACTACACTCCTGCAATGGAGATCTGGCGGCAATAAATCAAGCATGACCTCCACTGCCGCAGTGAGCGTAGTGCACAAACACCCAGTTATTCCCAGGTAAGCTTCAGTACCGTCCACAAGACCGAGGAGCCGTACCAAAGGATCGGACGAACTATGACTGTGTACATCCCTGGCTTTTAATCCCTAGTTGCAACCAAAAGTGCTGTTTTACGTGCAATATTCTCGCTTGGGGCAAAGTGAATCGCGTCGAATTCAATGCATCTAAGACCCAAAGCTGTCTCATCTCATTAAAACAAGACCATCACTTAACCACTCCCGTTTCGTTTGATGGTGCATTAATTTCTGAATCACCGTCACTAAGAATTCTTGGCATTAATATTTCCAGTAAGTTAAGCTGGACAGATCACATCTTCTCGGTTGCCAAAGAAGCATCCAAATGTCTTGGTTTCTTGAAAAGGTGTAAGAAATATTTCAGCCCATCAAATATAGCGCTCCTCTACAAGTCCCACATCAGACCCAGAATGGAATACAATTCCCATATCTGGGCCGGGGCTGGTCGCACAGCCTTAGCTTCATTGGATATTGTCCAAAAGAGAGCCTGCAAGCTCATTGGCGATGTGGCAATTACTCGTCATATCGACCCGCCCGAGCACCGTCGCAATGTTGGATGCCTTTCGCTCCTTTATCGCTATATGCATGGCCAATGTTCTGATGAAATATCTAGTCTGATCCCTTGTAGAATAGTTCCTGCACGCAATACCCGCGCTGCATCCCGCGCTCATCCTTTTACCCTTCAAATTACCTTCGGCCGTACACTTAAATTCCGTGATGCTTTCTTATCCCGAACTGTGCGAATGTGGAACAGTCTACCATCTTCTGTCTTTCCTCCGGCATACAACCTGAAGAAGTTTAAGGGCGACATACATCGGCACCTCCGCCACTCTCCTCATATCCCTTAATCCTTTCCCTATCTCCTTCCTGCCACGCTGTGCTTTGCATCATAGGGTATCCCCTGAGCTTGGCTTAATAATATAAAAAAAAAAAAAAAAAAAAAAAAAAAAAAAAGAAGGCCATACTAGCCTTCTTAACACGTTCTTCTAGATTAGCCGTCCAGCTCAGCTTGGAATTGAGTATGATTCCAAGATACTTTGCTTCGATGGGAGAGAATGCGATATTCTCCACCCAGCATAGGAAGTCTCCTACCTTTTTCTTGTAAAAAGCACTAACTTAATTTTCCAGAGGTCTACACTCAATCCACTATTATTGGCCTAGCCATCCACTTTAAGCAACACATATTCGAGCCTTTCACTAACAGTAGAGAGAAATTTTCCGATTGTCAGGATGCCTAAAACTAATCATGGTCTTCTTTCCAACGTGTCGGACGCATACATCATACTTGAAACCGGACAAGATGAATTCTAAATGCAGCCACAGAAAACAAAATGGATAAGGCAACAACACCAGCGCTGGTTTAGATGCTAAGCTTCTCTCAGATTCAGAATCTAGATCCAGGAGATTGTACAACCAAATTCAGAAATATATAGGAGAAGACAGCTTCAAGTCCATAAAATGCATAAATTTCATTAGTGTGGAATCATTCGAATCATGGAAAAATCCTTGGTTTCTTACAAGTAGAAAACTTTCGATCGTAATAGGGCCAGGGCGAGTGGATATTTGATGTAAATATTTATCTGAAATTAAAACAGGTTTCTTAGTCTGTGGACGACACAGACTAACAGTAAACATTCATCAAATGTTATTCATATATGCTTGATAACCCCCTTCTAATTTCAGGTTGCAGCATCCACAAATCTCGTGTGTAACAAATGACCCCAGTTAAAATGTTTGAAAACCTACAAGCTCTGAACTTCTATGTAAATAATTTTTATTTTATTTTTATAATATTCTTATAAAATTTATAATATCAATAGTAAAACAAATTTCTTTTTTGTATACTCACTTTGACAATTTCCAATTGGTGGCATTCTAAATCCTGACAATGGATCAGCTGAAAAATGAAACGGGCGTTGGCCGAATGCGAAGTGAAATTGCTGTTGTTGTCCTAAAAGAGAGAGCACTGAGCGTTTAAGTTCAAATTTCTGTTCTCCAAATAAATTTCAATTATCGCTGAAAATTAACAAAACATTTTTAAATTGAACAGGGAAACTACAAAGCACACAAAATGAGAAAACTCACCACCAAAATTATCTTTTTAGAAGACGGATTATGAAACAAAAGATAGAAACTAAAATTCGTGGATTCAATAAAGGAAGGCAGGTAAATATATGTTCTATGGTAAGGCAGAGTTTTACAAAATTCAATTTCATACATATACATCTGTGCCAAAATTTTCCGGATGAATTATACCTAAATCCACTTTATTTGTGCTTTTTGTGTTCTAGGTATGTGTATGTGTGTGTTGGGTAGTACTAGAATGAGCTTGAATCAACCTAGACAATTTCTCTGTTTATTTTAATCTTTGTTGGCACACTTGCCAACTAATGTTGTTCCTGTGGTACTGTTCCTGCTTCCAGGAAATGAATGAGATTCCATAAAATTGCTTCCATGGTTATGTTTACTGTTTAGAATAATTTTTTTGTAATTTGTGGTTACTGTTAATATCCCCTGGATTCACGGAGGTTGGATTCTCGTGAGGAATTGTTTTATTATAATTTAAGGCTCTTAACACACATTTGAAGAAGGCGAAAATTATCAATTTTGTTTGTTTGTTTTTAACTTTGATTTCAGTTTTTTTTAGATGTTTTAGATAAAAAAAAAGAAGAATTTTTATAGATCATATAGACTTCCGCTTAAACTGACATCAAACATCCTTGGTTTTGAAGATGTTAGTGTCGTTCATCCGGCTCCAATTATATTCAAGTCATTATTTTTCCTAAGTAAAACAATATTTCGCTAGCGCATCGAAGTAATTTAAAGTTTTTTTTTATGGTTTGAAAACTATGAAATTTCGTGTCCGAGTTTGTTAGGGTCGTTGAAAATTAGTACGTGGTAATTATAGAATATTATCACTAACAGTATTTTTGTGTTAGGTATGTACACGATCGTGCACAAAATAAATGACTTCAAGATGGAGAGCAAATTAACAAGAAAAAATTATCATTGACATTTTTTTTTTTACACTCATAAATTAAATATAAAAATAGCGATAATTATTTAATATGGATTAAAAACAAATCAGAACTGTAGCAACACTAAAGTAAAACCACTTAAACCACATTCATAGCGCCTTATAAAAAAAAAGGACCAAGAACAAAACAAAAAATTCACAGCCTTTTCAAATGTCAAAAATAGTAGAAATATAAACTAAATCCTAGTACTGAGGTATACGCTAAACTAAATTTTAGTGATTCTCCATTACTGGGCTGTTCTTTTAGCAGCTAAAATATGACATCGGAGACTCAGAGATGAGAGATAGAAAAAAAAGACGAATAATATACATTTTTATTATTTTACTAATTCTTTCCAAAAACCATAACCCACACGCGGAAGTTTTTAGGCAGTTCTTGCGGGTGAGAAGTATTCGAGGGTAGGAAAAATTCCGTGCTACCAAGCTTCGATCGAGAGAACGGGCAGCATACTAATACTACTGCAAGCAAATTAGCTCCGTCCATTTTGAAATTTCTGATCAGACGGCTGTACAGGTCTTTACCTGACGTTTGAGGTTATAATATAATAATTTGATACTCATTACGTGTTGTGAATTTCTGATAAAGTTATTGTTTATATCAAAAACTGTGACTTCATTGAACAGGCAAACAATTAATTTCGGTAATCATATGAGGAACTACGGGGAGCAACATTATTGTGTTGGCACATCTCAGCACAAGGGAAGGAAATTCCTTCCTTCCCTCTAATAACTTCTCTTGTGGGAAGGCCCATATGTTGAAGTTTTTACAAATTTTTAGTTTGTCAACTAAAAGATATTTCTCAGAGCTCTATCAAGAACTGGACGTGCAACGTCTTCAGCAAGAAGAACAAGCAACATTTAACGTGTTGACCTTAGCACTGGTCTCGTTAAAATTCAGTATAAATTTTCGCCAATAGCTCTTAGTGCGCTAAATTTTATATGGCAATCTAGATTAGAGCGGACCTTGGTACTAGGCTGTAAGCATAACTATAATACTGTTCTATCGTCAAATTAGAAAAATTTAATAAGAGACGACAGAAAATTTATGCCAAATGACTTTAACTTAGGTAAAACTACCTGAAAATTTATATTTCGTTCCTTGATCAAGGGTAATTTTATTTCATACTTTTCACAGCTAAAATATAGTTGTCCTTAGCATCCCCGTAGTTTACATCGACGAGGACCGAAAAAAGTTGTTCACGAGCTCACACGACGCGGTGAATCGTGTATATCTACATATATACCAGCGTGGAAGCGCTTTTGAATTTGCAAGATTCACCGTGCCGTATGAGCTCATGAACGACTGTATTCGATCAACCTATCTTCCTGGGTCCCTTTAACACCGACAACCGAATTGCATCAACTTAACATATTATACATGGGACTAAAGTCTTTTTTCACCTTGTGTTAACCCTTTGGACCCGAATGATGTCTTTCAGGTGCTATCCCATTCTTTAATTCAACTCGAACGGCGCTTGAGAGGCGCCATCACTAATTATTATCCTATATATCCTATATTGCGCACGTTTTGTTAATTTTCATTAAAAATTATTGAATACTAGGATTGTTGTTGCCTGTATTTCTGAAACAAAAGGGATGCAAGCCGCGGGCTCCCAACCCTCACTCTAAAAATATCTTTGATAAAAAACTTTCCTTCTACGAATTGTTGTTGGAAATTAATTAAGGAAAATATTGAAAGCGATTCACCAATGTTACATAACCCTATTGAGTTAGAGATAATCTAAATTGCGAAAAACCCAGTACCTCAGATCGAATAGAAAACGGGAAGTACTAGAAAAGTAGGTATGGGGATAAAAAAATATCCGAATATAAAGATAGTTTTCCTTTTTTAAAAATTTAAAAACTATATAGCGCTCCTCGCGGGGAGTCCAAATTTGATCTAATACATTTTGAAAAATCTGGTTCAGAATCAAATAGCCCAAATCCTGAGAAGAAGTTTGAGTATCCACATCCCTACGATCCGAGATCAAACGGCTGAGTTATAAGTGAAAAAAAAAACCTGACCCTCCTAATTTCCGTCCTCCACCAAGATCGAAATAAAAAAATAGCTTATGACACGCGAATTTTAATTATCAATAAATATTTGAAATATGAATGCATTCGGATGACTGATTTGGGAAGTAGAGGATCCCTCCGATTTTTGCAATGTATGAAAAATGTCGAGCTTTTTTTTTTTTTAACTACTGTCGGGGAGCTGATTACCCATATTATAAAAAGGTTTGGGTGCTAAGGGTTGCCAAAAGAGTTTAAAAATTTGGTCTGAAAATAACGTAACTCCTGTCGTAACTTCGGAATTTGAAAAACTATATCAAAGAAAAGTCACGTAACTCCAACAAGTACTTTAAATTTTCAATTTATACCACTCAAAATATCAGGAATAATTAAAACCTTAAGTGCCTTACTATTTCTATAAATTGTAGTTTTTTATAATATTTCACTATACTACATTAATTTTATTTTTTTTTATTTTAAACATTATGGCGCATACTGGAGTTATGTGTTTTTTTTTTTTTTTTTATATGAAAATTAGTGAGCTAAAAATAAGCTGTTTACGCTTTTGTTATTTTTCCAATTTTTTAAAACTGAAATGGAGTTCTGTCACTTGAATAAAACATGAGAAATCGTATTTTCTTTTGATTTAATTAAAAATCGCGTTGTGAACTACCTTGGGCGACCACACCACATTTTGTAAGGTTTGCGCCATACATAGCGAAAAGCCACTTTGCGAACTAAAAAGGGCGTGAGATAATAAGCCTATATTTTAAGGTAGGAAAAAATATGAAAAATGGAAATGATTTTGATGTCAGTTTTAAGACAGTGAAATTTGTTTTTTGTAAAAGACACGATTATAACGTTTAGAAGATTCCCAATTAAAAGACCCTAAAAAAGAGAAAAAATAAAACAATAAAAATGGCAGCATAAAGTATCAAGCAACGAAAGGATTTTAATTGATTATACGTTGAAGAAGACGTATGTTTATGACTGTTCCCACCAACGGTTCGGATATTCTTCTTTTTTCAGATCTTCCCCCTGGGAGACAATTCGTGTTCAACCAGTGCAATAGTATCACTCTCGAACTTGTATATAATAGCGGCTTCTGTAAAAATCAAAGGGCTCATTACTGTCCGAAACACACATGTATGTGCAACAATAATCAGCTCAATCTTCAACTGATGGTATACCAGGAGGGTGATTCTGATGTTTTGTCGTACTTGAATGTCAAAATATACGACTAAATGAAATGAACTTTTCTGCTGATTTGTTCGTGTTTTTATTCAGGTCAGCAACCCTTGCATGACGTAGAATGAACTGAAAATGACACTTCATATTACAAATACAAAATAATATTTTGTATTTAGTAGAATTTCTATTTACCAGTGTAAAATTTTTGTCACAACCTCTGGGAGCAGTTGACTAATTTGTCGTATATTTAGTCGTGGTTATTGATGTTTGTTCACCGAAAATTCATTATAGTTCATTTTGTGATAGATAATAGTGAAGACACAAAATGAACTGTGTTAAAAGAAAAAGTACGACAAAACATGTCAAAATTCACGACTAAATAGTACAACAAAAGATCAGAATCACCCTCCAGGAAGGTCATACGGCTGGAACAAATAGTCCTCATGTATAGCCGCTGTTAGTTCGCCTTGGCTAGTTCGACATAGGGTCGACTGGTTCTTTACGCTAATTTCATGTAGCTAACATCTTCGAAATGCATCTGACGAGGAGATCAAGTCTTCTATATTGAACACGTTTTCAGGGTTTGGTTCGAGCACAGTAGTCACGACCTGCTCTTCATACCGAGGGTCTATCAAAGGCGCCTTTTGGGATACGCTGTTATTACTCAGCCTATACGTACAGTAGTCTCGGTCGTCTCGAGGCCCCCACCTCAAGACATTTAGGGTGAGCCCAGGTCTGGCATCACAAGTACTGGGACTAACTACATTCCGACTATTAGAGTGCACTAAGTTCTCATGAATTAGGTACGCACTGATTCCGTCGATATCTGCTGCAGTCGTTCCGCGGCTCTCAACATCAACTCTCAAACAATTGGGGGTGCCTGAGCTCACAAATCAGCAGAATACCACTAAAGAGTTACGTTTTTTTTTTTTTTTTTATTATGCCGACAATGTTATGGCCTTTTCAATAAATAAGCGAAATCAATTTGATTGCCTAGACCCTACTTTGATCCATCTATGGGGCACGACTTCCGCATTATTTTACATTTTTGATCTAGAGAGTGAAGTTTATAATTTAGAGGTAATCGATAACAAGTAGGCTACGATAACTAATTAAATTTATTGAAACGATTCTATAAAACTATTTGGTGATAGTTAAGTACATACTTCACTTTACTCCGGTCTCCCCTATATATTATTGAATATAATTATTATTATTATTTTTTTTAATACAGGAACAAGATCGCAGTATAAACTGAGAAGGTGCACATAGAACATAATGAAAAATAATTTGCACAACTATAAATGGAAGCAAGGCAGAGGTGAGCGAAAGTGGAATCGAAATTGATGTACACGATCATGCGTAAAGTGACTGAAACTATTTTCAAAATAACACAAATTTTTGAGACACCCTTGATTTTGAAAATTCTTCTGATTTCTAATTCAAACTTTACAAACTCCTGAAGATTGCTCTTAATCAGGTAAACTCTGAGCACTTTAGATTTAATTCACTAAAAACAGAAAAAAAAAATATTTAAAACAGACCAAGCGAAAAACTGAAGAAGGTAAGTAATAAAGCTCATCATCTCGAACTGCTCCGGGGCAAAATTTACAGTTTACTCGGAGATTACAAACAGCTCATCCCGGGGCATTAATTAAACACGCAATTCATTAGACATTCGGAACATGTAATCGGACATTGAGGCATCCTTGAGCCTCCTCAATTAATTACGGAATTTCTCTTTCTCTTGAAGTCAATTGTGGGCTATGCAAATTCTACTTGAAGAGAAGACCATGGACATCAGATATGCATGCAAACGTTGAATGGATTTTCCGATTTATATGTTTTTGGGATGTGTGCGTGCTTGTGTGTGTGTGTAGGTGGGGAAGTTCACAAAAGATAAATCATTTTGATACAGGAGAGAGATAACGTTTTCTATATATTGTATGTAAGTGTGTGTATATATGTAGTTAAGCAAGCATGCAATTTACAGCATCAGATGCAAATCAAACTGTCTGCAATTTTGAAACTTACTTGTTTTAGATCTTGGCTCCCTGGGTCCATCCACTGTGACTTTTATTGCTTTGTTGTAGGTTGCTACTTGGGGCGGAGATGTTGATACTGTGATTGATAATGTAAAACTTTTTCCTGTTTGTGTGTGAGTGCGTGCGCATGGAAAGAAAAAGAGTTGTAAGATTTTTATTAATAAGAAATGAGATTTAAATGGTTTTATATAATGCACTAAGAGTAGTAATTTTTTACAATAGGAGAATAATTAGGCTGATAAATATTGGTAGTTGTTAGTCTTAAAGCTAAAATAACATACTAAACATCAGTCATGAATTTTTTTTTTGTCAAATTAGTTTAAGACATTGTGGCAATTCTATTTAGCGGAGCACATCGGCAATGGTAGGTAAAAAAACAAGAGATTCCACACGAAACCGACCCAGACAGCACAAATGTGTCCGTGGTATGTTACTGGGAAATCCTTTTAGGATATATAAATTGTCCGTGGGAAATCTCATCCGGTCCCAGTTAACAGCTTAGGACAACCCTGGGAGTGACGAATGTCCGGGGTTGGGATGTCCCTGATAGATCCCATGCCCTTCCCACAGGATTTGCTCTGGTTGTACTTAGGCACAGTTAACGCATTCAATAATGTTAAATTCTCGCTGCAAGCGTAACTAGGTCGTCTTACGGATCTCCTAGTTTTTCCTTTCAGGATGTGCGGGGAGTATTTGAGTACACTTTTTTATATTTTCTGGGATAGTAGAAACATTTTTTTTAAGGGTAGGCATTTTTCAAAAAACAAATAATGGCTGAAAGGTATATGCTTGGGGTTTATGTACTTGCAGAAAACATAAATGCAATAATTTAGCACAGAGGCAAATTGAATTCCTATGACAAAATTACTAAATAAATCACGTTCTGAAATGTACAACTAATAAACTGTGCCAAAATAAAAGGAAATTGCAGCATCGAATAGAATTCTAATACAGCTTCAAGCATGTAGATAAATTAAACAACGCAGTTTTCATATGGCTTCTTTCCTTTCATAATTGGTTGTTCGCTTTTTGTTTTCCAAAAACGAAACACCAAGCAGCAAATTAGTGCTTTCATCAAAGAACCACGAGAATCAGAGAACATACTGAAATAAATTCTGGAAGGAGGAAAACGAGGTTCCCATGATTGTCCCAAAATTGTCCTGCACATTCCGTATGTAGCTATTTGTCTGTAAAATATTGAGAATGTTCCCATAGAGTAGATGTGGGATATTCCAGGGAATAACTTATAGGAAATTTCCAATAACTCCTAGAAATAAAGTCCTAAGTGCATACTGAATATTTTCTGTTTATCCCGAGAAAGCTATGGGATCTGTGGGACAAGAATGGGATGACCCTGGGTAATTTTGTGCTGTATGGGGATAACCTATCGACTTGACTAACTCCGATTTTGATAAAACTTTCAGAGTTTTATGACAAACGAAAATAGCTAATCCATCTCACCCATTTACACCCCCCTCTCTTTCAAAAGTCGTGGCTGGATTTTTTGTTTTTAATAAAACACGTAAACAGTTTTTTTTTTATTTTATTTTTATTTTACATGTGAATTTATTGATGGCTTGTCCACATAAGCTTTGCCTTCTAAATAAGCCCAAAGAAACTAATCTAATGGGTAGATCAAAGGTGGCCAGTTTATGTCATCGTTATGTGAAACTTTGATCACAATAGCTCAATGTTTTCTTTTGTTGTGTGAGTCGTAGCTATCCTGTTAAAAGTAAGGATGCTGTGTCTACTTTCTCAAGTTTAAGCCACAAAAATATCTTAAATAAGTTCTCTATAACGCTGTCCGTTGACAGTAACAGCTCTTTCATTTGTGCCTTCAAAGAAAAAAGGACCAATGATTCCACCAGACTAAAAACCACACGTTTACGAATCCATCCAATGTTTAATGAACTTCACAACTGATGATGACTTAACGTGACAAGTCAGCATCTAATCGTTTGTTTTCTAACAACCAATTGACGAAATTTTTGCATTGCTCATGATCGCTTTTCGATGCTGAAGACTCTTAAGTTGCATTTAGTGCTACTGCTCCTGGTCTGCCAAGCCCTCTTTTTTATGTTCTACAGAATTTGTCGATTTATTTGGACGACTAATTGCACTAAAAAAAATCACGAATTTGACGAAATATATTTTTTACAAATCGGCAATTTTCATAATAAGTTTGAATATTTCAATACGTTTTGGTAGCGTGTAATGTCTAGTCTACAATTCATGGTAAGGCGACGTCCTCAAAACGATATCGTTTGCTGAAGAATGCATATAAATATACGAAATATGTAAATAGTGGTAAGAAAATTAAACTGCTGTTGTAATTACTTTCTCGATTTCATTGCAGAATTACATCAATAATAATATCTCAATAATTTATAATATAGTATAATAAACTAAGAAATTGTTTAGCGAATAATACAAAATATTTCTTTCAAGATTGAAGTTCCAGTTTACAGCGGTTTTTTCTATATGGTTCTAAATTATACTGAATACACCTGAGATATTACTACATCGTTTTTGCTAATTAACTACTACACATAAGTTCGTGCTCGTCAAATGCATGAAAGAGAAGAGACATTTTTACATGTATGAATTTTTAAATGCAAAAATCCTTGTCGTTGTGGCGACGTGGTCTTACCATGCATTGTATATTAGGCATAAGTATCCATGGTTAAAATTGTACATGTGTGTCTACTTCGCAGTAGTCAAAGATGACATAAAAAACTGCGTAGCGTCCAGAAATTATTCACTACTGACATCTAGGCGTGACTGTTGAAAGAAAATTTTACGATGAAGCGATATGTAAAAAAAAAAATCATATATCGAGAATTGAGCATCCGATTTTACGGCCCATATTACAGATGAACCTAAATACACCGAATGAACACAAATTTTATAATAATAGTGTTTTGCTTTATTGAAAACCTCCACAAAATATAGAATACCCATATCTTTTGTTTCCTCCCACCATGTCCCACCCCGCTAGAGGGGTTAGAAATTTCGTGATTTAACGATGAAACGTAATTTTCAAAAAATCACATCTGGAGAACGCAGCAGTCGATTTGTTATATTAAAAGGCCAATTGAACCTTAAAGCCTAGTATCGAGTTCGGGCAAAGTAAAATTTAACGCGGTCAATTTAATGATAATTTGAATTTGATAACACAAACGAAACCTCTCAATCAATCAAAACACAATGTGGAAATTTTCATAGAAATAGGAATGTCAAAATGTTACCAGTAATTTAATGCTTCGTGCAATAAAATGCCTAGTAAAATGTGTGGAAAACTTATAGTGACATCTATTTTTTAAAGAGGGAATCTTCAGTTTTTACCGGCAATCTCCGTACTGCACTAGTAAAATTCTCAGTAAAATTTTTGTTTCAGATTTTACCAGCGTTAAAATTTGTATGGAAATGTCTCATTTTACTCGAACTCGATTACTAGGCTTAATGCTTTAAATTGTTTATAAAACAATATATATCAGCACCGAACAAAAAAAATTGTTTGTTAATAATAGTTTTTTTTTCAATAAAATAGTTCTCTAGCGCTTTTTTCTATTACTATTTTCAATCCAAAAACCTTATTTATCTATGTATAAAAAATTGTAGTGGTACTCGGCTTCGTTGGAGCAAGTTGGAATTTGTATGAAATAAAGGGCGGTAGTTTTTCAGTAGAAACTTAATTAGAAAGTAATTTAGCGAACCATGCAGTCTAATTTTGCTAATTATTCTCAAACGATTGGGAATAATAATTTGTGGTTTCTCTTATATCAAAGATGATAGATAATAGATACTTTTAAGAGAAAAAGTCACTTACATGTTTTAAAATTTGACAGAAAGATGCCGTTGAGAGTAATGTAAGACCGATGATACGTAGTATGTTACAGAAATCATCTTAGATTCGGTAATTAGAGTCCGATCGAGGTTTAGCGAAAAGAATTATTTTCAGAACAAATAGGGGTTGTAATTAACTACCCCTATTTCGCGTTCTTAGGTAATTTCCGAACTATGAAACTGATTTGAAGAAATTTTTTTTTGAATATCCGAAAATTTTCGGGTTGGAAGCCACTGAGCCAACCCCTTAAATTTACACCCCTAATATTCCGGCATATATTAGCTATATTATTAAAATATAATTATTGTTGCACAGAAATATTGATTTTGGGGGGTCATGCTAATTTGAGGTTACCCGAAGAAGGCGTAATTTGGTGTTCTTCCAGCACAGAAGCATCGACATTTTGTCCCCCAATTCAACTGTCTAATTAGTTTCGGAAATAACTCGAAAAAAAGGGAAAGCAGTCTTCTTTAAAGTACAAAATGGCCGTTTTTTGGGTGGAAATATGATTTTATTTTGATATCGGTTCTTTGTTACGTCCGCGAAATTTACTACCCAAACAAAGAACTTTCACAATAGACTGCTAATGCATACGAAAGAAAGAACGGGAATAATACATGCAAAATGAAGGAAGGATTGTATATGACCTAAGTGTCAAAAAAGCCTTTTTAATAGTAAAAATGTCCCTATGAAATTTACAGTATCAAAAAAAGAACCCCGCCACTCGATCACAATCTCTTCCGATTTTAATGTGATACCCCATACGCCCCATTTTGGACAACCCCTATGTGGGTTCGTATAACCCCCAACCCTTCGAACCAGTAAGCTAAACCTTTTATCACCTATCATTTTCTCCCGGATACCAAAAATACAACTTCAAAAAACGGCATTGCTCTATGGCTCTCCTACGGAAAGTTATTTTGTTTATGATTTTTAAAGTCACGGAATACCTTAAATTCACAAAATACTATTATTAACAATTTATTTTTCGTTCGGTGCTGCTATATTTTCTTATGGAAAATGTAAAGCATTAGGCCTTATTGGGCATATGAATTAGGAAAATCGGCTACTCCATTTTCGAGATATGATTTTTTGAAAATGACGTTTCATCATAAAACACAAAATATCTAACCATCCCACCGGGGGGGGGGGGGGGGGATATGGGCAAGCTATTTTGGTATTCTAGTGAAAGATTCATCCAAGTCCATTAACAAAAACGACATATAAAATTGATTTCTTTTTTTGTACCACCAGTGGTACATGCCGTTCCATAAGACAGTCTACAATGTACCAGCAGTGGTACCTACATGCCGGCCGGAACATGTTTTAAATACATAAAGCCAAGCACTTTGGGACACTCTGTGAGAGGTAAGGAAAGAAGATTTTCCAATTTTTGTTAGCTCATTTTGATTAAAAGCTAGCTCTTTTTTCAATAAAAATTATTAATGGAGTTTGCTGCAGTTTTTGTTCAACAGCATGCAAAAAATCGGTTTTCGAGATTGAGGTCGAACTTGAACCAGGAACATCTGCTTTTCCTAATTCTCCATGAATTTTAGCTAGATTTGGCTTCATATGCGAGTTTGCGGTCATTTTCCTCGAAGTTGAGATGAAGATATGAAGAGAGGGAGAGAGAGAGAGAGAAAAAGAGAGAGAGAGAGAGAGAGAATTCCGTTCGATACATTTCATGCGCTAACCCTTGAAGTGGGCTTAGTATAAAATTCTAAAATGAACCGCAGGATCTGCATTTTTTGTAAAAGCGGATTATAAAGAAGAGCGCTATACTTAACCGCAATATCAGCAATGAATGAATCATTTATCAAACGCTCACTCAAAAATCACCGCTCAGATTTAAATTCCAATACGACGGGGAAAATTTTTTAATCAAAAAGTCAAAATCGATTAAAGACTGCCTTTGTGGGGAGCACAATTAGTAACCACGAGATGGAAATAAAAAGAGGAAATAGCCATGAATTGCTGGAAACTCAATTCATCATCATCAACAGTTCAGCAGCAGGAGCAGGAATAGCAGTAACAGCAGCAGTAGTAGGTATGTAAAGTGCGAACACCCTTCGTTCAACCGTTCTTCCTTCCATCCAAAAAGGGGATGATAGTGATAGTTGGTTCTTTGCCTTTCATCTACATATATACATATCTGCCTACAATTCTCTCATCAAGGTTAATTGAATAGGCCTTCCAATTCTCTCCCTAGGGAGCCCCGTACTCCATTCATCTTCTATCCTATATAGTATAACTGACTGTGTACGATTCCTGTTCTGCTTTACTGAATCCACTCGAGCAGTTTATAGAGCACAGCATACGTTGCACTCTGCAGTAATAATCAGAATAATGGCTGATGGCCGATCAATTCGCCACTCAATATACCAATAATGTCTGGGCAACGTAATCCGCAGTTTGAATGGACTTCACTTCCTGTTTCTCATATTTAGGCGCCAAATGAACTGATTTAACCAGGTATACTGTTGCTGTAATGACTTGTCACCGGATATGGGTTTGTGGAAAAATTGATGACTGCGTAAATTTTCAAAAACATTGTCACTTTAAATTCCCCTCTTATTCGGCGTATAATTTATTAAAAACAAAAAACAAAAACCCCCGAATTCTGGTGAAGTGAAGTGATATTGGGAGGATTTAAACTTGAACTTATAATTTAAATTTATTTTTTACATATATATAACTAGTATACATATATATTAGTGGCAATAGCTTAACCTACATTAAATACATTGCATTTATCTATGTTCCTAGTAGAAATTGCTCACAGTTTTACTTTATCTCCTGCGCCGCAAGGGGTAGTTAGTATGTAAACCAATACTAATTTGCCCGAAAAATTTCAAGGTGTTTGCAATTCATGAAGAAACATATTGAAAATTAATTCCCGATGAGCCGTCTGATGAGCATTCATTAAATCTCATCAAAGGGCTCGTTAGATAAGATGAAACTGCTCTCTTTATACTAAATATTTATTCTTGTCATCACCTTATCAGATGACATTTCTACTAGGAAAATTTGAATTGATTTTTGTGATTTATTTTTTTAAGTTTTTAAAAATTATTTTTTTTTGTTTAGTTTTTATTTGGTTTCTGCGGAAAGACTGTCGCCCACATGCTGAACGAAACGTTATGCCCATATCCTTAAGTCTCAGCGTCTTAGAGTTTGACTTGGAATTCGGAAAAAATATATGAAATTAATCGTAAATGCAGATTATCATTTATGAAGTCATCCTTACACTCATTGCTATGCTCATTAATAAGCTCATCGTGACCCGCATTGCCATGCTCATTAATAAACTCATCGTGACCCGCATTAACATGCTCCTTTATAAGGTAATCGTGAAGCTCATTAGGTACACATCAAAGTGCTCATCTAGTATTTTGAAATGCATGAAAAAGAAGCAAAATATGCATTTCTAAATAAGTGAAAGACATAAAATATGTCATGCACACTATCTGTGAATAAGTAAATAAATGAATTTTTTCCCTGCTTTGATTCAAACGCGAATAAATTTCATCGGTTTGTTCATCTGACTGCACATGAGGGGCTCATTGATGAGCTCAAGCATACAACTACAGTTCAGTATATACTTAACTAAAATAAAGCCCTGGTACACTTATCATAATGAGCTCATCAATGTTTTTTATAAATATGTAATATATTAAAGATTCTTGGGTCATTCTGATATATTATAAATTTTCGAAGGAAGTCTCAATAGCGTCTAATCAAAGTTGCACCGTAAGATTCGGAAGATTTGTCTTAAACAGACCATTTTTATCCAAATTCTACAGAAAGTGTTCCAAATGGTCACGATAAATACAAGCTTCTAAGTCCGATGAAACACGATGATACACACTCGATACACCATACTAAATACTGGTTTTCTAGCGCTATTTTAAAATATTTGCTTGTATAGCCCAATTTGGAGCAGAGGTTTATACTGGGATGATACACGAGTGATTTAATACATATGTATGCGTATAATTAGTTTGGTTGCATATAAATCATATGGAAATCAGCAATTGTCTTTGCTGTTTCAAGCGTGTATCAACCATGTATCGACTACGTGTACACTGGGTTGAGACACAGTCGATACAAAACCGGCTTTTACGTTGTGTTGTATCATCGTGTGTCAGGGGAATAAACGCTATATCATAGATGCCTTCATTTCTTCCATATTTCTGATGTCTCCCATATGTACGAACATTTGACGCTGACGAAAAGTTTTCAGGTTATAAATAGGTCTGGTAAATATAATTCCCTTTAAGTTACCCCATAAGTAGAGCAGGACAGGATGTCGGACCCTCACGACCAGTCCATTTATTTGGGATTCGGGAATAGCTGGTATAAACTTGCTCTACCAGCAAAAGCAAAATGAACCGCATACGATGAATTAAGTTGAATTAATGCCAACAAATCATTTAAATAATGCGTTAAAAAGTCACAGCCAATATTGCAGGTAAAATAAAGAGTGGATTAATGTTACGCCAATAGATCCAAACCAAATATTTATACTGAACCGTGATTGGTATTTTTTATTTTTATTTTTTTAACTGCCAGGCGTGAAAATCTTCGTCAGTCAACCCATGAAAGCGCTGCACTCCATTTCTGGTAAACTGGACTTCAACGATGAAGAATATAACAGAGGTGAAGTATAGGCTCTCAATGGAAGTTTGAAGTAACCAAGTACAAGTACGCTTCTTTGGGTGAAAAATCAGCTTCACTAAAACCTTTCATTGTGTGAAGGTGAAATATGGAGTGCAAGCAAGACTCTCCAGACTGCCATATGACCCATATGACTCAAGCGCTGGATTGCTTCTAAGTATGGTTCTAGTGTTCCTGCTACTGCAATTATTTTCAAAATTATTAAAAACTTATTCTTCCTTCAAAATATCTAATGTTCAGATGGGTATTTGCTCTTCCACAACCTGAACCAGATTCTTTAAAAGCATCTATTTCTCGGAAAAGTTCCTGTATTATATGGAAAAACTTAGTTTTGGGGTTGAAATTAACACATTCATACATACAAGGGGTGATCAAAAAGTTC
The DNA here is from genome assembly GCA_963924295.1 of Dioctria rufipes. NCBI lineage: Eukaryota > Metazoa > Arthropoda > Insecta > Diptera > Asilidae > Dioctria > Dioctria rufipes. The sequence goes on from OZ002742.1 coordinate 20,996,162, forward strand.
CAAGACTGATTTTCTCAAAACGTTATATTAAAAAAATTGCAAATTATATATTGGACATTGTCTTCTTCAAAGTACTCATCTTGGGAAGCTGGACATTTTTCCCACCTTCCATTTCCAAGTTGAAAGGACCGTAAGAACACATCCATTTTCTGGAATGCTATTCAGTCCTTCCAGCGATTTATCTCTAGTTTCGTCAGTTGAACCAAATCTCTACCCTTTCAAATGTCTCTTGAAAAAATCTGCGGGAGCCATTTCTGGTGATTGTGGGAACTAGGGGATGACGGTCATGTCATCTTTTGTGCAATAATCGCGAATACACAACGCAGATCAGGTCTGTTCCTCTTCACAGCCTTGCGAAAAATCTTAGGATTTTGAGGTAATGAAAATTAGTAATTGTTTCACCTCGTGGAAGAGATACGTAGTATGCAATACCATTCCCGTCGAAGAGAACAGTTAGTATGATCTTAATATTTGATTTGACTTGACGAACTTACATTTCACAAAGTTTTCAACCATCTTCATCTGCCATTTCAAGAAGAAGTTCCTGGCAAACTGGTACTCGAAATTATTTTTGCTCCTCGGTCAACAAATCTCAGGACACACTTTTTAATACTCAGCGCATCTGCAGTTGTTCAGTTAAAATTTCTTTACATGAGCCAAATGAAATGTTGCATTCCTCTGCCATTTCACTATCGTAGTTAATAGGCGTCCTGAACGGGAATTGTCTTCTAGCGATTTCCAGCCCTCTTTGGACCTCTTGTACCACTCTGACACCATGATTGACTCAGACATTCATCCTCAAAAACCTCTGACAACATCTTAAAAGTTTTACCAAAATTCATACAAAACTTGTCACAAAAGCACTGCTCTTCTTATTTATTCAGTATTTTGAGAATACAAAATAGCCAAAGACGAAAACCTTGTATCACAAAAATGTCGGTTACTTCACAACAAAGAAATTTATAGAGATTCTACAACACAAAACAGCTGAGCTCCGGAAGAGTCACAACAACTAATGCTGCTAACCGTACCGCTCCCTGACGCTCCGTTGGCGCGCAATTCAAAAAGTCCTGGAACATTTTGATCATCCCTGGTAAGGGCATAATCTATTATTTGCGATTAGAGGTGTACCTACTCGGTTTCGACCTCTACCTATAAGTATCGAAATTATCCTCAAAAGAACAACAAATCTTCATAGTTATCAAAAAATAGAACTATACTATTTCTTTTACACGCAATTGTTAGTTTGATTGCTTTTTAGCTATGTCATCACTATAATTAGATGACTGGCTATTTTGACTACAAACCACACCAGCCCCTTGTATGACGAAGGAAATTACATATGGCAAACAATGAGTGTAGCTTAAAAACTCAAAAAACAAAAAAATTACCATATGTTTCTACATGAACTTTTTTGTTTGTTTTGAGTGACACCCTGTATAAGTTTTTCATCGTCTCTTAAAATTTCGATTGAAAACTGTGGGAACCAATCGAAAAAAAAATTTAAGAAATACACCAAAATGGCCTTAGGCTAGGATTTTTAGCTTAATCAGGGCCAGATCTATGGGGAGGCCCGGAAGGCACTCACCCCTTTTAGGGGGGCGGCAATACGAAGGACTTTTGAACTGATAAATAAACTAATTATAAGAATTGGAAATGTTTTTCAAACCATACTTCACACTTCAATATTCTTTCTGGGATCTAAAAGCTCTTTTGCTGACATCACTATTGAATTGTGCTTATACTTATACAGTCAGTCAATTTACTGTCAATTAGATTGAAGTTTGTAAGCCTCTGTAAGCAAATTAAACAAAAAATTCCGCCAAATTCTCAAATTGTACCTTTCTATCATATATGAAATAAATTTAAAAATTGTACAAATGTACTAAGGTGGCCGGCAACAAAACTTATCTGAAATGTTGACAGAATATAAGACAGTAGGCACAAACACAGAGTTGCCAGAAAAATATTTTTATGCCAGTTAAATTTAGCCATTTTAGCCGGAGTTATACCCTAGACAGACTGTCTCCATAATAATTTCCAAAATTCGGCACTGAGCTTTAATGTACTAAAAATCGCTAGCCATTACCGGATGATTTTGTTTATTCCTTAAATTCACAAATTATTACCCCTATCAAATTGATAATCACCTAAATTACAAACAAACAAACAAAAACCAACCGAACTCACCCAATATAAAAATAACAGTAATAAAAATAAAACCAGTATTTTCCAAGCGAACTGTGTCGTAAATCCTTATGATACCAAACTCACTACCAACTGTAAGGCTGTAAGTAGAGCTGTTACCAATTATTCACACAAAACTTTTTTCTCCCATTGTTTTTCGCCATGAATATGGAACACGCAAAACCCCAAAATTTACTGTCAACTGTTTTCGATAAAAAGCTCGTGGTGTCATCTCCAGGCCACACTTATACTTGAACTGGTGGGGAAACCAACCATAATAACATCAAAAAACGCACCATCCACATCTACCCGAGAGCCTTCTACACTCCTTCCTATTGCGCTGTGTTGTGAGGCTCATTTATTTAAACCTCGGATTGGGTATCAATTGCATGCCAAGTACAAATCCGCTTTGGATTTATTGCGTGAAAGCAAATACAAATACAACCCCCCTCCAGCAATGGAGGCTATAAAAAGATACCGCAACCGATTGGCATCGTGAAAGTTGCCAATTTTCAAGGCAGTTATATCGCGCCATTCCGAAATAATAAAAAACCAATTACTTAGCTGTCACGAAAGCGATTTCTGCCACGAGGCTGCAATGTTTGCCTTGCCGGCTGTTGTTGTTCAGCAAATCTCTCTCTGACACTTGACTCTGCTGAGCTGCTATTGATTGCAATTATAACAGATTTCTAGGAGCTCTCACTTTTGCCATTTCTGAGGTGTGAGGCAGATTTTAATTACACTTTAACACGGCAAGGATGACGATGTTTTGCACAAGTGGTGGCGGCGGTTGTGGTATTATGCAATGAAATGTGAATATTTCATATTTTTCACTTCGACTTATTCAGGTAATTAAGAAAAAAAAAGAGTAGTTAATCAAAAATGCTCATTTGGTAATTCACCATAGACTAAAAGTGTCATATAGACGGCATCTCTTCCACAAAATATTATAAAAAAAAAGAGAGGCGTGACAGGAATTACTACAGAGGCAGGACTTCGATAAAGCTTTTAACACTCGCATGAGACTTTAAAAGAGAAATGCATTCCTGTTCACGTGGAGTCGTTTGTTTCTACATTCAAAGAATCCAACAAATTTTTGTTTTAGAAACTGTTCATAACCGGTGTGAATTGCAAACTTTATTCTATTGCTATTTTCGCTGACATCAAGCTATTTTTATCTCTAGGACATTTTCTAGGCAGGACATATTGTTCGAGATTTGTTCATCAAATGGATACGCATCCTGTACACTTACTAAATGCCTTTAATAGACTTTGAGACAAAAGACAACCTAATTCGGTTCTGAGTGAAATACATATTTCAATTTATTCTAGGATGAGGGAAGGCTCTTCAATTAAGTTTTCTACTCGTTATTTTACTGTCCAGGATTCATCATCTAAACATGCATCTCTGGTATATCTAGAATTCAAACCAGACACCTATTTTCGAACGTTTGCAAACCTCGATAGTGATATACATATATACACGCCTAAAACCAAATAAAGACAATTGGTAAAAATCTGAACACGGATATCGAGACAAATTACAGTTTTAAAAATTGTATTGGGTAGCATTGATGGTAAACATTTTACTATTAAATATCCATTCAATAACAGACAGGCTTGACTTATTTTAGCAATTTGAAAAAGATTGCAATAGTCTTACTGACCACAGTTGATCTCGAATACAAATTTTTATAAAAAGTAGTGCCGCAGAAGTTTTAAGTGGTTCGGCTATAGAGATGAAAACTGATGTTTGTTCGAAGTATACTAGCCAACAAATGTTTACGTGATCCAAATCAAGAAAGTATACCACGATTCTGCATTAAGAAGGATTCGCCTTAAAATTTTATTTATATATACAGGGTGTCCCGTAAGTCGACGTCAAGCCGGAATCGGGTGATAGACCAAATCATAATAGTTAGTTACCAGAAAAATATAAAAAAAAATCTAAGTCATTTATTTTTTAAATTATAGACATTTCTTTTCTTTTCGAGAAAATGTACACCCTGTGATAGTTTTTTAGCTCCTGTTGCTACAAATCTTTACTTTTTTTCAATTTTATTTTTTTTATGTAATCCCGAATAGTGCTTATGTAACCTGTTGCTTTAAATTCTAAGCCAACCGCTTCAGGTTGGAAGAAAATGTCACATTTTGCCGAACCAAGAATAGAAAATTAATACTTCACCTAACTTTAACTGACTGTACTAAAAAAAAAAAATGTACTACGCCAGTTTGGCAAGTAACTTTAAAAGTTGTCGCATTTAATAATGATTCTAAAATGGTGTAACACTTGCTACAATATTTCTTAGATTACGGGAAAAAAAAATTTTTTCTTCAAGAAACCCAGTATCGAAAACTTTCTTTTCACCTACTAAAAATGATTTTAGTGTATCCAAAGATTGCCTTAAGACCATAACTTTAAGATTTTAGTTTGAGTGAGGCAGAGAGTCATTACATGAAGTGTGAATGAGCCGTGTACAAAAAATGGCTCTCCATCTCGACGCCTTCTCGGGCAGCTACCAAGTATATAGTGAAAAACAAAAGTTTTGTAAGGCAATACCAAGAGGGTAACTCGATTTAGTCCTTTTTTGAAATTTTGTTTACAATTGCTATGAAAACATCACGTACCAAGGTTTTGTATGGCAACCCTACAAAGAAGTTGGCCGATTGATCCCATTTTTGAGCTTGATTTACATTTCTTTTAAAGGCCCGTGTACAAAATTTCAGCTCTCTACGTAGACGCATGAAGCAGTGTCCAAATATATAGTGAAAACCTAAGGTTTTGTATGGCAACACCAAAAGGGGTCGCCCGATTTCGTCCATTTTTGAACTTGTATTTGCAATTTTCATGAAAATGCCGTGTACAAAACTTAAGCTCTCCAGGCCGACGCATTCTCAGACAGTTTCAAAATTTATAGTGAAAAGCCAAAATTTTGTATGGCAACATCAAGAAGGGGATGCCCGATTCAGACCATTTTTCATACTTTATTTACTATTGCTATGGAAACACTACGTAATAAATTTCAACTCTCTACGTGTATTCGATGTCGGGCAGTGTTCTAAAAAACGAAATATTTTTATGGTAATCCTAAGAAAGAGTTGCCCTATTTAGTAAATTTTTGAACTTGTATTTGGAATTTTTATGAAAACGCCGTGTACAAAATTTCAGATTTCCACGTCGACGCGTTCTCAGGCAGTTTCTTAGATCTGGTTAACAGCGCCATCTACCGTATCCAAAGCTATCCTATCTCTCAAGCTGGAACCAACCAAACACATTCACAAAATTTTATTGAAATCAGTGGGGTGGTTTCGGAGATTAGCGTGTACAAACACAGTGACACTGGATTTTTATATATTAAGATTTATAAGATCAATTTGCACAGCCTGACAAGTAAATAGTGTTCGGAATTTTGGTGCAAAATGGAAATTTTTTGTCAATCCTATTGCAACACAGCCTGAAACAACTATAAAAATTGTTCAAGCCCCATACGTTCTTCATATTTTTTTACACACTACAAATGAGAACGGTAGTTATTACACCTAACATTTAGAGCCAACTGAATCAAAAATGAGGGGTTTGATAAATGTTAAGGTCAATGGAAGAAGACCCAGTGGCATAGTCACTCCTACTCTTAACCTAACTTAACCTGTATTCAACTCCTTGGCAATATCATGCCTCACTTTGTCCTTACTCCTTTGTCAATGCTTCAGAATTGCTCCTTTCGAAGTTCTCTTAGAATACTACGGAAAGCTAACTAATGATCCCTGCTCGTTTATTGCTTCTAGAAGAAACAAGTACATGAAGTCTGCACCAGTAAAAGTATCCGACATGAATTTAAAATCTATAGATTCCTCTATGACGTTACCACACGATCGAATTTACATAAATCATTCGCTCACACACCAGGACAAAGGAACTTTTCATCATGCAAGACGGCTGAAAAAAGGTGCATTTTTTTAGAAGATCTGCCAACTCAGCTTCAATAAAAATCTCCGATAGAGGTTTAGTGATCGATATGTGAGTTGTTTATGTTTTTGTTTTTTGTTGTTGTTAGTTAAGTTCAATCTTTGTTCTATCAAATTAGATTTACACGTAAATTTTATTATTTATCTCGTCTTGTCAAATGCGTCTTTCAGTTGTTTTGGTGTGCGGCATCGGGGTGCCTTCTGGGGAGCCAGCATTTCGGACTCCTTTGACATATAGTATGTGTCATATATTGATCAATGTTTTTGCTTCTCTTCTAGTAGCGTATTGCATATATGTATGTCATATAAATGTTGGAAGCTTATTACCCAAAATAGATTAAATTCGTTTAATATTTTATTTGTCTGACGGAAACTTGAGTGAAACCTGCGTTACCCACATCACTAATAAACATTGAAGGTTATCGGTTATATCGACATGATAGGAAAGATAGAAGAGGAGGAGGTGTCGCCATTTACATAAGAACTAACCTACAGGCAAAAATCTTTCTGTCGTCTACAATTTCAAAGATGAAGTTAATATTTCTGGAAATTCTTGGTGCTGAAAATAAAACGCTCATCGGCTGCGTTTATAAACCTACGTCGGTCGAATTATCTGATATCTTCACGGATAAACCTTTGGATCTCTCTTGCTGTTTCCTTAACATAATTCTATGTAGATATTTCAACCGAAATTTATTAAGGATGACCAGCACAGTTAGACAGTTTATAAATTTCTTGTCTGCAAGTGATCTTCATTTAATAAATAATTAAGCAACGCATTTCTCAGGTAATAGTTCATGATTGCTCGATATTTTCATATGCAATAACCCCTCAAATGTGTCAAATGTGTCAAATGTGCCAACTTGGCCTACCAGGTATTTCGGATCACGACCTCATATTTCATACATACTTGCAGGTTCGGCTGGAAGCGTCTTCGAAGTGTACAATGCACACAGGCACCACAGGCGCCGAATACGAAAGAAGGATAATATTTTTGAAGTGGTCAAAAATGCATTTGCAATGAATTTTTCAGTTAGTGAACACTGTACACCTGATGTAAGCCATAAAGTGCAGATGTGAATTCTGCGTTACGCCCACATCACATTAAAGAAAGTTTTTTTTTTGGATTTATTAACATTTTCGATACAACCGGAGTGAAGATGGCCGAAGAATTTAAAAACTTTTTGAAACAAAATGGCTAATCTATTACGAATCTTCGCGGACAAAGCTAAAACAATGTAGCCAATATGCGTGGTTAAAAAACGGTCTTCAGTTTCATATTGCAAGTATCAATCCAAGGGGTTTCTTCGTTCCATGTGCCTGCCACTCCTTAAATTTAATCATTGTTGATGTAATAAAAGGAGCTAATGAAATTATAATTTATTTTCAACAATCCAAACAATTTGAAAATTTTTCTCTATAGATGGCCAAAGCGTGTGCATATTTTTATGTGCATGTGTTGTAAATTGACAGTGAAATCATTAAGCGATACTTGATGGTAAAGCCATGTTAAAGCCGTTAGTGCTTTGTAGACCGGATTAAAGGGCATTTATTCAGCATTAAAAGAAGTCGTTCAATTGGAAAAAGATGCACTTACACGTATAACAGACAATTGAATTTACTTGTGGTCTAATATTTGTGGCAGAAAGTTCTAACAGAAATAAATTGTACAAGCAAATTGTTACAATCATAGAACATGTATGTGAAATCAGCAGCTAATGTGTTGAAACAAACAACTGAATTTTTGATATCTCGTAATTCCGAAGATTCTTTCGAGAAATATATTTCTCAAACTAAAGTATGCCCATTAGATGCGGATTTTAGTGACGATTTTAGGCCTGAGCTAGAAAATCAGACTCGAACAAGAATGCTTCACTTTGGGGAGGAGACAGAAGTCCCTGAGATCATTATGCCAGCCACTTAATGACAAACACTTATAACTTTTTTATTTTCTTCATATATTTAATTATTTCAAGAAAAATAATAAAGTTACTATTTATGAAAAAACCTAGAAACTTAAAACTTTTATAACCGATATATTTAAAGTAGCAGGAGCCATTAAAAAAAAAAACATTGATTTGACCACCATTTTCCTGTATTGGGGATAATCTTGGTCAGGCGCAATTTATGGGGTAAATTTCTGTCGCTCGAAATTTGGACTCGCGTTTACTTTTGTTAGTAAAAAAGCCACATCAAGGGGTGTTATTTTTGCTCTCATATGGAATTCTATATCCTTCTATAAGCAGTTTTTAAATACCCACAAAAGGACATATCAAACTGTTGTGTCCTATGGGAGCTATGTGGTGGAATGGACAACATCACGATGTAGTTTTCCTTGCAACAGGTAATGGCGATCCGATCACTCGACCGGTATTGCCCCGGAAGCCCATTTTCAATTCAACACCAAATTTTATAAATATACAAAAAGAAATACAAAAAAAAAAGGTTTACAATAACATTAAATAGAGCCTTTTATAATTACTTAAATGAGCATAAAACTAAAATTACTTTAGGTCATAACTTCTAAAACATTTCGCCCAAAAATTTCATAAAAGCTATGGAAATAAACAAAGTACGTTTTCCGTTGCACGCTGACAGTGAATTGCGTGAATGCCTCCGCGTGGTCATTCACGTCACCTTCCTACTTATTTATTACTGAAAGTCTTGTATGTGGGTGTAGTACTTTTCGAGATTTCCGATTGCATTTCCCCTTGACAGGCATTACCATTTCTTACCCTACAATAGCAATTGAACTTTTGAATGACATTAAGATGTATGATGAAATAGAGAACAGTGAGCTCATAGGCAAATGTAAATTATTAAAAACAGCATTAACTCATAAAGGAAGCCAAGATCTTAAAGCAAACGAACTACAAACTGAGCTGAAATTGTTGTCTCGAAAAATTGAAGATGATACTAACCCAGAAAATATTTTGAAGAGGATTTATAATAATAACGTTGAAGAACTCTTTCCAAATGCACTTTACACGTTTCAGTTACTAAAGGTGAGAGAACTTTTTCTAAATTAAAAATTATTAAAAATTACCATCAATCTCGTATGGGCAAGAAAAATTGAATGGGTTGGGAAAAATATCCATAGAATCTGAAATTGCCAAATCTATTAACCTTGATGTGGTGCGGAGAGATTTCGCTAAATCAAAACCATACGAGTCCCTTTTTGTAAAAGTAGTAGTCTATAAAGGATTAAGTTCTAAAGCAATATTTTTTGTTACATTTTGCTGTCATATTTTTGTCATTAATTTTGTTTTCGTTTTTATATTGTTATGAATTTGGATTATTTAAATTTTGTTTAGTTATTTTTACTGATTAATTAATAAATAAGCTTTAATCAAAGCTTTTGTAATTTGTTTAATTTTTTATCATAAATGAATTTAATTTGCCTTAAAATTATAATCAAAATATTATTGTTAGTAGGCTACAAACCTAATTTTAAAATTTATTGAAGATTATAAACTATCAACCATCGAAATATATTGACAATGGCAAATTTAAGATTTTCAAAGGCGCCGAGCATTACACGCACACACAAAAGAAAAGCCACGAGCCGGGACTGTATACTCGCTTGCTAACATTGGGAGTGGAAATTGCTCCACTGAATCCTTCACTTGCAGAGATTTCAACTTCATAGATATGCGGTCCTTACATCTGCACTGATTAATACTGGGTTTAACCTAAATATTTTAAACTGAGCTTCAATTGATGGTAAAGTTAAAATTTTGGAAAATATGGTGCTAGAGATATTCGAGCGTTTTGTTCCTATTAAGATGGTTAAAATAAATAATATGAATCACCGGTTTTCCAGTTCTATCGACAGACTTATGCACCGGAGAAATAAGGCTCATTTTATTTGGAAACAGACATGATCTTCTAGGGATTTTTAACGTTTCAAAGCACAGCGTAATATTGTTAATTCTTCTATTGGTAGGGCAAAATGCCAGTATTATCATAAAAATTTAAACACCAATTCAATCATAATCTACGTGAGCTTGGTGCATCGAAAGCTAAGACTGTTAATTGTGTCAAAAATTTAGACCAGCTTAATAATTACTTTACCAGCTGGCCTGTGTCCGTTTCTTCAGTAGTATGTAGAACCCCGCACAATGAAGAATTTGATTTTCGTGGAGTTGATGCTTCGGAATTTTTTCAAGTTATTAATTCTATAAAATCAAGTGTCACGGGATCAAACAACATTTCTCCGTGCTTTGTCAAGCTAATAGCACTTTATATCCTCCCCTCCATTACCCATATTATAAATACGTGTCCCTGTAAGATGGAAATTAGCCGCTGTCATCCATATGCAAAAAAAAAAAAAAAAATGCTGCGCGCCTGAGGATTTCCGCCCAATCTCCTAGGTTTATCATAAGTACTCGAAAAGATTATGAAAAATCAAATTGCTTCTTATGTCAACTCCAAGAAGTTTTTGTCGCATGTGCAATCTGGTTTCCACCAGGGCATAGTTGTACTACAGCTCTTCCTAAAATTACCGATGATATTCGCGTGAATTTGAACAATGATCTTCTTATTATTCTTACCCTACTAGATTTTTCAATCATAGTCTTTTATGTATGAAACTTTTCACATTATACAATTTCAGCCACAGGGCTACTCGTTTTATAGCAAACTTTTTGTCTGATCGGAAGCAGTTTATTAAAATCATACCTCTTCAGTTTTACCTATCCATTCTGGAGTACCACAAGGCTCTAGTTTTCTCCCTTCCTCTTCTCTGTCTTTATCAACGATATAACTTCCGTTATCAGGTACTATGTGATGCTCTTGGTTGTATTAGCAATATCAATTACGATTTATCACAAATTGCGGATTGGGCATCAAATCATCTGCTGCGATTGAACTCTGGTAAATGTAAATGCATTGCTATTTTTAAACGTAGATTCGAGACGGGAATGTTACCTGCCGTAGCTCTTAATGGGAGTTCTATAGATTAAGTCGATAAAGTCACTGATCTTGGTATTATCATAAACAAAACATTAACATGGAACGATCATATTAACTCTTCTGTGTCGAAGATTTATCCATGTAGTAGACCCCTACGGAGACGTAGTTTATGGGAAAACTTAAAGTTGCTCTCAATTCTGCTGTTCGTTATGCTTTTAATTTACGCAGATTCGAATTTGTGTCTCATTTAGCCCTACAAGTATTAGTAATGACCCTGCCCTCGTACCTTCAGTTTCGCACATGTCTTTATCTTTTAAAATTGCTAATTTCTGGCTTGCCATCCTATCTGCATAATAAGTTGAGATTCCCTCGCTCCTGTAGAACTAATAAGCTTCTACTTCCTATTTTCAATTATTTACAAAGCAGCCGTATATTTTTCGTTCACGCCATCCGACTATGGAATATATTGCTTGATACTATTCGCCGGGACGGGACGGGGGATTCCTTCAGATGGGGATTGTTGTCGAACTTTCGGATCAATATATGATGAGCGCTCTTGACAATGGATAAAGTTTTAGTTTTTTGTTTATGTTTTATCTTGTATTTTAATCTTCATTTTGCATTTATTGTGGATTTTAGTTTGAATTTTGTTTTTTGAATTGTGATTTTATTTTTGAGTAAGTAAGTTGTAACTTTTTTTTTTTTTGTAGTAATTATTGATAAGAAAAGATAAATTATAGCTAGTATTAGATGTATATAAATCTATACTAAGTACATAAAAAAAGGATTGTACATTCTTGTTTGTAGAACAATAAATGAAATGAAATTTTTAGGTGGTCTTCAGTAAAACCTGTGATGCATAACCGCTTCATTTTCCTTTAAAATGAAAATATTATATTGTCATCGGAATTATGAATATGTGCCGATCTCAATAAAATCGGTACGGTAATAGTGCGTCAAAAATTGATTTCAAGATTCGACCCATCAAAACAAATTTGCTGAATTAAACATAACAAATCTTTGTCTTAATTGCCTACTAGTGAAATTAGAAACAAATAGCAGGAAGCCAAATTAATATATAAATCACCTATAGTTTCGCTATTTTTACTTAGAACAAGCAAGCATGAATTATTTGAGTCTTAAAGATTCAGTTTTGTACTAGAATTTTTTTAATATATAGGAGTGTCGTCAGGGTTGGACAACCTTTTGACTTTTGCCCATAACTTCCGATTAAGGAAGAATTTAGTCAATCAAAGCAAATGTTTGGAAAGGTCTGGAAAAAAGCAACACTTTTTCTTGAATATTGCAGATTGATTGTGAAAAGTGAAAATAATATAAGCATTTTATTAATCGAAGTAACCGCAACACTCTTGTGGAACATATTATATTAAATTGAGAAGCGATTAAAAACGAATACTTTTTTTCCGCAATAAATCTTTTATTTAACTTACACATATTTCGATGCAACTGCATCATCTTCAGAATCCATAATCGCTACTGAGCAATAAATTGTGCCCACAAGCCGTTACAATACAAATTCGTCTACAACCAAGAATTGAGTATGTTTGGCGTCACATTAGCTAATAAATTAAATTATCATATTAAACAATTCAAAAGTGGCGAATTAATTAAATCCTTCTGATCATTCAGAATAATTTAGGATTTTTTAATTTCAAAAGATTCTCAAATATCCAGTTTTCTACCTTTTTTCTCTACATGTAAAATTTTTAGATTATTATCAATACTACAATAATGCCCAGCTTTATTTAAATGTTTTGCAAGAGCGAAATCCTGTTTATTATTTTTGAACGATCTAATATGTTCAGAAAATCTTGTTGGAAAATCTTTACCTGATGGCCCAATGTAACTGCAACCACAATTATTACACCAAATTTCATATACACCCGATTTCAGCAGTTAGTCAGTCTTACTTTCAGAATTCACCAAATATTCTTTATTGTGCTTTTATAATAAAACACTGCATTCACATTAAGCTTATCTTTCAAAACTTTTGCTATTATATGAAGTTTTGCCAACGAAAGGTAGTTTCACCCATTTCTATGTACTAAGCTCACTATTATTCCGAAAAATATTAAAAGAATCTGGATCTGATGTAAAGAAGCCCTCAATTTTTTCTTAGAATTTTACTGGAAATATTTCTTTAGAATTTGTATGCATTTAGACGACAACAGGTGTTTGGGGGCGGCTAATAATTTTTATGAGAGTAGATCCTAATTAAGCTATAAGCATACATTTCTTCTTAGAAATTTACAGATAATGTTTTGACAGAATTTTTATTTATTTAGTGGCCGAATGAAGTTATTTTCAGATACAACACTTTTCTAATGAAAAAATATCCCATAAATTTCTAAGAAAAAATTGAGGGCTTCTTTAAGAAAATTTGTTGGATGTGAAACACTGTGGAGTTTCAGATATTCAATTCTATTTTAGAAAATTGAGTTCCCTAGACAGGCTATACCATATACCTGCAACATGTTAGTACATATTATAGACGACATTTCCTACTATATGAATTTTCTCAATCTCCTGCAACCATCCGAAAATTTTCTATATTTTTTTGGGGAAAAAATTTCGAAGATTTATTGATCTGCACCAGAGTTTGTTCTACTTAAAAAAATTGTACTAGATTTATTTTAGCAAGAAAATTGTTTTACTTGGGGTAGTTTTGGGGTTGGTATGGTTCCAATAAGGATTTGTTTCGCATCCCTATTACTACATTTAGTCCCTAGGAGATGAGTTTCTTTTCTTCTTTACATTAAACTCTGCTAATTTTATTATAGGACATTTTTTTCATTTGATATTTTAAACCTTTTTTATAAATATTACTGTTCCTTCAATAATATTTTATTTGTGGCTAGCTTTTTTTGAATTTTAACCTGGCTGGGCATTTTTGGACATCAATTCATACTCGTCCCTTTCACCTTCTGTTCTACAGCAACTAAAAATTCCCTCGAACAAAATATAGTTTTAATGGTTATACCTGGTGATAAATATAAAATTTTATAATATTTTTCTTGCCTACCAAACCCGCAAAAGCATATTCTTTCGTAAATAAATTACCAATAAATAGAGGCGACGTTAACCGCTTCGACACCACCAAATTGATATGCACCGTAACCCCATTCTCATTGTAAATTTTCAATTGAACTCCAATCTATAAATCGTCCTCCGTCAAACTGTAGAAATTTAGCAAACGTTATACGACAATGACATAGCCGATGCCTATTAAAAAAAAAAAAATTGTTTCCAACTGGAATATGTGATTTCGATACACCGCGTCGCCCGCGCCGTATTCTATACCAAATGGGGGTGTAATTGCATTAAATTTAGCTCTATTGCATTGCTCTTGCGCCACTTTTCGAAAATCATTCTCAAATCGGGGCAATTGCACAATCTACATAAAACTGGAATGATTTTAGTATGCTGGGTATAAAGTGGCAATATGCCGTATGAAATGCAAACCCCAATCCTCCATTCATTTGGTATCTGGTTAGAGGATGGCTTCTACAATATCTGTTTAAGCTAGAATTTTGTTAAGCGAATTCGTGGAGGGTTGGGGGGTGCTGCCAGCCAGCCAGCCTGCTGTCATGCCGTTGCATATTCTATTCTAATGCAATCGCAGGTGTGGTACGAGAGACGAGAGTTTTACATTTATACAGTTACCGCCACATACTTTATTCGTGAGCTGTTTGCGGAACACAAAACTTCAATTTATTCCTTGTTATAGACATTGTTATCCCAATGCCCCCATGCCCGCCGCTTCCACCGTAGAGTGGATATTTGCAGCTTGCTATAGAATGAAGGCGGTTTAAGTGAACTTAATCCAATAAATGTACTTCTGGACACGTGTGATTCTATCAGGAAGAAAGAGAAGTGCATCAAGTACTTACACAAATCCCTCAGGTAATCTTTACAGAATATTTATTAGCAAGAATAGACTTATTTCGTCGTTTTAGTTCATACTCCCATATTGTTTTTTTCCAGAGTCGAACTGTTTTTATTGTTGGATAGGAGAAAGGAGGGGCTCACTTGTCAATGCCGAAATCGGGATCCTGGATGCATTTTCAATAAAAAACACAAGATGTTCGGAAACCGTGTTCTTTATTTGGGGATCTCATAATAGCTTGAGTAAAGGATATGCAATACAAAATATATACATTTAAAGAAAACGGATTGGAGGGAGATCGGGAGTTAAGCTGTGACATTTTGATAGTAGAGGGTTTTTCAAAAAACAAAAACCAAAAGCATCATCCTGTAATTTTCTTATATCACTCTATAGATATTGCTTAGGTATCAGATGACATGACAGAGTAAGTTGTTTCAAAAAGTTTTGAAAAAATATTCAACCCAGCTGTCCATATCGAGTTCATCGGAAGTTATTCGACGCAAACTAAAAAAATATTGGAAACCTTTTCTTTATATTTAAGACCTTGACATTCTTCCGTTCGAAAAATACCACTTTCTTCTAAGATTCATTACCACAGAACGCTACGATATGGAGAAGCACTCAAAATCGGTAGCGGTATCGGTAGTATAGCCGTGAACGAAAATCATTAGTGTCATCTAGATTATCTAACTAACCCCTAGTAGAAATTGCTCACACCCTGGTAGCCAAATCATCATGAGTACATTAATGAACTCATGATGAGTACTTAGATGAACGTCATGATGAACTTTATTCTAGCTCCGGGACTGAACTCACTTATTTACTTTCCCCTCAATAAATGAGCTCTTCAATGACTACTCTGCAGTGCCTCATTGATGAATGGCATTACGAAAATGTGTGGTGAACTCATTAGTACGTAATCAGTGACATTATGAAATAAGGAACTAATGAACTTCTTGATGAGGTAATTCAGTGATTCATAGACTAATGACATAATGAACATCAGCGATGAACTCATTGGTGCCTCATTAGTAACAATACTTAAGTAAGAGTAAATGAGAATATCAATGAGCACACTAAATAATTCATAAAATTGTTAAATTATGTCAATCAGTGATGAACGCATTGGTGCTTCATCAGTGATAATAGTTGCATTTTTCGCATATGGAAATAGATTAGGAGTAGCAATAATTTTTCCCAATTAATTTCTTCTCATAGAACTATATCTTGGGATATTTTTGACGAAATGCGAATCAAAAATCAGATTGCTATTCACGTTACAATTTAAATGCAATTTGATTTGGAAATCGCTTTTTGTCACATACGTATGTATATCCTAAATTAAGGCTTTATCAGAAGTAATTAACCACAAAATTTCCTACTGACCATGACCCCGATCCATTCGTGAAAAAAATCCATGTAATATAAACCATGCAATTCATAAAAATATTTATCTTTAATTATATTATGTTCGAAGTTTTTATTATAAGATAAAAGGTGTCTCATACGTAAAAATTGAGTTAAATAAAAAATCATTGGCATAATACAAGATTTTATATTGTTTCTTATTGTAATTCACAAAATTAAATGATAATTATTCTCAGTAATACAGAGATTACAGGAAAAAGTAGGTGCAAGGGTAAATTTTAGTTTAGCTTAGTTTTATTTTTGCTGAACTGAACTACATATGTGTAAGAGGCAATGCACATTATAGCTTACGCTGTCTTCGCCATACAGAATTGGAAACATTTTTACGAATTCCTGAAGCATTTTCAACGCTGTGGATAAGTTAGTATTATAAGACTTTTTACAAGCAATGGTCCTTATGGATGAATGCAGAAACAAAAAATGATAATATAAATCTACATGAATTGTTCCTTTAAAAACTGCTATGCCAAGGTACAAAAGGAATGTTCTAAATTCCGTTGCTTTCCACAAGGCTAAATTATTTAGCGTTCTAGAATTTCGTGTAAATTCACAAGGCATTTGCAATGAAAAGTTTTGAATCGTTTCATTTATTTCAGCCAAGTTACTGGAGTATTTTCCAGATTTCCTTTTCATTATAGCCAACAAATTTTTTTTAACCACGCCCAAATCTATGAGGTGCATTGGGTCAATTGGAAATTGAGATACCATACCAGTGCCAATAGTTTCTAAGATATTTTGTTTTCCTATGAAATTATGATGATGATAGGCTGAATCTGTTCTATTAGTAAGGGTTTCATCTGTTCTCAGATTTTCTATCTCAGTTTTGAATACCACCCTCCGGTTATAAAAGGTTCCTACCTGGGTACACTATTTTTTCCTGTGTGGTTTAAAGTGCTGGTGCATCACAAATGAACGCACGAACTTTAAAAATTTCTGTGCGCCCTTCTAGTCCTACTTTAACCCCATCACTTTTAAGCAGTTTTATTTCATCCACTAAATCTTTTAAATACTCATTAATATCATCAGGTTTGGCATTTCCATTATAACATCCAATAAGAAATAAGTCTGAACTTTTGCTTCCAACAAATGCCCCAATAATTGGCCATAAAACCTTTTTGGAACTTTTGAAGAGCGAGAGTCCATCAATTCCGATATCTATTTCTACAATGTCGACTTTTTGAAGATGTTTAAATTGTTTCGAGAGAAAAGCAGCTTGAATTCCATAGTGATAGTACTCTCCAGGGCTAACTTTACGTAAGGGCAATATATGAGTTGGGGTTTGTAAAAGTTTTCTGGCTGAAGTTGGCAAATCTTTAACACCAGTTTCTTGCAATGTTTTAAGAAGATCTGTGATATGAGAATGTGGAACTTTATTCCTAACTGCCCATTTGGCTAGACCATTCCAAATCCCATGACGTGAGTTTTCTGCGATTATTACTTCTGAAGAAAACTCTAAATGGTCTTCAATATGAAAAAGATCGTCTGATACATAGTTGCAATCAGAATCGGAATCATATTGAAATTGTAGGTCTGTTTCTTTTAGAGTCTAATTATACTCATGATTATTTTCATCTTGGAAATTCCCAAATAAATCTCTCAAGAAATAATATTTTTGTAATGTAAAAGCAAAAAGGCACTTACCTAAAAATATATTCCACCTTTTAGAATTGTTTGTTTTTAAATTAAACTGCACCACTTGTTCACTGCACAAAATCTCAATAACAAGTGAATTTTCAACAGAATGTATTCAATGCGCCGGCAATTTAACTGTTTATTATGGCATGCTAAAATTCTTCGAAATAATTCTAGTATTGAAAAAAAAATTGTGCACTCATGAGTCTCTAGATGATTACCGCAAAAAACTCATCTAGTTGCTCATTGGGATATTGAACGAATTCCCCTGATCAGCTATCACATAATGTATTATCTTGAAAATTACTAAGATGAACGCATTTGTCACTAAGTTGTGTTAGTTTATATAACCACCCCTGCCCGCACAGCATTAAATTTTCGTGAACTGCTGAGCGTTGGCTAGCAGGGCAGTTTTACCTAGCCTCCTTCTCCGCAAGGGGCAGTTATTATGTAAACCAATACTAATTTGACTGAAAAGTATCAAGGTGTTTGCAGTTGATGAAGAAACATATAGAACATTAATTCCCTATGAGCCGTCTGATGAGCATTCATTAAATCTCATCGAAGGGCTCATTGGATAACATGAATTCCCTATGTACTAAATATTTATTACTGTCATCACCTTGTCAGATGACATTTCTATTAGGAAAATTTGAACTGGTTTTTGTGCTTTATTTATTTAAGTTTTTAAATTAATTTTTTGATTTGTTTTCGGCGGAAAGACTGTCGCTCATATGCTGAACAAGACGTTATGTCCATATCCTTACGCCTCAGCGTCGAATTCTGAAAAATATATGAAATCAATCGTAAAATCCGATTCTCATTTATGAACTCATCATGACACTCATTGACATGCTCCTTAATAAACTCATCGTGATACTCAGTGCTACGCTCATTAATAAGCTCATCGTGACACTCATTGACATGATCATTAATAAACTCATCGTGACCCTCATTGACGTACTCATCGAAGTGCTCATCTAATATTGTAAAATGTACAAAAGAGAAGCACAGCATTCATTTCTATATAAATGAAAGGGATGCAATTCTCATGCACACTATCTGTGAATAAGTAAATAAATGAGTTTTTCCCGGATTTGATTCAAACGCGGATAAATTTCATTAGTACGTTCATCTGATTGCTCATGAGGAGCTCATTGATGAGCTCATCATGATATGTCTACCAGGGACACTAACATATTTTCTACATAAATAAATATAATAAATCAAGGAGCCCTCAGAAATAGTATTAGTTAAAACATAATAGCTGTGTTCTTTTGGTTCCGTGCAGTGCACTGTAGAACGCAGGAGATTGCGAATTGAATTGACTTGTAGGGTGCATAGAAATAGAAAAGGTCTTGAAAGTATAGAGAAAATGATCAAATTGCCATGACTTGAATCCTTTCAAAATGTCAAAACAGAACTGGATAATGTTCGAGGCAAAATTTGACAGAATTTGTAAGAATTAAAGTCATGTCACCCAGATTATTCTCTCTGTGCTTTCAAAAAATTTTATACTTCTATGCACTCTACAAGTCAATTCTATTCGCAATTTCCTGTATTCTGCAGTACACTACATGGAACCCAAAAAACACAGCTAATAGATCTTATCCTTTCCATCCTTTCTAGACTAATTATATCTTGTTGTCAGATAACGGCTGACATCTTTTAAACCAGCCAATGCAAGGTTCCGAATTAGATGTTCTACAAAGTGTTCTTTAAAACCAAAGCGGACAAAGTCACTGAAACAATAATAAGTATGTGGCGACACTTTCGATCCGGACTGTACAACCGAAAGTTCAACGCTGTAATCGCGTTATGAAAAATACTTTGAAATATCTTGCTGATTGCAAAATTGGAACTAGCTATATAAAGTTTTGAATTACAACAAAAATAGAAAAGCAGTCTAATGACAACCCATTAAGATAGCATCAAAGAGCACAAAAAGCAATAGAATATAGTTTTTTAACCTAAGGAACTATTTATCCGCTGTTTTGCTTTTGAATCACATGCACTCTAGATAACCTCTTCATTTCTAGAACCGACATATTTAAGGTCTACGCAAACGGACAGACAACTTGGTGTTGAAAAGGTCAATCCTACCAAAAATATCAGTAGCAGTTATTGTCTTTACGACCGTCAAGTCAACATAGGGACGTTAAAGTTCTAGTTAAGAGGAGTCAGTACTCAGCAAAAATTTCAATTTAGATACCAGCGAGCCTGTAGGCAATAAAACTTACTATGCGTTGGTTTGTGTCCTGAAAGTATGAAAATTTATATAAAATTAGCGTAGACCTAGACCACAAGTCATATTAGAGACATCTAGCGTAAAACACAGAAACCCAACGTGCGACAATTTAAGACGAAAATGAAAATTTGCAGTTCAATGAAATTGAAAATTTTTAACGAGAATGAACTCTCCTAAATTTTATTTTGCACATAATTGTTAAATATAATATTTTGCTTTATATTTCAACAACTTTCAACGAAATATTGCAATTTCTCGTCGGTGAAATATCGAGAGAAAAAACAAGTACTATTAGAGTTAAACAATTAAAAATAGCGTCACTAAAAATGAAAAAACTCGACGTTATTTGCTAGATTTAGGCCATATATTTCTAAAATAGTCATAACCTAAAGAAATGAGAGTACCTACTAACAGGAATTTGATTTGAAAAAAATCGATTTTTACCATTTTTTACAAGTTTCCGAGCTAATATCTCCATTCCAATACAATTATTTTAATTTTTTTCGACGTTATTTACTAAATATCTTCGCTATCTTTAATTTAAGATATAAATCATTATTCTGCTACAAATAGTTCACCAGAAATTCGCATTGAAAAATGTATGAAACTTGCAAATCTTGGTACTGACTCCTCTTAAGGTATTTTAGGTATAAAGTTCTCCAACCTCATGCCAGCTGTTTAGGTACCTATATTGCAAGTATTTTTTCTAGTGAAATTTCGCTAGCTTGATTCTAGTGAATAATTTTAATACTTCATCAGCAGTTTTTTTTTTTTCAAAACACTGAAATTTGCATTGAACTGAGCTGTATTTTTTTTTTTAAGTTTAGCAACGTTGAAAGTCCAGCATTTTTATAGCTGTAAACTTAGTGATATTTATATTTAGACATGATTTACAGAAAATTAATTGAACATAACTGAAACTAACGGCACAACATACATTTCTAGTTACATCTTGCCGAAATTCAAGAAAACTTTACTACTATATCGTTAATGCGGTAACTTATCCGAAATTTTAAGAAATATGCACGCCACTGAAGTTTTCGGTATTTTTCGCTGAAATTCTAGGAAACTTTACCGCTATATCGGTAAGTGCCAGCAATTCAACATCAGCTAAATTGAATTTCTAGTAAAATTGTTGTATACCACTGAAGCTCTCGTTATATCTAGCCGAAATTCTACGAAACTGCACAGACACATGAGTAATGACCTAAATATTCCTCATTTGCCATTTATTAGTCATTCAGTATTGAGAGTGGATGCTTTTAAGCATTTAATGTGAAATAATTGTGAGTTTTTATTATAACTAATTTTGGACACTGGTTTGAATTAAATATGGATATAATTGACAAATATCCAAGACTGCTGGATTACAAAGTCCTCATGGTAAGTTAAAATGATGCATTAATTAACATCAATTTCAATATTGTGTCCTTCAGATAAATTATGACTTTGAAAAATTGGGTACACATCGTGAAGGAATCGAAGAATTAAAGAAATACGATTTTAAATCTAGATAAAAATAAAAAATTTGTAAAAAGGTGTAAAATATTTTTGCATACATTGTTAATGATGAATTTGAGGAATAGAGGACTCAAACGAATGAGTTGTCAGATAGCAGGAAGTGAGTCTGAATGGAGCAGTCTTATACGGGAGCAAAATTTTAAACCACTAATTCAGTGGATTGGGGTTAGTACATAATTTGGTATATTTTCTTACTAACAAATATGTACCTACATTTGTACAGGATTTCATTCAATATATATATATTGACAACTTGCATTCCGCTCAAAAACATTTTTTTTTCTCTCTTATTGAAATCCTAAACTACTCCTGCTTGCTTTATTTTGAATATTATCCACGTAATTTTAAAACTTTTATCCATATTTTAATTTACTGTGTAACTCTTATTTCCAGCTCGAAGATGACTTGGAGACATTTATTAAGAAGAAAGATCAGCATCAGCCATTTTTGCTGTTCAAAAGTAATTATGCTTTTACCACGGAAAACTATTGTTTAGAGTGTGACAACGATTTTTTTTCCTGCATTTGACACTTAATTTAAATTGCATTATAACATAAAGTTTTCAACCCATCTGAGAAATCTGTATAATTTTTTTGAATGTTATATTTATAAAATTAAGAATTTGCCCCCTCTTGGAGTGGTATATTTGTATCACAAAACTTTGGAAAAACAAACTTACAATAATAATATAATAAAAGATAAAAAAATAGCTTATACAAATATGTATATATATATTTTATATACAAGACATTTGCGATATGAAGCTTCGCTATTTCGCACATTTTCCTGAAATTCTAGATAAAACAACTAGAAACCAACGCTAGATTAACATTACTTGTTACCCTATTTCTAGTAAATTTTACTACTAGTTTAAAGTTCAACTGACAATCTAGTTTCATTCCTTGGAAATTATCGCAAAATTAAATAGATATGCAGTAAATCTATATAATAGAAATTCTAGTGTTTTGATTTTTACTAGATTTTTTACTGAAAAGTATAGTAAACCAACTCTAGTTGAAACTCACTGTAATCTAGTGGGAAAAAAATTGCAGTGTAGCAATTGGACTGCTCCCAAGTAAACGGCCTGGGTGAATCAGTCACAGCAACTCAGCTTTCAAGATAGCATCATTGCAGGCATCAACCAATCTAGTTGATTCCAATCGATAGATTCATATTTGCAGGACAATCGTTTCCTGTGTCACGCAATTCTCTCGTCTTGATACAGCTGTTGCTGCTTCAAGCCATTTCATTTGGGCAGCCACCATAAGCTTTGGAAATCTCTTAAGCTTCAAGTCATCAGCTTCGTGTGTTAAGCAGGTATTTTCAAACCGCCACAGTTCCTGGTCCAGACAGACCTGTTAACTACACAGCACAGATTCATCCTATTGAGGACACGGTCTTTGAGGATGCATCTCCTCAACACACTTGGCATTCACTTAAATGTATGCCGCAGAAACTGTATACTCACTCCGCTGCACATTAAAGGACATTATAAAGTATGCCTTCCGAGTAAGCAATTTTACATAACAAAATAGGGGCAACTCTATAGAAGTATTCTAGCTTATGCGAGTTTTTTCAAAATTCTAAGGACAAGTGAAAAAAAAGTCTTAAAAGATACCAGACGGACCAATAACGTAGGATAAATACAAATAGGCTACAACTTCAAACACACCAGGTAATAAAAGGCTTCAAAAGGTGTTAGTAAACGAATACCTAAATGGGGTAGGAATTCTAAGGAATAAAATCGACTTTCTCCTACAGACACACATGTGTAGATTAATACACAACCGATATTCATGACAATTCTCTTAACAGGGATCATGTATATATGTATTATTAAAATAGGGTATGCTTAATATAAATGTCAAAGTACTATCATATGACGTCACTCTGACTAATTATGGACGCAATTACTATAATTTTTTGTGACTGAAATTTTTTTATTAAATTTTTTTCTCCTTAACCCTTCCAATAAAGTTAGTCGGCGTGACGTCACGACTACAATGTCAAGAGCTCATTAGACATTCCTTGAAGTCTAGCTTGAGGTATCTCAGGGTTAGTTTTCATTTCTGAAAAAATAATGTCCATCGCAGATAGCTTAAAACCTTGCTAGTGGTAATTATTTACAGAATAGGAACCACATTGCTAAGGTAAAGCCTGAAACACAATTAAAGCATTTCATCCAGCTTTATGGCCAGCTTTCTTCTAAAGCTGACTGAAAAAGCCGAATTGAACACAACTGGCGTTTTTGACATTTGCATCTTTAACTTTTTTGTGTTGAGAACTTTTATTAAGGAACAACAATAATTGACCCGATTTTCCAAAATTACGATAAATTCATGCTTTTTTGTAAAAATAGTTTTTTTATGTCCCACAGGAACTGCTTATCTTTCACCAACTCTACAAGTTTTCTTCCATTTTAGTATTTTTGGTAGCGGTTTACTTCTCAAATGTGCCAACAGAAGCCATTCTCATCTGATATTGGACATTCGCACAGTTGGCAACATTAAAAATTGTAGCCATTGGACTTGAAATTTGCAATTTGATCAAATCTCAAGCCAGCTTGAAGCTGGCAAAAAAGCTAAAGCTCCAATTGTGTTCTTCTACATTGATTTACACTGTCAACAAATCTCAAGCTGGCTGAAAAGCTCCAATTGTGTTTCAGGTCAGAGTGGGCGGAGTAGACAAGAAACAATTAATATATTCAGCATTACAAAAATTCAATTCTGAAGAAGTCAATTTCTTAATGTGTGAAGAAAGTTTTTTTCAATTCTGCATAGACACCTCTTTACAAAAGTCTGTAAACGGCACGGCGGACTATAGATCGTTCAACGAACGATGACCGCTATACCGCATCAATATTTTTCCATCTTCATCTAAGCCACCAACAACATTACGTTTAGTAAACGAATTCCAAGTAGTACAACAGAGGTCTTTCTCCAGTATGATTTTTGGCACGTCTAGGGGAAATTGTCTTCCGAAGGGGTGAGTTATAGAGGCGTGGACCTAACCACAGACTGAAAGAACCGGTGATAAATGGCGAAACATTACATATCCAGTGTAAATTGCTCTATTGATTTCAATAGTGCATAGGACTAGGTTTATGCCATACTGACCTGTGCTTACGAAAATCTAAAGGCAACTATTAGCAATAAAAGCATCTTCAATAAAAGCATCTTGATCTTCCCCAACAATCAGGCAGCAATTAGAACTATTTCTTCGTCCGCGGTGAAATCAAATCTCATGCGGGAATGCCGAAGCCTTCTTGACAAACTGATTAGATCCAATTGGGTTATACCGGAGACAGAGTTGCGGTATCGATATTGTAATTATCCTTTATTGAAATATAGAATTTCAGGGACACACTTGCTGTTTACGATACCGAGGAATTAAATAGAGAACTAATATTTGATTTCTCATTTGACTTGAGAAAGTTTGGCGTACGTACAAAATGCGAGTTAATATTGTGAAATTACTTGTCTATATCGAAAATAAAAACAAAATATGTCACTTCAACATGAGAAGTGTGAAATATTGAATATCAGAAAAAGTTGCAGCCAATATTGCAATATAAAATTCGACTCTAAAAGGTTTGTGTATTAAATGATTGATGGTTTATAACTAGGGTGATATTGGGATAAACGCTATATACCATGAAATTTTCTGTAGTTTTATTATTGAGTTCCAATATTCTACATATTGAGTGTATACTGAGTGTATACGAAGCATTTCTTCAGTATATAGAGACAATTCCGGTTTCATTCAAACTGCAATATTGAAACCGCAAGACTGTCTCCGGTATTAGTCCGATGTGAATCCGGAACATCAAGGCTTTACTAGCAATGAAAACCCTGATTAACTTTCACATCTCTGAGCCCATGTATGGGTGGCCCCTGTGTGCAGCAGAGGGGGTCATTCGCAGATGCGTATTAAAGGGCCACAACATATACTGCAAGCGCATTGTAGGACAGAACCATGCTAAACATTTCATGGTGATACCGGTTTATGAAGGGGCCCGGGGAGTGTAACGTCGGTTGTTGGTGTGCAGGTGGTCAGGAGATTGTCCAGGGCCATTTTACCGAAGTTTCTAGGTTCAGAGCGCTGTTCTAGGTCTGCGGTTCGGGCAGTCTCTAGTTTTATCTAATGCACACTACTTAGCCTACACTCAATCAGTTCCTATATTAACTTATAACTACGCGGCGTATGTCGGGGTAGGAGATGCGCTTACTATTCCTTAGACCAACACGATTAGTGTGCGTTTGTCGTTTGGAGTAGCCAACACGGGGGATACGGGACGGAGCGTGCGCTCACTATTCTTCTGACCAAAACAATTAATTACGTGCGCTTGTCGTCAGAATAGCCAACACGGGGGTACGGGGACGGAATGTATGCGTGCGCTCACTACTTTTCTGACCAGCACGATTAACGTGCGTTTAACGACAGAGTAGGAAACATGGTATGGGGACGGAATATATATTCGTGCGCTCACTATTCTTCTGATCAACATCATTAACGTGCGCCTATCGACAGAGTAGTCTACACGGGGGTACGGGACGGTATGCGAGTGCTAATTAATTCTCGGGCCAAAACGATTAACGTGCGCTTGTCGCTGAACTAGCCAACACGACTTGCGGATAGGACTGGATGGGAGATGTGTTTGGTCGAGCTGCTGGGAGACAATTGATTAATCTATCGGTGCTGACTGACTTTTATAGCCAGTCTTTCTGCAGTCCACTGGTAAGGGTCAACTCTTCTTACTGTGGTTTTGACTTGTGTCTACTACTGCTATTTATAGGCAGTCTGGCGGTTGGTGTCGGTTGTAGAATATTTGCTTCTACCATCACGCCACCAGAACTGAACTGCTGATCAGTAGTGTGCTCTTCTCTCGGCGGCTGCCTTACTTTGTTGCGGATGCTGCTAGATGATTCATTTTTGCTAGTGGCTAGCTGGAAGGTATGTAACTTTGGTACAAGACCTTTGACATATACAGTTGAATGGATGTAAGACTCCTAACTGGACTGATTTACCGGCCACTCTGAACTAATGAAGCACCTTGTCATTATTGGCGTGGACTTTGATCTCACATGCAGACTGTGTTTGTATGAATGTTCGGTGATAGCTTAATGTAGAATGGCAATGTTTGGTATACCACAGTTGGACTCAGGTGAGTTGCAAAAAAGCGTGCAGTTTACGATGGACCTAATTATTTTTTGACTCCTAAAAACGCAAAAATGATATTTATGACACTATAGCGACGGAGTGATAATGTTGAAACAGGTTCAAATATATAGTAAAGCTAATGATGCTTTTGAAATATTGCTTGAAAGCTGCATAATAACGGCACACTTAAAGCAGTTCATATTTCAATAAAATTAGAAATCACAGCGACTTTTCTCTTTAGTAGCTATTTCTCCTGAAAAATAATATAAGGGACCCCACCTTTTCCGTTTAATAATATATGTGTAAATAGCAAAGGAAAATTATTTACAACTTGGTTGCGACTTGATACCATACATCCCACGACGACGACGACTACGACGTAGTCATGTTTACCATAGTACCGCGGAATTAAAATGGGGCTCCGTAAATTAAGGCATTGCAAGATAACGTTTTTGTGGCGCTTTTGTTTCTATAATCGACTCCTTTGAATACCTTTTCACTATAGAAACGCGAAAGTATTTAGAATTGTCTACCCTTTCGCGAGCATATAAATCTTCAATTGTAACATCTTAAAAGGAGCTCATATATTTGCTTGCTTAAAGAAGATGCTGTCTGTCTGAAGTAGGAGAGGAGAAGGAAGAGTAGGCTCTATTTACCGACTTCTATTTCCTATGATGAACCTTTATATTCTCATGTGATTTACTTAAGTGGCAAACAAGTGGGTAACAAGACTCCTCTTCACGTAACAATTGAAAACGAAATTTCACTTTTCAATTTCAGATGTGTTTATGCAGATATATAGCAGAACGGGATGAAGTCGTCCTCCTTGCTAGAAGCTATTTTAAGTTAGTAAAACTCAAGTCACAAAATACCTGTCTTCTCTATTTCCACGGAGGTAGAAAGTCCCTATACACACTCTCACATACCACCTTGATGATTTAACAGGCAGTTCGGTTCTGTTATGGCCGTCAGTGTGATTTAAACGTTTTTTCACCATTATTACAGAGGCAGACAAACTTAATTAAAATTTTCAGATCGATAAATCTAATTACTTCTTCTTATAAACAATCTGCAACCATCCGCTAGGCTTGTGATGAGTGCAGGGAGGTACAGGAGATTCCTTATTTGTTTGCTGTATATATTTTGCTGCTGTACTCTTCCCGGTTGAAGTGGGAACATATTTTCGATTAGCGATTTAAATGTGAGGGAAGCTTATGGCAGCCAAAATTACCTGAGATTTCCATTCAAGTGTAATCTCTGCGTTGATTTATACTACATTTTCGACACAAAAGTTAGGCGGCTTAGTTACTTTTTATGGTTTGTTTTTGTCAAAATTTATGATCATTTTCGTCTTTTTCCAAAAGTGAACAAAACCACGTTGCTTATTAAGGTGGAAAAATATTCCTTGAACTACATGTATTTGTAGCACAGAGACAGTAGATTACGCAGGTAACTTCTCTTTGAGGTTTTTTTTTTATAAGTGAGTTACTTACGTAAGGCACAGTCATCTTTGAACTCAGATGTTGTGTCACAGTGCCCTGAAAATCAAACTGAGATGAGACCAATTTTTTGTATAGACAATTTTAAGAGTAATTCTTAAAGAATTTTTATGCAATAATTAAGTCTGAAAGTATTGTCCGGAAACGATTTCTCAGACGAAATTTCCCTAAAAGGTATTCAATCTAATTAGCAATTACCATACATTTTTTAATTAATTTATTTATTTAAAATTTCTATTAACACATAATGAACAGAGCCAAAACTTAGCTCGATAGGGTAGTTGTTCATTAGGGAAATTAATATTGAGGAAATTGTCTTTCGGAAAATCTTGTTTGGGAAATTATTTTTCGGAAAATTGATCGCAAGGACCAGTATTTCCCCAAAAAAATGAAGGGTAAAATTTGAAAAAAGAAAATTGGATAAAATTCTGAAAATTCGATTTGCTTTTGGGTGTAAAGTGATTTCAATATTGTATCTGAGTCTTTAATAACAATTTCTCTCTATTTGATGCTCTCAAACCACTTTGTCATCAGATCCATATTTCGCAACCACTGTATTATTTGTTTTTTTAACTTTTATTTCTTTAATCGCCTGCAATTTGCTGAAAATTTCATAGGATAACTAAGGATCTAAACAACATAGTTAGCTCGAGTCTGAAAAGACAGAAAATACAAAGAAACACTACAAAAACAATAGACTTAATGTGATGACACCAGTTTATAGTCCAGTATGTAGGACTAAATAAGGCCTTTAACCTACAAAAGATGGAGTAGTTGTGCTTATTATATATGTTACTTAGTTCCGGGCCCTGATAAAAAATCCAAGTAGTTTTCACCGTTGGAGGGTGTCTGGGCGGTCCGCTATCTTGGATTAAGGGTACTAAATATTGGTGTTTTCAAAATAACACCTCACCAGTTAATCCTACTACAAAAAAATGGCTGATGCAAATTTAAAGAAGACTAAGTTCCCTAAATTTTTTTGTAAAAACCATTTTTTCGTAAGTTTGATATGTAACGAGTTACAGCGGCAAAATTGTGAACATTCTTCCAAAAAAACTTTATACGTGTAGTACACCTATACAGGGTGTTTCGTCCATGGTGGTCCATAGGAAAGAAGGTGATAGTAGTCATCTAGTCAAACAAAAAAATGTGTGGCAAGGGGACGCAGCATCTCAACCGTTTCGGAGTTACAATGTGATTAAGAAAATATCTTTCACCATATACCCTGTATCTTACAAAGTGCATAGTGTACAGTAACTTACATAGCTCATTGTCTGTAGAACTTCATGGCCTTTTCAACGATTGGTCGACCAGCCCGTACTCCTCTCGCCTCAGGAGTTATGATGGTCTAAACTAAAAAATTCGGATTTTCTCACCTTTTTGCTGATTTCGAGCTCCTTTTTGTACAAAAAGGTGCTCAACGTATTTTTTTTTTATAATAACTGTAAACTGTGGACTCCTCTTTAATTTGACCTATTATACCTATGTTCTCACTTTAGCCGTTAAACAGTTATTAGCTCATAACCTGTTCAGCTCATACCGAAATTAGATGATATATTTTTTTTAATGACGTGTTTTCAGTCACTAAGGGAACAAATTATCTTCAGTTTAGACCACCTCAACTCCGAGTAGTGAGGATTACGGGGCTAGTAGAGTAGTCGTTAGAAAGGTCATGAAGTTCTGCCCACAATGAACTCTGCAAGTGACCGTACAGCTTGAACTTTGTAACATACAGTTTTTTTTGTAAAAGACTTGCATATTTTCTTAGCTCTGAAACGGTTAAGATGCCAAACAATTTTTGCTTGATTACGTGACCACTATCACATCTCCTATTATATGGACCACCATGGACGAAACACCCTGTATAAGGGGTACTATACGCATAATTTTTTTTTTTTAAGAATGTTCACGTTTCTGCCACTGTAACTCATTTCATATCAGACTTAAGACAAAAGTGTTTATACAAAAATTGTGGAGAATTTAGTTTTCTTCAAATCTGTTACAGCCATTTTTGTCGTAGTAGGATCAACCGCTGAGAAATTATTTTGAAAATACCAATTATTTGTACCTTTAATTGAAAATGGCGGCCCGCGCAGACCCCTCCAACGGTGAAAACTTGGACTTTTCATCGGTGACGGAACTAAGTAACATATATAAAAATCACAGCTAGCCCACATTTTGTATGCAAAAAACCCCTATTGACGGGACTATTAAAGAACTATCAAATATTATTACAAAATTCTGTATTGAATTTCTAAAAGAAATAATAATAGCATTAAGTACACATATTATATTCGAGATGGAGGATGTATTTATTTAGTACTTAGTTATATCAGGAAGTTCTCGTAGATTCAAGGAGAAACCATTTACGTCCACCATTAGGTTTACAAGGCTTCCAGATATGTATATGCATAGAAATTGTATTTACAAATAATGAAGTTTTTAATCACGTTGGTTTTATTAAGTAGTCAAATATTTTGTATAAAAAAAAAAGAAGAGCTTGGATTCATTTCCAATAGATGGCCGGCAGGCTAATTTGAAATGTTACTCATAGCCACATGTTGTCTTACTCAACCATTACACGAGTCAATAGAGCTGACGGATAGTCCTGATTTTATCTGTCAATTTTACTGATAAAAAACGATTTGCGTTCGATCAATTGTCTAGTCAATTCATAATAAAATGTCATCAAGCGGTGAAGATATTCCTCTTCTATATACATATTTAACAATTTCGTCCTTAATCCGTCATTTGTCTCTACAAAATAAACTCTTTTCAGTCATTTTCCACTCAAAGGAGAGAAGATTAGAAATATAAACACAAATTTCCACTAGCATCTACCTTTCATTTTCAATTTCTGCCATCTTAATTTTACATTTGACAGTTTATTGACTGGTCTGTACTGACTGGACAGAAATATTGGCAGTACAGACTAGTCAGTGGGCGCTTACACGAGGCTGTGTAAGTGTCATACGCTGTCAGTGTCATTTCTACTGATTCTTGTAATCCCCGAGTTAGAGAGCA
Organism: Dioctria rufipes; assembly: GCA_963924295.1. Lineage (NCBI taxonomy): Eukaryota > Metazoa > Arthropoda > Insecta > Diptera > Asilidae > Dioctria > Dioctria rufipes. The sequence continues at coordinate 21,027,648 of OZ002742.1, forward strand.
TATAACTAAAGCAAGCGAAATATTGTGTAAAAGCCCTGTCGGTGTGTGGGAATCTTTGTTTTAGACGAGGGGTGAAAAAACAAGAAGAATTCCACTTATGTCGATTTCGATGGGACCATTTCAGTGTTGCACTTTTTCTGGCTGCGGAGAACTGGGACCACTGAAGTCCATCGAACATATTGCTATCGTATTCGTAGTATTTGTGGACACACGTATGATATACACTGAACTTCTTTATTGATATATAGAAAGAAATTTCTTCTTAAACTTTCTTATAATAATCCAAATAATATCATTTAATTTATTTAACTGAAAAATTTCGTAAATAATCGTGGCAGTACACTTTGACAGAGCAGATGACAATTCAACTTGAATATGTATTTCAAATATCGAGAAAATATTCCGTGCAAAGTACGGGAAGTCAGTGTTGCACTTCTGCTATAAAACTTGTCCCATCGAACATTTTCAGTGTTTTTGCCGGGCTTTGTATTCTGTTTTTTTCTTCAATTAAAAACGTAAATTGTTTCGCTAATTGTGTTAACTTTAAATAAAAAATTTGAAGCACAAATTTTGTAATTAAGCCTTGGACTTAAATTTCGAGTAATAAATGTGTGAGCATTTGAATTGTGAATTGTGCTGTGCGGTGCTGTTGCAATAATCCCGAAAATGCGTTTTTAAGGCAAGCTGCAGTCGTGAAATTAAACTAGAAATAATTAATCGAATTTTCTGTAACCGTTTTGTGAAACATGATAATTGAATAAAACTAGTAGCCTTTTGTACATGTACTTTTATTTTCACAAGTTGAAGATTTTTATTAATTCTGATAGCTGTTTCGGTCCAACTGGTCCATCATCGGAGCACTTGTCTATTCTCCGATGATGGTTCAGTTGGACCGAAACAGCTGTCACAATTAATAAAAATCTTCAACTTGTGAAAATAAAAGTACATGTACAAAAGGCTACTAGTTTTATTCAATTAAACTACAAAGTTTATTTTCTGTAAATACGTGAAAAAGGAAAAGAAAATAAAAATATCAAGATAATTATTGAAAATATATCTTTGTTTACATTTTTGTATTCTCAAAATTTTCTATTCTGTTATTTGTTATTTGAAATATTTGCGTCAAAGCCCCCTTCCACAATATTTCAGATTTACTATATTCATGAGCCCATTCCACTCTAGAGCTCGTCTACAAGTCTTATATCAGGCCTGGAATGGAATACAATCCTCACATATCTGGGCTGGGGCTGGTCGTACAGCCTTAGCTTCATTGAATATTGTCCAAAAAAGAGCTGTTAACTTGATTGGCGATTTGGTACTAACTTGTCACATCGACTAACTCGAGCACTGCCGCAATTTTGGATGTCTTTCACTCCTTTATCGCTACACGCATGGCCAATGTTACGATGAAATATCTAGTCTGATCCCTTGTAGATTCATTCTTGCACGCAATTCTCGCACTACAAGCCGCGCACATCCTCACACCCTTCAAAATATTTTCGGCCGTACAGTAAAATTAAGTGATACTTTATTTTCCCGAACTGTGCTAATGTGGAACAGTCTACTATCTTCTGTTTTCCTCGGGCATACATTCTGCGAAAGTTCATGAATGACATACATCGGCATCTCCGCCACTTTCCTTATATCCCCTAATCATTTCCCTATCTCTTTCCTGTCATGCTGTTCTTAGCATCATAATGTATCCCCTGAGCTTGGCTCAATAATATATATAAAAAAAAAACGAGTACACGAACAGAGTTCTACCACAATTTTTCGGATTTATTGCGCTTCCTTTAGTTATATGTTATCATCAATGAGAGTGTCCTTATCTTTTGGTAGGTAATACATTAATTGTATTCGTCGTATTATTATGGTTTTGAGTAATATTTTCATAAAAAAATGCCTTGATCAAGACTTAAATAACTAACATTGCTGACATTAATGGAATCTGGAAGGAGATTTCGGAGACGTCGGTGGAATACTTGTATCAAATGCTTACCTAAGTGCGATATCGAAATCTTACACCCTTTAATTAAAATGGAATAAAATGTGCAGTATGTCACACAAAAACTCTTTTAAATCATTTCAATTCAATTTCAAATGGAGCAAATTTTACTCCATATTAGTGAAATTGCAGAAATAGTGCCACCTACAATCATTAAAATGAACTGACTTTTTTGGAGAGCGAAAAGATTTTTCGATGAAGTGAATGCTGACAGTTGATCAACAAATTTGATATTTCTGAGCAACCGAAACTTTTCTTTCCTTTTTGGCTTCATCAAAATGTCTAAATGTTTTGTAACTATAGCAAATACTCGGAAATTTTCTTGATAGCATTTAATTAAAATATTGAGCTTTGCTATAACCATTACTCACAGTGGGGAACTATTAAGTGAAATATAAATTTCATTTCAAATGAACTAATTTTCATTCACAGTCTGTCACAACTTCATTTCCTTGAGTTGACTGAATTTCAAATTAAATCTCTTCCAGGGACTATTTCAGAAAATCGACACAGATTGCATCAGTTGAACAAAGAAGGCACTTTTTTTTTTTTGAAAAATTATTTTTGAACAATTCGAATGCTTTGGGTCGAATAAAATATGGAGAAAAACATATAGAAATCAGCTCAAACTTACCCACGCATATTTCGTAATTTTGGTTGAAAGCGGTATTTTATTTTTTTTTTTTAAGAGCTAAGTCGAATTGAGGAGCGGCTAGCTATTACCTTGCACCTATGCAGGAAGAAGAGTCTTCTATAGTTATTTCATTCACTCATTTTATGGATAGGAAATATGGCAGCACTCTTTCAATCACGTTACTGGAATTATTTCCTCAATCCATAAGCTTTTTATGAAATCGTAAACGGCACTCCAGAGGGGCCGACTCAAAAGCTCCACTTAGGGTGGTATCAGCTCAGGGTGAGCATTATGGATTCTGACCATAAATTGCCACTTGTTTTAATTTTTCTGACCCGATCTTCTAGCCTCTGTGGAATTTTAAGTAGTTGATTCGCATGAATATTCTAATATACAATTACAGCCCCGTTTTCCTTTTTTGACCACAATTCGAGATTTCCTATCAAAGCAAGTTTTCGATTTGCTGGTCTCCTGTACCCAAGCTCATTCCCGCTCAATTTAAAATTTATGGCGCAAAAGTCTGGTCACCTTGCTATCAGTTCTAGGAAGAATATAGAAGCTATAAATGTCATGGTCCATTTGTATTTATCCTCCTATTCGGTTTATCTAAGTGGTTTTATAAATATGAAGTAAAATCAATTTCTAAAAAACGTGTCATGTTGCCAACACTTCCAAAAATTTCAGTTTATTTTCAAATCAATTTTAATTATGATTCCACTACCGAGTCCTCTTAAACTCTTAATTGTTGTTCCTATTAATTCGTAATTGCAGGCCACTCCGACAGGATAAGACTACTATGTACTTGCTAAATCGGGATAATTAAGTTCAATTTTCTTAAGTTCCGGACCTTTTATTCATACTATACAGAACATACGTAAATTTGACTGTTATACATCTACCGCTTAACGTAAACTCTCCACTTAAAAACCTTTTGAGTAGCAAACAAAAGGTCCTTTTTACACAACCCTTGAGTGCGACACTTTTTTGGTGAAGTAAGCTTTTTAGCGTAACAAATTCGAAATCTAGACAAAAACAAAAGCTTCAATGATTTGCAGCGAAATTAAAAGGACCCTTCCACTCAGGCTGAACAAGACCGACAACAGATCTAACTATAAAATGAAAGACCAAAGGCCGGGATGAGTTATAAGAGAGCTCCCGTTGTGGAAACTTTCCGAAAACGAAATTTCCGAATGGATTATTTGTTCTAGTGTGTAGGTAGTATGTATGCAATCTGTTTTCAAGTTGCTGATTCTGCTTTGCCGACTGGCTACAAGGCTCCCCAGAGGTGTCTACTTGTTATTCGTAAAGTTAGCCTTGCTTGATGCATTTGGCATGAGTGGATGAGAAGCACCGCACCATTCCCGCATTGTTAATTCAAAATTTTCTGAATTGTTAATCCATTATCCTCTTTACATACATAAATACTATTCGTATCCTTTCCATAGCCTCATTACAGAGACTTCCATCGCTGGGGAGGCTCTGAATGCCTTATGCTTTACGTTCATATGTTGAGTTTTCATGAAACTGTAAATCTGCTTTGACTCCTCGAACTGAATTTCATGAGAAGGATTTAAGTACCAAGAGGTGGGTGGATATTGTAAATTTTCTGAAAATTTAGATACTATGACCCTCGCTCTAATAGAGACATTTTGTCTTTGTCTTTTGAAGATTGTACAAGAATAGTGTGTATGTGTACAGCCTCCACCTTGTCAAAATGGTTTAATTTTCGTGAAAATATATGAAATTTAATGAGAACGCTTTATTCATGCTAGAGGCTAGGGATTACAGCGGATTTTACATATCCGATTGATTAAATATTGCCAAGTGGATGCTTTTAATATTGAATAATTTCGCTTATTTCGTAAACTCAATTCGTTACAACATTTGAATTGGATTTCGAGGATAGGAATGGGGGTGTTTCTCTAAAACAACGAAACTCGTGAAGATCTTTAGACAAGACTTTGTTACGAGTATTATGTGAATAAAAAATAATTGGATAAAATAGGATAAAATATTTTCTCTCTTTTTCGAAAATGTTGTAAAACCCAAAACTATTTTCAAAAAGGCCTGTTTTTCAAACACTCATTTTGGGAAGATTTGACAGTTGAAGTGCAACATGGCAATACTTCTTCACCTGTCAATATTCTATTAGCAGTTGAAAATAATAATAAATTGAAAAATTATTTAAATGTATACTTCAAGTGGTAACAAGGGTATTTGAATGATAAGAGTTTTAGATGATAATTTTAGTAGACAGAAAACCACTTTCAAAGCATATAGGTTAGGTTACAAAAATTGAAATACTCCCTAGAACTTTATAATATTTCTGAAGGCACCCATAAAAAAATTCCCTCAATCCTTTATCACCTTGGAGTCCACCTTGACTCGAATCTGACATGGGGATTGTATGTAGAGGACGCAGTTAATGCAGCTGTGACGGTCTTCGCTCAATTCAGGAGCACACTTGGATGCACGTGCGGCATAAGAGCGAGGGTTGTGCACTGAATGTACACCTGGATCGTTAGACCCATGCCCAGATATGCCTCCTGTGTGTATTGGCGTTTGTGGGGACTGCGATCCGGAAGCTGGCGGGCCTGTAACGGTTTGCCTCTCTGGGAATTACGGGCTCCATGCGATCTGCAGCTACTGCTGTTCCTGAGGTCCTACTTAATCTGCCACCCCTAGATCTTGTCATTCAGGCAGATGTCTTAAGGGCTGTGGGCTCTTGCGGATGTTCGAAGGACGGCTGAGCTGGCTCCTCTCATTGATCTTTGGGTATGGGCTGGACCTGGAAAATCCTCTGGGCAGAATGCCACGTGATGATATGGTACCAGACATTCGTTTTGGGCGTCGCTTTTCTGTGAGTCTTCCTTTAAAAGAATCATGGACTGAGGAAGTACCCTATCGAGCCTTCCCCGGTCTGGTCTAAAAAATTTTCCAGCGGCTCTCTCACTATTGAGTGAGTCGGGGGGAAGTTTACTTTCCTGAACCTGACATTAAGATGGAGTACTCATTTGGAAGAAACACCACTGTCTTCCAGTCTGCAGTCTTCGCAATCGCAATGGCAGCGAAGATAGCCCTTGATATGGTAATCAAGTTGAAAAACATTTCTATCCTTTCGGATAGTCAGCCATCAAGGCGACTGGCGCTCGAATAATATCTGAGTTACTAGGGGAATGCAGGTCGACTGTGGATAAGTTGTGTATCCACAACAAAGTGTCACTTTAGTGGGTTCTTGGTAACATGGGGTTCAGGGGAATGAAAGGACTGACCTTTTAACTAGGGCTGGCTCTGGTTCTCAGTTCTTTGAATCGGAATCTGCTGTGTGCGTTGCCACCTCGAGTATCGGGTCTCTCATCAAAACGGATGTTTATAGGAAGCAGCAGCAGAGATGGGCGAACCTGAGTACTTGCAGGTGCACAAAACTTTTTCTTGATGGGCCCTATAGGAATATCTCTGATTTTCTCACGCCTGCCTGGAAGGAGCGAACACTTTCTGTGTGCTTGTACGGCCTTCGCCCGAAGCAGATTAGATACTTTACGGTATGCGTTCCTATGTGTAGTTGAGCTGAAGATTTGGTGCGCTACGTTAAGGGGACTGGAAGGTTTTGGTGATAGGATTTCCAGCAGAATAGCACTTTATAATATTTCTGAAGGCACCAATATAACTTTTAATACGAGGATCACATTAAATGAAAGAATTCTAAATATGCAGTTTCATAAATCTCAATCCAGAGTGAACGAAGGGGAAAGTCTTTCTTCAAAGTTATCAGTGTGGTGATGTAAGATCTTGAAAAGATATCAAACAAAGGAAAAATCGAAATTGATCCCGCAAAAGAAAAACAGTTTCATGTGATCGTACCACGGTGACTTTGAAGTGTCATCCCGACAAGATAGAAAACAGATTTTAATTTTTTTTTATGCGCAGCCTCCATGTACCTCCATTTTTCCATTTTATTAGTCCTTTCGACTCCGGCGTCGTCATATGACACATAAACAAAAACTGTTTCCAAACTTCGGAGTAATGTACATGAGAAAAATTCAATGACTTAGGCATGGTTACTGTCGTGCAAATCTTATTATAGTCAAGTGTTTATTTATACTTATGGTTTATATGATTATTTTAAGCAGTCGTGTAATGCGGTTTTTAAAATATTGGTTGCACGATGAAATCTTTATTGTGATAAAAGGATTATTATTACAATTAATTGAGTAATAGGTGCATTTGAATATGAAGTAAGTTCTCAAATAAGGATATGAAGGCTTTCGGCAATATATGCCAATTTTTTGTTAAACGGGCTATGTGAAGGGTCAAGTGAGTGTGTCCTCAACAGAAGGAAAAGACTCTCAGTCTGAGGTAATCGACTGTCTTCTTGAGAGCAAAGCAGCTACAAATCGACGAAGTCTGGGGTATGAATAGGATTAACTAGACGAGTCTTCCAACTTCAGACTGTCCCTATGACAGCCTGTGTTGGCGTAATGTCAGTTGAATTTAAGACTCTATTGAGGTTTGCGACTGGGCAGGGCAGCACTGATGTGTGTTGCCGATGAGTAAGGAGCAACTCATTAGGTTTGACTCTATGTCGGCACGGCGAGGATGTTGCAAACGAATATTTGACCAGATTCGAGACCTTAACGTGGGTTTCGTCTCTTCGTATGTTATCGTTAGCTCTAGATATATGTCAGGATACGTACGATCCGAGAACATAAGTACGGGAACTCTGAATGGACTAAAAATGTTTTGGAAAACACAAAAATGGAGCATGAATTAAATTCGAAGCATTTGGGTGACATATTTCCTTCTTTTTATTTGGACTAATGAACTACGTTTTTCTTGCTGTTGAGACCTTCTTTTAGCAATTCTTTACTTATCATACAAGTTATAAGTTAAAACGGAAGCTTAAATTTGCTGACTTTTCTAGTTTTAAAAATGGCTTTCGATATGTTTAGCAAAAAACCCTACAAATGCGGTATGGCTACCCAAGTGCGCTAATGGCCCGCAGCTGGCGCCGTCAAGCCACCATAGAGTTAATGTTCGTAAAATTTAAAGATATGTTCTTCGACCATAAAATGTTTGTTTTTTGTTTTTCAAATACATAATTGAAATGACGATACGTGCACTTGAATTTGGTGCAGAAGAGAGCGAATATTCTATAGTAGAGGAGTCTGACGCAGATGAAAAAGATCCCGAAATACATGAACTTGGTTCAGAGAAGGCCGAACATTTTTTAGCAGAGGACTCTGATGCAGACGACCAACCTATAAAGAAGAAAAGTGGCGAGTGTGTAGTTTCGGACAATACAGTCGATTATCCCAAATAGAATACTTTTGAAAGTATATTCCTTAGGAAATGTTTGAGGCTTTTGCTGAAAGCCCAAATTTGTATCCTATGCGACAGGAGGCAAATATAGTGCAAATGAGGAATCCGAAACGATAACTCAGTTTCATTGTTACAATTCGACTGTTTCAGGAAAGCGATACAGATTCCTCGGCTCACACCTCCTGGATGAGCTACACGAAGCCGGCAAGGAGGGCTGAGGGTTAATACTTAACTTAGTAAGAGCGTCCGGTTGGGACCTATGAGCAATTGTTCATATGTCTGGAGGGTGAACAATGGATCATATTTTTGCCTATGTTCTAGTGACCCCTTGGGGCTCCAACCTCTTTCCAAACTGACTAACAGTCGGCTGGAGTAACAAGCGCGATGCTGAAAACTTGCAACCTAAAAATGAAATTTCGGACCTGTACGATTTCACAATCGACCATAAGAGACCAACATCAAGCCTAATTAGTCCAAATCAATACAAAAAATGCTTCACAACTGAAATAAGGCCATTGATAGAGGTCCGATATGACAAAGCTGGACATTTGCCGATTTTTGAAACAACCCAACAAAGATGTAAAATGGAGGGTTGTATCGGTAAACCAAGCAGAGGGAATGAGAAATGCGGTATTCACCTGTGTCTAATTTCAAGAAGCAATTGCTTCAAAAGCTTTCACCGCAAATTGGCGTTGAAGTGAGGAAAAATTAGATTTTTCCCCTTTATAAACGGAGAAAGTTCATTTATTAGAAAGATATTATATAAGTTGTTGTGTTGAATTAAGTTTTATATTTTATTTTTTACATTACGAAGCATTGGATTATTTACTCTGTGTCAAAGTTATAAACAAATTCGAAATTTTTTTTTCTTTCGAGAGCGAATTCGACCTGCTGCCATTAAGCAGCTCCCTTGTCCTTTTGCTGTTATATGCAGGCGGCAGGCCGCAATTGCCTCGCAATATGGCAGGTATCCCCGTTGGTCCACCGGAGTTTTGCTTTTTTATAGGCGCCCCTGATGATTTTCTCTTTTATTGCTTCGCTTGGGATCCTCACAAAAGCAACCGCTGCGGAGCTATCCAATTCAAAGCCTTTTTTGGCCAACACATCAGCCATCTCATTGCCTGAGATATCCTTATGGTCAGGTACCCAACATAGAGTCACCTTGTGCCTTTTAGCCAATAACTCAAGGCTAGTATTGCATAACTGCACCAATTTTGATTTTACCAGCACAGCATCCAGCGCCTTGATGGCTGCCTGGCTATCAGTATATATGCATATGTGCCGTGAGGGCGCTCTGCACGTAGATATCAATGTTGCCACTTGTCTTGGAACCATCCGTAAAAATAGAAGGATCGGATGCTACGACGAACTCTTTCCCATTCCAGTCACTCCTGGTTAGCATCATTGCATTGACACCCCTACCAAAATCTGTTTCCTACCTGCAATAATTAACAGTCTATCTTCTGGAGTACATGGGAGTGCCCAACACACCTCTCCATCCACCAACCTCAGCCTGATAGCACTAATTGCCGCTACACCTCTACAATAGAGGTCCAGCGGCAGTAAGTCAAGCATGACCTCTAGTGCTGCCGTGGGCGTGGTGCGCAGACACCCAGTTAATCCCATACAAGCAGCCCTCTGACTTTTTGACAGAACCTCCAGGTTACATTTCTTCGCCAGTGCCGTCCACCAGACCGAGGAGCCATAGCAAAGGATACGGCGAGCTATGGCTGTGTGCATCCACCGTACCACTTTGGGTTTTAATCCCCAATTTCTAAATATTCTCTTGTACGTGTAGAAGGCAACGCTGGCCTTCTTCACGCGTTCTTTTAAATTAATTTATATATGAATGTTACTTAGTTAAGGTCCCCGATGAAAAATCCAAGCTTCACCCTTTGGGGTCTGCGCGGTCCGCCATCTTGGATTAAAGGTACAAAAAATTGTTTTTTTTTCAAAATAATTCCTAAACGGTTGATCCTACGACATAAATCAAGAAATATTGAAGAAGACTAAATTCCCTACACATTTTGTATAAACACTTTTTTGTAAGTCTAATGTGTAACGAGTTACAGCAGCGGAAATGCGAATATTGTTCTATATACGTATAGTACCTCTTATTTAAGGTATTTCGTCCATGGTGGTCCACAGGATAGTAGGTGATAGTAGTCACGTAGTCAAGAAAATAATTGTAACGGGAGGGGGGGGGGGGGGATTCCAACCGTTTCGAAGTTACAGGGTGAATAAGAAAATACTCCTCTCCCGTCAGCAGTTATGACCATTTTTATCGTAGAATCAACTGATGAGGAATTATTTTGAAAAAAACAATTTTTTGTATCTTTAATCCAAAATGGCGGACCGCGCAGACTCCCTCCATGGGTGAAAAGTGGCATTTGTCGTCGGGGCCCGGAACTAAATAACGTATATAAAAATTACAACTACCCCACCATTTGTAGGGAAAAAACCCCTACTGATTGGACTATTAAAGTGTAGCCAAAATTAACCTTAAACCAATATCAAATGTTTTCCTAGCTTAAATCAATAAATTTGTTTTTGTTCAAAACATGGAAATTAATTTTTCCAATCAGTTGGGAAATTTAACTAAAGTGACATGGTCAGATAATAGGATCAAAAGTTTTGTTGGGGCTATAGTGAGATGCTTTCTCCAACCGAACTTTTTGCTGCTTCATTCTTAAGCTTATATCTGGAGAGCTACAAAAAATAAGTAAATTAAAAAACAAAACGTAAAAAACGCTCCCTTTTTACAATCTCCGCCATCATATCACTCCACCAAATTATCGCCTTCATCCCATAAATTTCATGTCGAACACAACACAATTAACCACTTCGGCATTTAGCAAAGTTTCAATCAATTTCTCCGGAAACAAAAAATCAGCAATGTTCCGCCACGAAATAAATAAAACCCTTAGACAAGTCTCTTAGGCGAAATGTATAAAATCCCAAAGGATAGCAGTCATATACATAGTTATAGGCAGGCATCCAAGGTCGAAACTTTTCTGCAGCTTTTTCTTCCCACGGAACCCTCTTTACCAGGCAATTTCCTCTGTCGCAATCCCCTTCTTTTTTTAGGGAACATCTTATTTTGCTCTACCATATCCACAGACGCCCTTTTTGTTTTTTTTTTTGTGCCAGGATGAAAAGAAGTTGAGGTAGTCTTACTTAAAGAACACATACTGAAAATCAGTTAGGGTGAGTTAAGATTCGCCTGAAGTTTTTACAGTTAGGGTGAATTTCACTGTTCCAAAAGAAAGGTATCGAGGGGAGAGAAAAATTCACAAGTTGCAAAGAAAAGTCTGGAAGTGCTATAGGCTCGGCGTATATATGCGAAAATGTCGGGAAGCAACAGGGTGCGCTTATAGCTACTTAACCGAAAAGAAGATTTATGAGGATGAACAAGTGAAGCCCATTAGTAAGCTACTCAGAAAGATTAAGCACAGGATAACATTTACCTTCCGAATTATGTTGATACACTTTTGGGTTAATAATTTTGTGTACTTGCTGGGGGCAATTTGTCAACAGAAATTGTGTTTAGAGTGGAAACCAAAAATCACTTATGGTTAGGAAAATAGTTATTTAAAAAAAATATATATATATGTACTCACCTCTTCCGCTTCTACCAACAAATCGTAAATCATTAAATTTGGCAACTTGGTTCTTCATCACAGCTGTACAGTTTCTAAGTTCGGCGCAATAGTTTTCATCATTTCCGGCTCTTACTGTAACCATTGTTCCATCTCCAATGTCACCAAGGGCTACAACCTTAAATGCCACTGGAAGAGTTTTATTGGAACGCCAATGCGGTGGTAAAACAGTACAAACAAAAAGTGGACTCCCAGTTCGTATCAGTTCACCTGGATGTTCAGATAAGAAATCTCCTAGGGTACGTTCAGCTAAGATGTCGGATGTCATCTTTGTATAAGCTTCATTGAGCAAACTTGTTGCTGATGGTGTTGCATTTTCAGCAGTTCCACCTCCACTTGACACTGTTGTGCCACTTGATGCAGTTGTGCTACCATTGCCAGTATTAGTACCACCACTATTAGCATTTGTAGTTGAACTGGCGGTAGGCGTGCTAGTACCAGTTAAATGCATTCTAAAATCTTCCAAAGAAGTCTATCTTTTTACGCAATATTTCTTTAGCTTGTTGTCTCACTTTAATATTAACACTTTCACTTTACGGTAAATTTAATTAATTTTAAAAGTTGATTACTGTCCGCACTCATATCTAATAAAATTTTTATTTTTATTTTTTTTTTATTTTTATTTACTGTTACGTTGCCATTGTGGGAATTTATTCAAATTTTTTCACAATCGTTATAAATGCTTTCACACAGGAATGTTTCATATCTCTTTTCATTGTTGAATTTTCCTTTATCTGGAGAGAGTTTCCTTAAAAAAAATTTTTTTGGTTGAAATGTAATCTGTAATTTTCCTAGTTTTGCTAGTTCTTCTATGGAATCATAAACCCGCTTATAATGTATGATATTTTTATGCATTCACTGGATGCTGCCTTACGTGGAAACTTTAAGTATCTTTTATATTAAGTTCCCTACAAATTTTTAACATATCTAGTCGAATAAGGATAAGTCTCGGCGGATTAGATAAAATAAGGAGGAAACCAAGAAAACAATTTCAGGCCACGCCATTGGTTAGCGACACAAAATATAAATTAAAATCTGTACAAAAAAATAGGCGTTCTGGAAGCAGTGGTGTCTATTTCTAACATCTGTTAGTTGTTTATTGGCGTATAATTACTAACAATACAACTAGCCTATACCGAATTATCAAAATACTCTCGAGGTGTATGGCGTAAATACTGCAATAGAATGCTGCTGAGAAGCAATTTCACAGATAGCAAGAACACGAGAACAAAAAGTAAGTCACACTCACTCACAACCAAAAAATACAACCAATTTCTACAAAAAAAAAACAAACAAACTAATTTTTGTACATAATTTACCAAAAAGTTTTTCATATCTCTGAACAAGATTTTTAATCCCGACCACTTTGTGAACACCAGTTTTGAGTAGCAATTTCCTCATTTTCGTTTGACTCTGTACTTTTTCATTGGTCCGATCACCGCAGCTAAAGACAGTCCTTTCTCCACTCTAGTGGATGCTTGTAATTGATGATCTCCTAGCGAAGCTGACCAGTTGGGGTTTTAATGTACAAGGGCACGCGGATTACCTAGCGTTACTATACGGCGCAAACATGATCAGGTCATATTCGCCCTCATGTAAAAACCCCTTCTAAAGTCCACTCGTTTTGCTTGAACAAGGGCCTTAGCATAAGTCCCAACAAAACGGTTATCATTCCGCTAATGAGAAGGACGAGGCTGTCACTAACATTTCCACTTCTTGATAATAAGGAACTTATACTTTCAGATGAAATAAAATTTCTGTGGGTCACTCTCGATTAGAAACCTGCCTGGAATTCGCATTGTTCAGAGTGACAGAAAGAGTGGAAAGATCTCGTCACACGTGTCGTTGCTTTATTGACAGATCATGGGGTCTGAATCCAACTATAATATACTGGATATATACCACGGTTGTTAGACCCATGGTAACCAATACGGCTCTCGTATGGTGGTCAAAAACTAATGAAAAGAAAACCGAGGCTGCGCTTAAAAAAACCCAGCATCTTGCCTACTTGGAAATAACTTGTGCAATCAGTACTTGTTCTATAGCAGCCATGAAAGCTTTATTAAACCGTAAAGCCCTACATTTGGAGATAAATAAGGAAGCGAACTATAGTGCTCGTCGATTGCAAAAGGACAAACAGTTAAAGCCAGGCGATCTGGTTGGTCATTAAAGTATCTTAAAACACATATGCTTCGAACAAATGACGACAATACTGAGTGACAATAATGGCGTTCACACTCAAAATGGATTTTGTAAGACCACTCGACGTGGTTTTGGGAGACTGACAATAATGGCGTTCGACTAAACTGTCCTTCCAGCAAGGATCAATAGGGTGATATATAGACAGTTGAAAACTGAACAGTGGAGTCGATCAGAGCGCATATGGCCCCAGATGCCATATCTCGAGAGCATTGGGCTATACCCCTACTGTATTTCAGGCTGAGGTATTATCCATAGGAGAACGTACCAATACCTGCATTAAAGGAGCTATAAATAGCTCAAGCATCAATATCCTATTGGATATTCAAGCCGCTCTTAAGGACTTAAAGTCTTACAGTATTAAGTCAAGTAGATTCAGGGGGTGTGTTCGAACCCTTAAAAATTTATCGAGTTGAAATAAAGTTATCCTCATCTGGGTACCTAGATATGAGAGCTGACGACCTAGCCAAAAGAAGAGCGGAAACTCCTTTTGTCATAACAGAGTCATTTTGTGGTACTTCAAAGTGTTACCCTAAACAACGGCGAGAACACATAAAAATCCCTTTACTGGGAAAGGCTACAAGGACTTTGTCAGGCAAAAAAGTTTATCAACATCTCTGGCAGAAAAACAAAAGAACTCCTACTTCGTAGGAGAACACAGCTTAAACTGAATACAGATCATTTCTCAGGCCACTGATCCTTGTAGTATCACCTAAACAAGATAGGCTTGGATAAGACTTCATCCTGATGCTTCTGTCAGTCAGTATGGTCATGAAATCTCGGAGCACCTGTTCTGTAATTGCGAAGCATTGGCCAGACGGAGATTACTCCACCTCAAACATGCTTTTCCTCCACAAAACTACGTGTGAAGTCTCAATCCCAGAATGGTTCTGGACTTTATTAACAGTCTGAACCTGGAAAGGGAGTAAATAAAACACGTACTAACAATAGATCTTTCAGATAAAGAAATTAATAAGAATTTCCCAGAATAAATTTGTCTGTTAACTTTTTACTCTACAAAAATTTCATAATTACTCAACTTTAGTGGATGGAAATTTAAACCCATTAAATTTATATAAAAAAAAGTAAGGTTAAGTTCTGAAATAGGTAAAATCTGGCAACTCCTTGCAAATATATGAATTCATAAATGGTTGAAATCGCATAGCATTTTCATAGGGTTGCCATACATCACGTCTATAGTGGGAAACAATAACTCTAAGAAATTTTTAATGTAAGAACTTATAAAACTTTCTGAAAATATGCAAGAAAGGGATGAATATATTAGACGGGTATTCGTTTAAGGGGGTAGGTATCACCAAATCTAATCTTGCATTAATTTAACTTCTTTTCTCGTCTAAAATAAAATCTTTCGCCTAAAATAAAAATTTCAATTGCTTAATTACAATTATAGAAACCTAAATTTAGCTGAGCTATTTAACGACAGATTCACCAGGCAATACTTTCGCGACAGTGTCGGATTTAGACATTTGCATACTGACAGTCAAACGGGCATTAAGGCGTGGGTATGATGATAAAATCAAAGCTAGTGTAGATCTCCATACTATCCACAAGATGCGCCTATGTTGGATATCTAATCATAGAAATATCGAGGCAAATGAAATAGCGAATGAGCTAGCAAAAGAGGTTTCCGAAATATAGCTGAAATGCATTATCGTAAATGAGAGTCCTGATCAGAACTGTAAAATGCAAAATCACCAATGGAATATAATTTGTTTTGCAAAGCAATTATCGCATATGTTCAATGGGAAGAAAGTAATGGAGGTGGTCCTGAGTGTGAGCAGAGCCAAGACCAGGAAACTAGTACAGATGTTAACGGGCTAATTTGCTATAGAAAACTATGATTGGAGGATGGATCTATAGTCAAACGATCTCTATCGTAGCTGTAAAGCTCATGAGGAAATCGAATAAGTCCGACATATGCTTTGTAAGTATCCTGCTCTAGTGACCAAAAGACTTGGGAGACGCAAAGTAAAGAGCTCAGATGCATCCTGTGTTTTCTTCGAAAACCAATGAACTCATCAGTGATCTAAGTGAAGCAAGCGGATAAGTTTTCTTTGTTGGTAACTCCTTAACCTAATCTAGCCTATTAAATTTTAAGTTCAATTTTAATGCAGTGTTTAAAATAAAAATTTTCTTAAACGAGACTTAAAATGATATTTAATCTCTAAATGCATTTTAGAAGTTGCAATTCGATATTGAAGTATTACTTGCCAACTTCTAAAAATAATTTAATTTTTAGTATTTTCTTGTCTCCTGCTTAATGTTGTGGTGTCAACTATAAAAGCAAACGCAATAAAGATAATCTTGAAATATTTATGCAGAAATCTCTATATGGCTTTTGGCAACGTTTGTTGAGTTGATAAGCATGGAATTACGGTGAATTTCGATGAATTTCATGAGACACTAGGAGCGCTTCGAATTATCGTTACATCTCAATTACATGACTAAAACCGCAAGCATCATTTATCCTCCTACAGAGGTCGGTCGGTCTTATATCTAGCAATCACCATTTATACGCACCCGTGCCACCCATACTGCACTTAATCTATTCACATTCCAGTTTCCCCCCATTTGTGAAGGGGTGAAGCACCTTTAATGTCCTAATCATAGCATATGCAGTGCATAATGTATACCTATCTGTGGACATGTGTACATATATAGCAACAAGCATCCAGACGGGAATGTCGTAAATGTAATTTAACTCCCGGCACACTTGGCGCACTAACTTCAAAGAGCAAAGAGTGCATATGTTGATGAGATGAGGAATCCAGGCGTCATAATTACGTAAACAAAAAACTGGACCGCACACGGAGACGTCAGTTAACTCTATGCAAGATCTTTCCATTTTGGCAAATTAAATGACTTACAGTCAACAATGTTGTGACACTTCACGCCTCCGCATAAGATCTACATATAGCTAGATATACACATACAGATATATCTAGTTCCACTTATACCCCAAGGGGGCATCCCTCTTACGCATCCTATGTCTAGCATATCTGGATCATAATGTAGAACACACCAATAGGGTGTTCCGCAGCAGCATTGCAGTGGAATGCAATAACTATATATACACCCCCTCGCCCCATCTCAAAGTATGTGGCATTATGATGCAGACGTGACACCACGGTGATATGGAATTTTGGAGCATATGCCGTTATATGTAACTATAGTATACGCACCTATATGCGATTGTAGGAGCGCTCGATATATGTATAAGGGCTAGGCAAAGTTCATTAGGGAAAATCGTGTTTAGCGGCATACAACTAACATCCTCGGTTAACTGATTTGATGCATTTAAGTGAACCTGAAGTATTCCTCTGGTATTGTCAGACAGGGGATCCTCCGCACGCAGCCCATACCCGAAAATCCCCAGAGCTGTAGAGAAAATGGGTCTAAACCATTACTGTGAAATGCATTACTGATAGAGCATCATAATATTCTGGCCACAGGAGGATACCCTCGGCGGACCAGAAATTCAACCTATACGTCAGCATCTGATGTGAGAATTCAGAATCGCGTCATGATGTCGTTTGGGGTTGCTTTTGTGATAACCACAATGTCGCACGCCAGAATACCCCAAAACACAAATGTATTAACACACGTAGATGAGGACACAAACATACCAACATACCGGTGCAGGATGAAAATGCATTTTAGACCTTGGTCAGGACTCCGTGTCTGTTTAATGCACCCAACCAAACAGGATACCAAAGCCTTTAGGCTTGGGTTTTGGTTTGATTGTCACTTGTTTTAGGGTTTTCCTGGACAAGTCATGTAATATTTGTTGTTTGTTATCATCATGTGCATATAGAGGTGAGTCGTCTGGTGTCAGAGTATGGAGAACGTTTATAATCTTATCCAGAGTACAGAAACTGTGCCAAAATTCTGTCGGTACCTGTACACATTGAGAGAGTGTTTGATTAATCTGTGCGCATATATGATATGCTTTCAATTCTAAGGCTCTACCTGGTAATCTGTATTCTTGTTAAATGGAAATTTCTAAAGGAAATAAATAATGTTAAAATTCTCAACTCAACAGCAAAATGTGTTGACAGATTTTTGTACCTTGATTCTGTGTGAAATTCACTGCATGAAGACTGACTAAATACTGACAAATGAAAAATTCAAAGTTATCAAAAACTTTTTGTAGAGTTTTATATCAGCGAAATTTTGTACAAAGCGAAAAACAATTTTTAACTCTACATACACGAAAGACTTCAGAATAAATATGGCAACAGTTTTTAGAAAGAATTTGCATAAGACTAGCAACACCATAATTGGAGAGATTGTTGAAGGAACTTCTGATCTGGTAATGCCATTAAATATAATATTGATACGAGTGGAATCACATCAACAAAGGACTAGTGTTAAACATAGTTATGGACCCAGAAATAATAGGCGTTGGTGGACATTATGGTCAAAACATTATGAGAAAGGTAGACATTGGGGTGAAGATATTGGTGAAGTAAATAATGTGAGGCACATTTCATTATGAATGCCCTTATTAACCCCATTTTGCACGAGAAACTTAAGGTACTGTATGAAAATAAAAAACAAAACCTCCTACAACCTCAAAGCCAGGTAGATTAGACTAATTTGAATAACAGGGTATAGATGGATGGATGGATTGAAAAGAAGTTGGGATCCAAAATGGGTACCTGAACCGTAGGCCACAACAAGATCTCTTGTTCAGCTCACCCTCTAGACCTTGCTAATAACTCCCAATCAGACGCTCTAATAAAATTCAAAATAGGTTGCCAACCCTCCTTTCCGGCTTCATGCATTTCTTACAGGACATGTGAACTAAGGAATCTGTAGCGCTTTCCTAAGAGGGCCTCATAGCGGTACAGAAAATGAGTCACCATTTCGGATTCTTGGTCACATTCTCTGCATGCCGGATCTTCAACAAGCCCAATCCTATGCAGGTGACCCCTGAGAATATGTATCCACTGAGAATTGATAGCAGGATTGGCTTGCTAAGTCCCAGTAGCTTTTTCATTTCATCAACAAGGTATCAACACTTCGTGAGCAATGAAAAGGTAGATGTATCTATTAAGTAAAGTCCCACCAATAATTTAGTAAGTGCACTATTTATGTAATTCGGGCCATGCTCAAGCGTGCTACCAAAGAACATTGCGTGTTGGAGTAAGACATATATCAAGTTTTTTTATGTGATTTCTTTGTTATATAGGACAAGAAAACTCTTTAGATACAACAGAAGAGCTAACACACTACAAGCTAGCATTGAAAGTGTTCTACTAAAATTGTGATAGCGGTGGAGAAAATTATAACTAAGATAATTCTTGAAAGAATTAAAACAGCAATCGGTCGACTAATAAGAAAAACATAAGCTGATCTCATAAATTGACACTTCTGCATTTATCATAACACAACAAACTGAGAGAATTTCGGTCTCTCCTATACCACGAGTTTGTATATTGCGAAATGGTCTTCTACTCTGTTGAAAAGGCTCAGATTTGAAATGCACATGGTCGTGCTATTCCTAAAAAAAAAACATTTAATTCGATACCAGAACCTTCATACCATGCCTAAAATTCTGGGAATATAAACGACCTAGTTTAGCTGAATGAGAGTTACTAAAAATGCAGATTAACATAAATTCTATCTTGGAACCTTAGGGAAGTAGGTAACGAGTGAGGGAGATTGGGAATAGCCATAGTAGATTAGGATGTCAATTCCCCGTAAATACGGAGTTGTTCATTTTGCGAGATATCCTAGATATTGACTTTTATCGAAATCTGAATAAAAACAAAATTTCAACAAATGTAAAATAAACGCTTCTATATGATTGTGAAAACTTGGTTGCCGAATCCAAATTGTACCGTCGGCAAAGTTTTGTAAACACGTGTTTGCGTCATATATTAAAATTTCACTCATAAGAGCAATAAGGGCGTTCGAACCAACATGGTATTGGCGATGTAATAAAATGAGGTATTGAATAAGGCAAATACTACAACTCATCAAAAATTACATTACAAATTAGATCCTCAAGTGGTATCTGGAACGAGCAAGAAGGCCGAAAGATATGTACGTACATGGCGCAGAATAGTTTTGATAGAAGTTACATCAACTGGTAGAAGCACAAAATAATATCCTTCATATGATTCTCCAGTGATCAAAGAAGAATTGAGCCTCGTCCGCAGTGCAGCGGCAGTAAATATTTTAGCAGTGGCGTGTTACCTTAAATCCAGCAGACTCATGTGCGCCTGTTTGCCCTTATCATCGGTAATATTGAGAAAGTTTTGGTAATGTTTAATAAACCAATTACCTGCTCACGGACTCTATTACAACAAGAGGATTGCTCTAAGGAAAGAAAAGGCGAAGTTTGTTACGCACCTGTATCTAGCAAATCGTTTGCAGAACAATTTTTGAGTTTTTCCATAGGAATTTCTCTATCGCTTATAATTCATAGTTAGTTTTTGAATCAACATTATAAAAGTAGGAAAGTAGAGATTCATCAGATCGCCATTAACCTCACTTCTGTCCGACCAATGCAAATATTCTAGAAGAACTGTTTGTCCGGGAAACATAAAATATCCGTCACTACAATTCTGCTTGTACGTGAACAACGGAACCCACTAGTTAATACGTATACAACGGAAAGCAATCCTGCTCTCGCTAGTACGCGATAAAAGGATAACAAGTGGTAGTACGTGAGCAACGGAAACCGCCAGTCAGTAAGTGTGCATCGTACGCCTCTCAGCTAGATTTAGTCATTCTAAAACTAAATTTAAATATTTTACAATTTGATTAGAGACGTACGCAATAAATCAAGAAATTGAACTGAAACCATCTGTTGTGATTTGGAAGCTACCCAGAGAAAAAGACGACGTTTTGCTTTTGACCGAAACTATTACCGCCTGAGCAATTCAGTAATAGAATCACTGGATGGATTAGAAGCTAATCCTTAAAAGAATTCTACAAAATCGACACTCAGTTATTTCTGGCAGACAATGACTGTCAAGGAAAAGCATGTCGCAATCCTTCTTTGTTTGTAAATAACCAGCCCACTTTAAGAGACCTTAACTGGATCCTAGATAAATTCTAAAGTTATACGAGGACATATGTACCATGTCTGTTAAAAAGGTATGGCTTGGGTTGGTACTGTCATTAGTATTGATATATGGGTGATAATCCAGATTACCAGGAAATATAGTCCCCGCTTGTTTTATATCTGACTTCGACTAATACCTGTAATTCCATTCTCACCGCGGGAAGGAATATCGGAAAGCTTTAAAAATCGAAAATAACCAAAATTTTGATAATATCGATTTATTAAAATTGATACAATTTCCATTGTGTTGTGATACTGATTTTATCAAATTAGCAGTTTTCGACCACACTTGGTTCAAAATAATTCTAATATTGAATTTGAATTCGCCCCCCCATTCATCACCACCCCCTAAATGCATCACACACAAATGGATGCCATTTAATTAGGATCACCAATATCGAATCGAAACTGGTTATTTATATTCGCCTCCATTCAATTCGGTGTCATTCACCTATTGGGGTGAAAAACCGCCAACCGAAATCGTGTTGAACAAAAACCGCTACAAACTGGTGACGAAAAAAGTCATACAAACCATCAAGTGCTTCCCTGACTCCCTGGCATCCACTTCGTCAACAGGGTTGGAAATCGTAAAAAAAAAATCCGAAAAAAATGGAACGAAAAAACAACAAACGTGGAGCACGATGCATGCATAGCTTTCGTAAAAATTGAACAAAACCCGCGTATTTGGAACGACTGATTTTGACCAGAGAATAACATGTGTGGCGGGGAGGGGGATGTGCAGACGAATGCAGTGCTGGGCAGTGTGGTGGTCATTCATTCCATATGCATCCAGAAGTAAGGCTTACAAATTCACCCAAAAGAGGAAAAAATTGGACAAACGCAAAAAAAAAAACAAAAATAGAGCGACGCTCTCATAGTTCATGGTCAGTTAGTTCCACCAAATCGTCCACTGTGGATGCCGCGTTGTACCGGCCACCACTTGGACGGGAACATAGCGTGGTGTCACATTGTGGAGTCCCGACCTGATCATGATTTTTAAACGGTGGTGGAATTTTTTCATTATCCTGGGCTCGTTTGGCTTTATATTTTTATTTTTTTGGTCCTTTTGTTTGTGCTTTTTACACTCCGTTCCGTATACTATATGCGCACCCCTTATGCTTCCCGACAGCCTTGTAGTAGCATAATATGTGAAGCATGTTTTCGGGATCTAGATTGGATGTGTGGGTTTATGGGTACCGGTGTCCATCAGAGCCCACATAACATTCCGCAGGATATTAACTGGACCGAAGAGTCTGGGATCCCTCTCTTCTCTGTATTTACCCCACGGTATGTATGTTGTACATATACACGTGAATGTTTGAATTTTTTCTGTTCATCCTGTGTTGGGATCGGTCACTTTTTAGGTCGGCTGCTTGCGATTTTGATTGAAGGACTTAAAATTTGGATGGGGAAACCCATCTGAGCTTTAGACCTTTTGTATCACTGTGCGGTAATGATGATGCTGTGGCCTGCTTTCAGTGGTTTCCTTTTCCAATGTGAACTGGAATGTGGCTTTTATAACTGTAACTATTTGGTTAGAGGAAATTTTGTAAAGGTGGAATTTACCAAGAATATCAATCTAGCAATGAACTTGTGTTAACTGTGGAATTATTTTTCATTTCTGAATTTCAATTTAGTAGGTTGCTCTATACACATGAGAGTCGAATTTATGGAAGTGCTCTATGGGGAGAAAATATTCATGTAATCCATAAGGAATTTTCTTTCTATTATTTCCATTTGTTTTTTTTTTTTTGTTCAGTTTTGTTCATTTCCAGCCAACAGAAATTAGTGAAGAAGAAAAACATTCAAAAGCGTTGAATTTGAAATTTAACGCTAATCTGGAGCAAGCACACCATCATAAATAAATCAGTACACTTAGAACAATGAACTCATCATGTTAAGAGTTGTATGTGTCCAAATTTTCTCAATTTTTCACTTTAGAACTTGTGAAAAGTAATCTCAAAAGGTTTTGATAGAATATTCACATTTCCACATTAATTTTTAGTAATCTTTTTACGGTCAGCCTCGGAGACGCCTCCTTCACAATAATTCAGTTTGGATGGCCCGTCAACACAGGGGTCTTTAGTTAAAAGAACCTTCGAGTAGAACAAGAAAGGAATGGTGGGTTAAACCTAGCCCCAACCCAGAGAATGAGATTTTGGGGCTAAACATACCAACCCTGAAAACTTTAGTGTCAATTCTAACAGGCCAGTCTTTTCTTAGGGCTCAACTACAAAGGATGAGAATTGTTGCGGGTGATTCGGGGAAGAATCCGAAACGATGACTCACTTTCTTTGTCATTGTCAGGCCCTCTCAAGAAAGCGTTACAGATTCTATGGCTCACACCTCCTGGACGAACTGCACGCAGCCGGCAATAATGAACTTTGTAAGAGCATTCGGTTGGGACATATGTCTGGAGGGTGAATCATGGGCCATGTTGTTCAATACATCCATCCATCTATGGTCGGAAATCAGTCTCTCATAACTTAACCTGAGAAACTACATTTATATAATTAATGTCAAGAACTAAAAACAGACACTGATCCAATAGGGTAGGAGGGGCTTAGTTGAGCATAGGGGTAACTTGGGCAACTGCTATATATCTACTTATATTTTTCGTAAGAACTCCATAGTATATGGTAGTAAAGCGGCAAGTTGCGTGGACCAAGACGCGATGGCATCAGCCGCCATTCGATAAACATACGAGGTGCGCTGAAAAGTAAAGAACGTGAGATGTGTTTCTTTTTCTACTTATTTGAATACTGTTTGCTGAATATAGTCTACGTAAGTTCTTTTAAGCAATACGTTTATTCCACTTTAGTATTTTAATATAACTTTCATTGATAATGCAACTGTTTTATTTTTATTCTATAATCCATCTGCAAAAGCATGGTCAAGGCAATACATTGAAATACACAACAAAAATTTTACTATTGCTAATTTTTGATGCAGGATACGTGCCTATAAAAGAAAACCTCAGGAGCTTCAGTCACTCTAACGCAATTGGATTAGACAGAAAAAGCTGTTTTGGAAGAACATAAGAGTACGAAAGCTTCTGCCAAAGGGTTTAATATAAAACGTATGACATTGACAAGGTATATAGATAAACTAAAATAGCAGGATGGAACACCAACAATGGGTTATGAAACTCCAAGACAGGTCTTTATTACGAAGCGGGATATATCACTTAGAGATTACTAATTGCAAATAACCGCTATATTTGACGGACTATGTCCAAAAGATGTTCGTCGCCTTGCTTTTAATTCGCCATAAGATACAAAATTAAAATTCTTAATACTTTGACTGCAAAATGGACAAAACGAAACGCTACTCCGAAGTTCTTCTATTTTCAAGCCTTCTCCATTTACAGTGACCCAAGTATTTGCTACTTTAGCTGATGTTGAGCCTTGTACATCTACAGTGACTCAAGCATTTTCTTCTGCAGTCATCCGAACTTATCCTAAGTAAGTACAAGGTTACAGACTCAGGCTGGAAGAACACAAAGAAAGGCTGCTGTTTTGATGGATACGTCTACAAAAAATGCCCACAGAACAAAATATGACGTTAAAAAGGAAGAAAGTAAATAAAAATATCAATAAAGAGCATAAAACAGGAATTTAGAAAACTAGAAAAAGATGAAAATGATGAGAAAAATGAGATCAATGTCAAATTTGTACAAATTGGCGTGCAATTCACGTTGGACTGACTTATGTCTGCTGAAATTGTTGTAGTGGTAATGATGACTGACTTGTTATCAATTAATGTTGATCTCTAATAAGAAAAAAACAAGAACACTTTATAATCAGGAGAAGAGACAATTATTTTATATGTCGAAATCTTATATTATTATATTAAATTATGATTCGTGCTCAATGTACCCCCACACACTTGCTCTATTTGCTCCATGGGAGAAGTAAGTTGAGCAGCTCTGACTTTCTTGACATATACGATATTTTTTCATTACGTATGTCTTGTACACTAAAACCACTTAAATATATCGATCATAGAAGGTCTAAATTTAATATGTTTATCTAAAAAATCAATTTCAAGTTAGGCTAGTTTTTTGAAAAAATTTCCCGACTAGCCCCTCCCTACCTATTCTAGTGAGCTGCATGTGAAAAATAAACTTCTGACAATCACGTCTATCAAGGAACAACTAGGTTATGCCTTCTCAACATAACACACCAGCAAGTTTCAGGAAAAACCAGTTGAAGAAGAATACTCTAATTTCATTGACCTCGGTGAATAGCCCGCATCTAGCGAAAACACCTACTCACCAGATTATCCTCGTACATACCCATTGAGAGGTACTCTCTCTTTCCCTACCAGTTAGCTAACGATGTATGTTCACAACTGCATGATTTTAGGCCATCGTATATAGAGTATAAGGTATGTTCCATCTGAGCACAACGTCACTAGTTGAAAAATTTCCAAGGAAATATATGGGAATTTTTTTTTTTTCATTTTTACAATCTTTTACTGCACGATTAACCATTTTAAAAGATTTCCTTTGCTTAACTTCTATTAAATATGCACTTAAAACTCAATTCAATTTACTCGCTTACGGTTTCTTCACATCTGTGAAAATTTTTTCAGCTGATGACGCAATGAAAAAAGAAAAAGTCTTTCTCTCGTACTGAGGTGGAATATACCTTCTTACTCTTTTTACCATGGGTTTAGGCTGAGATAACTATAGGAACCATCGAAAACAAACTGGGAGGCGATCAGTCATATAATTGTAGAAAAGGTTTCTGAGAGAACTTTATCCCACATATCGATGATAGTTGGTCTTAAAATCTAAGTCACAATAATCATAGCTATACCCAGATTAAGTACTTTGCGCCTGTGTACCCAGTCGGGAGGAAATATGTAAGTACAAATAACACTCTTCTTCAGTGTAAATTTTCAATTCAAAAACTAAAAACTACTTGTGGCAACTTTTTTGTTAAAATATTGATAGTGTCAATAAAGCTTGAAGACTGAAGAAATTTATTTCTTTTCTCTTATCTGGGTAGTATAGGTGAGTAGGTAATTAGAAATTCTGTTGGATAAATACTTTTTGAAGTCTTTGGTGATACTAATTCAGTTCCGCAAGCCAAAGCTTATCATTTTGATGCTGTATACGGCAAAGGAAAAGAAAGTCTCATTACTACAGCTAAGGTGACTATAAGCATAGATGTCACAAGAACTAGATGTCGCATGCAGTACCAAAAAAGTATACAAAATTTATATGGATGGATGGTCCATTGCGGAATGGACCACAACATTTGAAATAATGTATACGTCGAGTGATTCATATATTTTCGTATCTGACGTGTTGAGGAAGTCGATCAAATATATACAAAACTGCTATTATAAAAACATTTGCGTTCGGCACGCTATAAAACATGTTATGGTCCATTCCAGAATGCACTACCTATTTTACAATCTGTATACTTTGCTCTAGTATGCCATGCGACATCTAGTTCTTGTGACATCTATGCTACAAGCGATGAGTTCAACATAAAGAATTCTAGCGATTTGCTAACCAGAGAGCTTATAAGTATATATGATCTATCTTCTTTAAGTCATTCATTTCGAATATATGTCTATAGAAGATATTAGACGAACTCAATGTATTCTTCCTATCTCAGACTGGACCAGCAGGTTACAGCTAAGACATACTGACAAATTGGGTTTACTTCTTTCCTCCGCATTAATGAATGGGAGTTAAATATTTCTATTCCTAGAAGCAAATAATCATTAGCATGCGTATATAAGCTGTGTTCTTCTTGTTCTAGAACTTCCATATATTAGGTAGAACAAATTGTTCTGTCGATTGAAGCGAACTATTTGTACTGTTCGCTTCATTTATAAATCTTCAATGAAAATGTATGAAGCGTTCTCTTGTGTATCTTTTGTTCTGTTCTGTTCTGCGGACACAAAAGAACACAGCTATTAAGAGAAAGTCTATTGACGCAACTCTATAAAGTGACCTGGGGCCGAATTCACTAACTCGGAAAGTTGTGGAGTTGTGGAGATGAGAGTTCTTTTGACAGTTAACTCTCCACTCGGAATTCTGTAAATCGAGGAACTTGTATTGAGATTTACCAAACTCTGTTTTGCACTCGATAAAACTCTCGGCTGTGTTAGTTGTGGAGAGGCAAGAAGATAATTTCTCAACTAACAATATTGGCTGCTTTTATTGTGTTTTATGAAGGTACCTAGGTACCTAGGATTTTCAAATTGAATTATGGATTCACTTCACATCCTAGCTATGTTTACAAAACAAATTATGGAAATTCTTACAATACTTACAGAGAAATAATGATTTGGCTGTCTTAAGGTACCCGCTAAAAATTATAAATTACGCGAAAATGGTCAATTTGGTCGTCTTCCAGTACAGAAGAGATCCTATAAAAATTTTAGATATGCACGTTAAAGCTTGTATGTAGGATGAAATTTCATCTACATTTTGTCCCCTAATTAGATATGTAATTAGTTTTTGAGTCCGGTAAAAAAATTTGGAGATAACTACAAAAGAAGTGAATCAGTCCTGCTTAAGATGTATCATAAACGCTTCAAAGCGGTGCCGCAAAAAAAAAAAAAAAACGCGCGGCGCTCATTGTATCTAGGGCTTTAGGGAGTTTTAATCGGGGAAATCGAAAATTCTCATCTCCCAAACTCTCCGAGTTACAGAATCCGGCCCGTGGTATATGTTGCATTTAATGCAAATTTGCATAGATTTAATTTTATCTTGTGAAAATATTGGGCTCTCGTGAGAAATCGTGATAATAAAAGAGGGCACCATCGATGTAGACCGATGGAGATTGTCATAAATGTATAAAAGACATGGTTCACTATTCACAAAAGTTTCTGACCTTTCCTTTAGGACTTCCATCGTATTGCCTCGAAATTGAAATTTATAGATTATTTTATTACGAAATCTGAGTTCTCCAAATCTATACGAATTGGACAAGATTTTATAAGAATAAGTTAAAGCGCTGAGTAACAACATCATAGAAGCTGTTATTCTCACCGGACTAGCAGCCAAACAATTTATACTTCGCATTCCCATTATACCCAAACATTTACCTTTTTAATAATCACTATTTCATGTATCCCAGCGGGAAAAATGGGAATGTTTGACTTAGATAAGGTTTACTGTTAACATAACCTGGAAGGCATTCGTAATGAGTACATAAGCATACCTTACGTTGACCTGGTTTAGGAAGGCAGGCGTAATGTATTAATGCGTTGTATTTTTGAGCATGCTATTTATCTTTCAGGGAATACTTAGAGGGCACAGGTAATGAAAATATATATTCATTGATTCAAAAAAAAAAAAAAAATAGAAATTTGTGCGGCTATATGTGCAGAGGCTAGTTCGAGGGAGTGCGTGCACGCACCTTTCTAAGAAAGCAGGAAGAGCTCTTCCCTTTACCTCTTAGTGAAAACAGAAAGATTGCTTCCCTTCCTAAGGGTATAAACTGAATGGTTCTTTGCAACTTTCTGGAAAATTAACGCTTAATGGTTCCGTACACGTTCCTGATTTTGCGAAATAAATGCTTCCACAGAATTGAAAGGGGGGAATGCTTCTTCTCACCTTCCAAAAAATTAATAAGTAATGCTTCCTTACACCTTACTTGTCATGCAGAGGCACTGACATATATAAAATGGACTGCTGATACTACTGAAATTGCTTACATTCTTTGATATTATTAAGGGATCACTTTTCTATAGTTGTCTCGTTTTGGTTTAACTACTTTATTCCGCGGCACTACAAACAGTAAGTTCTATACAAAATACACCATAGTCCAGTTTCAGTTCAGTAGTTTTCCAAACGAATATATAGAATAGAAATAGATGGCAATACAATATTCGTAATCCTTTCTCTGTCCCCCATAGCTACTTTTAGGGGCAGGTAGACAAAAATTGCTTAATTTTATTTCTTTAAAAATCAAGTTTAAAAAATGTTTGATGTTGTATGAGATAAGCTTCCAAGAATAGAAATAATTCAATTGCAACTGTAAAAAAGAGAATTAAAAAAAAAAAACTCTAATATCATGAGAATATGTTTGCACTATACAGAAAGATTCGTAAAGAATTGTTCCAACATGTGCCAATCGATTGCTTACAGTGTTGTGATCTACGTTGACGATGAGCAAATTTTTTCATGAAAACCCTCCATCACTCCTTTTTATACCCTAGATGAAATTTATAGGGTAGGTATACTAAGTTTGTCATTTCGTTTGTAACACCTCGAAATAATGATGGTAGAGCAAAATGGATTGGACACCCACGCATAATATTAAAAGTTATTTTGATTTTTGCATGTCCGTCCGTCCGTCCGTCTGTCCGTCTGTGCGCACGATAACTCGAGAGCGCGTATAATTAGAGAACTGAAATTTTGTAAACAGACTGTAAAAATAAAAGTACAATTAAGTTCGAAAATGTGACAAATCCGGCAACTCCTTACTGGGGTTGCCATACAAAAAATTCGTTTTCCACTATATATTTTGACACTGCCTGAGAACCCGTCGACGTAGAGAGCTGAAATTTGGTACATGGTGTTTTCATTGTACTAGCAAATAAAATTTCAAAAATGGACTAAATCGGGCAACTCCTTCTTGGTGTTGCCATGTAAAAATTTAGGTCTTTTATGTATACTGTGAAAACGAAGTTTAATACGGGCATTCATCTAGGGTATCATAAGAATTGGTCTTAGACCAATTCTAGCTTTTTTACTTGTTTAATAGATGAAATGTTTTCTTATGTGGAAAGGGGTGTGCTCGTATAAAATATAATAACTTCTGTTCGAACCACAGTCGTACGACAAGTAAGATTTTGATAAAAAGTATGTGGATAATATGTGCTTTTCAACAGTACCACATATGTCTCGATCCGTTGGCAAATGGGGCAGGTATGAACGTTAAAACTTGAAATTTTTAAAGCTTTTAGTTAAAAATATACCTTTTTGTTTTCCGTCCTTAAAAACTTCCTTAATAAAGATGTGGTTTAGGAATTAAAAACAATTCACCTTTAAGATATTTTTCAAATGAAATGAGATCCATGTCAGTATTTTTAGTCAGTCAAAAGTTAATAACATTTTTTTGAGTCAGTAGAATACTCAATTAGAAAAATTAATGGCAGACATTTTTTTCCTATTGGATATTCTTATTTACTTGTCCAACTGTGTCTCGAACAGAAGTAATTATGTTTTATATGAGCTCATCTCCTGTATGCGCGGAAATATTTCAGCCGTTAAAAAAGTGATGAAGGAGAGGTTTTACAAATACATTGCTCATCGTGAACGGCTGATCACAATACTGTAAGGAATCTATTGGCACCATCTAGATAAAAATTGGGACAATGAAGATAAAACTAGTTTCTTAAGCCGTTATAAAAAAAAACATAGTGACGCAACAAATTGAGACTGGAACAACAAGTTACAGAAATTCGAGAACTTCATCCAGAAATCAAGCTGCCTTCACGAATGATGGATGGATGACAAAATTGAAATCTCGCAGGCAAATTCATCTAATGATAAAAATAAAATATATAATAGGAGATCAATTTCACATTTTGATGCAATCTTTTATGCAAACTTTCTATTCGCAAAACTAAATTTCATAAAATTCAGAAAAATATATTACATGTGGTGTGTGTGGTATTCTGACGCATTGCATTAAAAGAAATTTTAATTCTTAAATGACATTTCCATATTATGGAAAAGCTATCAAGACATAAACAAAAGCATCTAAACTTTTGCCAGAAAAATTCTTTTAATACGCACAACTTTGATATCTTTTTACAAATCTAGAGTAAGCTCTGCAAAGTTTAAGGCTTCTACTAATGTTACCATAATCTTCAACCTATGTATGTAGATGACATCGCAATAACTACGTTTTAAGAACCATTGATGGTAGATCTGATCTGAGTATTATTCTGGAAGTAATGAAGCATTTTGTCAAACAAATATCTATAAATGTAGCAGTACTATCAACTGAACTATACTATTGTATTAGTATTATCATGATTTACATCTATTTTTGGTAGGATTTGGTTATACAAATAAAAAACAAACAAACAAAATCGTAACTATTTTTATGCAGCCAATTGACATGGCTAATTTTCATTTTCATCCATTCAAATCAACAAGTAACGCTGCTAATCCATGCAATTCAGATAAACCATAATTCATTTATGAATTGTAGTGTATTTGGAAAATTCAATGACAAACATCGAACATAAATAAAAATAAATAAATAAAAATTTTAATATTCTAGCTAGACACAAACGTGAATTTTTTGCCGTCCATAAAAACAACTGACTTAAATTTTGATGACGATGAGCTTTTGAAAAATTTGGATTGCAATGAAACTCCCAAAAGAAAGTGGTAGGTAACCTTTTAGGAACATTTAAAATTAACAAAATATTTTATGTCGACCATTGAAAAATTTTATGAATAACAAAACATTAACGTCAGTTTTTTGCGTAAGAAAAGTTTTTTTTTATATTACCAGATAGGTAGGAAAAATATTACATGGGTATTGTTCTACCGAAAAATCAGCTCCGCGTTGATAACGGTTTGTCAACACCTTATTAGTACTTTTTTATGAAATTGTTTTGTAGTTTATGAAGAAATTATGCGTTCCAGACTTTTCGATATTGGAGAGAATATATAAATTATTTTGCAGCCATTAACCGAGAAAAGTCGAGCAGTTTTCAGGATAGGAGTTACCTTAAAGATCTTTCAGCTCTTCGGAAACATAAACTGATTTAGACAATTATTGTATATAACAGTAAGATAGTCTCAATGATAAATAGCAATACAAGCCTAATAAATTTCAAAGTAGTTTCATTCATGCCAATGTCGTTGGATGAAATTAAAAGCACTGCCAAAATTACTTCAATCCAATTTACAGGATGGAATTAAAAATCAGCACTAACTAATGACTCCTGCAACTAAGAATCACCATTTCAATTTTAGGAAGGAAAGTTTTAACCAACGCCACTTATAAGATAAGGATTGATGGCATTAGGATCAATACAATAATTTTCACTGATTTCATCAACAATTCCCATGTCGCGTATGTTATACTCCGCAGGACTTCAGGATGGAGATCAGAATTTAGTTTAGAATTGAAATAAGCACTCTTTACACCCTTGAGTGGCATTTTAACAAATTGTCAATATGTCAATAAATTTTAAATCCAAATAAGCTCTATTACATAAGTAAACGGTTTTCATATTGCGATTCACAAATAAATTACTACAGGTTTCTTGATTGCATAATTAGTTTAAAAAGAGTGGCAGGATGTTGAAGTTATATGTCTTAGAAAAATGGATTTAGCAAAATCTAGACCAAATCCGCTCCGAAAAAGCAGGATATTGATAAAATTAAATTACTTTCCACGGTTCGTATACTAGAATTTGGGTAATATGTAATAATGTTCACCGTATTTATTTCCCAACGAAAAAAGTAAGGTAAGTAACCTCAGGACGTAAATATAGTTACATACATATCCATCAATTGCCCTAAACCCGGCGAATATTACAAGTATTGCAAAAGTAGTTAAGTGCATGGGTTCTAAAATTATAAAATCAAATTTTTTTCAACCAAGCAAAAGAGTTCTTTCTTGAGTGCCTTTTAACGCAGAGATGCAAATAATTATATTATTCAATCTACTCCTATCCATAAGATAAAAGAAATCCAATAAAAATGTTTGCCATATGAGATTGAAAAAGAACAGAAACCCTATCCTAAGATTTGCACAACAGAAAACTATAACTACACTCCGCGACAAAAAGATGTAACACCATTGAAATTATTCTCTCAATTATGAGCCATGTTGCTAAATTAGTTTACCTGTTGAAAAGAATCTTATGACTGATCTGATCCTTTTACCAATTGATTCTTTTTGCAAGAATTTTTCTGCATTTATTGAAAAACTGATAATGCGACAAAAAGATACGACAGGTGAGGTAGCTAGTGCATTTAACATCGCCTATATCACAAAATTAAAAATTTGTAATACCAATTTCGGTTTCACAAAGTACAAATAACTATTTCACAAATTTGTAATGAGAAGCAGAAATATTGTAGATAAACAAGTTTGTTTGTTACAATTTTGTAAAAGTGTGGTTTCACAAGATTTGCAAATGAGGTGTTGGCTACAAATTTTTTTTTCACAAAGTTGTGAATATCAAAACAAAATGAGCAATTGCAAAATAAAATGGTGCTTGCTTCTCTAATATAATATAAAAAGGACATTATTTTTTTTTAGAAAATTTTCCAAAGCCTTAACACATGACGCAAAAATAAGGGAGTAGAAAAATATTTTGAATCCCTTGAACTCTCAGGATATTCTTAAAGGAAAAGATGAGAGATACCTTCGTGATGTTGTGTGGCAAAACATGAAGAGGAGAACAAAAAACGAAAAGTTTTTTCTTTAATAACAATAGCTAATTAATTAATTTTAGATAAAAGTAAATAATGCAAAGAAAACGGGTTCAGAAGGTACTATAGCACCAAGTGTGTTTTTACAGACCTCGATAACATCATTATTGATATTATTCGTAAGGTGTGTCTAACATTGCAAGGGATTTTTGTTGAACCATCTCCCACTATTTCCTCTTATCAATCAATACCGAAAAGGTTTGAAAAAAAAATGAAACAAAGTACGAAAGATATGGTTTTACTTTAAATATTATTTCTTAAATGTGTTGTTCTTTTAACTAGACTGACGACAACTCAAAATAAAAAGCCAAGAGGACGGAAAGGTGTGAAGATGTTAAAATCCTTTCTTTAAGAAAACCAGAATCTAGTTAGAAATTCATAATCTGCAACTCAATGCAATTAAAATGGACCGGGATTTGAGACTAGGGAAAAGTGATATAACGTTTGAAATATGTAGAAAGAGAAAATAATTCAGAAGAAAAAGATTCAGCTGTATTCGAGAACATTTCTCATTTTACTAGATATTAGAAAAAATCCTCAGACTTTTTTTTTCTATGAAAAATTATTAAGAAAATAATTCAATAGAGTTCATCTAAATTTTCGCAATTCTCATCGTCACAATCTTCCAAGTTTGCTTCCTCTTCTGTGGTAGAAAGAAAATTAAAAATTACAGTCTGTTTCTTGCTTCGAAATATTAGTTAAAGCAATACAGCTGATATACTTTTCTGCGAAGCATTAAAGAAAAATCATCACTTCCGCTACTATCACTGTTGCTATGTTTTCACGCATCTAGGATATTTTCTTATTGAAATGAATGTTACCAATTTAAGTAAAATAAAATTTACACAGCACCTTTCGCTTGTGAAATATTCTCGTGTACTGCACAAATTTTGTAATTCCAATTACTTTCGTGAAACAAAAATCTACAAAAAGGATCTATTTCTACAAATTTGTAGCTTGTAAATTACAACTACAAATAAATTTCAGTAAAAAAAAAAAAAATTAAAAATTCCTACAACTTTGCCCTGATAGAATACAACTAAAATTTTTTAGGATAGAAATTTTGTGAAACCAAAAATAAAATATCAATTTTTCTACAATTTTTGATAAAAAATAAATAATTTATAAGTTCGTGAAATAGTCCACCGTATTCAAATAGCCAACAAGCTTACAAATATTATCAGTATTTCTTCTGTGAATTACATATTTCTGCAGTGCTTTCAGTACATCTTGAGAATTCTTTTTGTGCTAAATATTTGATTAAAATGGGTCACGGTAAAAAATTTACTGGCAGTGAAATACAAACTATTATAAAAGTAAGAATTGAAAATATATAAGTATTGCAAAAATAGCAAAAATATTAAACAGAAATAGGAGTGCTATCGCAGCTTTATTTCATGAGGCCAAAAATTATGGAAAGAAGAAAAGTCCTGGAAGGCCTCGAACGATTAATCTTCGGGATTCACGTGCAATTTTGCGAGTAGCAGTAAAAGCGGGTGTACAGAGAATTGTACGCAAGGTACAATACGTCATACAAAACTCAGAGCAAAAAAAAACTGAAATGAAAAGCGCCGCTCACTAATCAACACATAGCAAACAAAATGAAGTTTGCACAAAAACATCTTCGATAAAAAAAGCGATGGCGATAAGTATCTAATGTTTTCTGATGAAAAGAGATTTGCATTGGATGGGCCAGATGGATTTAGTTATTGTTTCCACGAACTATTGTACAATTAAGACACAAATATTTTTTATTTGTACAAATTAATCAAAACAAAACAATATGACTAAGCAATATGTGTAGGCACTTATAGAAGACAGAATAAAAGTTCAAACAATTAATGCTAGATTAAAACAAAACAAAATTAAAAATATGAAATAATCACATTTCGTAAACATTAAGAAAAAGAATGTTAACTACTTGGATTGAAAAAAAAAACACTACTTTGAATTCTAGTTGAAGTGTTGGTGTGGATCACTTTTATCGATTGTGATTAGTAATTCCATATTCTAAAAGCATGGCAAAAACAGGCTTCAGTTGATAAGGAAATTATACCGCGGCAGTAACAAATGGTGTGTTCTGTTGAACTTCGAGAATACCAAGAGATCATAAAGATACCGGAGATATTTAAACTTAATAATTTTAATTAAATAAATTACCGAGCAATAATCAAGATAACCGGAAATATAGCACCCCAAAATTGAAATCTTAAATTCAAAAACATGATTAAATTTTCTGGAACTATGCACATATCGGATGTTAGAATTAAAGGCAATCTCAATTTTTTTTCTATTATTGTAATTAAGCTTTCCAAATATTTCACATCCATAGGTCATAATAGGTATTAGCAATATGTACGCACTAAAAATAATCGCGTAGGCATGGGCGTAAAATGGTTTGATACCCATAGAGAACGAAGTCCTGCATAAACTCTACTCAAAACAGAATTGTTGTAGAGATTCCACGTAAGCGTTTTATTGAAAATTACCCCAAAAATTTTAGCTGAGTCAATAATAAGAATAACAGTATTATTAAAGGAAACTAACGGCAAATTATCAGTATTAAGCTCACGCCTATGAATAATCAAATGCTTAAATTTAGAGGGATTAAGCCTTGGTTTATTATTACAAGACCACAAATTAATAGCTTCCAAATTCTCATTTATCCGAGAGATGAAATTCTCAATGAGACCAAGTATACTACAATTGAACATCGTCAATATAAAGGTGCAGGTTAGAATACTTAACATAGAAAATAATACGGGCGCAAGAATGAATCCTTGAGGTATACCAGATACAATTGGTAGAAAGGAGGATTGAGAACTATTTGCAAAATCTGCTTGTGATCTGCTGTTCAAGTAGTTATAAATTAATTTTGCAGAATGAAAAGAGAACTTAAAGTTAAGCTTTGTGTGAAGAAGTCTGTGATTAACGGTACCAAAAGCCTTGGAGTAATCTAAAAGGATTAGCACCGTCTTTATCGACAGCACCAGCGATATCATTGCTCATTTTAAAGAAAGCAGATGTACAGCTATGCCCTGGTCCAAAACCTGACTGATACTTGTGTAAAGTACCATTCAAAAATAAATAATGAGGAATCTGTAAATGCATAATTTTCTCAATTACTTTAGAGTGAAATTGTAATATATGTACTTATAGGCTGAAATTCACTACAATGTGGTTTAATGTTTATAAAGGGGAAAATGAACAGAAAAGGTTACATTAAATTATTAGATAAAGAAATACCGAACAATGCGGAGAACATTTTCGGAAGAAATTATATTTTCCAATAAGATAATGCAGTAGAACATACAGCACGCACAGAAAAGGACTTTTTTGTCGCCAAAAATATAAGCGTCCTCGAATGGCTGACAAGAGCACCAGACCTCAACATTATTGAAAATGTTTGGGGACAATTAGCATGGGCAATATATCGAAGTAACAAACCATATGTAACACAGCGGGAGAGTTGGAAAAAGCAATTACAACTACTTGGGCGTTACTTCCTCGAAAATATATAAAAACTCTATATAAATCTGTACCTAACCGAATGTTAGATGTAATAAAAAACAAGCGAAAAACACAATTAATTCAATAAATATTTTCTTTTTTTCAAACACCACTTGGTTTAATTTTAAATTTCTTATCATGTCGTATCTTTTTGTCGCACCAGTTTTCAATAAATGTAGAAAAATACATGGAAAAATTAATCAATTGGTAAAAGGATCTTTACAACAGGCAAACAAATTTCATCAGTTTAGAGAATCGGAAAAATTTCAGGGGTATTATATCTTTTTGTCGCGGAGTGTATCTTTATAAAATTTATAATTTCAACAATCAAAATGAACTCTGCACATTCAAAGAAAAATAATTGATTTTCAACAATCCAAAGAATGATAAATATTATACAAGACAAGATCAATGTCCCTTAAAAATAATAGTATTAAAAAAAAAAAATCACTATCACTAGTGTGACGAGTTCCTTTTCATAAATCAAAATATCCTAATCCTTCCAATAATCCTACGAAAATGCATACATCAACCAGATACTGCTACTCCATCACAACTCACAAAGGATAAGAATTTCGATTTAGAACAAAAAAAAAAAAAACACTAGACAACACTCCACAAGTTTACACGTTACAAACAAAAGCTACATAAATCGACACAATCGCGTAACCGCAACCAAAAATAAATATCGAACGAACCATGCCGCAGTAACACTTACGCCACTCAAAGGCTTTTCGAAAAAATAACCAAACAAAGAAAACACGCGATTTTTGCCACTGAAATCGAACTTTGGTTACACCGCGACTTCATAGTAACCGTCGCTATCGCAGAAGGAGCACCTCTCACTATTTATTTCACTAATCACAAAAGGCAGCAGCAGCGGCGGCGGCAACAATGGCTGAGAAGATACTTATTTTATGCCCCCGTCCATTGCAAGTGCATGCATTTAGTACTAGTAGTAGACCGCCCAGCGAGTAGTTCCAAATTTCTAAACTTTGGCGGTATGGCTATAGTTTGGCAACTATAAAAACAAAAAACAACACAATTTGTCGATGTGTGGCGTTTGTTTAATTCAAAATGGGAATTTCTCGGTGGCGTTGAATTTTCTGTTTTTAGCATGTTTAAAACAGTTACCCAAAAATTTCCACATGTTGTACATAAGCCGTTAGCTGAGCAACACACTATACTCATTTACAACAACGCGTTTCATATAAACGCACACCAGGAGCGCGGATATCGCCCTGCTACTATAGAAATGTGAAATTTTAAGTTCTATTCATGTACATACGGTATATTTGCGCGGAGGTGTGTGTGTGTGTACCTATTCACAACTACATGAACAAAGTACAAAGCTCGCCCCAAAGTTCCTTCTGATGATGGTAAAATGGCACGTTCCTCATTTTCATTTTGGGGCCCGACAACAGCATAAAGGAGAGCCAGCCGACAGGCGACCATGAGATTTCAGTGGATGGAAATTGGAAACTTCATTTACCCTCGATACGATGGAGTTCGAGTTCGAATGAGATTGTGTTTGTGGATTCATGCTACAATTATGCCACATGCAATCGTCATATAACGTATGCTCGCCTCGCATCGTAGTCGTCTCTTAATGCCGCGCCGCGCCGCTAAGGTAGCCTTCGCTAGCACTGATTAACACCGCACACATGCTCGCATACAAACAAAATCGCCTGCACCTGATTATGATTTGGATATGCACACATGGTTGACTACACACAGCGTTCACCATAGTCACCAGTGCTAGTTAGAAAATGATTTTTACTGCCCGCATATTGTCGGTCGGGGTTCGGCGTTACATCCAAACCGGGAGGCCGCATTTTCATTTATCCTCGCATATTCCCCACAAGCAAGCTAGTACCATTTCCCATCGCTCCAACGGGTGGGCGACGGGTGTACTACAAACTGGTGCTACATATGGACATGTGTCCATATAGCTCCCGCAATCGCAATTACACACACACATACATACCATGTAGCTTCGAAATTCGCGGATAACAAGTGAAACCAATTGTTTTGCGTGCTCTTATCGAATTTGGTTATTGTGGGGGGACTTTCCGCGCTCGAAGGTGTCATGACGAATTGCGATTAAAAAGGAAAAAAAATGTGTTTTTTTTTTTGGGATAACAATTTTCTTTTGTGTAAAAAAGTTCTTGACACTCTGGCAGAGGTGGATTACCGCAATTTGTACATTTTGATTTGACCTTAGCTTTTGTAGTGGGATGGGAGTGATAATAAAAATACTGTTTTTGGCCGGAGGTGCATCCTGAGGTAGA
Source organism: Dioctria rufipes (assembly GCA_963924295.1). NCBI lineage: Eukaryota > Metazoa > Arthropoda > Insecta > Diptera > Asilidae > Dioctria > Dioctria rufipes. Next base: position 21,066,806 of record OZ002742.1, read on the forward strand.
ATATCGATAAAACTTTGCCATTTCTTTGCTTAAGTTGAGAAACGAATCAAGGATATTTTTTTTTTAATTATTCAACATAAATTTAAAATTTTCCCTAGATAACCGTAAAACGTTCATCATCGAAAGGACTATTTGCTTTAGTATGTCTTGAAACTGTTCTACGAATATTAAAGTTAAGTATAAAACTATGTATATGAGGAAGTTGACATCTGAGGACGGATGCCAAGACGCCCATTATATTAACTTACTAATTACGAGAAGCTACAAAGTTATAACAGTCGCAAGGAAACCAGATAGGAGGAAAAAGCGAAGGAGAAGGGATTCGAAACCACAACTCCTAGGTTGGTAGTCAGCGCGCGTGAAAAATAAGCTACCGAGGTCACAAAAACGTGAGTGTTAATATGAACTATCTTATATGATTTTGTTGTTGTGGTTTCTTGCTCGTACGTTTCCAGACTCTTCACCAACCACTTTAAGGCAGAAACACATCCAAGCAAGCCTCAGGCCTGGCCTCTCTCAGGCAGCTCGCCTCAAGGCTTGCCTCAGAGAAATTATCACCGGGCTCAGTGTTGTCATTGTAATTTTGTTAGTACATCTGTTGACAGATGTTGGCCTGAGAGAGAAAAAATTCCAACATTGAGCAAAGCGCGCTTTGCGGCTAGGCCTTGAGGCTAGCTGCTGGCTTGGTTTTGTGTTGCATCATTTAAAAAGCCGTGTTGGAAATTTTGACAACAACTCGTGGAAGCCTCGAGGCCTGGATGTGTTTCTGCCATTATAAACCTTGCAAAATTTATTTCGAAATTCGCGTCTAGTAACACCTTGTTGAACGTCGGAAGGTTTTCTATAGGTAGGATTTGACTTAATTGTAAATAATTATTCTGATGTCAAATAATCAGGTTCAAGAATAATAACAACATTAAATAAAGAAAGACCTCATAACTGACGCGGCGATGTTTTATTTAATGACTCCCGAAATAGGCTTATTTTCAGAATGCACGTTTTCTTAGGCCTCTAACAAACGGAAACAGTGAATTCCTGCCGCAGTTTCAGCATCACTGTTGCTATTTCTAACATCACCGCATCGACATAGGGTCAACTTGGTCCAGACTACCAGAAGCAGACGACATAGGGTCGGGTTAATCTCAGCGCACGTTCAGGCTGTCATAGGGATAGTTTGGGACGAAGAGGACAGTTACACAGAATATTGACATTGCGGCAACTCCCAGTCACCGTCAAGCAGACTCAGGGCTGTAGCATCCCTTTCAGGTACAGAAGTGGGACAGCCTAACTGCCAATCGACCAGTAGCCAGCCATCCAGGACGCATCACTGCCTCGCAGCGAATATTCAGGAAATCAGATCCCTGCTTTAAGCAGGCTTTTAATAGGTCACTGCTAAGCAGGATCTCAAGGCGTCGTAGCTAGTCTTCAAGCTATTAGTTTCCTGCATTAAACGGGCACCCAAGACGCCGCAGTTGTCGTGCAAGACATCAGTTTCCTGCTCCAGGTAGATGTACAAGATACCACGGTTTTCTTTTACTGAAGACGCACAATTCTGGACGTAGCTCCCCCAACATGACTGGAATTAATTAGTTAAAGGATTTACAACCGGCTGATTGTTATATGTATAAATTTATAGATCTACCGTCAATTAACTTAATAAGATTTTTGTTTTTTTAATTTCATCGAAAACGGTTTGTTGGGCGGCAAATTACCGTAACTAGCAGAAGAGAAGAGGATAAACAGATCGAGATGCCCCTTTTCTTAGATAGCCTACATATGTCAATCTAATCAATCTAATCAATTCCAATGTGAACTAGGTGAAACATTGAGTCGCTATGCTTCTGTAAAGAGTGACTTAAACGAAGATCTGTGGATAGGATCGAAGAAAAAAATAAAATCAACTAATGGAATTGGATTTGTCAGAGTTTACAACTTCAAGGATATAATAATCAAGTAATCTCTGAATGGAAATCCTCCAGGAAGCCATTGTATTAGGAGGTCAATACCTACACGAAGTAGAACCGAATAATTAGATCGCAACTACCGGAAGATTTTTGAGTGAACTTAAAGCTATCGCGCAGAATACAAGACCAATCGATTTCACCCTATGTCTCACAACAAATGAGACGATCCGAATGATGACGCTAAATAATAAATCTGGAATTGGAGCAATTACTAGCAAACCTACTTTAACAGATACTAAGTTGAATAATAATAATTTTAAAAACTAACTAAATTTGTTATATCCGTTGTTTAGACCTAGTCTCCAATGAACAAACTGTGGCCCAGCCAATCTAGCATTAGATTGAATATTTAGGCAACTGTGTGCGTAATTTGTTATACGGAATGAACCATATTTGATTCTATTAGAAAGTACATTAACAAACAACATTTGAGTACTACAATTTCTGAATAGTACTATTCGTGAACTGAACATGAAAAAAGACTACTTGTTGGTATTAGTATTCATGCAACTAAAAAAGCAATTCCAATTTATCACGCATGTTTAAAGTCCGATAAAAATTTCTTAAATCTTTCTTATCTTTCTTAAAACCGTTAGATCAGGTATTAATACTCGTTTGGTCTTGTACTAATCATGAAAATTGTTAATTTTATCAAAAACATATTTAAAACAGAGTGGATTTTTTTCTTGAAAGGATGATAGAAGGATGATATAGTAATTGTTACTTACAACATGCACATAAATTTGGGAAAATTTTATCGTCGCTACATTGCTATTTTCCTGGAATAATTATTATGGATCATGGAAATTTTCATCACCTATCTCTTTTTGGTTAAGGGGGTTTCTCATTGAAATGTCGCTAAATGAAACAAAATGTATGCAGTAATAAATCTGTCTGGAAATATTGATCTAAGTTCAACTAGTGTGTTCAGATTCTTTGTCTAGTATATGCACAAACCAGTACAAATTTAGAAGTTATTCTTTTTTGTGTATAATACCCTAGACACACATCATGACCTAATGAATCATTTGTACTAACTATTCATTAAAATGCCGTGTGTCACACAGTATACGTCATTATGGCTCGAAAATCAGATGATAATGAAGTGTTTTCCTCCATTATAGCTATAATGAGGAAAAATGTGCTAGATTTGGCATATAATTTCAATTTGGAGCTCCGCTATACATCTGCCGATTTGAAAAATAAGAAGAAGAAATGCAAAGAAATGCCAATCACAAATTATATTATCAATATTCTTTTTAATTTAAGCAAATTGTTAAATTGAAAATAAAATAAATGAAAACAAAGTTTATCGCGTTAATTCGATCCATATTGCTTCTTTAATGTGATGAGTTTATCAAAACCAGCTTGACAGTGCAACTTAATTAAAGAAATGGCAGTGTGTCTGCCTGCAGTTTATAATGAATCATTATACGAATGAGTCTTTAGTATTTCTTCATTAAGAGCGGTGTGTGTCTAGGGCATAAGGGAAATAAATTTGAAGTAAATCAAATAATTATCGTTAAAAAATCTCTAACTTCGATGAAAATATTAAAGAAATGTGTGCAGATAACTTATCGAACTTATCAGTTAATGATATTGAAAGTGAAAAACGATATCGAGGACGATTTGCAACTTTCCTACGAATCAGAGAGCCCTGATCAAGATGTAATAAATGTCCAATTTTAACTTGTTTATAGGTGATGATTTGTTTACTTTTATGTTTGAAGAATCAAATCGTTATTACGAACAGAATCGAAAAAAAACCGGTAAGAAAACCTTAAATCGTAAATCTACACATCTATTACACTGTCGGAAATGAAACTGTTTTGTGAACACATAATTCTAATGGGATATGTGCGAAAAGTTACTGTAAACTACGCTTTCTTATGTAGATAATTATTACAATAGTATTCACACTGCTACAATTCTACTCAATTTGAACTTTCGTATTTGCGGTATAATTCGAAAAATCGAATGTGTCTAATTCTTTAAAAAATATAAAGCTAACAATTGGTCAAACGTCATTTTGAGGAAGAAGATTATATGTACTTATACTCGTACAAATATAGCGTCTCAAGGCAACTAGTATGATATCTATAATACATTTCCGTAGACATTAAAGATTAGAAACGTCTTAATCCTATAACCGGTAATTTTATTCACATACCGGAATGAATTTTAGAGTATAACTCATACATAAAAGGTGTTGACAGGACTGACCAATATTTATCATACCTACTATAAAAATTTTCGCAAAACAAAAAAGGTGTTAAGAGGGTTGTTATGGTCTCTTTAAATTGTGCCTCTTCCAATTCTTTCAAAGTGTATATGACATGAAACGGACAAGAAATCTATGAAATGGATTCATAATGATGTTGCAGAAAATGATCCAACTGAGGACATACCACCAAGGCCGTCTAATATTATTATCCCATTAAGGACTTCAAAATATGTTCCTACTGAAAGATTATCAGGAGATCACAAAAATCAAAAAATTTCTAAAATAATTACAGTCGAGTAAAGAAAAAAGTGTCCCCAAAGGCAGTGTAGAGTATGTGCTGCATCAAAAGAGAAAAGTCTCATCATTTCATATGCAAATTTTACGCTATTTTATTACATAAAAGCTCTGAGCGGTACCACACATTACAAGAGTAATGAATAATTTTCGAGGTTTTGTTTTTAGTAATAATAAATAATGTTAAAAAGGTATTCTTGGTTATAATTTCTTTTATTTTCCTGAAGATACTTCGTGCCATTTCAAATAGTGTAAAATATACATAAATATTTTAAATAACTAAAATTTCTTCAACTAAGCACTACGAAGAGAAATAATATTAATTTTCATTAAAAAATATTGATAAATACAAAAGTTATAAGAGAATTCATAGTTTACTTTCACTTCTCTCATTTAAGCACCGGACGGTTATGTGTTAAATATTTTTCAAATATATAGAAAAAAACGGTGCTTGGATATATTTTAATTTAACAACTCTACTGTTTTTTTTTTATGATGATGACAAAGCTCAGGACCCTATGATACCGTAGCACAGCCTTCGCAAGGAAAGGAAGGAGGAGTAGGAAATTTAGGATTATTGGGTTGAGTCAAGGAAGTGACGGTGTAAATTGCACTTGAATTTCTATAGCTAAGGGGGAAAATAGATGATGGCAAACTGTTCCACATTCGTCCTGTCCTGCTTATGAAGGATTTACGGAATTTCACGGTACGTCCAAATTTAATTTCCAGGGAGTGAGGGTGAGCTCGCGTTACAGCTTGTGTAGTGCGCATAGAAAACATTCTACAGGGTATCAGGCTAGAGATTTCGTCAGAGCAATAGCTATAGAAGTAATGATAAAAGAGAGATAGACAACCGAGATTATGCTGGTAGAAATCAATAGTTGCTGTTGATATGTCATCGCCAATAAGCCGGCAGACCTTCTTTTGGACTTTGTCTAACATGGACAATGTAGTACGTCCATCTCCAGCCCAAATATGGGAATTACATTCTAATGTAATCCTGCTATGAGACTTATCGATTTGCGTCAAGTCTAACGGAGTAAAATATTTCTTGCATCTTTGCAAGAAGCCCAGACATTTCACCGGGTCTTTGGCAATACGAAAAAAAGTAATCAGACCAACTAAGATTGTTGGATATTTCAATGCCTAAGATGTTAATGGATGGCCAGTTCGAGATTTATGATATCAGACTACATTGCGTTTTGGAAGCATTAAACAAGGCCAGATTCGTTCTGCCCCAACCGAGTATTGTTGTACGGTCATGGTTTAGTGAACTAAACATGTCGTTTCTTTTGTCAACTATAGCATCCTCACGGGAATCAGCTGTGCAGTCGTACGAGTACACGAAATCGAGTGTGCTGTCGTTTGCAAAACTATGAACAGAATTGAGAGCGATAGCTAGCAGATCATTAATAAAAAATGAGAAAGAGAGTAGGAGAGAGTACAGAACCTCGCGGTACACCGGCATGGATTATAAAAAGGTTCGAAGTACTACCTTTCCATGTAAAGCTGGATGCACATATGTACATAGTTGGTTGGCCTTTGAATATTAGGCATAATTCATGAATAAAAGACGATACAAAAATAAGTTAGAGAATTTGTGTGATGGCATTGTGAAGAGGTTTGATAATCGATCCATATGCGGAGTACAATAAATCTAAGCGCCTATGTGCTATGTGCACTACAGGTACATTCATTATTGTCCAGAAATTATGTCTGACATATAGAATTACTTAAAATTTTATGAGTTTTGTCAAATATCAAAAGGTACAGCTTGAAGGATAGATTCTGCAAAACAATACAACTATCACTCACAAATATTAGCTTTCGACAATATGGAGCCTAAGCCTAACTGTATCAGACATAACACCATATCATTATCAATATGTGAATGGGTCCTAAGATAGCATATTTGTTTATTCCCATTGCATCATACCATTTGAAAAAGTTCATAATGGGACGTAGAAAGCAAAATGAAGATTTTGACAAAAATTATGTTAAAGTTTATGCTATGATTGTAATTTTGAAGAGTAAGATATAAGATATTAGATAAGCCCGGGTTTTTCAAATATTACCTTCGCTTTGAAACAGTTTTATGCTTGTTTGATTTTTTCCGATTATATTTTGATCTTTGCATCAACTCAAAATGCAATTCGGATTATTTTAAAAATATATTGAAAGCCTTGCAATACCCGCATACGTTAGAATTGCTACCAGGGATACTAGATTATGTTAAATTACAATTAAGAATCTCAATTCAAAATCCCCAAAGATTTACGCCAATAATTTTTACCAATACAGATTTTTTTCTCTAGACCCATGAATCAAGAAATATTTGATAAAAGCATTGTGTGCACTCTCAAAAGTTAAGAATGAGGTCACAAAACTGAAATCTCCTCATTTAAAAGTCAAACAGCCAAAAACCGTGAAGTTGAAATTGAATCTGTAGATAGGCGATCTGATGTTTGAATTAGAGGCATCAAGCAACCATAATTTTTTCTATCAAACCAATAAATTTTTACTTCAAAATGTTACCCCGTGCCATTATTCCATAAGATTAATAATTTTTTACACCTTTCAGCTGATTTTGCTAATTTATTTACCTCACTTAAATTACAAAATCATAACAGAAAATAAGTTTTAAAAAATATTTATCTATTTCACAATGGTTTACTCCTGTTTGTTAAAATAACAATAGTTGCAAAATAAATGGGTGAAGATTTTTTTAAGGCTTAAGACTTTATGATTTTATTTAATTCAAGCATATAAGTTTTTGATGATAAGTCCTGATTAGATTATTTATAAGTCCTGGAGATCGGGTGGATGGATTAAAAACAACATTTAATGATGGCAGTCTAATGGGTTTAATTGATTCGTCAGTCGATATTGCTTTGTAGTTGTAAGTATTATAAATTTGCTTGGGCGTTCACGGATTGTTAGTAACTCCTTAGGAGCTCTGATTTAATCCGATTAGTTTATAATTTAAGATTATAATAATTGCCGCCATTTTGAATATTTGAGATGTTTTTAATTTGAATAATTTTAAAATACGGACTCTAACCTTCAAAGTCTCTTACTAATTATTCGGCCTTAAAGGTTCACAGTTTTTTGAATTGGTGAGCCAAGGTCTATTCATATAAACCCATAAAATGCTCCTCAGAAGAGTATTATACCCAAGCTGGGAAATTTCGTTTTTTGTTGGTTTTTTAAATCTTTCCCTTTTGGTTTGTAACTTTATGTGTTTATACATAACTTTTTTGCCTCAGTTCGAACAGGTCAATTTGAGCTCTAAAAAAAACATGGAGATCAAAAATTCATTTGTTGGCTAGATCAGTCTTTAGAATATCGAAATGACAATGATAGACATAAAGAAATGAGGGAATAAACAGAAAGTGTTTATACTGGAAGTAAACTTCGGCTCGAAGACATGTCTAAAAAATTTTTTTTTAGTTTCTTCTATAGGTATTATACCAACCGAAAAAAATTGGTAAAATTGGAGCAAATTTTGTGGTATTAGTACCTAAAAAAAATTATGTTTAATTTGTAAAGCCTGACAAAATCTACACGGCATACAAAAAATGACAACTTTTCCGAAAGTATGGGTTTAACGCCTAAAGGATTTTTGGTGTTTTAAGGGTTTGATTATACCCTAAAACTAAATAAGTATGTATTGCAAAAATATTTACATTTCAATTTATTTATAATAAGTTTTCTAGCGCTAGCATGGACCTACTTAATTAATTAATTCTAAGCGTTCTGTATTTTTGTTTTTATATTAGTAAGCCAAGCTTAAGCGATACCCCATATGATAGAAAGCACAGTATGGCAGGAAGGGGATAAGAAAGGGGATAAATAATGGATTAGGGCACATGAGGAGAGTTGCGGAGGTACTGATGTATGTCACTCTTGATCTTCGCAGATTGGAAGCCTCAGGAAAGACAGAAGATGGTAGAATGTTCCACATTCACACAGCTCTGTAGTTAAAAATTAGCACAGTTCACAAGTAATGCGTGCAGGAATTAATCCACAAGGCATCCATCATTGCGATGGTGGTCAAGTAAGTCGATATTACAAGATATTACCACATCGTGAATAAACTTGAAGGCTCTCTTTTGGACAATATCCAATGAAGCCAAGGCTATTCTACCAGCCCCGGGACAGATATGGGAATTGTATTCTATTCTAGTTATGATATATTACTTATATGTGGAGGAGCTCTAAATTTGATGAGCTGTAATATTTCTTATACCTTTTCAGAAATTCAAGACATTTCGATGAATCTTTGCGGTCTGTCCAGCTTAATTTACTAGAAATATTAATGTTAAGAATACTTAGTGACCGTGTATTGGAAATTTATGCTCCATAAAAAAAAAAACGGGAGTGGTTAAGTGATGATCTTGTTTTAAAGACATGAGACAGCTTTGGGTCTTAGACGTATTGCCGAATTTGGGGCCAATTTGCGCCAAGACATTTTAGGTAGATATTTCTTTCATATGTATGCAGATAACGTCTGTGTTTTAAAATATTCGGTGATTTAAATATTTTTTAGCACATTAAATTCCGATATAAAGGACATAAGGGACCTCGGAACCATTTCTTAGTAGATACGACTTTAAATGAAAAGATCCATGGGGATTGATTCAAACATTCCTAAACGACTTTCGAAAACATATTTTCTAAAAAGGAGTCTGTGTTCTTCTCATAGATTTTTTTTTATATATATGTACGTGCACACTACCAAAGAAAAAATATTTCACTTCTAAAACTTATATACAGTGTCTTGTGTCAAGATGGTAAAAATATTTATAAATAGTCTTCCGACTAGGCTTTGAAAACTCCTTTTCGTATAAACGTGCAAATTATACCAAAGTCCTGTTGCTGAATTTATCTTGTGGCAGACACCTACTAGCGTTACTGTTTTAAAATCCATACATGAACTACATTTCCACTAACTCAACAATTTGAAAATCTATGTAACTTTTGAAAATTCTGATATCAAAAATATTGAACATATTTCTGGAAAGTTCGTTATAGCTTTTCTCATACTTTCTCACGTTATGAAAATTTTGTTACTTTACTTACTCTTTTCTTGAATTTTTGTTATCTTCATTTGGATATATTTTTATAAGCTATTTATTCATTATTTCGATATAAGATGCATGAGAAGTTTTGGTTTGGGTGCATTGTTTTTCTTCCATATCCTGAAAGATTTCTTCTATTCGATTCAATTTTGTCCAAGTTGGTAACGCTTAAAGTAGATTAGTGATATTGGACTCTCCTACTAAGAGGAAAATGAATGAAGGATGCTTTCTAAGAGAACTGAATCGTCTCTTGTGGGCAATAAAATCGCCATTTGTACCATTATATGTGTAAACATTTTCCAAAACTAAGAAAGTTACATCAAATGAGAGTGCATATGATATGAATAAAAGTGAGTTACAGTCCTAAAGGCGTCATAAGTTTCAAAATTTCGAAATAATTAAAAATTGTCGATAACTTCGAAAATAGCATGTATTGGAAAAAATGTTATACAGAATTTTAGATTGAAAATGGGCTATCATTTCATTCTTTTAAAAATTTCTGTCATGTCAACAATTGATGAAGCCAACTTATTGGAAATCATTAAAAATAAACTTTTTGTAGATTGATGAAATTACAGTGATAAAAACAATATGGCGGTCTCAACACGATTTTCAAAGAACCAAATTACTTGCAAGTCAGAACTGTGTTACAACTCTTTACATCAGCTATGGTAGTGTTTTCCACATAATTTGACAAGGTTGTTGTTCATATATTTTTAGATGAAGCAATTAACTGTTCGAATGAATTTTGTGACGTATAATTAAATTATACGGGTTCAAAATCCATAATTCCAAAACAAATATGCTAAAATCAGTTTTGTTAGATCAGCTTCAACGTTTCATTAGAGGTACCGATGAGACTCTAGTGAATTAATATAGTTCTGTACACACAATTTTGTTTTCTGGATTTAAATTTAAATAATTTAAGTCTTTTCTAGGTAGAACTTCTATACTGTTGTAGTAACAGGCTATGGCTGTGGATGCATAAGCTAAAAGCATGGAATGATAACCTCCAGTTTGGACGAATATTTTAACGTAAATAGCATACTGATTGATGCACATTAATATTATTTTTATGATTAGGGAGGAATTATAATTTTTTCAAGTCGGATCATCGTCCTACATTTTTAGCTATTTTATCTACTCATGTAATGAAAACCGAAATTAGAGAGTAACATAGAAGTAAAACAAAAATATTTAATATATAATTTAATATAAAAAAGTATATGGTAGTTACTACGTATGTATGCATTAAAATACCATATATGCTCCTAACAGAAGTAACGGTAAACTAATTCTGACCAAATTTTCCTGATCAAAGAATTTGTATGGCGTTGTTTAGATAGACCCTCCAAATATTGTAGGCTGATCTACATTTATGGTTGCAACGTACAAATTGAACGTATTTTTTTTTTTGTGTCGACCAGTAATAACTATAATTACTTTTACTTTAGAAGACATATCCAAACGCATTTTGTTTACTATAACCTAACTACCTAGATGTACGGTCCCTGAAACCATTTATTATGAAACTATTCTTTTGTATAGACAGTACCGCTAAATAGTGTTTCTATGGAGAATAAAGCTAATTTGCAAGGACAGAAGAAATAAACGCATTTTTGAGTGTAATTACAACAAGTTATTTTATGGCATATAGATCCTTCCCATTTAAGTCCATATCTGGATGAGTGCACATAAAATTTTTGTTAAAGGACTTCAAACTAATCGAAATACAAGAACATGAGCAATAACTATTAGCATAGATGGCAAAAGAACTAGATGTCGCATGCAATACCAAAACAGAATAAAAAATTTATATGGTTGGGTTATCCATTCCGGAATGGACCACAACATTTGAAATGATGTAAACGTCGAGTGATTCATATTTCTTTCGTATCTGAAGTGTTGAGAACATTGATAAAATGTATAAAAAGCGGCTATTATAAAAATATTTACTTTCAGTGTGTTTTAAGACATGTAATGGTCCATTCCAGAATGCACTACCCATTTCACAATTTGTATACTCTACTCTGGTATGTCATGCGACATCTAGTTTTTGTGCCATCTATGCTATTATTTTCCATTTTCTTGGACCATTAAGGTAAGCAAAAGACTATAAAGTACATGGAAACAATGTCTGCAATTGCATCAGGTCCATGGATTCTTTATCAAAGGGTAGAATTGCCGTTAATGCTTTAATAGGGTTAGGATTAATGCTAATTTCTGTGGTTTATTCGGTGATTCTTCCTACCTTAATAAATGCCTGCAAAGTTCTTGGTAAGTTCGATTATCAAAACTTTAGCAGACTAACGATTGCATTTAACTCCATTATAAGGTGAATATGTACGTTTCTCCATACTCTAATTTTATTTTGCCATCACTAATTATCAAATTTTGTTTTGTAAAGTACTCAATTACAATTTTCCTAGGATAAATACGAATAGTTTACCTTATTGAATACAGATCTGGGTCGGAGATGGTCGCACAGCCTAAATTTCTTAGATACAATTCAAAAGAGAACCTTCTAGCTGATTGGCAACAATTTTTTATTTTCGAATCGCATGAGTACTGCCACAATATTAGATGTCTTTCGCTCCTTTATCGCTACATCCGTGGACAAAATTCTCATCAAAAATCTAGTCAGATCCCTTGTTGAATTAATCAACAAGGGATCTGACTAGATTTTTGATGAGAATTTTGGCAATAGTGGCAATGCAGAGCTTTAACTCTTAAAAATACTATGGGAAGTATATAATAAAATTCCGCAATGCTTTTTTATCTCCAACCATATCTATCGATTAAACCTTCTATATATAAAATGCCATGAAAAACCTAGACAGTTGTCATATCAGTAATATGAAAGACAAAAAAAATATATTTAATTCGGTCCACAGCATCAGTGATAACAAACACCAGAACAGATAGACCTTTTCCTTTGCAAGATTTATCAATTTCAGTGAGAATATGGAACAGTCTACCATCTACCATAATAAAAAGCATATTCTTTACCACAGGAAGGGAAGCTACATATAGTACATTATCACCTCTAAGTTGCATATAATTAATATTTAGCTGTTACATATACCTAGTCTATACTATCCTTTTACATAATATCTTTGATCTAATACTTCCATATAAAATTAAACCTTAACTGTACGGTGGTACACTTTTTTTTCATTAATTTTATCTTTAATTCTCACTATAATTTTGTTCGCAAGACAGTAATTTGGTCTACTACCACATATACATATATGTATGTAAATGTGTTAGACAGACCTTCTACTCCCTGGCTTGTATTATATTTCAAACTTTATAAATGAAGACATCAAAGGAAGTCTATCGTTTGCGGTGTAGTGAACATTTCGAAATAGGGACAAAACAAAAAGATACCTTTCAATAGTGTCCCATTTGTCCTTAATTTAAAGGGTAGGAACTGCTTAAGGCCGCTTAACTTGGATCACCATTGCGTCCATTGTCATTATGGACTGTGGACTTAAAACCATATACTTGTGTTACTCTAAATTCATCCTACTTCCTTCACAAAGGAATTTCAAGATCACACATTTTCGGAAAGGAATACATAGGGAGGTTATTTGATAATAGATGGCACTCAAATCGTAAAAGTAATTTTCTTGGTATGATGCAGTTTAGATGGGTCAGTATGAGCCTCTGCCGCACGCAAACTAGCTGGTAGTATAATGGTAGGGAATAGAAATGGATCGTCATCCTCCTTGCAAATTTCGTGCTACAGAAGCAGCATGCTGACCCATCTTAGCCGGGTCTCTGCATGCAAAAATTCAAATATTTAGTACACCAAATATAGAAAATTATTGTCAATTGAGCATAAATTTGTATTTTTGTACTATAATAACCATTTTTTACATTGAAAAATCATTGAAGGAATTGAAAAAAAAAACTTAAGAAATTATCATGGGCCCTCTGGACTGGTAGAGATGGAATGGTTCACAAGTGATTCACCGAATTTCGTTGTGATCGTACAAGAACGAATGATGTTGAGTGTACGGCACGTCCGAATTAGGTCACAGCTGAAGATATGGTCATTAAAATCCATAATATTGTGTTGGACGGCTGTCCAGTAAATATATGCGAGACACATCTTAAGCAAACATTTCGATTTCATAATTTGCATAAACATTTGGGCATAAGGAAGCAGTAATCGGCAAGATGGTTGCAGCAAAATTTGCTTACATTTGACCAAAAATAGAATTGCGTGATAATTTCGAGCACAATATTTGCACATGCTTAAATTTATTAGAAGTAATTTTTTGCAATATTATTTAACTCTTGGTGTAATCATGGCGAAGTCCTAGCAAACGAAAATGATTAAATGACAATTTCACTCTGAACTTATAGAAAAGTGGTTCCGTTTGGAGTAGAAAAAAAAAAACTCTATCGTCATGACAATGCATTAGCTTACGCTAGATCTGCAATATTTTCATGGGTAAGAATTCTTAAATTGATCTACACCGTAAAAAATATCTATTGAAAATTCCGCGGTAGCGGAAATTTACACAACTTTATGCGTACTGCATAACCTTATGTAAAGCAATTTCGCACTGTATGTAATTTTACACTGTTTACGCATTTTTCAATTTCCGATGTAAAATGCGATATTTAAATTTACACCATGCTGTGGAACTAAGTTACATAAGTTTAATGTAATTTTACATTATTTATGAATTGTTCAATTCCGTATGTAAAGTACACAATATGTAAATTTACCAATAGTTTTGTAATTATATATATATATGTATAATTTATCAATTGCCAATATAATGTTTCGTCCGGAAATTAATAAATTTCATACACAAATAAGTAAAAAAGCTAGAATTGGTCTAAGACCAATTCTTATGACCAGGCACTAATAATACTAGTTTCGATGCTAACAGATACCTAAGAAATCATCATTTTAAAAATCAATAAATATTTGTAGGTATGCAGTATTTCCATGATTGAGTTTTTTTGAGCGAAATTCAATTATAAAAATACTGCGTACCTAAAAATATTTTTTGATTTTTAAAACGGTTTTTAAGCTAACTGTTAGGATCGAAACTAGTAACATTTTTTTACATGTTTTATGACTGCACTCCACAAAATCAAACTACATAGTACACTGACCGGCGACCGAATTCTGATAAAATTTTCCGTATAATAATTCATAGCAACGCATCCTGATAAATGTATGAGCATGAACAGAGTCCTGAAGGAAAGAATAGAGATAATTGCAAAAATCACTACTTATGTTTTATTGAAATTTCCTTTTTAAATATGGGGAATTCCATGCAAATTACAGTATTTTGCGGAATTTCACGCAAATTTACAGTACGATACAAAAGTTTTGTATGATTAAATGTAAAATCACAGTACTGTATGTAATTTTACACCAATTTACAGTACGATACAAAACGCCTATGTAATTAAATGTAAAATCACATAAATTATCTAAAAAATTACTTACTTTACTTATTTTTGCAATTAAAAGTAGGAAGTTTGCAAATTACGTAAAAAGTATTTAATTTCTTAATGATTATACATACATTTTAAGGGCTAGTGACTATTTTAACCATAGTAATTTTCCACAAAGTTAGTTCATGATTTTTTACGATGTACGCTGCGAACTACGCTATCTGTCAACCTACTCACCAGATTTAGTCCTGTAGGAGTTCTTTCCTTTTCCAAATATTAAAAATTTGTTCCGTGGAAAAATTTCACGTCGAACAAGGAGGTCATCGCTAATGCAATGCAGAGTTAGAAAAATAATTTTTTGGAAGACTTAAAAAGGTTTAGAAATCCATCAAGTGTAAAGTAAAGTGTATCGAGCTAAAATGGGATTAAGTGAAAAAATAAATCGAGTTTTCTTCAAAAATTCATATTTGAAGTGAAAATAAAGCATTTCTATTTTACCACAAATCCTGCTGGTAGTTAAAAAAAAAACAAGACTCGTAAGATTTACAAATGGATCTAATAAAAATGCCACCAAAGTAATAGTTAATAGTTTTGAGGACCAATATCAGATGTCAAAACTATTGCGAAAAAGAGGACTTTGGCAACTGAATCGAAAAATATCTGCGAAGCTGCGACTTAATTCAGGCACGACCTCGTAATTAACATCGTAATTCCAGGGACACACTGTGATGGGGAAGCACCGGTCCCCTTCAGTACAACTTACTAACTAATTACTAACTGGAATGCAATTTTCGAAAAACTAAGAATTTATTATGAGCAAATGCCTGATTGGTGAGGCTTTCGTGATTTTAGATTGCCTGATCCCGTTAAAATCTCGAGTTGAAATTTTTAATGTTTTAGTAGATAATATAAGGTAGAAAATAAAAAAATGAATAAAATTAAAAGTTCGTCCTACAGGATATTCAAGGATAGATATAATCTTTTAATTGATATCCTTTTATTTTTGACATGGCATTTTCCTCAGATAGCTTGAAATCCTAACTTTCAAATGAGCCATATTTTTTTATTCTAGCTTGAATAGCAACATATGTAGATTTGTAAAGAATATCAGGACCTTTTCGAAATTTTAAAATGCTATAACTTGTTTTAATTCGTATTTTGGTTTCCACCAACTCTCCAAGTATGTAAAATTTAAAAACAAAAATTGGTGATGGTCATGTCACACATGATATCTATTTGATATGGCATGACCCATATACCTCCGGAAACGTTACGGCAACGCACGTCCATATTGCGTGCACTGATATGTATATATAATAGAAATAAATGAATTTCAAATTGGATTTGTGTAGATTGATTTTTCGCGCGCCTCTATATCACGGTAACCGCACTTCACGTCCAAAACATTAATGTGTGCATCGGGCCTTAGGTTTCTTTTTAAAATTATTGTAAAAACGGCCCAAATTGCGTGGCGTGTAAATAAATTAATAAATGTTAATATTTATGAAATTATGATTAATATATTGAAGATCAAGAAAGCACTGGCTTTCTGGTCCATATCGAGATTTTAGCAAATAAAACTTGAAATTCTATATCTTCAAAAAAGGAGTTCTTAAGTGCTCAGATAGGCTCAGGACACGATTTTTAGAACCTTATTTTTCCGACCCCTTTTTGACTTCGGACACATATGGCCCCTCCCGCAAAGCCAAATCCTAATTTTTGCACTTTTTGACATATTTCCCGAAAAGTAACCTCAAATAAACACCTTTTGCGGTGTAAACAAAAAATTTAAAGAAAATTTTAGAAAAATTCACAAAAAATACACTTGAAATGTGTTTTTCCAACATTTTTTTCTGTTTTTTGTCCGGGCAAATCTTTAGATAAAATTCTAATAACATTCTATATGAACATAAAAAACAACCTTTAAATAGATCATCAATTTGTCACAACATCACTATTTTCATAAAATTCATTCATTAAAAAAGAAATCTTCTGGTTTTGCAGCAAATTGTTTATCAATTTTTAACATTTTTCTAAATGTCTTCATGACATTTTTCTTGAAAATCTATAAACCTTGACCTAAATCAAAATAAAATATTTAACTACAAAAAATATATTCCATATATAATACCCACTTCAAATCCTTTGAGAATAAATGGAAACGTCCTCAAAAACCAATCCAAATAGAATCAAAACTACCGCAACAACATCATTTCGTTTATCAAAAGCGAATTCTGAAATTTGACGACAAAAGAAAATGGAAAGCAGGAATTTACCATTCCACCTCCTTTTGTGGGGGAAGGAGAGGGATTCGCTCGACAGATAACCACAAGCTTTTAACTCCAATATCCATATATACTGTTTAATTATATCCGCTTATCCGTCAATGAATACACCACTTTTGAATTGATTCCCGGGTTGGTCCTTCCATCATCGGAGCGTTGCTACATCAAAAATTGAAACCCATTAAGCTTCTGATACTGCACGTTACAGAATTACAACGGAGGTGCAAGCAAATTCCCAGTAGCGGTCAAATCTGCACTCTTTGACGAAATCCAGAAATTTCCCTGTCGTCGACAATGAAATGGAATAATCGCCTGGACGCCGCCGTTACCGACGCTATATAGTCGATGCTGCTCTCAGCAATTCGTGACAGTAATTATTAAAAACAGAAAAAAAAAGTGACAAAAAGTAATACGAAAAGTGAAAATACGGAAAATTGCTGATTTTTCACAACAGGTAAAACAGTTTTTTTTCTGTTTTCCTCTTTTTTTTTTGAAATTTTAAATATCACAGGAAAACAGCAACCTTTCGCTAGTGAATGCACAAAATCCCACATTCAAGGGATAACAGGCCTTATCCCGCAGGGAGTCAACTTATTTGTAGTGGCCAGAGCCGTGGTCTATATGTGGAAAAAATTTTTTTTTTTTGGATGACCAATTGCGGGGTATGTTGTTTGCACTTTGATTCTACGAGAGCAACTTTTTCGCGGAAGCTGTGTTTTGTTGTTTTTTTTTTTTATTTAAATGCGCGTGGGGGTGAATATTCGATGCTGTAGGCTGTTATTGTTGTTATTTCCGCGGCTACCGCTGATGATGCTTCTGATGAGGCTTTGGGCATTTTTTTTTCGGCTGGTTGGTTGCACTAGCCGAGTGCTCTTGCAGGAGAAGCCCTGTTGCAACTCCGGAGGTGAAAAAACGCAAAGCTGCCACAATCGAAAGCCACTTTTGTGTGTTTTCATGTACAGCGGACACCGTTTAACTTTGCACACTCAATTTTTATCTCTTTATTTTGCATTTATATTCCTTTTTTTTTTTGTTTCATTTTATACATGATAATAAAACAATATAAACGTTTTCACATTTTAAGCAATTTTTTTATGCACACTATTTTTTTTCCCTTTTTTTTTATACATGGGTTGGTTATGCGGAAGGATGCAGAGCTTTCGCGTTTTTGTCGTTTCAATATGAATTGAAAAAGGCTTTTGAGGTTTTTACGGCAGTTGATTTTTAAGGATTCCTATATTTGCACTGAATTTACCGATTCGCGGTAACCACAAATCATATTAGAGTTGACCGCACAGCACAATAGATATAATCTCGTAACACATAGGGAATTTAGAGAAAGTGATGTAGGGGCAGGTATAATATATTTAAGCACACACAATTTTCTGTTTTGTGAATTAAAAAAAAAAAAAAGAAAACAACACTTTTGCCCCAAAATCTAAAAAATTTGCTTGGAAATTGGGGGGACAACAGAAAAAAAAACGAAAAATAAAACTAAAACACACCTCACTGCTATAAACACCACAAACGCGATTAAAGATATCTCAATCTTCCCTCTTTGATTTTATCCCCTAAAAAGACGGAGAATTTTGTATACGAAAATTGAGGACCAGAAACAACCGAAGCACTCCGGCAAGGTGGTTAAACTGTGAGTGAATTAAGTGCAACCGTTTTTTGGATCTAAACTTAGCGCGCTAACGATATCGTGTGTTGTGGAGACTTTGTGTATGGTCACCTCCCTGGACTATAACATTAGAGGAATGATATATATATATATATATATATCTATATACTTAGATACGTGTAAATATATCTATATATATATATATAAATTCATCAGAGGCTCCGGATATAGTGGAGCTTCATCTCTACAGATTTATATATGTACGTACATATAGTATGCATGTATCTAAATGTGTTTATAGTACCTACTTTTAATGTATCCCTCTGGTCCAGATGAGTGAACAGATAGATGAGGTATACACAATATACACACATACATAAATTTCAGCCTTGCACACAATTTACATAATGAACGAAAGAGTTGAAAATTTTAAAACAAGAAGGGTTGAGGTGTGGTATACCATTTGAGTCTGTGGAAATTATCTACATATGTTCTCCCCTTTTATTGATATGGGGATGGATATATTCCGGTAAAATTACAACAGCAGCCGAGAGGATATACCAATACACAAGTATCTGCAACGATTCGAATTAGCCCCCAAAAAGGGTTGTTTTGCGTACAGATGAAACAATGTTTTCCGTTACAGTTACCATTTATACAGCAGCGCCTACATAACTACGTACGTACCTACATTACCAATCTAAGTACGTGTGTAAAATTTACTTTTGTAAGCAACATTGGTTGGCCGACGAAAGTTAGCAGCATCCGGGAAAAAGCTTTTCTACATGAGAAACGTGATTTGAACAAAATCTGGGAAAATGAGATTTCTCATGTAAAACGGGTTGTTCTACCCTGAAATAGATTCTCTCAGTGTTAAACTCTTGCAATTACCCCTTTTTGAAGTATCCCTTGTATCTGCCTGAACTGAAATAGTTGCACTCTCTTATTCACAGTAATAGGATATATATATATAATTTTTATTTTTTTTAGAGGGATGCAATTAAGAGGTTCCTTCCCAGTAGCAAAATTTTAACTCCACGTGCGCACGTATATTGTGTTGTTTCTATAGAATATTTTATAGTTTATTTAAAAGAATGGGGAGCCTAATTGTAGGAGATTTATTTAACTTTTAATAATAATCAAAATTATCAAAGCTATTAATTTTGGAAATATATTTAAGCTTGAATCAATCTCCAGAGCAGCATGGGGAAAAAATGAAAAAAATACTGAAGAGGGCGACATTTTCAAAAA
This sequence comes from Dioctria rufipes, assembly GCA_963924295.1. Lineage (NCBI taxonomy): Eukaryota > Metazoa > Arthropoda > Insecta > Diptera > Asilidae > Dioctria > Dioctria rufipes. The sequence goes on from OZ002742.1 coordinate 21,086,956, forward strand.
TTTTCAAAATTTACATGTTTGGTAACCGAATGTTACCAAACCATCCTAGTTCCTTGTTATATGATCTAAAATGGACAACATCTCATGTAGAGTCGTATTATTGGAGAAATGTGGATGTACGGTTATATACTGGGTGTCGTCCAGTACTAATAAGATCATAATTCGGCAAAAAATTTATTATCATTTAGACACCAAAAAATATGTTTGGATTCTGGAGAGATCAAATACTACCTTATCGAAATACAAGGTGATTAAGAAATTTTTCATTTTTGTTTTTACGAAATATAGTGAATTTGAAAACCATAGGGTGAATGCTCAATATTGGAAACTCTTGACTGCTCTCATCCAAATTTATAGCGCTATTTAAAAAAAGAGAGATCTTTTGATACTACATTTTGTTACAAAAAATGGAAAGCCTGAACTCGAATAGAAGCCTAAAACTGGATGAATATGAAAATAAAATGATAAAACTTTTCTTGGATTGGCCATAGACCACGTGGCATGGTAATAATAAGAGCTGTGTTATTTCTAGCACTGTGGCACCTATATACAGCCCTTCCGCACGAAAACGAACAAAAAGTGCTTGTGTTGGACCCACTGACTTATAACAATGGACTGAGCGATTTGCTATTTCATGTGGCACAAAAAATATTGTGTTTCTGTATATCACCGATAGAGCACTCTTTAAAACGTTAACTACATAAAAATATGTAAAACTCAACCAATCAGATGATATTTTACACCCGTAAATCGAATTAAATTAAAAAAAATTATTTTCTTTTGTCCAAGTGATGTTTTAATCGCTTATAAGGAATTAAACTCATTTCGACTTTAATTTTCAAAAGTTATTCTTAACTGAATCCTGCTTATGGGCAAGAGAGACGGAGCATGGTAAACACTATCTTTACCTTATTCCTTCTGAGGTGATTGCATCTGTAGCCAACATAAAAACATCAAATGGCATAAGCAAATGTTCCAGAATGCAATATTTTCTGTTGGTAGCTCCAACTCTGCCATAGGGCGAAAGAGAGAACTGTAAAACTTGTGCCATGCTTTCCTATAGGAAAATGACAATACGCTCAGTCCATTGTTATAAGTCATTGGTTGGACCCCAACATCTCCGACTTGGATGAAACTTTCACAATTTGTAGGGAATACCTAAAAAGCTCATCCATATTTTTGACTTTCCTCTACCAGCCCCCACCCTCTCGCTAGGAGCTTAGAAATTTCGTCATTTTACAATGAAGCGTCATTTTCAAAAAATCATATCTCTAGAATGAAAATGAAGCTAAACGTTTTATATTTAAAAAAAAAAAAAAAATTAAATTGCGTCAACGTTCGCCTTCGTTTTTGAGATACGAATTTTTAAAGTCACCGTATCCCTAAGGTGACGCACTATGGAAGCACTGTACCCAGAGAAATGTATTGTTTTGTTTTGTCTACTGGGGGGCCTCTAGCACCTTTTTTTTAAATAACTTTTATCTACTCGGTAACCCTAGTAGTAAGCGTGGATGCATTTATATGCAGTTTTTTAAAATTTAGATTGAGTGAATGGGGAGCTTTCCGGTGAGGTAAATTTTTTTACGTTTTTAGTGGCTTTCAAGTGGGGTGGTAACTACCCCCCTTAGGATTGGGATTGACCAATTTGGGCCCAGTGTGAATTCAAATTAAAGCTATTTCTAAGTGCTAGTAAATGGCTATTTTTTTTTCTTCTCTAAACAGACTTTTTTGACATGAAAATCTTTAAAATGCGTCATTTTTGTGAATTTTCTTTGAAATGCTTTAGTATAATGTTTTACATATATCATGGGAAAATTTTGAATTTAGATGTTTAACCGTTATGTGGGTTTTGATATGAAATAAATTTTTCCAGTTATTTTATGTGAATTTTTTTTTTATGGAAGATCTTGCATTAAAGAGCGATAATCTTCTAAACTATTTATAGCAAAGAAAAAAAAAATACACCACAATGTTTTTAAGAGAACGTATATGCGAATTAATAGATAGATTGTGTACGGTTATATGAGTTTTTAACGAAAATATAATGACTAAAAAGTAGAAAATAAAATATATCTATTAAAAAAACCTTTAAAATAAATAACTTTCATAAATAAATTACACTAAAAAGTAAAACTCAGATTAAATCTTAAATTTGAATGGAATATATTAAGAATATTTTAAAATTCAATTCAATTCAATAATTTGCAGTTTACATATTTTACCCGAACGAGTAATATCAATCCAAAGTGTGAAATAAACAAGTAAAGCGATCGAAATACCTTATTCGTAGCAATTTAGTTTATCTTTCACCGCATTTTCTAAAAAAAAAAGAAGAAAAGAAAACTAAAGATCTACACGTTGAAATCATGGTTGTATTGAAACAAAAGAGGACAATGAAGTGGAAGTGTAGTGCATGCTAACGATACAAAAAAACCAGTGACACATTTTGGATTGTTAACGAAAATTTAGTTAATCGCGCAAAAATTCTGAATATGGTATTGGGGGTAAGTAAAAAATGTGTTGTATTTGCTACCTTAAAGCTACCAACATGCAATCTATGTTGTCATACAACCAGCCAATTCTTCAAGAAGTTGAAGAGCTATGCAACCGGCAGAACGGGCTGTGAGCTTGCCCAGCATTATTTACAGTGGGAAACTCTCCAGTAACTAGAAAGAGATTTAACCCGGCGCTAACGATGCTGGGTCATATTGACCCAAGGAAATTTAATACTGTGATATTTTTTATTTACGCTGGCCATACAGTTTGAACGTATGTGTAGCTGGAGATACAGCCCCCCTCTACTAGTACCGCCAGTGTTCTCAGTGAGACACTGCCTGTACAGCGAGTTACCAGTCGTCAAGTCAAAACGGGTAAATATGACCCAGCGTCAAAAAGGTAAAGTACAGTTTTGTTTTCAAAGTTGATTTTGCATGTGCTATTTAGGAAGCTAATAAAAGTTTAATTTATAGAATACATTGGTATTACCGTTTTTTTACCACTTATGGAAAGAGCCCTCATTAAATAAATACCTATTAAAATTATATCTTTTAATTTTGAGATATTTGCCGGTATAATTCGGGTGATAATGACCCGGTGTGTAATTGTTCGCGTAATTATTGTCACGCTATTTACGACGGGTTAAGAAACGAAGCTACGCTGCATCCAAGTGTAGTGATGTATGCAATAATATGTAGGAGAGGATATTCGAAGGACTTGAGCATATAACTAAAGAAGTTGAAGCAGACAAAGACACTGAAGAGATTATTCGGCAATTGAAAGAAAAACTCTCGAATTTTGTACACCTATATAGATAAGGCTTATAGCCTCAAAATAAAAAAAAAGTGATAGAAGAAAAAGAAAAAAATACATTTTTCTTAGTGCAGTGCTTCCATAGTTCGTTACTTAGCAATTTTTTGTATATAGATAGAAATGTATTCTAGCCATGTTCCAAATGTAGCACATGATGAAACATGACATCCCCCCCCCCCCCCCCACCCTAAAACTTTGTGAACTGTTTAGCTGTTAATTTGCTCCGAGATTACACTTTTGATTTACAATTTTCAGTTTTTTCTGCATTTAGTACCGAACTTTTCAGCATTCCCTGAATGAAAAACCACAAAATGAAATTTTTTTTTTTGGGGCACTGCAGTAATTTTGGATTTTGTTTGAGTTTTAAACAAATGTTCGTCATTAATGTCTCCAAATCTTATTGAGGTGAATATTGAATATTTAGCTTCTTCATTCTGTTGTCTCTTCTGGCTGTTTTCGGTTTTATTTCGAATACCTTCATCGTTGAAGGTCTAGTTGTAGATCAGATATAAAATGAGCTCCTTGAATCTGATGAGAGACCATATATCTAAAATCTTTTCGATTTGCTTGACGTAATGCCCGTTAAATTCTCAGTACCTTTACAATCTCTCATTGCTAAATGCAACCCTTTACCGGGGACAATTTTCAGCACAGAATTAATGAAATAATTTTAGTTTTTAAAAATTTAATTTCACTTTTATATAGATAGACCTTCATGAGTGTTGGGCAAGGATCTTTTGACATATAATTTGCTATATTACTGCATTTTTAATGAATAGGAAACATTGATTTTATTCGCGGTATAATCGAGGAATTTTTGAAGTCGGCAGTTTAGTTATCCTATTTTAAAGCACATTATTTTTTTCCTCAAGGGGAGTTAGCACCAACAAAAGCTCGCGATTTCTGTTCTCTAAAGCATAGCGGAACATAAACATATAAAAGTATGCAATTTGAAATTGAAACAAACCACTATATGTACATCCAAAGCTATATAATGGAGTGATATTCGCGAGAATTGTACTCCAAAACATATCGGGCATCTGCATAGCATTTGGATTGCATAGGCATGGCAGGATTTTAAATTTGTCCGTCGGATTTTTCGTAGATTTTTCTTGGAACTTATAAAACGTTTTGCAAGAATTTTGAGTTGTAAAAAACCGTATAATTTTGGCAATGTGCACACTTTGTCAGTTATTACCATTTTATTAACTAGATAATCAAAGAACTATATTAGAGAGTTATATTTGAATTTACCAATAACAAAATTTTCAGGTTGAGCTATGTCTGATAGAATTTTCAATTCAATTTCCCGTGGTAAATACTGTATGCGAATAAATTTTTTCTTGCTTCTAACTGTCATATCGTCGTTGTCAAATCAATATCTGGCTATGTGCACTTTTTGAAGATTTCGACATTTGGACCATTATGACTAGTTTACTAACTAAATTCTCATTTAAAAAGTCCTTTATGTAACTCTAATATAACGTATAACACAATATAACTTTAATTTAAATTATTTTTCAAAATCTGCTTTACATAATTTTTTTTTTCAAATATTTCAAAGTTATTCTTTTTGCACAAAGCAGATATTGGTTTGACAACAACGATATGTCAACAATAATTAAATTTCAAGGAAAGCAGAAAAACGTTTCACGAGTAGCAGTCGGCTGGCCTTTGGGATGCGTTGATCTGGCTGATCAATAATCTGCTGCCTTGTATGACATAGATCGAAAATCACAAAAGTGGTGAAGAAGGTTTTTTGTAACATGTACCATTTTAGTTATCTTTATAAAGGATGACGAGTGTCCTTTGACACTAGTGCTCAAGCTTAATCCGATATCCTTCAAAGGACTTATGAGCTTATGAGTGACTACACTTCCTTCCAAGAACGACAAATTGTCAAACGTAAATTTAAGAGGGAAGTTAGGGAAACGAGTCTTAGTGAAAGTATCATCAGGACACCGCATCCTACTTATTTACCGATCACATTGTATATAATTGACAACTCACCATACCTCATCAATTTTCGTTCAGTTTTCTGAATTACATAAATAGGTATATTTAAGAAATAACTCCATTCAAATTTTAAGATGCTTTATTTTTCTTTATACAGCTTCACCAAAACCTATTAGGGATTAAAATAGAAGAAAAAAAATATCGCGACTGCGTACCTACTTTAAACTATTCAAGGACAACGGAAATATCTATTATCCTTGAAAGCAAATTATCAGAAAAAGGAACTTGATTAATTTTTCCCGGAAACTTCAAAGCTTGCCAAAGTTAATAAAGTTTATTTCATGGAGATGCGATGAATACAGTCTGAGATATCAATTTTTAAAGTTATACATACTAAGAAAAATTTGCCACTTTTTTTAAATTTCAAAAGACCGTATCCAAGGTAGTCCATTCACAAATTTACACATAATTGGTCGAGTTTCTTATAAGATTATTTCTTTTTCATATTATGTACAAATCTACATTAGTTTCCATTCAGTTTTGTCTTCCTTATTCCATTATTGGATCGAATTTTACTAACACCTTCTATAATTATATAATCCTTCATTACATTTCTTTACCTATGACCAGAATAGAACTACCAAAAAAATTTCTAACCTCCCAAGGAAAAATAAGAAATAAATTAATTCCTACACTCAGCAAAAAAAAAAAACAAAGTAAGGTATTTACCAGACCTATTGTAAAATGTCGATCTGAAAAATTGTCGTAGTTTTGGAGAAAAAATCTATAGAAATTTTATAGAATTTATAATGTAGTTTAACAAATATTGTAAAAATGTATAACACGTTTCGTATAAGGAACGCAGGTACCTACGCTTTGTTAATAAAAAATGTAAAAATTACGAATATTTCGTACATATGTATTTTAGATTGGTTGCTGTCAAAGATTCGTATATATGGGAGTCCCATATACTTAACACAACGAGGTCGACTCGACAAGTGGCCAACAAAAAGTTTGGGAAAATCTCTAAATTAGTCGCCAACATAATTGACATTTCTGTGTGGACAGTGAATAACTGGCATTCATGTCATGCGGACTTCGTTAGTTTTATAAAGCTTTGGAAATTAAAAGAAAATAGTAAATAAACTAGTTATTAAAAACTTGTATAAAATTAATTTCTTTAATTGGTTTGAAAAATTAGTAATTTTGCGGAGGAACTAATAGAGAAAATGACGGTAAACTTTATGCTGTGTGATAACCGTCATCCCATGTATAAAAATCTCATCTTCTTCTTCTTTTTAGTTTTTTCTTTATGTTTTGCAATTTTAAGTATACTTATAAGCCGCATAGTCTATATTGAAGATTTTTCTTAATTTTTTCCTTCCTGCCATTTCTTTTACAATAAATAAAACAATGCGCGCTGTCAAACACATTTGTCGCGTCGCGTTCACTGTGTTCTAAATTCAACATTGTTGTGTCGCTCTCACTGTATTTTGACCTTTACACGTAGTTTCGTAGACTCACAAAAGTACAATGAAATACAGTTACTGTCTGTATCAGTTAGCTTGCATTTCAAAGTAGAGCATGATCGTTCTCCAAGCTCCCAACAAGCCTCAGGACACCACCCGCCATAAAAAACACTTTTCGATATGGGAGAAGAATATTCTTTTCATTATAGGGTCTTTGATAAAACACATAGTGAAGGTTTTATTTTATTCCGGACTGGAATCGAACCTACACTTTTAGAATCGGTCAATGATGGAGAATTGAAGAATTTTAAGAATTTTTATTTTTATTTTAACGATTCCAAATCAAATTTTTTTCTTCTTGTATTTATAATTTGATTTGGAATCGTTAAAAAAAAATAAAAATTCTTAAAATTCTTCAATTCTCCATCATTGACCGATTCTAAAAGTGTAGGTTCGATTCCAGTCCGGAATAAATAAAAATTGAATTTACAATTTATTTGTGCGCTTTCATCGTTACTGGTTAATGCCAGCTGAAAGCAACGTGGCTTAGTAGGCTAATTACAAATTGATAAATGCAAGAGGGAAAATCATCCGTCTCGTTAGCTCAGTGGTAAGAGCAGTCGCCCGGCAAGCGGAAGGTCCCGGTTTCAAACCCCGGATGAGACGGTTGTTTTTTCTTCTTGTATTTATAATTTGATTTGGAATCGTTAAAAAAAAATAAAAATTCTTAAAATTCTTCAATTCTCCACATAGTGAAGGCTTTGTCAATCAGGAAAAGTTTATATGAAAGCGATTTAACCTCTCTTATAGACAATTTATGCAAATCTTTATTTCTTAAGAAGATTTTCATCAAAATGATATCAAAAATATTTCCTTATTTACATTCTTTCATTTTTATTCATTCCTGTACTGATTTCTCATTCTTTACAGTAAAATTAGAGACATAAACTTCTTCTCTAAAATCAGTAACGCTACAATATAAAGGCTAAGAGCTAAGAACTTACTTATAGGATGACAAGCTAAATTAATACAATTTTTCCTCCACGAAATATTCTTTTATATTTAAAATATTTCTAATGAGGAAAACTATATTTTTAATCTGTAACCATGTCACTAAATTTTACAATTTTTTATCATTTTATCTTATTCAACTATCAAAAATAACACATTTTGCTCTTTCATAACTTGAAATCCTGAAGTTGGACAATCAGTTGTGGACCGCCCTGTATAGCTTTCTCTTTCCGTTTCAGCATGAACATTTCATTAACATCCAGATATCGCAGGACTTCTTTTATTAATATAATTTTTGATCCCGTAAACATAGTAAAAGTTAGTACCACAAAAGATAGAAAATCGTTCAGTCGTAACCTCCGGACCCGGAATATACAAACCATGAAGCACTACTTCAATGCAAGGATACCGGACCGGTTAGCGGTCAGCATTATGAACTTCTTGCTTTATCTTGTTGTTGGTGTTATTCCAAAAAAAAGTACAATTTTCATAAATGTGTTGCAGACGCAATTTTTTTAATCCTATTAGAAATAAAACATAATGGGCTGAGTGCAATTTGTTGCAAATTAAAGGCAAAGTTTTTAAAAAATGTTCCAATAATTTCTTTTCAGATCAACATTTTGTTAGAGAAATTTTCGAGTAGTGCTAATTTGGTAGGGTTTTCCAATAAGAGGTGTTATTTTAATTAGCCCGCTATTTCGGTAGATGTCATCTTTCGAGCTGTCATTTTTTAACATTTAACAAGTAGAAACTACGCCATTAATAAAATTGGAACGATACGTGATCCAACAACGCACTGAAATTATTAAAATTCATTATAAAAATGGTGAAAATGTGGCAGAGACGGTTCGTAAAACTCGAACATTTTTGGGTCGTCGTGAAGCACCTTGTCGGACCGCAATACAGAAATTGGTAGAAAAATTCGAGCTGTCGGGACAAGTTAGTGATGTGAAGAACAAAACCCGTGCACGTCGCTCAAGAACAGCCGAGAATATTGCTACTGTAGCCGAAAGTGTTGAAGAAAACCCAGGTTTGTCCATTCCTCGGCGTTCTTTGGAATTACGCATTCCACAAATGTCATTACACCGTATTTTCCATAAAGATTTCGGTCTTAAGGCTTATAAAGTTCAGTTAACACAAGAACTCAAGCCGGCCGATCATCAACAACGTCGAGTCTTTGCTGATTGGGTCCTTGAAATGCATGAAAATGATCCGGAATTCCATCGAAAACTCATCTTGAGTGATGAGGCCCATTTCCACCTCGATGGCTTCGTCAACAAGCAAAATTGTCGCATCTGGGGCTCGGAAAAGCCAAGAGTTATTGTTGAAAAGCCTCTCTATCCTCAACGTGTCACTGTTTGGTGCGGTTTATGGTCCCGAGGGGTCATTGGATCTTACTTTTTCGAAAATGAGGCTGGAGCAACAGTTACGGTGAATGGATTGCGCTATCGACAGATGATTAATGATTTTTTATGGGCGGAATTGGATGGTATTGATCTGGACAACGTTTACTTTCAACAAGACGGCGCTACGTGCCATACAAGCAACGAAACCATTGATCTTTTACGGGAAAAGTTTCCGGACCGTGTTATCTCTCGAAGAGGTGATCACAATTGGCCACCGAGATCTTGTGACTTAACACCTTGCGACTTCTTCCTTTGGGGCCACGTGAAAGAGAAGGTCTACGCCAACAGCCCAGCGTCGATTCAAGACCTCAAAGATGGAATTCGTGAGGCTATCGAGGACATAGGGCAGCCACTTTGCGATTTGGTTATGGAAAATTTCATGAAAAGGATATGGTCCTCTAGGCGTGGTCGTGGTGGTCATTTGGCTGATGTTATTTTTCATTATTAACAGCATACCTTCCTCTTTATAATGAAGTAAAGATCCGATCATTTATCTCAAAAATGGCATTTTGCTTTGAATATCAAAATAACACCTCTTATTGGAAAACCCTTTATAACTCAATTTGCTTTAAATTAAATATTTGTAGAAAAGCTGAATCTGATATTAATTGCCCCATTTATGATGATTTTCCCAACATACTCCTTTTCATCAAATACCCCAATTGTTGTAGGCTTTCGATCACAAAAACATGCAAACATTTTTCTTGTTTTGAAAATTCCTTAATGGTAAAGTTTTAAATTTTTTGAGAATAATTTAAGGTTAAAAAGGAATTACTTGATAAATATAAAAAAAAAAAAAAATTTAAAAAATAACTTTTCTTCTAAATTCGCACTAAGAAATATAAAATAATTTTCACTTCACTTGATAAATACCTATATCACAAAAGTTCTCTAGAGTTTCCCTTCATTGTGCATTTAATTAAATTTTTTAATTTTCTAGCAGAGGAAAGCCTGGGAATACAACTGTAATTTTGTAAGAATTTTGATATACATTAGGAGATCCAAATTCCAATTTCGAGAAATTCTTATTTACTGTAGTGTTAAAATTTGCTTTCTTTGTATACCTTAAACATTTTAAAATTTATAAATAAATTTAATATAATTTCAAAAATTAATTAAATGAAAATTGAAGGAAAACTGTATAGAACTTTTATTATGTAACTACTCATTAAGTGTAGGAAAAAATTATTTTCTATTTTTTAGTGCGGATTTTGAAGCAGTTTTATTTAAAAAGATTTTTTTTTAAATATTTTTAGTTTCATTTAATTAGAGCGGAAATTTTTAGAGTATATGTATATTCTGATTTTGTTAGAGCTTTAGAGCTCTATGGGGGGGGGGGGGGGGGGGGACCAGCCGGAGTATTCGCCCTTGGGTGGACCTTTATTTCGGCACAGTTTTGAAGTTATTAATAGTTCTGACCTCTACCTCCAAGGCTCGATCAGCCATCTTGAAAAAAAAGGTGCTCCAATCCGATCGCGATGAAAATTAAAGCTGATTAAATTCTTCATAAAAATGTATAATTCATTTTATTCATATCTTAAATATTTTTTTTTTTTTCTTTATACACTTTTGAATATAAATGTATTTTCTGTCTCAGGCTTCGACATTTTCTCAGAAATTTACTGAAAATTTGTTCACTTGAATTTTTATGTATAATGCAGGCCGACAACGGGTTTATATTTTACACCGTAGAAACAGAATCAAGAGCACAGCGTATAAGTAAAAATTGTTTCTGTGTTCACAGAGATATTAGAGAAAATATGAATAAAATGTATTATACCGATTTTGATAGAGAATTTAATGAGCTTTAATTTTTATAATTACTTTCATTTCAATTGGATCAACGATTACCGAGATATGATGAAAAAACTGGATTGGAGCATTTTTCTTCTAGATGGCGGATCGAGCCTTGGAGGTAGATGTCAGGTCTGTTACTATCTTCAAAAGTGTGCCAAACTAATTAATAGCTTTTTACGTGTTAATGTTTCTATTTGAATCATTTTAATTACTTAGTCTTAAATATATCCACACAGGTTGACTTTAAGGTACCTATAAAATATAAGTTTTAAGTAATGGAGGGAATTAAACCATGATTAATTGCGATATTTTTAATAGAATGGTCGTGGCCCTAACCAAGTTACATATTTTTTTCAAATTAAATTAAGCAAAAGACGATAGTTGATAGACCCAAAAATACTCTTAAAATTTCACTAGCTTTATGGATACCTAGTAATATCCAAAATATTTATAGTTTGGACACGAATTATGGATATTACGTTTTCCTATTTATGCGTTCATGACAGAGAAAAATTAATAATTTTCGTTACAACACAACAATTTCATCGGACTAAATAAATATTTTGCTTTCATATCACATGTGGATAGCACACTGTTAATTTTGTTACCAGTTCACACTTAAAATTCGATGCTCTCGGGAATAAGCTTCCCCAGCATCCAGAATTTTCAAAAGCTTCAGTGTAAAATGAGAGTTATCCCAAAACACGTACATTCGGCGCTACAACTACAACAGAACCTAAAAGCTGTAGAAAACTAAAAACAAAAAACAAAAACCGAACAAAAAGCTCTGAAAAAGAAGAAACACGAGATATGGATGGAATGGAAAACTCAACAGTTTCACTCGGAAAAGCTAAAATTATGCTGTGGCTAAATGTGGGTTGGGTTAGAGATTGTTTTTTTTTCCTTCCTTATTTTTGGTTTTTGTTTTTCTTCATTTTCTTTTAGTCTTGTTCCATAGTATCCCGAAAATATGGAAGCGGAGCAGCAGCCTATCCACTACGGAATCACCCAAACGACGGATATGGTTCGGACAGATAGCTTTGGTGTGGTAGGTACCTTCTCTGATTCTGTTTAGAGATGTGTAGCGCATGTTAAACATTTGTTGCTGGCTGTTCCTCTCCCTGTTACTTCCAGTGCATAGTAACAATTTCCATTATTGCTAATAATATAGTATAGGATAGAGCGGGATAGAAAACACGTGTGCAGGCGGAGCCGAAAGTAATTTTACAACGTAAACAAAACATATTTCGAACGTGGGCATTAGAGTCGATTCATGCGCGTCGCAATGCAGAGCACCTTGAAAAAGTGGTCCAGTAATGTAACGTGGCAAAAATGATGAAAAGCTATTAAAATGGCATAAAAAATTGTATTTGAAAAGCTCAATCTATATACAGTTATACTACAGATTGGTTTGCAAGAGCTTAGTTTGTAGATGCTATCAAAAATGGCGATCTGTCTAATTTCTACCAATTCTAATCTGAGTTCGGCCGCCCATTGTGGTAATATATATGTATGAGAAAAATGATGATATCAAATTGTAACAAATCAGCGGAATAAAGAAATTTTTATTCAGATTTTGTTTTGGATGATGAATTTTAGAATATTTGATGTTGAAAGAAAACAAACGTTAGAAAAAATTACACAATAATTTCAAAAAGTAAGTAATAAGTAATATTTTATTCAATTAGTGTAATAAATCTACTAAAAATCATCGGGATAAATAAATAAGGCAAATTAAATATTTAAGTATAAAAATACTTACAATAAAAATAAAAGTGAAAATTATGTCTGTTAAAGTTAAAGCTCCTTTGCCTTAACTGAGATGTATAGGCCTAGATGCACAATCTAGACCGCTGTAGAATTGAATATCGATGCTTGTATCGATACTCAAAATAATGGAGAATGGTTGAAATGCTGACCGTTCTGACTTGGCTTAATAAAAACGCACTGATTGTCGATTATAACAAAACTGGTCTATTATTTATTTCATTCAATATATTTATAATAAAATTGAACATGCGTAATCAATATTAACAATCAATACACAAATTGACCTGTAAGAAATAGGGTTCATCGACTTGAGCGATTAATAATTCACCGCAGTAAGAATGCTGACCCAGTAGTAATTCCTCTGGCGTAAATATTGTAAAAACTGCATGTAAAGCGAAAAAATGGAAATTAGCATTGCTCACGGTGGCGAATTATGATCGCTGGTTCAATAAACTTAAGAATAATAACCCTTTAAAATGCTTACGCTAGACTAAATGAAATTCTTGTTTTATCATGATTAAACTGAATGTGAATATAATTTCTAACTTAATAATTAAGATCTGGGTCATAACAATGTCAGTTAACTAGAACAGAAAAAAAGAAAAACTGTTACGTACGTACACAAATAATAATGACAGAAATAATAAGAAGAAAATAGTTAAATTAATTAAATAAACTGATCGTGGGCCTATCACACTCGAAGATCTTGCAAATTCAACAGAAATTTTTGGGAAGTTCTACTGGAGCCCGTTCTCTGAACTTTAGATGGAAGGACATTCCATTTAGTGAAAACTAAAACTTGAAATCTGAAGTTCATTTTGGATTTAAAAAAAAATAAATCTCATGCAGGATGTTTTCATGAATATGGTTGGACTACAGTTCAACTTTCATCGAATTTTTAAGATGGCGGATTAACCTACAACGATTTTCGTAAACAATTCTTGAATTGACTTGATAGGTGCATTTTACTGAGTGATCATGTCAGAATGGATCAAAATAAAAAACTAAAAAAAATTGTTTATCTTTGTTCATAAATATAAAACAAAAGAAATGTATAAAACTTGCATTGCTTGGTTGTTGTGATCAGATAATAAAAGTTGTCGATTTAGTTTTAAGTAAAAATTAGTTTAAGGCAATTTCTAAGCTCTCTGTGGCATAAAAAGGATTCTGTCTTGTAGTTTTCGGGTACATATATGTAAGTACGTAATAAAATGCAAAGCTGTGATACAAAATATTATATATATTTATTAATATTTGCAGACGTAAGACAATTCGTCTTTCGGTATTCGTGAGTATGTAGTCGAGTAATACATGACCATGACGATTACTTAACTAGTCATTTTGTGTAGAAGCTGATGTTCTTATTCCGATTTTCCTATTAGTGTCAATGAGAATTATTAAAATAGAGCGTTCAATTGTACACGAAGTGAATGACCAAGAATAGATATGCGTGCTATCAAACAAGGCGCAGCGAAATAATTCTGACTTCTGAAATTTGCCATTATTGCATTTTCATAAAGTGAAATAAGGCTAGATTTCAACGTTCGGTCATATCATACTTTTACAAAGTGAATTAATGCCGAATGAATTTGTGAAGTAAGATCAAACAAGTAATCAAACGACAGGTATTTGTTAGAAGAAAGGGTTTCACCGATTGAAGTGTTTATTGATCGTACTTAATTGAGGCGACAAGTCTGTGTCGGTTCGCACATTTAGAAGCACTTGATTAAGTATTTTATAAACATAGCAGAATTCATTTCCGTTTGGAGTTAGGGCACATCCGCTACATTTTGCTACTTGGGAGAAAATAGACTTTCCACAATCCTGCTTGTTCAAGGCCTCAAGAGCGGCTGTCATTGGAACAGCCTGAATTCATCCTCTCGAGAACTATAACATTGGCTAATTAATCTTCTGGTTTTGAAGCAAATCTCAAGACAATAAAATAAATGGCCCTCGGACAGTCTGAGCTTTACCCTTTGCGAAGAGAATTCACCGATATTGCCATAGGGCAAGCAAATTAGTTAGATTTCCACTAAGACAACAAAGGGAAATTCCGAATTTAGGCCCGATATCAAGAGACATAAGAGATGTCTTACACTATGCATTATGATCAACTGAAGATATTTTATTGAGAATGTTTATTTCAATTAAGCGGGACAGGTTTAGGGGTGTCCAATTTTGAGCTAGTACATTTTGGAAAATCTAGTACAGAATCGAATTCCTTAGGTTCTGAGAAGAAGTTTGAGTACCCACACCCCTATTCTCGGAGGCTTAAATACTTAGTTTATAGTATTTCTTTTATTTAAATACAGCTGAGGTGCTAGATTTTTCGCACCTTAGATCGGTTCTAACTCGGTAGGATTAAGTCCGATCGGTTCACTGTTAGCCGCAGATCATTACCAGCTAAAACTCTTAAAAGAAAATTTTTCTCTGCATTCTTTTATGATGGGGGTAGAAGACCTCGACGAGGGGAGGTTTGGTTCAAATACGGTATGATGCATATCCAAATAAAACTCTCGCCGAGCACTATGAGGTGGGATTCAGAAAACTTACTCGGGACGTTTTTCTCGCTGAGAACCCCATTTTCATTCACACTGGGTCATACATTGGGTCACACACACCCTAGGTACTACATTTTGGAAATATTTTTTGCAGTTCTTTCTTCCGTTGCCATTAGTTGTCTATTGTAAATATTTTTACCATTGGAAGTAATTTTCCACGACGCACCAATTCCGCGCGATCATGAGGAGTCCACCTTTTCAGCCAAGCAAGATGCTCAAGATACATCTGATCACCAAAACTATCCTCCGCTTAATTAAAATAAACATTGTCAGTAAAATATGCTCAGAGTATCATAATGCAACGTTTAAGATATCTCTCATGTCTGTTCATGTCGGGCCTAACGTTGTATGATAAGTGGACATTACCCTGTGGATATGATAATGCTTAAAATCTAAGTTTTAGAGGTGGGCTATATTTTAAAGAACGAAACATCAGAATATCATATTTCATTTTCCACCATACGGCATTTCAATTAAAGACATAAAATATCGAAGTGAAAATCAGTTGAGATACATATTGACAATCATCAGGTTTATAAAAATAATACACCGACATTAGCAACAATAATAGGTTTTAATATTCGTAAAATAATAAATATCTCCAATAAGTTGTATACTTATTATTAATAATATTATATAAAAATCTTAATCCTTAATTACTATACATAAAATTAATATTAGCAAAACATGATCTGATGTTTCTGTTCCAAAGATGGAAAGATCTTGAAAAAGATGAGAAAAATGGTAAATGACTTAAAAGCCATTTTTAGGGTTCCGTATCCAAAGGGTAACAACGGGAACCCTATTACTAAGACTTCGCTGTCCGTCCGTCACTAGGTTGTATCTCATTAGCCGTAATAGGTAGACAGTTGAAATTTTTACACAGGGTGTATTTCTATTGCCCCTATATTAACAAATAATAAAAATAAATTTCAAAATTAAAGGGGGCCCCATACAAGAAACGTGATTTTTTCGGCGTTTTTTTCCTCGTTTTATTCTCATTCATTATTATTATCATAAATAGGAATTTTTTTTCAAACGATTTTTAAATTACAGCATAATAATAATATTTTTTTCAAATGACAGCATTATTTTTTTCACATGACGCCTACTCTCATTCGAAAAAATAAATAAAAAGTGCATAGTGATAAATTTTGTATGATGGTACGGAACCCTTCGAGCGCGTGTCCGACTCGCAGTTGGCGGGTTATTTGTCCTTACTCTAGAAGAAATGGAGGTAAATGCACTACTTTAATACATGTAATAACCCAATCTTTTTGGGACAACCTTGATCTTCAGTAATCAACCGAAATATGGGTTAATAGGGCTAATTATGAATTATAAATTATATTGGAATCTGCAGCTAAATACTGTCGTAAGGAAAGCCCAAAGATTATTCTGGGCTTAGGACGATGTATTCGAATATAATTACATATAGGTCCGATATAAGACCAATGTTAACTTATGGGGCGACGATTACATAGTGACTTAGAGCTAAGGTCAATATGGTTAAGGTCAAATTGAGCAAAGAATGGCTTGTCTAAGCATTAGGGGTGTAGTGCACATAACACTGTCCAAGGCAATAGAAACAATGGTGAACCTCACATCTCTGAACCTGAAAGTGGAGTTGTGGCAGTCAGTGCTGCTTACAGCATCATGTGGCAGAGCTTCTTATTAAGGGATTACACCACCTTGGCGTTTGGAAAAATGGGTATAAAATTAAAAGCAAAAACGCAACTATTAAATATATAAAATAATTTTTATTTTACACATATACATACTTAGTAGTTTTATGAATAATTTAAAAAAAAAAAACTGTAAAAAAATTTCGAAGATATGAGTCGTCAAGTAATACCATATTTTAAAACTCCTTGCTCATTTAAGAAGGTAATACGTAAGATATAGCGTAGGATAATTTTTTAAAAAATTTTTTTGTAGAAATGACAGCTGTTTGAAAAGAATACTGAATTTTATTGAAATTTTGAGTTTTAAAAATTTATAAAAAATTAACGCCGTAACCAATCAAAAAACTCCTATGCTATATTTTAGGTAATATTAAAAAGAAAATCTGGTTAAATTTTATCAAAAACGATTGAGTAGAGAGATAATTTGCCCACCAGTTTAAAAAACGTAGTTTCGAGAAATAGCGCAAAAGGAAAAACAAATACTCTCTGTCGGGCTCACTTCTAACTGCTATAAATTCGGAAGGGATTTGAATTTTGAGATAGTTAAACGCTTAAAATATTCTTAAAAGTATAAGCAATTTATCTAGACAATTTTTTTTTCAATTTTGATAACCCCTTAAAAGCCTTGGCAAAAGATACGCTATAATCGTATAGGTCTTCGAGGCAATTCCTGCACTGGTTATGTTATCAGATTATATGCCAGCAAGACTCTCGTAATTTCAATCATCCAATATAATGGTGATGGACCGAGAAGCTTGGAAATTTCCCGAATATCCTCAGGGGGAGTTCGTCTAGAATATACGGATGGATGCAAAACTGGTATGAGTGTCGTCGGGACCGGGATGCCGAGCGCTGTACCTAGGTTTAACACATCACTGAGGTGGAGGGTATGCTACCAAGTTTATGCCATACTTTTCATATCAATAGAAGCATATTTTTATTCTTCAGTGAAATCAAAGATGATGTGGGAATGCCAAAGCGCCTTTGGAAAACTAGGGAGAGAGCCTTTGAGGTATAATACAACGGGCATTAGACTTTTAACTGGCCACTATTAACAAAGGAAGCAACTTTCCACTATTGGCTTGACCACTGATCCTTACCAGCAGGATGGAAAATTTGAACAAGGCTTTCTACGTTGTATATATTTCAAGATTTCTTTACAGGGGTAACTCGGATGATAATAACAAGCTATTGCATATCCTTTAAATATGCTTAATACAAATTTATTTAAATAAATAAGTAAAAAGAAGATTTGGTAATTTTCTTAGAAATATTTAAAATAAATTTAAATTAATTAATTAAGTTTTATCTGTCTATAGTTAGTAAGGATTAACGCAACTACATTTAACTCAAAATTTTAAGTATTAACAAAATAATATCGAAAGTAATGTTTATCAAAATTTCAGTTGACTAGAATGAGCTTCCCTAGTGCAAAAATAGCTTAAAAAACTGGGTCCTTGAGTAAAAAAATGGATAATATATAACTGAAGAAGCGTTAAGCTAGTTTGGTCAGTTAATCGCAACGGTGCGTATTCACCAAATAGAAGATTTTTTTTTTTTAGATATTTAGTTTTACCAATACCAATATGTTACATATTCTTTGGTTTTACGATTCTAAATTAAAATATTACATACGACAGATAAAGGTATCTGCCTCGTTAACTTAGAGAAGAAAGCGGAAGTTCCTGTCTTCAAAAACCGGACAGGGCGACTGCTCTGTTGTCTTATATTTAAAAATTTAACTTACACTCTTAAAAATAAAAATCTGAAAAAAATACTTCTATTCCATTTATGGTCGATTCTAAAAATTATGGGTTCGAATCCCGTATGGGTCCACAAGATAAAAGATTAATAAAAAAAGATAGTATCAATTTTTGTTACAGTGTTTATGGTCATCTGATATTTTAATACAATGACCAAATAATTTATAAAATACTTACAATAACACAATATGTATTTATAATTCACTACAAAATGCGACTAAAGTATAGAGCACAGATTTTTATGAACTCTATACTGGTTCAGTTAGAAACGTAGTAATAACAACTAAGTTTCCTACAGATCTCTCAAATTGCTAGGCACCTGCATATCCCAAAAATATCCCAATTATCGAAAATTTATGAAGCACAATATCTCGTATTAAGGAATTAGAGAAAATTCTGGAGTCAAAATGTGATTTTGTAAAAAGTCTAGCAAATATATATCGAGATTATGTAGATAGAGAGTTCGAAATTTAATTTTTTGAAGTTTATATTTTTGGAATTTTGTTTGGAATTCTGAAAATGGCAAAGAGTACCTCCCAAACCTCGCATATAATTATTTAAGATAACAGAATATTTATTTATTTATTTAGAACTTCATCAAAAATCTGATTACTAAGTTTAGAAAAGAAAAGAACAAAAAGTATACATAACAATAATAATAAAATAAGAAAAGTTGCTTTAACTAAGCTGATCTCTTATTTGACTTTTTAAAGATGAAAGTGTTTAAAGAGACGAGACAGTGATGAAATCGGCTCGTGCAAACCATAGTTTATACTATACTGACGAACGACGAAGAGGTCGTTGTTCCGAAAGGAGTGCACAGGAATAGATATATTGAAAGCATATAAGATCTCAGGGGAATTTATCGCTCCTTGTATACACTGAAACGCAAAAACTACTCTGGAAACTTTTCGCTTATTTTCAAGAGAATCCAATGGAAAGAGTTCAGGCTTATCAATATATGAAGGTAGAATAATAGGGTTATCCCAATGAAGTCCACGCAGAGCAAAATGAACGACTCTCCACTGCACGGCCTCAATACGACTTATGTTTACAGCATAAAAAGGAGACCAGACCGGACTGGAATACTCCAAAATAGGTCTTACGAATGTGCAGTAAATGACCTTCGTTATGAATGGATCATTAAACTCTTTTGACCATCTGTTTACAAACCCCAGAGTACCATTAGTCCTAGCAACGATTGTATTAATATGACCCTCGAAGGAAAGACGAGTATTAAGGAAGACACCAAAATCTTTAGTGTTGTTAAGTCTAGTTAATAAGCATTCATCTAAAGTATAATTGAAGTTCAATGGCCTCCATTTACGAGAAAAGGACGTAGCAGTATTTGTTGATGTTGAGACGAAGACAGTTAATAGCACACCATTTATGAAAGGTGTCTAATTCCAAATTTAGAATTCCACACTCGGCATCGTCAGCATAGCAAAGTATTCTAGAATTAGTTAAAATCAGAAACACATCATTAATGCAAATAATAAAAAGGAGTGGTCCGAGATGACTGCCTTGATGAACACCAGAAAGAACTTCGCGAGATATAACTCGCTGCGTATGATCCGATAAATAACATTGAAGCCAATTAACAAAGGCAAAAGGAAAACCAAGAAGAGCTAACTTATGAATAAGTATTTTATGATTGATTCGGGCAAAAGCTTTACTAAAGTCAGTGAAAATGCAATCAACTTGCTTTCCGCTTTCAATAGCGGAAATGCACAAATTAGTAAACTCTAACAAATTGGTCGTAGTAGATTTTCCCTTCATAAAAACATCCTGAAAAGAGCGCAACAAAGGCTTGCAGTGAAAGTACAAAACATCGCAAACCATGGCTTCAAATATCTTACCAATACAACTTAAATTAGCGACGGATCTGTAGTTAGAAATGCCGCGCTTATTACACTTCTTGTGCAAAGGAATACTCAAAGAAAGCTTGCACTGTTTCGGAAAAACACCACAAGTTGAAGATAAATTAAATAAATAACGCAAAACAGAAACGATGGACGTAGCACAATGTTGTATGAGCGTGGAAGGAACGCCATCCGGACCAATAGAAAAACTATCAGCTTTGCTGGAAATGTACTTGGAGGCAGACGCTTAATCGAACAGCAGGTCTTTAGGTTGAAGAGAAGTCGTCAAATGGGTAAAATCGTTATAAATAATATCACAGTGGTTTTCACACTCGCACTTAGAGTTCACAAACAAAAATTGATTAGATTCTGTACGCAAGGCCGACCTCATTCTATGTACATAATCGTTATACGTATCAGTCGTGTACGAAATTAGAAAAATTACGTAATCAGCATCGCTCCTTGAGGAACAGAACCTCTTCCTTGCTTTATTCCTCAAATTTTGAATATGCGAGATTAAACATAAAACCGAATGCAGATTAGACGACGTATGATTGTTTTTATACCCTAGATGAAATCTAAAGGGAATACTAAGCTTTTCATTCCGTTTGTAACATCTCGAAATAAAAACGGATTGGACACCCACGCATAATATTAAAATTTATTTTGATTGTTGCATGTCCATCCGTCCGTCTGTCCGTCCGTCTGTGCGCACGATAACTCGAGAACGCGTGTACTTAGAGAGCTGAAATTTTGTAGGCGGACTTTTAAAAAAAAAAGTAAAATTAAGTTCGAAAATGAGACAAATCGGGCAATTGCCATACAAAAATTTCGCTTTCCACTATATATTTGAACACTGCTGAGAACGCGTCGACACAGAGAGCTGAAATTTAGTACATGGTGTTTTTATAGTAAAAAAAAAAATCTACATTGGACTAAATCGGGCAACTCCTACTTGGTGTTGCCATATCAAAATGTATGTTTTTTATATATGTACTGTGAAAACAATCACTCCTAAACATTTTTATTGTACTAAAAACTTCTTCAGGATACGAAATCCTATAAAATTGGTTATAATCAATTTTTCTGTCCGACGAACCGTTTTAGAAATATATCCTCTTCTGTACGCTGACATTCTCATGCAGCAATAGATCAATCTCTGCTGGCACAGAATGATAAGTTTGGAGCTAAAGTTCTGGCCTTCTTCTCGCCGCCAGTGTTATTCTGTCGACTGCATTTAGTATCTGTCAGGTTCAGTCAGCGCACACAACTTAGTATCTAGATTGTTAATGAGTATTCTAAGCAGCTTTGCTGATACTCGACATCCAGCCAGTTTTTCTATCCTTACTGATTGGTCTTCCAAAATTCATGAAAAATTTATTAAGACTTATACTCCACCAGGCCGCCATCGGCTTCCATCAAATACCCTTAAAATGGAGCACGAAGTTGACCTTTCGCCGTAACCAGACATCTAGAGCCGGATTCTGTAACACAGAGAATTGGGGAATTTGGAGATGAAAGCCTACGATAACGAATAATAGTTTTTGGTGTTGGTAGAGGGTTAGTTTTTGTAGGCGTAAACTTTGGATCTGTAAGTGGAAACAAAATCCAGAGAAATAAATTTAGCAACAATGTATGTGTGGGTGTTAGGCTATTTTGAGAGGAATCGGCGGTAACATTTTTCGCAGTATTGACGGTCGCCTAACTCTGTGTAGGAGGATTATAGAGCAATGGGGTTTATCCGACGGATTTAGGGTGTAGAGTAGTTCAGATTGTGATGAATAGTTAAAATTTTGTTGTTTATTTAGAAAAAAGGCAGATCGCTGCCGAACTTACTTTTGATGGCAGAATATGCCGCTGTTTTAATTATAGGCAGAGTATGCCGATTTACTTCAATATGGCAGAGTATGCCGCTGTTTTAATATTTAGGCAGAGTATGCCGATTTGTTTTGTATGGCAGAGTATGCCGCTGTTTTAGTGAGAGATTAAAAGAAGGTCTTCATGATCAAAATAACTCTGATTTTCAATGACCCATGCTTGCTTATTTATACAATTAGTTTACATAGAAATCAATATGTGCCATAATTCTAAAAGGGGGGAGTTATTGCCAAATTGCAATAAATGAAATTATAAATCATAGTTGCAGTGTCAACAATTCAGATCACTGAACTTCTTTATGATTCATTGATTGATTTGTTATAGCGATGACCGCAGACACAATTACAATTGAACATTTTACTTGCATAACGAAATTTGCGTGTGTTTCTGTTAAGGTCGAGCAATTTGTTTTGTTTTTATTTTCTTTCAATTATCGTTTCGATAATTGTTTATTTTCCTTGTCTGTGGTCATGGCTTTACAGTGCTTTGGTTCGGTATGTAATCTTATCTATTTCAGGTGACATAAATTTGAATTGAAAGGTTTATATATACATACATTACAAGATAGTCGAAACATTTTTGGATTTCCGGTTTGGGGGAGGGGTAGGAGGGGGTGGGCATACCATACCCATACGATTTGTCCAAAATATGTCATGTTTGGTATCAAATTAAATAGGGAGGTGTAGTTTGATTTCGATGATTTAAACGTCATAACTAACTTCTTAGTGCTGAAAGAAGGTTTTTTCTGCTTGGATCATTACACCTCAGTTCCTATATTTTGCACATATTTCTTCCGTTCATTCTTTCACATCCATTTGTAGGCTTGTGAAGTGAATTTCCGCAATTTACTAGTTCTTCATAATGATGAGTTGAAAGTATGTTTATTTATTCATCCATAAACGATTATTTCCGTTTTTAAAAAGGACTTTCTTCAGTTGTTTATTATTTATCGGACTCAAAAACTAATTACATATCTATTCAGGGGACAAATTGTAAATTCGAAATGCAATTTCATTCAAACATAGAAACACTAAGATCCAAAAATGTCTGTAAATATTGCATGGATTCTCATAATTTTCTGTTTTGTTTTTAATATAGCCAGGACATGTAGTGAATCTATAATTTAATTCGAAAATTCCTTGGTACCTTCACAAAATATAATAAAAACAGGCAATATTGTCAGTTGGGGCTCTTCTTCTTACTTTACGACAACTACAACAGCTGATTTACAGAATTCCTAGTGGAGAGTTAAATAATCAAAAGAACTCTCATCTCCGCAACTCCGCAACTTGCTCTGTTCCAGAATACGCTCGTAGTTAAATAAATAACACAACTGAGCAATTCTTCACCTTTTTACTAAATTGGGCATGACATGAAAAAAAATTGCGTTTGAACTTAAAAGAATGAATTGTAATTGAGTCCAATTTTCGACTCGTGTAATTAATATCTTCTCAAGCTTTGATGGATTAAGTTGTGAACAAATATTTATTCACCAGGGGTCAATATTGAAGTCTTAAATAGGAAAAAGCTCACTTCTCATTTACCCTAAGATGTCCGTGTTTTATATCTTTTACATTTTTAATTGACGCGGCTTGGAATAAACGCACATTCCCTGACATCTTTTCCTTCCTGCTTGAGCCACTATATTGTAGGATTCACACAAAATTAATTTGATCTTCGGCGATCAAGACTGGAATTTTTGTACTCTAAAGTTTTAGTTCTGTTCACAAAACTTTGATTTTTTTAAATTTGTTCAAAATAGGAAATAGAGCGTACCAATTCCGGTTGTGGTATGTATTGAGGAAATCGGCTTCGCATTGGATTATCACACACAAATTTACCGCCCACCATTCCTATTACTTAGATCAATTTTAAAAGTTATGGTAAAAAATTAATCGAACTTCCGCCTAGTACATTTCATGAAATGAAAAAATTTTGAAGACAAATTACCCACCCCGCATTTTGTAATTCTACGCATAACTATCGTGGACAACTAAAAAAGAGCTATATGTGGACGGAGAACACATCTGACCATTAGGGGAGCTACAAATGATGGTCATTTCAGCAAAACTGTGACACAAAAAGGAAAGTTCCATATCCGAAGAGGGTGCAAACACGCACAGTAAAGTTGATTTTAATGAAAATGCTTTCCTTGAATTGGAAAAATATTTTGAATACTCTAAAAGCCCACCTACCTACCTATCTACCTAACTACTCTGCTGACCGGTCGTATATTCTACTAAGTTGACTGTATATTTCCTTTAGATAATCCCTATCGAGACATCACAAGTATCCTTAATTTAAGGATGTTATATTCAGGAGAAAGAAATTACCGTAGACCTTCCTACTTACATATATACATACATACATAAGTATGTATGGACTGTAACAGCACTGGGCTTTGGTCATTTATTTGAAAATTTATGAATGCCTTTGGCTTGGGCAAATAGTCCTTTTCGAATATTTTAAAGTCCCCCCTCTGAGTAAATTTCAGATTTAATGTGGAGACGAGTTAAGACCTAAATATAGGGCTGAGGGTAGTTAAAATTAATTTATGCGGCTATTTGCTTAGTCTGCTTAGAGAATTTATTTTCTTCAAATGGAGAATTTCTGCAAAATGTGATCCAATTTGGAGTGAACTGATGCGTCGAGCGGTGCAGGCGAACCCTTTGTATTCTTTAGGTTTGGACATAAATTCCTTTATAGAGGAAACAGTTGGCATATAACTATGAAGCGAATTGAAGGAATTTTGTTTATATTTTGGTTAATGCTTTCGATGAAGTATTTGCTGACTGAGCAAATAAATTTTAAAATTGGGGTAGATGAGACTAAAAACGCATCTTTACTTAATTTACAATTTAAAAAAATTTATGATCTGTAGTCGCAAAGAATGCTGCTTTATATTCAAAGAGGAGACACCTAACTAAAAAGAGAGGTCCATATGTCAAGACAATACCGACAATACCACTACCAATACAAAAATAAAATTGAAAGTAATGTAAGCCTCCCAAAAAATTTTTATATCGGAGGACTAAAGATAAATATTCATGAATTTTGTAATAATTAAAGCATTTGTGTGTGAATTCCCAGTCGCGTTTGAAGTTGCAGTTCCTATTGTGAGTGTACATTACTTTTTAGGACATCTTTTGCATATTCGAGTCTTTCCAAAGATTATTTTACAAATGTATGTTTGATAATACTCGGTAAAACTTTCCACAAAATTACTTCATTATTGCGAGTAAACTAATAAAAAAGACACTTTTCAGTTAAAAGAGCAATCACAACTACCAATAACCTCGACTTGAAAGTACAAAAACACTAAAAAGCAAGATGGCTCAGTAAAAAAGGGGTCACTTTACAGTTTTAAGCAAAAAAAAACAAATGCTAAGGAAAAATAAATTTTTGGTGTTCACAGAGGAGAGGAAATAGTTCAATTTAGAAACAGTAAAGAAAACAAAATTCATTTTGAATTAACGTCGATTTGGTAATCAACTGAAAATCAATGAAACCAGCTTCTTCATAAATATCATAGATGTCGCATATTTTAATAAAACTATATCCTAACAGATGGCATATCAATGAAAGAAAGACAGTTTTTTTTATGACACAAATATTAACTGCGCACGCAGGACATTTAATTTTTAGCAATAATTCAAGATTTTGAAATTTCAGATATTTTCGTTGGATCAATTTTTATATCATTTGTTTTTATATTAATGGCGGGTTTCACAGTTCAGGCTTAAGAGGTTGAAGTTTTTTAAATAAAATTCCTGTTAGTATGTATTCTCATTTCTTTAGATTGTGACAATATTAGAGAGATAAAGCCTAGATCTAGCAAATAACATCGAGATTTTTCATTTTTAGTGGTGCTTTTTTTAATTATTAGTACTTGTTTTTTCTCCCGATATTTCACCGACAAGAAATTGCAATATTTCGTGGAAAATTGTTGAAATACAAAGCAAAAAAATTTAGAACAGTTAATTCTCGTTAAAAATTTTCAATTGCTTTGAACTGCAAACTCTCATTTTGCGTCTTAAATTCTCGTATGTTGGGTTTCCGTCTTTTACGCTAGATGTCTCTCATATAACTTGTGGTCTAGGTCAGGCTAATTTTATATGAATTTTCTCAGTTTCAGGACACAAACCTACGTATAGTAAATATAATTGCCTACAGGCTAGCTGGTATTTAAATTGAAACTTTTGCTGAGTACTGACTCCTCGTAGGCCAGAGCTTAGCTAAGCCACGGGTGTGGCTTAAGCCCAGAACTTAAGGCTAGTAGGTTTCACAGTACTCAGTAAGCAGAGGCTTAGTTAAACCGCAGATAAAAATATTTAAGCTGTCAGCACTGCTTTAATTGTGAATTTTTAAGACGTCAAAATAAAATATTGGTATCACTCGTTTGTTTAAACTGTGCGCAGTTTTTACCAGTCAGTCGAGCTTTTTATTTGTGAGTGTCCAAAATCATCATACCCGTAAGTTTCAACAGTCGGAACCGAGAATAAAAATCAATGTCATCCCATTTCTCGATATGTTTCGGGCGCCTTCTTAAAATTTTTCATGTGTCACATGGGTATTATATTACACATTTCTTTATCGCTTATATCCTCTGCATTAGATAAATACCTAAAACGTCAAATGGAATGTTGACACTAGCTGCCAAACAGTATTCAAAAGTGCTAACTATAGATAACTGTTTTTCGCTTGGAAAATTTCATTATAAGGCTGAACTAATATAGAAGTATACGTAAGTACATTTACTTACGTAAAGCGAACGCGCCCTTTAATTTAACAGGCGTACACAAATTAACTTTAACTCGTCTGAGGGGAACTTTCGTTAAGTTAAAATATCCAATTTTCTGTAAGTAAAGTGTAAATCGCTCATTCCGTAAGAATGTGATGTGTCCAAATAATTAAATTATTACTAAATGTTTAAAAGTGTAATGTAAAAATTAAAATGGAAAAAAATGGTACTGCGAATTAATAGAAACCATAAATCTTCAATTAAATCAACTTCCATTCGTTAATTTTATCACTTTTACCACTTTTTAAAATTTAACACAGAAAATATCAAGATAATAACTCTTACGGAATGTGATATATATTTAGGCTATAAATATAAATTATGCGTAGGCCTTAGTTTCGTTTAATTTCGTAAAGTTATTTACTTCTATTGTAGTTCAGCATTTAGTTTTAAAGTGTAACTTTTGAAATATATACGTTCGTTTAATAACAAGAATTATAATATTTAGGCAAAATATAAATTTAGCAATAATTAGCATTGTGTTTCACATCAACATCTGAGGCCTAAGCCTTCAAGACTTAAGTTAAGCTTGCGTTAAGCCAGTGATGTCACTTAAGCCTTGACTGTGAAACCGAAATATTTATTAAACCTTGGCTTAAGCCATTGCTGTGACTTAAGCCTTGACTGTGAAACCGGCAATAAATGAATTATGCGATATAATTTTTTGGTTAGTAGAGTTTCTTATTGCAGTCAATACGCAAAACAACGCGAAATAAAGTGTGGACGTCATTAGCAATTTACTGTGCCCGAAGCAATTAATTGAATCACCAAGTGGATCGCTCGCTGGGTTGCCAAATTGGAAAAGAAATCAAGATAAGTCCGATTATGGTTTGCATAGCCCTTGATTTGTTCATATCACCAAAGAACTACAGTACTTAATTATTTGTTATTTAAGTGTTACCGTTTATAGATTATAGTTTATATATTACTTTTGTCTAATTACAAATTTCTTCTCCAAATTACTAATTTTTATCCTACTGAAATTTAAAATAAATGGTACATAAATATTTTAAATATATTATTATTATTAAGTGTAGTTACTAGCACGCCCGTTTCTCTAAGTTTAGGTCGTTTTTAGGATTCCGTACTACAAAAAGAAAAACGAAACCCTTATAAGATTCCTTTTACGTCCGTTTGTTTGTTTGTATGTCAAAGACGGTTTTCTTAAAATGTGTAGGAATTTGAAATTTAGGAAAATGTTAGATTTTTGTAATGGGCATATTTTCGGATTAGCCAAAATTATAAAATATTTATTTATTAATTTTTATTGCGGTGAGTTGGGCTCACAATATAAATCATTTTATGTATCATGTGAGGTATATTTGAAAGGACTACCTTTATTTCAAAATTTTTGGTGACACTTAATTATACGCTAAAATGTCCGTCTCCCCACTAGTCTAAAGGTAAAATTTTGATATTATTAGGGTTGGTAGGCATTGAGTCATAGATAACAGGAAAACTATCGGTTTTTTCGTCAATCTCATACTAGCTAGAAGAAATTTTTTTTTGCCTTAATTTATAACAGAACTCTTACTAAGAAAAGCAACTCTTACAAGATCACTCTTGTGTCCGCCTATTTGAATATTGTTGAAATTATACAGTGTTTAAAAAATATGAAATATAGAGCTAACTTAAAGAGAAATACAATAATCCATTACGTTTTTACTGATATTCCAGGATACTGTGGCACAATTTAATCGTGTTTCGATTATTAATTTTGATGATTTATTTAGTTTATTTATTTAGAGAACAACTACACAATTAAATCTATCAATTTATAATTATGTGTAGGAACTACGAACATTCGAAAAATGAAACTTAATACTTAATAATACACTAATATTTATATATATTTAATTAAGATATTTTTTAATTAATACATATTATGTATACTAAGTAGTAAATAAAGAAATTACATTATTGAATAAAGAATATTGCATATTTTACTGTTGAAAAAAGTTATATAATAAGGATCAGAAATTACGTCCATTGCTGGTTCTCTTTATGTTATTTGGGAGAGCGTTCCACAGTCTCGCAGATTGTACCAAAAATTGAAAAATTGACGTTCAGTAGTCCGATATTTGAAACTCGGCTGAATTAAATTAAGTGTTCTTGATGATTGTACAAAATTAATTTTATTAAATAAGTAAATGGGCTTCTGGCTATAAACTATATTCCGCAGAAACAGTAGTATTCTTACTCCCAAATACGACTTAAGTGTACATCCAAAGATTGACTTTATATATGGAGAGACATGGTCATAGCGCTTCAAACCAAATATGTAACGAATAGCAGAATTAAAAGCAACATTTAACTTTCTCCAGGTGGTAGAATCGAGTGCATAAAAGATCTCACATCCATAAGTTATGAGAGGCACTACAAGTGATTTTACTAAAAACATGCGGGTATTTTGAGGAGTATATACTGCAGATGCTGAGAGCTTGCGGAGGGTAGCAAATACTCTGCAAATAACACGGTTAATATAAGAACTCCAGCTTAAAGTTTGGTTGAATACTATACCCAAGTTATTAACGGATTTGCTATATGGGATAACCTCATCAGCAAAAAATAAATAATTAATCTTCAAAGCAGGGAAAAAAGATGTATCAAGCTTAACTTTAAATATAACTATTGAGGCGGACTTTGAAGGGTTAAGACTTAGCTTATTCTGCAGTGCCCAAGAATGTATGTGCATAAGATCGGTATTGGCACAGTGTACTGCATCTTCAATAGATTCCAGTGGCTTAGAGATATAAAGTTGAAAGTCGTCAGCATACACATGAAATTTACAATGTTTGACTACCAAGGTTAAATCATTAATGGCACAGTGAACAGTAATGGGCCTAAAATTGATCCTTGAGGAACCCCTGCAAGAACGGGAATAAAATGAGAGGCTTTATTTCCACTAACAACTCGCTGCTGGCGACCACTAAGGTAAGACATTATAAGCTTACAGCCGGATGAGGAAAAATTGAAGTGAGCTACGAGTTTATTAAACAAAACTATGTGATCCCCAATGTCAAAAGCCTTAGAGAAGTCCAGCAGAACAAGTACTGTCGCCATATTATAATCAATTGAATTACGAATGTCATCGGATATTTCAATCAAAGCAGTTGTGCAACTATGCTTAACTCTGAAGCCAGATTGATATTCGGATATCAAGTTATTATTTTCAATATAACATATGTGTGATTTGGTTATGCAGTATTTTCACAGGCAAATTTGGATTAGACTTATTGTGAAAGTTTTTTGTATCGAGAGGGTTTGGAACTGAAGAACTGACAGTGTATTAAAATTGAGAACCCGGCAGTGGCTTAAAATTGAAGACCCGGCAATATTTTATAAAATCTTAATTAAAATAGGATTCATCCTCGGTAATCAAACACAGTCATTTGCAACAGCTAACAAATAATTATACCCACAAGTTTTTTTGCTCTTTTAATCTCTGTTTTTTTCTTGTGTTTCAATTTTGTATGCAAATTTGTATCTTTTATTTTTTGTACAGCTGAAGCACTTGTTTTAATTTTGTGTATTGATCAAAATTATTTCAGTTTGTGGATCTAAATCAAGTAGTCTGTTCGTATCATTTCTTTTCTTAAACTTTTTGTCATAGATATATCAGAGTACATGTGAACATGGAAAAGTGCGTTGGACTTAAAAAATCTAAAATATTGCACTTTGAAATTCCGCAAATTTTTTTTCTCCCTAAATTCATATTTTGTACTTCCGTTCTAACTACTCTTCAACATAAGTCAACCAGAAACGATACTTAAGAAAATTATAAGACGGTCAATTGAAACAAGATCGACTAGGCGTTTACATACAATTTTCAGCTTCCTTGGACCTCCCAAACTTTTAAATCTTACAGTAAAGTTCGAAGCATAGCAGTACCAGACTGTTTGGCGTCTTGAATATCGTCCGAACTAGAAAAGAAAACATGACCAATATACACGAAGACCACACACAAGGCTTTGACACGAGGATATGAAGTCCAATAAAAAGAAAAAAGATGTTCCACACACTTCAAACCTAAAAAAAAATGTACACCCACCACATCAGCAGCAGCAGCAGCAGCAGGATCTTATTATTAATATTTTGGTGGTAATTGAAGTCGGCAGTTTTCACACGCATAGACCTATTTATGACATCTGGATAAATTAGAGAGCTCTCACCCAATATACCTACTACGAAGGTACTCATGTACCCTTGAAATTCGTTTTCATTGCCGAAACTGTTTGTTTTTTCTCCTGTCACATTAAGTACCTCTATACACATCTCGCTACGATGCCTGTTGCTACTTTTTACGTTCAAGGAAAAATTGGAAGCCTGTTATCCTTCGGGAAAGGAGAAATGAGGATAACTACTAGGATCATTCTGACACTGTATCATTTGTCTCCAGGAGGTTTGTTTATTTGTTTTTCATTTCTCTGAACACTGGTACTGATTGATATGGGGACACGGTTCATGTCAAGTAGGGTCGTCAGTGATTAATAGTGCATCCAAGGTTATCCACATTTTTCGGTAGAAACATACACGCGCTCCTAGACTAATTAGCCTCATCGCTAATTGATGATGCTGCTCATGATACGCTAATTATTTAGGCCCTGTAATTAGTTCTGTTTGATATACAAAGCTGTGTTAGATTTTTTTGTTTGCGTTTTGTTACAATTTTACATATGTACATATGTACCTACATCAGATGTAGAAGTGTGAGTGATATGAGTTGAAGAGAATGATGTTCAAAATATTTTTCTTGAACCTTTTTTGTTTTTTTTTTTTTGTATTTAAAGTTTTTACTTCTTTTATAATGTTAAGTACCTGTTTAAACCTTGTTCCTTGTTGATAATGAGTCAATTAAAATCTGAGCTAACCTTAACTGAGCTCCATGTTCGACAGGCTTCAGAATAATAATGCTGAAAGTATTTAAACATCATTTGCTAACTTTGCAAATTATTTTAAAGTTGTTGGATACTCATTCATTATGGAGAATTCTGCATTTTGAAGTATATACTCCAAACGCTTTCTATCAGTTGAATAATCTTTCAAGAAACTCCGCGGTAATTTAGTACGTCCTATATTTAAATCCTCGAACAAATTAACAAAGTCTAAATTCTTTTCATAGTTTATAAATGATAGGTAAAAGACAGACCGAAACTCTTGGCATTTTTCCATGATAATCCGTAAAGTATTAAACTCATCTCATATTTTTGCTTTTCAGTTATCATGGTTTCTTAGTCCCTCTCCTAAGGAAGTTTTATTTTTCCGCGAGTCTAGTTTTGCTTAATCTTTCAAGTATGTATAACTTTTCAAAAGCCCTTCTGCTTTCAATTTTTACCAGGTTTCGTCTGATATATATTGGAAGCGGTTCCTCTTTGATGTAGCATTTAGTTTTATTCAATAGCTCAGAAAATGGCACATTTATATGCTCCACTCTTCGTGAATGCTGGCATTTTTAAGAACATTCACTTGATTTGCTCGTTCAACTCAGGTCGCTCTAAAATGATCAGAACGTCCGAAATTTAACCTAACTTTAAACGTTGGCTACCGGGAGCTGTTGACAACTAATCTAGATTTCCGAGTATAAAATATTGCTTCGTTTGATATTTATCATCTTGGTGGCCCACATGAAAAGTAAGAATTACAACCACTGCAAAACGTCAACTTTCTTGTGGCCACGGTGACTCAGTACATAAGTAGCCTAACTATCTTTTCAGGGGTCGTGGGCTCCAGACAGGGTCCAGACTTTTTCTGCTCGACTTTTATAGCTTCTCTTCTAATTTATTACATATTTCCCTAACTATTAAAAATTTATACATCCTTCTCTTCCCCTAGCACCACAATAGGCATTAAAAAAAAAAAACAGAGAAATCGTTGCTAGTTTTTAAACATTTTTAAAGTTTTCACCGTGTATAGAGGTATAGACTAATAGAAAATCTAGGACGTAGCCAAAAGCTTGCCTCGACAGGAAGTTTTTTTTTTCTATTAAGTGGCAGACGGCAGCACTTTTATTGTGATAGCTACTACAGGCTAAACATATTAGCATTAGTAAATAATAGGAAAAAAATAATTTAAGAGATTAAAGAAGAGCCTCGAACAACAGTGTCAGGTGGAGAGGTTATGTGGAATTTAATTAAGGATGAAAAAATCAACTGCCTTTGAGTCATTCCATCAGTTTAGAGTGGAGTACTAATATCGTACCTATGCTGTTTTCGAAAACTAAACAAAAGATGGCTCAAGCTAGTTTACAAAAATTACGACGGCTTGCATGTCAAGGACTAAT
Organism: Dioctria rufipes; assembly: GCA_963924295.1. NCBI lineage: Eukaryota > Metazoa > Arthropoda > Insecta > Diptera > Asilidae > Dioctria > Dioctria rufipes. The sequence goes on from OZ002742.1 coordinate 21,120,504, forward strand.
CAGTGCCATGCGTACCTGCCCAACTTTAGTGTTAGAGGTAATACTGGCTTACTTCCTCTACATTTGCATGCTAGGAAGGAGGCCATCTTCAGTGCAATAAAACTGTAAATGACAGATTTCTTGAGTACCGACAATCTGGTTGACCACCAGAAAGTCCTTCAAGAATTCCTAGAGTACCCGATGTTCAACCCAATCTCAACCGTTATGCTGAAATGCCATATCTTTCAAACACCATTCGAGGAGATCTTAGAGGACCGTCAACAGTGGTATCTCTTAAATAGTACATCGATGGATCCAAAATAGAAGGTAGAGCAGACGTGCGAATATATGTGCCAAAGTACCGTCTCGTAATGGTACTTGGAGCCTCACTTACCATTTTCCAGGCAAAAATTCACACAATAGAGCTCTGCGTTCGCGAAATCATTCAAAAGAATATATGTGGCGAAAAATAAACATAATATCAGACAGCCAAGCAGCACCCAAAGCATTAAATTAGGACACCTTTGAATCTAAGCTGCCCTGATACTGTCTTGAAGCAGCTTACCGAAACAAATAAAATTACGCTGATTTGGGAACCAGAGCATGAAGTCATAAAGCCAATGAGATTTCAAATCACCTTGTAAAGGAAGGAGACAGATCTCTGTTTATTAGCCCTGAGCCTGTGTTTGAACACCCAAAGCGCTACCTTTTAGTTCGTCACAAGTCAGGTTTTGGGAGGATATAATTAAATTGAAACACTGGGAAAATAATACCTCGGAGCTGAGATAAGCAAATAAGTTCGTTAAGTATTCACAACAGAAGGCTAAGTTATTCCTCAGGTCTCACGATCAGCAGGTAGGAATATTTACTGGGCATTTCTAACGTAGATATCATCTTAAAAAGATGGGTTATGTCGCTAATGAGACGTATCACTTGTGTATGTAAGAATATGATGCTGCAGGGCACGGGAGCTATGACTGTAAAACTCTTGGCCGCATATGACTAAAACTTTTTGAAAAGGTATTCCCATTGCTGGAGGATATTGCAATTATGACCCACAAGAACGTTATAGGTTTTATAATAGACATCAAGTTCGAATGGGCGCTATAGTGCACCTAGTGCACTCTATCTTTATCCCCATTTAATAATATTTATAATAATCTGAGTACTACAACTCGACCCTACTGAAATTCATTCCTTCCAAATTGAAAAGTCTTCCTTTAAGGATGTCGGCTATTTATTACCGTCACTCAGATAAAGGTGATAAAATAATAATAGAGTACCAGTATGACTTTCCTTAGATTGATTCAGCTCTGCACTTGTTTTTTTAGCAGGGTTATCAGTTATCTTATTATCCTTAGTGGCATAAGTGAGAGGACAATTATATCACTCGTATCTTGTCACTATAACTCGACAGTACATGACCAACAACCCATACTCATGAGATTTTAAGGCTACTTAAATGTGTAACGAAACATCTTAAGCATTCCATGAGTTGGTTTGGGAGTTTGTTTTATGCACACCGAAGATCTATACATTTGGTAACAATTCTTCTTCTATCTAATAGTTTTTGATGGAGTGAAGTTTTTTTTTTTTTTATCTTATATCAGTTTTATAAAATATAAAATCATATCTCGTCTCCATATTTTATATTTTCTTTCAAAACATCTCAATTAGCATCTATTTTCACTCCCTCTCGACGCCACAGTATACCCCTCCTCTATCTCAATTAACGGAAGTCTAAAATTACTCCAACTGACCATTCCGTTGTCATAAATCATTTCCCGAAATAACCCATTAGGACCTCATTAGAAATTAAAATAAAAAAAAAGCCTCTTCAGGCTTGCATTGCAGATGTTTCGTGTCCCATCAAACAAACCGAAACGGCTCAATAAATCAATTACACGCTCAGGAGAGATCATATAATTTTGCCCGTAAGATTCCAGGACATGTCCAACTCCGGCCATACTCTACATATAAGAAGTTCACCGGAGCGAGAAATGTTTCTATTTAGACAGTGGGCTCCCTGTCAGCTATTAACGCGAATATTATGTCTATTTTGAGCTCATCCATCAGGGTGTTCTCCACTCATCCGAGAAAATACAAAAGGATACCCAGGCCAGAGTAGCGCCTTAGACACGAAATATATGTGTGCGTGCTCAAATTTAAGTACACCTCCTCAGCTGGCATGAAAGATAATTTTAGTGCGAAATAAGAGCGGCAACTCAGGCTCATCGGAAGCAACCACACACGTTGAACTTGAAAAGAGATTTTATAGGCGGCTTAGAAATACTTTCGTCCTTCATTAAAATTAAATTTTTGAATAATGTTCGGTCGTGCGGAGGATCGCGGTCCTTTTATTGCTTTTGTTGTTGCATAGCGCATACTTTGTGCTCTTGGTATTGTATAGCGTGGCGCTTAGATATTTCAATAAATGGAAATCTCCTTAATTTATTTAAATTTAATGAGAAAAAAAAACGAAATTCATGCGCCTGGATGAGTTCAGATGTTTTCTAGGAAAATTGCACAACTTTTTTTGTGGAGATAATGTTATCTGCTTACAGGGATAGGTAATTAGTGAAATGCTTTTTTCCTTATTTCATGCTAATTTTGGTAAATTACAACTTTAATCCTAAGCATGATTCCACCATTTCGATTCGATTCGATCCGACCCATTTCAATCAAGCGAATGCATGAGCACAATTGTTCCGTTTGGTTTCAATTCGACGTTTAGAAATTGTTTATATGATAAACAGGTGAAAAATGCGTGAATTATCCGAACTCTTTGAAATGTTATTACATATTTATTTATCCAGAAAAGCAAATTTGAGACGGTGGTGGGTGAAACCAGTTAATATGGACAGCGAGATACTTCACAACAACATAAAACTGAAAGAATTAGATCCCCTAGAGTTTTTCTTATACATCGGAATGTTATTTCTAAATCTTACCAAGGATAACTAAGAAAAAAATTGAAGAGACCTGCAATTGATTTTGAATGTAGACTGATATTAACAATAATTAAACAAACATGACAAGCCTACAGGTTTCTTCCTTCGATGCCACAAAGGAGCCATCTGGCCTTCTCAGAACACTCGGTCTGGCCGATAGGTCACTCCTAAAAGCCAAACCGGTTCACTATAACCGTCAAGTTCCTCGTAAGGCTTGTTTTTTGATTTTCAACAAGCCTCTTGCAGTTACTCAAAGTTACCTGGTAGATCCGTCAGTTCTCCTCCGAGCCAGTCCTCCAAACCTTATTATAAAGCCTTCTGGAGGCCTTACGGAGTTTAATAAGAATGCCGTTACACCACGGCATAGGCTTCCTACGTCTATCCGTTCTAATGGGATAGGACACGAAGCTTCGAAAGCCTCAGTCACTGCTGAAGCCCTCCTACTGCCTTCTCCAAGGAGGCGGTACTCCTGATTCTTCCAGCCAGAGAGGTAACTGTCCCAGCCAGTCTACTTAGGATTCCTGTATATTCAACCTCAATGAGGTCAGCACCCATACAGGATTCAATGTATCAGTGATCAAAGAGAGACTCCTCTCGCGATAACCTCCAGCCGGAGAACAGGTGAAAAGCGTCAAAGGACACAAAAGTCTCATAAATGACTTATATCAAGACACTAGTTTGCTTTTAAATTATTCCAGATCCAGCCTAATTTTAGTCTACTTAATTCAATGGCAACCAATCTGGATTGCAATGTATGAAATGGAATAACATGGAATTTTCGACTATCGTGGATAAATCCCAGGTATGGACGATTCCAGTAGAACTTTTTGCTTTACTACGTCATTTGGGCACAAATGTAATTTCCACCGAATTTGTTTTGAGTTTTTCGTATTATATCGACTAAAATACGTTTAAAATATATTAAAATATTTCAAAAACATTAGTTTCTTCATTTAAAGCACTTCGAGAAAAGTAATTAGCTAGTGGGAAAGCAAACAAATTTCAAAACAGAAAATTTGTTCACTTTGATTAAGGACGATTGAAATTGATACGAACAATTTTTTGTGTCATTTGTTCCTAAATGAGGTAAGCAACCAATTGACAGATAATGCGGCCATACCTTGTTAATCTTTGTATGATGAATAAATCCTTCATTATTTCATTGCTGTTCAAGGAACAATACTGGGATTTCAATTATTAAGGACAGTTCAAATTTTAGTTTTTCAATCAAAAGGTGAGCATATTTTTCAGCGTTATCTGTAAAGTAGAGAATAATTTAAAATCGATTTTCTCGAAATGGCGTTGGGACTAAAATAAATACCCAAGCAATGATATGTGTGACTTTCATCACATTTGTGTTTGTACCAGAAACCAACGGTTATGTCAAACTATGCCACGTCTATTATTTATGTTGAATATAAAGGAATAAGTGTTTTTCTTTTTTTTTTTTTGGTTTGTAGAAAATATAGTTTTAATTTCCCTTATTTAATAAGGTCGTATATGATACTTGAAAGGGCTTTCTTCCTTCTGCATGGTTTTGCAAATGGCTGTATAAAAAAGTACTCCCAGAAAATCTTAAATTTCAGTGAAATTCATTAATGCTTAGAGATCGTTCAAATCGAAAATAGTGTTTTTTTGGCTGTTTGGATTTTCAGGAAAACTATTTCAACATTTTCTGTCATAACTTTTTAATTTGACAATATTTTTTCTTGATTCTTTGTTTTTTAATTAAAGGGAACTTAGTTATAAACTTATTACAGTAAAAATCATTTTAAAAAACTAAATTTTTCTGTTTTTTATAAATTTTTCAAAACGAAAATTCGGACTCAGAACTCCAATTTTTTAATTTCTCGTCAATTTTTTTGTAAGGAGAAGTGGAACGCGGGTATACTTTTTCTACTATAATGTAATCTACAATCGATTATCTTTCAAACAACTACAACTTACGGGATCATGCAGTGTATGAACTGTTCTCAAAATGCAATTTTCGAAGTTGAGGTATTTTCGTAAATTACAAAGAATATATGCCAGTCAATAAAGGTATAGACCTTTTTATTGTAACAAAATGATTTATACAAAAAAAAAATAAGAGAACAAGTTACAATTGGTCTTAATACCAAAAATATTATACCCTAGATGAACATGAAAGTTAAATAATGTGAACACCCAAAGTTTTGTATGGTAGCACCAGAATTAGTTAATTTTGAAAATTTTATTTACTACATATTTATATGAGAACGCAGTGTACAAAAATTTGGGCTCGCTACATCGACGCTTTCTTGGATAGTGCCCAAATATACCATTGAAAACGAAATTTTTGTATGGCAACCCTACGAAGGAGTTGGCCGATTTGTCACATTTTTGAAAATAAACTCCTGATCTTTTTAACAAGCCCTTCAGCAATTTTAATGAACGCAATCTTGAGTTATCGTTCGAAAGGATGAACGGATAGACAGACGGAGAGACAGACAAGCAGACAGATAGACAAACGGACAGACGGACATGCTAAAATCAAAATAACTTTTAATATTATACGTGGGTGTCCAATCCAATAATTAAAAAAGAAGATGTCATTAGTACACGGTTAGAAATTTTGGTGTAAATATTATACATGAATTATATATATATAAATCCTTACAAAAGTTAATATAAACTTTATACTTTAGCTTGTTATAGATTTCTACATCAATAGAGTATAAAATTGATACCATGAATTATAGGCGGAACTAATACATTTTATATATTACTTTTATATGTAATTCCATATTATCTTTATTTATATTATATTTCATATAAATTTCATAATAACTCGGATTGAAAAAAATTATATATTTGGTATATAAATTTTATACTATATATTGTATATAATGAATTTATATTAATTTTATGTATAAATTAATAAAAAATCATATTTTATTGAAATATTTCATTTAAATTATTTTGAATATATATTTATTTCTGTATAAATGTAAAAAAAAAAAAAACTTAAATATCAATTAGTGATACTAACAGTAAGGTGTTATTTAACAACCACATATATTTTATTTGTTTTCCTCAAAATCGCGGAGTCATATAATCTTGTATTGCTAAATTCTGATAATTCCAACAAAACTAAATTATTTTCATCTGAGTTCTCTTCATACGCGTTGTGAAATTCTCTAAGTAGAATGCACTTAATTTTAAAAAATCTTATTAAACTTGGGTCGTCTGGAGAAGTAATAAATAGTCCAGGACGATAATAACCAAATTGTTCAATCCAAGAAACTTTCCCAAGTGGTTGCAAATTTTTGTTGATGCCGCATTGCCAAAGATTTTGATATGACTGATGAGTTCACAACGAAATAGCATAAAGAATATATTTCCAAAGAAAGAACCGTTATTTCTTTCAAAGAAATTGTACACACTTGCAAATTCTGAGAATTTTTGCCAGATATATACCCTAGGTAGTATGAAATTTATTCCAAAGACATATAAAGAACACGTGGAAATCCTACCTGAATATGATATTTATACCAAAATCATATAAAGTATTACCATCAAAATATAAATAAAGTAACTTATATGCGTCTTTGATAGAGTTTATAGTTTCGAATATAAATTCTATAACATTTTCGGATACATTTTATCTTATATGCGTATAGAAACGGTTTTTATAGGAAATTTCGTATTAACGTTAGACTGACATTGTATACAAATGATGTATATATTCAACTTTATCGTTTTCTATATAAATTTTGGAATAGAAAGACTTAATATTAAAAAGTATATACATTATTTTTATCTTTTACACCAAGATTTTTAACCGTGTACAAAGTCGTTACAGTTATTTACATTATATTCACTTTGACTTGGAGAAAGCCATTAAATCTATGCCTTTAAGGGTAAATAAAGAATACATAGAAATTGATATTGGCATAGACTGCCACTTTTTAAAAGTTCATTGTGGCCAATATTAGGAACTTTTTCCGATTGTAACAGAGTTCAACCGTTTTTTGATTGCTGGATATTGGCCCACGGAACCCAGATAACGTAAATGAATATCTAGCAGAATTTTTAAAAGAAATTCAGAAGCTAGAATCTGAAAAATTGATTTTTAATGGGAATACCGTCAACTTAATTAAGAATTAGACTTTTTATTTGTGATACACCGGGCAAAGCATTTGTAACTAGAACGGTTGGTCACAAGTGCGGCGATTGCTGTGAAAAGTGTACACAGAAAGCTAAAAGAAAAGACAATACATTGACATATAGCACTTCAGTCGAGGGTTTAAGAACAAATATCGATTTTACTACACGAAAATATCCAGAGCATCATCGTTAATTTTTCCGAATGAATCGCCATATTCTAGAAGATATAGGAATAATGTTCGTGATACAATTTTCTTTAGATGTCATGCACCATATAGATTTAGGTGTCATGAAAAAAATGATTGTCAGCATATTAAAAGGAAATAATCTTGCAACAAAATTAAGTGCTGAAGGCAAACAATATATTAATGAAAAGATTCTGACATTTTCTACATAGATACCGTCAGTTAGTATTGTACACTGGAATAGTTGTGTTCAAAGATATTTTAGACACAGATTTATATGTACACTTTTTCCCGCTTCATACCTCATACAGACTACTATCATTCATGCCCAACAAACTGCCGTAAAAATTTAGCTTGCGTTAACGAAATGTTAAAGGCATTCATTCATAATTTTCAATATCTATATGGATTAAATAAAATAAGCTATAATATTCACAACTTACTTCATTTATGTCAATGTGTCGAACAATATGGCAACGTTGACAGTTTTTCAGCTTATAAGTTCGAGAATTTTATGCAAGTGTTGAAAAAGGACTGTCGACATGCTACACACATTTTGCAATAATTTTGGAATAGAACATCCGAAAAAATGACGCAAATTACCGTGTCACAAACGATTTTATGTCGACCAACTTTTTTTTAGCTCAAATAGCCCAGATAATTATTGTTACATTAAACCACTGCATCCCTTAAACATAACTGGATTTTTTGTAGACCTGTAGACAGATGTCGTAGATTAAGATCCACTGAAACCTATACAATCAATATAAAATTGTACGTAATAGGCATGATACAAAGAAACAAGGTATGACCGAGTTTTCTGTCAATTGGGTGCTTACGTCATAGGATGACAAAAGTCATTCAGTCGTGCGATCTGTCATTGTCTCAAGTTGTGATTATTTATTTGAGAAAGCTAAAAATTCATATTATTTCACAACAGTTTGTGATATATATAATAAAATTAAAAAGTGTGAATAATTAATTAATAATAATAATAAGGGAGCACTGCTGATATGATAATTTGTTGTAATGTAATCTCAAAAAACGGTCAACAATCGGACAACTTCTTATAGCAAATTATTTTTTAAAATTTTTTAAAAAATTTATAAAGTTAGGATGTTACGCAACCAAGAATTTTTTTTCTGTTCGCTGACAGATACAAATATTTTGATATGTTACAAAATAATTGACATGCTTTGACAAATGACTTTTGTGTCCACATGACGTAGTAACCCAAAAAGTTCCTCTCGAATCGGCCATACCTTCTTATCTTTGTATCATGCGTAATAGGTTCAATTTGAGGATACGTTCAGCTAAGAGGAAATATTACGAATCGATATTAAATAATTCTTTACCTTTGAGAAAATTATGGGATAACCTGCGTAGGGCTGGTGCTTGTGGCAAAGACAAGTTCGATTCAAACATTGATCCCAATGTAATGAATATGCACTTCTCTAATTTATATTCCTCCTTTGCCAGTGGTTCCCCACTTCAAGGTGTTGTGTCAGGTACTAGTGCTTTCTGTTTTAGATATTCTTGAAGCTGAGGAAGTTATTGCTGCGGTCAGACCTATTAAGCAACCGGCCCTGATGGCATTCCCCCTTAATTTATAAAAATTCTTTTACCTTGGATACCCCCCAATTAATATTATCAATACCTAAATCACTACTTCTTAGTTCCCTTCTAGTTGAAAAATCGCAACCGGTGGCTAAAACCAATAAAGCTAAAGATCCTGGGGACCTCCGGCCAATCAGCCTGTTATGTTTTCAAGCCATAGTGATGGAAAAGCTATTGATCTGGCAAATTGTTCAATATCCAATAATATGCTAAAGTCATGCCAATCTGGTTTCCGCAAATCACATAGTTGCGAAACGGCTCTTTTTAAGAGTTACAACCAATATACGTAGATCGCTAAATAAGGATGAGTTATGTGTCCTAGTTCTGCTTGATTTTTCTAAAGCGTTCGATTTGGTAGGCTACTCTAAATTATTATCTAAGTTGTCCCCTAACTTTCAATTTCATTTAACAGCAGTTTCCCTTATCGGCAGTTTTTTGTCTGGCAGGTTTCAGCGTGTAAGAATAGGGAATAGTTTTTCTGATGTGTTGCCTCTTACACGTGGTATGCCTCAAGGATCTATTTTGGGCCCTTTGCTTTTCAGCATGTATATTAATGATCTTCCTGAAGTTATTGAGGATTGTAAAAATCACAAATATGCTGATGATGTGCAGTTATATATTGGTCGTCCCATTGGTCTAATGGAGGATTGTATTGAACGTTTAAATTCTGACTGACTGATGGATTGCCCCAAGGGTTGTTATATCGGGGAAAAATTACTGCCCTGTGTGCAAAACTTTATATAATTGAATTCTCTCGAATTCTTCATCATACTTCAGTAATTGGTAAACCGTTCTTGCTTCGAAGCGTTCAAATTCCAAGCAGTAGACGATTTCATATTCTCTGAGGTCGAATACTTAAGCAAAACTTATTTTTGCTTTAGTACAATTCGCAACGCAATAAATCCTATATATCCTATCGATTATAAATCAAATTGGCGTCGCCATCTTTAAAGTCTAAATTTGGACCAGATATTCGTTATACGCGACAATATTATATAAAAGTATTAAAGTATATTGTCATGAAAGATCAATAAATATGCCAAGTTTTAGCTCGATGGTTCAACGGGAAGTGGGTCAAATTAGCATTAAAAATTTTGGATCACGGTCGCATGGTAGCTTCGAAGCTTCGAATTGCTTACGTTCGAAGGTCGAAGAATCTTCCCTCGAATATTTTTTCGAAGCTTCGAAGCTTGGAATATTAACATCCCTACTATAATGCACTTAAACTCGAAGAATTTAATTGTTAAAGATACAGATATATTATGCTCAGCTAATGTACAGTTTCTACAAAAAACATTTATAATTTTTACTAAATTTTTATCACATTTTCCTTCCCTGAGCAGATTTATTATATCGCAAAAGAAACCAGCAATAAGTCTTCCAACATAATTGAATTCCACTTTCCTTCAATTTCAGTCCACAGTTCGTCCACATTTAGAATCTACATCGGTTCATTCGGCGAATTTTTAAAGAAAGTTATTGGAATGCCATCTAGATGAAATTCTGTTTGTCGAGCCATATGCCCACCACATATTGAGCACTTATGCCATATTTTGTCATTGCAATCCCTCCACAGGACATGACCATTTCCGCATACATATCTGTCATAATCTGAACAATTCATTGACATATCTTTACTTTTTGAACGATACATTTTGTGAGCTGGACAAATTTGTAATTTTTTTGGCATTGCTGATGAGATCTTCAGAAATATTTTGCTGGATTCGGATATATTTTCTAATATTTTCGGGTACAAAACAAATATAACGCAAATATAAATTAGAAGCGGTTTTTGAATATAAAAAATATATAAAAAGAAAATTTTATGTCGAATTTTTATTATTTTTGTTTACACTAAAATTTGTGCTCGTGTGTCAAACGATTACTACTAAAGCTAACGAATTAATTCGATTATGTCAATTAATTTGAACTACCTTGGCCTACTCTGGCTCTAAATTACTGAGAATTGAAGACCATTAAGGCTAAAACACAATGTGGGCGACACGACAAAAACGCCGTAAAAAACGCTGTCATTTGGGTTCTAATAACATGGCGATGTATGGTCACTGACATATATTTATATAAATGGACTGCTTGATCTTCTGTTTCATGTGGCACCAATTTTGATTTCAGAAAGTATGCTCTCACTGTCAATGCTACCAACTGTCGTAAATTGGCGCTATATTTAAATTATTTGCGAATTTACTTATATACATGTCCGTGTGATGTACCGAATTTACCACAGAAGCTTTTGGGACTATTTGTATCGTCAAATTTTAATTATGATTCGAATAAAGTGTTTTTATCAAAAATTTTTACAAGCAATTTCTCGTTCCTAATCGTTACAGTTCAGTGGGAAAGTATGCTCTCACGGAAAGAGACAGGAATATGAAAGTGGTGCCATTTGCTTTCATGCATTTTTGGTTCAGCGAGCAGTCCATTTATATACATGTCAGTGTGTATGGTATAATCCACAATGCTGACGACATCGTTCGACGTTGTCGTCGAACTTAAATGAAAATTGAAATTTGTCGCACGTTTAGGGTGCGTTTAGCAAAATTAAGATTTTGGGCTGCGTTCATTTGTATTGGGCTGCGTTCATATATATTGTGTGACGTTTAACGTATCGCGGAAAATAAAGCATAATAATTTTTTGGTGATAAATTTATTTAATCAATAATTAGTGTTAATTAATTAGAAAAACATTTATTAAAGAACCTCAGCTAATATTAGAAGATATTAAAACAATGGAAGAAACTCTTCGTATGCCAAAAACGCTGCACAAGCAATTTTAATTATCCTTTTTAATTTATTTGTTGACATTTTTCCCATTGTTATTTGACGCAAATAACAGAATAAAATTTAATTACGGATGACAGCCCTTGTCGCTCACATTGTATTTTCACGGACATTTTCTACGGCGTTTTTTACGGCTGTTTTGTCGTGTCGCCCACATTGTGTTTTAGCCTTTAATCTATTCATAGAAATTTTAGTATTATACAGAATGCTTACGCATATATATGTATACTTGCGTGTAAATACATAATTATGTAAATTATTTCGTTTAAAATGCATAATTTTCTGAACTCCTGTTTACTTCAACATAATCTTCACTTAATATAGATATAACTAAAAGTCAATACTATTTACAACCGGACTAGAACAGTATAGAGAAGAGGACGAACTAATCTAAGGAATCAGACAGAGTCGCCTTTGTTCCGTTAGGCAGAGATAGATCTGCATAGATGTCAAGGATTTGATAAACAGTTTGGCAAGATGATATATTTTAACACCATTGATTATGCTGACCATCACTCCGAATTTACTCTGCTCATTCAGAAAGCTTAAACTTAGTTCCACCCCAGACAATATACATCTAGATAGGAAAATTACCATATAAATCCGGATCACTTTTTCAAAGCTCTTTAACTTTGTATTCTATCAAAGAAAGCTATCAATAATAAATATTGCGAAGAACTTATGTGGCATAATACAGCAGAGATAGAGAGAGAGAGAGAGACAGACAAAGAAATTTTTTTTATATGGCAACACCAAAAACGAGCTGCCGGACTTAGCCCATTTTTGAAATTTGACTTCCTACTGCTATCAAAACACCATGTGCAGGTCTGTGTACATCGACGCGTTATCTGGTAGTGTTCAAATATACAATGAAAAGCAAAATGTTTATATGACAACCCCAAGAAGGAGTTGCCCGATTGGTCCCATATTAAATTTACTATTTTTTAAAAAGCCCGTGTAAATTTCTGCACTCTAAGTGAATGCGTTCTCGAGCCATCGTGCGGACGGACGGACATTTAAAAATCAAAATAACTTTTCATATTATGCGTCCAATCCATTCTGCTATGCTATCATTATGTATTTGCGTTAAAACAGAATGAAAAACTAATGTCGTTTTCGTTTGAACATCCAGGTTCGCTCTGGAGGCAACCCCGTTCAATCGAACGGTTTCAGAGTGCACCTGAAAAAGTTTGCTTGTATATGTATACTAACGTCAAAGTAGCTATGAACTTTTTGCGAAAACTGGTTGGTAATTAGTTTGCGGGAAAATTTTGAGGATAATATAATAATAGTAGAGGTCTTAATAATAATTGTTGACTTTAAAATTAATTAAATAATATCAAATAACAACTAGAGTTTGTTTGTGTGAGTGAACTCATAGTGTACCCGAGTAAATTTTCAGAGTGAAACTGATGCTTTTTGGGTTGCCACCAGAGGCAACCCATGACGTCATTTTTGCTTCAAACGAACGCTTTGACAGCACTTAGGTTGCCTCCAGAGCGAAACTGATGTTCAAACGAAAACGACATTAGTATACCCTATGATTTTATCTAGGGTATAAAAATGACATCTAATTCAGTGGCTCCCAATTACTCTCTTCCCAGTACCTCTTCCAAAAAAATTCCAGTCATGCGTTTTCGGCTTAAATCATGTTCAATTTGTAGTATGTGGTGGGGGTATTAAAACTTTAAGCTAACCATTTTATTAACTTAATACATTCCCTTTACGTTAGTTCAAAAATTTATCGGTGGAACAATTCTTAAGCCTGCTGATACATGAGATCTCAGAAGATACCCCTTCAGAAATTGAAAGATGGTCGGTCCGTTGCAATATTTAAAATAGGATTCTTTTCCATTCTGGTAATATTTCAGGGAGATACTCATGAAACTGATTGAACAAACTCAGAACATGTAAATTTTTATATCCGATCATACAAATGCATCCAATGTTGACAGGCGTATATACAGGGGAGGGTTATGGGGGTGTCATGACCCCCAAGCGCCACCTCACTTTGTAATGAATTAAATGTGGCGCTGGACTGCAGAGTGTATTGTAAAAGAATAACAGAACGATTTTCGTATGGTACGAATACAATCTGTACCTGACGCCGGCGATTAATGCTGGTGCTGTAACGTACTTTTCGAATCTACAGCGACAGCTACCGCTGGGTTGGGCGTTTGTTTGTCTTCTTTTGAGTAGTAATAGTGGAGTCTGGAGTGAGTATAATAGTCATTCGCTTGTATCTCTTCATGTTTGAAACGTGTACGAATTTTTTAGAATTTTCTTGTGTTTTATAAATGTATTGTCGAAAAGTCTTCTATCATACCTATTACAGGATCGTAAATAATTTTGGAATACTACATATTTATTTTAGTGTTTATTATGATACCTTTAGTTGCATTACTCTTATAGATAGATGAAAAAGCACACAATTTCGAGATTTGGAAGTGTTATTCTTCTCAGAAATTTATCAGCGATGAATATTTTTTTTTACTTTTTCCTCCCCCTCCAACATTTCAGTTGTGACCCCTAGGCTGCTGGTCTGAATACGCGCCTGAATGAAGATGAAAATAATTCCAGAAAGGAACTGATCATATTTGAACTTATCAATCATCCAGAGATCGGTTTTTTTAATTGTGGATTATATTTTCTCCTACATATTAAAAATGCTTGTATTTGGGCCTTTCAATTCTAAATTCAGTTCATTTAATTTGGTGTAAATATCTGAAAAGTAAGCTAATCAGCTAACAGTTCCGACTCGGTTTTTGCATTAGTTTGTTCAACAAAAAATAGTACACTTCCGTGCGTCAACACAAATATCATTGATATAACTTTTTCTCTGAATAACCAGCGATCGTCAGTTTGTAATGGTAAGATCTCGTGCGCATTGCTTAGATCTTTGCATTTATTTGTACAAATTCTTAAGTTCGTGGCACGAGCTTTAATTAAGTACACAACCTGAGACTGATGTCTACGTTGACTGGTAGACAAGCTGGAGCCTTTCGATATATTCCACAATAAGTCCATTTTTCCACGTCTTGATGTGCTTTGTCACCATGACTCCACACCACCACACATTTCCACTAATCTAATTTATTTTCTTACAAAAAACCGTCAACAATAACAAAAATTTCCTGTTATAAGGGCTTCTGCTTCCTAGAATAGCCTACTAGAGGGATACGTGTACCACTAATCTATGTCAAACAGTTAAAAAAAACTTTCAATATCGTTTCCAAATACCCTACTGACCCTAATTATCTTAAATTTACGCACTCAGTATGACTGGCAAGTACTTTCGTGATTTACTTTTCTTATCCTAATTACAGAGAAAAGCTTTTTCCATTATCCAGCCAATAACTCCTGAAAGGACTTCACACCCCATCACATCGCATTTCTAATCAGATAAATATTTTACATCTTTCCAAGAGGAGTGAAAGTCACCACCTTTCAAACTCTTCCCAAAATCAATTCAATTCCATGCTCGACCTTAAAAATAATTCAAAATTTTCTTCCCTCATATCGCCTTGTCTAAAAAAAATCATCTCTACTAACCCTTCCGGATGCTGGAACTACTCTTCCGCTAGCATCAACGAACTCCTAACAACAACTGCAGATGCTGCCGCCGTTGGTCTGTGCTGTATCTCCCCTATCCGAACGTTATAGAATTGCATCAGCAGAGCAGCAGCAACAGCAGCAGAAGAACGAAGAACCAAAGGCACCACCGCTCAGCAGCTTCCGTGAAAAGTGGCTTTCCCCACGTTTAGTTTAAAACTTTTCACCCATCGAAAAGATGTCGCACAAAACGGTTTGTGCCTAAAGCTAAAAAGCAAAACTTTGTAGTTTTGGAAAAATTCAACAGAGGGAAGCTGAGATTTACACGTTAACTAGAAAATTGAATTTTTAAAGAATTTCATATCTTTCGAATCTTTTTTCCTGTTTTTGTTGTTGTTGTTTATATAATTAGATGAAAAATTCACGTTCATATGAAAATGGCTTTTCCTATGGAAGCATATTCATTTTCATGTCGTTTCTATGCATCCTCGCTCTATAGACTAAATCTGATGCAAGTTTCATGTGAAAACAAGAGTAAATGAGTGCAGAGCTTACGAGCAATTTCCAACACGGGGGAGGTAATTAGATTGATTTTTGAAGTGAAAATTCATGATGCGCACATTTGTGCTTGCTTGATGACATGATAATGTCTATGGACCTGAAATTAACTTTTAAAACAAATGAAAATTAAAGCGCGAATATACAGTCGAGGGGATGCATTTAAAATTAAATAGATAGAAAAGCATAATAAAATAGGGAGGCAGGGAGAGTTTGTTTATCAGACTATATCCAAGTGACAATTTACTTAAGACCAGTGAAAACTGTAGGTGTGAATATTGTATCCGATTCACTGAATAAAAAAAAAGCTAGCATTCTCGCCTTGCCTGACTTTTCTTAAATCGCTTGAAGACTATACCCTACACGGTGTCCAATATATTTGAATACAAAAAGATATTGAGATATAAGAACATTTGCAAAGATTTTTATTGAAATTTAATGGTACATGAATAGATAAAAACCTACAATAATTTTTTTTGATAATACCTCCATTTGCTTTTTTTTACCAATATTAATGTCTTTTCGAAAGAGTTACAGGCGACATGAACGTTTTCCATGGGCATTTCCTCCCAAATTTTGGAGATAACTTACTTGAACTGCTCTAAACGATTGATTTTTCGGTCCTTGAGTTTCGCTACCATATAGCCTCAAGCAAAGAAGGATTTAAATCTGGGCTACTTGGAGGCCATTCATCCTTCGGTAAAACGTCGGCAAAGTTCTTAGCACATCACCTCTGAACTACATTCGCGGTGTGTGAAGGCGCTCCGTCCTGTTGAAAGCAGTAATAATTATCTCCAAATAACTCCTTGCAGTTTGGAAGGACAACTTTTTCAAGAACTTGCTTCTATTAGTATTCAGCGTTGACATTCATCTTTTAAAAAAAAAACAAGGAAAAGTTTGCCTTTTCTAGAAAAACCGCCCCAAATCATGACTGAAGATGAATTTTGATGTCTGGGCACATAAAGTTCATTTTCGGAAATGTCCTCCATTCTCACTGCCCACACACGAGAATTTTATGGATTATGTGGTTGCTCCATAATGAAAAGTTTTTCATCGGAAAATACGAATTCATCACCACCGTGCCAAGCAAGTAATTTTTCAACTCTTTCAGCTCTTTATTCCTTGGATGAGACTGAAACTCCATGAATTTTCTGTTTTTTGTAAGGGTTTGCTTCTAGATCTCTGGTGACTATTAATTGTGCTAAAGACTTTGATATTCTCCATTTCGCAGTTATTTTTCTCACCGAACAACCTTTTTTCTGTGAATCTGCTCTCTTACGATCTTAAGCTTAGTACGCGCAGTGCGTCGACGTCCACTTCTCTTACACAGAGGATGTTTCCTTATATCGTTTAATTGTTTTATATATGAAGTCCCGCTTTATCTCTTCCTTTCGTAGGTCCTGAAAAATTTCACATGGTTTCATTCCTTTAATAAATTTTTTAACAATTAGTTCAAGTATGGATTCCATCGCATTCCGTTATCTAAATAAGACTGATACAAATTGTATTTTTTGTTTTAGCATGTGGAGAGCTAAGGGACTTTTGTTTTGTGTAACTATAGGAACTAAACATTTTTGTTTCATATTTAATTAGTAAATCATTTCTGTATTCGAATTTATAGGACACCGTGTATAGGGCGCGAAGCGAAAGGACATCTCTCCATCACATTCTGTTTCAACAAATCGCCTTTATTTTAGACCATGAACTGTGGTTTTGCCGTTGTGTAGTAAGACTAGTAAAATAAATTTCTTTTATATACTACACCTTTTCCAAATGTAATTCAGAATGAAGACAATATTTTGTTAAATATTTACTTTTATTTTGGAGAATAAGAAGAATTTTAAGAAATTTTATTTTTAACGATTCTAAATCAAATTATAATTACAAGAGGAAGAAACAACCGCCTCGTCCGGGGTTCGAAACCAACCGGGATCTTCCGCTGTGAGTTTGATTCCAGCATGTGGAAAAATTTGAAAAATTTGAATTTATTTACACGCTTTCATCGTTACTGGTTATTGCCACCTGAAAGCAACCATGGCTTAGTAGGCTAGTTATAAAATTAAGAAATACAAGAGGAAAAAATATTTGTCTCGTTAGATGAGAGGTAAGAGCAGTGGTCCGGAAATTCTTCAATTCTCCATTCTTTGCGTTATCTGTAATTTACTTCAAGTTGACCAATCTCTCTTCCATAACATCAGGGCCTGCAACGTTTGCAACACGAATCTTGCTTTTGACATCGGGTTTGACCTTAGACCATATATTCTCAGTAGGATTTAA
This sequence comes from Dioctria rufipes, assembly GCA_963924295.1. NCBI lineage: Eukaryota > Metazoa > Arthropoda > Insecta > Diptera > Asilidae > Dioctria > Dioctria rufipes. The sequence continues at coordinate 21,138,550 of OZ002742.1, forward strand.
GCATAAATATATCATTTATTCCATACGTACACAAGATTAAACATCTTTTTTTGTACAATCATTAGTACGATACTAAATACATAATCCTAGAAGAAGAAGAAAAAAGAATATAAACTTTGCGAATTGAGAAGAAAAAAAAAAGAACAAACTATCAATATCAATATTACAGAAACTTTGTAAGAGCGCTAAGAAAGATCAAATTGAATTTACGTTCAGCTGCTGAGAAGATTAGTAAAAAACTAAAATAAAATATAATAGAAAGATTATCAAATTATTAGAAACTAATGAACCTTTTGAATGCGATCAAGGAGTTAGCAGATTGAATATTTAATGGAAGACTATTCCATAGGTGCTAAATCTGGACAAGATAAGAACGTTCCATAATCGACTTATAGAAACTAGGAATTATTATGTTGATATTATGTTTAGAAGTTGCGAAACTGAAAGGTTCTCTGAAATACTCTAGTTTGCCTGACTTTAAAAGATTAAAGAAAAATATCAAGGGGAAATATTATCAAACCTGTGAAGTCCAAATTGAACGCAATCATTCTTGGATTCAGTATCAACCGATAACTGTACTATTACTCTTATTTCTTTAGTTTTGGAGAATAGGGTCCTAGGCGCAAGAGAGCTGCTGTCGTCTCATTAATCATTGTTTTGAGCTTTGAATGGCAAAGTGCAACAATCACTAACTCTTCCAATTGATTTCCCATATCTGGCCACTGTTGCATTAATTATCTTACACAATCATTTGCTGACTGTGCATTAAATGAACCTCTTCTGCGTTCCATAGATATAACTCCTGTAGTACAAATTACTTCAATCAAATGTATGTTAAGACCTCTAGAAGCTGGAAGGTGTTGGAGTACTCTATATTACCTGCTCTTGATCGACAAAACAAATTCAGTAAAAATGCTGGAATTTGCCTAAAACCAATTATTATGATACCCTAGATGACTGCCCGTATGTCATTTCGTATGGTCACCTCTCCGTGCAAGTATGATTTTTGAAGTAGTTTTTCGTATATATATCTAAAATGGTTTGTCAGACAGTAAAAATGGTTATATCCGATTTCATAGGATTTCATATTCTGAAGAGCTTTTCAGTACAATAAAAACGTCTAGAACTGATCGTTTTTGTAGTATACGTAAAAAACGTAATTTTTTATATGGCATCACCAAGAAGCGGTTCCCCGATTTAGTCCATTTTTGAAGCTTTGTTTACCATTACTATGAGAACACAGTGTAGAAAACTTCAGCTCTCTACGCGTTCACTGGCAGGGCAGTATTCAAATATATTGTGAAAAACGAAAATGTTGTATGGCAACCCCTTGAAGGAGTTACTCGATTCGTTCCATTTTTAAACTCAATTTTGCATTTTTTTTTGACAAAATCTATCTGCCAAATTTCAGCTCTCTACGTCGCCGCGTTGTCTGGCACTGTCCAAATATATAGTAAAACACGAAATTTTCTCCCATTTTCGAATTCAAATTTACTTACAGGGTACTGGGCTGGTTTAGTTATCATTGGAAAGGCCATGAAGCTCTGCATACAACGATCTCTGAACTGTGACCATAGGGCCCGTACTTATCAAAATACAGGGTATTTTTTGAAAAAACTATCTTTTTTTCTTAATCACCTTGAAACTCCCAAACGGTTGTGCTGTGCCCCCCCCCCCCCCCCTTCCAAACATAAAGTCCATGTGGTTTTACATGAGCTCCTGCCAAGTATGGCTTAATCTCACGGCATTTTTTATGCTGGGATTCTTATCGACAATCAACGGCCTCATGTCGTAACGATGAGTACCACTGTGCCAATTGGGCATGACATGACATCAACTTACTGGTCGAAGCGAGACCTATCCAATCTCTGCCGATCTAGGGTCTCGGCACCCTCACCACAGCCACCACAATGCTCCCATAAAGGGGCCATCCCGAATATAGCGCTCCTCAGACCATGAATACTCCCAGTGTCAATCTTCATGTAAAATATCCTTTTTGTAACGGGACTGGTACCTCCGTTCGGGCCTAGATCTTATTTGCAACGACTAAAACAAATATACTTGGCCTATACAGGTAATACAACCCTTCTGGGGGCTATCAGGGGGACCACGTGAAGGTTAAGATATGCCCGTATTCAAGTCTGGATAGGCTTTGAGATTCACCGTTTGGATCTTATAACTAACCATGCATACTAACCACATAAGCACTACTAACAGACATACTTGATTTCCGTTATTCATCAACTTATTCATCAACTAAGACATCCTTTCGCCCCCTGCCCAAGAGTCTATGTCTATCTTTCTCTTCTCTCTTTTTCTCTCAATGTCTGAGATTTTATTATTCTGACTATAATGAGCACTTAAATTCTCTACATAATGACCTTCTGTCATTAAAGCCCTACTACAGTACCCACAGAGCCAAAAATCTCAATTTTTATTTCACTAAGGTATTGTTATCTCGCCGTGAGAAGTAACAATTCGTGTATGTGGTATATTTCACCCATACTATCTTACTGTACGCACTCTCATGGAAGATGCTAAAGCGATCTACAGTACAACTAAACAACAAACCAGCAAATTTTTTCCATCAAGTATGCATGCTTTCCTCTTATACAGCTATCACATTGTTCAGCATTGCGCTTCACAGACTTCTTCCCTCTCCCCACCCCTCTTTCACACAATATACTATTTTTTGTTCGCCTAGGTGAGTACTGTCACCTCATGATCTATTGGCGACCTAGACGGAAGCACATTGGATTTGTATAGCCGCGATATACATATGTCGTTCAAATTTTCTGAATTACAATTGGGAAAGGTGTAGGTTGCTCAAGCTGTGTTTCGTGGAATCCCCCCGAAAGATATAGTGTCTTAAATATTATTTAATTTCGTATGTCTATGCACCAATCCCAGCACTGCACTGGAGGTTATGCTTGATCTGTTACCGTTGGATTTCCATTGCGATAGTGTATAGCATCAGAAAGACTATTAGGCTAAATTGGATTGGTGGATTGGTAGGTGGAGACAGGATTCCAATATATTCCAGAAAATAAACTCTATTAACGATAGAGTAAAATCTGGGTGTCCCACATTGGACACTGTTGAAAATCTGGGTTTATTCTGCATTCTGACGTCTAATTATTTACTAAACCCTTTATTTTATGTATACTTAGTGCACCGGCTAGCAAGAGAATATAGAATTGGGGATGCAAAAAAAAAATAAATTCTGGTTAGAGTCCATAGCTTAAATTTCATGTCGCAGGAGAATAAAAAAAAAAAGAATATTTTCGATAACGAGTTATTTTGTACCTACATGATGTAAAATTTACAAAAAAGTTGAACCACCGTAATTGGCGTAGACCGGACTGGAGATCTGTTATAATTCAGCGGTACAATATAACGGGCTTTTTAATAAGAGGTGTTATTTTGATATTCAAAGAAAAATGCCATCTTTTGAGACAAATGATCGGATCTTTATTTCATTATAAAGAGGAAGGTATGCCGCTAATAGTGGAAAATAACAACAGCCAAATGACCACCACGACCATGCCTACAGGACCACATCCTTTTCATGAAATTTTCCATAACCAAATCGCAAAGTGGCTGCCCTATGTCCTCGATAGCCTCACGAATTCCATCTTTGAGGTCTTGAATCGACGCTGGAAAGGAAGAAGTCGCAAGGTGTTAAGTCACAAGATCTCGGTGGCCAATTGTGATCACCTCTTCGAGAGATAACACGGTCCGGAAACTTTTCCAGTAAAAGATCAATGGTTTCGTTGCTTGTATGGCACGTAGCGCCGTCTTGTTGAAAATAAACGTTTTCCAGATTAATACCATCCAATTCCGGCCATAAAAAATCATTAATCATCTGTCGACAGCGCAATCCATTCACCGTAACTGTTGCTCCAGCCTCATTTTCGAAAAAGTAAGGTCCAATCACCCCGCGGGACCATAAATCGCACCACACAGTCACACGTTGAGGATAGAGAGGCTTTTCAACAATAACTCTTGGGTTTTCCGAGCCCCAGATGCCACAATTTTGCTTGTTGACGAAGCCATCGAGGTGGAAATGGGCCTCATCACTCAAGATGAGTTTTCGATGGAATTCCGGATCATTTTCATGCATTTCAAGGACCCAATCAGCAAAGACTCGACGTTGTTGATGATCGGCCGGCTTGAGTTCTTGTGTTAACTGAACTTTATAAGCCTTAAGACCCAAATCTTTATGCAAAATACGGTGTAATGACGTTTGTGGAATGCCTAATTCCAAAGCACGACAAGGAATGGACAAACCTGGGTTTTCTTCAACACTTTCGGCTACAGCAGCAATATTCTCGGCTGTTCTTGAGCGACGTGCACGGGTTTTATTCTTCACATCACTAACTTGTCCCGACACAGCTCGAATTTGTCTACCAATTTCTGTATTGCGGTCCGACAAGGTGCTTCACGACGACCCAAAAATGTTCGAGTTTTACGAACCGTCTCTGCTACATTTACACCATTTTTATTGTGAATTTTAATAATTTCGATGCGTCGTTGAATCGTGTATCGTTCCATTTTTATTAATGGCGTAGTTTCTACTTGTCAAATGTCAAAAAATGACAGCTCCAAAAGTGACATCTACCGAAATAGCGGGCTAATTAAAATAACATCTCGTATTGGAAAACCCTTTATATTCAAGCCACGCAGACATGATCATGTTTCTCCCAATTTCGATTCCATCTTTGGCTGCAGTCTGATTAATTATCTAAAGTCTCGTATATTAATTATTTTATCTAAGTTGATTAAGTTCCGAAATCCGAGCTATTTGTGTCATCATCTGCAATTTTCTCGGACCACCAGGAATTCTGTGCTTATTTTGTTTAGATCAGACTATTTTATAGCTAGACACATGTTCTTCGTGTATGCAATCAAACTTTGGAACTCCTTACCACTATTTGGTCGAGCTCATTCAATTTATTTAAGTTTGCAATTATTATAGAATTGGTACATCATCCAATTTTCATTTATCTAAACCTTGAGCAACATTTCATAACAAAAAATATATTGTTTCTAATTTTTATTTTGGTTTTATTTTTAATTCTATTTTTCACTACAGTTTTATTAGTATGAATTTCAGTTTAATTATATTTTTCTATAGATATAATATTTTTCTATTATTTACAAGCACTGAATTGGACATTATAAAAAAAACCAAATCGTACATGTGGGTTTTGCACTGATGAAATAAATTGAAATTATCTTTCTCTTAGATTTATTTTACATAAACAAACTGACTAGGGCTTCCATTACAAGACTGCTATAGTAAATTTACTCCTTTTTTTTCCTTCAACAGGATCTGCACAAAAATAAAACGAAGATTAAATTTGTCACAGCACTTCACTCGATAAACTCCTCTCCAAAATTGCACCTTCACATAACAAGCCAAACAGATTTATAGAAAATTCTCCCTATTTTGGAAATTTTCCAAAATACTTCCCATTCGAGATAAACCATTTCCAATCGGTTAAATTGAGTTATTATTATAAATATATAGAAAATCCCAGACTGTCTGTAATGCGATATGCCTTTTTTTTAATGAAAAATATATTTAAAAAAAAACATAAATAATGGAGTTAAAAAAAAAACTAAATTAAATAAAAAGATGAAATCTCATTGGCGAAGTGGCAATAACTTTTCAGATCGACTCATTCGAGCACCGTCGTAATGTTGATCCCTTCTAGAGTGATTCTTGCACGCAATACCCGCGCTTCAAACCGCGCATATCCTTTTCCCTTTAAATTACTTTCAGCCGTAAAGTTAAATTCCGTGATGCTATTTTATTCCGAACTCTGCGATTGTCTGCCATATGGCATTTGGGAAAGTTTAATGGTGCCATACATCATCACTTCCACAACTCTCTTCATATTCGCTAATTTTTTTCCCTTTTTCCTTACTGCCAAGCTGTGCTTTGCATCATAGGGTATCCGCTGAACTTGGCTTAATAATATAAAAAAAATCATCTAACCTATAGGTGATCATAAATATTTTCAATAAATTATTTATGATATTAAAATGAATTGCAATAAGTTGCATTTTTTTAAATTATTAGATAATTAAAAACATATCAACTTTTACATACTTCTAAGCTCTTATTATTATGCTATTACTTTTGAACCTGAGTATGTGCAATATCGTTATATTCCAATGGACTTCGCACTATCGTCCCATTAGGATTATTGTTTCACAAACTTTTAAAATTAATTATTCTGTTGAAATTCAGATCCGGTAATATAAAACAGAAAAACTCGATTTTCTAAGGATCTCTTTCCAGTAGTGTAAAATAAGAAAAAAAAATATTTTGCATTATCATTACAGAGTAAAGTAAAAATGACACCCTAGATATGAGTAAATTCCCAGCTTAATTCAATATGGTTGAACGACCTCTGGCGTATTTACAATGAAAGTTAAATTCAACCACAACAAGTAACTCTACACCCATACAGCTATTCAAAACATTCAACTGTACTCTAATACCTTTAAAACAATACTTCTGTCCATCTCATAGTATTTATAAGAAACTAAAGCTTCCAAAAGTTTCCAATATGCAAATTGAGGAATAATAATTACAGACGAGTCATCCGAAACTGAGGTTCTAATTATAATGATTGCTTTTTCCACAAACCAAATACAAAAAAAAAAAAAAAACAAAAAACATCTGACGCCGGCGTTAAAATAATTTTCATTAGCAGGTTCTCAAGTTACTGTAAATTAATATTCCACTGATTATTATTGGGGGGAAGCGTAGGTAATTATGTTATAAACTGAAAATTAATTGAGCGCCATCAGTGTGCATATATAATAAAAGTTGATCAACCTCAAAGCCTGCTAATAGCACTATTTTGCCGCGCTACAAAATACCTGGACCTGAAAATATTCATGGCACGCACACGTTTATTAATTAAAAACTGAATTAACATCAAGAGCCTAATTAATTCAATAAGCCTTCCAATAAAATCCCTTAAAGCCGAAAATTTCCCCGACACCGAAAGAATAATGCAGCCAGCCAGAGCGTGGAAAATGCCTATATTTTATGAATTTCCAGTCACATAATTGTAGCCGCCGATATGCATGATGACACCGCAACAACATGTATCCAGAAGAGGAAGATTCGATTTAATATGTTGGTTGTGATGTGGTACGGGGGTTCGAAACTCAAGCACGTTTGCTTACTGCTTACCCACCACGAATTTATTTAATTACTCACCAATCGAACAGACTTTTATTGATCGAGAACAATTCGTTCAAGGTACCTTCGCATTGAAGTTGAGATGAACAGGTTATTTGAGTTGAGTGGTTGTTGAAGAGATCCAGGTGACCACCAGAGGGTTCTTGTTCTTATGTCGGCACAAAAACAAAAGAACGCCGACCAACGATGAATGGTATGCCAAACACTAATAAAAACATTTTTATTGTGGTCAAATTAGGCATAACCGTGTCATAAATTATTCGATACGATTCGGGTAATGGGTTCGTTTAAAAGAATGTATATGTAGCGTAGCGTGGCTCGAACAACTTAGATACTAGGTCAGTTGTTATACTATATGTAAGCCCATTTAACCCTTCGGCATTTGAACCCTTTCCCTTAAAAAATTTTATTTTTATTACTATTGAAATATTTTTAGTTGAAATCTTCAACTTCTAGGGGTTGTACTACAAGTGACAGATGCCTATTTTCACTTTTTAGTGGATACACTTTTTATAGTTCGTCCTTAGACGTTATAATTTTTTAAGCGGTGTATTTTTTTCTATAGATAATAACTTTCTCAATGGGTACGCATCTTATTTGTTTTGCATCCTTGCCGGTAAAAAGAGTTACTTTTGTATTTTATTAAAGCGCAAACAATAGAATCCTTTTTTGTGCTTTGTTTTATGAGTTTGCAGTGTAAACTGAACCTATGTACACCTTTTGGGTAGTCCTTTACCAGGAAAAGTCGATGTCGATTAGTTTGGATAGAAGCAGTTTGTGTGCAATGTGTGCATTGATTCCTGTACGCTTTATTGACTTGACCTTAGGTTTTCTTAATTGTAGAATAAAAAAGTGGAGATGACAAGAAGATATTTAGGCTTCTTTAGAACTAGAGTTTGATTTTTTTGGTATGTGCAAATATGTGTATATGATTTCATGAATAGCGCGGAATCTTTTGAAATGTGAACATTATGACCGCCAGCAAATATATTTGTTTTTGTAAATTTTGCAGTTAGTTGCTAAATTTTAGAGGAACAGCTTTAATTTTAATCCTTTCTGGTCACTATGTTCGACCTACTACAATTTCATGTCAGGAAAGAGGTCATCCTCAGTGCAATTAGACTACAGAGAGAAAATCTCCTGATCACAAACAATTTGCTTGGCTACCTCCAAGAATTTTTATAGAATCCGATGGGCAACCGCATTTTAGACTTTATGCCGAAATACAATAACTTTGAAAAACCATTTAATGTGTTCTTATGGGACCGTTAACAGTGACACACTGGAGACCTACCCTTTGAAAAGGATCTCTTAAATGGATGGGTCCAAATGAAAGGTAGAGCAAGCGTGAGTATATCCTGGATGAAATATATATGTATGTGCCATCTCGTTAAAGGCATTGGGACCTCACCCACCAATTTTCAATCAGAAATGCATGCCATAGAACTATATACTCGCGAAATAATCCACAAGAATATGTGTGGAGCTAAAATATTCATAATAGTAGACAGTCAGGCAACTTTTAAAGCATTAAACTCGTTTACCTTTGTGTCTAAGCTCGTTTAGAATTGCCTTAGTGTCATGAAGCAACTGGCCGAAGGAAACAAAGTGACATTTATTTGAGTGCCAGAACATGAAGGGATTAAGTGAAACGAGATTGCGGATCGTCTTGCAAAGGAAGAAGCCAGATCTCTGTTTATTGACCCTAAGCCCGTCTTTTGACACCCAAAAAGTCACATATCATAGGTCAGATCAGGCTTTGGGAGGACAAAATTAAAAAGGCAGACTGGGAAAATATTCCGGAAATGAAACAGACAAAGAAGTTTGTAAATATTCGCAGCAGAGGACAAAAGCATTTCTCATACTCAGTTGAAAGGAGTTAAGGCTCATAACCGGCACTGCCCACTTAGATATCATCTTAGGATAAGATCGATTATGAAACCTGTCGTTTCTGTATATGGAAGACGATACAACCGCTGAACATGTCCTGTATGACTATGAAACTCTGTGTCACGTAAGACTAATGCATCTAGGAACGGCATTTCCACTACCAAGAGATGTCATGAAAATGGCCCCCAAGAACATCATAGGGTTTTATAAAAATCTTACGTTAGAACGGGTGCCCTATGATATTTAGGGGTATGTCACAAAAGATCTTATAAGTCATGGTGACTAGATGAGAGGCGGTAACTCTGCGCGCATCCCCCACAAATAATAAATAAATAATACTTCCTGGTCGCACATCTAGATAGTTCTGTCAAATTGACCTGAGCGATTTTTAAGTAGTTGCCGTATGAAGAGTATTTATTCAATTTGTCCCAAAAATAATCGGAGTATTACTTTTAATATTGTACATGAGTACGGTTATAAGTAATCGTCGGCAGATATCTAGAGGAGTAAGGTATGCGTGAGTCCCCAATTTCCTGAGAGTACCATAAATTCATCCAACTACCTAGCAGTGTGTCTAATCCCAAGATAGAGTCGAACTAAAAATTGCACCTACATTATTACCTGAATCAGAGTAGGGAATACTATCGTTACCTGGAAATATAGGACTTAATCCAATTATGTTCACAAGATTAATATAAAAAAACGATAGCCTGGGATTTATTAACATCAAGTTTTAGTTTATTAACATTCGACCAAATTAAGGCTCTTGCTCATTCATACTGAATATACAGTCTAGAATATAATCTACAAAACTGGATAGACAGAGTTGTACATCATCAACATACGTTTGAATACTTGCATTCCGCGGTACATTAGCCAGATTATTTATGTACAATAGAAAAAGGAGGGGGCCCAGAATTGAGCCTTGAGGGATACCTGAGGAGATCTGATTATAGTTAGAATTCAACGAATTGATAATAACTTTTTGATATATGTCTGGTAATAAACTTCCTGTCAATGAGGATGAAGCAAAGTACATGGTGCTTAAACAACGAAACAAAGCTGAGATCTATCCAATATTAAGTATTAACCCGAAGGAAATAGAAAGGGTATTTGATGTGAAATACCTAGCTATAAGTATGGATGAGAAACTCAAATGAAGCGGGCATGTCGAAGAAATAGCTTCCAAAATCAACCAAATATTACGTATATTGCGAAGAGGCCCTAGGTTAAAGAATGATACAGCTCTTGCCATTTACAATGCAAATATAGCGTTGCATATTAGATATAGATTACTAGCGTGGAGTCAGTCAAATTAGGATGAAGAGATTGATGAATATAGCCTTAAAATCCTATTCAGTATGCCTTGCAGAGCAACTTCGACGGAATATATACCAAAATTATAATGGCCGGTTTCACAGTACTGGCTTAAGACATAGCTATGGCTTAAAATTTTCTACTATTTCACAATCAAGGCTTAAGTCACATGAATGGCTTAAGCTAAACTTAATTTAAGCTCTGCATCTTGGGGGCTTAAGTTTTAGTTATCTAGTTATCGGTTGTTGGCATTAATTACACAATTGCCAATTGTTGTCAACTGCCTAGCGCAAAAAGTTTGTTCTTACTTCCAAGATCTTAGGAAGAAAGTGACGTAAAATGGAATAATTATCTGATTAAGAAAACATTAAAGACGAGAAAATGCACAGTTTCATATCCCAAAGTGTCAGACGAGAAAAAATTATAAGAAGGCGCCCAAAAAATTTCGATGTAAGGGATGAGGTCAATTTGTATACTTGGATTAGGCTGTCGAAATATTCTCCAACAATGATTTTGTAATTGATATTCTCTCAAATAAAAACTACGACAAGGTGGCAAATAAATATAGTTCTTCTTTTTTCTTCTTCTTATTTTCGCTTAGGTTTTAATCCACAGTGGCAATTTTCATACATACTGACAACTTAAAAATTTTCATCTGCGGTTTAACTAAGCCTCAGCTTACAAAGTACTATGAAACGGAGTAGGCTTAAGATTGGAGCTTAATTCACATCCGTGAGTAAGCTGAGCTCTGGCTTAAGCCTGGACTGTGAAACCAGCCGTAAGCATTAATCAAATGGTATACCTTGAAAAAGCTCAATTTATTCATAAACTTGCACGTGGACTCATCAAAACAAATGTAAGAATAGACACATACATAAGTATATACATACATAACCATCTGACGAGGAATAGAAAAAAAACCAAGATTACAGCAACCTAAAATAAACAGAATCAGAAAAGCACTTATATACACGGCGATCAAAATCTATAACGAGTTACCTGAAGTTATTACGGTAAGCTCAAGCTTTAATGTATTCAGTTCTAAGCTAAAAGGCCTAGTTAGGGATTTACCCATTGACTGTGAGATTTACTGAATGAGCTTCACATACATATACATGAGTAATGAATAATATGAATAATCGGAAATTGAAAAGCGCACACAAGTATTAAAACAAAAATAAACGACTTCTGTAAAATAATAGGAAAGATCTAACATAAATTCAATACAATAATATAAAGCACCTACTCTTCTCTAATACCATCTAGATGCTGCCTGAAAAATGGTTTAAGCATAATATAAGTAAATTTGATTAGTCATGCTAGAATTACAGTGATGGAGAGAGTGATGATTGGAGGAAAAAGAAATAATAATAATTAGATATTGTTTAAGTATTTTTAAATGTATTCTACTATTCGCGACTGCCTATTTTAATATTCGCTGCTAACCTAAATATGAGAACGTCCATATAATAGGTCTTTTCACTATAGTGGCTACCTGTAGACATATTGCCGAATTCAAAACACGTCCTCAACAGTACTTGAAATATAAATTAAAAGATCAACATTGTTATATTGCTAAGAACCACAATGAATTTTTTGATTTTGTTGATATTCAAAATTAATAATATTAAAGTGCACAAAATTTTAGTTCGCTCGATTAACACATTCTAACCAGTTTTGCAACAAAGGATGAAAATTAGAAATTTTGTATGGCAACACTAGCACGAACTTTTCAAATTTTACGCCAAATTTTGTTATGAATTATTTTTTATAACATCAACGTATACAAAATTTTCAAAACTCTACTAACTCAACAGCAATATCGAAATATATATGGCGATTCGAAAATATATACACCAAACCATATGGCATGCCTGATAGCGCAGATGATTAAAATAGAAAATTGTTAAAAGCATTCCAAGTTACTCAACGGACGGACCAACGACCAAGAATTTTTGGATTTGATGTTTTGACATACTTGGAATGTTCATTGCAAACAATTTTACCGCATAATCACTACAGCTTTGTTTTGATGCATGGCCTAATTAAGATGGGCACAGTCATGTAACAGTGCTTTTGCTTATTAGGATTAAAGATGGTTTTCGAATCTTTTTGAAGAAACAATCTCAGAACAACTCTATAGAGAACTAATTGTTCATCTATGGTAAAAATTTTGCTAGAAATATATAAGTTTTTCAAATTTTTCTTAATCATATCTCAATCTCAGTCTCTTATGGGTGCAAATTTATCTCAAGATCATCGAACTAATCTCCTGGTAAAGATGAGAAAATCAAAAACCTTTTACAATCTTTTATTTGTCGGTTTTTCTGTGTTAAGCGAGAAACAGAATACGATGACCATCAGCCCCCATCATCTTCTCAGATTTCATTCTATTCTATTATCAGATATAGAAAATAAGAATGAATTGAAATCTGAGCTGATAAACGCTGATGACCGTCGCATTGTGTTCCCAGATTTAAAACAAAAACTAATCCAGTAAGTCCTCTAACTTCTAATTAATTAAATTTCTTTATAACTAAATTAAGCGAGGAATGTAAGCTTGAGGTATATTGATGTTATTATTCGAAATAACATCAGACGAATTAACGCTACTATTTCTTTTCGCGAAATAAACCGAAGCATTTATTTTATTGAATCACATGCTAATACCGCTGATATTCTGTCATCATGTTTGATTAAGTTTCTGCTCCTAATGATTATTATACACATTCTATACATCCTGAACTCATATTTAATGACTTCTTCTTTTTCTAACCCTTAGAAAGCTTGTATGGTCTTGCATATAGACAAAAAAAACCTTCTGTAGAATCTCCTGTAGATTTTAGACCAATCAACATATTATTTTAATTTTTTTTTTCGATAGTTTTAGCTACAGCAATTTAGTTCAGAAGCTATCTATAATTTATTTGGTGGCTTTATACGGCATCTGCTTCAGTACTTATTAGAAAAATTTTATCAAAACGCCATCACTCCTAACTGGTGGTGTGCCTCAGGAATCAATCTTGGGAACGTTGCTATTTAGTATATTTATAAACGACGTTCCTCAAATTGTTCCCGATGTTAGAATTGACTTAAACGAAGGCAATGTGCAGCTATAAAGCTTAAACACAATTGCGACGGCCGAAAACTATTGCAGTAATAGCAACAATTTTCTCTAGGAATGTTTTATGGATCGTGTATTAAATAGAAATTTGCAGCGGCCGTCGGTCACTGTCCCCTCTGGCCCTCGAAACTGATTTAAATCATTAGAGTGTTCGATGGCCCATGGTCACTGCAGATTCCTATGTAATACACGATCCATAAAACATTCCTACAGAAAATTTTGCCTACTACTGAAATTGTCGTCGGCCGTCGTGTTTAAGCCTATACTTGAACACACTTATTGGTCTACTCGAACTGTTCGAAGATTGCATCGCATGTAGTAATGATGATTTGAGTGAAATCAACGCATGGTCCAATGTTAATGCACTGAAACTGAATCCCCCTCAATATTCTAGATCCATCTAATATAACTCCGGAAGTTAAAATATCATCTCCGGTTAGTAAGCTAAGAAAACCTGGTATCGTGTCGAACCAACACATGAACTGGTGTAACAATATTAGTAACAATTTGGCAAAAAAACAAAAGTTCTCCATTTTCTTTAACTTCTTCATTTCTAGGTAAATTTCTACATAAAATAAACACACAAAAAAAAAAAACAACTACACCACAACGGTTGCCACTTTTCCAAGTACCTATAAAGAAAATAAATTCAAATCGAAAATTTCAAATAAATTCACTGTAAATTGCGAAAAACGAAAAAAAAAACAGAAAAAAAAACGAGAACGGAAATTGGAGGTGTGTGGCAAAACGCGACGTGACGAGCACTTCCTTTATATCGCAAATCAAAAGAACAAATGTGCATTGCGTGACGTGCCTCCCATCCCCCGGTACTTGTCACATACATATCAAGTGTGAAGTGCATTTTGCAACACGTTTAAGTTTTCACAGCACACGAACAAAAAAGGGTTTCTGTTTGCACATTGAAATGAAGCAACATTCGAGGGGAAATCGATCATTTTATTTCAGGCGACCCCATTACCGTGTGTTGGTTGCAAGCGAACCAACAATGATAATTATGCGGCCATGGCTCGATAATCGCTAATTGGTTAAAAACAATAAACATAGTTTTATATAAAAACCGTGTAATTAGGGTACCTATTTAATTGGAAGAATTTAACTCTGTTTTTGTTTTTTAAAGAAAAATATGCTTCCTGTAGGAAGGAAATTTTTACAAAAACAAAAAAAAAAAATACTTAGGCCACTAAATGGTGTCAGGTAGGTAGCAAATTGATGACTTCACTCTTTGGGATATAAAGGAGAAATATTAAGGGCTTTAATGGTTATGCAGAAATGTTAAAATAGGTATCTCGTTGCGATTGCGTCGATTTACGGTGGCACTTGAGAATTATTGATTCTGTCATGGATTGGATAATCTGCTCCTACCAACGAATTCCTGTGTGCTTATATAATTTTTATAATAGGTGGATCAATAATATTTATGCCTCGAAGTTAACTGCCCAACTTACGCTAAGCAGGGAACATTGCGGAAGTGCGATACATTAATTTCACGCCACGAATCGCACTCACAAAATCTCTTTTCACACTTAGTGCAATGTGATAAATGTATTAAGTTATGATTCAAACTAAAATTTAGTGTAGTTTGAGGCTCATTTAGTTATTAAAAAATAGCTGGGGATAGTGAGTCGAATGAAAAAAGTGTTTAGGTAAGATAATGATTTATCATATTTACTGAAGTTAGTTCATTTTTCTATCCTTCTCTAAATTGATGATAAAAAAAAACTCTCTTTATAATTATAAAATTTGCTTAGTAAATTAGCTGGACACTAGATGCGTATACAGGGGACGGTCATGGGGTAATGAACCCCCCCCCCCCCCCCCCCCAGATGCCACCTGACCTTCGCGATGAATTAAATGTGGCGCTGGACTGTAGAGTGATATAGAGTAAGAAAAAGGCTACTTATTGTTTCACAAGGTACCATCATCGGTAATCTTTATAAACTCAGAAACAATTTCAATAGACAGTACAGAAAATATAATAACGGGTCACTACAATAAATTGAAAATAACTCAAACATCAAGTGGCAGTTACTGATAAAAATCTATTCAGAAAAATGAATGTTGACTGAAGTAGTATCTGCTATCAAATAAAAGAGGCCATGCTCTATCGGTGCTTCTCTTGAATTCATCAAGCGGTCCTCATACAAATGCATACAAAGAGACTCCCAAGCGTCTAGTTTCTGTTTATTCGATTCAACCTTAATTAATTTGAAGTCATTTAAGTGTAGTTCATAGCTCAAATTATTGACAATTATGATGTGCGACACTTGATCTATTACTTTCATTGTTTACTATGTGTCTATTGTGTTCACGCCATCTCATTTTAACCGCTCTCGATGACTGGCCAATGTATACAGTATTACATGAACAATTCAAGGAATATATACCACTTTTATCCAGGGGATCAACAATATCTTTGGTTCTGCAAAGATGAGCGCAAAGTTTATTCTTAGACACTGGAACAACCTGTTTTTCGGTTTTCTTAAAGATGTTCTTAAGTTTCCCGGTAATTGGTGCATGATATGTAATCACCACTCTCTTAACCTCATTCATCTCACAATCGCTTTTCAAAGTAGTAATGGTACGTATCCACTTATTTAGGTTTATTTTTTGTATGATTGTGTCAATTATTTGAGGGTTATAGCCTTGATATATTTCAACTTGTTTTTGTAGTCAAAGTCAGTCATCGGAATACTCAGCATACGATGGATGATGGAGTAAAAAGCAGAATTTTATGTTGGTAGGAGTGGTTGGAATCTGAAGTTATAAATCTCTGCGTGCTAATAGGTTTTCTATATATTGAAAAATTGAGCTGGTTGTTGACTCTTTTAATTAAAATCTCCAGAAAAGGAAGACTTTCACTTTGTTCTATCTCATAAATAAATTGAATAGATGGAAATAAACCATTGAGCTCCTGCAGAATGGACGTCAACTCTTAACTACTACATAAATGTCGTCAACATATCTAAACCAAATCCGTGGAAGCCAATCCTTTTCTTTGCACTGTGTTTCCAAGTAACCAAGAAAAATATCAGAAGATAAAAATGGAGGTAGTGCGCACCCCATTGCTGTGCCACCAACTTGTTTGTAAAATTTATCTCTAAATATGAAATAATTGTGGTTAATGCATAACTTGGGTAGTTGAATCAACATCAATCTTTTTTCATTATTGATATCCTGTGTATCCAATCATCTCTCTAAAAATTCCAAAGTATTATTATTTATTATTATTATGGCAAAGTGCGCAAGATTTCACAATCTTTTTAGTACAAAAATTATCGGAACTACATTTAGGTGCATGTTATAAAATAAATGAAAATATCGAAAATATATAAAATAAAATTAAAATTTGAGAATTAAAATAAAAACCCACTGAAATTAAGCAAAAATTCGAAATAAATATAAAAATAACAGAAAAAGTATAAGTACCAACTGCTAACGAAAAATAAGACAGATAAAACTAAAAATGAAATAAAAGGAAAATTAAAAAGTTATAGCTAAAATACACGAAATAAAACAAAATATTAAATATAACTGAAAATAATTGAAAATTATAAAATTATAGTAATGATAAAGTTGTAAAAAATCTGAAAATGAGCTAGGCCGTGATACAAGAGAATAGAAAATGGGGAAGATTAATTGAAAACGTGGACCCTGATGAGATCTTTAATTGCACCAACAGATCGCGCGTTCTGATAACTGAAGGGAAGTCTATTCCAGAGATGGGAAATTTGGACAGGATAAGAGACATCCATAAATAATTTGTGAATGCGAGGTATTATCACATTCTGATTGCGTTTCGAAGCTGTGTACTCAAAAAATTCACGCAGATAATCTTGTATTGAGCAATCTAGCAATTTTGCGCGGTAAGGTGAAACATGGTCGAACCTACGAAGTCCGTGAAGCGGATACAATCATTAAAGGCGACTTCCGTCTTCCGAAGACAAATACTGTCGAATTGTAAAAGATTAACAGGAGGATTTTCGTATGGTACGGATACAATGTGTAGTTGACGCCGGAGATTAAAGCTGGTGCTGTAACGCACTTTTCGAATCTGCAGCGACAGCTAACGCCTGGTTGGGCATTTGTTTGTCTTCTTTTGAGTAATAATAGTGGAGTCTGGAGTGAGTATAATAGTCATTCGCTTGTATCTCTTCATGTTTGAAACGTGTACGATTTTTTTAGAATTTTCTTGTGTTTTATAAATGTAGTGTCGAAAAGTCTTCTATCATACCTATTACAGGATGGTAAGTAATTTTGGAATACTACATATTTATTTGAGCGTTTGATTGCTTAGAAAAAGACACGCAATACTTATCAGCCCGGTTATTATGATGCTTTTATATATTTGTTGCACCGATTACACTTATAGATGAAAAAGCACACAATTTCGAGATTTGAATGTGTTATTCTTCTAAGAAATTGGTCAGCGATCATAGAGTTTTTTTTTACCTATCTGAGTTTCCGACATAAAATCGATGACTGGACAACTTAGTGCGAGCTCGCAACAGATAACAGAAACATAGAAACTGACTCAAGGAATTTTGATTTAGGGTTCTTCCGGTAGAACTCTAGTTCCATGCAATAATCAAAGTATTGCCACCCGTTGATTTTTCATAGCGGCACTGATTCAATCCTGAGTTGTTCAAAATTTTTACGTTCGTAGGGCAGCATTAAATTTTTCTTAGAAATACACTTGAAAATTGTTCTTAAGAATTTTAAGGAATAACTGTTTACCGAAAACGGTCCAAACGAATTGCTGGATTGATTCTAATGATTCAGACAAGTGCACAAGCATTCAGTTTTCTTAGAAAGATTTGACATTTTTTCTTTGAATTTTTTATGTAGGTACTATTGGAGGCCGATCATGGTTTCAAAGAGTTATTTTGATTTAGGTGCCTTGACTGGTCTTGGTCGCTAAGGATATTTATGAACGTTGGCAATCATACATTCTGTTCTTAGAAATTTACTTGAAAATTTTTATTTCGAATTTTTATACACTATTGGTGCCTGAAAAACATCAGTTGGATTGATTCGGGTGCCACTAAAATTGATTCTACAATTTTTCTTCAGAATTTTTACGACAAGACTATAAAAATAAAATAAGTAAAAAACGAGTTTTCAAACAAAATTGAGGCCAAGTCGCATGAAAAAGTAGAAAATAATCAGAGGTAATAAGTGATTTGATTCATGAAGAGAAAGAATATTCAAGAGAAATTTCCCAATCAAAAAATCTGAGTCCACCTCTGTGTGTGAAAATAAATTCTGAGTCCACCTCTGTGTGTGAAGAAAAGTTTATTTTCAACTTTTTCATGCGACTTGGCCTCAGTTTTGTTTGAAAACTCGTTTTTTACTTATTTTTAAATTGTATTTACATTTTCCATGAAAACGTGGCGTCGTACAAAATTACAGCTTTCTATGCCGAAGCCTTCTCAGGCAGAATTCACATATATAGTGAAAAAAGCAAATATTTGTATGGCAACACTCCAAAGGATTTGCCCGATTTGTCCCATTTTCGAAATTAAATCTGCATTTTTTTTTTAAACCAGCTGTCGAGTTATTGTGTGGACGAACAGACGGACATGCAAATATCAAAATAATTTTATAATATTATGCGCGTGTGTCCAACCCGTTTTTCCCTACTAGCATTATTTTTATGCGTTAAAAACGGAGTGACAAACTTAATATCCGCTCTATGATTTCATGTAGGGTTTAAAAACCGGTCAAGAGTAAGTCGGGCTGAAGTAATCAGGGTAATCAGGTAATCAAGGAGGAGGTGAAGGAAAGGTTGACAATGTTTTTCGCAATTTTTTTTTTTCAAATTTCTAGTATCTAGTAGTATCTATACTAAAGGTGACATGGACACTTTTGACTAATTGTGTCACAAATATAGTGCGTTAACGAAGACACGCCGGTGGCCAATGTGTTTATTTTATGGCCTCTTAAATGATGTAGGAATAAACGTGTCAATACATTTACGTCTTTCAAACTCAAAGAACAAAGAATCTGGTGATCAAAAACGAGCTTTTTTACAAAATGTAGTGTTAAGTCTTCTAAGACCATATTTCAAGGAACTTTTGAACGCTGCTCTTTGTCTACTTGGCTTAACGACAGAATTGCCGGAATAATTGAAAAGTAAAGACATATTGAAGAGTTAGAAGTTCTTCGTAGAAAGAGAGCAAGCAGTGCTTCCTTTCCTTTCCACTATCAAAAGATAGAAAAATCGACTCGCAATGTGACAGCTGGTAGCGATACATTTTCTCAATACATTATAAAAAATTGTGTTTTCCCTGTCTTTATAAATAAAATAAAATACATAATTCGATGGCATATGTACAATAATACTATTCCTAAATTATTAAAACTTTCATACTTAAAAATAACTTTCGAATTTCCTAGTGAAATCGGCTCATTTCATAGTGGGGTCTTTCTCGACACCAGGGTAGAAGAATCATGGTTGAAACTATGGTTAGTAATATAGGGTTGAAAAAAATTGAACAAAGATACCTGAAACAAGCAAAAATCGAAAACGGTTTTTTGCATTTTCGGGAATCAAATTTGACCAATGTGATTATGTAATATAATTTTTTAGTCAAGTGTTTTTTTTACAGTGGCTATGATTTTTAATCACTGATTTGCATTGCACAAGTGACTATTTTAGAAATTCTCGGAATAAGCTCCATTTCATAAATCCACCCTTCTGGAGAGTTTCTCGTCCTCCTAACCTGAAGATTTAGACGCTTTAAAAATCCCAATACCTTGCCACCGCTGCTCAGAGAATAGCACTATATAGGTCCACTCACCTCCATGAAATGATAGTCTACTAATAGTAAAATGAATACTCTTTTTAAAACCTGTGGGGGTGTGAGGGTGATCAATCTCAATGGTATTTGTCTTTTGCATATGTAATGAAACTGTTCATAATTCCGGAAGTTCATAATTTTCATGAAATATTAGTTACATAAGAACCAAACGACAACTCAGGGGTGTACCCAGGAGAGTTGGCTCTCTAAGTTTAAACAGGGTGTTGGTAAATACTAGTCTGCAATCCCCAAGCACCGTATGTAATCCAGTAGAAATTTTATAATGCACACATATGGCATAATGCTCCTTGGGTTTGCAATGACCTCTACATTATGTACATACATTATATGAAAGCAGTAAACTTTTCTATTCTACATTAAAATCTCTTCATTGCCAATCATAAAACTTCGGACATATACTAAAATGTGTGGTGTTTAATTTTCAATATCCAAAGGTGCCATTAATCATGAGCCCGTCCAATGTTGATACCATGACTGAAAAGCCAAGGATATAGTTGACTGCCTTCCGACAAAAGCCATTTCGTTGATATGAAAAAATTTCCGTGTAGGAAAAGTCGTTTTTAAATCGTGCGTCCCTGAAATGAAAACATCCCTTAAATGCCAGTGCCAAAACTACACAGAACTGTTAAAGTGTGTAATGTAGGGTAAATAATTGAGATGGCAAACCCTACAAAGCGGGAAGTTTTCAACCATCATCTCCTTTCGATGCAATAAATTCACAGCAATATCATATCCTTGGAAGATCCTTTGTAACCCACGGCACAAAAGCAGTTGCATAACTCAATTTTGTCATCCGAAAGGGGATGATGAGCATTGCAACAAATTTCCATTCTCTTGGGCTACCTTACATTTGCTCCTTTCAGATCAATGCATTCTGTGTGCCCTTTTTCATGCCGCAAAGGTATAAACAAATATTTGCTGCCGCTTCTGCCAAGCTATAACGTAGTAGAAGCGAAAAAAAAACGGTACAGCACAAAGGGAACGATTTCATTCAGTTAAACCATTAAGCGCTTACACGACATGCCCCTTGAGAACAATGGTGAGGATGCAGCGTTTATCGGAGCTCTGTTTCTCCTGTTCTTTGACTCGATTTGATTTATTGACAGAAATGCAATGGAGATGTTCGGATGATGATGGCACATACAATGTCCACCCGCTCCTCGGTTTTTTGGCTAGCTCTTATTTGTTATTGGCTTGTACCACGACGATGACCATTGTCCAAACGTGGTTCTTTGAATCTTGCCCGATTGATAACGTAATGTTGGGTAAACATGTCCTTTTGATGCAATTTTCAGTAAAATTCTATGATCGGGTTTTGTTACAGAGAGATGCTGCAAGGTTTTTGTGTTACGAGGAATTTTATTTTCCCTCAAAATATTACGGTAGTGCGGTATTGAAACGCATCAAAGAACCAAGTGGTGAGCACTTTTTATGTGTTTCGCGAAAAAAAGACATTTGTTGGCAAAATTTATTGTTAGATTCACCTAAGCCAAATAATGTAACAAGGGTGAGTGAAAAGGCCTTTGATATTGCTGACTTCAAGAATTTGGAAATTCTCTTTTAAAAGGTTCGTTTTGAAATGTTTATTAACAAAAATAAATTATTTGTCATTTTTCGTATGTGCATTAAAGATCCTATCCTTTTATAGAAACTTAAAAAGGGCATGAACACAGAAATAATTGAAGGTTTGTTGTCACATTTCAGCTAGTCGACACAACTGCTACCCACCGAGCAAAGAATCAGGACTGGAAGTTTTACGAGCCAATTATAATAGATTTACATCAGCGTACGTTAGCCAAATTTTTAGAGCGTGCATACATAATTGACATGCAGACAGAACTAAGCAAAACCAATTACATTACAATTACAAATCCAATTCCCTGGCATTGGAATTTATAGTTGGTATGCTCAATTCCTAGGTAATGCACTGCAAAAAATTTTCAATTTTATTACAAGGAATTGTGCTTTGTAATTGAAAATGTAGCACTCGCCAGTAATGGACTTGACACATTTTTCAATTCCATTATAAGCAATTTTATTTGTAATTTCATCTTTCTCCATTCTTCAAAGAAATTTAAAAATTACTCGAAAAAATATGGAATTTGTTTAAATGTGTAATCAATTACTTTAACAGAAATTTAATCTTAACTTAGTAGGAATGATTACCCAAAAAGTAATTAATTCCATACCTCTTTCTTCCCAAAATCATAATAAAGCGAAAGAAACTATCTAGGAATAAACAAGAACGTAAATACATATATAATTCGAAACCGCAACCGCACCGCATCAGTGTATTCAAATAACAATGAAGCAGTCAATGCGTGTGCGTCTTTCAATATGGTTCTGCCCAATTTGAACCTGCTTTTTGGCTAAACGTACACCTATTGCACATAAAAAATAAAATTCTGATCTCTTTTTTTTAAAAATATTTCGCAAGTTATTTGCAAAATGTAATAATTTTTTTGTAAAATCGGGAAGATCTAATCCAAAAGGAATTGGGCGTATCTCTAAATTATCCCTATGTGTGATGTGCTAAACATAATTAAAAAAACAGAAAAAATCATTTAATCTTTGTAAAAAAAATTAATTTAAGGTAATTCCGATTGTGTATACTTTTTGAATTACTTTGAAGAATGAGAGACGAATTTACAAGTACAGTTCTTTCTAATAGAATTCAAAATTTGTTAAATTCGTTTACTGAGGAATGCTGATTTCAAATATAAATTACAATTCTAGGCAATTGGACTTAGATTGTAATTATATTCCTAAAGGAATCGTTACTACAGAGCTCTGTGTATAGGTGACGTTCCGTGATCTCCGCTAACTTTGATGTAAACTTACCATTTTGGTGGTATTAAAAATTGAACAAAATGCGCCAAATATAAAATGGAATAGGAATTTGTGTATTAAAAATACTGAAAGCAATTGTATGATTTTTTCCTTGTTTTTCACTAAATTTAACCTGAAACTATTTTAAATTTGGTTACAATTGGGTCTCTAACAAGTAAACATTCAAATCTACAATACTCATAATAAAATTCCACCAAATATTGATTACATGAAAAATTTTACTCCATTTGTAAAATTATTGAAATTTCCCATCACTTGTAAAATAAATTTTACAAGCATGAAACTTAGAGGTAAACTTTGCAATAAAAACATAAAGCAAATATCTTTTGGATATGAATTTTTAATATGTTTTTCTATAATACGGATTTCTTCAATATTGCAAGCTAAAACAGATTCGAAATTGGCTGGTGGGAAGAATTTTTGAAAAAAGCTACTTTAACCAAATTTTTTATCTCGTATCTTTTGGTCAGATCCTTTCTTGGAGGAAGGCGAGTTTGCATTTAATTAAGGAAAATAATTAAAAAACACAACTTTAATTCCCGAACTAAGAGAGGTATATAGGCATGATTTATATATCAAATAAAAAAGACAGGAAAATGTAGACATTTATTTATTGTACGTTTCTGGAATATAACAGTTGGCTGTAACAATGGTTTAAAGTCACAAATTTTCCTTGAATTTCCCTACACATTTTTACCTTGGAAGAAAATCTAATCCAAAAGATTAATTTAAAAATGATTTTCTTAGAGAATACCGATATCAGTGTATGATCGTCTCACGATCAAGAGTAAAGAGAAGTTGTTTTATATGCTCCAGGTTATTCAGTTTCTGTTGTAGCTTATTCAACTGCTATTTTTTTTTTTTTAATTTCCATGAAATGATGACAGGACAATTACAATTTAAGCAATTAAGGTATTTTTGTATTTTTCAAATTTCTATTTTACACTTTATCTACCGCAATTCAATGCACTGAGTATGCCAATTTTAATAACCAAAAAAGGAAAATATGAAAATAATTGATTAATTGGCAGACACTATTCGATTTTATACAATATTAAAAAGAAAACATCCTGCGGCCATCTTAAAAATTTCCTAATTTCTCAAAAAACTAAAAACAAAAAAACAAAAAACAAATTTTAACTTCCTTGGCTATGTGATGATGAACTTTTCGATCCGAAAAACTTCGTAACTGTTTTTTTACTTCAGAAACTCTGAACTTTTATCAACTGGGTCGCACATACCCCGATACTATATTCTATCTTAATTTCATTAAGAAGGTGTTTCATTTTTTATGTCACACTTTAAAAATCAAATACCACAGGTGTGGTATGTCAGGACAGTAGAAGAATGTGAGTCTGGAAATGAAACTTATTTTAGTTAAGGCTTGTATTTGATATCCACTGCTGTAATCCGATAGATGATATTTCTCCTGTATATTAAAAAGTTAGTGCATTCAGAGAAAACTTCAGTACCTACACCCCTTCCATTTTAGATTGATTTGTTATTGATTTTTGACCGGTGATCACTTCATTACCGTACTGCTCCTTTCTGTATGAAATTATGGTAGAAAAGCCAATTGCACAATTTTTCATTGCAACAGTCTAGAAAATGGTAGCAAGTAGTTACCTGGATTGACTCAAGGTATACCTACTCTTCTGGACGACATTGTAAGTTTTGAACAGTTTAAAAACTAAAAATGTTGGGTACATATTAGAAGGATTTGTATACGTTTCAAGTCCTTGTGGGAAAACTGCCGACGCGGTATACTCGGATAAATAGTATAGATCCAAAAATTTTATAACACATTTTATTTTGAAACTGCCCATGGAGCATACGCTTATTTATTTATCAACATAGTCTCCACGGAACTCAGTGCATTTAGTTATCTCGGAGCCTTTGAGTTTCTTAATTTCATAAAAGTTAGCCACCAGAGTCTCACAGAAAACGGCAGCATTCATATTGTTTTCTTGAGACAAAAAGTCAGCCGGAAGTGAGTGCTTTCTGTTCCAGAAAATAGTTGCCATTATTTTCGAGTAAATGCTGAAGATTTGACTTTTTTCGCTGATATTGAATATGTGTGGTATGGCACCATTCCATTGGACTCCAGAAAGTTATCACCTTAGTCTTGGCGAAGAATTTCAACAGCAGCTTTGTCTATTGCTCAATGAAATTTGAATGGACAAGCACAGAATTGCAATGACTATAGTAAGTCTAATAAACGCTGCCCTGTCATTCGTATCCCACTAGTGATGACAGTGCTTTGAGTCGTGAAAAAGTCATTTCTCTCAAAGTTTTTACTTTACAGATTGACTTTAAACATTTATAGAAATAGTCTCATTACGCAGACTGTGGAGTTGACGGATGAACCTCGAATTTGATTTTTTTGGATCACTCCCCACTAGGCAAGTTTCTGGTAATGACTACTATTGATAATTCGGAATGTCTCGGAGAGCCGGAGGTGGATTTATGTTTACCCTACCTTTTTCAGATCTTAAAAATAAACAAAATTATTCTTCTAGATGAGTACTACTCGTGTACTGAGGCAACAAATTATTCGCAACGATATTTAAAAAAAGAAAGGAAAAAATATGAAAATTGTGCAAAAAAGTTTTTCTTCTTGAAAATGCGTTGCTACAATCTTTTAAATCCATTGAATGGAACAAACAACATGAAACTGAAAACGGAATCCTTTAAGTAGATTTACAAGAAATGTCACATTGTCAAGAAAACAACTTTTGTTTGCAAATCTTCTTCATGAATACGCCTAATCTGGAGTGGATCGATGTGACCCACTTAAAAAATCCTCTTTGTACACGGAAATTTTCTTATGGTGAGGACAATGAGTTTAACCGTGCATGATTCAATGACAAAACCACTTGATCCGCTTATTATTTTTTTTTTTAAGTTTGGCCAATGTACCTACATAGTTACAGCTAAGTAACTGAGTAACTGATACCTCTACTCATTGTTATATTTTTTCGACTCTTGATCATTGTTTGCCGATTTTGTATATATTTTTGCAAAATTATGTTGTCCTACTTTGATATCGAAAATGTCCGATTTTTTACTATATGAAAAACTGATTTTGTAATCAGGACGCGGAAAGAAGTTTGGTTATAAAATAAATTTGAAATAAAACTTTTAATTTTGTTCAAGAAAGAATTTTTTGGGATTCTCCGGTATTTAGCAAAAGCTAAAAAATGTTCTAATTTGTTATTTCATCACACAACCCATTAATTTTTGGTGACAAGTTTCAAGTCTTGGTTTGACTCATCAACATGTCCCAAATAGCGAAATTGGGTGATTTGAAAAACAAATGAAAAAATGAAAAAAAGAAAGAAGAAAGAAATGAAAAGTTTGAGAAAAGTAGAAAAAAAACAATTTTTTTTATTTATTAAAAAAATTTTAACAAAATTTTAAAGAAACAGATTCATTCGAAGCGAATCGAACCTGTATACGCCACGCAGTGGGCTGAAAAATAAAGAAGAAAAGGAAGAAGAAGAAGAAGCGTTTCGTGTCAGCAGAAAACGTTACATTCATCGGTGCAGCTTGGTTTTTTGCCTGCCCATATAATTCACACCCACAATTTATTCTCAGTTTATATGAGAAGAGATCAGTTTTGATCTATTTTCAAGCGTCTGTAGCAGGCAGAAAACCAAGCTGCACCGATGAGTGTAAGGTTTTCTGCTGACACGAAACGCTTCTTTTCCTCCTTTTCTTCTTTATTTTTCAGCCCACTGCGTTGCGTATACAGGTTCGATTCGCTTCGAATGAATCTGTTTCTTTAAAAAAAATTTCAATTTTTTTTAATAAATAAACAAAATTGTTTTTTTCTATTTTTCTCAAACTTTTCATTTCATTTTTCTTTCTTTTTTTCATATTTTTCATTTGTTTTTCAAATCATGTTGATGAGTCAAACCAAGACTTGAAACTTGTCACCAAAAATTAAGGGGTTGTGTGATGAAATAACAAATTAGAACATTTTTTAGCTTTTGTTAAATACCGGAGAATCCCAAAAAATTCTTTCTTGAACAAAAGTAAGTTTAACCCGGTAAAAAGTCCAAAAGAGTAATCTTTTTATTTAAACTTTTAATGTATTTTTTTTAGAGATTTTACCCATAGAAGCAAAATGTCCTTTCGAAGCATAAGAAAGCTGAGCTGGTTATAAATGGAAAATTATTGAAGTGATTTTGTATGAAGCATGAAAAAGAAGAGAGGCAAAAGGAGCTCAACTGGATGATCAATGATAGCATCCAAAACCTTGTAAAAACTGTCTAGGGAAGCAAAACCTCGATAGACATATTTTAGTATAAGCGCCCGCAAAATGAAGAGTTGGGGTGTTGGGATGCCACGCGGCTGGGATTGGGCAGATGATTTTGCTTAGAAAATGGTCAGCAGTCTGCTCCTGCGGGTAGTGAGACAAATTCGAACCGAGTGGAAATTAGAAGCAGCGAACACTTCCTGAAACCTAAAAAATGTTAGATTTATATTTCAAAAACCCATTAACGTTTTATGTATTAGAGCTTCTTGTAATATAGGAGGTAAGATGGCTCAGTTAAAGTGCACTCAAAGGCTGTCTATTGACAATATTCCACGCTTGTGTGTCATTAACGGAATACTGTTGTGATGCCGAGTCAAATATCCCGCCATCTATTAACTCAGATATACATTCATGTTTTTTTTTATATTATTAAGCCAAGCTCAAGAAATAGCCCACGATGCAAAGCAGGCATGCATGGCAGGAAGGAGATAGGAAAAATCTTAGGGGGAATAATATCAAAGTTCTTATCTCCGAGGTTGAAACTATTGGATACAGGTGTCCAAAAACTCCATTGAGGAGGGAGAATCGATTTGCTGCGGAAAGAGAAAGTTCCAAAGATCTCAAAGCAAAAGTGAAAAAATTTGGAAGATGGACTCATAAAAGTTAATGAAAGCTCAATGTTAAAATTTTCGAACATACGACCGGAAACCTAATGTAGTTATAATATGATCCATTATGACAAAAATTCTATACGTCCTTCAGAAATAGTATGCACACTTTGGCAGGATTTTGAAAAGATCGTGACTCGGAATATATTTGTATACACGCTTCCCGATGATCCACTGATTTCAGATAGCCCACCTTTGACAAACTAATGGATTTTATAGGGATATTAACCCTTTAAAAGTTTAATTTTGTTTCGAAAAACTTTTTCCATCCGCTTAATTATTTTTCAGCGAAGAAAATTATACAGGGTGTTTTCTAATTTGGGCACCTAGCTCAAGAATTTAATAGCTGAGGTGGAGACAAGCAAAAAATTACATTGGGGGCGGGTAGGACGCGTCGTTTCGGCGGTAGGGGGGTTTAAGATTTTTAGTACTTCCACGTTATACCCTATAACTTTTTTGATATACACCTTATCAAGGTGGGATTCATCTCAGATGATAGCAAACCATCTTAGCCATCCTGCCACCTACCTTCTGTGGGAAGTTGTAGGACGTCAAGGCCAAAAAATTGGGATAAAAATCCTAATTTTTTAAAATTTTAACGATTTTCCCGCCAAAATGCATAATAACTATACAGTTTTCTTACAATATTTAGAAACCCTGGAATGTTACCTTTTATTTGACCAAGCACATGTACCTGCCTAAATGCAACCGTTTTTGAGATATTCCCGTTTTTATGAAGCATAAATTCATTAATTTGCTAATAACAATAGAAATCGCGCCTTATCTTATGCAATTCCACACAAATTAGCTCAATTCGTGAAATTATGAATCATAGAAACGGGAATATCTCAAAAATGGTTGCATTTAAACAGGTAAATGTGCTTAGTCAAATAAAAAGTAACATTCCGGAGTTTCTAAAACTTGTAGTAAAACTGTATAGTTATGATCCATTTTGGCGGGAGAATCGTTAAAATTTGAAAAACTTAGGATTTTTTTTCCAATTATTTGATTTTGACATTCTACAACTTCCGACAGAAGGTGACAGGAAGGCTGATTGGACATTCATTGGAAAGCTGAGACAGTTTGCTATCATATAATTGAATCTAACCTTGATAGGGTGTATATCAAGAAAGTTACTTACTGCTTGTCTCCACTTCAGGTATCAATCCCTTGAGCTTGGTACACGAATTATGAAACACCCTGTATACTCGGTGAAAACAGAGTAACATGTTTATGCTGCTAAATTAACTAATTATGACG
The DNA here is from genome assembly GCA_963924295.1 of Dioctria rufipes. Classification (NCBI taxonomy): domain Eukaryota; kingdom Metazoa; phylum Arthropoda; class Insecta; order Diptera; family Asilidae; genus Dioctria; species Dioctria rufipes. The sequence goes on from OZ002742.1 coordinate 21,167,987, forward strand.
AAAATCCAAGCGTTGCATGTTGGTTTTACAGAAAATGTAAATATTTATTCGTTGCTAACAAACAAAATTTATTTCATTGATTAAAAATTATACTAATAAAAAAAATTATGGCATTATCGAAATGAAAACAATAACAATATAAAACCAAATGAATTTCAAGTAATTTAAATTACAAAACTAAAAATTTCAATTAGAGACAATAATAACTTTTAAAGTAAGGTGTAACACATAATGCTACCTTGCATGTTGGGCACCAATACCTGGATTCTCTTCTAATACTTATTAATTGTCGAACAGTACGAATAGCTACGTGTAGGATTTGATTTTGCTTTTGTACTTAGTACAAAGTCAGGAAAATGCTTTCCAAATAAGCTGAGCGACAAAGTTGAGACATATTTGATCAATTATCAGAATATCGTTCAATAATTTTTTCGATATATTCCAGTAAGAAGTCAATACGTTTTAATTTTCCATTACATTTTTTATATATAAAATAAAAGTTCATAAATATTATCTAGAAAATGAAGACAATTTTTCTTATATTGTTTTTAAGCCTTGCCTCTTGCCATAGGCTATGCAAACATTATGCCATCACTATTATCTACTCCACCCATTTTCTTTTAATAATCATAAACTAAGGACGCTTTTCTTTCTATTTATTATGTATATTTCTCTATTTCTATCATACTGCCATCATGAATTGTATTCAGCCTCAAAATGTCTTTATTATCCCGCCATTTCATTATTATCAGTTAATTTTTATACTTCTAAATGTGTTCTCCTTTCTTTACAGAATAGTTTTTTTTTTATTTCTGATGATATTCCAACCTTGTTTTTTCACATTGTGGCAACTAAATCTATTTGATGAGCACACAGCTTTTCAGCAAGGATAATATTAGGGTATCAGTTATGCAATCGATATCCAAGGTATAAAAGTTCATGGGTAATACATGATGAGATCTTAAATTCTGAATATTCAGCACTATTCATAGTGTCCTTTCCAGTATACAAAAGAAAATTACATATATATCCGAAATCACTTTTTATAAGACAAAAAAATTCATCGCAAAGTGACTTCTTTTGGAAGGTATATATTGCTTCCAAGATAAACGTCCTTTAATCCACGCATACATCTTGTTACATCACGCCAAACGTTAATAAGATTAATTGGATGTGCTTGGATATACAAACGGTGTGGTTGTGTAGCGGTATTAAGGTCAACGACAGACAAAAAAAAATGCGAGCGGTTACTTCACCTTTGTTTTTAATGCGTCAAATAAAAGGGAATAATTTCACTTTACTTATTGCACTACAAAAAAAAAACTTGTTAGAAAAACAGTTCTTAAATATTCTTATTTTGTCACTTGAATTCAAAAATAGATGTATAGTGTTCAACAACTAACTACGACTACCACAAACTAATTTTTACAAAATTTCACTACAACTACAGATTAATTAATAAAAAAAAAATGGAATTACTTTATTTTCACTTGCACCTTATACAGGGTGTTTCCCCTTAGGAGGTCCATAGAGCGGGAGGTGATAGTACTCACCTAGACGAACCAAAAATTGTATGGCAGGGGGGGGGGGGGCAATATCAACCGTTTAGGAGTTACAGGGTTGATTCATAAAAAAAGCTAGGTTTTCACAAAACACCCTGTATCTCAAAAACTACAGGGCGTATGGTCACATTTAAGGGCTCACTGTATGCAGAACTTCATGGCCTTTCCAACGACAGCTCAACCAGCCCCGTACCCCTCTCCCCTCAGAAATTATGAAGGTCTAAACTAAAAATTTCGGATTTTCTTTCCTTCATAATGGTTCGTCTAGGTGAGTACTATCACCTCCCGCTCCATGGACCTCCTAAGGGGAAACACCCTGTATATATATATAAAAAAAAAATGGAAGAAAAAGTAGACAATAGCTACTGTTGAAAATCTCGTCAAATTTATGAAGCAGTCGTCTGTAGAATTCGATTCCCCCTGTAAGGTATGTAGCAATTCAATACTGACTGACAGTGTGCTGATTTAATGGAGCAAAAGATTTCTAATATTTTGTCAGCACTATGCTGCAATCACATGTAGAATTACAATCCCCTCCTTGAGGATGCAGTAATTCAATGTGATTTGTTTAAATGATTTGTAACTAAAACAAAATGGCTGACTTCACTTCTTGCACTTGTTACTGCTACCACGATCGAAAACTAAAAGAGAGCGATCCTTCAAAGCAGCACTCTTTTATAACCCGATCGGCCATTTTGGATGTACATTCCACAAGTAACTTTTTGTGGGATTTTGTTAAATTCAACATCTTACAGATTAAATCTCGCAAATCTACTCGTAGAATGCCATCTGCATGAAGCTATCTCGGCTGTTTTATTTGCCCCCTTAAAATTAATTTTTCCTTAATGCTACTATTGCAAAAATCTATTGTTTAATATCAGTTGATCAGACTGACTCTGGTAGTAGTTATGATCTTTTCCCACTGTGGAATTTGATTACTACTAGTCTCTTTCCTTCCCTTTTTCTCTTTCCCACTCATTTGACATTTGATAAATTATATTTTGTCCGATATCCTTCGATAGGGATGTTTTCGTCCGTTTTCATGACCACCACTGTATTTCTCGAAAAAAAACTACCCCAATTTCATCTGTCACATGTCGACAGACATTGAAGGATATCAGTTTCGCGGTTTTCGTATAGTTCGTTCCGTGGGTTTGTTTACATCGCGAATTCGTAGGAATTCAGGTGTGATTTCAGGTGAGTGCGGCTCTAAAATGAATTTAGTATTGTGTTATTGTGGTTCCTGTGTAATTATTGCCACAACTTGTTCAATTTATCATAAATTCAAAATTTGTTGGTTATGTATCACAGGAACACATAGTTTCTTTTTTGCATTAAATTTGCCAATATTTTGCTACTATTAGTATTTCAATAAGTCCAGTGATACCTTTAGTAAACTTCAAGTAAGTGGCCAATTTGTAAATTACTTTTGTGTGTTTGTTCTCCAGGTGATCATTCGCTTCACGGCAGCTATCCGCAGGTATATTTAAATTCACGATTCCTGTGTGAGCTGCTCAGGGCAACATGATTACATGGACATATTATGTTAAAGAATAAAATAATTGTGTTGCTAATTAAATTATTGATCAATTGATCAATTAATATGAATTTATTGATATCCTATTTTCCTATTTACAGATTTCAATGTATGATCGTGAGACCTGGCGCTTTTTCCAGGTACAGGTTGGTGTTTATCTTTCACCCTGATGCATACTGATTTCAATACACTTTTTTTCTTGTAGGTGTGGCTAAACACATCTTGTTCTGGTATATATAAATTTTTACATTTTTCTTTGGTATTTCCAAACACAGTTTGTTTTTTGGCGGTTTGTTCATTAACTTTAAACAATCGGAACGTCCATTATCTTCAAAATGAATAAATTTACATAAAAGTATGGCGTGGAAATAGTTTCTCTTTTTCCTCTTTATGAAAAATACATTTATAATGTTGGTCTCTTGACAATACCTTGCAAAACCAGTAAAGCAATGAAACATCGCATTTCATTAAGAGTCGTTGGGAACCATTTTTTTTAATCATGGCATATGAATTAGTTTTATCAACTATTATTTTCATTAGGTAATTTACACAATAATTTTTCCTTATAAAATAAAGGGTCGATT